>JAKZAP010000015.1:13213688-14613403 GCA_023053575.1 Branchinecta lynchi
GACCTTCTTTAAATTTCTGCATCTCTTTCGCAAAGAAACCATAGAAAAAATAGAGAAAATATAACATATCATACCAGTTGTAGTAGGTCCGGCAGTCGTGATTGGACCAGCAGATGTTGGACTCATGGTGGTGGTTACTCCAGATCCTGAAAAACAAAATGATTATTAAATTTTTCTTCAGATTTCTACCCTTTATTATAATAGTTCAAGAATATCCTATTTTCCCGAAGTTTCGTTATATTAATAAATGATCATGTTGATAAACTACTGAAAAAGTCACTGAAGTTTTTAAACATTCATTTAACTTTTTTTTTTGTTTCAATGATTTCTTCTAATATTTAATAACATCCTCCTCTCCCAAAATTTATTTTTATTTATAAATAACTATCTTAATTAGCTATAGAGTAAGAGCCCGAATAATCCCCCAATCCACTCTTCAGTGAAGACAAAACATTGTATATTTATCTTTTTCTCCCAACAGAGGAGCCCCCAGTTATCTCCTTTACTGACAGCTAACATTACCAGAAAATAGCGAGCGGGCAGGTTTTGAACATTAGCTGCGTAATCTGAGACCTTCTTTAAATTTCTGCATCTCTTTCACAAAGAAACCATAGAAAAAATAGAGAAAATATAACATATCATACCAGTTGTAGTAGGTCCGGCAGTCGTGATTGGACCAGCAGATGTTGGACTCATGGTGGTGGTTACTCCAGATCCTGAAAAACAAAATGATTATTAGTTTTTTCTTCAGATTTCTACCCTTTATTATAATAGTTCAAGAATATCCTATTTTCCCGAAGTTTCGTTATATTAATAAATGATCATGTTGATAAACTACTGAAAAAGTCACTGAAGTTTTTATAACATTCATTTAACTTTTTCTTTGGTTTCAATGATTTCTTCTAATATTTAATAACATCCTCCTCTCCCAAAATTTATTTTTATTTATAAATAACTATCTTAATTAGCTATAGAGTAAGAGCCCGAATAATCCCCCAATCCACTCTTCAGTGAAGACAAAACATTGTATATTTATCTTTTTCTCCCAACAGAGGAGCCCCCAGTTATCTCCTTTACTGACAGCTAACATTACCAGAAAATAGCGAGCGGGGCAGGTTTTGAACATTAGCTGCGTAATCTGAGACCTTCTTTAAATTTCTGCATCTCTTTCACAAAGAAACCATAGAAAAAATAGAGAAAATATAACATATCATACCAGTTGTAGTAGGTCCGGCAGTCGTGATTGGACCAGCAGATGTTGGACTCATGGTGGTGGTTACTCCAGATCCTGAAAAACAAAATGATTATTAATTTTTTCTTCAGATTTCTACCCTTTATTATAATAGTTCAAGAATATCCTATTTTCCCGAAGTTTCGTTATATTAATAAATGATCATGTTGATAAACTACTAAAAAAGTCACTGAAGTTTTTATAACATTCATTTAACTTTTTCTTTGGTTTCAATGATTTCTTCTAATATTTAATAACATCCTCCTCTCCCAAAATTTATTTTTATTTATAAATAACTATTTTAATTAGCTATAGAGTAAGAGCCTGAATAATCCCCCAATCCAATCTTCAGTGAAGACAAAACATTGTTTATTTATCTTTTTCTCCCAACACAGGAGCCCCCAGATATCTCCTTTAGTGACAGCTAATATTACTTTAAAATAGGGATCAGGGCAGGTTATGAAGATTAGCTGCGTACTCTGACCCCTTCTTTAAATTTCTGCATCTCATTCACAAAGAAACCATAGAAAAAATAGAGAAAATATAACATATCATACCAGTTGTAGTAGGTCCGGCAGTCGTGGTTGGACCAGCAGATGTTGGACTCATGGTGGTGGTTACTCCAGATCCTGAAAAACAGAATGATTATTAAATTTTTTCTTCAGATTTCTACCCTTTATTATAATAGTTCAAGAATATCCTATTTTCCCGAAGTTTCGTTATATTAATAAATGATCATGTTGATAAACTACTGAAAAAGTCACTGAAGTTTTTATAACATTCATTTAACTTTTTCTTTGGTTTCAATGATTTCTTCTAATATTTAATAACATCCTCCTCTCCCAAAATTTATTTTTATTTATAAATAACTATCTTAATTAGCTATAGAGTAAGAGCCCGAATAATCCCCCAATCCACTCTTCAGTGAAGACAAAACATTGTATATTTATCTTTTTCTCCCAACAGAGGAGCCCCCAGTTATCTCCTTTACTGACAGCTAACATTACCAGAAAATAGCGAGCGGGGCAGGTTTTGAACATTAGCTGCGTAATCTGAGACCTTCTTTAAATTTCTGCATCTCTTTCACAAAGAAACCGTAGAAAAAATAGAGAAAATATAACATATCATACCAGTTGTAGTAGGTCCGGCAGTCGTGATTGGACCAGCAGATGTTGGACTCATGGTGGTGGTTACTCCAGATCCTGAAAAACAAAATGATTATTAATTTTTTCTTCAGATTTCTACCCTTTATTATAATAGTTCAAGAATATCCTATTTTCCCGAAGTTTCGTTATATTAATAAATGATCATGTTGATAAACTACTGAAAAAGTCACTGAAGTTTTTATAACATTCATTTAACTTTTTCTTTGGTTTCAATGATTTCTTCTAATATTTAATAACATCCTCCTCTCCCAAAATTTATTTTTATTTATAAATAACTATCTTAATTAGCTATAGAGTAAGAGCCCGAATAATCCCCCAATCCACTCTTCAGTGAAGACAAAACATTGTATATTTATCTTTTTCTCCCAACAGAGGAGCCCCCAGTTATCTCCTTTACTGACAGCTAACATTACCAGAAAATAGCGAGCGGGGCAGGTTTTGAACATTAGCTGCGTAATCTGAGACCTTCTTTAAATTTCTGCATCTCTTTCACAAAGAAACCATAGAAAAAATAGAGAAAATATAACATATCATACCAGTTGTAGTAGGTCCGGCAGTCGTGACTGGACCAGCAGATGTTGGACTCATGGTGGTGGTTACTCCAGATCCTGAAAAACAAAATGATTATTTAATTTTTTCTTCAGATTTCTACCCTTTATTATAATAGTTCAAGAATATCCTATTTTCCCGAAGTTTCATTATATTAATAAATGATCATGTTGATAAACTACTGAAAAAGTCAGTGAAGTTTTTGTAACGGTCATTTAACTTTTTCTTTGATTTCAATGATTTCTTCTAATATTTAATAACATCCTCCTCTCCCAAAATTTATTTTTATTTATAAATAACTATCTTAATTAGCTATAGAGTAAGAGCCCGAATAATCCCCCAATCCACTCTTCAGTGAAGACAAAACATTGTATATTTATCTTTTTCTCCCAACAGAGGAGCCCCCAGTTATCTCCTTTACTGACAGCTAACATTACCAGAAAATAGCGAGCGGGGCAGGTTTTATAGCTCCGTAATCTGAGACCTTCTTTAAATTTCTGCATCTCTTTCACAAAGAAACCATAGAAAAAATAGAGAAAATATAACATATCATACCAGTTGTAGTAGGTCCGGCAGTCCTGGACCAGCAGATGTTGGACTCATGGTGGTGGTTACTCCAGATCCTGAAAAACATGATTATTAAATTTTTTCTTCAGATTTCTACCCTTTATTATAATAGTTCAAGAATATCCTATTTTCCCGAAGTTTCGTTATATTAATAAATGATCATGTTGATAAACTACTGAAAAAGTCACTGAAGTTCTTATAACATTATTTAACTTTTTCTTTGGTTTCAATAATTTCTTCTAATATTTAATAACATCCTCCTCTCCCAAAATTTATTTTTAGTAATAACTATTTTAATTAGCTATAGAGTAAGAGCCTGAATAATCCCCCAATCCAATCTTCAGTGAAGACAAAACATTGTTTATTTATCTTTTTCTCCCAACACAGGAGCCCCCAGATATCTCCTTTAGTGACAGCTAATATTACTTTAAAATAGGGAGCAGGGCAGGTTATGAAGATTAGCTGCGTACTCTGACCCCTTCTTTAAATTTCTGCATCTCATTCACAAAGAAACCATAGAAAAAATAGAGAAAATATAACATATCATACCAGTTGTAGTAGGTCCGGCAGTCGTGATTGGACCAGCAGATGTTGGACTCATGGTGGTGGTTACTCCAGATCCTGAAAAACAGAATGATTATTAAATTTTTTCTTCAGATTTCTACCCTTTATTATAATAGTTCAAGAATATCCTATTTTCCCGAAGTTTCGTTATATTAATAAATGATCATGTTGATAAACTACTGAAAAAGTCACTGAAGTTTTTATAACATTCATTTAACTTTTTCTTTGGTTTCAATGATTTCTTCTAATATTTAATAACATCCTCCTCTCCCAAAATTTATTTTTATTTATAAATAACTATCTTAATTAGCTATAGAGTAAGAGCCCGAATAATCCCCCAATCCACTCTTCAGTGAAGACAAAACATTGTATATTTATCTTTTTCTCCCAACAGAGGAGCCCCCAGTTATCTCCTTTACTGACAGCTAACATTACCAGAAAATAGCGAGCGGGGCAGGTTTTGAACATTAGCTGCGTAATCTGAGACCTTCTTTAAATTTCTGCATCTCTTTCACAAAGAAACCATAGAAAAAATAGAGAAAATATAACATATCATACCAGTTGTAGTAGGTCCGGCAGTCGTGATTGGACCAGCAGATGTTGGACTCATGGTGGTGGTTACTCCAGATCCTGAAAAACAAAATGATTATTAATTTTTTCTTCAGATTTCTACCCTTTATTATAATAGTTCAAGAATATCCTATTTTCCCGAAGTTTCGTTATATTAATAAATGATCATGTTGATAAACTACTGAAAAAGTCACTGAAGTTTTTATAACATTCATTTAACTTTTTCTTTGGTTTCAATGATTTCTTCTAATATTTAATAACATCCTCCTCTCCCAAAATTTATTTTTATTTATAAATAACTATCTTAATTAGCTATAGAGTAAGAGCCCGAATAATCCCCCAATCCACTCTTCAGTGAAGACAAAACATTGTATATTTATCTTTTTCTCCCAACAGAGGAGCCCCCAGTTATCTCCTTTACTGACAGCTAACATTACCAGAAAATAGCGAGCGGGGCAGGTTTTGAACATTAGCTGCGTAATCTGAGACCTTCTTTAAATTTCTGCATCTCTTTCACAAAGAAACCATAGAAAAAATAGAGAAAATATAACATATCATACCAGTTGTAGTAGGTCCGGCAGTCGTGACTGGACCAGCAGATGTTGGACTCATGGTGGTGGTTACTCCAGATCCTGAAAAACAAAATGATTATTAAATTTTTTCTTCAGATTTCTACCCTTTATTATAATAGTTCAAGAATATCCTATTTTCCCGAAGTTTCGTTATATTAATAAATGATCATGTTGATAAACTACTGAAAAAGTCACTGAAGTTTTTATAACATTCATTTAACTTTTTCTTTGGTTTCAATGATTTCTTCTAATATTTAATAACATCCTCCTCTCCCAAAATTTATTTTTATTTATAATAACTATTTTAATTAGCTATAGAGTAAGAGCCTGAATAATCCCCCAATCCAATCTTCAGTGAAGACAAAACATTGTTTATTTATCTTTTTCTCCCAACACAGGAGCCCCCAGATATCTCCTTTAGTGACAGCTAATATTACTTTAAAATAGGGAGCAGGGCAGGTTATGAAGATTAGCTGCGTACTCTGACCCCTTCTTTAAATTTCTGCATCTCATTCACAAAGAAACCATAGAAAAAATAGAGAAAATATAACATATCATACCAGTTGTAGTAGGTCCGGCAGTCGTGGTTGGACCAGCAGATGTTGGACTCATGGTGGTGGTTACTCCAGATCCTGAAAAACAGAATGATTATTAAATTTTTTCTTCAGATTTCTACCCTTTATTATAATAGTTCAAGAATATCCTATTTTCCCGAAGTTTCGTTATATTAATAAATGATCATGTTGATAAACTACTGAAAAAGTCACTGAAGTTTTTATAACATTCATTTAACTTTTTCTTTGGTTTCAATGATTTCTTCTAATATTTAATAACATCCTCCTCTCCCAAAATTTATTTTTATTTATAAATAACTATCTTAATTAGCTATAGAGTAAGAGCCCGAATAATCCCCCAATCCACTCTTCAGTGAAGACAAAACATTGTATATTTATCTTTTTCTCCCAACAGAGGAGCCCCCAGTTATCTCCTTTACTGACAGCTAACATTACCAGAAAATAGCGAGCGGGGCAGGTTTTGAACATTAGCTGCGTAATCTGAGACCTTCTTTAAATTTCTGCATCTCTTTCACAAAGAAACCATAGAAAAAATAGAGAAAATATAACATATCATACCAGTTGTAGTAGGTCCGGCAGTCGTGATTGGACCAGCAGATGTTGGACTCATGGTGGTGGTTACTCCAGATCCTGAAAAACAAAATGATTATTAATTTTTTCTTCAGATTTCTACCCTTTATTATAATAGTTCAAGAATATCCTATTTTCCCGAAGTTTCGTTATATTAATAAATGATCATGTTGATAAACTACTGAAAAAGTCACTGAAGTTTTTATAACATTCATTTAACTTTTTCTTTGGTTTCAATGATTTCTTCTAATATTTAATAACATCCTCCTCTCCCAAAATTTATTTTTATTTATAAATAACTATCTTAATTAGCTATAGAGTAAGAGCCCGAATAATCCCCCAATCCACTCTTCAGTGAAGACAAAACATTGTATATTTATCTTTTTCTCCCAACAGAGGAGCCCCCAGTTATCTCCTTTACTGACAGCTAACATTACCAGAAAATAGCGAGCGGGGCAGGTTTTGAACATTAGCTGCGTAATCTGAGACCTTCTTTAAATTTCTGCATCTCTTTCACAAAGAAACCATAGAAAAAATAGAGAAAATATAACATATCATACCAGTTGTAGTAGGTCCGGCAGTCGTGATTGGACCAGCAGATGTTGGACTCATGGTGGTGGTTACTCCAGATCCTGAAAAACAAAATGATTATTAAATTTTTTCTTCAGATTTCTACCCTTTATTATAATAGTTCAAGAATATCCTATTTTCCCGAAGTTTCGTTATATTAATAAATGATCATGTTGATAAACTACTGAAAAAGTCACTGAAGTTTTTATAACATTCATTTAACTTTTTCTTTGGTTTCAATGATTTCTTCTAATATTTAATAACATCCTCCTCTCCCAAAATTTATTTTTATTTATAGTAATAACTATTTTAATTAGCTATAGAGTAAGAGCCTGAATAATCCCCCAATCCAATCTTCAGTGAAGACAAAACATTGTTTATTTATCTTTTTCTCCCAACACAGGAGCCCCCAGATATCTCCTTTAGTGACAGCTAATATTACTTTAAAATAGGGAGCAGGGCAGGTTATGAAGATTAGCTGCGTACTCTGACCCCTTCTTTAAATTTCTGCATCTCATTCACAAAGAAACCATAGAAAAAATAGAGAAAATATAACATATCATACCAGTTGTAGTAGGTCCGGCAGTCGTGATTGGACCAGCAGATGTTGGACTCATGGTGGTGGTTACTCCAGATCCTGAAAAACAGAATGATTATTAAATTTTTTCTTCAGATTTCTACCCTTTATTATAATAGTTCAAGAATATCCTATTTTCCCGAAGTTTCGTTATATTAATAAATGATCATGTTGATAAACTACTGAAAAAGTCACTGAAGTTTTTATAACATTCATTTAACTTTTTCTTTGGTTTCAATGATTTCTTCTAATATTTAATAACATCCTCCTCTCCCAAAATTTATTTTTATTTATAAATAACTATCTTAATTAGCTATAGAGTAAGAGCCCGAATAATCCCCCAATCCACTCTTCAGTGAAGACAAAACATTGTATATTTATCTTTTTCTCCCAACAGAGGAGCCCCCAGTTATCTCCTTTACTGACAGCTAACATTACCAGAAAATAGCGAGCGGGGCAGGTTTTGAACATTAGCTGCGTAATCTGAGACCTTCTTTAAATTTCTGCATCTCTTTCACAAAGAAACCATAGAAAAAATAGAGAAAATATAACATATCATACCAGTTGTAGTAGGTCCGGCAGTCGTGATTGGACCAGCAGATGTTGGACTCATGGTGGTGGTTACTCCAGATCCTGAAAAACAAAATGATTATTAATTTTTTCTTCAGATTTCTACCCTTTATTATAATAGTTCAAGAATATCCTATTTTCCCGAAGTTTCGTTATATTAATAAATGATCATGTTGATAAACTACTGAAAAAGTCACTGAAGTTTTTATAACATTCATTTAACTTTTTCTTTGGTTTCAATGATTTCTTCTAATATTTAATAACATCCTCCTCTCCCAAAATTTATTTTTATTTATAAATAACTATCTTAATTAGCTATAGAGTAAGAGCCCGAATAATCCCCCAATCCACTCTTCAGTGAAGACAAAACATTGTATATTTATCTTTTTCTCCCAACAGAGGAGCCCCCAGTTATCTCCTTTACTGACAGCTAACATTACCAGAAAATAGCGAGCGGGGCAGGTTTTGAACATTAGCTGCGTAATCTGAGACCTTCTTTAAATTTCTGCATCTCTTTCACAAAGAAACCATAGAAAAAATAGAGAAAATATAACATATCATACCAGTTGTAGTAGGTCCGGCAGTCGTGACTGGACCAGCAGATGTTGGACTCATGGTGGTGGTTACTCCAGATCCTGAAAAACAAAATGATTATTAAATTTTTTCTTCAGATTTCTACCCTTTATTATAATAGTTCAAGAATATCCTATTTTCCCGAAGTTTCGTTATATTAATAAATGATCATGTTGATAAACTACTGAAAAAGTCAGTGAAGTTTTTATAACGGTCATTTAACTTTTTCTTTGGTTTCAATGATTTCTTCTAATATTTAATAACATCCTCCTCTCCCAAAATTTATTTTTATTTATAAATAACTATCTTAATTAGCTATAGAGTAAGAGCCCGAATAATCCCCCAATCCACTCTTCAGTGAAGACAAAACATTGTATATTTATCTTTTTCTCCCAACAGAGGAGCCCCCAGTTATCTCCTTTACTGACAGCTAACATTACCAGAAAATAGCGAGCGGGGCAGGTTTTGAACATTAGCTGCGTAATCTGAGACCTTCTTTAAATTTCTGCATCTCTTTCACAAAGAAACCATAGAAAAAATAGAGAAAATATAACATATCATACCAGTTGTAGTAGGTCCGGCAGTCGTGATTGGACCAGCAGATGTTGGACTCATGGTGGTGGTTACTCCAGATCCTGAAAAACAAAATGATTATTAAATTTTTCTTCAGATTTCTACCCTTTATTATAATAGTTCAAGAATATCCTATTTTCCCGAAGTTTCGTTATATTAATAAATGATCATGTTGATAAACTACTGAAAAAGTCACTGAAGTTTTTAAACATTCATTTAACTTTTTTTTTGGTTTCAATGATTTCTTCTAATATTTAATAACATCCTCCTCTCCCAAAATTTATTTTTATTTATAAATAACTATCTTAATTAGCTATAGAGTATGAGCCCGAATAATCCCCCAATCCACTCTTCAGTGAAGACAAAACATTGTATATTTATCTTTTTCTCCCAACAGAGGAGCCCCAAGTTATCTCCTTTACTGACAGCTAACATTACCAGAAAATAGCGAGCGGGGCAGGTTTTGAACATTAGCTCCGTAATCTGAGACCTTCTTTAAATTTCTGCATCTCTTTCACAAAGAAACCATAGAAAAAATAGAGAAAATATAACATATCATACCAGTTGTAGTAGGTCCGGCAGTCGTGACTGGACCAGCAGATGTTGGACTCATGGTGGTGGTTACTCCAGATCCTGAAAAACAGAATGATTATTAAATTTTTTCTTCAGATTTCTACCCTTTATTATAATAGTTCAAGAATATCCTATTTTCCCGAAGTTTCGTTATATTAATAAATGATCATGTTGATAAACTACTAAAAAAGTCACTGAAGTTCTTATAACATTATTTAACTTTTTCTTTGGTTTCAATAATTTCTTCTAATATTTAATAACATCCTCCTCTCCCAAAATTTATTTTTAGTAATAACTATTTTAATTAGCTATAGAGTAAGAGCCTGAATAATCCCCCAATCCAATCTTCAGTGAAGACAAAACATTGTTTATTTATCTTTTTCTCCCAACACAGGAGCCCCCAGATATCTCCTTTAGTGACAGCTAATATTACTTTAAAATAGGGAGCAGGGCAGGTTATGAAGATTAGCTGCGTACTCTGACCCCTTCTTTAAATTTCTGCATCTCATTCACAAAGAAACCATAGAAAAAATAGAGAAAATATAACATATCATACCAGTTGTAGTAGGTCCGGCAGTCGTGATTGGACCAGCAGATGTTGGACTCATGGTGGTGGTTACTCCAGATCCTGAAAAACAAAATGATTATTAAATTTTTTCTTCAGATTTCTACCCTTTATTTTAATAGTTCAAGAATATCCTATTTTCCCAAAGTTTCGTTATATTAATAAATGATCATGTTGATAAACTACTGAAAAAGTCAGTGAAGTTTTTGTAACGGTCATTTAACTTTTTCTTTAATTTCAATGATTTCTTCTTATATTTAAGAACATCCTCCTCTCCCAAAATTTATTTTTATTAATGAATAACTATCTTAATTAGCTATAGAGTAAGATCCCGAATTATCCCCCAATCCACTCTTCAGTGAAGACAAAACATTGTATATTTATCTTTTTCTCCAAACACAGGAGCCCCCAGGTATCTCTTATAGTGACAGCTAACGTTCAAGAATATCCTATTTTCCCTAAGTTTCGTTATATTAATAAATGATCATGTTGATAAACTACTGAAAAAGTCACTGAAGTTTTTATAACATTCATTTAACTTTTTCTTTGGTTTCAATGATTTCTTCTAATATTTAATAACATCCTCCTCTCCCAAAATTTATTTTTAGTAATAACTATTTTAATTAGCTATAGAGTAAGAGCCTTAATAATCCCCCAATCCAATCTTCAGTGAAGACAAAACATTGTTTATTTATCTTTTCCTCCCAACACAGGAGCCCCCAGATATCTCCTTTAGTGACAGCTAATATTACTTTAAAATAGGGAGCAGGGCAGGTTATGAAGATTAGCTGCGTACTCTGACCCCTTCTTTAAATTTCTGCATCTCATTCACAAAGAAACCATAGAAAAAATAGAGAAAATATAACATATCATACCAGTTGTAGTAGGTCCGGCAGTCGTGATTGGACCAGCAGATGTTGGACTCATGGTGGTGGTTACTCCAGATCCTGAAAAACAAAATGATTATTAAATTTTTTCTTCAGATTTCTACCCTTTATTTTAATAGTTCAAGAATATCCTATTTTCCCAAAGTTTCGTTATATTAATAAATGATCATGTTGATAAACAACTGAAAAAGTCAGTGAAGTTTTTGTAACGGTCATTTAACTTTTTCTTTGATTTCAATGATTTCTCCTTATATTTAAGAACATCCTCCTCTCCCAAAATTTATTTTTATTAATGAATAACTATCTTAATTAGCTATAGAGTAAGATCCCGAATAATCCCCCAATCCAATCTTCAGTGAAGACAAAACATTGTATATTTATCTTTTTCTCCAAACACAGGAGCCCCCAGGTATCTCCTTTAGTGACAGCTAACATTACCAGAAAATAGGGAGTGGGACAGGTCATGAACATTAGCTGTATAATCTGAGACCTTCTTTAAATTTCTGCATCTCTTTCACAAAGAAAACATTGAAAAAGTAGAGAAAATTTAACATATCATACCAGTTGTAGCAGGTCCGGCAGTCGTGATAGGACCAGCAGATGTTGGACTCATGGTGGTGGTTACTCCAGATCCTGAAAAACGGAATGATCATTAAATTTTTAAATTTAATAGTTCAAGAATATCCTATTTATTCCAAAGTTTCGTTGTATTAATAAATGATCATGTTGATAAACTACTGAAAAAGTCAGTGAAGTTTTTGTAACGGTCATTTAACTTTTTCTTTGATTTCAATGATTTCTTCTTATATTTAAGAACATCCTCCTCTCCCAAAATTTATTTTTATTAATGAATAATTATCTTAATTAGCTATAGAGTAAGATCCCGAATAATCCCCCAATCCACTCTTCAGTGAAGACAAAACATTGTATATTTATCTTTTTCTCCAAACACAGGAGCCCCCAGGTATCTCTTATAGTGACAGCTAACATTAGCAGAAAATAGGGAGCGGGGCAGGTTATAAACATTAGCTGCGTAATCTGAGACCTTCTTTAAATTTCTGCATCTCTTTCACAAAGAAACCATAGATAAAATAGAGAAAATTCAACATATCATACCAGTTGTAGCAGGTCCGGCAGTCGTGACTGGACCAGCAGATGTTGGACTCATGGTGGTGGTTACTCCAGATCCTGAAAAACAGAATGATTATTAAATTTTTTTTCAGATTTCTACCCTTTATTATAATAGTTCAAGAATATCCTCTTTTCCCGAAGTTTCGTTCTATTAATAAATGACCATGTTGATAAACTACTGAAAAAGTCAGTTAAGTTTTTATACTGTTCATTTAAATTTTTCTCTGATTTCAATGATTTCTTCTAATATTTAAGAACATCCTCCTCTCCCAAAATTTATTTTTATTAATAAACAACTATCTTAATTAGCTATAGAGTAAGAGCGTGAATAATACCCCAATCCACTCTTCAATGAAGACAAAACTTTGTATATTTATCTTTTTCTCCCCAGTTATCTCCTTTAGTGATAGCTAGAACTACCAGAAAAGAGGGAGTGGGGTAGGTTCTGAACAGTAGCAGCGTCTTCAGAGACCTTCTTTAAATTTCTGCATCTCTTTCACAAAGAAAACATTGAAAAAATAGAGAAAATTTAACATATCATACCAGTTGTAGCAGGTCCGGCAGTCGTGATTGGACCAGCAGATGTTGGACTCATGGTGGTGGTTACTCCAGATCCTGAAAAACGGAATGATCATTAAATTTTTCCTTCAGATTTCTAACCTTTATTAAAATAGTTCAAAAACATAATATTTTCCCATATTTTCGTTATATTAATAAATGACCATGTTGTTAAACTATTGAAAAAGTCAGTGAAGTTTTTATAACGTTCATTTAACTTTTTCTTTGATTTCAAAGAGTTCTTCTAATATTTAAGAACATCCTCCTCTCCCAAATTTTGTTTTTATTAATAAACAACTATCTTAATTAGCTATAGAGTAAGGCGTGAATAATCCCCCAATCAACTCTTTAATGAAGACAAAACATTGTATATTTTTATTGATAACAAATGTTTTTTTGTTAGCAGGTGTATGGAAAATGTGCAAAAAGTCAAACTAATTACTAGCTATCGATTTCTTTCAGTATTTTTTTTTTGTTTTTTCTTGTTAATTCCCGTAAGTCCAAAGAAGAAAGGATGTAAACTCGATCAAAATAAACAAACGCCGTAAATTATACTAAACTCGTCACAGTGATTTCTTGAAGATTCTGAAATTTAGCTAAATCGTATTTAGCTTCCGAAAATAAAAGTCAAACTGGCTGATGATTTCCTCTTTTAACATATCTTGACGTTCACGTGGTGAGAAACTTAGTTTTATTAATCTTCTTACATGCCACTCGATCTTCTCGAAGGTTTAGTACCGCTATAACCTCCGGCGGGAGATCACTGAATAATTAATAAGCATCGGCCACCTTGCTTTGAAGAGTAAATTGTGACCAAGTAATGTGTGGGTAACGTTGGCTACCATAAGGATTTTGAAGAAAACAAAGGTAACAGGGTGTTCGTAAAATTCTGTGCCATCGAAAGGTAGTGGCGTGTCCCACCTTCTCCGCCTAAATAAATCAAACTCTTTAACCTTTGTGAATTTCTTTCATAGAGAAACCATAGTAAAACTGAAGAGAATGAAACTTTACATACCAGGGAGGGTTGATGTTTCAGCGATAGGTGTTGTGGTTGGCTCAGTCATTGCTGAAAAAATAATATTGTTTTATACATTCTTGCTTCTGTATTGAATCCCTTGTTGCATTGAATTAGGAACATCTCCTCTGCCCACAAATTTGTACACTGCTCCGGTGGCTAAATATGGCTAATCCGTCACTCTGTCAATTAAACTGAGTTGTTGTAGTTTGTGATTGAAATTCATAAGAAAAAAATCTTGACAGTCTCAGGTCATTGAGAAAACTCAAAAGATAGCCTTTAGACTGATCCTCTTAGGTGGTTAACGTGGTTTCCAGCTGACACTACTGAAACTAAAATTGGAAGGACTTGATGGTAGAAGACTTCAACCCGGTTCCGTGCCCAGCTCCCACCCCTCTATTACAATCTTTGACTACTAAATTTGACGAATGTTTTACTACTAGGCTATTTTTGACTACTATTTTTTAATACCAAGCTTTATCGATGGGGCCATGCAATGTATTCAAGCGGGATTTCACCAAAATAGGCTAGTCATCACGCTTGCACTTTTCCTTCACGGATAATACATTGCCAGGTTAGGGCAGGTCGCAGGCCCACATACGCAGGCTTTTTGCTGGGCACGCTTAAATTCGTGATCCCCATTCCAGTTAGGCTTCCTAGGTCCAGTCAAAACTCTACTGACAGGCACTGCTGCTTTAGTTCATTTAAGGGAACTAAACTCTTTGACAATAACTAGAATTTAGTTCACCACTCCGTGAAGGCCTTGATACCGAAGTTTGTAGAGGGTTATATGGAACTTTCTTGGTCAACAAAAATGCAATTAATGTACCAAGATAGAGGGGAATATTCGGATCCCAGTTTTGCTTAGTAAACTAGTTAGGCTGAGCCAAAGATTTAACCTGCCAGCTCACAAGACAAATTTCAACTGAGAATATCCACCTTGACAATCATTGTTACTAAACTGGAACCGGAGCCCATCCCATGGCCGAAGTTGGATTTTGAGTTGCCTCTCTTGTAGACATGAAATATAGTCAAATGATCAAGCAGAAGGATACACCTATCTGAGGTAGCAAGAATGTCATAGTTCAAGTCACAAGCTAAATCCTAATTCACGTTTCTTTAGTACAAACTTGCCAACAGAAATTTACTGCGAGCAAAATTTAGCGAACAATGCTATAGCATGCCGAGACCACCGGCTGGCGTCATCTAGTTTCTTGGCTTCACGAGAAAAAAAGTGGTGGGTGGGAAACACTTTTGACTAGGAACGTTTGATTTGGTCAAACTATGTTCTTGAAGGGATGTAACGTCAGGGGCGAATAGTTCATTATAAAAAGGTCTTTATCTCCAGTGCCGTTAACGTATGTTCATCAAAGCAAAACTTAGAGTTGTGGCCTGGGTCATTTTGGAGTGGAGGCCGGCCCGCTTTAACGCTCGTCGTGTCTTACTATACCCCGGAAACACCCCGGAAAATTTTACTCATTTAGGGCACAGGAACAATGAACTACAGATTCATCGATTCTTTGGCCCCCGAGACACCGCCTGGGCAGTTCTTTAAATTCCGATATTTCGAATAATTTGTATCGCATGGGAAAGCCCGAAGCGATGGCAATCTTTAGTGCAAAGCGATCCAGGAATTCTAAAAGGTATACCCGAGAAGAACCGATCTGGGCTGCCTTTACAAGACCAGTTATGGTAGAGCCGAGGCCAGGAGGCGAGCCTTACTTAACGAGGAATGAGATCCTCAATTTAGGACGCAGATTCTGGAGGACCACCACACACGAGGATTTGCGATCATTGGTCCAGGCACTGGTTAACTTTGAAGTTGAGGATAGAGTAAGCTGGTTCCGGGACTCTGGGGACTTTGAAGGGGGGTTTAAACACGGAGTCTGGAATGTCAGTTTCCTGCACAGCAACGAGCGACAGCCCAGATAATGTCCGATAAATAACAACTCTTGGCACTAAGGCCATCCACTTATAAGGTTATTTTCGCATTTTTTTTTATATAGCGTACAAAAATCTGCTGGAGCAAAATTTGCTTACAAATTTTACACCCATATCTAACCTCAAATTTACGTAGAGACCGAATATTATGCAAGTGTTATTATACCGTTATATGCCTAGTATCTGCAAGTAAACGACTTCTCGGACTTGGGCCACTGGGCAATATAGGCCCCGCACCTCAATCGTGACAGTGTAGGGGGTGAAATCTCCAAAAAGGAAAATCTAGAGTTTTAGACCCAATGCCAAGAAGTACTCTAAATTTGGACTTGACATCCGTTGTCAGGTCACAAGCTTAACTTAAAGACGCATCAAGACAGGAATATTTTATCAAAATAATTTCAGAACCAAGGATTACGCGAAATTTTACTTTCCTAACGTCAATCGTGGTAAAAGTTTTAGACCCAATGCCAAGAAGTACTCTAAATTTGGACTTGACATCCGTTGTCAGGTCACAAGCTTAACTTAAAGACGCATCAAGACAGGAATATTTTATCAAAATAATTTCAGAACCAAGGATTACGCGAAATTTTACTTTCCTAACGTCAATCGTGGTAAAATCAAGAACTTGTCTCTGAAAATCTGGGTCCGGTTGCTCCTACATTGGTTGTATGTCTCATGCCTCGAATTAATTTACTTACCTATTCCTGTTGACTGTTTGTAAATGACACCGAAGCTAATGCCGTTGATGGTGACTTCATTTTCAGTATCATAATAGGCACTCAGTCTATCTTGCACTGTCTGAGTGTCGTATGCAGTTGTCTCGCTGGACAAAACGGCTTCTAACACAACCTGAGATCCAGATTCTCTGCTCTCTCGAAGACCAGGTCGATAGAATCCACGGACTTTAACATTGGCATCGGAGAAGATGACACCCATCTACAAAAGAGGACGTGAGCATCATAAGGACAATCCGCTGTGGAATGGCCTTTCTGGATGTTGGGACTATAGTGAACGGTCCAAGATCTTGTTCAACGGTCACTTAAAGGACCCCTCGCACTGTTTACTTTTCAACTTATAGTATTTTAAAATATCTCAATACAATAAAACTAGGCTGTGTTTTCAACAAATAACCCACCGTTTTGGCTGTTTGAAGCCTTTTCCGAGACCAGTTGACTTGTAGCGAAAACAGGGAAACAATTTACATACCCGGTTTTTCCGATGGATTTTTTTTTTTGCAGGCAACCATCGACGGCGTTGTACACATCTAAGGTAGCAAAAGACGGCAAGTCAGAAAATCAGCGTGGTTTTGTCAGAGAGGCTAGATTGTACCGTACGAAATTGGGGTATCAGAGAAATACATAGAGTGAGTATGGAAGTAGGTTGCATTAGTCTTATACCTGAGACAGGTCACTTTAAAGATCAGAAGACTCAATCGTAGCACGTGGAAAAGGATCAGCCAGAACTGTTTAGTTTTACTCCAAGGCAAGACAAAATAATTTTGCTATGTATGGAGATGAGAGAGAATGGCTGACTTCTTGGAAAAAGAAGAAAATATTCTTGCGTAAGGATACGGTGAAAGAGGTCTTTACTTTTGCGCTCTCTGTGGATCTGAGAAGGAAAGTAAGAATCATTTCGTTGAAGATAGTGTGGAACTGATCGAGTCGAGACAAGAGCTATCTATGGTGAGAATGAAGTGAGTGGATTTCTGAGAGAATAAAGGCAAAAAGTTCCGGGTAACTAAGCTGTTCAGAAAATTCTCATGGAAAATGCTAGCTCTAAGGGACAACTGCGTGTCCTTGTATCTTCGTGTATATCCCTGTATCTAGTTCTTATGTCGTATATATTTTTTCCCTTTGTTTCTGTCTGATTTATTTTTGCAGTAAAATCCGATTTTAGAAATATCACAACGCTCGAGGCATAAGACTTTGATCTGAACTGTGTCTAGGAATATGACACAAAATTTAAACTGAGCAAACATTTATGCACAGCTTTGAGCACGAACAAAAATTTAGTATAATCAAATTAAAACTATATATATCGTTATTTTGTTAGTCTTAATCTCGGTTGCTTCCGTATCCTCTCGTGGTCAGATTGCGGAGTTTGCAATATTGTCTGTCTGAAGGATCCGTGCAGAAGCGAATGAATGTTCAAAAATCAGTTACAAATCACAGTAAAACGAGTTCAATTTCTTTTGTAATTTAAATACTCCCCGGTCCGAAGCTGACTGAGAAACATATATTCAAGCAATAAATAAAACGGATATGTCAGCTAGGTTCTTTGACAGCGATATTTTGGACCTTCTTGGCAAGGGTCTTCGTCAGGCTGTCCAACGACATATATGTGCCTAAGTATCGTAGCTGACTCATCCGTCTTATGTATTGTTTGAATACACTTTTGAATGTCAAAAGGAAGTTAAGTGGATATTAAGCATTTGGTTATTTCCTTTTTTGTTGGCTCTCCAGAATGTAGCCTATTACGCAAAAGTTTTTGTTTTTTATTCTGATGCTGGAAATAAAGAGGGAGGGACTGGAGAAAGGTCTTCCATCTCCCCAAACACTTAACCCTCTCGACCGTGTTGATCTCAGGTCGGAATATATGACAACAAACATGGAATGCAGATTTTGTATCTATTTGGCGGTATTGTAGTTTTGGCTGATTTATTCAAACGTGATATGATGTTTCATATGATTATATACAAGTCTGTTCGGCTAATGAACCACAAGCCTACAGTTCAGGCCTACAGAAACCCTGTCAACTACAATGACGACAAAAAAAACTTACAAATTTCTCCGCGTCTCTCTTCAGTCTCAAAAATCTGTAAGACTTTCTATCCTCGAGATCATTCGTCCATGGGGCGTCACGTCTGAGAAAAAGACGAATTTCCGAGACGTGCTCTCCACTTTCACTAGCTTCACGACAGACACCCTGTCGGGTCAACACTAGAGGTAGCTGACACTCGCATTTGTATCCCTTTGGTCCGAGGTGTTCAACGCACTTTGCATCGGTCTTTTGACATTTCAGCTTTTCTTTGGTGGTGCAAGGTTCAAAGTTTCTTGGGAAACCTAGGAGATGACATGTAGTTTATCAATAACATCATAATGTATTGTATCTTAAAATGCTTCTGCAGGAACTGAAGGAATTGAAAGCATTCATACTGAGCCGAGTAAAAAAACTATACTTGAACTATTAATGTATGTATCTATATTACTTATAACCCATTACACTCGAACATGACAAGAACGGAATAAATGGAAGCAAAAGTAAAGGACATAAAAAAGACAAATTAGCGAAGACAAAACACTACAAATGAAAACCCACAAAAGGCTTTGGTCCTTGGTCATCCATCGGGCACAAAACGCCTCGCTAGGTTCTACCAGGCTGAACTTTCTAACTAGGTAGGGGAGCGGAGGGCAGGTTCGTTACGTTTCTTCTTTTTTTGCATACCAGGATTTTTTTTATAGTTTTTTTGTTCCATTTTTTTCTACTGTCTGTAATCATATCATAGCTGCTGTCGTCACTTTGTAGAATCTTATTACCTGCAAGATTTTATACGCGAATTCCATTTTCCTATTAGCTACTTTTGAGTTTACCGTCATCTTATCAACATCTGTGATTATCGTCCTGATATGCTGGTGCCGCTGGGTCTGATTTTGTCTTGTTTTCTTTTGGAATAGGTCGTACAGACTTTCTGAGCCTTTTTACTGACTTTTTCTATTCCCTGGTTTGATTTTCAATCAATCTTTTTTTCTTTTTCTTCCGTTCAACTTCTCTTTCTTTGCTGTCCAAATCTGCCACATAATTTTGTCCCGACCTGCCCCTAGTACTGTTTTCAAAGAAATAAACTGAAACTCTCAAACTGAAGAGCCAATCTGAAACTACCCAAAAAAAAATCACGGACGATGTAAGAGGAGGGAGGTGGGGGGGGGGGGGTACCTTAAGTACTGAAAACAAAGTGGCCGGATTCGAGACTGCTCGTTAGTCGTGATTAATTTCGAATGGTGCCAAATATCGTATCCTAAGTCGGGAAAATAGCTTAGGATAAATAGTGAAAAACGGATGTGCTGTCCTTCGTTCATTTTCGTACCTGAAACGGTTTGGGATTCGATGCCATGAACTAGTGACAATTTATAAAAAAATATGTCAGGCTCATTTCAAAGTAGGCTACGGCTGCCAAATTTGGCATCCTGGTTTAAGTAAAACTCAAGATGCCGAAATCAAACGACAGCAGAAGGGAGCCTGCAGAATAATACTTGGCCACAATTACACATCCTACAACGAAAGCCTTGAAATCCTCGACATCGAAAAACTGTCTGAAAGAACACATGATCTTCTCATGCGTTTTGGCCACCAAATCTTGAATTCTTGACACCACAGGACCATCCTTCTGGTTTCGTTATACCGTCTCATGGACCTAACACGCAAAGCAAGAACGACCCGAAACCCAAGCTTGTTTCTGCGCCTACGAATTCTTCAGAAAGATACCTAAATTCATTCGTTCCATATTTCAATAAATATTTTAACTGTACTTGACTACTTGATCTATGTTCATTTTGTAGTTATTGTTTGTTATTTTTGTTTTATTTGTATTGTTAGTGAGTGTTTGTTTTTCCAATTCCCGTCCGTTTTAGCCTAGTGCTATTGGGGTTGAAATAAAATTGATTGATTGATAGTGCCTAATCGTTGTGAAGTATTGCTAGGAGGCTACATGAAAGTGCTCCTTGTTTGTCAAGAAGAAATAGTAATCAATACTGAGAAACAAAGAAGGCGGAATTTGCCATTAAATGCACTGTTAATCTCTCGACTCCATTTTTTTTAACTTTCAGTGCTGTTTTGGAAAAAATGGAGCGATGAACTTTTGGTTCGTTGATTTTTCATTTGGTTACACTAGTGTATATAAGTTGTATGTAGCGGTCAGTGAGTGTTGCGTAGGTATATGGCTCTGGCTTAAGTAAATAAACAAATACTACATACAAGGTAGACCTGTTCCTTACCATGTCTACCGAAACAAAACAACAAAGTTTTGAAGTTTGGTTTTTATTTGGCCTTTCAAACTTTCGGCAGAGTTTGCGCCAATTAACTGGCAGATTCGGCTCGGCCAAAAACTCAAATTTGAGGTTTGCGAAACGAAAGAATAACTAGGAGTGGAGAACTCTGAGGATACTAATCCTTCAGCGGAGTTAGAGACAGCGTAAAAGGCTATTAACAGGTAAATCCTTACAAACCTCTTTTAATCAACTAGAAATAAATCTACCTCTTAGTGACCTTCCCCTGTTTTGGAAGGCATCTAGGCCGACCTCTTGCTCGAGTTCTTGAAGGAACCTTTCGTCCATGGTGAAGCGGAGAGGCCTCGGGAGATCAAAGCATGAGGTGCTGTTGTCCTTGCACGCACAGAGAACTTCGTTTTGTGGGTTGCAGTCCTGATCGTCGTTGCAAGCTTCACATGGCGAGGTTTCTGTGAAAACAACAAATCTATATCAGAACCGCTTAATGCTTAAAAATACTATGATGGGTGATAGTCGTGGCCCAAACGACTGCTGATTACTTATCTTGGCGACTGTTATCTTGAGCATTCCATGGTGTCATGCAACACCATCTGTTATTTTTTTAAACGAAAGAGTGCAAGCTATTGTATGACAGAAACTGGAAAAACATGAACACACCTGGCAGGGTCTCGTTTGCCAACAACCTGGCAGCTACAACGGTTTTGCTGCTGTTGATATTTGGCCGCAAAAACCTGTGATACTTCAGGTGCCTAAGATATTCGTCTTTTTAATTTCAACGAAAAGCTTGTAAATTTACCGTGGTTGCCCAGTTTCAATAGTTAGAACACTCGCAGTTTTTCTTACTTCCATTTTTAGTTGACATGGACTTCATGGGGTTTGACACTTGAAAGCGGAACGAGTTACATTCCGAGAAGAAAACGAAATACCCACGTATTCAAAAACAAACATATGCTACTTTTGAAAACAAATTTCAAGTTCGCTCTTATAAGACGGGCTAATGTTAGTAAGACGTAAGAAGATACTTTAGAAATCCCGATGAAAAATTTGTAGCCTGCGTAGTAGTATGGTAGTAGTACGAAAACGTTGTATGTAATACTATGCAACAGCAGAGAATACCACCATTTAAAGTGCCTCAGACTGGTCCAATCTTATGTAATAGTATCAAGTAGCATCCTGTCTTGCCATAGTACCATCCACTCTTGCTAATAGTAGCATACAGTAGTATGCAGTAACACGGTAGCCTTGAAGTAGAAGCATGTGGTAGCATCGCTAGTACTGCATATAACTTTTTCGTACTACTTCATAGTACTATTTTGTCTGAACTAATTGTGAATTATCTCGTTCCCAAAATCCTTCTGCTCATATAGGTGTTTGTTCCAATAGTAGATTATATTGTTCTAAAATTCTCGTGCTGATGTGTTTTAGTTTTTCTTTTCCTTGTAATCCTTTAGGATGAATTTTTTTTTACGAGTGAATTATTCAATTAACAAAAAGTCGTTTATAAGCGTCATGCCAGTTGAGTGTTATAGTTTCGTTGTAAATATACCGATACCTTACCTTGTCAGCTCGTACATAGGTTTAAAAAGTTTACACGTGAGAATCAATCAATTAATCAATCAATTTTATTTCAGCTTACGCCATAAGCAACAAAACCAAAGGTTTCGATGGGATCCCAAAAATCCAATATTTGATCTAGACAATTGGGTCTTGTCTTCGCCAGGTTT
Source organism: Branchinecta lynchi (assembly GCA_023053575.1). NCBI lineage: Eukaryota > Metazoa > Arthropoda > Branchiopoda > Anostraca > Branchinectidae > Branchinecta > Branchinecta lynchi. Next base: position 13,236,313 of record JAKZAP010000015.1, read on the forward strand.
AGGCTTCGTCGGACTCCTTGAACATTTTTAATATAAAAATTCAGAAGCAGATTAATGTCAAATAGCTAATCATCTGTGAAAACCAAGTTCAGATACGGATTCAGCATGTGTGTTTATCCATCAGTCATATCTATTTTGACGGAAACTTCCTGCTTACTTCTGCCAATTTTCCGGTTTCGACTGAATTCCGGAACTGCGTGTCAGGTGAAAAAAGAAAGCTAGGAACGAATTCAGCTTATCGTCTTTCCCCAATATCGGACATCTAATCAACTCCAAATAAAAATTTAACATAAAACAAATTTTCCGGTTCCACCAGGATTCCCGGCGAATTATATTCCCGGGTAAAAATGATCGTGATTTACGGATTCAGCATCGCTTCGTACCCCTGAATGAGATTTCTAATCAACTACAAAAAAACTTTTACCTTTAACAAATTTTCCGGTTTTGGCCGGATTCCGGACGAACTACTTGTCTGGGTAGAAAATATTTTTCACACAAGTGTTCAGAAAGTCTTCTCCCCTTAATCAAACATCTAATCAACATCAAATAAAAATTTTACTTTTATCAAACTTTCCGGCTTCTGCCGGATTCCGGACGAACTATTTGTCCGGAGAGAAAATTAATTTCAACCTCGTGTTCAGCGTGCCTTTCTACCCCATAATAGACTTTCAAAATAGCTGTTTCAAAATATTTTGTTTGCCCATTAATTTGAACCCCCTCCCCCACCCCTAAATGTAAAGCTACAAAGACAATCTCTGAACTTGACTTGTCCGGTGACCAAAAGAATCATCACGCCCAGTTTCATCAAACTCATTCCCTTTCAGAGTTATCGTGTTTACAGACGGACGGACAGAAGGACAACTTTTGAGATGTCATAGGTATACCTCCACTTAAGTTTTGGGATCCAATAAACAAAAAAAGAAACCACATAGGCTACTACTCGAAACAAACAAAGCAACCCACAGACAACCCTAATGCTTAAGTAGTCCAGGAAGACTAGCAACTTCTGGTCGTGACGCGAACAATGGATCAGCTGCCAGTCTAACAAAGCTATTCTCTGATTTCTGGATGCGCAGGAAGAAGCTCGACCGAGCCTTCCGCATTATTTCCCGGAGAGACAGCAGCGCCTTCCCCCTAGTCCAGCAGACATACCACAGATAGGCGGTACACGAAAAAACCTTCCTGCTGCTTGATTATATCCCACTGTCAGTGAAGTTAGCGTCGAACCTTTCAGACTCGTCGTCAAAGCAAGGCCAAACAGTTGGTAGCAATATAATCTAAACAGGTGAAGCTTCACCTTTTCAGAGCAAGGACCAAATTTCCAAATAAGTAAGTTGGCTCTTTTCATAAGACCAGAGCGAAGCTTTCGCCTGGGCATCGTCAGTCAGGTCATCTATCAGAACGCCGAGGTACCGGAATTCCTGAACGAATGTAATTTCCCGGCCTGACATAATGAGCCGACTGCAAAAATGACGGAACTTGATTAATGCGCGTGAGCAACGAGTTGCGCAATGATGACCGATCTCTTTCCTTGTCGTCAGGAATGTTGCATCATCAATCTTTAATAACAACAAATTACTAGTTGTATTTCTGAAGTGAGTGTCCCACCGCAACCGTTTGTTTACTGCCTCCCAGGAAATTTTGCATCATCAAGAGAATTAGTTGGGTCAGAGGAAAGGGTGAAATATTTGTGTAGGTCCACAGCCACCATATGTTCACTACCAACTCATTAGTGAAGGTAGCGCAGGTAGGTGGTTCACGCGATCCAGGTCCTTAAATGCAAACAGGGTGTTTCCGCCATCTACACTAACTCTGCGTTAATCCTAGCTAATACGAAGACAGAGCTTAATGGTTTGAATAATTATTTGTTTTAGGTCCAATTAAAGAAACATGGCAAAATTTTGACACATGGAGATTATTTCTCCTGTGTAGCTATAGTTAATCTTATAAATTCTTTTAGACCAGTTGATTACTGATAATTCTTTAATCGCCCCGATACTTAATCCGATTGGCGCACCTCACCCCATCAGATATTAGGTATTAAAAGATTTTACCCTACCCTCTGATCGAACTAATCCTCTTGGGGACGTAAAATTTTCTGGGTGGCGGTCACCACCCTTCCAGCGTTTAAAGAATAAAATCTTAAACTACCTACACAGTCCACCTGCGCTACCTAAATTAAAAGGTGTCTGTAAACATATGGTGGAGACCGCGGTGGCGGTGGAACACTGCTACCGTATTTAACTGCGGGTTTCTTGTAATTATTAGTGCTTAAATTTCTTAATCTCACTAAAAATGCTGAAAAATCTACAAACAATGAACACAGATTAGTGTTCGAATTATTGGTATTATTGCAGTTTCGAATGATTTAATCACATTAAGGTTAAACTGAATGAGTTTGAAAAAAGTGTTACGTAAAGACCAAGTGAAACTGTAAATCAATTGTTATAATCTAAAATTATTTAAATAGAAACACATAACCTTAGCCAGCCTACCTGTCATTGAAAAGTTCTGCTGATTAAGTCTCAAGAATTATTGTTTTTCTTTTTTCTAGTCTGTTGCTGATTGGTGGCCTACAATCACCTTGATAGACGTCTATTCCCCCCTCCCTTCCCATCTTCCGTGCGTCGGTCTGGCGAGGAACACTGTCAATCAGTTTTCTCCATCAGTCTATTCTCCATGTTTTAGCTGCTTTAGAATACCAGTGCCCTTTATGCAAGCCATTCGCTTTTGTTCTCAGACCTCCTGCGGAAATGATTTTTGTGATAATTTTTTTTGTTTCTTATTAGATTGACCCTTAGTTTTTAAAATGCATAAAGTAATTGTGAATATTGCTCTATCCTTCGAGCCTGCTCCCTGCCGAAACTTGGTGTTAGGAAAATTTAAGTCCGAGAGTTCAAATCCCCTCGACTCCAACAGGCGCTTGAACTTTCCTAGACAGCCATCAAGCATTTCACTTTGGTTTAGCGGAGTTTGCTAACTGTTTTTTGAAGGAACAATGCGAACCGTAACCTACATCCACGTCACAAACCTGACTTTCAAGTTGACACAACTTCCAACTTAACTACAAGCTCTTGGCGTTTGTGGGCTGCCCAATCATACGAAAATGTAGGTATTGAAATGGCAGTTACAGCGTCAGTTGCTCTCAACAGATAAGCGAGAAGTAATAGCTTTGCACAGACCTGTTAGAAGTAATTGCTTTAACAGAATGTTATAAAAACCATGCCATTAAATATTTCAATCCAAAAGCTGTTTGTTTTCCCTGCAGAATAGAAGTAACTGAACTAAAAAGTAATCTGTGACATTTAATTTTTTATTCACTCTCCTTCGTTTGCCTTCACCATTTTTGTCATGGATTATTTCCCTGACTAATTGAGGTTGGAATTTTTTGTCAATTTTAACATATGGTCATGGTATCGGAAGCATGTTAGCTGGAAAGTTGTCGTCAAGCAAGACAGGCTCGGGTAAATGACCAAAACACGCCAGTGAACTTTGGGGAACAACGAGAAACGTCGCCCAAACGATGACTCAAATCCTGTGACAAAAAAAACAAATTGTACTGGATAAAACTAGATAAGAGGCACGATTATATACAGGTATAGTGAAACCTAGACGACTAGGTTGTTCGGTTTCAACAAGCTTATGAAGGTTCCTCCCCCTAAATTTGTCAGTTCCCCCCATTCCCACTCCACAACAAGATCCGACGTTCGGGATTCAGGAGAAAGAAAAAGGTTAAAGTTGCAAAACATGGATGCAAACACTGAAATTGCCAAGTAAGAAGAAGAAGACCTGCAATGCAACAGGGGTCATGTCTTACCGAAGACCCGCCAGCAAGATCCGATGCTAGTGCTTCAGGGCAAAGAAAGAGGTTAACGCTGCAATGAAAGGATCCAAACATCAAAGTTTTTCAGGGAAGAAAAAGAAGAATTACAAAGGAACAGGGGTCTTGTGTTAAGAAAGAAGACTATAGAAATTAGAGCAAGGGTCCTCCCTTTCCTAGTTTTTCGCTGGTGAAGCTAACTCTGTCTCGGGTTTTACTCACTTGAGTAAAGCTGTTAAGCTCTTTTTTCATCAAGATGACCTTATAAAAAAGAGTGAAGACAGAGTAATGTGTGTGGATGATATCACCTTTCTTTGCTCAGACTTTAATCATTGGCGTCTCGTAGGGCGTAAACATCCACCGGAGTTGTCAAAGTTGTTTCCAACCATCCAGTGTTAACGGTAGTCTATTTTCCACGTGGAGAACCAGTATTGCGAGCTTCCACGAGTCCAAAAGGGTCAACGGTTTGTTCTCATGGACATAACGAGATTTCGTAAGAAAGTATTGTGTGCATTCCAAGGTAAGGAGAGCGCAAACTAATTGGAGGAGCGCGTGTACAAAGTAGTAATTTCAACATTATTTATTTATTTATTTTAGAAAGATGGAGGAACTGAGCAGTCAAGGTCTGCAGAGACTTCTCATGCACATTTGAAAGGGGGCAAACTTTTTGTTTCCCTTTACCCTACCTTAAAGTAAAGTGCTGACTCTAAGAATTGCCTACATTTGGATCTCAACTCGATAAAACCCATAATAGTAACTGTGCCTATATTTGTTGGTCACTCAACCAAACTTTGAACGAATCTTCATGTTTGGACCCGTTTGTTTAGGACATGGCTATTGTAATATTTTTTTCTTTCTTTCCAACCAGAACGTGTCTATTTTCTTAGCGACCGCTTTTACAAACCGGGCCGGAAAACAAAAAAGTCGGGATCCCTGTTCTTTTCAAAACTTTGACTCCCAAATAGTCTTCTTGTAAGAGTCACTGAATGACTTTTGCCCAAAATCCTAGGTTTTTTGTGCGTAAAGGTTTCGAAAAAGTATAAGCTGCATCAGGTAACAGACATAGACCTAACAAATACTTTCCAGAACTAAGCGAAAGTTAAACGAGCCCACACAGCTAGAAGGCATCCCACCTATCAAGCTAATACCCACTAATGATAGATTGATCGGCAGTTGCTACAAAAAAGTGAAATCTGATTCTGTCTGAACAGAAACTAATGGGGAACATCCAGGCCTGAAGCATGCCACATGAGCTCCCCTTTTCATGTCCCACAAAGCTAACTACCAATATAACGTAAATTTTGGAGTGACGTAATCAAATCCGCTTCCGAAGAACCTTTGCGTGGCATCAGACAATGACCAAAATAAAGTATCAAGTAGTGAGCGAATGTCGCACTTGTGGCTATTTACTTCCTTGAACCGTCTTCTTGTAATCAGTGGGGTACCAAATGTGCGAGTGGCTACTTGGCTTAAGACATTGCTTAGTAGTTAAGGGTTCACTTTTCGGCCGGCTTGTGGGAATTGTAGGAACATCCGGCCGTTACCAGAGCACCTGAGCTCTCAAAGGCCTTTGTTGAGGTAGTAGGGCTGTAAACATCTTCTCATAGGAATATTATAAGTCTTAGTAATGAGTGGGGATACATGTTGGCAAAGGGGGTCAGAACCTAGTTGGTTTTCGACTGGCATCATAAGCCGCCATTGCTCTCCTGAGTATTCATCTTGAGTTTCCGACACTAATGAGATTCAAACCGCTGTACTAACTTTCCTTCTGGTGATTCAAAAGAGTCCATGATAAAGAAGGTGGTCGTAAGATTTTCCCGATAGTTGGCTGTGAACAACGCCTAAGACCTTGGTGAGGTCCCAGAAGGTAATTATGTTCCATGTGTTGAGCATATCCGACAAAAGCCTTTTTTTTATGTTTGAAAGTCTTAATTCATAAGTTTGTAAAATATTTACTAGTGTTAGTTTACGTTGTGACAAACAAAAAATAATCAGAAGTTTCAGATTTTAGTGGACAGTAAAATAATTCATTTGGGAAAAGATATGAAAAAAGCCTCTAATATTATGATAAAGCTATTCTTAGTTTTAGTTTGGAAATCTTTACTCTGAATTACAAAATGATGACGAAGGACAAGCAGTCGTATCCCAGGGACTAGGGAGTTGGAACCCCTCCCAAAGCATACAAAATATATCATCATAAAAAGCATACTGCACCACCTTTGTCCATGCTACTTACCGATTTTCTTAACATCAACAGAATTTCTCAGTCCTTCAACGCTGAAAATGCTAGTGCGGCATTTGCGACCGCACTTGACTCCCATTACTTTTCTAATTTCCTTTTCTGTCAGTCCCGCTCCAGATACGCGAACATCTACTGAATATTCTGGCTTCTTCTGAGAGATGAAAAACCTGGACAGGTTTTCCATTACTGACGAAGATCGGTCCCTTTCAGAAATATCTTGAACATTGATTGTTGCACCAGAAAAAATGCTGCGAACCTAGAAAATTGGAAGGTTAATATATCGTCAGACGTAGCTAGTTATTGCTATAACTGAATTTTCACAATCATTACATCAAAGCCCTGATAGTTATTTCCAAGTTGATGATTTATTTAGTTTACACACATGTTCCCGATAACAGGCCAAAATATATGTCAATAACCTTGGTTATCAATTTGCAGAATTAATAAGAAGAAAATTGTTTAGTTTTAATGGTTAAAAATCTTGAGCATTTTCACTGAACCTTTCAATTCCTTTACTTTAGTCACACATGTTCCCGCCAACAGGGCAAAATATATACCAATAACCTTGGTTATAAAATTGCAGAATTAGTAAGAAGAAATTGTTTAGTTTTACTGGTTAAAAATCTTGAGCATTTTCACTGAACCTTTCAATTCCTTTACTTCAGTCACTGCGGAGAATTTTCTGACTATTCAGCTCTCACCTTTTTTTCCTCCTTAGGTCTTTGAACTTATTTCCTAGGTTTCCTAGTAGCTATATTTTCAGGCTCTTCTGCTATTCTTGCTTCTGTCAGTTATCAGTCCAAGCTTATTAATTTCTATTTTCCTACCCCTTCCAGTCCCCTGAGGCTCCATATCAAATGCATAAGCAGTTGTCAACCTACAGGTACTCTTAAAAACTACAGAGGAAGCTTTGTTCAGTTCGTTTATGCACAAGGATTTTCTGTTATAGAGTAACTCCCTTGTGGAATGCTTTGCAAGACGACTGTCACTTGTAAAACATCCGAATAATTCAAGAAGCGGCTGGACAAGAACTGACAATCAAATCGCAGAACGGATAACTGGTGCGCTTCTGAGTTGTAAACCGGAAAGTAACCATCATCAACAGTTCAAGTGACTCATCGGTAATTTACAGTCTTATTTAAGGTAATTCATCAGCTTCAATAAGTAATACAAAACTACAAGAGTGACATGCACAACTTACCAAGTTCTCCACTTCATATTTTGCTGAAAGATAATCCTGTGTGTTTTCCAAACTTAGAGGCCGGATTACATCAGTCATACCGAGCTTGACTGCGAAGTGTTTTGCTTGAGGATCTGTAAGAAAAGACAATTTCACTATTCCACAAATACAGATCTCCTTCGTAATGTCTTTTTGCAGTTAATCAAGCAGAACGTGTCCCAGATAAGGTCCTTGACCGTAAATATCCCAGTTTAGGAATATCATCGGCCAAACGTCCCACTACAAAAATATTGCATTTCAAACATCCGTAGAAACATTCGGTTGACTGAATAATTTCAATTCTCAGAATAAGCACTAGCAGTACATCCCTTGAGAAAGCTTACCGACCAAAATGGTGTTACCTAGGAACGCTTCAAACGCCTAAAATGGAATTAAAAAGGTCTGACAGCTAAGCCTATTTTCATTTTTTTCGGACCGTGAAGTTTAATGATTATGGTATATGGATGAGATCTTACAGTCCAAATCACAATTCACGGATATTGTACCCTTCTAATCTATACTGTAAATTTCTAGTGTGGCATATTTAAGTATTGGGCCTGAATTACTTGGCGGATGGCCAAATCCCCCACCAGAACAATTTTTCTTGAATGTCATTTTTTTTTTTTAAGGCGATAAGGGCATTCTTATCTGTTTTTGGCTAGAATTTGATGTTTCAAATATAGGATCATTATTCTATGGGATAGAAAATCAGAGGACAGATGGCCCATTTTCACAACACACAACTGGTTGACACATTCAAAATCTTTCCTCTGCTATACTTTTTATGCTCAGTACGTCCTTTTTCCGATTTTTGCGCATTTCACCGCTTTATCGAAAGCTTAATTTACTTCTTGTTGTTTTTCGCCTAACTGCATTTTTCGATTTTTTAGTGCGTTAATAACATGATGCAGCAAAGTGTTACGAGCGAAAATGGTAATTTATGTCCTATCAAGATTCTATGTTACTGGAGAGCAAGCTTGGGAGCTTCGCGCATAGCTTCTCGAGTTTGGAGAAGTTAGTCCGCTTTTCGACGTAAGAGAAGCCGAGTCCTCGTTAACGCCTTGCAACTATTTCGGAGAGCTATCCTAACCAAGAAGGATTTGTGTGGGTGGCTCGGAATGGTGATGATTCTGATCTTCATCTAGAAGGTAGGTTGCCTACTTGTGTCAAACTACTGCCGGAGTACCCTTAACTAAGTTTATCAGAGTCGTACTTGAAGTATGAACCAAGAAAGAATGGGATGTAGTATTATTGGAATTAATTCGCGGTAAACCGTTTGTTCTAGCCGAGTGGATAAGTCATCGGATTACGAGGTTGGAGAGGCTGAATATTTGAGTGATTCTAGGGAAACGGCTACAGGGGAGGGTGAGCAAGAGTACCAGGCTTCAGGCTAGCCCTAGAATAAACATAGCCTACGCTTTCCACGAAAGCCCGAATCGAATGACTATAATGGCTCGAAAATGGAGTTCCTTGCCCTAGTCTTTGTAGCATCATATGTGTTTTCACATTTGACTGAACAAGACAATTAGCTATTTTTATTTTCAATCCAGGAGATCGAACTAGATAAACAGATTGCAAGCCCAACTCAACAATGGGTTTCATTTGTAGCGGGGCTGACTGAATAGATTATACTAATGCTCTTTAAAAATAAGAAAAACAAGGCATAAAACAGATGAAGACATATGGTATTTTGACAGACGAAAACTTTCCAATTGTATTTCGAAATTACTTCTAAATAAAGATTCTGTGTAACTATAAATAGGATCTTAGAAGTTAGAACTGGTTCAACAGAACGTTGGTTGAAACTTAGCGAAACTGGTTGGATTTCGCGCAAGTGTCTACCGATGGACTACATCGGATCTGAGTCACATGTTGAATAAATTGCCTTAAAAATCGCCAATAAGATATGAAGCTCTGACTACAACTAAATTTAGATTTTACCAGTAAGGTACGAGCCTTTTTCAGTAGCCGCAATAGTCCACTTCGGTATATTTTCTCTAGTAGACGGATAGCATCGTCAATGTTAAGCTAAAGATGGACAATAGGACACTAAAACATAACATAGTATGAAATATTAAGATAGTAACAATAAAATAAAGATGATAGACTAAAATTAAAGACATAATAAAATTCATGGAAATTCTGACAAACTTAACAGATAATTTGGCTTACAATACCCCCATGTCAAACTCAGATCCACCGCTATGGTTCTGAGACACCTGGAGATGTAAGAGCTTCAAAAAAAAAAAAAAAAAATATAAAGAAATTAAGGTGCACCACAACAGACGTCTGTGTGCTTTACTACCGTCTGCTTCGGCAAAATATTGTTTCTCATAGACGAATACTAGCCTATCGTCAATATTTAAGCAAAAGATGTTCTATAAGAAACTAAAACCAAACAAATGACACAATATAAAACACAATAATACAAAAAAAAACAGAAAGATAAGAGAGAAACATTAAAGACATAACATTAAATGTGATACCAATAAAGAAAGTAATAAATGGAGCTTACCGTATATGCAAAAGCTGTCCTTTTCCACAAGAGGGTATGCGCAAAGGCACTGGTAACTTTCTTGTCCACCATTCTTGATCACTCTTTGACAGGCTTTACTTTCATCCGCACATATTTTATTTTGCTGCTCTGAGCATATCGGAGGTTCTGCAAAGAAAAGGAGTATTACAATTTGTTTGACCTATATAGCGCAATTCACAACATCTTTGTTCAGTTGTAGTACTTTAAGAAAATTTCTCCTTGTTAAGTTTTTTCATTTCGAGAAATGGAAGGAATTTTCGTAATGTTAGTTTGTTATTTTAAAGCTGGCAGATAATCAAACAGTCAATCAGTACGGTCAGACAGTATGGTTCATGAGCGGTTTTTTTTCTAGGTGCCGGCAGGAAGATGCTACGTAGAATGCGAATTTCTTCCAGAATAACAAGCACTGCTTCGACATGACCACGAATCGGACTAGCGATAATTCAAAACATTGTGGAGGCAGTAAGCCTTGAGTCTTATTCTAGTATGCAATGTGATCTGAGTTTGAATATTTGGATTTAGTTCGTTTCGGGATTGAATCTACATTGAGGAGAAAAGCTTTTCTCGCCACCAGACTCTTTTGATGAAAAAAAATGTGCGTAGCCTAAAGTTAAATACACACACAAAAGAAAATGCCGGAACGTTGACAAGGAAAAGATCCCGCCAACAGATGGAAGGATGTTTGGGACCACCTTGGCTTGAACTCTCGCTAAAGTGTTGGCCAGCTGCATGCATCAATCTGAGGAAAGTGAACTTGACGAAACTTACTGTTAGTTCCTGTAATGGAACTGTTTTTGGTGTCAATAGAAAGTATGGAGGAGTCCGTTTAAGCAGAAACAGCATATTTTGAGGCTTTCCTCAATGAGGAAAAAGTGATAGTTTGATTAGTGACTTCTAAGAGTCTTAAGATTGACGGTGGTGAAGATAGTCTGATATTGCAGATAAGTGAAAACAGACAAAATATCAATCGATGAATGAACGGCACATCTCATCCCATTTTTAGCTGCGAAAAGTTTCGAACTTTAAGGCATTTAGCCCAGAAATGTTTAGAAGAGAAATTTAGTTTATAATTTGTTGTTCATTTTTGTAGAGGCCATGTGCCTTATTTTTGCATTATATTATTATTATTATTATTAAAAACCAGACTGCCTGGCCTGCTAAATTATTGTGAAGTCATCGTGTGCAATTTAGATTTCTTTACAGACATTAAAATACTAATAGTTGATCTCAATTTAAATGTGAAACTAGAGTTACAAGATTAGCTAGCATACATCGTCGGTCGATCGATCCGATTGGGAATTTAGATCTTGTGAGGCGGAAAAGGGGTATCACAATTTATTTAGTAAATTGGATAGAAAAAATCTGAATGATCCATTAGTTACGCTTAGAAAGCAGAATGTCCTACAGTTCCTGCCGAAATCCAAGATTAGCACGTGTATTGTTTTGTTATTCTTTGTTCATCTTTTTCTAGCAATGAATGAATTAAATAACTAATGGTTTAGTACACGCAGACTAGAAATTAGGCATTTGCATGGAATGTAAGAAAAACTAAAAAATAAATCCAAAGTTGCAATTGTAAACTGTCGGTACTATTTTTTTTTTTTGTCTTACCGATAAGAGCATGTTGGCGCATGTTGGTGGAGGAATGACCTTGCATAGACCTATATCACAAAACAGCGACTGGATTTTGTTTCAAGCGTACACGACGAGTTAAAGGAATTAGTTTCAGTTTTAAGGAGTTTAATCAGATGCATTCTAGCATTTGAACGGTTACATCATTCCATCCAAATGGTTCGGAGGCACCCACATTGAAATGCTAAAATTTTATCCAAAAAAGAAGCTTTAAAAAAAATTTAAACTTTCAAAATTTAAAGATTAAGCTTGAATTCTCATGAAAAATAAGAAATTATAGCTGCAGTTGACGTTGTCAATCTCTTCAGGAAATTGTTTCTACGTTTCTGAGAAAACCTATGTCCAGTAGTAAAATGTGTGAAGTCAGAATTCTACTATTAACGACATGGAGGGGTGGTCTGTTTATTTGTCATAAAGGGTCGATTTGTCTCTCTTAATTCTGAATAATGTTTGCTGGTGTTAGAGTTATGAGGGCAGAAAGGGTAAAGTAATTGTTAACCGTCGACACCCTTTTTTTTACCCTACTAATCAGCTTTTTCCACATTTCAACAATCCAAAATTCACTCAGATCAATGGAATCTTAAAGGAGTTACATCATAAGCATTTTAGCCTTTGCAAGGTCTAGAACCCCCCACCCAAGGCCCAAGATGAAGCCACGGCTCGATCCAACCGCTGGGTCATCTAGCGTCACGAAGATGGAATCATAGTTTGACTTTGGATCTAACACAAGGTTTTTATTGTAGCAGGCATACAGAAAATGTGCAGAAAAATCAAACTAATTATATGCATTATCGATTTCTTGAAGTATTTTGTTTTCTGTTTTTTCTTGTTAATTTCTTAATTTCTTGTTAACAATTAAGGATGTAAACTAGATCACAGTAAACAAACTTCGTAAATTTTACTAAATTTGTTATAGTTGATTTCTTGAAGATTCTGAAACTGAGCTAAATAATTTTCAGCTTCCGAGAGCAAAAATGTCAAACTAGCCGATGATTTCTTCTTCCGACATATCTAAACGTCTGCTTTGTGATATAATTAGTTGTTTTAATCCTCTTACACGCCACATGATCCTCTCGAAGGTTCTAGTAATCTTTTGACCAAGCTTCAAGAGATCAATGAATATTTAGTTAGCATGGCGAATTGGCGTTCAAGAGTGAATTGTGTTCAACTAATTTCTGGATAACGTTGGCTACCGTGAGGATGTTTGGGAAAGCAAAGGTAACAGTGTGTTCGTAAAAATCCGACCCATTGAAAAATGATAGTGTCTCCCACCTTCTCGGCCCACGTGAATCAAATACTTTAACATCTCAAACTTCCAAGTCCTAAGGTAACGTAGGGACTTGTTCTACTCTTGTGCAGAAAAGCATCGTCTCTATCTTCGGGCAACGCACCCGTTAGCCGAAAGTGCAATGCCCTGCGTGGGCGATGTTGCATCTGAAAGGTGTTCATCCTCATTTTATTACAACCCTGAATTAGCACTATGCAGTCAATAATACCCGTCCTTCCCTTAGGCTCAGAGAGCGCCAAACCCTCTGTTTCCCAGTTTTCCCACTAAAAAGTTAAATGACGTAAGAACCGGTTTCCGCTGAAACGATCATAAACTGACTACTGCCTGATTTGAATGTTATAACGGAAGTGTGATCATTTTACGCTTTGCTTTGGCGGCAGTAGTGTGACTTGGGCTGATCCATGCACGTAGCCCCTAGTGGAAGCGGGACCTTTAATCGTGTAACTAACTACCTTGACAAATTTTAGGTCGGTGTCAGTCCGAACTGAATCATTCTCTATTTTTAACTTTTTTTTTATCTCTTTTCTGATTGTTACTATTATTATTAATTCTTAGAAACGGAGTTAGAGGGACACCTCGATACTGGATACTCGTGTCTGAGAAATACATATCACTGTGATGCCTGCTGTTCATAGGGTATACAAACCATCGGGGAAGCACTCAACCGGACGTTTACGGAATACGAGGGTTTTGCAGAGCGCATGCGCTGGTCGAAGAAGAAAAATAGGCCCTTAGTAGAGCAACACAGCATCCAACAGTATGTATACCAAGAACAGTTAAGCAATAGAACCTCCGTCTTTGTTCTCATGCACCGACTATGGACACCCAGAAAAAAAGCAGAGCTAGAGCTACTTGGTGAGCTTTGAGTTCGCGTACGGCTACCACCTTCTTCACCACCAAGCCTTTGAGAGGAAAAGACCGTAGCAGGCGTGCATGAACCGTCTCTGTAGTGCATCATATTTGACGCCACAATACTAAACAACCACTTTAGTCTTTTTACACTTGACTTCTCTTCTCTGGGGCTCTCCTGTGCTAAGTTGCTTGTATAGGTAGCGAACTGTGATGAAGCTCTCCACTTGTTTGCATCGGGAATCTATTCGATTTCGCATGGTCGGATTACAGAGATTGAGAGATGGAGGTTCTGCTTCTTATTTGTTGTTGGTACATCCTCTGAACTGAAGAGCATCACTAGTATACTTATTTATTAACCAGGAGTTAATACATTTTTTTCTCCGCTTTTCTTTTCACCTGCAGATCATCAAAGAACCAACCAAATCTATCCAAAGAGTTATAAAAGAAACTGAAATTTAAATAGGTAGGTGACATCGCGTAATTCTGCGATATCAAGGCTTTTGGACGATTTCAAGACAACTCTTTTCGAGAAACAAAATATTTATTTTACGAACGTTAGAAAATCGGACTCTTCTCTTATTCTTCGGACGGAGAAAATCGAGACCAACTGATTTTGATTTCTAACTATGTCACAGACTTAGTTTTTTGTCGGGATTTTCACCTTCGTTCCTAATCCCTAAGAGCACTCAACTAGAAAATTGAATTTTAAAGCATTCTCGGGGTTGTATTGTCTGACTTTCCAACATTAAAGATACTAATTCAAACGGAGACTTGCTTTCAAATTTCAGATTTTGAGCAAAAGCGATTTGTCAGTTCTTTCAGTCGATTTAAAAATAAGCAAAGTCACAAGAATAAGAGAACAGTCGCAATCTTCTCTTCGCACTACACTGAACAATACCTGCTGAAGCATTTAAAAATACTAGTCTATCTACAAACAGTACAGGTTCAAAAAGGATTTGATTTTATCAACACTAATTGGAGATTGTCTCGAAACACGAAAACTAAATCTGTATTTGGTTAGCCATCCCTTAAATCACTTCGCATTAGATCTCCACACAGATTTTTAAACAATGTTTACAACGGATATACGTCAGCTACGAACATTCATCAGCGATATTTCGTCCCTTCTTGGCAAGGGTCCTCGTCAGGCTGTCAATCTTCTTGGTCAACTTCGGGGAAGGAAACAAACCTGTAATCTAAAAAAATGTGTTTTCTTCCCCGAAGTTTACCAAGAAGATTGACAGTCTGGCGAGGACTCTTGCCAAGAAGGACCGAAATATCGCTGATGAAGAGTCGTAGCTGACGTATATCCGTTGTAAACATTCTTTAAAAATATGTTTCAAAGTCAGCTTGGGCTCAAAGAATATTTATTCCCACAGATTATTTAAATTTTAACTGAAAAGACAGCTTATTTCGACTCATCTAAGATTTTTTGACTCATCATGACTCATTTTGACTCATCTAAGAGGTTTTGTTGGGTTTTGTTTATACTGGGCTCTAGTAATAATGCTAAGAATGTGCATTGCTTGCACGACAACCCAAAATTCATCCAGACGTGGAGGATTTCAATTTCAACAAAAACCTGCATTTCCATGTGTTGTGGACGTTACGCGCGAACAGAGGATGAAGCAATTCCTCTGACGGGAGTAGGAAAGTGACGGTAAGATATGTAGTTTTGCTATATAGTTACGTTTTTGGCAATGGCTTACCTTTTTAGTTGAGGAATATTTTATGCATAAGGCGTATTCTCGCCGTTCCCCGAGGACTCCCCGGGGAATCAAATGGAACGGCGAGAATAGAGGGATTCACTCCACGCGGACTCCGCGGAAACAGCGAGAACGCGGGGAATGCTTCCAGCATGGATTTTGTTCGAAAAATAGATATGCAGTTGACGAAATCAGTCTGGAGCCACTTTATTTTCGGTTTTGTTTATTCTGATAATTTTTAATTAATTTTACATTGCACCAACACCAGCAAAAACTGATTCCCCTCTGAATCTGAAAGGGAGTCCTTTTCAATGATGGTGATGATAATCAGAGCATTCCCCGTCCGTGGTGACTCGCGAGAATACGGGGAGTGAGTCCCCGGGACAAACAAAAACGCGGGGACTCCTCAAGTGGAGTCCGCGGGGAACGGCGAGAGTACGCCTATAGAGGGACAAGCACATAGAGGTACCACAAATCCGAAAGAATAAGTTATTTCGATGAAACCGATTATCTGTGGCTAACCGTGAACCGAAGTAACGTATTCTTATCGGGTTTGCAGGCCTATTGAGGTAAATAAATGAAGAGTAACTAGACTCGCAGATCTTAGTCCTATTCAGTTAAATTTTAAAGGATTTAACTGATGTGACAAAAAATAATAGAGAAACTGTGACCAGTCAATGTCTGTACATAATTAACTTTTTCCCGATGACAACATAGAAAAACCAGAGTACAAAAAGAAAACAGTAGAAACATACTTAATATAAATACTAAAACTTTTACAAAAATTCGAATTAGCACATGACTCGCGAAGGTATTTAGGAATCTTACTGGAGCAGTTATTTCAATTCTGTTTACTTTTTCGGTAGGTTTATTCCTTTTATATTTTGCTGATACCGATGCAAATGGTTATTTGGAATCAAACTGTACCTCTTGCACGGGAAATCTAAACACCAGCCACCCTTACTCGCATATCGGAGGAACAAATTTCAACGCTTTAGAGTAGCCGCCTCTCTATCGCCCCACCATGAACTGATCCTTTGATCTGCTAGTATGTAGTGGCGGATTTTTAAGCAAATATGTTAAACAAAAAAAATATTTAGCTGTTCTTTGCTCTTATCGATGATAAAATAGTTTTCTTTCTCTTTATCGTTGTTTTGCAAGCTACCCGTTCAAGCTACCCCTCACTCAAGTTGATGAACGCATGGCCACCACAATCTCGTTTTGGACTAGCGTCTTGAAAGTGGGTGACCTAGGCATTATAGGTGCAACAATGCTAGTTGACATAAAAGTATTTTTCAGTCCATTACTAATATGTACTTCTACTATTTTTGGATCGTCCTGAAACTACTATTTTCAGACTGAAGAAGTCAAAATTTCTACACAGTATTTGGTTCTAACCTAATCGTCAGAAACAAGAAGAAGGTAATAAATATAATGTAGTCCGTTCCACCTCCCCGTCAAATTTTTTATTTTTTTCTGAAGCTCAACCGAATAACTTCTGGCAGAACAATATTACAGGGAATATTTATTTACTGTTTGTTAGTTTGCGTCTTACTTGTATTGTAGTGAGTGTTTATTTTTCCGGCCCATGTTAGGCTAGTGCTATTAGGGTTCTAAATAAAATTGATTGATTGATTGATTGAATAGGCAAGGAATAGTAATAGTCAAGTTAAACGTGTACCTGTTGCAGAAGAAGTCGCAAGCCCTTGCAGGGAAAGTATCAGTATAGCTATGTAAGTCCTCATCCCTGCATTCCTTGTTACCACTTTGCCGGGAATACTCAAACTGTCTCTAAAAGTACTGAACTCAAAGATCACTAGCTTATAGAAAGTCAACTTTGTGGAAACCTGGTTTTCGCCCTGGGCAGAAAGAACTGAATCTGTCGCAACGTCCAGACACTCCACCAATCGCAACCTTTGTGTGGGACCATTTAACCGGCCACGAAGTCGTTACAGATCTGGCTGGCCGGTCTCCACGTAACAAGTCGCGTTTGCAACGTTGCAAACAGGTTCTTAGGACATCTAGGCTATTTTACCAAAGCATCCGTAACACGGCGTCTGTTCTTCTCAGCGCACCGTTCGAACTCCTCAGAATTCCTGACGCATGCCATTGTCTAACTGGTTACCATAAAAAGAATTACTTGATAAAAATACATGATTTGTTAATAACTGCCCAAAGTACGCTGTTAAATCTGCTCGGGTTCCGTAATAAGGTTAAGCTTTTTATCATTAATGGTGACATGTTATGGGCACAATTACACACATTAACTTCTTTCAAGTTCTGTAATGCAGTCACCAACCCCTTTGACCATCGACTTCCACTCTATCGCTTGTTCAATGACACTCAGACTCTGACATTATCATACAAAAATAAATAACCAGTGAGTGGTTAGTAGTGAATTACTAAAGAGTTAACTCTTGCGAATATTTCTATTAACTTCTTTTTCTTTTATTTTTTACTTGCTCGAAAATAGTTGCTATTTGGAAATTCTGATGCTTTGAATCTACGAAGGACCATACGGAGGGTGGGTTTGTACGAAGTAAAAGCTAAGGATTGGATTAGGAATAAGAAGTCTGGGTTTTGGTAAGGACATTTTCAGTCAATCAAAGTCTCACCTTCTTCCGAGACGCACTAGCTGGATGTAGGATCAAAACAGTAATCGCCTCTCTTTTGTTTATCCGTTCGACTATTGTCAAGTCCAGTGGTTTAAATTTTGCGAGTTTGCTGTTTCCATTTTCAATTCTACACTTTTCGTCCGATTAGATTAGGCACTTCCTAGTTCCTATGGTCTAGAAGCGTCTTTCATTTAATGATACAACTACTAATCCAGCCAAATGCCATACAAGGCTTGACCCGCGACAACCGAAACTAACATCAACAGCGAAACTTTATTTTCCAGTTCAGGTTCTTTTTAAAGTCCTTATACAAACATGAAGTTTGTAATTCTACTATAACCTTCACCTTTTGCTCCACTCAAATTGACCATCTATATTTTTGTTTTAAAAGAATATTTTAGGTATCAAACATTCCTGTCCTCAACAGCACACCCAAGTCGATGAAGACAGAAAACAAAAATAAATGAAAAATGCTCAAAATTCTAACAAGCAACCAATTTCACAAATAGATGAAGATTGACGATCGTATTTGTAGAGGATTGATACTGCATATGAAGGTAATTTAGGAATCCCGACATCACTTAATTGTTTGGAATTAATGACAAGCCATAAGCTGGGGGGCTAGAGAATCGGGCATTAACAGCCCAAGAAAGGAAATGTACTCGCAGTTTCTGTCACAATAGTTGCGTTTTTGCAGATACTGTAGTATCTGATACCACAGTCAAAAGGTTTTGCAGTTACCGTGGTATCTGGCCAGATACAGTGGTAACTGAGATTCAGATACCCCGGTCTGACCGAGGGAACTAACCATGGTAGGCTATCTGAAAAAGTCATCTCACTTTTACCATCACCAACAATAGAGCCTAGGATTTTGTCAAATTGGTGGGAAAGAAGTTTGGGACTTAGTGATGTGACTTGATATCAGTTTTCTTTTGGGATGAC
The DNA here is from genome assembly GCA_023053575.1 of Branchinecta lynchi. Classification (NCBI taxonomy): domain Eukaryota; kingdom Metazoa; phylum Arthropoda; class Branchiopoda; order Anostraca; family Branchinectidae; genus Branchinecta; species Branchinecta lynchi. The sequence continues at coordinate 13,255,165 of JAKZAP010000015.1, forward strand.
TTCGAAAAGCTCAATATCTGTCGTTTTTGCAGAGCAACCGCACTATCAGATTCCGCGTTAACTGCAAGCATGACTAATTGCAGATCCGGTTACGGTGGTAATAGGTTCCATGGTATTTGCCAAAACGCAACCCATATCGCAATACTTTGGTTGAAGGAAAAGTTCCATGGGTTACAAAATGGAGGTTAAAGCTGATTATAAGAAGAAACAATGCATGTCGAGACGGTCTAATATCAATCGAAGTAACTCTCAAAGATCCAATCTGGAACGATACCAAATGGCAGATATTTAATTACGCTTACTACAGCTAATACAACACAACATAGACAATATAATGATCAACGATAATCCACGCAGATTCAGGCCACCAGACTGACTTGGGATTACTCACCGCAAACCACGAATACATTTTTTACAAATCGGTGATTGTTTTCAATTTTTTCTGGTGGATATTTCGAAGATAAGGTTTGGGTCAGTGGATTGCAGAATACCGAGTGGTGGCTCTTTCCAGTATTTTTAAAACTCAGAATAAAACTCGGGTTGTTGTAATTGATTCACTTTATCAAGTAAATGATTACACCCTGCAGTGAAATTGTCTGCTTTTTTTCACTTCTAATGCTGTATTTGGTGACGCATGTCAAAACAGTCAAAACAAACCAGAGACGGTCAAAACAGTAACGGTCAAAGTAGCGAAAGTGAAAACGATGACAGGAAAAAAGCGAAGTCAAAACAGCGTCAGGCAGAAACAGTGACAGGGCAAAAACTCGATGCGTCAAAACTGCTAAGGTTAATAGTGCGACCAACAAATACCACGGCTAGAAAAATTACAGACTTCAAATATGTGGTCTCCCCAACGCTTGATTGGGAAATCTATAAGATAGGTGACCAAAGAGCGCGAATTCGCGTTCGCCTAGGCGAATTTGACGTAACTAGCGGAAAAAATTCGCTTCGCTAGGCAAACATTTCAGGCCGCGCCATTTTCTCAAAGTCGAATTATTTTCGTGTCGCCCCAGTTCACTGAGGAAATTCAGAAAATCAACAATCAACCTGGCCGAAGTAGAGTATATAACCAGATATAGAGTATATAACCATAAAGTTGCCTTTTCACCCTATTGTCGTTCTAGTCCTACGGATCGTATCCATGTATACGTATCTAGTCCTGGCGAATTCCTTCACTTATTCGCTGCCAGTCGGGTCTACGAAACGAATTCGCTGAGCGACGCGAAAGAACAAAATTCGTTGGTGAAAGAAATCGCGTTCTGTGGGCAGCTATCTATGGACGCCTGACTTCTTGCATTGCCGCAGCTGAAGTCACACTGCCTCACTCTTTAAATTTAGCCATTCGCTTCGAGAATTCGTGCGTTTTTCTTACTTCACTGAGAATGTTAAACCATCTCTCGTTGCGCCTCTGGCTAATAGAACTACTACTTTTGGCTTAAATTTCAGAAATACTCTACAACGTGTAGTTATTTTTTATAGCCTTGGTCCTACTACATTCAACTTCCAACAATGCGGCGAAAAAAAAAGACGTAGGCAATGTTTATTCGAAAAACAGTACATCTTACTTTTTCTGTAATGATACTAAACAATTACCACAGTTGTCAGGCTGTCGGATTGACCAAACACTATGTTTGTCCTGCTCTGTTCTTCCATGCGCTGCTAATGCTTTCGCTGCTTTGACCATCGCTGTTTTTTGTTGGCACTCTTTGCCTGTGGCTATTTTGCTTTTGCAATTTTAATGTCTCTATTTGACCGTCACTGTTTTTGCTTCCGCTGTTTTGACCGTTTACCCCGTATTAAATAAGAACAATGCTGCATTGCGAGTACTGGTGCGCCTTGAAGTTGTGCGATGTCATGCAGAGTTTTACGTCCTGGAAAAAACGACGCAAACAGTGCAAACAAGCACCACAAAACATGGCCTTTCGTCGACCCATTGTCGGATGCGTTGGAAACTTTTAACTCGTCCCACAAAATGAATTTGATGTTTTTTGGGAGGGCTAAATAAAAAAATATTTTTTATTTTTTCAAGAATAAAAATTGCTATACTTATGTTATGAATATTTTCTTTCAAAATGTTTTCTGAGAAAACCTCCATTCAGCCAGATTTGAATTAAATGATATATCTACTTTATTTTTGGGATCCCAAATCGTAAGTGGAGGGATACCTATTATCCTAAAAGTCGTCCGTCTGTCCGTCTATAAGCACGGTAACTCTCGAAGGGAACTAGATATTTTGCTGAAACTTGGTGAGGATTCTTTGGATCAAGGGAGAGGTCGAGTTCGTAGATGGACCCTATAGCTCAACATTTAGGGGTGGGGAGGGGTTTCAAATTAAGGGGCGAACAAGTTGGTTCAACCAATTGGAGCAACCACTACGTAGATACAGAGTTTATTTCTGGGACTTTAAATCCTTCCTGTTCTAAAGCTGGAAGGTTTTTCGCTGCTCCTGTACATTCAATAGATTTCGCTTGTAACTTTTAGGAAAAACACGGCCAGTGTGAAGGTTGACTAAAATTCCCAGAAGATGATTGTCCCCAGGGTCCTTAGAGAAGTTCAGAGGTCTTCTCTCGAGTACTTCTTCGTCACGTGCCGAATCCTCAGAACAGGAAAGCTTAGAGACTTTAACAGAACAGCACACGACGTCGTTCACTGTTTCCTGACCGAAGATTAAAAATCAAGTGTCTTTTTCTGTGTTTGTATGTGTTTTGTTTACTTTCTTCATTTACTCCGCCTTTCCGAAATAGCGGGTCATAAATAAATAACTTACTTACTTACTTACTTAGTTGGATGTTGCGTCAGCGGTACATGTGGCAATCATGCTATACTGTCGTACATTGGTAAAACACAGAAGAAACAAAATTTTGTATACTTTTGTCGGGCGTGAGTCGACATCGACATCGGGTCCTTTTTTTGCACAGGAAGTAAAATTGTGCAAACATTTGTCGGCAAAACACTGAAGAAATCGAATTCTGTATGCTTTCGTCGAGTCCTGGTATTCTTGTCGGCATGTCGAGACCTAAAGGTTAACCGAAACCATCAAAACCTGGAATTAATTATCCCAACCCAGGTTTTGGATTCTGCTTTGAAGGAAATTATCTTTCTCTTGAGGATCACCATCAATGCCAAATACAATTATATACCTACCTATACAATTACTCGTTCCGAGCAAGTCATCTATCGTCTCCGAGCCAGGTCTGTGTCGCTGAGCAAAGCGAAGTAGGTGTTCCAACGCCACCGTTTTCCAGCTCCCGTCTGTTTTCCGCAACTCATTAATGCAGATAGTGCAGGTGCGCGTAGCTGGTTCATCTAATTCCAGATCTAAATCCTTACAAGCGAAGAGGGGTTTATAACCACCAACGCTAACTCAGAGTTCATCCTAGCTAATGACAAGACTGAGCTTAATGTTTCACACTAATTTCATACTCCCTTCAGAGGAGATACTTTGTCTAATTTTCCGAGCTTAGCATCCGTAACATATGAAAATGCAGGTTTTTGTTGAAATTCAAAGTTACCGCATTTAGGTGAATTTTGGATTGTCGTGCAAGCAGCGCACATTCTGAAAGTATTACCAGAGCCCGGGGTGAAAAAACGCAAAATCCTTTAGATGAATCTAATGCAGCGTATTCAAAATTCAGAATGTAAAAAGAACAATTTTACTAATTAAATAACTTTATTGACCATCCTGGATCATGCCACACTGTGAAGATCCTCAAGAGCCCGTAATTATTTGTCCCTCAAGAACTTTGCTTACAAATGAATTCCTTACTCCCTTTCGCGTGCCACTCGCAATCAATCAAATCATTAGTTACAAACTTGGATTCTTCTTCATTGCAGCCAAAGCAGTATACCTTCTTTTTTTTTGAATTGCGCGCGTCATAGAATAAAATAGTATTTACTGCAGAAAAAGCATGAGGCCATGGCAAAAATGGTAAAAAAAAGAAAACACTTAAACGAAATAAGTAAACGAAACTGAAGGAAATTTTCTCGATGGGATAAAGCTACCTGTAGGAACCTTAGCAGCCTCTTCAAATATTGAAAACACTTACTTCCAAGAACGTCTTCATCCACACGTCTTCATCCACACTTCATCATTTATCTTAAATACATTCCCAAAAATCTCAACCCGCAGGTCCTCTAGCTGACGGCATTCACACATCAGATGTAACAAACTCTCATTCTCATCACCTCATATCGGGCAAAAATAAGGACCAGTACGTCATAATTTACTCCCGAAATATTTCCTCCGTTTTCCCAATGGCAAACAATCATCAACCCACTTAATCCCAGCCTTAAAATATACTTCTTGGTTCTTCCCCCATTCCTTGGCTGAATTATTAACCTTAAAGAAGGTGTCAGACTTTGGCCAGATGCCATGCTTGAATTTCCTGGTCCTTCACCTCTGTTCCACCAAATTGAACAAGACCAAAGGTTTCGATGGGATCCCAAAAGTTATAATTTGATCCAGACAATTGGGTCTTTTCTTCACCAGATCCAGTCTTCCCCAGACTCCTTGAACACTTATACTATTAAAATTTAGAAACAGATTAAGGCCAAATAGCTAATCATATGGAAAACCAAGTTCAGATATGGATTCAGCATGTGCGTTTACCCCTTTAAGTCATATCTATTCTGACGAGGCAGATCGAAACTTGCTGCCTTACTTCTGCCAATTTTCAGGTTTCGACGGAATTCCGGAACTACTTCTCCGGCGAAAAAATAAGCTCAAAAACAAATTGAGCATGTCTCCTTACCCCTACATCAAACCTCTAATCAACTTCAGATTAAACTTTTACTCTTAACAAATTTTTCGGTTCAGCCGGATTCCGAGCGATCTATACGTCCGATCAGAAAATGATTGTCATATGCGAATTCAGTATGTCTACTTGCCCGTAAATCGAAAATATTATCAAATTTAAATAAAACTTTTGCTTTAAACAAATTCTCCGGTTTTGCCCGGATTCCGGCCGAACTAATTGTCCAGCGAGAAAATATTCGGACTCAGCACGTTCCCTTGCCTCTAAATCAAACCTCCAATCAACTTCATATTAAACTTTTACTTTTCACAAATTTGCCGGTTTTCGCCGGATTCCGGGTGAACTATTCGACCGGCGAGAAAATAAATTTCATATTCGGATTCAGCATGTCTCCTTACCCCTAATCCAAGTATTTCATTAGCTTTTAATAAATATTTTGTGTTCCCTTTAATTTCAAACCCCTTCTCCACCCCTAAATATAGAGCTACATAGCCCATCCTCGAACTTGACCTGTACTTTGACCTAAAGAGTCTTCGTGCCAAGCTTGATCAAAATATCTCAACCCCTGCGAGAGTTATCGTGCTAACAGACGGACGGACGGACGGACAACTTTTGCGATGTCATAGACAGGCCCGTATCCAGGAATTTATATCGGGGGTGGGGGGTTGCGTTTCGGGGGGTTTGCCTGCTGTTCAGACAAAAAAGCACAAAAAACACAACAGAGCGAAAAGCATATAAAAATCGTTATGTTTGTATGTTCCGGGGGGGGGGGGGTCAACCCCCTAAGCCCCCCCCCCCTGGATACGGCCTTGGTCATACGTATGCTTCCACTTAGGTTTTGGGATCCCAAAGACCACAGTTATCGAAGTATATCTTACGTAGTATTCGCCCATAAGCCTGTTTACTCATCCCTTAGCAGCCCGGCAACTATAGCAGCCCGGCCAACTTATACGCTCTTTGCTTTAAATATTCTAATACGCGGTAATTGCAATAACTTCTCCCATAGGCCTGTCATACTTAGTCATCGCATACGCCGCAGGCTTGATAGTCCTAGATCACCTGTTATGACTAATGCATGGGGCTAAGGGCTGCGGCGGACTAATGCATTGCAGGGTGAATCTTTGTACTAAACACAGGCTTCTGTAACTTCAGATCTTCAATCCTACTTTATCTTACTCCTAATAATCATATTTGTACTACGTATTCCCTTTTCCCAACTAAAATCAAACTGACTAGAATTTGTTTTCGTTAAACTCCAACTTACAACCGAGGTATGTAAATTCATCACTATATTCTAGATCTTGACCTTCAAATTTTAGCCGAGGTTCCTGATCTCCCTTACTCCCTTTCCAGAATACGACCACCACCATTTTCTTAGCGTTAAGCTCTAAATTTAAAGGGATTGTTTTAATATATCAAATAATTTTTAATAGAATGCCGAAAATCTGCAATCAGGGCAATGTCATCTGCAACAGTAACATACAAAGTGTCATAAGGTCTGTATTTACCGTATGGGCTCAATGATTCATCATAAAATTTTCCAGATCATTTATGTACAAGGAAAACAGTTTAAAGGACAATGTGCAACCCTGCTTAGCACTCTTCCGTGAACATATTATACGAGACAAATCCCTGCCTACTCGAACTGCAAAGTATATACTAGAGTATATATTACAGGTTTGTTTCCTTCCCCGACGTTCACCCAGAGGATTGACAGCCTAACGAAAACACTTGCCAAGAAGGGCCGAAATATCGCTGATGAAGACGTATATCCGTTGTAAACATTGTTTGAATAAATGTTTGGAAATGTTTGGTTTAGCAGCCGTTTCCAGAATGAAATCACAACACCAACTCCAACCAATTTTCGAACAGAAGTTCACAAAATTAGATATTAAGGAAAAATCTTTCATTGTTTTTCCAAAGTTCATTTTCCAGCTTGAGCGGCTTGAGCCTGAAGAGGACCCTTGCCAAGAAGGGCCGAAATATAGCTCTAATAAAATGTAGCTGACTTATCCGTTTTGCTCCGTCAAATATGATTCGCAGTCAGCTTGGGCTGAAGGAATATTTATACAAGAGTACATCTCTATTATGAGCCTGACTACCTTACCTGGAAATCATAGATAGACCTGATACTGTGTGAGGGTAGCGGTGTGAAAATCGTACCAGTTTTCAGAGACAAGACTTCCTGAGTATCACCCTGAACAAAAACAGAAAACCGATAAAAAGACATAGGGTGGGCGAAGTGGGAAGTGAACCCTCGATTTTTGCCAGTGCTCATAGGTCGGTATAAGACGGATCAAACTCCAGCTCGTTTAACCAACGCTCGAAACAAACCCACGAAACCTACGGAGAACCTTCCCTTCTCAGAATCCCCTTACAGATTTCCCTTTCTTACAGATAAATGTTTCCTAACTAAAACACTCAACGTGTAAATCTGGTCAACCGTACTAGGTCTAGGCAAGAACTCCTTGGTGCTTCCACCCCACGGACAAAAATCCCGTGGCGTAGGGATTACTTCGGACTAGGAGATTCTTCTGGGATTGTCTTTTTGATTTATGCGGGGAGGGTTTAGCTGGTTTTTTTTGTCACAGTTTTTTTGGTGTGTGGGGGTGGGTTGACCGGGGGGTTTCACCGTTTTTCGTGTACTGGGGGGAAGAGGGGCGGGGGGTCTGGTTTTTCGCCGGGGGGGGGGGGGTAGCTGGGACCCAACAGTACTATACCCCTTCCTGAAATCTGCCTGCACTCTACTGAACCTATCATTCCTACAGTGTAACATCTTATAGCTTAATTAACGTAGTCCCTAAGTGAATTCTTCGATAATTTTAATGCTTACTTTTATCTACTTTTTTTTTAATATGGTCTTGACTACGGGAATATGTCACTGCTTCAGCCAGCAAACTCTATCTCCGTAGAGAAAATCTGGGCCAACAATGGAATAACATAAACTTAACCACACTTCCAAAACATCTCTGGTATTCCGTCCTGCTCTCTGGCAGGTCATTGACTTGATAAAATTCGACCGAAAGAAGTAAAGAAATCTTGAAATTCTAGTCTGATTTTGAAATTTAGAACCGGCCTATCGGCTAGCTGAACACGGGCGGGTCGATGACTCCAAAAAATTGTCCAAGAAACGGAAACCCGTTTTCATGACACATGCCCTTCAGCCATGTGTCAGATAGCGACTGCAATTTCTATCCGTGCTTCGATCTGTCTGTCGATCGGTCTGTCAATCCGGTGATTGCGAGCTGGGATACTTCCAGATGTGTTAGGACGATGACACTTGGTACGCATATTAGAGACCCGACCCAGGAATAGTCAAGGGGGGGGGGCTGAGAGGGGAAAACCGGGATATCCTGTGACATTCTCAGAGTGGGGGGAGGGGGGGGGGGAGATGAAAGTTAGTGTGAACTCGGTGGGATCAGCAAGAACAAGCCCTAGCTCCGTACTTGACAGGACCAGGCAGTACTTGTTCACTGTGGGGGGAGTTGGAGGGGGGGGGGGGGGGGGGGGGGGTCTGGGATTCCGGTGATTGATTCACATACAAATTACTTCTAGCTGTGCTAGGACAATGAAACTCGGTAGGCGTATCAGGAACTCGACCATATTGACTTCAGAAAAATCGTTTGCCCGACCGAACCATCGTGGAGAGGAGGGACGAGGGAGGAGGAATGTGAAATCTTTATTTGTGTAATTATCGAACGGGTGATCAGATGTTTATGAAACTTGGAATTAGGTTAAAACTCGTGTTTCAGAAGTCCGGACCGGATCCGACCCGCTGATTCTGAAGAAGTTGGAGGGAGGAACCGGAAACTTTACACAGCCGGACCAGATTGGGCACTGTGGGGGTGAAGAGGGGTCCAAAATTCTGACGATAGCGACTGTTAACGTACTTTGAGATGTGCTAGGACGATGAAACTTTGCTGGCAGATTTAAGACCCGATAAGATTGACTCACTCCCAGATCCGACTATCCAAGAGGGGGGGGGGGGGGGGGGGGGGGAATAAAGGGAAGACCAATTTTGAAACTTGTATTGTCAAACCGGTGACCAAACCTTAATGAAATGTTTTGCTGAAATGTTTGTTCAATCGAAAGCGAAAAAAAAACACAGTTTGAGCAGAAAATACATTTTCACAATCTACAAGGGCCCATGATCATCTTTACCCCAAGGATTTGCTTCCAGACAAATTCCTGAAAGACTCATCTTAACCGCAATAAAGAAAAACCAAAAAAAAAAAACAGCGAACGATACATTTTATGATCCTCAAGCGTCCATGATCGTTTCTGCCTTAAGTGTTTTGCTTGCAAATTAATTTCTAGCCACCTTAAAGTGCGCATCATTACCACTAAGTGAAATAAAACTTGAACTAAATGATACATTTGTGTGATCCCCAAAGGCCTATGAACATTCGTGCCTCAAGGGTTTTATCTACAAGGGATTACAATGAACTGCGAGTTGAAAATCCCCACAGTCATCCACTGACACAAACTTTGCAAGTACCATATGAACTTTTAGCTCTTGTTTCAATTTCGAACCGGCCCGTTTGTTACACTGGCGTGACGACAATTGTTCTAAAATTACGAGAAAAAACTCGGTAAGTAAAATTGGTAAAAAAATAAATAAAAATGGGTAAACTAAGGTCAAATTGATGTTTCAGTGGTTCACAGAATTGAGACAAGTTTAACATTTGTTTGCAGCTGGTGTGATGATATAAGGAAAAACACGCGTAACTTGCTTTTCCTGCACTCCAAAATCAAACACCATTTGTTTTAATTATTTTAAGTACCGGATAAAAATTAGAAAAATTACAGTTCTACCACAAAACCAGTATTTGTTCATAATTCAACAAGTCTCAGTTTGCTCTCCGTTCTGACACAAATAAATAGGTGGATTCGAATCAATGGGCTTTGCTCTTTGAGTTGATAACAATCTGTAGCGCATTTCGAAGCAGTCGCCAAGTGCTTAGTTAACTTTATACTGCTCAGGATAATAGTTATAGGCGGACTCTCATAATGCCCACGATCACAATGACCACGGCTCAAAATGCCCACGGTTCAAAATGCACACGACTCATAATTTTACGTCTCAATTGCCCACGCCTAAAAAAGAACAGGTTCAAAATGCCCAAGCCTGAGTTAGTTGAGATGCTCAGTTTGTAGTAAAGTGGAATTAGCGATGAGTGAGACGCGGAAGGAGTAGACCGAGTATCAGAATGACGATAATTGTATATTGAACTGGCATAATCTCAGTTATAATATAATACTAAAACACGCTGTCGAATTCTGAAAAAAAATCTTAATCCCAAATAGTGATCTTAAAACTGTTCTTTTTAATTAAGGACATATTCTTACCTTCATGGTTCAAGATCTGCATCACCTAGATTCGCTTTCTGTGTTGGAACAATTTTACACGATATATCTTCGTACTTTCACTCAAATATTTCTGATATGATCAACAAACAATAAAATAATTCCTTTCAATATCTTTTCCGTTGTAATCCTGTCCCTTGTAATCTCGTTGTTATTTGCCCCCGCCGCCCAGGATATTTTGGTCTCCCCTATCGATAGTATGAGCCATCGGAATTTTGCACCAGGACGATTTTATCCTTCTCTGTGAGCACCGTCAACAGTCGGTATTCTGGACCATCGACATTTTGGACGTTTTCGTTTGCTACTTCTTCGACTTCACTTGTGGATATTTTTAGTCGTGGGCCTTTTAAACCAGGCCTTTTTTTAGGCCTTTTTTCCCAATATTCCAACCAGTAGCGGCCAAACACAGCCGTTACCAAAATAGTTTTATACCAAAGATTGTTGAAATTTTAAATAGCCTTTGACCGTACGTGCCTGACAGTACTCACCAATTTTGGATTTAACCGTGAAAGTGTGAGTGAATAAATTACTATTCTATTCTATTCTTACTATTCTATTCTAGACGAACCGTGGGCATTCTGAGCCGTGGGCATTTTGATCGTGCTCATTCTGAAATGTGTGCATTTTGATCATGGTCATTCTCAGCGTCGGCATTGTGAGCAGAAGCAGAACTGGGGGGGGGGGGGGGGGTGCAAGGGCATTTTACTGTCTAGTAATTCTTACCGACTGTTTTTTTTTTTAGAAAAAATACTGTTTTCAACCAAAAAACGACGGTTTTGACAAAAAGTCGACTGATTTTCAGGAAACCGACTGTTTTCATGAATAAAATCAACTGTTTTGACGAAACATTACGGCGCTTCGCGCCGACACGGTTATTTTTTTTTACCGACTGGCTGAGAACATTGGGGCCCCCCCCCCCCGATTCATGACGCCTCAGATTGTGAGAGTGGGAAAAAAGATCTTGGTGATTTTCAGAACCACCCTAGCTATATACCTAGTCGATTCAAATCTCTTATTCCCATGCCAAAAAAAAACAAAAAAACATCCCAAAACAAAACTATTACGGTATTTGTGTGTTATTCGTCTAGTTTAGCCGGGAAAATCTCGCAACGGGGAGGTTTTGTCATTGGGACGTTTCGCCATTGAGCCGTTTCGCCGACAACCCATTGCTTTAACCTTGTGACTGAACTTTAACTGGAAGAAATGCCAATAGCTCCCTTCTCTTCTCGTCACCTCCAATCCAGCAAATAAACTAAGTGCCATGGAGTGCCGACCCCATGACAAAAACCACTTCGACGAGTTGCTCTTATAATGCAATGTGTCTCATGTCTTCAGTAATAGCCTAATGAAAGGTAACCTAAGGTATATTTCGCCTGGTCTTTTCTCCATTTTTTCCTGATTTCTGGACGAGTTAAAACTTAGCTTTACGACCAAACTAACGCAGCTCAAGTAGCAACAATAGAACACAATCATGACCAGAACAACATTCAAAATTAGGCACCTGCCAGTAAACTTGTCATTGCAGACTATGCACCTGTCATTGCACTGTACAATTAGCAATACTTGCACTTTCTTTTAAAATTTTACCCTTCCATTAATGGTTAAAATTCAGAAGTCAAACCTCTTTGGGACGCCCGCCTGGTCCCTGGCAACAAGTGTAAGGAAGCCAGTAGAGCTGAGTAGATTACGTAAAAATTTCTGAAGATTTTTCAAACCTGTTTCAATTAGGCCTCCTTGGATAGCTCTGCGCGTCAACACTGATATACGGATAAATTACGTAATATAGCGGTAGAATTTAGTTATATATTTACGGTACATTTACCATTTACAACACTAGCTGGAAAATATTTTCTCAAGAGGCTCCACATGTAACCTCGTAAGCTCAATCGCTTTCGGACAGAATAAGCTGGAAGCAGGGTGTTTGGCACTTCCACAATTGGCACATTTCACAGAGGTTCTCTCACGGCTGGCACCACACGGAGCATTCGATTTTGTTCTTGTAGTCACAGGCTAAGTTACTAGAATTTTCGGAAGTAGTCGTAGTCAATGTGTAATCCCTATTTCAAATTTTGCTTGAGACTGTCTTGAGTTTCAAAGTAAGTTTTGACAACAAGGGATTTCCCGATCCTTGCTACGCGGGTATAGCCAACCAAGGCCTGTTGTACTTCGAGTTCCGACACGGATTAAGGAGTCTCTTTACCAACACCAATAAATTGTTCTTCTTTACTTCTCCTCAAAAACGGTCTGGATGATTTCTGCAGATTGCTTATCCTGGACCTTCATGATCCACTTGCTCTTTGACGATGGCCACTATAGACTATAGACAAACATAGCTTCTGTTGATTAGTTTCAGTTGCACTAAAAGTGGTCTTGGGGGGTTTCGAATGATACGTGCAATACTTCCTCGACTTTGCGCTCCAGCTTTCGTAAAATTTATACGGCTCAAATTTCACACGGTTCAGAATGCCCAAGATTAAACTAAAAGAATTTTTAAAGTAGGGAACTGATATGTAATAGAACAGGGGAAGAGCAATTTCCAGTTGATGAAAAGATTATTATTAGCAATACTGTAAGTTCTTTTCGAAAATAATTCGAACTACAATCAACGATATTCCCAAATCACCATTCCTTTGTGACCATGCATCCGTCAATTTCCGCCGATACTATTCGTATCCACTCAATGGCCGGACAGTGAACGATGCCTTACTGATACGCCGTCTCTTCTCGAAAATATTGAGGAAAATGTCGCTTTAGATAAGAACCTAAATCAAAAACTCCTGAAAGAAAGAAATAATACATAGATAAGAAATATTACAAAAGAATTAATCCCCTTGAAATGAAAGAAAGAAAGAAAGAATACACCGTATTAAAGGTAAGTGAGCAAAGGAAGAAACTAACTCGAGCATCAGGGTTGTGATAAAAAAAAAACAGCGTATAATGCTTGCTTGAGCTAGCATTTTAGCGGTTAGTATATGATCAAAGAGCTACGACATCATATGGCACTTGTTACGAGTAGGGGTACAAGAAAGTAGATGAGAACGCCAAAAAGCCCCTCCACCGTCCAAAAATCCGGTTCGGACCTAGCAATATGATTTCTAGTTTCATTCAGGTCTGAGCATTTCGGGCAAATTGCCGGCAATCTCAGATCACCTAAGGCTAATGACTTTCCCACCTTCCAACTTTTAACCAAGTATTTCCACTCATTTAACCCTTATGCGTGCCAAACGATTTCCGATCCACCATTTTTAAATTTCCCTAACCACGGCCAAATCAAGTTTCACTCGAGTCTGAGAACTTTTCGGAAATTAAATATTCCTTGAGTCCAAGCTGACTGTGGATCCTATTTGACAATGCAATACGAATACATCACCTGAATTTTATTAGGCTATCGGCCTTTCTTGGCAAGGGTCCTCATTAAGCTCAAACTGAAAAAGTTCTAATAATATTCAGATGACGTATCCGTTTCTCATTGTACGTATAATCCGGTAGCCCCCCTCCCCATAATCTCTGTTCATTCCAAGTTTCATTCAAATCGCTCCTCTCGCTTGGTCCCTATTAGAGCAACAAAATTTCCGGAATCCCCCTCAACCTCCTCCATCTGTGTCCGAATGTGACATCGAAAAAAGACGTCCGATTTCCTCTTCCCGCCCATCAAGTTTGACTCGAATTAGATCGCTTTAGTGCAAGATAAAATCAATTCTAGAATTAACCGGGGCCGGATCAGGTCCGAACACAAAATAAACAATCTAGGCCGCATAAAGTCGATACCTTGCTTCCCATTCCGTCAATCCGTTTGTTTTTTGTGCATGTCAATAAGTTTCCTCCACCAAACGTGGCCGCATGTGGTTCGGACGCATGCTTTGTATACCTAGGCCACCAGTTCTTATCACCGATAAAGTTTCATTCGGATCGGACCACCCGTTCGCAACTTAACCTCAGGAAGTCAGTAGCTTTCGGATTCCCCAAATCCAGGAACGGGAATTCTGTTAGGAAATTGTGTCGGATTCTGAAGTCAATCATGTTTGGCTCACTAAAATTCCTGCCAAGTTTTATCGTCCTTAGCACATCGAAGCATCCTGACTTGCGATCAACGGAATTCCGAGAAATCCCTCCAGCTCCCCCAAAGAGCCCCAATACGATCTGTTTCTGTCGATAATGGATTTAGGGCTAATGTTTGTTCTTCCCATCAAGTTCCATGGCAATCCCTCAACTAGAAGCGTTTCATGAGATTTCTGGTACCACCCTCTAACTACCCCCACAAGTATCGGATCTGATCTGGAGATGAAATGGAATTTCTGAGACGATAGCTCCTTCCACTATCCAGGCTTCATTCACATCTGACCCCCCGTTCGAAAGTTATGCATGCCGCTAGATTGTGGATTCCCCATCCCTCCTCCAGCCCCCACTGTGATCGGATCGGAGAAACAATTATTTTCAAGTCAGACTGGTCGGGTCCCTGATATACCTGCCGAGTCCAGTAGCCTACATCAGAAACTGTTGAACTCGCCAGATCAAATGAATCCCGGACCCCCCTTAACTACCCCAAAAGTCACCGGATTCTGTTCGGATTTGAAGAGAGTCGCCTGAGACACGAGTTATCTCCAAATATCAAGGTTCGTGAAGATCCCATCACTCGTTCGAAAGTTATACATACTAAATTCTCCGGACTCCCGCCTCCTCCCAATATGGTCTGAGCTGAGTCAGCTCACTGATATGCTTGCAAAGTTTCATCCCAATCTAGTAAAATCCAGACCAATAGACAGACGGACGGACAGAAATTGCGACCAATAAAAACTACCGGAGAATTGTCAAAATTAAAAACAAACGATGCTGGGAAAACCGTCAAAACGTGAAATTTGACTGTTATAAATAGGTACGTCAAACTTATGAAAGTCAAGGGTACAAGCTGAAACTAGAAAAATCACAACCGTGTCCTATCAAAATCAAAAAGTGAGAATCACAGGGTCTACTAGTATGATCTAACCTACAACATTGACATCTTCTTATAGAAAATGTAAATGAACAAGATACAGACGAACGATACGATACAACGATCGAACCAAAGAAGTTCTCGATCTTCATTTTACAATCCCATTCATTGCTTTTACAGGTTCAGCGTCCCATTATACAATCGACCTTTAATCGACCCACAGTTGCATACATTTTCGGGGTGTGATTTATTTCGTTGTTTGCACTGACTACACAGATTATTATTATTGCACAGACTGCAATTGACAATAGACCCATCTCACATGTAACTCGACCCTACCGTTTTTTTATGAGCTGAAATCCCGCGGTCGAACCAAACACGTTTACAATCCCTCTGCTTTGGCAGGTTCGTCGTCCCATGATACAATCGACCCTCCGAAGCACATTTACATAGATTTTGGGGTGTGGTATACTTCATAGGTTAGTGCTGATTAAACAGGTGAAAATTAATATACAGAGGCCAATTGACGATTGATCTTTTCAACGGGTAACTTAAGCTGTGGATGACACACATTTCATAAGTGAATTCAGGGTTCATTGACACGTTCCAAGTTTTATATCCAGTAGCAATCTTGACACCTGTGTGGCACGAAATGTGGCAAATTTGTTCGATGTTTTCTGATACATGGAGTGTTCTATCCATAAAATAGTTTGCGGGTATGGTTTCCCGCCATTTATCTGTACAAGGACGTACGACTAAGGGCTTATCGTTGTGACTTATCGTGAACTTGCAGTATTAATCCATTTCGTGATTCCGATATTAGTAGTTTCCCAGTCCTAAGCTGAAGGCCTAGATTCAGATTCAGATTCAGATATTTTTACTTCACCAAAAAAATACAACTACATTATACAAAAAACTCAACAACCACATAAAAGACAAAAATCCTGTGGGTGGCTGTATCTTCCAACCACCTTTTAACTTAAAATTATTTAATTTATAATAACAGAAGAACTAATTTAAAGTTTAACTGAACAGGCAACTTATTTTTACATCTTAGATTCAAATACACTGAATTATTACAACACCCATTGGGGATTTTCATTCTGTCCACAGTAGTCTTCAGTAGGGACGTTGGGAATGTGGACGCTTTCCCATGGTGAATCCGTCCACAATTCGCCCGCGAAAATCACTACACAAGACACCTCACTAGCAGACACGATGTTCTGCCATATCTAGTTTGTTTTTGACACTGCAGACTGCAGTTGTAACTCGTTTGCTGCTGGTGTTGTTGCCAAATGTCCCAGGCACCATAGAGCTATCACAAAAACGGGAAGAGCGGCAAGCATAACGGGATAATCGATTATTTGGAAATATCAGAAAAACAAACTATCGCTTTTTCATCGGGTTTTCAAGATTATTTAAGCGAACAAGTGATGGGTAACTAGATTGTCGTATCCTAGCCCTTTTCGGTTAAACTTTAATATTTAAAAAAAAAAGAAAAAAAGAGGTAAAGAAAGAGAGTAAAAGAAAAAGAAAAGAAAGAAAATGATTCCCTCATCACAATCTACCCCCCCCCCCATCTCACCTCCCACCAACGCACCTCCTCACTCCCCGCAACCCTACACCCCTTCCAAAAACCCACAAAATTCAACCACCTTTTTCAATTAAAAATTTCTTTAACTTTCTTTTAAACAAAATTAAGTTACCGGCCGCTCTGATACTAATACTAAACTGAAAGCACTTGAAAATGCGGGTCGAGTTGCACCGAAGCCGGAGGGTGCGGGGGTCTTGAAAGGCATTTCAAGAGGAGAAGGGCTGCTAGTAAACCTAATTATGTTGCGTAGAAACACTTGCTTCTGTCCCGTTTCCCGCCGATTTGTTATCTATGCTAAAGGTTCCGACTTTTGACGTTTTAAGTCTGGGCCAGATGGATGAATTTCACAATGTATCTTGAAACCTTCGTAAAATCCTATCTGGGGCAGAAAACGATTTTTTTTTGTCGTGCAAAGATCCAGAGATGTATAAATTCAAATTATGGTAGATAAAATTTAATATTGTTAAAAAAATGAAAAAAGGGTAGATTTACGTTGTAGGTTTAGACTTTATGGAGAAAGGGTTTTTGAATGAGAGAGTGAGTTTTGATGAGAATATTTAAAATAGAAATTAAAGTTTTGAAAGGAGAAGTTAAATTTCGAGTCGATAAATTACAAAGATAATAGGTTTAAGACGAAAGTGTAGGTGACGTTAAAGTAGGGTAAATTTTTACGTAAATTTTGTAGTAACGTCACTGAGTTGGAGGTGGAGACGTAGCCACTTGTTTTGGTTCAATCCAAAGGAAGAACAAATGAAAAAGAAGCTACGAAGAATTAAAAAAAAAAAAAAAAAAAAAAAAAAAAAATGTAAAATAGATGTAAGTAGAAATGTAGTGTTGTCTATATGTCAGGAATGAATGTCTCTTGATATGCAGCCAAGCTTCCGCTTCTTCAGACCATGTTTCTGTTTTGACTGGATATCTCCGTCCTAGCTGGTACCGCAGTTTAAAGTTACAGGTAGGCTAAAACCTAAATGGGCTGAGAATGTGTGATCTCCCCGCCCCTAAACTTAGCATGTTTACTCTACTCGTTGTTAAGGAAATTGGAGCTTAACCTTGAGTCCTTACTAAACGATGATACAAAAAAATGCCAGGGCTGAGCGACAACCCTTGTTCAGATGATTCAGGTATGTAGTAATTCACAGGGACCAAATATGAATGGAACTAATGGAAGGTAACCACTGCAACATTTCTTCAGGAGGCCACCAGTGGTCCTGGAGCAAAAAAAAATAACTGGAAACTTGCATGGCAGCATACTGAGAGTAATTTCTTTATTTACTTTTATTAAACGGTGGTGGACCTTCGCTTAAACTACCACGTGGTTCTTTAAAATTTGTTGTGTTAAATTTTGTGCCGATCCCAAAAATTGCCATAAGTTTAATGAAAAGAAAGTCGAAATCTACATTCATCACTTTCCGTAGCAATGAAACTAATAAGAAGAACAGCCGAACAAAATTTATTCAGTCGTCGGGTCAAGAACGGCTGGGTTAAGCTCCATCCCATGTAACCCGAAGACTAGAAACACTGTATTGTATTCAACTTGATTCCAGTAATGTCTGTTCTATCCTTATTTTCCACTGGTCTAAGGTAAGATATATTGGTAGCAGTGTTCCACCGCCATCGCGGTTGACAGCTGCAATATATTTACGACGACCTTTTAATTCAGATAGCGCAGGTAGCCTGTGCAGGTAGTTTCAGGTTTTATTCTTTCTAAAGGTGGTTTTCTGTGCTCCCACAAACAGTTTGTGGGTCGACTGTGGCTCGAAAAAAGTGTTTCCGCGGTCTTTCGTGCGGCCCACAAGTGTGTTTCCGGGACCAAAAGGATTTTCGTGGCTCGCTATGTGGCTCAAATTCGATAAACAACTGGCGAGGTGATTGTCGATTTTGTGGCTCGATTTTGGTGGGAAATTCAAGTTAAGCAGCAAATTAGTGTTTAGACAATAAAATTAACTACTTTTTCAAGCATATAGACTTCAAACTGAGGATGCTTTTTGTACAGAATGGGAAGGAAATAAGCCAGGAGTTCTATTTATTGAAATTTACAGGAATTTGATTATTATATACAGATATTCAAAATTACAGCAAAAAAAAATAGACAAAATGGCGTTTCTGCGAGTTTCAACTTGTGGGCTCGACTGTGTGGCACACACTCGTGTTTCCGAAACAAACACTCAGAAGTGTGTGGCCCATAACTGTGTCGCGGAAAAACGCCTTTAATATGAAAAGGCGGTTGACCGCCACCCAGGATTATGCCCCCAAGAGAATTGGTTTGTCCAAAGGGTAGGGTCACATCTTGTCAGACCGAATATTTTGATGTGGTCTCCAGCGCCAACCGGATTGAGTATCAGGGAGATTAAGGTTTATCAGTAATCAACTGGTCTAAAATTCTTTATATGAGGTCTACTGGAATTGCAGGAAAACTGTTCTTGGACAAATCTTGGAAAACTGTTAAAACAAACAGTTTGAAAGAAAATGACGTTTACATTCTTGACGGACTTTGAGATCCCAAATCGCCTAAGTGGAGGGATACCTATGACGTCGCAAATGTCGTCCGTCTGTAAGCACGATAACTCTCGAAGGTTATTTTGATCAAACTTGGCATGAGTATTCATTACGGGCTATTTAGCCCTATATTTATGGGTGAGGAAGGGGACTGGAACTAACGGGAACAAAAAATATTTTTTTAAAAGCTAATGAAGTAGTCGAATTAGGAGTACAGAAACATGCTGAATCCGAATATGAAAATTATTTTCTCGCCGGACAATACATGAGCTCGGCCAGAATCCGACCAAAACCGGAGAATTTGTTTAAAGTAAAATTCTAATTTAAATTTGATAAGATGCTCGATTTGCTGTTAAGAAAACATACTGATTTCATATCGACGTCTCTCACATACCTTGGACTTCCTATTGGTAGAGATATGAAGTCTATTCGAGATGGACTTATTAGACAGTTTTCGCTTCGAACACGCAAAGCTTATGGAGTACTTGTACCGTGCAAATTTAAATGTAACCGCCAAATCCTAGCCCGCTTCTATTCGATATTTGTAAACCCCCATCTTCTAGCACTATCCCCTTTTTGGCACATATTTACAGCGAGTGATAAGAAATGCATCCGTTCCATTTATTTTAAGTACGTTAAGTTTTTACTGAAATTGCCACTCTGGATCAGAAATACACAAGTTGCGAGAAAATACGGTATTGCAAATCCAAATCAACAGATAAAAGACTAAAAGAAGATTGTGACATTAGCCACAGTTTATATCTTACTATGTTTTAATTCAGTCTTTGTGTATTTAGCTGATGTAGATCAACTGCAGTTGCTGTTTTGTTTTTTCTTTTCTTTTCTTCTTCTTTTCATACTCCATTTAGGACGATCTTTTTGTCATACAAATGGGTAATAAATGTATCATCAACATCATCATCATCATATATCATAATCATTTTCTCACCGGCCCGATAGATCGCTCGGAATCCAGCTGAAACCGGAAGATTTGTTAAAAGAATTTATTTAATCTGAAGTTGATTAGAGATTCGATGTCGGGGCATGGAGACATGCTGAATTCATTTTTAAGCTTTATTTTATTGCCAGAAAAGTATTTTATCCGGAGTCCGGCCGAAACCGGATGGGGGCAGAAGTAAGGAAGGAGGTAAAATACTATAGGGGTAAACCATATGCTGAACCCATATCTGAATATTTGACAGCGCGAAGTGGATGTCTGATTATATCTGATCTTGGTGAAATTCAGATGGCGTATCCGTTTTGTTCTGTCAAATACGAACTTGATCTTGTTCGATATTACCATTGGCCTTTATCTGTTTCTAAATTGTAAAAGTAAAAATATTTAAGAAGCCTATTGAAGACCGGATATCTACAAGACCTGAATTGTCTGAAGCAAATATTAAAATGTGTGATCCCTTCGAAACCGTTGTTCTTGTTCGTTTCGGAAGAATGACAATAGTTACTATGTTTGCTTGAAAGATATCTGTTAGGCTAGGGCCGCTTCACGGGCTACTCAGAGTTCCTCGTCCCTAAGCCCCATAAAAGGCACGGGCCTGACTGCAACCACGACCAGATTCTGCAAACCAGAAATACCATCTGGAAACGAATTCGTGAAGAAGCGACAACTCCTGTTCAGTTGTCCAGTTTCTTGAATTGGACTTACAAAAAAAAGGACTTGAAACACTAAGCTCAGTCTTCGTATTAGCAAATTAACGCAGGGTTAGCGCTGGTGGCGGTCAATACCCTCGTCGCTTTTAAGGATTTGCATCTGGAATTACGCGCAACAGCTAACTGCACTAATGAGTTGGTGGCGAAAATAAGATAGCAATGGACCTACCAAAATATTTGACCCTACCCTCTGAACCACCTAATCTTCTTGACAAGGCCGTATCCAGGGAGGGTAGGGGGTTGACCCCCCCCCCCCAAACATAAAAAAATAATCAGTTTTATAGGCTTTTCCCTCTGATCAGCTTTTTTGTACTTTTTTGTCCGACCCGCAGGAAACCCCCACCCCCCTCAGGAAACGGACCCCCCACCCGGAATAAATTCCTGGATACGGGCCTGCCTCTTGATGATGCAACATTTCCAGGCAGCGGCGGACATGCGGTAGCGGTGGAACACAGTAGGCCACCCACTTCGGTGAATAACCATCTATGAGGCGTAGAAACTGTCCAACAAGTCAGACTTCAATAGTTCTTGAGTAAACATGAGTCCTCGATTATTCATCTAAGCAAAGCTCTTAACCACTGGAAAATTGATGTCTCAATTATGCATACGGAGTCCTAGATCTGTGATAATATAGATAATAATGATAATATAGTGCATGATTAGGCCCTTGGCCCTTGAATATCTCACCGAAAACGACAGCCCTGAAATAATTTTCCGAAGAAGCTATCCAATCAGTGTTATGAGTGCCGTACCTGTCACGTTTCGGTAGGTCTGTCGGTCTGTCAGTCCATCGTTCTTGAGTTCGGGTACTTCCGGAAGTGCTAGGACTATGAAACTTGGCAGGCACATTAGGAACCCTACCAAACGAACTTAGAAATAGTCACTTCCCCGATCCGACCACCGTGGGGGAGTGGAGGGAGGGCGAATCCAGAAAATTTACGTATGTGTAAATGTATGTATAATAATATGTATGTATGTATACGGGTAATCGTATCTTAACGAAAATTGATATTTGGAAAGACCTCGTGTCTCAGATGGCACACTTCCAGTCCGGAATGGATCCGGTGAGTTTGGTAGGGGATTGGGGGGGGGGTGGCGGAAATCGTGTGACATAGATCTTCCTACGGCCAAAGCTGACTGCGAATCATATTTGACGGTGCAAACCGAAAAGCCAGCTATATTTTCTTCGAGCTATATTTCGGCCATTCTTGGCAAGGGTCCTCTTCAGGCTCAAGCCGCTCAAGCTGGAAAATAAACTTGTGGAAAACCAATTAAAGAGTCTTCCTTAAATAAAAATAATCAGATATTTAAATATAATTAATATTTAAATAATAAATATATAATTAAAATAAGCAGATTTTCAGAGAAGAAGTTCACAAGAGCAGATATTTAAGGAAGAATCTTTAATTGGTTTCCCACAAGTTTATTTTCCAGCTTGAGCGGCTTGAGCCGTGTGACATGTTCGGGATAAAACTGGGTGGGAACAACAAGCACAAGCCCTAGATATATATCTGACATGACTGGACACGACCCGAGCACTGTGTGGGGAGTTGGATCGAGGGTTCCAAAATCCCGGTGATCCCGAGTTAAGATGCTTTCACGTGTGCTAGGAAGAAGAAATTTGGCAGGCAGATCAAGGACTCAACAATTTCAACTTCAGAATATGTTTCTCCAATTTGACCATCATGGGAGGGAGAGGAGGAGAGGGAATCCGGAATCTTGAGGCATGTCAAAATCTTGAAGGGGTGACCGGATTTTAATGAAACTTGGTATTCAGAAAGAACTTATGTCTCAGATGTCCCATTAAAAGTACGGGCAGGATCCGATCAATATGGGGGAGTCTCAGAGGGGGGGGGGGGATTTGATGACATGCATAGAGTGTAATGATTGGGATGACACTTGGTGGTAAGAATAACGTCCGTCGATACATCAGTGACAGAACCGGACTGGATTCAGGCACTCTGGGGGGAGTTAGAGCGATTTGAGGTACTAACAGTTATGCTGGGACGATGAAACTTGGCTTGAAAATTAGAGATTTGACAAGATTGGCTTAGAAATTGTCATTTCCCAGACCCGAACATCCCTTAAAGTACCCGCGCAAAGTAAACAACAAAACCAAAGGTTTCGATGGGATCCTAAAAATTTAATATTTACTAGACTTCTTGATTCTGACAATCGAATCTTGTACATTTTCGAGTCTTCGCCAGACATCTTTAATTTCCATTCTGGAGTTTTTTGCTTACGGCCAAACAGCTAATCAAATGAGAAAACGAAGTTTAGATTTGGATTCATCAAACATGTTTACACCAATATCTCATCTCTAATCGACTTCAAGAAAGTCTTTTAGATTGTTCAAGTTCCTCGGATTTTACCAGCATTCCCGGCGAACTGCATGCAGAAAAAAAGATCTAGTGACAATGAGAGCCGAACCTTTCAATCCGAATTTCCAGGTTTTTTGCAAGGAAATAAAGCTCAAAATTCGATTCAGCATTTCTCCTTACCCCGATACCGAATCTGTAATCGACTTCAAAAAGAACTTTGAGCTTCTACCAAATTTCCACTTTTGATCGAATTCCTGGTGAATCATTCGTCTGGAAAAAAAAAAATTCACGTGGATTCAGAGGGCCTCTTTCCCTTAGACTAATATCTCATTAGCTTTTAAAATGTGTGTTTTTACCCTAAATTGGAACCCCCTCCTCTGCTTCTAAATATAGGGCTAAACAACCCATCTACGAACTTGGCCTGTACTTTGCCAGTGAATCCTCATACGAAGTTTGAACAAAATCAACCCGCGTCAACCATCCAAAACCCAAAGAATACGTAAGCTAGGTTTAAATAGTCTTCGATTAAACCTTAAATTGCCTTAAATTGCACTTGCAAGCAATACGGATCTCGAATCCCGATGAGTAACTTGCGGTTGATGATGGTGTTTATTCATTTCCGGGTCACTGTATCTGGGGCACTCCATAAACTTTCCACGGTTGCGATAACTAGTCCCCGTGGAGTCGCTTTTTGAATCCCTCGGGTGTTCCGCTAGTCGCAGCATCAGACAGGCCTTTCCACAGGGGAACAACACGATTGCTGAAGAAGTGCTGGGGAACACGAGAGGAGCAGGATATTCGGAACAGTTTCCGGGAGTGGCCCTAGTCCGTGAGTTGCTTTCAGGAGCGAAGAGGGGAGGGAGACAATTAGAGATGAGTAGTTTGAAGACAAGTAGTATGTCCCCCCTCTTCCGCTGGTAAGTTAGTGTTGTAAGTTTTAGCCAAAGAAACTTTGCGCGTTCTTCACGCGACCAAAGTCACCATCCCTCCTATGTCCATGGACTAAACAAAATGTCACCTACGCGCAGAGCTTTCGCCTGTGCGAATAAAAGTGTAGGGTAGGGACTGCCACTTCTTTTTTCAAAAGTTGGTCAACAAATTTTATTAAATTGCTTACAAGACAGTTGTCGGATGTATTCTGACTTTTCGAACCAGTAAATGCCGGTTGAGACTTTGGAGATAACTAAAGTGATCGCATGCACTTTTTGTTCATCATTAGTATGTTCGGAAGTTCTCCTTACTCAATTTCTTAGTCTCCTTACTCAATTTCGATTATGTCATTGGCTTCTAAACTTCATGTTGAACTCCCGGATTCAGGGAGAACAACTCTTCCGACGTAAAAAATAATTTTCATATTCGGATTCAGCATGTCTTCCTACCCCTGAATCGAACATCTAATCAACTTCAGATACAACTTTTACTTCCAAACTTCCCGGTTTTTGTTGGATTCTGGATTAACTACTTGTCCAACGAAAAACAAATTTCATAATAGGATTCAGCATTTCTCCTTACCCCTAGATCGACTAACTCATTAGCTTTTAAAAAGAATTTATTTGTGTCCCTTAATTTGACCCCTCCCCCCCCCCAACCATGAATGTGAAGCCTTGGGACCCATATACGAAAATAATCCTCACACCAAGTTTCACCAATATACCTGATTCCCTTTGAGATTTATCGTGCTCAAAGACGGACGGACGAACAGACAGACGGACAACTCTTATGAAGTCATATGTATATACGTTTTGGGATAAAAAAAAATACTTCTGAGCAAAATCTATATTTCATGATCCCCATGAGATTATTGCCATTTTTGCCCTAAGTCTTTAGCTTAGAAACGAATTTCTAGCACCCTTAAAGTGCTTATTTTAACGAAAAGTAAATATTTTTTTATATAAATTTTGACCAAATCATGCATATTCATAATTCTAAAGGGGCCAGGTTAATTCTTTTCTCGAGGGTTTCGATTACAGAAGGATTTCTAGTGCACTTAAAGCACACATCACCACAGCCAAGTGCAAAAATACAATACTTTTACAATAATATACATTCTCCTGATTTCCAAGGGTCCATCTTTATCTCAAGTGTTTTGCTTAACAACGATCACAACAAACCCACAAACTGGCTAATTCTTACTTTCTTCCTCTTACCCAGCCTTACAAGTGGCATAGGAGCTTCTAGCTCTTGTTTAAGAGAGTGATATAGTCACTCATAGCCCAACAATTTCGAGGATAGAAGGGTGTTTCTAAAATTAGAATCCTTTTCTTGAAGTGCGAACGATGAGCATCGTCAACCAATCGGCTTCTGGAAAATTAAATTCCAAGGTTTTTTTTTTAAGTCTGGTGTTTTATGCTGCTAGAGATTTTTCCCGCAAGAACCTTGAAAAAAGACACTTATGTCTGATATGCGCTTGGATTTACGCTAAGCGTGAGCCTTGAGCAATATCAGACCAACACAAGCCATCGGTGCTGAAATTCACAAGAAGTCTTGCAGAAGAGACGTTGTCATGGAAACCGTCAGACGGTTTGTAGCAATCAATCAGGTTGTCGCAAAAAAAAAAGCACTGCTAATAATAGGGATTAGAGACGTTCTTGGCATATAAATTTACAAGCTAATAACTTTACAAAACGGTGCTTGATTATCCGTGACGACACGTTTGTCCAGAAAAGACCGAATGTAAAATCAGCCATACTCCAATCGAGCTATGATCCACATTTAAAATAAGGTTTGAACAAAGCTTGCATATTTCATTCTGGTTACATTTCCTTCCATTCTACTTCTACCAGCCATCTTATTGTTTCCTGTACAGCCTGATTGTAACTACTGGTGAGGTGTGGCCGGTTGTCACTGACCAACGTAAGATCGGGTTGCTTCACGCTCCCATTGCGAAAGCAGGCTCGTCCTCCCATCATACAATACAATCAACCTTCCGAATTCAATTAGCACAGACTTGAGGTATGTGGTAGAGGGTTTAGAAGTGCTGATTACGCAGGTGATTATTATTCTACAAACACCAAGTGAGAATGGACCCTTCCAACAGGTAGCTTGGCATAGATGTGACAAAAATAGTACAAGCGAAGCCAAAATTCCTTGACACGTTACAAGTTTAATATTCAGTAACAGTCGTGACACGAAATGTGCCAAATTCCTGTCATTTTAATTTGTCTGTAGAGGGAATTGGGTCTGAGGGATACTCATTAGTCTTAGCAACAATACACGTTTATCATTTCGATGTAAGTAGGTTTCCCGTCCCAGACAGAAACTGGGCAACAACATTTTGGTTTTGTTTCTTGGCTAACGGTTAAATGATGAATTTGTCAACCCATCGAGGTTCTCAAAATGGTGTGTTCGAACGCATGAAGAATATTTTTCTTCACGTGGTTATCCCTCAGTGTTGAAAAAAAAACAGAACATCGGAAGTAGGGATAAATTGACTTTGCAGCCAGTTGAACTTTATCCTTCTCAAACGTAGACATCGTGACTCGTCCAAACTTGGACTATATCTTATATAACCTAGTTGGTATTATAAAGCTATCCATAGCTTTTTAGTTTAAAATACGATAGATGCCACTCTAGTAATTATTGCGTAACTAGCAGTGCTGAGTTCGTCAAGATCTTGTACAGTTGGAAGAATATACACTTTGTTTCTTTGTGATTTGTCTTACATTATCGTTTGTATCCGTTGCGTAAACACTTAATTCTAGGTTACAGCGAAAGACCATCACAATAGACTGTTCTAGCATCTTGTGAAAATGAAAATGCTTTAGCAACCGTTCTTGAAATACGACATGAACCAAAGTTTTCTTATCAACAAAAACATCGGAAACAAAATAGGGACACATACTAGGAAAAGTCGGAAGCCCCTCATCGCCGAAGATGACTATTGTGTAATCGCCGATTGTTACTTACATGTCCTCGACTTTTTGCTTGAGTGCGTACCCAACCACTAAAGTTGTCAACCCCTCAAATACTTAATTCTAAGTTACAGTGATAGACCTTGGAGACTAATTTTCTTACCCTAAGGTTTATAGAGATCAAATAAAATTTCCACTAATCTGTACTAGTTTCTAGCCCCATATCAACCCCTTCTAGTAACCGATTCTTACTTACAAGTCCATCTCAACGTGATAGACATAGTACTAAATTGTTTACAATTGTTACAAGTTACAAGCCCCTCATCGCCGAAAATGGTTATGGTATAAAAGTCGATTTTTGCTTACAAGTAAAAAACCAACAACAGAAAATCCGAAGTAGGGACTAAATTTACCTTGCAGCCATCGAACTTCAACCTTTTCAGTCGTAGACATCGGGACTCGTGCAAACTTGGAACATTATCTTATATTATCTTTTTCGGATTATGAAGCTATCCGTAACTTTTTCGGATCAAAATACCATAGATGCCACTCTGCTAATTGTTTCCAAACCATCGCTGTTTTACATTTTAATTTGTATCCATTGCGTTAACACGGTCAGAAACCTCTCACCGCCGAAGACGGTTTTGGTATAACAGCCGATCCAATTGTTAATTAAATGTCCCTCATGTCCCTGACATGTCTCACAATTGGGTTCCGCCTATTCTTTGTTTGAGTTTGTACCCTACCACTAAAGTTGTCAACCCCAAAAAGACTGAATTCCATATTAGAGTAATAAACCAAGGAGACTAGTTTTCTTACCCTCTGATTTATAGAGACAAACAAATGTGCTCCAATTTTCACAAGTTTCTAGCCCCTCATGAACCCGTTCTAGCAACCGATTCTTACTTACAGGTCCATCTCCCTGTGATAGACATAGTACCAAATTGTTCTCGCGAT
Organism: Branchinecta lynchi; assembly: GCA_023053575.1. Taxonomy (NCBI): domain Eukaryota; kingdom Metazoa; phylum Arthropoda; class Branchiopoda; order Anostraca; family Branchinectidae; genus Branchinecta; species Branchinecta lynchi. Next base: position 13,283,106 of record JAKZAP010000015.1, read on the forward strand.
AAAATACACAAGAAAGAAATAATAGGATTAATAGGCACTGTCTCACGATTGAGATCGGCCTATTTTTGGCTTCAATGTGTACCTCACTACTGAAGTTGTCGTCCCCTCAAAACTTTCGAACTGTTGTATCTCATTAAGGAATTTTTGCATCATAAAACATATGACGCATACTTTGATCAGCTCAAAGGTCTATCGAATACCGTTGGAAAACAAAATTCTGTTTGTATTAGTTCAAAAGTTGACCTTTTTGCCGTCGGCCAACTTTCTAATAGCACCACTTAGAAAGGATCAAAGGATAAGCTCCAATTTCTCTAGCAGTGAGATAACTTTTTAAGTTTAAGAGGCCATCTGATTTCATTTATCTTCCTCACTCACAAGTTGAAGAAACGTAATGATAAACTCAGCTGAAATCACAAACAGAAATGGGTAGAAACAATAAATGGCAGCACTTTCGGACCCGTGGGAAAATAATTAATTTTTTATTCTTTAAATTTTTCTATTTATCACTCAAAGAAGATATATTGGCTGTGGGGCCACGGGACTGCCCTACATAATTGGCACTTATAGGTTTTTGTCCATCTTCAGTTTAAAACTGGCGCCTGTCTGCTTGAAGGGAGCTTTCCACTCGAAAGCACAAATATGGATTGATGAAACGAAAGCTTGGCTGCATGACTTTATCTCTGACATAGGCTATACAACTCCACTTTACTTCAGGGCCTACTCCTTCAGCGCCTACTCCAGGAAGCAGGCACCGTTGTCCTTCGTACTAGAAAAGTGACTACGAAATTCTTTCATCGCTCCATATATCGTTCAGCGTTGAAATATACATCATTTTAGAAAATATTATTTTTGTGATCTCTTATAGTTAATTAGTTTATAACTTCAAAGTTAGCAAGCGCCGGATGAAATAAACTGTATAAAAATGTCGAACAGAAATGGATAGTAGCAGCACATGATGGCATTTTGGCACCCATGGGATGGTGCTACTTTTTAGTGGAGTGTTCCTTGGAACAATCCGCTATTGAGAGTGCTGTAGCAGGTTTCAGCTTTCGGTTTTCAATTTTCACCATATTTTGTGAAGCTCATAACCCGTGAACGAGTGCAAGTATCAAGTTCAAACTTGGTACACTTGTGGATACTAGGGTTTGGTTGTGTCTTTCGGGGGTCCCCCCCCCCCCCACACCCACCCGGTTCAGGGAAAAATTGACCCAGATTGCCCGGTAAATAATGTTTAAAACTATACCAGAGTTGGACATGAGACGATAAAATCTGTACTTGGAGATCCTAGGGCTGGGGAATTACTTTTAAAATTGCATCTCCCCCCATCCATACCATTCCTGGGCAACTGGGCACAGATTGCCATGGAGTAAAGTTCGTTATCCGTGGCAGGAATCAATATGTATCAAGTTGAATCTTGGTTGGTTTGTCAGCATTGGGGTCTCTTTTCCCTTCCCCCTCCCAAACCCCACCCCCACTTGGTTCAGGGAAGATTGGGCACAGATTGCCCATTTTTTAGTTTTTAAATTGACAATAACTGCAAATCGGACGACAACATTCCTTTGTTCTTGTGGATCAAAGGGTTGGGGATTTATAATAGATAGTTGGACCCCCCCACACCCTCACTATTCATGGGCAAGTGGGCCCAATTTCACAAGTTCGTCTTTGACTCGAGTCTCGAGTTCAAGTCTTGTATACCTGTGGATATGTATGTATAGATGCAGAGGTTTAACAGCAACCAATAAGACCATGCGGCGTAATTCAAACCTCAACGACAAGTGGGCTCAAATCGCCCATGAAAAAAGTTTTTGACCCGGGACTGGAATCAAACTCTAAGCTGGTATACTTGAAGAAATAGAGGTGTAAATACGCAATTCATGGGGAGCTGGGGGCCGATTTCCTATAAGTTAAGTACGTCCCGTCCCCCAAAATTAAGAACATGATTTGAAGAAATGGAAGCTTGGCGATGTAACCTGGCATAGTCATATCGGAGGTAAGAAAGAAGAACTCCACTCGACCTCGAAAGTTTGACACTCTGGGTTTGTAAACAAAAAACCTTTTTAACCCCCGACAAGAGCTCTACTGAGAATTCCAAAACACAACATTATATTCGTCAAATCGGGTCGCCGTCACTACCCCCACCCGTCGATTCACCCACCCGTCAATACGCCCAATCTAAAAATCCGTCGATTCTCCAACCGTCGATTCACCCATCGTCGATTCGTCCAACCGCTCGTACGCCCACCCGCTGATTCACCCACCCGTCAGTTCCCCCACCCTTCGATTCGTCCAACGTCGATTCATCCAACGTCCTATTGCTCGAGCGTCGATTCACCCAATTCTATGATCCGTCGATTCGCCCAACAAATCCGTCACAACCCCCACTTTTTTCTAAATTTCACCTAACCGTCACAAGACCCAAAATATCCGTCAATCCGCCCAATTTTCAGAACCGACATTTGATCCAGCGCCGCTCTTTTCATTGAAGACGGTAGAAGTCACAGGGGAGTAATTAAGAAGGATACGATACCGTCCGATGTAAATAAGGGTGAAAACTAGTCAATTCAGCTTGAACAAGAATGATGAGAAGCATGATATAAGACCTCGGTGCGGATATGAAAGAGGAAATGGAGGAAAAATGAGCTACCATATTCTTAGGTAAAATATGTATCGAAAGCGGTAGGCCACATATTGCATTATTTGGTCGGTTAAAGGAAATTACAATGACACACGATCATTCCATTCTCAATAGAGTGAAATTTCATTGGTGCTCCCCGATACCTTTGGTCGGCAGACATGATCCAATTTTGGCTTAACCTTTGGTCGGCAGCAATACTAAAGGTTCCGACGGGAACCCAGAGGAGAATATTATGAAATTATTACCGCTGGAATACTGAAGCTCAAGGGATATACTGATCCATGTTATGCTTCCTTATACATGACCCTTGTCGGATGAATCGGAAAACGATTGTATTATTTAGTCGGTAACTTTACAAGCTTCCACAGAACAGATGGCGGACAACAATTATATGTCAACCTTTTCACTCAAGTTTTTACCGGATTTCCAGTTGTTCCGGGCTGTGCCTGATTTTAGCTGAATCGGTCCAGCAGGAAAAATGGGGCTGACACTCATAATGACCACGATCACAATGTCCACGATTCAAAATGCTCACGACCCGTAATGCCCACGATTCAGAATGCCCACGATTGTACTGTTTGCGATGTTCAGGCAGCAGTAAATTGGAGCTAGTGATGAATGTGAAACGAAAGGAGCGGACCAAGTATCAGGATGGGAATAATCGTCCATTAAAACTGTTCAACTGTTCAATTACAATGTAATTTATAAATAACAAGACCCAAGGTTTCGATGGGATCCCCAAAATCTAATATTTGATCCAGACAATTGGGTCTTGTCTTCGCCAGATCTAGTCTTCGCCAGGCTAATCATCAGAGAAAACCAAGTTCAGATATACCTCTATAAGCCATATCTATTTTGAAGACGCTGACCGAAACTTCGTGCTACTTCTGCCAAATTTACGGTTTCGGCAATTGTCCAGCAAAAAGAGAAAATTCAGAAACGAATTCAGCGTATATCCTTATCTCTATAAAGGACATCTAATCAACTTCAAATAAGACTTTCACTTAGTAAAAAATGATTGTCATATACAGAATCAGCGTCTCTTCTTAGCCATAAATCTGTCATCTAATCAACTTAAGTGTTGATTCTTACCCCTAAATCGGAAATTTAATCAACTTCAAATGAACGATATTTCGGCCATTTTTGGCAAGGGTCCTCGTCAGGCTTTCAACCTTGTGGGTCAACTTTTTGCTTTCCTTCCCCGACGTTTACCCAGACGTTTACCCTTTTTTGACGGTGCCAAACGGATAAGTCACCTACATTTTATTCGAGCTATATCTCCGCATTATCGCCGAGGAAGAACCGTAGCTGACGTATATCCGCTGAAAACATTGTTTGAATATATGTTTCAAAGTCAGCTTGGGCTCAAAGAATATTTTTCTTCAGAGCAAACTTTTACTTTTGCCCAAGTATCCGGTTTTTGCCGGATTCCGGGCGAAATACTTGTCTGGCGAGAAAATGGTTTTCACTCTCCTGTTCAACATGTCTTTTTACCCCATAACTGACTATCACATTAGCTTTTTAAAAATATTTTGTTTGCCCCTTGATTTGAACCCCCTCTCCGACTCCCAAATATAGGACTACAAAGACCATTTACGAACTTGACCTTACCCTTGACCCAAAGAATCCTTACACCAACTTTCATAAAATCAATTCCCTTCGAGAGTTATCGTACTCGCAGACAGACAGACAGACGGACAACTTTTGTGATGTCAAAGGTCACTTACGTTTTGGGATTCCAAAAGCAAAACACCAACAGAGATCTCGAAACTGTTATTTTTAACAATTCTTACCTTCAGGGTGCAAGGATTAGATTGCCTAGTTGCACTACATGTGCTGAAAACAATTTTAAAAGGCATTTCTTCCTACTTTCACGCGAATCATTCTAGTTTAATGAACTATAAAATAATCCTTTCACAATTTTTCGTAGTAGTCCTGTCCCTTGCAATCTCGCTGTCCGTTGTCCCGGGCCATTCTTATCTCCTCTACTGACAGTTAGTCGTCGGACATATTGCGACCTACTTCAAGGCTCCAACTGTGCTCCCCACCAAGAGGGGAGCACCCTGGTAAGTGACTCATGTCAAGTCTTACCAGCCACAACAAAGAGATGAGAGGCATTACACCCCTCACCAAACAATCGACAAAGCAGTTTCAAGGTGTGCTGTCGGCCCTATGGGCAAAATCTGCCAATGTATCAAACCAATGCGTTGTTACACCAAAGCTGTCAAGCACCCCTTCAAAAAGACAGAAAGTGGACGAAAAGTGACACATCTAGCAATGCCGATGTGCAAGACGAGTGTCATGAGAGCCTTCAGATGAATCTTTTGGTTTCTTCTCTGCAGGGTTAGCGGCGATTCTTTCTTGTGCGCACTGCCTAGTGAGCAATTCTTAACTAAAACAGGTACTTTTCTAGAAGGGGTCTGAGACTTCTAAGAAGCAAATATAAACGAAAACAAAAAGTGTTTTTAGTAGTTAATCCAGCGTCGGATACCACCGTTCCAAGCATGTTCTGAATTAGGATTTGTTGGCCTACAAAATGGTATCGTCAGACTAACTTTACCTTTTGGGTCGGGTGTTTTCGAAACTAAGCGTCTTTTGACGAGCTGGCGGTCGGACTAATAGTCTCTGAAAAGCAAAGCACACTGTCTATCAATAAACAGAAACTGATGGCCTAGGAAAATATGACAAAACCAAAGCGCTGCTAAACAATACAATCATGCTGAGTTGCGTGTATGGTCAGTCGAGACCCCCCGCCCTACCACATGATCACTTCTCCTGAAAACGAGTTAAGTGCGAACGCCTGACTGCGGTTCAATTGGTACTCGTGTCTATTTATAGCTTTCAGAATAAAAAACATCTGTATGTCGAAAGTTTTATCGTGACGTCTATGCTGTCCAGTCAGATATTACTGACTTTGTAGGGGTGATGGTATCGGGGGAGAGGGTATTTGGGAGTCACCGGTATTTTTTCTAATTGGGGAGGCCTAAGCCGGAACCAAATGAAATGTGTTACCATTTTCTTAGGACCCTATTTTAATACGCGAACTTTACATTTTGGGTTGCATATTCATAGGATCAATGTATCTTTTCCATTTTTAGCTTGGACGAGCAAAAAATAGTCAACCAACTAATTTAAGAACCGACAGGTGTGGTTCGTTACCAAAGTAGGTCAGCAGCGCAATCGATATCTTTGTACCTGCCTCAACACGCAGTTTCGAACGGTCTAAGTAATAATTATGTAATTACTATAATACATTTTTCTTTACTGGCATAGCAAATAACTGGACAAGGACTGGTAGGCTATTCCACCTTAAAAGGGCATGAGACAGCTGGGCAATAAACAACTAATCTTGCATGCTTATTAGTGGTATGTTCCTTGGGACAATCCACTATTGCGAGCGGTTTAGCAGCTTTTTGTTTTCGGTCTACAGTTTTCCTCGTTTTCTGTGGAGCTCATATCCGATGAAAAATTTTCGAGAATTAGTCGTATAGAGTTGTACGGAAAAGTAGAATGCAGTAGTAATTGTTACCACTGCATGTTGTTACAAGCAAACTGGATGCTGCTACAGCAAGATTTAATGCTATCGGATACTGCTACTTAAGATTAACTCATTCGGACGCTTAATCGAGGTATTCCATACTAATACATTTCTCGACATGCAACTTTTTCGTACAACTACCATACAACTACACAGTAAAAGAATTTGCCATCGTGTCATCGTCCCAGTTTTGTGTATGCCATCTGCTTGAAGAAAGTAGGAACTCAGAAAGTTAAAACTAATCTACCTGTTAGATGGTGCTCATGTCGTCGTCACAATTTAACAAAATACCAAATCAGCTGTGTTCTATCCAATGGTATAGCTGACTTAGTTTTCAAAACATTTTCAGTCAGCACAGTTTTGAAGAACTCAGTACGTTTGCCGGTCCCTGGATTACAAGAACAATGTATGTTTGGATGGTTCCCCATAAGCACTGAAAGTGCATAATACTTTTGACATCGATTAACAGAAAATCAAAGTAACGTATACAAAAGACTAGACAAGAACTCAAAGCTAAAAAAATTCGACCATTGCAAAACTGAAATTATGCTTCCCTTTCTCGGGGATATCATATTTGCAATAATTTAAGGGCTAACACTCAAAATGCCCACTAAAATGCCAGCAACTCAAAATGCCCACGGCTTAAAATGCCCACTACTAAAAATACCCACGACTCAAAATGACAACTATTTATTTGATAAATTTGAGGTTTTCAGTCCGTAATTAGCCGTGATGGAGTGACGGGAGGAGTAGACCGAGTATCAGAATGACGATAATCGGTTGATGAACTTGTATAATCTCAGTTATAAATATACCACCGGTTTAATATTATTTACAAGAAACATTTGCAGCCTATTGCGTCGTTGTTAGATGCCGCAAAAACGCCGTACTTTCTTGAGGAAGCCTCTGACTGATACTGAGCCCCTTTGGAACTTCTCTTTAAGTGCTTGAATTTGCTGGTCTTTCTGGAACATTCTTCGGTTCCTTCGTCTGAAGTCAGCTCCAGCATCGATCTGAAGGAGGTCGGGTTCCCTCTCGTCTTGGATGGTCTGAACTTATCGCAGAAGTCACAATAAACGTGGTCGGGCTGTAATTCGTTTGTTGAGGACTCGGAATGAATGATTATAACGCGCAGCCTAGTAATGATGCGTTTGAATGAGTGTGCATGCTTGAACTAGAATGACCTGTTGTAACCTTGAACCAGGTAACCTTGTAACCAGGGGCGTCGCTAGCTAAAACTCGGAGGGGGGGGGGGGGGGGGGGGGGGTTAATCTCGTAGTCTGCTGTCCCAGGATGATTTTGGCCTCCCCTGTGGACAGTTTCGGCCGTCGGCATTGTAAACTAGGACGATATTAGCCTCCCCTGTGACCACTTTGAGCTGTCGGCATTTCGTGGTCTTGGGCATTTTGAGTCGTGGGCATTTTAATCGTGGGCATTTTGAACCGTGGGCATTCTCAGTGTGGGCATTGTGAGAGTGGGCAAAAAAATCGTGGTGATTTTGGGAACCACCCTCTTGGCCAACTTTCTTGTTATAAAAGTGTAATCAACTAAGAAATAACTTAAAATGTACATATTCTACCTTGATATTTTTGCCCTTTTTAGAAAGGATCCTCTTCGGTTTGAAAAGGTAGAAACGCTTTCCAAGAAGGATCAATATCGCTATGAACATAACTCTAACTGACCATTTTTGCTCATTCCGTTTTGAGTCATTGATTACATCGAATTCCAAGTCAGGGTGGAGTCAAGGAGTATTTAAACGTAATTACTAAGAAAGGACATTCAGAACGGAATCCGACGAATCAGCTAGCGGTCGATCCGAGTTGCTGGTTGCATCTTTGTTCGCCTTGCCACTTGCCGTTTTAACAGCTTTTTACTTTTTTGTGTTTTCCTTTTCTTGTGTTTTCCTAAAACGGTCCTAGGAACTGTTTGACCATATCCCGCTTTGTCAAAAAGGCAAACGCCGACTTTCACTTTTCTTCACGCCTTGCAAAAAAAAACTCGTACTTGACTAAGTTACGCTCTCCTTTTTACTTTTACCTAACAATTATTATCAGTTGCCCCAACTCCAATCAAAGTGATATAAGCACTGTTTTTGAATCCAAGAAAAAGATATCGAGATTAGAATTTAGTAGAAAAGAAGACTTTGAAAAAGGTGAAAATATCCAATAAAGCTAAAAGCTAATGCCGAAAAGGGAAAACCAAAAGCCGAAAAAAAGGCTACTGCTATTTCAGAAGTGACGCCGCCTATTAGAAGATTCTGCTGAAGCCAGCTTGTCAGGCTCGGAATACCTAATACCTTGATTTTGGTCTAGAAAAAAAAAAATAACGGTAAGACTAGGAGTGTATTTCAGACTCTTGCATTTTCTCCCGACAGCAGCTAGAGGAATTTTTCAAACGAGGGTAAATTAAAAAGAAATCGTAGGTTTAAACGAACCTACATTAGGTAAAGTTTGATCCTGGTTATGACGACTAATAGGAGCACTGGCGTAATGAGGGTTCATTTGAGATAGACGTGGCAACCTGTCGGCGGGTAGCATGTCGGGATTTAGAGGGAATCATACAGATAACATCAGACACAATGAGAGGGAAGGGAGGCCAAATGAACCCTCATTACGCCAGTGCTCCTATTGGTCGGCATAACCAGGATCAAAGTTCACCTAAGGTAGGTTCGTTTAATCCTATGAGTACACCTCCTGGAGCGCTGGCTCCATTCGAGTTCATTTGAGATTTTAAAGCATGATGTTTGCTGTATGATTGTACAAGTACTAAATACAAAATATTGAAGAGATTTCGTACAAGAAGGGTCTCAACCTAATATACAAATTTTGCGAACATCGAATCAAACTGGATCACAGAACACAGTTCATTATCACCGAAAACTTAGGAGGGCCTACCATTTTTTAAAAGTTCAATTTGACATGTTAATGAGCTTTTTCATGAACCGTGTACACTTGTTATCTTGAAAGACGACATTGTCATCCTTCTTACAAAACTTCAACATTTCTGAATTCACTGGAAACTCAAAATAACACTACCATTTTTAAGGATAGATCCTTTCTATCGACATTCTGTATAACCATATATTTCAACGTTTGAAGTATTCCGAACGTACTTAAACGTCCCAAGTTTCCGTGTACCATGGAAGAGACTGGTTAACATAAAGATTGATTTTTCATCAGTCAACTGGGAGTTGATAGAAAATTACTACAGATCTTGCTGTGTCAATTTGACTTCAAATAGTTTTCAATTATTATTTCAATAAATTCAAAATCAATTGTTGATTCTTCGTTACAAGTATCATTCCACTTTTAATACAACTTACCAGGCCCGTATCCAGGAATTTATTTCTTGCTTGTCGGACAAAAAACTACACAGAACACACAGATCAGAGGGAAAAGCCTGTAAAAATAGTTATTTTTATATGTATGGCCTTGCAACTTGCATATCGTTTTTAATGTTCTTCCAAAAATTCAACAAGAAGCCATGCTGCTTATACATCCTCGAATTATCTGCCTTTAATGCCGTGAGGGTTTACAGGGTCAGTTCGAAACGATCCCAATTGTACCTGGTCGTTTACCACTTTCGGTTAGAATTTGAACAAGTATGCTAAAAGGAGGAATTGCGTAACATCTCCGTTTAAACGGGTGCGAGCCCCTACATAGACAGACACGACGCTTCGTAGACACGTCAGTAAGTGGACAAAATCCGACGCTACATGGACAAACTCCAGACACTACGTGGACAAAAAAAAACGACACTGCGTGGACACGACGGTACATGGAACGACGCTAAGTAGACACGACGGTACATCGAACGACACTACGTAGTATGGTAGTTCGTTCGCAATTGTCTGGATCAAATATTAGATTTTTGAGATCCCATCGAAACCTTTGGTCTTGCTCTATGAGGCCCCGCCGTTTGGCCCCTGGACAGTCTATTTGACTCCGACATTGGAGTCCTAGACTTCGAAATGAAAAAAAAAATGTTTTCTGTTTTATTTGTCACGGTAAATGTCCCATGTAGAAATACTATTATTACCTAAATATCCATAGATAAGATAACATAAGATCTAATTGCACAAAAAAGCAAAAACGCCATACAGTCTGTAGACCCAAACAGAATCGTGAAGCCACACTACAGCGATTTCGTGCAAAACTCTGCATTTTGTGATATATGTTGTTGGGTGCGTTCAAAATTCTTAAACTCTTTCGATGAAATGCATGCGATTTGTGTGTGTGTTGGGGGGCGAAGATTTGTTGATTTTTCAAAACAAGTTATTCTACCTTTTTATGAAAGAAAACACTGTAGGCCTTGGATGGTTGACGCCAGATATTTCTTGAGTGAACCTACTTTCTTCTCACAATGGTTTGGTCGTACCCTGTATAATCTTCTTGACATATGTTCGCCCAGTTTCTTTTTTTTTTCGTTGCATCAACGCGATCTTTTTGCAAGTCAGAAAATCAAAGGAAAAATCGAGTAGTATATAACACAGTAGCGTGAACCAGATGTACGATATCAATCTTGACCACAAGAACTTTGTAGTGGGTCACACGGGAGCACATCGGTTGGCAACGTTTCATTCAGGCAAGCTGCGTTTGCAATTTAGGTTAGCCAAGCCCGCTCAGTACAAGAGCGTGCAAGGCCTCGCTGGACAACCAGAAGTCTTTACGGGACAAGCACGCTTAACACTGTCCTGTAGAAAGCAAGTCGGCTTTATAGACTGACGGAATTGGCAATCCGACTATCCTAAGGCGCAAGGTATCTTTAGACCTTGGTTCTGAGATTGTCAGAACTTGTCAATTTTGTGACCTGCTTTTAAGTTTGCCAGGTTTAAGTTTTCGTCGTATTCTTCGGTGCAATTTGGCGAGATACAGGTTCCTTAGTCCAACAGAACATACTTCAAGACAATTTTACTTTTTTTTATTTCTAACCCACTTTTTGGTTACAAGCTCATCACTAGGTACGACAGGGATACAAGCTAGTTACCCGATAAAAAATTTATCTCAAAATAGTACTATGAAGTAGTACGAAAAAGTTGCATGCAGTACTAACGATGCTACTTCATGCTTCTACTTCAAGGCTACCGTGTTACTGCATACTACTATATGCTACTATTAGCAAGACTGGATACTACTATGACAAGACAGGGTGCTACTGGATACTCCTACATAAGATTGGACCAGTCTGATAGTATTCTTTGCTATTACATAGTACTGCATGCAACGTTTTCGTACTACTACCATACTACTACGCAGGCTACAAATTTTTCATCGGGTAACCTTGACCAGTGTCCGAAGACATCCACAGTAATTGCCCCTCAGGCTCTGGGTTGTAAACACTCACTGATTACTGACTCTACTGTGTGGTATCAAAGATGTTTGTCAGTGGTTGTTGCACGTGCGGCTAATTAAGCCGCTTTCATATTGTCGCGCTGAGCCTTTCACAATAAGCTACCTAGTGCTTGCTGCAACGCAACGCAGAGCCTACGCGGGCAAATAAAAAGCAATGGGTAGAAGCGTACGCATCAAGATATTTTAGTGAAAAATTTCTTTTTTAAGAAAAACTTGCTAATCATGAAAGGCACTTACTAATGATGAAAGAAACGAAAATTCAGCAGAAGAAACTGAGAAAAGAAAACGTAAAAACACATCCACAGTGAAAGCTTCTCGCACAGGTATGGAAGATACGCCACGCAACTCGAAATAAACGCATACGAACGTAACGCATCAGAACGTCCGTCATTGAGAAATCACCTTTAACAGAAACACCTTTAACCTAACACCGATCTAAAATAAACTTTACTGACTGGCTCGTCAGTTTCTGGGATCCAAAACCTTATGTGACGTTGTTCCCTTTGTTCATGCTTCTGCGTGTCTGTCCGACAGTTACCGCGATAACTTTCAAAATGTTTGAGATATTTGTAACAAACTGGCTTTTCAAAATACAGGTCAAGTTCGTAAATATGCCCAGTCGCCTTGAATTGAACGATGGGGAGAGTATTCAAATCATAGGTTGAAACTAAAGTTTCTATAAGATTTAGATCTTTTCAAAGATTCATTTAGATTCAAGGAAACGTGCTGAATCGCTATCGAACACCTATCATTAGCCTGTGAATTATGAAAAAATATTCCCCTGGAAATATATGGAGCTTAGCGAATCGTCGCTACAAGAGTGCAACCTAAAGCCTTGATACGTTTATGCGTATAGGTATTAAACAATAGCGTGCTCGGAACTGTAGACCGTTTTTCGGTTCAAATTAAATCAAAAATCATTTGAACCTTACGCGTATGGTGTTTCCACGTACATGAAATTGAACTTAATGTTCTGTTTTTTTCTGCGGACCAAGAATTCTGGTTTGTTGAAACTATGTTCAAGAACCCTAAGATGTCTTGCGTGGAGAGCTTACCTAGTGCTGACCTTTATGGTAAGAGCGAAGTTAGAGGGCAATGTCGCAACTAATGTTGCAAAGATTTTTTGGAGGCGACACTGTAGTTTGGTCAAAGAAGTTACTTGGGGCGATCGCCACTGCAAGCACGCGCCCTGCCGAGCGAAAACAAAATATAACACAATATTCTGTACATTATCAAAGCCCTTGTGCGTGTATCTTATTTGTTCTTGGTGTGATATAAAGAAATTTTCTCTGCCCCTATTCACATTACATAATCCCGATGACGTTCCACTGACCCCCGAGGCTTAGGGGCAGAGGGACAAAAAAAAGGCAGATTGCCCCTAGGAACGGAAATAAGTTCTATTTGAAATTTTTCGAATAACTTGCCGGATATCCTGAAATCAGTCAGCCGAATCCAAAGCGGATCTATGGAAACTAATTGAAAACTAATTCTCAAGAAACCGCCAAAAATATCGCCTCCCCAGAGAAACGTCAAGCTCCAACGAAAAGTCTAACAAATATTATTGGCGAGTTGTAGTGCCTAAAACAGAGGCTACAATTTTAGTCACCAAAGTGATATCTGATGACGATAACTGCCATGCACCTCACTTTAAAGTCACTTCGTACCATGGGACCATCCGCCACATTTCAGCTTATGTAACTCCCGATTATGTATGCTCGTTGATTGAAGATCTTTTCGCTTATAATCCCAGAGTAGAAACAAGCTGGAGCGGCTTATACGTCATCCGGTCACAATCGGTTACGAGAGGCTTCCAGGGGTGGCCCGAAGCATTCAGGCCAGGGGGAGGGTGATATCCCTCATTTCAACGAATCCTGGATCGCAAAATACGAAACTCGCACTTACCGACAAAAATGAACTGTTGTCCCGCCAACAGATAATAGAGCGGGTTTAAAATGAGCTGAAGTGCATCAGCTGAAATTATTTTTGTAACAAAAATTTGTTTACACATATATTCATAACCCCAGCTTTTACATTTCATCTTTTGCTAAAGAGGAAAGCTTCCAACGCCTGTACCCTGGGCAAATTAAAGCAAGCGCCACAGGCTAAATTTGTTTAAACTGCCTTTGTCTGGCAAGATTTAAGTACTGACCGTACTCTAGCCTTTAATGTGCTTAAATGTAAAAAATTCCAAGCCCAATTGCCAAGTAAATGACATACTATTCTTCTAAATATAGAATACTACGCAATGCACCATAGACAAAGTTCTATGAAATGTCGATGAACTTTCAGCGATCCCATTGAAAGCGATCCTTTTAAAAGTAATTTTAGCGATCCCACTGAAAAGGAAAGAATAACTAAATCACAGATCTTTCCGTCGAAAAAAGCTACAAAAAGTGACAAAATACTGGCCATAGAAAACAAAGTAGACACAAAGTAGAGTTGTTCCGAATTGATAAAAAAAAAAGTGATTTTCACTTTAAATACACGCTTACTTGAAAGAAAACGAGGAAAAAGTTTGCCATTACATTAAAAAAAAAAAAAAGATTTGCAGACGTAAAAGCCAAACTTAAGCGATAAGGAGCAGAGCGTATTTTTGCGAACCCAATGAAAAGTAAACAATAACTACGAAATCAAAAATCTGTCCGTCAAAAAAAGCGACAAAATAGTGGCCGTCGAAAACAAAGTAGATTTGTTCCGAATTAATAGCGAAAAAAAAAATTCATTTTAAAACACGCTTACTCAGAAATAAAATAAGGTGAAAAAGTTCGTCATTGCATTTAAAAAAATAAAAAAGGATTTACGGACGTAACAAACTTTTGGTATTCATCAAACAAGAGACTTCGATTCGGACTTTTGATGTACTTTTGTTTAATTATGAAAAATACAGTGTACCGTTTTATTTGCCCATTCGACACACTGTACTTTCATTAAAAGCAAAAATACGTCAAACTACAGTAAATTAAATTCGAAAAACTGTATATTTAAATACTTTGCAGAATCTGATTCCTTCTGTGTAAAAACAAACCGCGATTCGCTGACAAAACAGACTTTCGTCTTTCGCCCGGTAGGAACACTATATCTTTCCCCAATGCAGCATATTCAAGCACATCTGAAAGTTTTATGTCTGCCTCAATCTTAATCTGCAACCTTGCCACCAAATTAGGTCCGAGTCTCAATACGCGACAGAAGATGGTGGACACAGCAATTGAAGAACGAGAAGTTCGCTTTCAGAATAAGTTAGAAATAAAAGAGATTATTTTTAAGTTGTATGAATGTCCAGATATTTTGATATGATAGGCTGTGGAATATTACGAAGGCTTTTCAGATGTGCTTTAACACTAGCATAGATGTAAAAAAATTACCTCCAGACTAGAATGAGCTATCCCAGCGTCTGCAGAGCCCCTCCTGTCCTGGGAAACGAATTTCGGATGTATATTAAAATCTTCCTTGTCCTTTTCGAGCGTTGTACCCACGTCAACTTCGCTTTGCAATCAACATGTTTCTATTGTTCTGGGCACATTTGTGTCGCGGGTCTCTGTCATTAGAATTATAATTCCATTATGTTTAAGAACTCCATGCCTTCTTTTTCCACTTGTAGTCAAAGTTTGGCCGACAATCTATGCACATAACCTTGCCTCCCACTTTTGGTCTATAAGGTAGGCTATATTATTGTTATCCTGTCAGACTTCACTTTAACAACTAACCTATTGTAAAATGACCTTTGATAGACTAAAATCTGAAAGACCTAAGTGCGACAGATCCAAATCACATGGAAGTAGAACAGGTAGACGAATTGCTGCCACATTGAACCATGTCTTCCACCTATCCCGGTTATGAAACCTGGTTTAAACGACTCGGCTAGGGACGAGTTTACGACTCTGTACCTGGGCAGAGTCAAAATTATAAAAGAATTTTAAACGACTCGGATTGTTTTTTCTTAAAATCAATGTCCGGGACCTCGGCGAGGTCAAAACAAACGACTGATACGACTTAGCAAAAGGCAGGGGGGGGGGGGGTGAATCATCCCCTTTCGGGCCACCCTTGGCGTCTTCTCGCAATGTATATGTGTTCAGGTTCCTATCGATGCAGTGGGATAACACTAACAACTGCCTGCGGTTCAGTCACGGTGAAAAAGCGTGCTCAGCCCCACCGAGGTGTCGTAAGTGCGGTGGCCCACACTCCAGTAACAAGGAGACCTCCTGCAAAAACGGAATTGAATATGATACCTGTGAATCTGACAGCCATCCCCATGCCCAGTGCCGCCGAAAATGCTATTAAAATGAGCAGCTCTAAATGACGTGTGTATGCGTGGGACATCAACGGTGGTGTTATGCGGAAAAACATTAATCCAGAAACTCATTAGCCACACTGATATTCTGATAATCCAAGAGCACTTCCTGTCGAACGAAGGACTGACTGTATTGCAAGTTGATTGCAGAGTGAAATCTTAGAGTTTACCCGCTTCTAAAACAAGACCAAAGGTTCCGATGGGATCCAAAAATTGAATATTTGATGCAGACAATTAGGTTTTGTTTTCGCCAGACTTTTTTGACATTTTTACTTTTAAAATTAGAAACAATTTTCTGGCCAGATTCCGGGACTTCAACTAAAACTTTAAGTTATTAACGGAACCCGGTTTCAACCGGATTCCGAACGAAACTATGTCTCGGTAAAAAAAATTGTCATATACAGATTCAGCGTCTCTTCTTATTGTCATCTATTAAACTTCAAATAAAGCTTTACTTTTAACAAATTTTCCGGTTTTGGCCTGATTCCAGGCGAACAAGTTGTCCGAGTAAAAAATGCTTTTCGCATATGTCTTCTTACCCCTAAATCGAACATCTAATCAAGTTCAAATAAAACTTCTACTTTTGACAAACTTTCCGGATTTGGACGGATTCCAGTTGACCTACTTGTCCGATGACAAAATGGTTTTCACCTTCCTGTTCAGCATGTCTTTCTAGCCCATAATCTACCATACTATTATCTGTTTAAAAATATTTTATTTACCTCAAATGTTGGGCTACAGAGCCCATCTACGAAGTCGACCTTACTCTTGACCCAAATAATCCTCACACCAAGTTTCATCAAAATATCTTATTTCCTTCGAGAGTTTTAGTGTGCACAGACGGACAGGTGGACTACTTTTGCGATGTCATAGATAACCCGCCACTTACGTTTTGGGATCCCAAAAAACAGAGGGCGGTGACTTGAACTGTAACCTATTTGACCGAAAAACTCCCGCTCCAAAATGTATCTCTTATACATTCCAGCCAAGTTTATCGTCCAAGTCCTTCTGCAAGTACCTCAACTTAAGTCACCGGAATCCTGACCCCCCCCCCCCCCCATCCCTCTAACTCCCATAACAGTGCCCAGAAACAATGGTTCTGGAAATAATTTACCTTGAGCATTATTGGTGATTCCCACAAACTTCCAGCCCGATCTCTCCAGGCTAAGCATGTCACATATCCCCCCCCCCACAACACCAGAGACATATCCTCTGTTCAATTATTAAATTTCACTGAAATTCAATCATCCGATCCAAAGTTAGGTACGACCCGATATTCTGGACTACCCCTCCCTCCACTCCTCCACGATGATAGAATCGAGAAAGTTATTGTTTTCAAGTCAGTTTGGTCGGGTCCCTCATAGACAGGGTTTGATTGAGAAAATCCCCCAAACTACCCTCACTGGAGCTCCGGAAAACCCCCCTCCTCCCCCCCCAAGGCTTCCGGATCCAGTCCTGTTGTGTAAACGATTTATCTAGAGCAGATGCTTGTTCTTCCCAGCAAGTTCAGATTCCTCCAATCTAACCGTTTCTCTAGATTTCCAGCCCCCCCCCCCCCCCCAGTTCTTCCACAGCTGTCGAATATGGTCCAGATCTTAAGTGGACATCAGAGACATGTCTTCTATTCCATTATTTGCGTTGTGAGAGCAACATTTTGGTTTTGTCCTCGTTTTTCTTTTTTCTTTTTTTTTTTCCTAGGCCGCCGATTTCATTTTATTCCTGGAAACTGGTAAGGGTCTAAGTTGTGCAGTTTTTATGGAAAGTGTGGACCTTAGGCCGGATTGATGAATATGACGTTACATTTTGGAAAGCTCCGTAGAACTCTTGCCTGGGCCTATGCCTCTTGCCCTATCATTCGTTTTTTCGCACTTGTGATTGCGGTAGAAAAATGGAATCAAATGCGCCTCGTAAACCTTTCTCACATTGACAAAGAAATTAGAGCTTATCCTTTGCTCCTTTCTAAGCGGTGACGATAGAAAGTTGGCCTACGGCAGAAAAGTCAAGTTTTGAACTAAGACAGGTATAATTTTATAAACGTTGATGAGCTGATCAAAGTATATAGCATCCATTTTTTGGTACAAAAATTCTTTCATGAGATTCACCTGTTCGAAAGTTTCAAGGGGTTGACAACTTCAGTAGTAAGGTACATACTGAAACCAACAATAGGCGATACCGGTTGTGAGACGTGTAGGGGACTTGTAAGCAACATTTGTCTGTTATCTCTTAATCATCTTCGGCGATGAGGGGTTTGAAACTTTTGCTAGTTGGTGTGCCTGTTATTTGTTTCCGGTGTATTCGATGGTAAGAACAATTTGGTTCCCAAATGTAAGACATGCCAGGGACTTGTAAGTAATAATCGGCAGTTATCATCTTCAGCGATGAGGGATTCACAACTTTTGCTAGCTGGTGTACCCATTATTTTTTTTCCGGTGAACTTGATGTCTAACACGGGAGAAGGACTTGTAAGTAAGAATCGGTTGACAAAAGGCTAGAAATTTATGCAAATTGGTGCACATTGTATTCGATTTGTATAAATCTGACAGTAAGGAAGTCTGTATCGATGGTCTGACGCTGTAACCTAGGATTAACTGTTTACGCAACGAGTACAAACGATAATTTAAAACAATGAGGTAGTTTCGTAATAATTAATAGTGTCATCTATGGTATTTTAATCCTGAAAAGTTACGCATAGCTTTATAATACCAACTAGATTATGTAAGATATTGTTCCATGTTTTCATCCGTCACGATGTCTGCGATTGAAAACGATAAAGTTCAACTGACTGCAAAGTCTATTTAGTCCTTTCTTCCCGTATTCTTTTGTTGTTGTTTTTACAACGCTGAGGAATAGCCTTTGATCATGTGATTACTGATTGTGTTCTTCTTAGAACATACCGTTTTGTAAGGTTTGATAAGTTGACAACTTCAGCATTTAACCGACAGCGAAGAAACAAAACCAAAGTGGCTCTCGCAACACTTTAGTCGGCGAAGCCTTACAAAGGTTGCCGCAACACTTCACGTTGCCCAGGCAACGTAGGTCTAGTTGATTTTCATTCGAATCCGGTCACCCGTTCGAAAGTTAAGCAGGACTTAATTTTTTGGATCCCCCCCCCCCCCGAAGGGTCGGATAGGGAAACTCATTATTTCCAAGATAGTTCGGTAGGGTCCCTGATATGCCTGCCAAGTTTCATCGTCCTAGCACATCCACCTTCACTCGCAATCGTGGGAAGGCTTCAAACCGACCGACAGACTGAATTGTGATCGGTATATGGCCCTAGCGCTAGGAGCTGCAGATCCATAAAAATGATCCTATAATACGGTATGGGTATTTCTTAGAAATGACAGGAACCCTCACATGGACACAAATAGCAAAGTTCCCGGTGAAGCAGAATGGACGGATTACTATACAGCCGAATTTACAAGTCCAAGTGCTAGTTGAATGGACGGATTACTATACTGCCAAATGAAATGCTGGTCTGAATGCTAGACTTTGAAGCTAAGTTCGGAAATGAACTCAACTGTATGCTATCCACTCCAAAACAGGGGTCCCATATTTATTACTATTAGCTAGAAAAGCTGGACAAGCTAGAAAAGACACATTCAAGAGGGGAATGCAAATAATTTAAATGAAAAACCAAATTATATTTAGTTGTGGGCTAGTTACAGATTTTGTTTCACCGGAATCATTGCCAGTAGCGTAAAGGCGTATTGCTAAAAGACAGATTTTCCGATAGCTGACCTTCCTTCTGTTAGCATGCAAGTCCCGACAATTGTCACACCCGGCGCGGAATCCAGAACCGGCGGCGTCTGACCGAGCGTGAGGTTATGGCGGGGGTCCCAGGCAAGTGGAAACGCGCGAAATTGGGTATGAGTCACAGCTTAACAATCTAGGCAGTTACAGTGCGAACACACGATCAGAGTCAGGAACTCCCGGACTGGAATTCCTGCCCGGATTTTCAGCACCATCATCACTTCCATATGGAAAAGTTGAAACTTTTTCAACTTTTCCATATGGAAGTGATGATGGTGCCGAAAACCCGGGCAGGAATTCCAGACCAGGAGCTCCCGATCCTGATCGTGTGTTCGCACTACTAAGCAAGCAATATCTTTCCCATGAAAAGCTTTTGGAACATAGCTCTGAGCCGGGCACACTGCCTCCTACGCGTAGATCCACCGGTGAACGCAGTGGCGAGAACGGAAATTTGTCCAGCTGTGTTGCTTTTAGGTAAGAATGCAGAGGAGGGCTCATGCTGCCTTGTTTTGTTCGAAGTTTTTGTTTTACTTAGAATACGATGAAGAAAAGAATATACTGTAGTGATCAGGAAGAATCATCATTTGAAACTCAAAGAAAATTATATTGGGATCAAGATAATTACCTCAGAATTAGATCAAGATAATTACATCACGACATTCGCCAGATAGTTTTTGTAATTTGCTTTGGCTATGAAAAAGAAAAGAAAGATTTACCGAAACAATTACTTTAAGCACCCTGCAAGCACTAACTAGCAACAACACCAAATGTTTTGATGGGATCCCAAAGAGGAATGTTTGTCGATCCCTTAGAACGTATTATCAGTGCTTGTGGATTTTAGGTCTTTGCTAAGCCCCTTACACATTTGATACGAAAAGATCCCTACGACCCATCTGAGCTGAGAATAAATAGTAGTTCCCGATTCATCGTGTCTTTATCGGACCTTTTCCAAAGATTTGGATTCTATAAAGCTTCTTCCAAATTTTCTATTTTGGCCGGCTTCCGGTCTAACTACTCGTCCGGTGAGAAAGTAAAGCTCAGATCTCGCTCGTTTATATATGTTCTGATCGTCTTCAGAATAAGCTTTTACATCTACAAAATTTACTGCCTTCACCAGATTCCTGTCAGTCTACATAGCGTTCAAATACGGATTCCGCATGTATCCTTACTTCTAGATCAACGCTCTAATCTAATCGACCACGTTTAAAATCACAATTATCTTTAAATAAGAATTTCATTTGCACGAATTTCCCGAATATGGCTGGATTTCGAGCATAGGTGTACTACTTGTCGAGCGAAAAAAAAAGAATAAAAACATATTCAGGATGCCTCCGAACCCTTATACCAAAGCTCAACTTTAGCTAAAAACCTTTTACACCGATATAATGAAATATATTGTAACAAAATGCCAAAGAAATACTTATCGAACGTCTCATATTTTAATCAGTTCTTCGTTACTTGCGAACAGATGGGTTGTTAAGCTGTGCTTGTGAATAACCAAACCGTCTGAAAAATATTTTTTAGGAGTGCGCAGTCCCTTGGTTTAGCCATTTGAACAGTTAAACAGACACGACTATTGTCACTAACTCTTGGCACCTCACTTTATACTTTCTACAAATGTAGTCTCTACGAGTATTAAAAAAATAGCCTCTTAATTAATTTGAACATGTATTAGATTATAAACTACGCACTCTTCGTGATTTGCAATTAGTCCCGATGCTTAAGTACCCAGCCATAATACATTCGTCAATCGGCATAATCACATAACGCATCCTACCGCTTACTCCTAGTTCTTGTTTCTGACTGCGAAGTTCGACCGGTTTCCGGTCGTGTCGCACGGTTGTGGCCCACCCACTCTGTCCCAAAAATAAATCGAGCTTGCCTAACTGCCTAGGTTGTTAAGCTGTGGTATGAGTGGTTTTTTAAGGAGACTCCTGTAGCGGGTATTAAGTGGCCACCTATGAAGAATGTTGAATGAAAAAAAACGAACTTTCCCACAAGTTCGTTTTTTCCACTTGAGCGGTTTGAGCCTGAAGAGGACCCTTGCCAAGAAGGTCCGAAATATAGCTCTAATAAAATTCAGCTGACGTATCCCTTTTGCACCATCAAATATGATTCGCAGTCAGCTTGGAATATTTATGACGATTGTATTAAGGGTTTTGTTTTTATAATTACTTTTCGCGGAAGGAACTATTGTCATTTGTTCGCAAGAAAGGATTGGGTGTTGACGTGTGGCAATATTTTTCTTTCTCAAGGGTTATTGAGTATCTGTCTCGTTATTGGAAGTGTGTTGTTATAAAACCTATCCGTTGACAGTTAAAGAGGAGTGGGATGGTTTATACCCTTTAGGATGTCGCATACGCAAAACTCGTTCGTCCTGTCAACAGAAGCATTTGCGTACCTCTACCAACATATACCCATATCTCAGACTACTCCTTCATTTACGTCTCCCCCCCCCCCCCCCATCTGTCGTATGGAGACTGCCTCATTTCTGACTATGCTGAAGGTCATTTCCTGAACCTGCCAAGACCTGCCGAGTGGCCCAGACAGCATTCCTTATCCAACCCCGTCACATCCACACTATTCCTATGAGTGACACACATTTGCACTAAAAACGACTCACCGATTTCGCACACCCTAGTAGACCAGGGTCTCACACTAACCCCTCACATTCTAATTCTTTCTTGTGCAATCCAAAAGGCGGGAACATGGGATAGAACGTAGGACCTTTCGGTCCCAAGACTTACACTCTACCACCTAAGCCACTGGAGCTTTTAATCAAATGCTTAGTAAGGTATTACTGAAACAGGTTCGCACCCACCCAATTCCTCCACCTATCAATCCTAAACTCACATACTAAGACCTGTCCATCACCCGTCCACATACCCTCTATACCTGCCTAGACGTGATTGCGCAACCTCTCTACTCCCCCACCCCAGCATAGAAGCCATCGATAGATCTATTTCCATCACTCGTCACCATGCAAGCCTCGACCTTTCCAACAGCTTTTGCTGTGTCTTCATGTGCCAAATTTTGCAAGGAGTGCTCGCTAATGGAACTTGTTGTCATAAATAGAATCTGTTTGGGGTGACTGGGAACAAGTTTATCTTTTAGGGTGTCATGAGACGAAAAAATACTTCCCATATATGACACGGCCAGACCTGTTTATAGACAGGCGTAGTTCCTTAGACTAGACCACAGCTTAACAACCTAGGCAGTTAAGCAAGAAGCAAGCTCCTATCTTCCCCATGAGAAGCTTTTGGTACATAGTTCTGGGCCCGTCACACCCTCCTACGCGTAGATCCACCGCTGAACGCAGTGGCAAGGACGGAAATTTGTCCAGCTGTGTTGCTTTTTCGTGAGAATGCAGAGGAGGGCTCGTGCTGCCTTGTTTTGTTCGAGGGTTTTTATGGCACTTGCCCTTCGGCCAAGTGCCATATAGCGATTGTACTTTCTGTCCGTCAGTCGGTCTGTCGGTCTGTCGGTCCCGGTTTTGCTAGTTCGGGCACTTCCAGATAAGCTAGGACGATGAAACTTGGCAGGCATATCAGGGACCGGACCAGATCAACTTACAATTAATCACTTCTTCAATCCGACTTTCCCCGGATCCGGGAGTCCGGAAACTATAAAGCAAAAATGGAGCGAAAAGTAGCAAAAAAAAGTGCTGCCCGAATGCGGGAGTGAACCAGGAACCTCTGAGTTGTAAGGCCAACGCTCTACCAACTGAGCCACGAGTCCATGTATGAGAGAGCGAATGCTGGAACGTACACAAAGTGGATAATCTAAACAAATTACATTGTTAGGATAATGGAACTTGTCAGGAATATTGGATGTATTGGAGAGCGAATGCGGGAGTATATATTGTTAAAAGATTGACGACCTGATTAACCTGGACATAGTCAAGAAACATAAATAATAGTTTGGGCACTTCCACGCAAGCTAGGACGATGAAACTTCGCAGGCATATCAGGGACCCGACCAGACTAAGTTGGAAATAGTCACTTGCCCGATCCGACCATCGTGGGGGAGGGGGCGGAATCCGGAAAATAGGGACATTCATCACTTTCGAACGGGTGATCGGATCTTAATGAAACTTCATCTCTGGAAAGATCTCGTGTCTCAAATGTCTCATTTCAAGTTCGGACCGGATCCGATGAATTTTGGGGGTGGGTCTTGAGGGGAGTGGGTCGTCGGATCTTAACGAAACTTGATATATGGAAGGACCTCATGTCTCAGACGCCGGTGACATTGGGGGGAGTTGGAAGGGGAAACCGTAAATCTTGAAAAACGCTCAGAGTGGAGAGATCCGGATGAAACTTGGTAGAAAGAACAAGCACAAGTCCTAGATACCTGACTGACATAACCGGAACGGATCCGCTCACTTTGGGGGAGTTGGGGGGGAGTCCTAATTTCTAGTGATCCCACGAGTTCGGTGCTTCCTGATGTGCTAGGACAATGAAAATTGGCAAGCATGCCAAGGACCCGACCAGATTAAATAGGAAATAGTCACTTCCCCGATCCGACCATCTGGGGGGGGGGTGGAGGGACGGGGAAGCCAAAATTAAGGTATTTTTAACTTGCGAACGGTTGGTCGGATCTTGATGAAAGTTGATATTTAGGATGACCTCGTGTCTCAGACGTCCCACTTTAAATCCGGACCGGATCCGATGACACTGGGGGGGGGGAGCTGGTGGAGGGAACCAGAAATCTTGACAAACGCTTAGAGTGCAGCGATCGGGATGGAACTTATTCGGCCACGGTAGGTGGAGATAGAGTGAGTACCGGAAATCGTGTAGCACGTCTAGGGATCAAACAAATGGATTTATTGGGATGAAAGTTTGAACAGTCATGTGCAATTGCTACAGACAATCGAGACGATGCCGGAACTGCTCAGAAATGAGTGAAACTAAATATCCTATTTCTATTTCCGAACCGAATTTTTGGATGGCGGGTGTACTTTGTGAGGTTCTCATCTACTTTCTTGTACAGCCTACTCGTACAAGTGCCATATGAGCTCGTCGCTCTTGTTTTACTTAGAATAAGATGAATAAAAGAATAAAAATGTAGTGATAAGGAAGAATCATCACTTGAAAATCTTGAAAGAGCACCAAAGAAAAAGTATGTAAATAATCGACTTCGCATATTTAAACTTTATTTTCGTACTAAGGGATCAAGATAATTACATGACAATTGGATCAATTCAAATACATTCCGACATTCGCCAGATAGATTTACAATTTGCTTTGGCTATGAAAAAGAAAAGAAAGATTATTCGAAAGAATGACTTTAAACACCCTCCAAGCACTAACTTGCAACAAAACCGAACGTTTTGATGGGATCTCAAAGGGGAATGTTTGTCGATCCCTTAGAACGTATAACCAGAGCTTGTGGACGTTCTGGAAAAGGGGGTATGCAACCTTTTCTAACCTTGATTAGGGGTACGCGGTATGAAAAAGGTTGGGAACCACTGCTGTAATCGACCACGTTTAAAATTAAAATTATCTTTATATAAGAATTTTATTTGCACTTATTTCCCGAATTTGGCTGGATTCCGGGTATAGACGTTTACTAATTGTCCAGAAAAATAAAAAAGAATAAAAACAGATTCAGGATTCCTCTGTACCCTTATACAAAAGCTCGACTTTAGATAAAAAAAAAACTTTTACTCCGATATACTGAAACATATAACAAAATGTCAAAGAAATACTTCTTGAACGCCTTGTTTTACAGTGCTTCGTTACTTGTGAACAGATGGGTTGTTAAGCTGTGCTTGTGAATAACAAAACCGTCTGGGTAAACATTTTTTGGGAGTGCGCAGTCCCTCGGTTTATCCACTTGAACAGTTAAATAGACACAACTATTGGCACTAACCTTTGGCACGACACTGTATACTTTCTACAAATGTAGCCTCTACGAGTTTAAAAACAAAACTAGCCTCCTAATTAATCTGAACATGTTTTAGATTATAAACTACGCACTCTTAATGATTTGCAATTAGTTCGGGTGCTTAAGTACCCAGCCACAATGCATTCGTCATTCGGCATAATCACATAACACATCCTACGGCTTACTCCGAGTTCTTGCTTCCGACTGCGAATTTCCACCGGTTTCCACTCGCGTCGCAGGGCTGTGGCCCGCTCACTCTGTTCCAAAAGTAAATCGAGCTCGCCTAACTGCCTAGGTTGTTAAGCTGTGGCCTAGACCTCTCTCCACCCGTCCCAGTGCGGAATATGCCAAGAGATGTATTTCCCGTCATCTGACAAGCTTCGACCCATTCACTCTCAGTTTCCTTGAAATCTCTATATCTCACTAATTAGGGTTATGGTGAATCGACGAGGAGTATTCAAATGGATAGAGGAATTCATTTTAATGAAATACTAAGAAGTTTGGGATACCTACCGAGCATCCTTAGCCTAAGCCTTCACTTCTCATCCTTTGACAAGCCTAGACCAGTAAACAGAATCCGATTTTAATTTTCAAACAAAACCTAAAACTGACCATGGCAGATATTCTATCTCCTGACAAACCTATATAGATCATGGTTTTCTTGCAAGGAGAAGGGTGACACACTCTCATCCCCTCTCGCTAATATAGGTTATGAAACATATAAATAATTCGTACAACTGTGAAATTCTCAACAAATCAGCAAATTCTTTTCTTTCCATGGTGGGACTTCCCTTCAATTCACATTCAGAAAGCTGCCAAAGACAGATCCATTTGACCAGACAATACCTATCTACTATGACGGATGTATTTCCATCCCCCTAATGAAGCTACCTCAACCTTTTAGTTTCATGATTGTTTGTGACAAACCAATTTACTTGATGTCACATAGTCACATAGATAGAGAACAAGAGCTGTAAGCTCGTATGGCACTTGCAAGGATTGGTAAAAGGTCGAAAGTAGGATATTGCCAATTCGTAGGTTTGTTGTGAACATTTTTAAGCAAAACCCTTCTGATAAGAATGGCAACGGACCCCTGGAAACCACGAGAATGTATCGTTTGGTAAAAAAAAAGTTTTTGTTGCACTTGGCTGTGATGATACGCACTTTAAGGGCACAAGAAATTCACTTGTAGTCAAAACCCTTGAGGCAAAAATGATCCTTGGACCTGCAGGATCATGAATATACATGGTTTGGTCAAAAGCATTTTTTTACTTTCGAAGCAAAACCCCAGGCATAAAATGGTCATGGTATCATAGGGATCATTAAAAGTAAAGATTTTGCTTCAGTGTATGTTTGTACTTTGCTATTATAAGGTGAGTAGTTCAAGGGATGGTGGGATGTGGGAAGTGACTGTTTCTACGCCAATCTTATCAAGTGTCTATGTTAGGCTACGCTTGTTCTTCCTACCAAGTGTAATCCCAATCGCTACCCTCTAAGTGTGTCACAAAATTTCCGCCCCCGCGACTCCGCCGCATTGATCGGATCCTATCCGCACTTGAATCGGAACCAGAATCAGAACCATTTATTTACACAAGCTATCGTAGTCAAGAGGAGAACTCAACTAAATGGTGCTTGGGCTTACAAATTAAAAGAGGACACAAATAAGAACAGAAACTTCAGCACTTATTAAACACTGACGTGTAACACGGAATGAACGTGTTTGAAAACCGATTTGTTCGAGTGGTAGGCGGTACCAGTTTTTCTTTGTTTTTAGACCTAGTGTCAACTCGATTCGACATGACCGGTGGTAGTATGGCCCTATGTTTGTCACTTCGTAGAAGGAGTTGACCAAATTTGCATATCAAAGTGAACCGACGGAATGTGACATCAGAGACAAGAGCTCTCTCCGAATATCAAGTTTCATTAAGATCCGATCATCCTTTCAAAAGTTGGACGTTTCTCAATATTCCGGATTACCCCTCCCTCCATTCTTGAGTTAAAATTGTCGAGTCCCCAATTCGCCTGCAAGGTTTCATCGTCCTACCACATTTATAAGCATCTTAACTCGGGATCACCGGAATTCCGGAACCCTCACTCTAGCACCCCCCACAGTGCTCGGATACGGTCCGGTCTTGTCAACTATTTATTTAGGGTTTGTGCTTGTTCTTCCCACCAAGTTTCATTCCGATCCGTCCGCTCTGAACAAGTCACACGATTTTCGGTTACCCCCTCGTACTCCCCCCAAAGTCACCGGATCCATTCCGGACTTGAAGTGTGACATCTCAGACTCGAAATCTTTCCAAATATCAAGTTTCATTAACATCCGATTACCCGTGGAAAAGTTATATATACGTCAGTATTCCGGATTCCCCCTTCCTCCGCTCACCCCACAGTGGTCAAATGGGGGAAGTGACTATTTCCAAGTTATTTTGGTCGATCCCTTGATATGCCTGCCAAGTTTCATTGTCCTAGTACATGTGTAAACATCTTAACTCGGGATCACCGGAATTCCGGAACCCTCCCTCCAACTCCCCCCACAGTGCTCGGATCCGGTCCGATCTTGTCAACTCGAGTTGATCTCAACTTGAGTTGACAAGATCGGACCGGATCCGAGCACTGTGGGGGGAGTTGGAGGGAGGGTTCCAATTCGCCTGCAAGGTTTCATCGTCCTACCACATTTATAAGCATCTTAACTCGGGATCACCGGAATTCCGGAACCCTCACTCTAGCACCCCCCACAGTGCTCGGATACGGTCCGGTCTTGTCAACTATTTATTTAGGGTTTGTGCTTGTTCTTCCCACCAAGTTTCATTCCGATCCGTCCGCTCTGAACAAGTCACACGATTTTCGGTTACCCCCTCGTACTCCCCCCAAAGTCACCGGATCCATTCCGGACTTGAAGTGTGACATCTCAGACTCGAAATCTTTCCAAATATCAAGTTTCATTAACATCCGATTACCCGTGGAAAAGTTATATATACGTCAGTATTCCGGATTCCCCTTCCTCCGCTCACCCCACAGTGGTCAAATGGGGGAAGTGACTATTTCCAAGTTATTTTGGTCGATCCCTTGATATGCCTGCCAAGTTTCATTGTCCTAGTACATGTGTAAACATCTTAACTCGGGATCACCGGAATTCCGGAACCCTCCCTCCAACTCCCCCCACAGTGCTCGGATCCGGTCCGATCTTGTCAACTCGAGATCGGAGATCGGACCGGATCCGAGCACTGTGGGGGGAGTTGGAGGGAGGGTTCCAATTCGCCTGCAAGGTTTCATCGTCCTACCACATTTATAAGCATCTTAACTCGGGATCACCGGAATTCCGGAACCCTCACTCTAGCACCCCCCACAGTGCTCGGATACGGTCCGGTCTTGTCAACTATTTATTTAGGGTTTGTGCTTGTTCTTCCCACCAAGTTTCATTCGATCCGTCCGCTCTGAACAAGTCACACGATTTTCGGTTACCCCCTCGTACTCCCCCCAAAGTCACCGGATCCATTCCGGACTTGAAGTGTGACATCTCAGACTCGAAATCTTTCCAAATATCAAGTTTCATTAACATCCGATTACCCGTGGAAAAGTTATATATACGTCAGTATTCCGGATTCCCCCTTCCTCCGCTCACCCCACAGTGGTCAAATGGGGGAAGTGACTATTTCCAAGTTATTTTGGTCGATCCCTTGATATGCCTGCCAAGTTTCATTGTCCTAGTACATGTGTAAACATCTTAACTCGGGATCACCGGAATTCCGGAACCCTCCCTCCAACTCCCCCCACAGTGCTCGGATCCGGTCCGATCTTGTCAACTCTATATCGAGGGCTATTCTTGTTCTTCCCACCAAGTTTCATCCCGATCCATCCTCTCTGAAAATGTCACCCAATTTCCGGTCTCCCCCCTCCAACTCCCCCCAAAGTAACCCGATCCATTCTGAACTAGAAGTGTGACATCTGAGATACAGTCTGTTTACTGTCCCTAGGGTCGCCAAAAGTCACATTCCAAAGGATTTAGTGTATCCCGATCTATGGTAGCCTTTTGGGGCCAAAAAATACGAACGTGTTCTCAGGAGCTGTCTTGTCGGTAGTTTACTGGTTTTGTGCTATATTTTGGGACAATCCTTTGATATTTCTGAACGATTCTTAATGCCGCCAGAGTATATGTTCGGAATTTCTTATTTTTCGTTGCAAACGTATTCCTATCTCTGAAACTGTAATGAAACTTATGAACTTGGCAAAATTTCGTGAGGAGTTTAAACATGTGTTACAATTTCGGATGAACTTTGAATGAAATTAGTTAAGAATCTTCTCATCCAATTTCGTGAACTGTATGAAAGATAAAAGCCCCATCAAACCTGACTACGAAATTCAATCAGAAAGGTTGACTAATCAAAAAGTTTTTTTTCCGTTTGGAAGAACTGTTTCGAGAAACAAAGAATTGCTCAGAAATCAACAGAATTTCGAAGAAATTATTTAAAATTTCCAAAACAATCCAGAAGTTCTGTCAAATTTCGAGAACTTCTGTTAAATTTCGAAATAATTTGACAAATTCAATCAAGTTGGTGAATTTTTTAATCAGAGCGTCTAAAACTTGTCAAAAAAAGTTCGAAATTCCTCTACAGCTTGCAACTTTTGGACATTCACATCAAATTTCAAATATATCCCTTGAAATTACCAAATTGCCTCTAAAAGTTTCGATTTGGTCCAGAAAATACAGAAACCAATTATTTTTCAACGAAATACTTTGACTTCTTACTAAAGAACCTTTGAAACCGAACACGTTTAAAGAATATAATATCAATCGAGTAGGTTTCTTGAAATTACCGGAGGGAAACTTAAAGTTCAATGGGCACATCAAACTACCCCAATCCCACTCTGTAACAACCTAGGAACAATGCTTACCCCCTAGATCGGCAGCTTTTTCAGCAGTTTCCTCTCTGTGATATTTCAAAGCGTAATTTCTTGGCCAGTATATGCTCAATTTATTAGCTTGGACATAGATAATATGATATTTCTTATTAGATCTTTATTTTATGCATAAATCAGCTTGTATAATTCAGATTTGAATAGGTTATTTGTTTTTGAATGAGCTTATTTTCAGATTCTGGTACGTTTTATATAGCAAGTTAAATAAGCTTCACGACACTATTTCACAAAGAAAAACTTTTAATAGGCACTTTAAGCCATGGAAATTCTGATGTAACACTAGAACAATCCGATAAACTGCATCTGCGGCTTGACTTTGGTGACATCTCAAATGCAATACTGGGAGTTTTGAATTTCCTGCCATGATATCCCAGCTCCTAAGATTTGGATCACCGAAATGCCAGAGAGGTAAAGACACGGGATAACGAGAAAACAGCCGATTTTCATAGCGCCTTCTAAAGGAGGTCGGAAATATTTATTTGTGAAGCATTTAATACAAAGTAAAGCATTAGAAGTGTCCATTGTGCTTTAAAAGTTGCGACCAAAGACAAATTTGAAAGAGCTCTGTTGTAGTTTTACTGTAATCCATGGAATTTATTGCAATCCATGGGTTTTTCCAAAATCGAAACACTTTAATTAAGTTGCTGCAAGTTATTGAAGCTACACTTTCGGATTTCAGACAGCTCTCCAAAAACTTTACAAAAATCTAAAACTTTCGAAGAAATGTGGCCGTGTGAAATATACGAAAGTTCGAACTTTCAAGAAGATTTTAAAATTGATTTTGAAACGAGAAATTTCATCAAGCTTACAAAGAAAACGACGAAAATCTGCTTTAAGGTTGAAGCATATTTGAAAATTTCTAAGAACTCCACGAAGTTTCAACCGGTTCTTTAACTTTGCTGAAAGAATTTTAAAACAACAATCTTAAGGTTCAATTTCGACCTTAAATTTCATCAGACTTCAAAGAAGTTTTTGGAATGATTGGAAAGGAACTTAAAAACTTCATACGATTTTATGAAACGACTACGAATTAACTAATATTCATCAGCAGTTTGTTCGAAATTATCTCAGTGGAATCTCGACATAACATATAATTCGAATTATCAGTTGAATTTGAAGAAGTTGTTTGAGATTTGACAAAACACGCTTTGAAATCCAAAAAAGGATTCCAAGTTATGTTAAATAATCAAAGTTTCGATACAATCTGTAATAATTTCGAAGATTGCATCATTTTGTACCTTGACAGTGTTACCTTCCAAGAAAAAAATTTAGTGACGCGCTTTCACTGCATATCTTAGCGCCCCAAATAAGTACACCATCTGGAGTCGGTTGACAGGACCTTGGATCTGCTGGCTTAACCAAACCGAGATGGCGAGAACCTTGCGATATTGGCCATATTCCTGTTCAGCGCTTCCAAACGGACTAGTTTCTGTTAATCCCCCCATGCCCCACGGTCATCACTTGGACCATATTCCGAACAGGAATATGGCCAATTCCAGTTCAGTGCTCCAAGCCGACTAGTTTCTGTTAACCCTTGCCTCACCATTGGAACTTATTGAAAAAAAACCATATTCACTCCCGCAGTGGTTGTATAAGATCTTGGTAAGTGAACTCGCATTCCAGAGTTTGCTTCGTGTTTTTATCTATCCGTGAGATGTGACATTTTACATTTACTGTACTTTTTACTTTTATACTTTTGACGATACTTTTTTGAGTGGCAGGACCCATCACGTAGAAATTGGTAATACTAAGTCTAGTGATAGAGTAGTTGAGTATGGTGTTCCGAAGGGCTCCGTTCAAGGACCACTGTTTTTGGTGTGCATTAATGATTTGCGTTTTTCTGTTTCGGATCTGATAGATAGTGTAGATGGATCAATTCCTAACTGTAAGATGATCATCCCTAGTTTTGCTGACGATACTCACTTTACTGTGGCAGCTACGACCGCATCCGATTTAATATCAACAATGAAAAAGGGTATGGTATGTATAGAGAAGTTGATGGGAGTAAATAAACTTTTGTTAAATCATAGTAAATCAGGTTTGTTCTGTATGGTACATCTTCTAACTTTTATCCTTGGATTTTAGATGTACAAATGGATAGCTATGTCATTAAGCGTACTAATACTATACGATATCTCAGAGTTATTTTGGATAAATGCCTTAGTTTTAAAGACCATATTTCGTTTATAAGTAGTAAGATAGCTAGAAATGTTGGAATGATGAGAAACTTAAAAAATACGTTTCCGAATTCTGTGATGAGCTTAATTTATTTATCTTTAGTTTACCCTTACTTGGTGTATTGTGTGAGTGTTTGGTTCAGTACAGTTACGTGTGATGCAAAATATGGCACTACGCGTGTTGTCTGGGGATAGAAATAGAACGTCGGTAAGATCACGATATGTGCAGTTAAACATTATTCCTTTGTCTGGGCTTGGAAAATTCTACCGCGCATTATTTATGTTTAAGTATTTTTCGAACGAGTTTCCTAATTGTTTTATGAATATCTTTATTTCTGGAGGTGCTGTACATAATTATCCAACGCGTAACGCTAGTGACATACGAATGCCACAGGTTGTCAGCACAAGGTCACTATTTTCACTACGTCATGCTGGGCCGATTATACGGAATAAATTGCCAGAATCATTAAGAAGGTCACAGGGCTAACACTCAAAATGCCCACGATCATAATACCCTCGACTCAAAATGCCCACTAAAAATGCCAACAACCCAAAACGCCCCCGGCTCAAAATGCCAACGACTCAAAATGACCACGGCTCGAATGCCCACGACTCAAAATGCCCACGACTCAAAACGCCCACGACTCAAAATGCCCACGACTGGATAACTTTGAGGTTTTCAGTCCATAATTAGGCGTGATTGAGTGACGGGAGGAGTAGACCGAGTATCAGAATGACGACAATAATGAAATTTATTTCGCATTTTTAAGATCCAAGTCATAAACGGAGTATGAAAGAAAAGAAAGAAAAGGAAGAAAATAAAAGACAAGAAGACACAACATGTAACACATAGATTTTGATACTCTTATTTACACATGGGGCAACATAGCCCTATACAAAGTATGGCTAACGTCAAGAGAACGAATAAAACCTGCAATTCGCTCAGATACTGCAATAAACGGATCGGTGACATTAACTTTGCCGACAATCTAGAATTACGGACCCACGGAGGTAGTCCTAGAAGATATTTGCAATACCTATAAAATGTAGAACGAATGCATTTTTTATCTTTCATAGTCGGTAGTGACCAGAATGACGACAGCGCTAGTATGCACGGCATAGTGAATGCGGAACGTATATGTGTCTATTGTAACGACGCTTACAAGTATTGAGTATTCCATATGCTTTTCTAGCTTTTTCCGCAAAAAACGATGCAAGACAAGAACGCGTTGTTTTCATGTCCGCCCGAATAGGCAGACCAAGGTACACAATCGAAGGTGAAGGTTGAAGAATGTAATCCCCGAAGCATTTATCAATTGTCTCTGTATCAGGGTTTTGGTTGAAGAAGACAACCTCGCTCTTATTCGTGTTAAATGATAAACCAATCCACTCATATTCTTCGCTTATAACCAGAAAATAATCGTTTGATGAACTTGTATAATCTCAATTATAACTATAACACTGGTTTGTTATTATTTACAAGAACCATTCGTAGCCTATTGCGTCGTGGGGACTTGATCCCCAAGGGCCCATGATCATTTTCGCCTCAAGGGTTTTGCTTACAAGTGAATTTCTGTACAAATAATAATTTGAACAAAATATAGATTTTCATGATTCCAATGAGCTTATCATCATTTGTGCTTCAAGAGTGTTCATTACAGATAAATCTCTAGCGCCCTTAAAGTGCGCATCATCACGGCCAAGTGCACAAATAAAATAGTTTCTAATGACCCATGATCATTGTTATCTCAAAGGTTTTGCTTGCAATTGATCGCAATTAAACCAACACACAAATTCCTACTTTCACCCTATGACCCAGCCTTGCAAGTGCCTTATGACCTTCTAGCTCTTGTTAATCAAGGAATCATTCTTACCCTCGTGATGCAAGTTAACTGGTTGATTTGGATCTCCTGGTTTTGCTTTCTGGGTTGGCACAATTTTATACCACATTGCTTCTTTACTTCAACGCAAACATATCTCAACTGATCAAGAAACAAACAAATAATTACTTAAAAATAAAACTAGTCTGGTACTTGAACTGTCGGCATTTTAGACCGCCGGCATTTCGTGGTCGTGGGCATTTTGAGTCGTGGGCGTTTTGATCGAGGGCATTTTAAACCGTGGGCATTTTAATCGTGGGCATTCTAAGCGTGGGCATTCTGAGAGTTGCAAAAAGATCGTGGTCATTTTGGGAAGCACCCGGTCACAGAACCTGTGTGAGTTCCGTCGAGATCTTATAACCCTTTGTCTCCACCAATATGAGTTTTACATTGCCATTATGTTGATTTGAGTCGTTCTCAGGTTGTCCCAGATTCCGTTATGTTTATTTAATCATTTATACTTTATTCATTTATTTGGTTTTGTTTGTTTTTGGAGACGGGATTTAGGAGTGGATAGTTTTTTTGTTGGCTGTTTGACCAGGAACCCAGTAAGTGTATAAGTTTATTTATTTTTTTCTTTTCTCTTCGTCTCTTTTTTCTTATTTCTCTCTCTATTATAGTGTTATTTAGGTTAATCTCTCAAAGGGGGTTTGTTAAACCTCTTAACAAGTGTAAAATTCTCGAGGGTTTTGTAGTTCTTAGTATTTTTTTCCAATAAACCCCGTAAATAATCTAAAATCTAATCTATAAAGGTTGAGGTAGGTTTGTTAGGAGAATGGAAATACATCCGTTAAATTGGATAGTTCTGGTCTGGTCAAATGGATCTGCCTTTGGTAGTTTTCGAAATGTTTATCGAAGGGAAATCCTACCATGGAAAGAGAAGAATTTGCTGACTTGTTGCCAAATTGCACAGTTATACGGATTAGTTATATATCTCATAGCCTATTAGTGGGAGTGGATGAGAGTGGGTCACCCTTCTCTTGCAAGAAAACCGTGACATGCATAGGTTCGTCAGGAGGCACAAAATCTGCCATGATCAGTTTTAGGTTTTCTTTCAAAATTAGGATCGGACTCTATGTACTGGTCTAGGCTTGTCAGAGGATGAGAAATGAAGGGTTGGCTAAGGATGCTCGGTACGTACCCCGAGTTTAATAGTATTTTATTCAAATGGATTCCTTTATCCGCTTGAATGCTGTACCCCTCGTCGGTTCACGATGACCCTCATTAGTGAGACATAGAGATTTTCAAGGAAACTGAGATCTCGTGCCTCAGACGTCCCACTTAAAATCCGGACCGGATCCGGTGAATTTGAGGGGAGCTAGAGGGGGGGACCGGAAATCTTGGGAAACGCTTAGAGTGGAGGGATCGGGACGAAACTTGGATGGAAGAACAAGCACAAGTCCTAGATCCATCGCTGACATAACCGGACCGGATTCGGGCACTGTGGAGGGACTCAGGAGGGGGGGGGGGGGCGGAATTCGGTGGTCATATCAGGTTGGTAGCCGTATCAGGGATCCGGACAGATGTTTCCCGGATCCGACCATCGTAGGGAAAGTGGAGGAATGGGGAATCCGGAAATTAGTAACATGCATAACTTTGGTAGGGTAATCGAACCTGCATGAAACTTGACAAGTGTCAAGAACAAGTGCCTCAGATGTTCCTTTTCAAACCGGGATCTAATTCGATAACTGGGGGTTCAGATTTGAGAGATCGGGATGGAACTTGGTGGAAAAATAAGCTTAAATCCTATACGGTTTATACATTACTGACAAGACAGGACTGTATCGTGTCACAGTGGGGGCAGTTGGAGGGGGTTTACCGGATTCCGGTGATCCCGAGTTAGGATACTTACAGATGTGCTAGGACCATGAAACTTGGCAGGCATTTTAGGGATTCTACCATATTGACTTGTAAATAGTCCCTTCCCCGATGCGATCATGTTAAGGAGAGTAGAGGGGTGGGGAATCCGGAATCTAGTGACACTCACAACTTTGGAACGGGAGACCGGACGTGCATAAAACTTGGTAAGTTTTAAGAACAGGTGTCTCGGATGTTCAGTTTCAAGCCTGGACTGAATCTGACCACTGGGGGCAGGGGGGCTGGAGGGGGACAAACTGACAAACATGCTAACTGTTCCGACAAGTGCCATATGAGCTTTCAGCTCTTGTTTCAACCTATTTTGCAAAAAAATACAAATTTTCGTACTGGTCCGGATTTCTTAAACGAAATTGGGATCCTGACATAGAATCCCGAGCTGAGACCGAAAATGGTATCAAACTCGGTGTCTAGTGGACAAGAAAGAGTTTGGTAATCATCAACATATGATCTCTACTAAGTTTAGCAAAACAAGAAGATTATTAAGAAAAGTCAATTACGAACCAGAGCCAGATTGGTTTTCAAGGTCAGTATTCGAAATTGTGCTTAACACTCTTCGTACACCTTATAAATTGTTTTCAAATGAGTTAACCAAACTGCAACTAACGTTGACTAGTGTTCACAGATTCGTCCTTTGCAATGGATTAGGCTACCGACTAAGCTTTTAGGTTTGCTGCAGCATAGTAGTTTTTAGTTTTGCAGAGCTCGAACACATTGTCCCCCTTGCAGGTTCCGCATGCTGGAGTAGAAACTTAATCGTTTTTAAGGCGACACATCTCTCTGGATTACACTACTGCAGTCTTTTGTTCGATAGTTAATTTTGTGATATTTGTTATTAAAGGATTTTATTAAAGAATCCAACCCGTCTCACCTAAATTTAATGTGTCACCTCGACCTATCTAAATGTTCCGTCTGGTTTCGTTTCCTCGCTTCCCATGTCGTTTTATCCATTAAACGGCAGTAAGCTAATGTTTGCATATTCGTTGTTTGACTCTCTTTGAGCCATAGCCGACTTCCTGTTTCTCTGAGAGGCACATTGGTGCTGCTCAGATTGTGCAAATTGCTTCAAACGACCTAGAATTGATCAGTTACGAGTCCATTGCAAGGCATATTAGGCTACTCTATATATTTTAATTGGAAACAATACATTTGATGATGATTTTATTTATAACCCGTCAAAATAAACACAAGGCACAAAGACGGAGTAAATAATAAGGAAAAAAAGAGAAAAAGAAAGGAAAACACGAAAGAAAGTAACTTACAAAATACACAGTATAACTTTTACTATACAACTAAAGCAGGAGGGATTTCCAGTCGTGATCAATATTTTGGCTGTATGTTTCTATTTGTTTCTCCACTGCTGTTAGTGGATCACTAATTTGATAACGACTGGAAATTTTAGAGTTTCTCGTCCAAGGGGGGAGGCGCAATATATATTTGGCAAAACGATAGAATGTTGACCGGACTTGTTTTTTGTCTGTTTTGGTGAAAAGTCTCCAGAAGGGTGCAGTATACAGGATGTGAGGTAGGGCGACGGAATTGAAGATAGCCGCGAGGATGGGACGTTGAAAGCGTAGCTTATTCGATACTACAGATCCGTATGCACCTGCAATTCTTTTACGTATATGCTTTATAAGTAGAGCACGGGTTTCTTTGATGGATTTTCCAATCGGTAACCCCAGGTAAATTAGGGAATCCAGTGGCTTCACATGAACACTTCCCAGCCGTACTGTTACGTCCGGGTCAGATTTCCAGTTGAAAAGTACGACTTGGGATTTATCTGCATTGAAATGCATTCCAACGTGCCCATATTCTGTGCTAAGAATATCGAAATTTTCCTCTAAACGAGTAACAGTACGGCTGGGGTTAAGAATATCATCAGCATATCCTATCAGGCTAACATCAATACCCCGAACAATACATGCAGGTTTAATTTTACTCTGCGGTTCAATTATTGCATTGTTAAACAACTCAGGTGAGACAATGGACCCCTGTCTTACTCCCTTTTTGACCGGCACTGTCAGGTTTACATCCGGAGAACCAGGAACTTGGATCGCGACAACCAAATTTTTATACAGGTCTCTGTAAACTCGGATTATCGACGGATAAACGCCACGCTTAAAAGCTTCATGCAATATATATTCGTGAACAAGGGAATCGAAAGCTCTGCTTACATCGTGACTAGCAAGCACCAGAGCTTCTTTTAGGGAATCAGCCTCAATGAGAACAGAACATAATGCACTAAGAGCATGGGCGCATCCAAGTCGTTTTTGGAACCCAAATTGACACGGTGGTACATAACACTTCGAGCTAATCTCGTCAAGCGTGACTAGCTCAAAGAGTTTACATAAAACATTTGACACGGTTATCGGCCGGTAGGAACTACACGAACCCGCTGGTTTCCCTTTTTTCAAAATTGGGTAAAGCTTTCCTACGGCAAAACCACTGGGTGTCACTCCTGACTCAATTATCATCTGATACATCAGGCAAATATAATCGACAAGTAAATCACTAGCAAACTTCAGGGGTGCAGCACAAATACCATCGATACCTCTTGAGTATTTTTTCTTTAACTTGCGGAAAGACTTTTCGACCATACTACGCTTCACTGAATATGACAGACTGTTCCCAAGTGGATCAACTAAGCAGTCCAGCTCATCCTCGAACTTGGACTGGATATGGCTGGAGGGTGCACCGAACTCTTCTGAGTAATGCCTATGCCATAGTTTGGGATCTATCTCACTTTGTGCGACACTTTGCTTGGGCCGTATTACCTTCTTCCAGAGGGAGGTAGGATCATCGTTCACTAATTTAGTATAACGGCGACGCACCGCACTACGATGATTGGCTAGAACTTTAGCAAACTTGCGATTTGCCCATTTCCGAACTTTATCTACCCAGCCGTTTCTCGGCTTATCACACTGAACCCACATTCTATGCCAAAACTTAGCTTTTGCACAAGCAGTTCCGAGTTCGGGATTTTTTGACCAGTCCTGCTCACGGGACTTGACACGGACTTTTGCAATTGGCACTGCCGCATTTTCA
This sequence comes from Branchinecta lynchi, assembly GCA_023053575.1. Classification (NCBI taxonomy): domain Eukaryota; kingdom Metazoa; phylum Arthropoda; class Branchiopoda; order Anostraca; family Branchinectidae; genus Branchinecta; species Branchinecta lynchi. Next base: position 13,322,451 of record JAKZAP010000015.1, read on the forward strand.
CCGCATTTTACTGCGTGGCAAATCTCGGCATAGAATATATTTAACTGAATTCTGACCTCCGCTACCGGAAGACCTGAGGATTGACGCAGTAGGTGGAAGGGCACTTTGATTTTAGTGAGGATACCGTCACAAACACTTCGGAAAGTCCTTGGATCGGCATTGTTCCATTCTTGTTTTTCGAACCATTTCGATTGGTTTCGGGGAGCATGATCCTTATGGCAAGTATATTCAGCTTTAAACGATAAGCTGATAGGAAAGTGGTCCGACGTGTAACTTGTCTGTGCAACGTAGGCGTGCGGCTTACCGAGAGAGGGAGAGGTGAGAACATGGTCAAGGTCTGAAGTGGCTCCACTGGGGTGCACATAGGTTACATCCGAGTTTTTGTCACTGAGGTCCAGTTTGCCTTCAAAAAGAGAGAGCACCGCATTTGTTCGCATTGAAGACAAATCATTAAGATTGCAGTTGAAGTCCCCGATAGGCACGACCTCGGAGAGCGACTGGCTAATTGCACAACTTGCAAGTTGCTTTAATGAGAGAGCGAACTTTTTCTCAGAACACGCATTTCTGTAGTCAGTCGGCAGGTAAATATTTATAATAGTCGTACCGCAAACTCGGACCGTGAGGTGTGAAAGCGCCTTTTTGGTTAGCTCAGAAGCCAGATTCGATCTGACAAGGGTGGCTAGACCACCCGAGGGTCTACCTTTCGTGGCACTGCGCTTAGCCGCCGAGAAATAAAGGGTGTGAGAATCTCGGAACTGCAGTAGCTCGCTACTCTCATCAGTCACAAAATGTTCTTGTATGCAGATTATATCGTATTCAGATAGAAAATGTTCAAGGACGGGTCGCCTTTCCAGCACGTTCCCATTTATGTTCCATGACATGATTTTAATGTCCATGGAAGGAAGGGGGGCTAGCAGTCGGTTTTTGATTTAGGGGACAGCTAGGGTGGTAGCACGAGTGACCATCAGAGCTACAGGCGACACACCGAGTAGGGTTGTTACATGGGTTATCTTTAGTGGAGGAATGGCCTTCCTCTGCACACCGACCGCACACTTTCGTATTTGTACAATTTGCGGCCAGGTGGCCTTCTTTGTGACAGTTAAAGCATTTACGGGGCAAGAAGACAAATTTCTTCACACTAACACGTTCGATACCCACCATCGGGGGGTTCGCGATTGCAGCGTCAAGCTGGGCTGCTGTTTGGAAGTACACTCTGAAAGCTCTACTAGTCCCAAACTGCCGCACGTTGTTTGCCGACGGAAATAATTGCTTGATTTCCTGTTCGCTAGTGTTCTTTGGCACTTGCGTGATAACCGCGATGTTTTGTGGCGATTTTGCGCGGGCCTCGAGACCAGCCATGCTTGATATCTTCTCTGCTATACGAACTGCTGCTTCCCTAGTAGATACCATCAGCTTTGCCTCCCCTTTATACCGCTTAAGCTCTATAACTTCCCCGGCGTCCTGCTCACATGTGCTGTGCACAAAGTCCATTCGAGCGTCAGGGGTTGTTAGGTTTTTGGGAAAGTTCTTTATTACCACAGCAGCGTACGAGAGGGGCTTATCATTTTGGCTTGACTTTTCGCACTGGGGGGTATTCTGCTCGGGACGGGCCAGGGATTTATGGTATTCTGAAACCTGTTCAATGAACCCGTCTAGTTTTCGGGACATTTGATTGACACGCGATGTTACAACCGCATTTACCTCATCAGCAGTAACTGGTATCTCATGAGGATCCTTGATTCCAAAGCACGGAAGTGCTGCGTTCTTTTCTTTTAGTACGCCCGCAAGGATTTTACACATTTCAGAGACATTGTCCTCGTCTTTATTTTTCATGGCGCACCGGTCGGTCAGTTTCATTAGCTTGTGAAGCAAAATTTTCCCTTCTTTCACCTGACTTTTATCGTAAAACTTAACAGCAGTGTCTATTATCTGGCTTTGTCGAACACCATTCTCTAGAGCCCGCCGCAGAAATGTCAAGATCGGGCTATAAACAAGCAGCTCGCGCTCACCCATTTATTGTCTGGATCGTATCCAATATTTCACAATGAAGCAACCGATCTCATGTCCGATCTTTCCTGCTTATAAGTAATGTTCCCACATCTGTAATGCACACTCTAAAGTTTTATTTTCTACCTTAATCACGCACCTGAAGATCGAGGTGAACTTAAAAATCTAAACTTAGGGACGTTTCGCCACGGGGACGTTTCGCAACGGGGACGTTTTTGCCACGGTGACTATCGTCGAGGACATTTTGTCACTGGGATATTTCGTCGGTAAGCCGCTGGGCAGGGCTTGGAATGTGAGTTTAGAATTGATAGGTGGAGGAATGGGATGGGTGCAAACCTGTTTTTGAATTACCTTCCTAAGCTTTCACTTAAAAGATCCAGTGACTTAGGTGGCAGAGTGTCAGTCTTGAGAACGAAAGGTACTACGTTCGATCCCATGTTCCCGTCTTTTGAGCTGCAGAAGGATGAACTGTAATGTGAGGGGTTGGGGTGGGAACTTGGTTTACTAGGGTGTGCAAAATCGGTGTGTCGTTTTTAGTGCAAATGTTGCGTCGCTCATGGGAATGGTGTAGGCTACTGTGATATTATTGGTTCATAGGCTGGAAAGTGAAGGGGTAAGATAAGGAATGTTGTCTGTGCCACTAGAAAAGCCTTGATAGGTTCAGGAAATGACCTTGAACATATTCGAGAATGGGGCAGTCTAATTACGCCATATGGGGTGGGCCGGAAACGAAGGAGAAGTGTAAGAGATGGGTGTATGTCGATAGAGGCATACGCATACTTCTGTTGACAGGTCTAGGCGCGTTAAAATTTGAAACAGAGTTTTGCATTTGCTACATCCTAAAGGGTATAAGCTATCCCACTCACCTTCAATTGTCAGTGTATAGGTGTTTTGTAACAACAGACTTCCATTAGCGAGACAGATACCCCACAACTCTTGCAAAATAAAAAGATTGTCACATGTGAACACCCAATCCTTTCCAGCGAAGAAATGACAATAGTTCCTTCCATGAAAAGTAATTGTGAAAACAAAACCCTTAATACAGTCGTCATAGGTGACCGCTTAAAGCACCCGTTACAGGGGTCTCGTTAAAACACCACTCAGACCCAATCGCGGGCGGTTTTACTTGTCTGTCACTACACTCTTGGTGACTAACTCCCCTTGCCGATGCAAAATCGCCGGGTACCTAGCAAGACCCAGAAGCTGCATCACAGCTGTCCCTAACGATCGAAGTGATTGGTTGATGCAGGATTAGTGTTGTTGAGTTTGAGTCGCTAATGCGACGTTTTCTTGTTCTTCCTGAGGATCATTGGCGTGTTTTGGACTTAGTCATAGACAGTATTCTGGAACCCCGCTATAACCCTACGCTCGGGCAGACGCCGCCGGTTCCGTATTCCGCACCGGGTGTGCCGGGGCAGACGATCAGGAATAGGAGAATCGGCTTGTAGCAGTACACCTTTACAGTTTACACTACTATACCATAGCCCCGATCCTAAAGAACGGAAAAGAACCAAGCCAGTCCACTGTCTCACAGGATTATTTCGTTTGCTCCTGTTTTATGTAAAGCTTTGCGTGCTTGAAATAATTGATGATAATCATTGTGTTTCGAGTTCGGGTTTAGAGCCGGGATTAATCGTGAACATGTCGATTGACTTTCAGCTAATTTCCTTTTTGATTGTCGTATTTGTGGTAGGCGTGGTGAGAAGATAGTGCTGGCCGGCAATGGCGTCAGCGGGGCATTCGACTCAGGTGTACACGCCCATCTGCTGCTGTGTGTCTACAGGCTCCATAAGTCCATTGCAGTACCACTTGGAAATCTGTTCAGTATGCTCAAAGTGAAACATAAAGTCCCGTCAGCACTTGGTCCTGTTACATCTATTGCTGTTGTGGTTGTAAGGGATTCAGAAAAAGGGCGATCACTTCTCCACCAGTTTACAAAACTATTATTATTGAGGCGCAGAAAGAAATACTAGTTGTATTTTGCGTGGTTTATATATTTCTATAGTGAATTACGCGGAAGATCTTTTGAATTTGAGCCGGAACTTTAAGCCCATATTTAATGAAAGTATAAAATTACTTATGTCAGATAAGTCATCGTAGCTGACTTGTCCCTTTTATGCACTGATTGAAGATACACTTCACAGTGAGCTTGGGCTCAAGTAGTATTTAACTTTAAGCCCATTGAAGAAAATTTTGCCACTCTCTTTGATTCTTACTCTAATATAGGTCTAACTTTCAATGAGAATCCGAGTGAAGTGCTTATTTTCGATGGTTAAATTTTTGCTGGTAGGATCCCGTCTGACTTTATAAATGGTAAATCTAAGGCAGAAGACAGCACCAAGATCCACGAAGATCCAAGACAATCCCCCCAAACTGGCTGAATCCGGCCTATACCCAGGGGCATCCCGAGCCTTTCTTAATGGGGGGGGGGGGGGAATATGGTAAGATTGAACGAATCGGTACTTCATTTTTACTGAGTTTATTTTAAAAATAACTAAAAACCCAACGAGTTGCCTTCATAAAGCTACAACGTAAAAAGTTACCCAGTATATACTCACAAGTCTAAAGATAAAAAACTGGCGCGTTTTCACACTTTTCCGCTTTTGTTTTTTGTCTTCATAGATACACCGTCACGGTTTTTACCTTTGGAAGACCTTTCAGTTTTGCCAACATGACTTGAAGGAATCGCAAGAAATAGTGTTGCTCCATAGCGACAACGTCGCTAACGGCTGTACCCAAGATTAACTAAGGTGCCACAGGCAAAATTTGTTTAATCCGCCTTTATTTGCAACATTTAACTTCTTCCCATGTAAATTCTACCTTTTAACATGGTTTAAGGCCCGCAGATATCCAAGCCTCAAACGCCAACTAACTGACGCACCCTTTGTCGAACTAGTAAAGACTGCGAAATGCACCGCAGGATAAATTTTGTAGAAACACTGATGATAAAAGTGCCGTTTGCGATGCCAAAATTACCTAATAAACCCAGAGCTGTCTGGCGAATCGATAGGGGCGATCCAGGGTAAAGTAGGTAGGCCTACAAAGTAGGATATATTTGTTCGGAATTTACAGCAAACAAAAGTAGGCTAGTTTTCATGTCAAGAGACGTGCTTTTTCCTGAAGTACTGCAATCCTAAGATATACAAAAAAATGAACAGGAACCAGCTGAAGCTATCGTAAATGGCAAAGAACGTCGGCGCGATGCCCAATTTGACCGAATTTTTCGCCTTCGACGAAAATTTGTCGTACAGAACAAAAAATAGGGGAATGCCAAATAAATGCCAAACATAGGCCAAATGAATCTGATTAATGAACGAATTATGAAATTGACTGACCGAATGCGATAGAACAGATACGGACTTGAGAAAATTCCGGTGAACTACCGAAGTCGCTAACGAATGAGACCAAATAAACAGGTTAAATCACTGAATTTACGAAAGGATGGACAGAATGCATTGAAATCGATGCGGAGTGAACAAAAGTTGGATGAATTAGCAAATTCGATAAAGAAAGGGGAACCAATAAACATGTTAAACCACCCAGTTTGTAAATGCGGGGACAAACGATTTTACAAACGTCATCGACGAAAATTTGGCCGAATGCCCAAAACATAGGGGGGTAGGATGTGGTCTTTCCAATTAAAGTTCCGTCAAAGCGGGTCACTTAGCCGTGAGTTACACATACCGCAAGATTACGTGGACTCCCATTTCAAACAACCCCATGGAGACCGGATCTGGTCTATTTCTAAATCCGCCCCACCTACATCTCTCCAGTACATACCACAACATTTCCGGTGTCCTGCTCCTCCAACTTTACTCACATTTTACGGGTCCAGTCTGAACTCGGAGGAGAACATCTGAGACGTGTTTGCTGGCTGTCGAGTTTCATCCCGATCTTATCACTCGTTTGGAAGTGTTTTATGCCTCAAAATTCTCGCTCTCCCCTTGGCGGTCGAATTCGGGAAGCCACAATTTCTTAGTCAATTTGGCAAGGTTCTAGAATGTTTGTCGTTCTAGATGATTTGGAAGAAGAAAATCCACACATGCATTCACCTAATTCAGCTTTTAAGATATCTACCAATGTAGAGACTGTGTCTTGATAAGAACATTGGCAAAGTTCTAGAATGTTTGTCGTTCTAGATGATTTGGAAGAAGAAAATCCACACATACATTCACCTAATTCAGCTTTTAAGATATCTACCAATGTAGAGACTGTGTCTTGATAAGAACATTGGCAAGGTTCTAGAATGTTTGTCGTTCTAGATGATTTGGAAGAAGAAAATCCACACATACATTCACCTAATTCAGCTTTTAAGATATCTACCAATGTAGAGACTGTATCTTGATAAGAACAACGACCGTGCCAGAGCTTAACAGTCATCTCAACCAACGTTTCGAAGTTTTGTTATGCCTCAAAATTCTAACTCTCCTCTGGGCGTTCGGATTCGGGAAATGACAATTTCTTAGTCAATTTGGCAAGGTTCTGGCATGTTCGTCGTTGTAGACGATTTGGAAGAAGAAAATCAACACATACATTCACCTCCTTCAAATTCCTAATAAAGCTTTTAAGATATCTATCGATGTAGAGACTGTATCTTGATAAGGCCAACGACCCTTCCAGAGCTTACGGTCATCTCAACCAACGTTTCGAAGTTTTGTTATGCCTCAAAATTCTAACTCTCCTCTGGGCGTTCGGATTCGGGAAATGACAATTTCTTAGTCAATTTGGCAAGGTTCTGGCATGTTCGTCGTTGTAGACGATTTGGAAGAAGAAAATCAACACATACATTCACCTCCTTCAAATTCCTAATAAAGCTTTTAAGATATCTATCGATGTAGAGACTGTATCTTGATAAGGCCAACGACCCTTCCAGAGCTTACGGTCATCTCAACCAACGTTTCAAAGTTTTGTATGCCTCAAAATTCTCCCTCTCCCCTGGGCGTTCGCATTCGAGAAGTGACAATTTCTTTGTCAATTTGGCAAGGTTCTGGCTTGTTCGTCGTTGTAGACGATTTGGAAGAAGAAAATCAACACATACATTCACCTCCTTCAAATTCCCCATAAAGCTTTTAAGATATCTACCAATGTAAAGACTGTATCTTGATAAAGGCCAATGACCCTTCCAGAGCTTACGGTCATCTCAACCAACGTTTCGAAGTTTTGATATGCCTCAAAATTCTCACTCTCCCCTGGGCGTTCAGATTCGGGAAGTGACAATTTCTTAGTCAATTTGGCAAGGTTCTGGCATCTTCGTCGTTGTAGACGATTTGGACGAAGAAAATCAACACATACATTCACATCCTTCAAATTCCCCATAAAGCTTTTAAGATATCTACCAATGTAAAGACTGTATCTTGATAAAGGCCAATGACCCTTCCAGAGCTTACGGTCATTTCAACCAACGTTTCGAAGTTTTGATATGCCTCAAAATTCTCACTCTCCCCTGGGCGTTCGGATTCGGGAAGTGACAATTTCTTAGTCAATTTGGCAAGGTTCTGGCATGCTCGTCGTTGTAGACGATTTGGAAGATGAAAATCAACACATACATTCTACACCTCCTTCAAAGTCCCTTACCAGTCTTTACCAATGTAAAGACTGTATCTTGATAAGGTCAACGACCGTTCCAGAGCTTAACGGTCATCTCAGCCAACGTTTCGAAGTTTTGGTATGCCTCAAAACTCTGACTCTCCCCTGGGCGTTCGGATTCGGGAAGTGCCAGTTTTTTAGTCAAATTGGCAAGGTTCTGGCATGCTTGTCCTTGTAGACGAGTTGGAAGAAGAAAATCAACGCGTACATTCATCTCCTTCAAATTCCCATAAAGCTTTTAAGATATCTACCAATGTTGAGACTGTATCTTAATAAGGCCAACGACCCTTCTAGAAGCTTAGTGGTCATCTCAGCCAACGTCGTCCACGTGAAAGGCCTGTTAAACGTGAAGAATACACATCAAATACCTGCTATTGCCTTCTGTGAATGAGTTACCGTTACACTCGGAAAGAGTTGACTACGGGAAAATAATTGCAACCGTTCAAATGGAAGTTTGACTGAAAAAGCAGTTAGAAGCAGAAGGGTGGGTATGGGACAAGGGGGAAGGGGGGAGGACTGCCAGCCCAACAAGAAATGAGTCACAATTTTTCGTATGAACAGCCCATTTTTGGGATCCCAAAACGTAAGTAGAGGGATACCTATGAGATCGCAAAAGTTGTCCGTCTGTCCGTCCGTCTGCGAGCACGATAACTCTCGAATGGAATGCGTTATTTTGATGAAACTTGGTGTGACGATTCTTTGGGTCAAGAGTATGGTCGAGTTCATAGGCGGGCCCTGTAGCTCTACATTTAGGGGTGGTGGAGGGGGTTCAAATTAAGGGACAAACCAAATATTTTTAAACAGCTAATGTGATAGTCAATTATGGGGTAAGAAGGCATGCTGAGCGTGATAGTGAAAACACTTTTCTCGCCGGACAAGTAGTTCGTCCGGAATCCGGCAAAAACCGGAAAGTTGGTTAAAAGTAAAAGTTTTATTTGAAGTTGACTAAATGGTTGATTTCGGGGTGAAGACATGCTGAACACGAAGGTGAAAAGTATTTTTTAGTCGAACAAGTAGTTCGTCCGGAATCCGGCAAAAACCGGAAAGTTGGTTAAAAGTAAAAGTTTCATTTGCAGTTGATTAAATATTCGACTTAGAGGTAAACAAACATTCTTAAAACGACTGTACAAATCTTTTTTTGCCGGACAAGTAGTTCAACCGGAATCCGGCCAAAACCAGAAAATTTCTTGAAAGCAAAGTTCGATTAGATGACAGATTAGTGGGTAGGAAGAGAGGCTGAGTCTTTATATGAATCATTTTTTATCCGGACATATAATTAGTCCGGAATCCGGTTGTAACCGGATTTAACTTTTATTCAAAGTTGATTAGATGTTATTTTATAGAGATAAGGAGATACGCTGGATTCGTTTCTGAATTTTCTTTCTGTGCTGGACTAGTAGTTCGTTCGGAATTCGGGCGAAACCGGAAACTTGGCAGAAGTAAAGCAGGAAGTCTCGGTCAGTATCGTCAAAACATATATGGCTTATAGAGATATATCTGAACTTGGTTTTCTCTGATAACTAGCCTGGCGAGGACTGGATCTGGCGAAGACAAGACCCGATTGCCTGAATCAAATATTAGATTTTTGTGATCCCATCGACACCTTTGGTCTTGTTCTATGGGCTGTCGTTTTCTTCTGAAAAACACTTTGACCAACTTATAGACTAGTGCAGTATAGGGACTAATGAACTACCAACCGAACCCTCAATTTGAAAGAAAAATGAAGGGTAAAAATCAACATCCCATTTGTCTTACCCTAGGTCCGACTTTAAAACATCCGATGGAGACACCGCACGTGAATAACAGTCCTATTAATTTTCGGATTTAAGCGGATTCTGTCAGTAGCATAAACTAATCGGGAAACCAACCGGACGCATCAAATTCAGCGTGTCAGCTTACCCAAATATTGACAGTCTCAACTGCTTTCTCAAGAAATTTAAAACAGCTTCTAACAAAGAATTATATTTTTTGCCGTATTCTGGCCATATATCGATCCGGGAGAAAAACAAAACAAATCCGCAGTATATCTTATCATATCCAAAGTATGTTTCATTGCCCCTCCGGGCACGACACTACAGTCGAAAGAAAATTCATTGCAAGAAAATAAATCGAACATTGAAACACTAATTGACATCGGAATAAACTGTGGCCAGAAACTGAAGGAACAAATTTATTGCACATCAAATATTGGCCTAGGAGAACCTAGATGGAGTAGCCTATACAAATAAAAAACACGACACAATGTAATATGAACTCTCACAACAAGCCAAACATGTAAGAAACACGGACATTAACATTTAAGTGAATTTAAAGAATTGCCTTGATCGCAGTATCAGGGTTAGCAAAAAGGTATCTCCTACTGATTTTTTTTAATCTTTGCCCACGGGGGGGGGGAGGAGGGGCCTCAACAAAGACTTAGCGTACCGATAATAATATGATCTAATAGTATAATGTTTAGACTGTAGCATGATGTGCCAGAATGGTGCCAGGGCTATGACATGTGAAAGTGTCGCACAGCATTGTAAAGACGTACAAGGATATGTCGGTTATTTACTCGTTTGCAAGAAACTAAGGTACCATAGCACTTCCGTACTTTTTCTGAAAAATCAGCGACTAGACCTTGCTTTGTCAATTTTAGGTATGAATAAATAGGCAGACTGAGATATGTGAGGCATCCTGTAGAGACATCAGCGAAATTTTACTATTTGAGAGATTCACTTTTGTTGATTTACACTAGTTAATCCGGAAGTCAGTCCTTTGACGGAGTTTACTCAATTCCCCCTCTTCTTCCCACATAGATGAAAGGATACGAGAAAGGAATGGTTCTCCGAATTTTCGCAAATTTCCTCGTCAAGTTTCATTCGTTCTTTGAAGCCAGGGACAGGGGCGTCACTAGCCAATCACCTTTTTAGGGGGGACGTCCAGTTTGTGCCAAAAAACCGCGCCTTTGCCGCTTCACGGAAACGGTGTCCATTTCTCACCAAGACAGAATAAATCGGTGTAAAACTATCTGTAATGCGTAAGTTGAGATTATTCCTTTAATGTAAATTCTTCTATTTAAACCTTCAGGTTTCATTAGAGCTTTCGCTAAAAAGCGAAGCTTCCACCGACTGTTTAAAGAACACATTTGTTTGTATCGGCTTTCTAAAGTGAAAATTTAGCTATGGCCTACTTACAATACAAGTTCAGCTTTAATGCAAAATATGTCTATCCAATAGCCTTAAACCACCGGTCTTCGAAATAGAGAATACTCAGAAATGAGCCAGACGCAAAATTTAGCGGAAACGCTTATGAGCAGGTCGCCTTTTTGCGATCCAAAACAAAAGTAAGGACTACCTTTGAAATCTCAGATCCGACCGTCAACACAAATAGTGACCATCCGCAATAAAGTAGACACAAAATAGATTTGTTCTGAATTCAAATAAAAAGTAGTTAGTAGTTAGTTAAAAACATGCTTAATACTGAACTACTTCACTGCAATCAGCAGTCCCGCCATTTACTGTTCGAACTTTTAGACCAGGCCGAGAAGTGACCAAGAAAAGAACAAAGGATCTCTATTTCCCGACAACACTTTTCCGGTCATTGGTGTCCAGCTAGATCAACAATAAAGAAGAGTTTTTGTGTGCGAACAGACACATGACCAACAAAAAAACTAGGGAAAAACATTTACAGATTTACTGACAAAGAACGGATAACGAAAATGGGTTTGACAGTGCAGCAAACAAAAATCCCGATTTACCGTTGAGTTGAGATTTTGGTCTTTGCCCGACGGAAGTTTAGGGAATCTGATTTGATTTCTTAGATGAAGAATCCAGATTTACCTGTGGGACTTAAACATTCTATGTTCGCCGAGCAAACTTTACAGAAAGCGACTTCTTTATATGTAGAGCCATTATCCGACGAGGTATAATCTATCGGAATTTGCCCGGCCAAAGTTGAAAGAATGTGATTAGTTTCGTGTAAAAAAGTACCGATCTACCGACGCGACTCAAAATCCGGCTTTGTCTGACATTAGTTTCTTACGTGTACAAAAATCATGATTTGCTGACGAGACTTAAACTTTCAAGTTTTGCTCATTAAAGTTGACAGGGTGACAAGATCACCGATCTGCCAATGAGACTTAGGACTTTTGGGTTTTGCCCGACAAAAGCATTCAAAATTTGATTCTGTCTTTGCCAACGAGACTGAACCATCGGGCTTTGCCCTACAAAATTGTACAGACATAATTTCTTGCGTGTAAAAAGAACCTGCCGTGCCGACAAAACTTATACTTTCGGGGTTTATCCGACAAAGCTTATAGAATTTGATATCTTACGCGTAAAAAGAACCCGATGTGCCGACGAGACAAACTTTTGGGATTTGCTGGAAAAAGCATACAGAATTCAGTTTTTTTGTTATGTTCGCCCAACGAAAGTACTGTCTTAAGAACTTTAGGCGAGAGATTCCTTGCATCCCCCCCCCCTTGTGGGTACGCCCCTAAGATGGGCAACTAGAGGTTTTTCAAGGAGAAAGTCCTCTACGTGGAGCTTTTTCCGAAGACTGTAAGTTTCAAAATAGTCGACAAGTTTTCTGCCGAGTTTCTTACGCAAACAGATAAGTGTTGTTCTCTAGCAGCAAGATAAGATACGTGACCTCCTATAGATAGTCACTCGCTGGTTGGTAGTTGCAGTTATTATATCGGCTCATTGCAGTACAGCCGACACTCAGCATGCTTCCAGTACCTGTCCACTACGTTTTTCAAGCCATCCACTGTCAAAGCGCTGAAAGTTTTTGAAAAACTGTGCTGCTCACGCATTTTATAGTGCGAACACACGATCAGGTTTTCCCGGCCGGGTTTCCTGAACTTTCATCATCAGGTTGACAAAATTTCAACTTTTATATATGGAAGTAATGATAGACAATCCGGTCAGAAATTCCAGACAGGTAACTCCCGATCCTGATCATGTGTTCGGACTTTTACAGCTGGTCTGCTGGAGCTTCTTTGAATGGCCTCTCGTTGACGGCTCTCTGATAAGTTGCGGAAAGTGTGGGAGAAAAAAAAAACAAAAAACAGTGAAGTAGATATATATGTATTTGCCAAGTAGGGGCTTCTGAATAAGTAAATTGAGCGTGGGGCACGAAATTCTCATAAAAATGAGAACATATAGGATTTGACCTTATGGGTTTCCAGCTTGTTTACGCAGAGTTTCTTTAAAAAAAAAAAAAAATGAATCAGATATAAAAGATTGACAGAATTGAATTCCGAGGTTACAGCACAGTGGGAAAGACTTTTTAGAAGGCGTGTTTTACCCCAGCCATATGGGTCGATATGTTTATCCTTTTTCCAGTGTGGTTATAGTAGTTTTTCAAGAATGTAGTGACAGTTTGACCTGTGACTTTTTTTGTTATGAGGGCAAAACAAAGCCTCCGTCGCCCGTCGGTAGAGAGACCGGAAAGCTTCAGCAACCTCGACCGTTAATGGTAATGCAAGTTCTTTAGGACATATTGTTGTCTCTCCTCTATACTCCCTCCAAGGATTCGGCATACATTTGAAGTGTGGGGATGCAGTAATCATGCCGCACTCAAGAAAATCATTCTTTTTGGATTGTAATTTCTCTATACTTTCTTGAGCTGAAAGTCCCTAGAAGAGCATAGTATACATACCAAGTTTAAATTCTACTAATACGAAATTTACACTATTTTCTGTCATAATGTGGATTAATCGAAACTACATTGTCAGAATTTTCATAACAGATATCACAAGGATGCACGGTTTCAACAGAAAAGGCACACCAGACAACATGTTATCTGTTGACACGACAAATGTTATGCATGAAATGTTGTGCATAACTAGTGTGAGGAAGAGCCAACAAAAACCCACAATGATTCACGGTTTCAACAGACAAGGCACACCAGTCAACACTTAGGATGTTATCTGTTGACGCGACAAACGTTATGCATGAAAGGTTGTGCATAACTAGTGCGAGGAAGAGCAAAAAAAAACAAAAACATCTGCTGAATTTTCAGTTGTCATGACGAGAAACAAAAAAGTCAGCAGATACTTTTTGGCAGTTTTTCGCCGGCTAGAGACAGGAGCTTAGAAAACCAGGGATATGTAAATTATCCGAAAGAGTAGTTGAAAAAGCTTGATATACCCGAAAAACCCATCGTTGATGGGATATTCTCTTTGTTGACGCCTCGAATTTATAGTTATTAAAGTTCAATGGGCACATCAAACTACCCCAATCCCACTCTGTAACAACCTAGGAACAATGATTACCCCCTAGATCAGCAGCTTTTTCAACAGTTTCCTCTCTGTGATATTTCAAAGCGTAATTTTTTGGGCCAGTACATGCACAATTTACTATCTTGGACATAGATAAAAGTGATGTTTCTTATAATACTTAGTAGATCTTTATTTTACGCATAGATCAGCTTGATTAATTAAGATTTGTCTAGGTTATTTGTTTTTGAATGATTTTTATAGCTACATTATTTTTTATAAGCTTATTGCATATTCTGGTGCATTTTATAAAGCAAGTTAATCAAGCTTCACAACACTATTCCACAAAGAAAAACTTTTAATAGGCACTTTAAGCCATGGAACTTCTGATGAAACACTAGAGCAATCAGGTAAACTGCAGCCCTGTTTGATACAAAACAAAATAATAAAAAAGTACTTCTTTGGTATTTCGTACTTATTAATGTTTATTTGTAAATTTGTAAATCTATTGTTTTAGTTTGAGTGTTACGATGATGTGCACTAGGATTAGGAAGTTTAAATGTACGTATTGTAAATGCTTTAACCTTTAACCTTTTTCTTGTCTCGTCATTTTGGCGGAATAAAAGCGTTTCATTCATTCATTCATCTGCGGCTTGACTTTGGTGACATCTCAAATTATATCCTTTCCTATCAAGCATTGCTGGCTGTTTTTGAATTTCCTGCCACGATATCCCAGCTGTTAAGATTTGGATCGACAAAATGCCACAAGGGATAACAAGAAAACGGCCGATTTTCGTAGCGCCTTCTAAAGGAAGTCGGAAATGTTTATTTATGAAGCATTTAATACAAAGTAAATCATTAGAAGTGTCCATTGTGCTTTAAGAATTTTTCGGAAGATCCTAGAATCCAACGAGACTTTCTAGCAATTTGCCATTTGACTAGCATTTTCTTTTTTAGTTGGTACTACACAACTTTTAAACAAATGAAGTCGCTTTCTCATTCAAGCTTTATGATGTGTCAAATCGAATTGCTCCAGACCACTTGTGTCGAGCTGGCAAGAACAAGAACTTCTTGTTACCTAGAGGGGTCATAGACCTTAGTAGGTTTTAAAATTAAATATTTTTGTTTTATTAGCAATCAACACCATAGGAATAAAAAAAAAGCCACCAAGAAAATCTATGTTCGCGTGTATTTATAGTTTTGAGGATGCCCACAAAGCTTTGCCAGGGCCCCATTCGCATTATAAAATGAAAATACTCCACAGAATAAATCAGTAGGTAAACAAACAGTATCTTAAATGAAAGCGAAACGATCCAAAAACGATAGTGATGGGATACCTATGACTTCTTCAGGTTTCTCCGTCCGTCAGTCTATCTGTATGTCTTTCTCTTAGCTCGATAACTTTTGAGGATGTTGAGATATTGTTGTTCCAACTTGGTTTGAGGGTCGGAATCTGGCAAAGTCGTTTATTTGTCTAGAAATGAAAGTTTATACTGATGTCGGTACTGCTTTATAACGGGGACAAGATTGCACTGAACATAAATTTTTTCTTATTTTTCTTAGCGGATCGTTTGTTTGGCCGTCTAGTGATCAACCGAGGAACAGTAGCCTACTTTCGTTCGCTGGAGGTCTCAGGAATTCAGCTAATAGCTTGTTCACACGGGACCGAAATAAGCGCGTAAATAGCGGCTGATCTGTTCAGACGACGGATCAACTGTGTTGGGGCTGAAGGGCGAATTAAAAAGAAAATTTTAATTCTGAATATTATTTTTGCTTGTAACAAAACATATAAAATAAAAAAAACATCTCGTGAGTTAGTCAAAGTCAAATATTGTTGACTTGTAGTCTTTAGACTAGGGAAAAGTAAAAAATTTAACATTGATAGATTTTAGGCGACTCGGCAATTTTAAGTTAAAAGCAAATAAAATTAATTTAAATTTTTTGTTTCTAAATGAGAAAATAAAATACCGTAATTAATATTAAATATAAATAATACGAGAACAGAATGCAATCATTTAGTGTTGTTCATTCACTTTTCAGTGAAGGTTGAATGGCAAAGTTATATAAATTATTATTTTTACAAAAGAAAAATAACGAAAATGAATATTAGAAACAAACAGAACATATTCTGTTGTAATTAGAAAATTATTCTACCTTTTTCTTCGAAATCATTTTGCAATCCTGGGATGCTTAGTGTAAAAACCATGTTATGTTCACATCGTTCTGACAGAATTTGGACTGGATTGACCCAAAATTTGCCAACGTTGACCTAATTCTCCTATTTACAGTCTGTTTACTGTTCCTAGACTCATCAATGGTCACATTCCAAAGGGTTTAGTTTATTCAGATCGGTGACCGCGATGAAAATAAGCACCTATTTGAAAGATCAGTGGCTGATTTTTTTATTTTTTTCAACCGCTGTTTACGAGCGTAAATCAGCCGCTGACCGAGAATCGGCAGCTGTTTCAGCCCCGTGTGAACAAGCTTTAAAATGAGCCTCTGCGGGTGTGATGTGAAGGTCATTTTAACCAAGAAGTGTGCTTCTGGACCAGAGCAAATTAACTCTAGAGAGTACCGCACAAACTTTGAAAACACATAGAGCGTGTCCGAATTCAGTCGCCCAGGAAAATTTCGCACAAAATTCTGCAATTAATGTCGCGAAAGTGTCCGAATTAGATAGTTTCATTTCTTCTGTAAAAAGTAGCGACTTAGCGTTTCAGCAGCAGAGAACAAAACTTTGAGCAATACGGTAGTGAAAATCGGCCGATGTTCCGCATAATTAGCGGTTGAAAATCGGCCCGTGCTTTCATCGCGACCACCGATGGGGCTTTGTAAATCCTTTGGAATGTGATTTTTGATGACTCTGGGGACAGTAAGCAGTCTGCTGTTGGGAATTAGGTCAAACTTGAGGAGTTTCAGTTCAAATTCTTTCAGACAAGAGTGAACACAGCATGGTTTTTACATTAAGCTTTCTGGGATTGTGAGAAAAGGTAGACCATTCTAAACCAATTCTATTTTTGCCTTATATTTTTTTCGTTTGAAAAGGAATAATTTAAGTACATTTTCCTGTCATCCCACAGTGAAAAAAGTACCGTATTCTTTTTATTGATATTATTTCAAATGAATTTAATCTGTTTTTTTTTTAAACTTCAAACAACCATCAGTAACTATTTGTTTTAGTGTTTTCAGGCCATTTTGCCCTAGAAAACTCCTACTATTCATTTTAACATATCGTCACTTCAGCGCGCCTTCCGCTTCTTCCTGAAAATTTCGCATAAAATGCTGCATCGTCGCAGCATTTCTCGTGACATTTTTCGCGGTATTAATTGCACGTAAAATTTCACGAAAATTCTAGTCCGAAACCAAAACGTTACAAAAATTGCAGAGTTAATGTAGCATTTTCTGTTCAAAAGTTGAATTCGGACACGCTCATAGTCTAATCGCAGTGACACTAGCTCCGCTAGCAGACACGAATACCCCTACTGAAACTCGATCGGTCGTTAACGAGCGCTGGCTCTGATCACTTGACAGGAAAATTCTCATTTGATGGATGTAATGCAGTAGGGCAGTGGGCGATGATTGTTTGGAAAAGACGGTTATTGGTTAAGGGTTGCATCACAGCTCTGAGTAACCGTTCTTGCGAAGCTAAAATGTCAGGGACCCAATTAAACTAACAAAATATTGAGTTGGGCGTAACTTTCGAACGGCATCGGATTCAAACATATCTTAATGATTGAAGAAAAGACATGTCTTTGATGTGCCATTTCACGTCTAGACCGGTAAACAGATGTGGAGGATGCAGGGGTGAGACTCGACTTCTCGTGAAACATTTAGACTGGAGGGATGGCGGAACTTTCTGGGAAGAACAAGCATCGGCTCTAGATAAATAGAATTTTTATTTTTCAAAAGTAGCTGTCACAGCGTTACTTTTTGTTTGTTTGGGGGGGGGGGGGGAGGGGTCCCAGAGTTCAAACTGACTTATTGGAAATAGTAATTTTCTCGATCCAATCATCGTGGGGGGTGGAGGGAGGGTGAGTCCTGAATATTGAGTCATGCGTAATGGGATGCCAATGAAATTTAATAATTGAACAGAGGGCATGTGTCTGATGGTTTTTTTTATGTCCAGACCGACGTATTTTGAATAAGCAATAAATGATTTAGAAACATCATTTACACTGGACTGGATCACGATACTCTCGTGGGAGACGGGGTAGGGGTCTGGAATTCCAGTTATCACGAGTTAAAATTATTTCCAGATGTGCTAGGACGATGAAACTTGGCTGGAAAATTAGAGAATCGGCCAGACAGGCTTAGAAATTGTCACTTCCAAGGGCCGATTATTCCTTCAGGATATCAAATTTCGTTAAGGTCCGATAACCCATCCGAAAGTTATGCATGCTACTAATTTCCGGATTCTGTCGACTCCCCCTTCCCCCACGATAGTCGGATCGGGCAAGCGACTGTTTCCAAGTTAATCTGGTCGGGTCCCTGAGATACCTGCCAAGTTTTATCGTCCTAGCCCACCTGGAAGTACATTAACTAAGGATCGCCTGAATTCCAGAACCCCCCCCCTCCACCTCCCCCCACAGTGTCCAAATCCGGTCCAGTCCTGTCGATGATCTATCTAGAGCGTTTGCTTGTTCTTCGCACCAGATTCGCTCCGGTCCGGACTTGAAATGAGACATTTGAGACACGAGATCTTTCCAGATATCAAGTTTCATTAAGATTCGATCACCCATTCTAATGTTGTGCATATCCCTATTTTTCGGATTCCGCCACCTCCCCCTCCCCCCACGATGGTCGGATCGGGCAAGTGACTATTTCCAAGTTAGTGTGGTTGGGTCCCTGATATGCCTGCCAAGTTTTATCGTCCTAGCCCACCTGGAAGTACATTAACTACGGATCGCCGGAATTCCGAAACCCCCCTCCGACTCCCCCACAGTGTCCGAATCCGGTCCTGTTATGTCAGTCTAGAGCTAGTGCTTGCTCTTACCATCAAGTTTCATCCCGATCGCTCCACTCTGAGAGTTTCACACGATTTCCGGTTCCCCCCCCCCCCCCCGACTCCCCCCCCCCAGATTCATGGGATCTGGTGCTGACTTGAAATGAGACGTCTGAGACACGACATCTTTCCAGATATCAAGTTTCATTACGATCCGATCACCCGTTCGAAAGTTACGGATATCCCTACTTTCCGGATTCCACCACCTACCCCTCCCCCCACGATAGTCGGATCGGTCAAGTGACTAATTTCAAGTTAATTTCGTCAGGTCCCTGATATTCCTGCCAAGTTTCATTGTCCTAGCATATCTGGAAGTACCCTAACTCGCAAACACCGGACTGACCGACAGACCGACTGGAAAGAAATGCGCCAAGGAATTTCAAAATGCGCCCGAATGGCGCAATTGCGCACAATCTGGCAACACGGTCTAGACGTGGCAAGTACTAGAATGCTTACGATGCAACTCCTTTTAACAACATAATTCTGGAACACTCGTCAGGAGCTCATAACGCGCATGAAAACTAGTGAATCGTGGCAAGCGTAAAGATTAGGGGGGGGGGGGAGGGTGTTGCTAGCGGTTCAGAAATGTTTGTCAGAAATGTTATAAATTGAAATAATAAATGCAGT
This sequence comes from Branchinecta lynchi, assembly GCA_023053575.1. NCBI lineage: Eukaryota > Metazoa > Arthropoda > Branchiopoda > Anostraca > Branchinectidae > Branchinecta > Branchinecta lynchi. The sequence continues at coordinate 13,341,875 of JAKZAP010000015.1, forward strand.
TATGGAAATGGGTTTCATCGGCATTATATGTTCGACAGGTCCTCTAAGTATGTGTGCATCCGATGATAAACATACACATTTTCAAAAATGATCACGAGATCTTTGGGAAGATGAAAATTTGTCATTTTTTTGGCCGAAACAGTAGGCCTATTTTTTCACTCTTTTTCGCCTTACGTAACTACAAGCTCAAGTAAAAAAAAGTTGTTTTCCCACTTTATCGGGATTGGCAATATGTGCAAACAGAATTAGAAAAAGCTTTAACAAAGAAAGAAGTGATAGATAGGTTAGAAGCTCTTAAAGATGATAAAAGAGAAGTGGATGTAATAATAGATGAGTTAAGTTCCCTGATACAGGTAGCGGCGGAGCCAGTGATAAGTAAACGTCAAAGTGTTAGAAAACGGCAATTCTTTGACAATGAATGCCAAGAAAAAAAAGAAGAAGTGGTAAAAGCATTAGAGTTGGTTAATAGAATAGAAAATAGCCAGTCCGATAGAGAAGAATTAATGAAGAGTTATAGAATAGAGAGGAGGGAATATAAGAAGTTAATAAAACGAAAAAAAAAATAGATGAACGGAAGCAAGAGGAATTAGAGGTGGAGGCATCATATAAAAAATCTACAGGCCGGGAGTTTTGGAAGAAAGTAAGAGAATCAGCAAACAAAAATAAAAGAAAAAATCAAGAGGGCCCTAGCCTGGATTCATGGCCGGAATACTTTGAAGAGTGTGAGGGAGAATGCGGAAATATAATGGATTGTAAGGATGAAATGGAAAAAAGTAAAGAAGAGAACGTGTTCCCACAAAAAAGAAAAAGATAATGAGATAGTAGAAGAAATAAAAGAATATGATGTGAAAGAAGCGTTAAAACAGACAAAAGGAGGCAGTGCCCCGGGAGTAGATGGTATTCCATCACGAGTGTATAAAGCCTTTCCGTCAGTCTTTATAGCGTTGATTGTTTGTTTATTTAATCGGATTCTCAAAACCCAGGAGTGGCCCGCGACGTGGAAAATATCCATTGTTTCGCCTCTACTGAAGAAAGGAAATCCAATGATCCATAGTAATTACAGACCGATAGCGATAATGTCGGCATTAAGCAAGGTGTTTGAAAAAATAATAGATACAAAACTAGGGAGATGGCTTGATTTTTATAAGGTAATAAAAGAAGAACAAGGGGGATTTAGAAGAAGTTATAGTACGTCTGACCAGATGTTCGTTTTGAAAACCCTGATAGAAAAATATGGAAAGGGAAATAAGAAACTGTTCGTAGCATTTTTAGACCTGCAAATTTGATACAGTGGATAGGCTATTGCTTGTAAGGGAATTATTAAAAATAGGGTTACCGGCAATTTTTGTGAATTTGTTAGTTAGTATGTATTCGTCAACAAAGGGGATAGTTAAAATAGTTGATAAAGGAATATCACGAAGTTTCGAGAACAGAAAAGGTGTGAAACAAGGAAGTATTTTATCTCCAAAGCTGTTCGGGATATTTATTAATGATTTGATAGAATTTTTGGAAAAAAGATGGGCCCCGACAGTAACCCTTGGCAAAAAGGCGTTTTCGGTGCTTCTGTTCGCCGACGATACAGCCCTGGTGGCAAAATCAGCAAATGACCTACAGACCCTGTTAGATTTGGTGGCTGAATACCTGGATATGAAAAAATTAGTCCTTAACAGTAGTAAAACAGAGATACTTACTTTCACATCAAGGGTAAGTAAAGAGGAAATTCACGAATTTAAGTTTAAAGGAGAGAAACTAAAAACGACGAATAAATTTAAGTATCTTGGTTTTATACTGACCCCCAACGGAAGTTGGAGTACACATGTGAAGGAAATGGTGACACGGGGGCGAGCAGCTTCCGCAGCAATATTTCAAAATCCAACACTGATGGGAATAAAAACATTAAAGATACACAGACATATTTTTACTTCAAACATAATGCCGGTATTCCATTATGGTGCTGAACTGTGGGGTTTTGAGACAGCTCCACAGATTGAAACCCTACAGCTACAGTACTATAAGAGAGTCTACAAGCTTCATCCAACAACCCATTCGCAAGCATTAAAAGGGGACCTTGGACTATTTACAATGCGAAAGCAAAGACTATTCCAAATCCTAGAATTTTGGCTAAAAATTATTCAGATGCCTGAGGATAGACTGCTAAAATCTGCTTATAATGAGCTTCTTCTAATGGGGAAAAAAAGGTCATGGCCATTCTGAGTCAAAGCTCTCCTAGATTCGGTGGGACTATCATGTGCTTGGAACTATGGATTTGGACCCACATCGGAACCAGCATCCCTGTTAAAAGAAGTGTTAAGAGTATTAGAAGATCAAGAAATACAGAAATGGGAATGTATTGTTAGAGAATCGGCGACACTAGCAAATTATAAACTGGTTAAAGAAAGTTTTGGACCAGAATTCTACGTGAAGCTCAACTACCAAAAACTTACCTCACGCTCTGGATCCAGTTGCGAGCGAACTGTCTGCCAGTAAACGGGATAAGTAAGTTCGACAAGAAAAAAAGTGTTTCCCCCAGTACGAACAGCCCCTGCTCACTCTGCGGTGAAGGTGAGATGATGACCTAGCCCATTTGGTTGCACTGTGTCGCGAACTCTCGTTTTAAGGGAATCTTGCTGGGGGGTAAGGGAGATGCTGTTTCCTGACATATTGAAGAGCACATCTCCAGGAGCAATTAGTGCGTTATGTAGATTTGTGTTGCAAAGTGTTAAAGTAAAAGTTGACCGGGCGAGTGCAGTTTAGTTTATGTAGTGATATATTAGAAGTAATTATTAAGTTTTTTGTTTGGTTGTTTGTATATGGCCCTAAGGCTTTAAATACAATATTATTATATTATTATTATACTCGACTCGCATTCCAGTCAGTACGAAATAAAGTTCACTGTGCGATTATTAGAACATACAAATCTGATCGACTATCCACTTATATGACCAAGATAGATCAAAGTCTCAAAATATATATACAGTAACTTCGATTCACTGCTATACTTGCTGACGAATCTTCTTTCTTCCACTGCTCCCACTTGTAACCGAGGATAGATCGGATTTACGCAAGAAAATGTTTCTAAGACGCAATTTAGGTACGACACATTCCGGACCCGGGAATGAAGCAATAATATTCACAAGACAACCATGTCGATCAATCGGCTCTAGCATTTCACGAGATTGTAGGTGGAGGAATAGTACGCTAATTACATTTCGTTAGAGGACATCTCGTAATGTTTACTATTCTATGGTGTCAGAACTGCAGGTAAGATCGCATAGAGGCCATCTAGCGTTTCAGAATTGCATATACCCTGGTAGTTTTGTTTGGCCAGAGAAGCTACTCATACAGGCCCAGAGCTAGACTATTGTGAAGAAAGGGGTAGGGGTTTGACAAAAATTAGAAGAAGCGTTTCGAGAGATTTCGGGTGTCCCCTCCAGCCCCCCCCCCAGTTATATAAACATGTCGATCAAGCAGCTCTAGGATTTCAGGAGATTTTAGGTGGAGGAATAGTACGCTAATTACATTTCGTTAGAGGACATCTCGCAATGTTTACTATTTTATGGTGTCAGAACTGCGCGTAATATCGCATAGAGGCCATCTACTGTTTCAGAAATGCATATACCTGGTAGTTTTGTTTGGCCAGAGAAGCTACTCATACAGGCGCAGAGCTAGACAATTGTGAAGAAAGGGGTAGGGGTTTGACAAAAACTAGAAGAAGTGTTTCGAGAGATTTCGGGTGTCCCCCTCCAGCCCCCCCCCCAGTTATCGGATCCGAACCGAATTTGACAATGAACATCCAAGACACTTGTTCTTGATAACTGTCAAGTTTAATGCACGCCCGATTATCCGTTCTAAAGTTATGAATGTTACTAATTTCCGAATTTCCCATGTTGCAACTCCACCACTGATGATCGGATCTAGGAAGCGATTATTTACAAGTTAGTCAGGTTGGGTCCCTGATATGCCTGCCAAGTTTTATCGTCCTAGGTCATGTGGAAGTGTCCAAACTAAAAAAATGCAGCCAGACCGACAAACCGACAGACAGACAGACAGATATTACGATCGCTATATGGCACTTGAAGAAGCTCAAGTGCCATAAAGATGTCAAAGAACAATCCCTTGCCACTCATGGCCTCTCTTACTAAATTTTACTCGTTGACATGCTCATCGAGCTTTCGAATCGGGTCAACCAGTAGGTACTGCGCGTTCAAGGAGGAAGACGAAGAAGGTATTTTGCGAATTTAAAGTAAATCCATTTAATTTTTAGTCGGTCCGTATCATTTAATGTTTCAGAGAATGGAGATGGAGCTATATATAAATTTGGTTGAAAAAGTTTGACCATAAGATCGACGAATTTTGCTTTCCATGTTCTCAACAATCAGACCTTTAGTTTGTTTCAGCGTCTTACCAATCGGAATACAAAGCTACATCAATTTATCACATGGCTTAACTTTAATATTATCTAGAGCTACATTAATAATAATAATAATTTATTTCTTACCCACAAATCCCAGAGGAAAAACAAGTGGAGTCCAATAAAGAAAAAAGGAGTATTAAACAACGGATAAATCGTTATTATTATTATTAAAAAGCAGCACTTCACATTTTGCTGTATTCATAGACAATCCTATTCCCCGAAAATCTTGCGAAATATCCTGGAAGCAATTTTCAAGGCTATATATAGTTCTACTTATGTTTAAAACATCATCTGCATAATTTAATGGATGATCGCAACACTAATATATAATGATCCGCAAGTAAGGTAAGCAATATTGGGTTCGCGTAAGTGCAAGGTTGCTAATGCTTATACACAATTAAGGTAAGCACAGCCGGGATCAAGGAAAGTTATATAAACCAGGAGTTGGGACTCGCGGAGTTAGTTCTTCAGTTTTTCGTCACTGTTGTAACTTCGTTGTTAGTCTTCGTCTCCAGTACTCAGTGTCCGTGCAGTTTGAGTCTCAGATTTAAAGTACAACTTAAGGGTGGTATCGATGTACGTAAAGGGTTGCTAAGCCGTATCAGCATCTTGGAGTTGAAGTAACGAGATCTAAGGTAAAATAAAGATTCACTTATATATCAACCTATTGTGTTTCTAGCTCTACCACCGAAGGTAAAGAACCGCCATACACCGCATCCGCGCTACCCTTTATACCCGTATACAGGATAGATAGGTCTAGTCCTTTACGAATACAACACGATAGAAGGTTTGATTGGGCAGATGTCGTAGCGTTGTTATATATAACAGGTGAAGTGGAATGAATTTTGGAAACGGTTATGGTCAGAATATACTACTTTTGGATCACAAATAAGTAAGATCCACCTATCAAGGATCTGCCCGTCTGTCTTTCTTCACAATCAGTACCAAATACGGCGAGACATGTTTCTGGAAGTGTGTACAAGACGGTGTTTCAGCAGAACCCTTTCCGCACAAAAGTTTTTGTTTTCAAGGAAAGAAAATAACATACATACCACAGTTATAACAAGTATACCAAATTTTCGGCATGATATATCAAGGATTAATATCATATAGTAAGTGCATTGTTTCTAGAAAACCATGGACGTTGTTGTGCCCCGTGTCACAATTAGTTGTTGTTTCCAACCAAGTTGGGAACTCTTATGCCATATCGGCATTTGTTAAGTGTATTACCGGGAGATGGTGCGTGGTATTGTTTTTGACATGTAATGTTATGTTACCTGGACGATTCTGATGTTTTTGTATACAGTTGAGAAGTATTGTTTATATTTGTAAAGAACAGAGTGAATCCGAGCCCAACTAGGACATTGTGTGACAACGTTTGTCAAGGGGAGAGACGGGAAATGCAGTGTGGCGAAAAACAGTGATCTTTATTCTTTCAAGTCCGGTACAATACTGCGGCTATTCAGCCAATGACAGATTTATATAGCCTCGCATGAACCGAGTTATCAAGGACTTTGATTGCACAGGTGCTTCTGCTTGGTTCACGTGAGGCTGACACGTGATAAATATTGTACCAAACGTGATTAACAGAAGTGAAGAAAGACTATTAACAAAACATATATAAAAACCATCACACTTCCTTCTCCTTAAAAACAAACACTTTACTTTTTTCCTTATTTTCCATTTCTTTGCGTTTCTTCTAAATGGCCGTCGGACAGGAACGATGGCGCTGACTCTACATAATTTAGACTTTTCATGCTGGCCCATGAAACTCCTTGAGTCGTAGGGAACGGTCGATTTGTAGCCTGGCATTGGCAGAATCATCTAGTGGCTCAGGTTCGCTGCATTCTGATTTTCTCAAATCCTTTGGCTTAAACCTCTCCGCCCTCTCCATGAGGAACCGTTGACCTGGCTTCTTCTCGAATACATGCCTCTTCCTTGGGCAATCCTCCTCATGTGACCTGGAGTACCACATCCGTAGCTGTACCTATGGTTCGATCTGCGGCTCCTGCGAGATCTGCCATCAAGCACTCTGCTTGATTTCCTTGTGTTTCCTTCTCCAGCCATGACTCTGCAAAAGATGCCATCTTTCATGACAAAGCTGCTGCACCCTTCTGGCTCCGTTCCAGTAGCTTCCCATGGCTCCGTTAAGGGTTCATCTTGCTGCTGTGTTTCTGTGAACGACACGAATCATCCTGCCTCTACCAGATTCTCAATCTGTTCTTCGGGTTTTGGTCTGGCGCTACTAGTTTTCTTCTGTCGATGCCTCTGTCCATTCTGCTTGGCCTTCGAAAGGGTGGTGATGAAAATGTCGACCTGCTGAGCCTTCAGTTTTCTAAACGGCGGAAAATCCTTGACCGGGGTCTCAATTGTATCTCCATCCTTTTGTCTCAAGGTAACATCCACTACCGTTGATGGGTAGTTATGCGTGTCTGCATGAACGCACCTCAGATTCCGAAGTTTGTCCCAGCACCAGAGCTCTTCTGGCACCAAATCCGCGTACATCACTGTGATCTCCGCACCTCCATCCTGCAGTATCTCCGTCTTTTCTTCGACGGTGGGGTTTCAACCCCCGCCCCCCCCCCTGGATACGGCCTTGTACCACAGCCATAACAGTATTTTAGGTCTGATCTGCGACTTTCGCGAGATCCACCTTCCCTGTCATCAAGAACTCTGCTCAATTTCCGGGTTGCGTCTTCTCTTCCGGAATTCGGATTCCATATAGGCTTTCCCTTGGGCATCGGCTTCTTTTCCCCGCCCTCGCTGGTCAGCTTGCTCGATTCGTTGGAGAACTTCTTCGCCAATGAACTAGCCTCCAGGAACGACACAGCTTCTCTCAGTGTCGTGAACACGCTCTCTCTCTCTCAGAGCAACCTGTAGAGAAAATGGAGCGGATTCCGTGAATTGTTCCAGCTGTAGTTACTGTACTAGAATCAGCGGAAATCAGTATTGCTGCAGTTTGTCACAGATTTTCTTTTCTTCGACAAAATGATTCAGAACTGTGCAACCGGTTGCTTCCATGTTAATCCAAAATGAACCAAGAAAGCTAGGGCATATAATTGTGAAAATGACAAAGCATGAATGAATGCCATAGGTTTCTGCGGTCGAATGTCACAGGTACTGTCAGAACCGAGAAAAAATACATTTGGAGCTGAATTAATGAACGAATGAATGATTTTACTTGAGCAAATTGCCATAGACAGAAACAAAAACAGCAAAGAAAAGAAAACAACAAAACAATAACAAGAGTCAAGCAGACTTTTCCTGCTGCTGCGTCGCAGCAAGACGAGACTGCCACAAAGACAAGCAATGACAAATCATGACGGCAATCTTAGACTCCAAAATACGAAATGAGGCATCTCCTCGAGACCAGTGCCGATTATTCACTTCAAACATTCAGTAGCTTAAAGGAGTTATATCGTAAGCATTCTAGCAATTCCAACTTCTAGACCCCCCCCTCCCTCCCCACCCAAGACCCAGGGTGAAGCCGCGACTCAATCCGACCTCTGGGTAGTAGCGCGGTTTGGAAGCACCCGACATGGGGAGGCTAGGATCATACTTTGACTATGGATCTAGCAAACTGTGTTTTTTTTAGCTGGTATATAATTTTCTTATACGAAAACCAAACAAATTACTAGCTTTGTCGAAAGCTTTTAATATTTTGTTTTCGGTCTTTTCTTGTTAACTCCCTTAATTCCAAAGAAGAAAAGATGTAAACTTGACCACAAGAAACAAACGCCGTAAATTATATTGAACTCGTTACAGTGATTTCTTGAAGATTTGAAATTTAGCTTTGAAATTTTAAATATTAAGCTTTCGAGAACCAAAAAATGTTAAAATGGCCGATGATTCCCTCTTTCGGCATATTTCATTAACGTGATCACACACTTAGCTGTATTAATCCCCTTACTCACCCCTCGACCTTTTTAAAGGTTTAGTAACCCTTTTAACCACTGACGGGAGATCACTGAACAGTTAATGAGCAATGCCTACCTTGATTTCAAGAGTGAATTGTGTTGAAGTAATTTGTGGAAAATTGTTAGCTACAGTGAGAATTTTGAAGAAAAAAAGTTAAAAGTATGTTCGTACAAATCTGACCCACCGAAATATAATGGTGTCCCCCCCCCCCCTTCTCAGCCGACACGAATCAAAATCTTCAAATACACGCCAGAACACACGGTTATAACTTTTTTTAACATTGAAAACTCTTAGGGGTAGGATTGATCACCAATGATAGAAAAAAAGGACGATAACAATAAACTGTAAATTACTGGCCCGCCTTCCTATGCTTTTGAATTATTTGCTCGTTTAAACATAGCCCCGAAGTAATTCTTTAAAATGAAGGTCATCATTCAGGACACCAGTAACGTAACTAATCAACATGTCACGGCCTTTGGCTCTTAGTGTAAATAAATCTTATCTTACCATAACAAAATCTTCGGCCTGACAGTTGCAAATAATTTTTAGCAGCTGGAAATAACATCACTTGAGTTCCTAGTGTTATTGAGGAGCTTATTGAGTCCATAACACGTAGGCAATAGCACCACTAGGTCATCTCAAGAAGCAGGTGAGTCATACATTTTTCAGCAACTGAGCAACCGACCATACACGAAGACGGCCGGGCAGACAGAGCGTCGACATAAATCTATTAAAGCAATGGGAAAATAAACCCACTCTGACGAAGGCCGTTTAGAATGCCAAACTCATTTCTTATATTCGTACCCCCCCCCCCTTATTGTGAACTTCCGGTTCCGGAACCAGGCTGATGGAAGTTTAAGGTAGTAAGCTGGAACATTCCTGGCACGGAGGATGTCAAGAATCGTCTTATGGTTTACCAGACACAAAGCTTTAGTCAAGTCAACGAAACAAGCAAACGCGGGTGAAGAATACTGTAGAAAAAACTCTACATCAAAACGAAGTAGAAAGATCACAAATTATACACCACACTAGCATTTAAAACCCAACTGGAAGATCAGGTCTGTAAGAATTTACTTAAGATGTCAGCCAAGCATCTCTCAAATCGTTTACGAATCTCGGTAGCAAGAGCTCTGGGACGGTAATTGTCAGAACTGGTTAAAAGGCCAGCACGATGTTTCAAGATCGGAACCAAATTATCAGATATTAGTGAATCCGGAACAAACAAGTGCAGAAGAAACGCTTTGAAAAGTGCACATATGGCACTCCACACATCCTTTCTGAAGAAAATTTGAGATCTTTAAAAGACACACCCTCTACCCCCCCTCCCAGTTTTAGCAGCATCTAACTTTCGTAGAAGTGTACTGACTTCCGTCTAAGTTACGAGTTTGATTATACCAGACCCGGGCAATGCATGATTCTTAGAGCAATCAGTGCCAACTGAAGGAAAAAGAACCTCAAATTTGCTTCGCCACAACTCACAGATGTCCTCAGCACCAGAATACCCATCCTAAGGGAGGATTAAATACCACTGAACACGAGACCAAAAATCTTTTACTTTATCCTCTAACAATGATTTTGCCATTGCATTTAATCTCAGACTTTCACAATGAGATCTACATTGCTCATTTCTTGATTTAAAACAACGTCGTGCTAACTACATAGCTTCTAGTACATGCTCGAACAAACTGTACAAAACATCGAATAAACTGTACTGCGCGCGCGCTAGTACGGAATGGATTTGAGGCTAAAGGCGACGGGAAGTATTTCATATCTCGAATGTTTCTCAAATGTCTCAAATTTCATTCAATCTTATATGGAAGGTCTCGACCTAGCAAACGCTGGACAGAGAGATAGACGTTACGAATGCTGTATGGTGCATGAGCGTAAGGGTTTAGGTGCCATCCACCAGATGATTTGACTTTAGCGAACAGATCGGTACTGTTCTATCGCTCGAACGACACTTTATTCTTAGCTTAAACTTTGCCAATACTTGACTGGGCTGAAAGCTAATAAGAGAGCATCCTGAAATTAGAGTCTAGACATTTTTCAGATTCTTAAGGACAACGACCCTTCTTAGTATCTACAAATTCTTGTTCTTGCCAACTGGACATACGTGGTCTGGATCAACCGGATGTTTGAAGGAACTGACTCCAGAGCATAAAGACCATGATGGCTTCGCTGACGCAAGTGGTGCAACATTTTGGTTTTGTTTCTTGGCTATCGATAAAATGTGACGCCAACGCTAAAGTGAAGGGCTTTTTGACGCTAAAAGTGAAGTAATTACCTGATCTCCACAATAAACGAAAATCCCATTTTTGTTTCTTGTGTTATGAATAGTCAGCTCGGACTTTAAACCTTATCTACTTTATCATATAATCGAAGGCTGTCACTCAGCGTTGAAAAAAACTATCAGAAGAATAGACGAAAAAAACTTATTGACTTTGCAGGCAATTGAACCTTATCTTTTTCAACCGTAGACATCATGACATATGACAACCTGGAACATAGTATTTTATAATCTATTTGGTTATTATAAAGCTATCCGTCACTATTCAGAATCAGAATACTACAGATGCCCCTCTACTACTTATTGTGAAACTAAGTCACTGTTTTCCATCAGCATTTGTATCAACTACGTATCCGCTACGTAAACACTTTAGTCTAGGGTACAGGGATAAACCAGGGAGACGAATTTTATTACCCTAAGATTTATAGATAGACAGATAGATTTATTGAATAAGAAAGCCAACGAGGGCCATCGCAACCAGAAAAATACACTGAACTTGTAAAGAAACAAGAACAAGGCCACTTCTAAAGAGTGAATTAGTTTCAACCATGGGCCTTCCAAGTGATTTAATAGATCTGAAATTAGGTTCTTTCGACATTCCTACAAAAAAATCAGCCCCATATTCTCTCACCCCAACTATTCCTCCCGCAAATCATTCAACTACTTGTATTCTGCCAAAAAATGGCTCAAACTTTCGTTACTAGATCCACACATTGGGCATATGTAAGGACCAGTCATTACCCTAAACTCAACTAAATATCTTCTTCTATCGCAGAGATAAACAATCACCAGTCATATTCATAAATAAAGTAAGTTCTGACGGAGACAGTCTAGCCTTAAGAAGCCGCTCCTCCCCACAACAGTCCTTAGCCTTTGCGAAGGAAATAAATAAAATCAGACATGGAACAAATTGTTCTTAGCATCAAATACCCCGGAAACGAATTATAAGTATATCAACTACCAAAAGTTGCAGACCCCTCATCGCCGAAGATTAGTATGGTCTAGCAGACGATTATTACTTGCTTCCCAGACATGTGTCGCAATTAGGATCCGCCTTTTTTCCTGTGATTACCTTGCCACTAAATTTCTCAACCCCTGTATAATTTCAAAATAGTATATCTCAGAAAGGAATTTCTGTACAAAAAGACAGTTGCGAAATAAGATCAGCTCATCAAGTGCTATCAATCGCCGTTGAAGCAAAATCTATCTCTTTTGGTTCAAATGTTGATATTTTTTTTTGCTTTAAGCCAACTTTCTAACATCACCACTTAGAAAGTAGCAAAGGATACGCTCCAATTTTTCGTTAGCAATGAGAGAACTTTTTAGTTTAAGAGGACCATCTGATCCACATGCGTGTTTCCGCCAACCCCAAGTGCGAAAGATGGAATGACAAACCCAAAGGAAATGTTTCTGTAATTTTCTATTTTATCACTCGAAAAACATTCTCTTGGCTTTGGAACCTGTGTAACTCCGATACATATTTAGTATGTTTAGATGTTATTCCATCGCCGGTTTGTAACTGGTGCAGAGAAACATGATTTGAAGAAAAGAAAGCTTGGCTGCCGAATATCACACAGTCCTCTCTCCTCTTGACTTCACACAATGCAGGTTCTGTTCTAAGACAAGCAAAAAGCTACAGCTCTAAGAAGCTTTCCAAAATATAGGCTAATGTCATACTCATCAATCCCACCTGAGGTCCCCACTTTCCGAAAAAACTGCAGAGGTTAGACCCACACCAATTTCTAGCAAAAGGTGAAATCAGGGGACTAGGAAGTTCAAGAGCTAGAAGCTCCTTTGGCATTTGCAAGGCTAGGACAGAAGATGACTGTCGGAATGTGTCAACTCGCGGGATTTTTGTAATAATTGTCTTAGCAAAAACCTTGAGAGAATCATGATCATGGGCACCACTACATCAATGAAACTATATCTTTTGGCTACAAATTTTTTGTTTTACTTTGCGGTTAAGATGCACACTTTACTACTAGGACTTTATGACTAGGAATCAATTTTTAAACAAAACCCTTGACACACAAACGAGAACTTCAGAGGCATATACTCCACCCAATTACCAAGTTTCATTAAGATCTGACCTTCGATTGGACAGTTCCGCACGCCTCACCTTTCCAGCCTTTCCCTTTCTCCATTCTACCCCCTTCAGGAAGGTCGAACCTTGGAAGTGACTATTTCTAAGTCAACCTTTTCGGGTCTCTAATGTGCCAGCAAAGTTTCATCGTCGTAGTACATCTGGAAGCACCTTAACTCGCGATCACCAGAATTCCAGATCCCCTCCACCCAAGTCCCCCAACAGTGCCCGGTTCTATCAGTGATGTATCAGGGATCGTGTTTGTTCTTCCCACCATGTTTTATTCTGATCCCTCCCCTCTGAGGGTTTCACAAGATTCACCCCCCCCCCTCAACTACCCCAAAGTCACCGGATTCGTTCCGGACTTGAAATTATAATTCTGTGACATGAGGACTTTCCAAATGTCAAGTTTCAGAAGCATCCGATCACCCGCTTGAAAATTTGACATACATCAAGATTCTGGACCCCCCCCCCTCCCTCCGCTCCCCGACGATGGTCGAAGAAACGACTGTTCTGAAGTAAACATGGCCAAGTAGTAGTAAGTAAACATGCTGAGAGTTTCGTCAACCTAACACATCTGAAAGAACATTAACTCTGGATCACCGGAATTTCAGAACCATCCCCCTAACTCCCCCCGAGGATCCGATCCGCTCTTGTCAACTATGTATCTATGGATTGTGCTTGTACTCCCACCAAGTTTCATCCCGATTCGTCCACTATGAACGTCCCACACGATTTCTTGTCCCCACCTCCAACTTCCCCAGGTCAATCCAAATTCCAAGATTCATTAAGATCCGATTTCCCGTTCAAAAGCTATACACACCTCAACATTACGGATTGCCCCTCCCTCCAATCCCCCACGACGGCCGGATCGAGGAATTGACTGTTTCCAAGTTTGTTTGGTCGGGTCCCTAATATGTCAACCAAGTTTAACATCTGGAAGTACCTTAACTCGCGACTACTGGACTGACCGACTGGTAGACCGACAGGAAACTGGTCAGTATATGGCACTTTGTCGGAAGGCAAGTACCATAGAAAGGGACAAAGCCACAGTTTTGCTCCCGCAACACAATTGGGCACGCAACACATGAACATCTTCCCACTTCAATAGAAGTTTCGGAGCAGATTGTTAATAAACATTTCAGGAATAACACCTCTTTACATAGAAATACGTGTTCAAATCAATTAAAGTCTTTGATTCATGTGGGCCGAAAAGGTGGGAGACACCATCATTTTTCGATGGATCGGGTTTTTACGAACACACTGTTTCCTTTGTTTTCCCCAAAATCCTCACGGTAGCCAACGTTATCGACAAATTACTTGAACACAATTCACTCCTGAACACCAATTCGCCATTGCTTATTAACTATTCATTGGTCTCCTTTCACTGGTCAAACAATTACTAGAACCCTCAAGAAGATCGAGTGGCGTGTAAGAAGATTAAAACAACTAAGTATATCAACCAGTGGACGTTTAGATATGTTGGAAGAAGAAATCACCGGCGAGTTTGACATTTTTTGTCTGGGAAGTTGAATATTATTTAGCTCGATTGCAGAATCTTCAAAAAATCACTATAACGAATTTAGTATAATTTACGGCGTTTGTTGACTGTGATCTAGTTTACATCCTTAATTATTTGGACTAACTGGAATTAACAAGAAAAATCAGAAAACACAATACTTAAAGAAATCGATAATACCATTTTTCTACACATTTTCCATATTACTGCGACAATAAAAACATTTTGTTAGATCCAAAGTCAAACTATGATTCCATCCTCCCCATATCGGGCGCTTCCGACCCGCCCCGCTAGATGACCCAGCGGTCCGATCGAGTCGTAACTTCATCTTGGGTCTTGGGTGGGGCTGGAGGGGGTTCTACACTTTGCAAGTGCTAGAATGCTTTAGATATATCTCCTTTGAGGTTACACATTACAAATTTCTTTCTGTTTTATGGAAGGGTCGTGCACTTCACCTATAACTGTTAGGTCGCAATTGAAATACCCAGCTATCAAAAGTGATCGCCCTTTGCACGCTTTTACAAACTTGTTCTTCTACTGAGATGAACGGTAGTTTGTTGGCTGATAAAAGCTTATGCAAAGCAGGTCGAAGAATGCTACAGTGATGATATAGTCATTATACTCGAGAAGGTCACAGGGTGTACGTGAAAGACAGCCATTTGGCCCGAAATTCGGCAACGAGACTTTCTCACTCTTGCAGCATGGAATGGGAGGTTGACTGATTAGTGAAATATTGATCAGATTTCGCCTTTCATCGGATGGAAAGTGTTCGTGTCGGAAAATTATTTCATTTGCACTGACCAGCTCAGAAAAGATTAGACTTCTGTCCGCCATTTACCATTTCTTTTCCGGGATAAAACTTGAGGATTGAGTAATTTTGATGGCTTAGCCCTCACGAGTCCTTGAGTGACTTGGGTCTGTAGCTTTAATATGGATGGTGGTCTTATGATTTGCGTCATTCAGTTTCTGGGCATTTGACAATAGTCTGGGGCCCAAGTAACAAAATGTGAAAAGTAGCTTTCCCGTCGGGGGCAGCTGATCCGACGATGGATTCCAGGTAAATCGACCACGCTGATTTCGAATCTGGGCGGGATACTGCGATCAGACATGTGCTAAAGATGTTACGCACCAACACTCAAATTCGGATGTCTTGGCGTTCCATTTCATTTTTCTAAAGCGGATCGAAAACTATTATCAGCTAACCAGCTACGGTGATTCCAACTCTGAATAATAACTATCCTTCAGAAAAATGGAAAAGTTTATTTAGGTATGTTTATTTACGGTGAAAGAGTACATTTATTCAAACCATATTTGCAAAAGTTGATCCTGTCAACTCTCATATTTAATCACAAATGAGTTAGGCTTCGAAATCCTCTTCTTCCTCGTCTGTTACAATGACATTGACACATTTCCCCCAGGATGCGCACAGTAAATCACGAGATCTTTTGGTTATAGCACATGAGCATTTTTGCTGCAAGACTTCTTGCAGGCACAAAAAACACCGACCACACTGTCTGGAAAAATATGGCCCATCAGTTGCCACTGATTTTGCTCCCCCACGTATCTCATCGGCCCATCCATAGTCCAGTGGGTTCAAAGAGACAGGTCTTGGGTCGTGAGCTTGCGTCTACACGGAAAATTGCAAAAATGCACGCAGCCAGTGAAAAAAAAATGATCTGTCGGTGGGTGGCAGCCACATGAGCTCCTTTTTGCGTGGCAAAAGATGTATGCGGAGATCATTTTTAGGCAATTCTTCAGCCGTTTCATAGTATGGCTGTCACTCTGCTTTAAAAGGACAGAAAAGTTTTCTCTGATTTGTGATGTCTTGTACACACTACCATAATTTACACTTTGGTTCAATTTCCATCACAAGTTCCTCAAGCATTTATCGAGATACCTGGCCTTCTCTGCAACAAGATAACGACCCCTGTATCCAGAAGCAAGAAGAATATCTCGCTCAGTTAGGGCACAAGCATGTTCAATTACTATGTTAACGCTCCTTGACGCTTCAGAAACTCTGCGAAGTTGAGACTCTGGCCTCTCTTTACATTCTTTTCTCAGGTAAAAGAGGAAAGTGTCAGTATATGAAAAGTCAACACTTTGAGACCTTAACTGCTAGACCATGGGACTAGGAGTTGATGTTGATGTCCAAGTTGCACAGTGTCAGAAGTCCCATCAGCTAACAAGACTGAGGACTTTGAAGTGGAAAGAACTTTTTCCTACAAGTTTCATGCAACACACAATCACAAAAATCAGGTTTTGACATTGCAGTCATGAGCTTTTTTGCAGCAAATCACTTAGCTTGTCTAACACTTTAGCCTGTGACAAAGGAGCGATGTCAGTTGTTTGGCACAAATACACATAGGAAAGTCGATCAGTTTTCTCTTTTATGGGCTGTTGGCAAACAGCATCCATTTTTGGCCAACCGTAACCATCTACAATCTCTTCTTCCACTGATTAAAGATTGAGAAACCCCTTGATAAACTTTTCATGATATTTGGCCTTCTCACTACATGCCACATTTATACCATTCAGGTGCTGCCATTATTATATTTACTTGCAAGGAACCGGTCGTAGAATTTTGGCTTGCTCTGTCGAAGAAGTGAAAACTGTCATTAACCGCAGATTTCTGCGACAGGCGGCAACGCTGCTTCAGAAATGTTTGAATGTTTGCTTACATCTGCTTGCTTTTGATTGGTCGAAAGTTCGATCGCGGATGTAACCGCACAAACCGCAACCGCAGAATAGTTCGATTGTAAGAGGTTAGAAAAGCATGTGCGAAATACCAAGAAGCTGTATCCCGGTAACTTTCGTGAGTAACAGAACGTACGGGAGGTCGTGTGATCTCTAGAGGTGTTGCCCGAGTAAGTCCCTCCACTTTTAGAAGGAGAAGACTTTCGGTTCAGTGGACCCCAGACTACAAGGAGAGGCTCTAGGACTAGAGCGGCCACAAACTGGGAAAAGAGCTTTTCACCCTTGCAGCTACTCGATCTGTACTAGTTAGCTTGGCACTTGAACACCACAAGTAGTGTAATTAATGTACTCCGCAATGCCGATCCTCTCGTAATCGATCATTGAGTGACTTCTTCTGTCATTTATAAAATCAGTTGTAATCTCGGTTTGCAGTCGGAACGAGCGGGTAGTAACTATTTGTTTCGCACCCACAGTTTTGGATCAGGGATAACAGTCAATCATCGGTAATGCTACCAGAAACGGAAAGGGCAGTTCCAAACTGTTAGGGGTGGGGGGGGGGGGGTACTGTTGCAGACGTAGTTCTTATCTCGATTTTGAAAGATGCAGACAAGAGCCCCGAGATCAGTCATGCTTGTTGTTAAAATTATTATTTTTTCGGGCCTGGACTTTGACGAAAACAATTTTCTAGCAGATTTCTTGTAAAAAGCTTTGCTCCACATTACAGTTTATGAGGTCGGAAGGCAAATTCTTCGGACTGTGGCGGAGGAAACTCTACCAAAATCTGGCTAGCACTGGACACGTTGTGAAGTAAAATTTTCATTCTTAGGTCGATTTGAATGCTAGTCAGGGGTAAGAACACACGGTGAATCAGTGAATCAATTTCAGAACTTTGTTTTCTTGCAAGACAAGTAATTCACCCAGAATTTGTGAAAACCCGGGAAGATCGTAGACTTGGAAAGTAATATTCATAATTTGACTACTGAAGTTGTTCAGTCAAGAAATCAAGAGTCAAGAAGCCTGAAGAAACAAGACCAAAGGTTTCGATGGGATCCCAAAAATCGAACATTTGATTCAAACGGTCATGTCTTTACCATTCAGTCTTCGTCAGATTCTTTGAATATTTTTACTGTTAAAATGATGTTCAAAAATGGAGCGTGTCTCATTGACCCGATATCGAATCTGTAATCGGTTTCAGAAATAACTTTGAACCTCAACCAAATCTCCAGTTTCATTTTATAAGTAGTGAACTGATAGACAAAAATACTCCTCATCCGGGATTTGAACCCAGGACCCTCTGCTTACAAGCAGTCACTCTACCACTGAGCTGCCGATGGGCTTGTGAACAGAGTTCGCAAACCACTACAATAGTCTGGTAGAAGCCGGCCATAGGAACAGTGATCCCGCCGAAGGCAAATCCATCTAACCAGTTCACATCCCCATGTCACGGAAATTAATAATATGGATGGCACTTTTTACACAAGGGACTTGTACCGTGACCAATACCATAAAAATTTTTCGAATATAATTTAGAAGTCTAGGACTCCCTTGTCGGAGCCACGCAGTCAAACCAGGACCCACAAGACGGGGTCTCCAGTTTCAGCCGAATTCGTGATGAACCATTTGTCCAGCAAGAAAACTAAGTTCACATTTGGATTCAGTGGACCTACTTATACCCTCAATGACGTATATCCGTAGTAAACATTGTTTGAATTTATGTTTCAAAGTCAGCTTGGGCTCAAAGAATATTTACCCTCAGAATAGTGTATTATATCGCGAAATGTGATTTAAGTGGCAACACTGACCAGCACAGGTTCCTCCGCTGGTAAATCCACATATACCCGTCGACCTTAGTACTTCACTACTAAGCTACGATTACACTCCAACCAGATACGGCTCAGACGCCCGACCCCTTTTTCACCCTACTAAGTTGTTCTTCAAACGGATTTTCCGTACGGAAGAAAAATGGCATGGATGTTCACACCACCACGCAGACACAAGGGTAAAATAAGTTTTTTTCGTCGAGAACAAATAAACACTTGAGGAGATGATTACTCACTTGAAACTAAAACGTTTACTCAGAAGATATTTTGTAATCAGCCATCCTAGTATTACAACGTTTTGAGGAAAAAGCGGAGTAACTTGAAAAATCCACTGATTTTGTTTTCGTATCCTCTCCCCTGAAATTGTACGCGTTTTGTCGGACCTGACTTTATTCAGAACATGTCTGGCAATAAGTCATCCTAGTTTTACAACGTTTTATTTTATAAAAAGGCGGAGTAACTTGAAAGATCATCTAACCTTTGATTTTTCTTTTCTTTTCCCCTAAACTCGTACGCGAAATGCGGGACTGATCGTGTGACAAGAATATCGCACGAAATAGCATTAGTTTGAAACAGGAGACAGTTTTCCGCCTCGTTGTCTACCCTTTCAAAAAATAAAGACAGGACCCCTGTTCTGAGTTTCTTCTTCATCTTTCTCAAGGCAGGGTGTAATGATGTAGTTCTTCTTCTTCCATTATGAGGTAAATTGCGCCCAAAATAGAGACACGTCATGCATTAACGGACGTTACCACACCCAGCGGCGGAATCTGACAAAGCTTCACTCTAGTTCCCTCTATGTTGAAAGTTGTTCCCGACAGGAGCCTTAATATAATATGAAAGTCACTTTTTAACATTTTCAACTATTGTCTGAAGACCATCAACTTGGTTGTCTCACCTAAACGTGTAAAAAAAAAGAGCGATTGCAACTAGCGCAAAACTTAATGCCACCAGAAGCAATAACCGGACGGGGCAGAGAATACGACTGACAGACTAGAAAATGTCAGTACAGTGACCTTAACAAAAATTGAAGGGCATGGACTGCAACTGACGATGAAATGGAGGAATCTTTCCAACTACTTCAATTACAGAGTTTTTGCTCAAGCCAACGCACCAAGAGCTTCCACAGACACAACTAGTTTCCACGTCTTGAACCGCCTTCTGAAGACGTATCGTTAAGCAACCATGGATTAGACAAGGAACAGATCCAAGATAGCATACCAATTCAGTTGGTCCGATACACCTGCATCAATAACAGTCCATCCAGAATACTTCAAAGAAACCGACAATAATACTCAAATTCCACTGAAGCCGCACGCCACTTGAGAAGAATTGCGAACACTTTCGAAAAAAGTTCAGTTTTCGCATAACAGTATTCACATTTTCAAATAACTTTGAAACACCACAAGCCTTTGGATTAGAGCCGTTCTCATATCAGCGTAACAAAATGTAACCAAAAAAGGTTACAGCTACAGAAGTCAGTTATCGGGAAGAATTGTAAGTTAAGACCAAACAAGGAACACAAATTAGTATAAAATTTATGTATAAGGTTTCTTCTATCTGGAACTTTTCGGTCTCATCATCTCTTGTTGGTTTCTGAATGGAACTTATTGACTCCAACTCTAGTACTTATAAATCCGCAAAGATGCAGATTGGACTATAAAGTTCGAAGGGAATATGTTCAGATGACCAACTCATCTGAATCTAAATACTTTGCTCAACCCCCCCCCCCCCCCAAACATATTAGATTGTAACGCCTCTGCTAGCATAGAGTCCAAATTTACATCCCGACTAGAATTAGCTATTCCAGCGTCTGCAGGACGCCTCCTGTCCTGGGAAACGAATTTCGGGTGTGTATTAAAATCTTCCTTGTCCTTTTCAAGCGTCGTTCCCACCTCAACCTCGATTTGTAATCGACATTTTTCCATCTGTTCTGGGCACACTTGTTTCGCGGGTCTCCTGTCATTTTATTTCTGATTGCTTTTCCATAATGTTTAAAAATTCTACTCCTTCTTTTTTCATTTATAGTCTAAGTTTGACCAACAATCCATGCACATAACCTTGTCTCTCGCTTTTGGACTATAAGGTAAATCAATGTTTTCCAGCCAGACTTCACCTTAACAGCTAACCTTTTGTACTTTTGACAAGCTACCCCCCCCCCCCCCCAACTGCGTTGTACGCAGTTTTGGCGTGCATACCTTCCTAGTAATTTTTGAAAGCATTGATAGAGTAGCTCATTGCATCTACATGTCTTGAACAGACGATCAGGGTCGGGAACACGTAGACCTTAATTCCTGCCAGTGTTTCGGCACTATCATCATTACCATACGGAAAAGTTGAAATTCTTTCCACTTGAGAATAAAAAGTGCATAAAGTCCGGACGGGATTTCTAACATTCAGGCTTAACCGTCCAGATCTTTCTTCAGGATCCCAGACGGCTGTTTTCGTCAAGACGGATCTGGAAGATGAAGACAGCTAACAAAAAAATGTCGGGAAGTCCGGGGTAGTGGACCCCCCAGATTCCGGACGTCTGGAAGGTGACATAGAGGAAATCCATTCGAGAGACACAATAAGAAGCAAATGTAGAAAGAAAAGGGAAAGTAATTGACAGTTTTGGTTGGGATAAAGGAGATATTTGAATAACGAAGGGGAAAATTACTCCCAATATTTTATGTTGAAGGGTAACAAAAAATTCAGGCATTCACCATGCATATCCCTAGATTTCAGAGGCTTCTGAATAGAGAGAATGAGTCCTACCCAACGGTAACGGGTAGGAGTCGTAAAAGAGTAATTTAACGTTGGGAAGTATAGGGTTTTTACTCAAGCCAACGCACCAAGAGCTTCCACAGACACAACTAGTTTCCACGTCTTGAACCGCCTTCTGAAGACGTATCGTTAAGCAACCATGGATTAGACAAGGAACAGATCCAAGATAGCATACCAATTCAGTTGGTCCGATACACCTGCATCAATATCAGTCCATCCAGATACTTCAAAGGAACCGACAATAATACTCAAATTCCACTGAACCCGCACGCCACTTGGGTGAGAAGAATTGCGAACACTTTCGAAAAAAGTTCAGTTTTCGCATAACAGTATTCACATTTTCAAATAACATTCAAACACCACAAGCCTTTGGATTAGAGCCGTTCTCATATCAGCGTAACAAAATGTAACCAAAAAAGGTTACAGCTACAGAAGTCAGTTATCGGGAAGAATTGTAAGTTAAGACCAAACACGGAACACAAATTAGTATAAAATTTATGTATAAGGTTTCTTCTATCTGGAACTTTTTGGTCTCATCATCTCTTGTTGGTTTCTGAATGGAACTTATTGACTCCAGGTCTAGTACTTATAAATCCGCTAAGATGTAGACTGGAATATAAAGTTCGAAGGGAATATGTTCAGATGACCAACGCACCTGTCAAGTTTAATCTTCCTATTCGTAGAAGTCGGTTTTTCTGCATAAACCGGAAGCGTTGGTTGGCAAAATTGCACCACAGTGTTTTGCTTCCGCACATTCTATGCATAGCTCCATTTTTCAAACAGTCAACGATTCGGACCGGCCAAAAAATAAGACATATTTATTTTAAATATTTTAAATTATCAAAATACTTTCTTCGTATCCCTCGTTGAATGCTCAGTACTTTACATGAACCAAAAATATGGTATTTATTTTTGAAAAAGCAAATAGAGAGGACATGAGTGGCAAGGGATTGTTCTTCCCGTATGGAAATAATTTAGACGTTTCCAGCTGTTCTCACCTGTTTTCAGCTGAAAACAGCTGTTTTCAGCTGATTTCAGTTGGAAACAGCTGCTTACAACTGTTGAATTTACGGCTACTGGGGATAGACGTCGATGTTACAGCTGTTTATAGCTGTTTTTAGTTGTGAACAGTCGTATACAGCTGTACTTCTTACGTCTAGTCGGGATACGCGTTGGAGACACAGCAGTATGTTACTGTATACACCTGTCTGTTGGTGTATACAGCTGTATGTCTTACGTCTAGTTGGGATACGCGTTGGAGACACAGCAGTATGTTACTGTATACAGCTGTATGTCTTACGTCTAGTCGGGATACGCGTTGGAGACACAGCAGTATGTTACTGTATACAGCTGTATGTCTTACGTCTAGTCGGGATACGCGTTGGAGACACAGCAGTATGTTACTGTATACAGCTGTATGTCTTACGTCTAGTCGGGATACGCGTTGGAGACACAGCAGTATGTTACTGTATACACCTGTCAGGTGGCGTATACAGCTGTATGGCTTACGTCTAGTCGGGATACGCGTTGGAGACACAGCGGTATGTTGCTGTGTACAACTGTCAGAGATACAGGTGTTAAGTGCCGTGAAAGAATGATTTCCTAACAGCTGGGTTCGCAGCTGTGCCGACCGCCCGTATGGAAATAATTTGGACGTTTCCAGCTGTTCTGGCCTGTTTTCAGCTGTTTTCAGTTGTTTTCAGCTGATTTCAGTTGGAAACACCTGCTTCCAACTGTTGAATTTACAGCTACTGGCGATAGACGTCGATGTTACAGCTGTCTATAGCTGCTTGGAACTGTGAACAGTTGTATCAAGCTGTACTTCTTACGTCTAGTCCGGATACGCGTAGGAGACACAGCAGTATGTTACTGTATACACCTGTCTGTTGGCGTATACAGCTGTAGTTCTTACGTCTAGTCGGGATACACGTTGGAGACACAGCAGTATGTTACTGTATACACCTGTCTGGTGGCGTATACAGCTGTAGTTCTTACGTCTAGTCGGGATACGCGTTGGAGACACAGCTGTATGTTGCTGTATACACCTGTCTGATGGTGGGGACAGCAGTTTCTAGTTGTAAGCAACCGTTTACAGTTGTCAGTGTTTTAGTCATAGCAGCATGTCACTGTATATAGCTGTTTCATGGTTGAACACAGGAGTGTTTAGCCGTAACATTTCTGCACCACGAAGTCCGTGTCAAGAGAAGTGGGAAGTGAACCGTGCTAAAATAGATCAAAGAGGATGTTGTGTAGTAATGCATTCTTCTTAAGAATAAACAGCATCATCAGATGTTAAACTAAATTCCAGTTTATCATAAGCGGGAGCGAGTCTTTTCTAAACAGATATTGTTCCAGAAGCAGTTTGCAGTCGAGTTATTTTCTCGCAGGTTCAGGTAGAAAAGACCTACGCATCGTACTATATAGCAATCGTTTAAGGCGCGTTCTACAACATACTAGCTATTGTAAAAAAAAGTGTTTATGCGGTTAGAAACACCTGCATGTCTGAGAATGTTTCGCGTCCGGTCAACACAGCCGAAATCAACTTTACGAAATAAATACGGAATGTATACAATATATTAAATACGGATTTAAACACCCGTATGTGTGACAGTCGTTTCAGATACAGTTGGCACACCTGAACCCAGCTGTAGGTAATTACTAGTACACGGAACTTAATACCTGTATGTCTGACGGTTGTTTCGCATCCAGTTAGCACAGCTGTATTCAACTACACGAAATAGTCCTTACACGCAAACTTAACAACCGTATGTCTGACGGTCGTTTTGGATACAGTCGGCACAGCTGAACCCAGCTGTAGGTAATTCCTATTACACGGAACTTAACATCTGTATGTCTGACGGTTGTTTCGCATACAGTCAGCACAGTTGTATTCACCCGTATGGAAATAATTTAGACGTTTCCAGCTGTTCTGACCTGTTTTCAGTTGTTTTCAGCTGATTTCAGTTGGAAACACCTGCTTCCAACTTTTGAATTTACAGCTACTGGCGATAGACGTCAATGTTACAGCTGTTTATAGCTGTGAACAGTCGTATCCAGCTGTACTTCTTACTTTGGGAGGTGTACACTGTTTTTAAAAGCCGTGGAAATGCTTGAAGTCGGGAGCTGTCATCCGTGTTTTTGCTAACTTCTCTTTTCTTTGAAGCGCAAAATATTTCAGAAGCAGGTTTCGCAGTCGAAGCCCCCTCTATACTGCTAAAGCGTCTTCTGGTAATTCGTTTAGAGTACTGCCGTTTATTCGATAATTTGAAAAAAATTTAATTGCATCAGTATACCAGAATGCAAATATTTCTCCATACATAATATCCCTGAGTCTTGACTGAGTTGGATCACAGCAAATTAAGCATAAGTTGAAGTTGGAGAGAAGCAACCGCCGAAAGAAGTTATACAACACAACATAGCAGTAACGACACAGTTGGTATCATCTGTGTTTCATACGGACACGGACCTTGGAAAACAGCTCGTTACAGCTATATTTGAGACACCTGTTGAAAACGTCAGATAATACTTTTGTGTGTTTACAACTTCATACAGCTATATCCACCTGTGTTTGGGACAGCTGTTGAAAACGTCCCATAATACTTCTGTACGTTTACAGCTGTTTCAGTGACACCTGTTGGATAAACGAAAGTAATTGCGACAGCTGAAAACAGTTAAATACAGTAGGATACAGCAACTTACAGCTGTTTTACAGACAGCTGATTAAAACAGCTGTAAATATTACACGTGTTGAAAGCGTCCCATAATACTTCTGTTACTTTTACAGCTGTCAACAGCTGAAAACGTCTAAATTATTTCCATACGGGTTTGATCTTTTTTTAGTGTGATTTTCCCTCCTTGTTTTGTACTTTGCTTTCTTTTATTGTTTGATCTCTTTCTTTCTTTGTGGGTTTTACTTTTCATATGCTACAACATTTCTTTTTTACGGCAGGTACGATCTTTTGATCCTGCAGTAATTCAGCAATAGGGCTTCTAGGGTTTATGGCTGTTCTGCCTACGGAATTTCGTCCAATCCCTCCATTCGCTCGGCATTTGAGTCAGCCATGAGGTTACCGAGTTGGGCTACAACACCCCAAACAATGACCGACTGCGGTATGGATCTACAAGTGGGGTTCCGGCTCCCCCCCCCCCCGTGGAAACCCCCCGGCAAACCTGGCTTTACATGGCAAGTTTAGTATCCTAACCAAGATCCCGCCTGATCCCTGGACCATCTGGCGGAGACGTACCACAATATTTCTACTAATTTCTTAATCTCTGCTTTATTGTCTTAGACGAGTGGCAATGTTGCGGAATCCCTGCAAGAAACACTTACGGAGAGCCCTCTCGCTGAATGTCTAAGTTTTCTCTAGGTTTCCTGGTAAATGACCTGTCGGCCAAACAGTCAAAAGGTGATCTGAAATGAAGTGCTGGAATCGTTTGGACACCTAAAAAAAGGTTAAATTAAATTCTCGTCTCTTCAGAAACACGTATTCAGAAACACGCATACCATCTAGTGCTTTTTTGTAAATGGGACATTAATGAGGTACCAAATGAAGATCCAGGAGGATCTCGATGCACATGTTCAGTAGTTCTAAGGTATTGATACCTTTTTTGCTCTGGTACTGGTAAATAATTACCGGCTGGAGACTTGGCGAGCTATGTTATGAGAAATGAGTTATAACAAACAGTGACTTATAGCAAAATGAGCTATTCCGTGTGTTAGGGAGTTTCTTTGTGTTACCTTGTATTTTCGTAGTAAATCATCCGTGTGCTTTTTGAAAAAAATGCCTCGTGCTTGAGGACATTCGCCGTATGCCTAAAGTGTAATTTGTTTGTCATCTTTCTGATTCTGATTAAAACTTTGAAACAAATTTAATAACAAAAATTCATAAATAGCAACCATTTCCTTGAGGTTTCCGTTATGATGCATTAAGAGTACTAAGAATTTGCTTGTAAGAAAAACTCTTGAGGGACGATTGATCATTGGCCCTTTGGGATCATGAACATATTTTTTGGTCAGAGAATTTTGTTCAGTATTCGGTCAAGATACGCACTTGAAAGCAGTCGGAAATTCATTTAAAAGTAACTCTTGAGGCAAAAATGACCAGGGACCGTATGGCATCAAGAAAAGGTATCGCTTGCCCAAAAGTACATGCTTGTACTTGTACTTTGCGGTTAAAGTGATCAGTTTAAGGGATTCATTGCCTGAGTACAGTCTGGTTCAGCAAATTATTTATTTAGAGGATTCGCTTGATCTTACCACCAAGATCCACCCGACCCATCCATCCTAAAGTGTGACATGAGACTGCCACCCCCTTTAACCCGATGAAAAATGTGTAGCCTGTGTAGTGGTATGGTAGTAGTACAAAAACGTGGCATGTAATACTATGTAATAGCAAATAGTACTATCATTTAATGTGCATCAAACTGGTCCAATCTTATTTAGTAGTGTCCGGTAGCATCCTGTCTTGCCATAGTAGCTTCCAGTCTTGCTAAAATTAGCATATAGTAGTATAAAGTAACACGGTAGCCTTGAAGTCGAAGCATGTAGTAGCATCGTTAGTACTGCATGCAATGTTTTTGTACTACTTTATAGTACTATTTTGAGATAAATTTTTTATCGGGACACCCCCCCCCCCCCCCAGAGTAGTCGGATTCGGTCTGGACTTGAAATGGAACTGGACATGAAAAATAACACATATTTAAAATAAAAAATGTTATCAGGACATCTAGAAATTTACGGGAGCTCACCGGAGAGGGTTGCCGGGGAGCTATGCCCGGGAATTTTCCTCCGGGTGGGGTAGCCGGAACCCCACTTGTACATCGGCAACGGAGGTGTTCATTGTCTGGGGTGTTGCAGAGGGTCTCGGAAACCTTATGGCCGACTTAAATGCCAAATGAATGTAGGAATTGGACTAAATTCGGTAAACCTCGAATGTCATCCTTATCCACCCATCCATTCATCCATGGCTGGATCTGGTCCTGGCTTATCCATGGCAAATCTAGTATCCTCTCCAAGATACAGCTTGATCCTTCGACCAATCTTGCACAGACGTACCACAAGATTTCTGTTAATTTCTTAATCTTTGCTTTATTTGCATATTTGACTTGTCTTCATATGAATACTGCAGAGCCGAAATGTCGCCTATTATTGCATATAATTTTGGTTCAAATATTTGTTGAGTACAGTACTTTTTCGTGTAAATACTATTAGTTCTTGTGTTTAACATCCCGATGAAAAATGTGTAGCCTGTGTAGTAGTATGGTAGTAGTACAAGAATTTTTGATGTAATAGCAAAGAATAATATCATTTAATGTGCCTCAGACTGGTCCAATCTTAAGTAGTAGTATTTAGTAGCATCCTGTCCCCAACTACTTGAATTACAGAGTTTTTGGGATCCCAAAACGTAAGTGGACCTATGACATCGCAAAAGTTGTCCGTCTGTCCGTCCGTCTGTCCGTCTGTAAGCACGATAACTCTCGAAGGGAATGAGACATTTTGATGAAACTTGGTGTGAGGATTCATTTGGTCGTCGGACCAGTCAAGTTCGTAGATGGGCTTTGTAGCCCTACATTTAGGGGTGGGGGAGGGGATGAAATTAAGGGGCAAACAAAATATTTTGAAACAGCTGATTTGATAGTCGATTATGGGGTAAGAAGACATGAGGAACATGACGGTGAAAACTATTTTGTCATCGTACAAGTAGTTCGCCCGGAATCCGGCCAAAACCAGAAAGTTTGTTAAAAGTAAAAGGTTTATTTCAAGTTGATTATGTTCAATTTAGGTGTAGGAAGACATGCTGAGGACGATGGTGAAAACGCTTTTTTCGACGGACAAGTAGTTCGCCCGGAATCTGGCCCAAACCGGAAAGTTTGTTAAAATTAAAAGTTTTATTTGGAGTTGATTAGATGTTCGATTTAGGGCAAGAAGACATGCTGAACACTTATGTGAACAAAATTTCTACCTAGACATGTAGTTCCCCCGAATCCGGCCAAAACCGGAAAATTGTTAGAAGCTTAAGTTTTATTTCTAGTTGATTAGATAACCGATTTAAGGGTAAGAAGAGATGCTGAATCCGTGTTTGACAATCATATTTTAGCTAGAAATATAGTTCGACCGGAATTCGGCTGGAGTCGGAAAATTTGTTATAAGTTAAATTTTTATTTGAAGTTGATTAGATGTTCATTACTGGGGAAAGAAGATACCCAGAGTTCGTTTTTGAGCTTTCTTTTTTCGCCGGACAAGTAGTTCTGGAGTTCGACCGAAACTAGGAAATTGGCAGAAGTGGCAGAAAGTTTTCGTCAAAACAGATATGACTTACAGGGGTAAACACACATGCTGAATCCACATCTGAACTTGGTTTTCTTAGATGACTAGCTATTTGGCCTTAATCTGTATCTGAATTTAAATTGTAAAAATGTTCAGGGAGTCTGGCGATGACTGGTTGTGTCTGTGACAAGACCCAGTTGTCTGGATCAGATATTGAATTTTTGGGATCCCATTGAAACCTTTGGTCTTGTTACTCAAGCCAACGCATCAAGAGCTTCCACAGACACAACTAGTTTCCACGTCTTGAACCGCCTTCTGAAGACGTATCGTTAAGCAACCATGGATTAGACAAGGAACAGATCCAAGATAGCATACCAATTCAGTTGGTCCGATACACCTGCATCAATAACAGTCCATCCAGAATACTTCAAAGAAACCGACAATAATACTCAAATTCCACTGAACCCGCACGCCACTTGGGTGAGAAGAATTGCCAACACTTTCGAAAAAAGTTAAGTTTTCGCATAACACTAATTCACATTTTCAAATAACATTCAAACACCACAAGCCTTTGGATTAGAGCCATTCTCATATCTGTGTAACAAAATGTAACCAAAAAAGGTTACAGCTGCAGAAGTCAGTTATCAGGAAGAATTGTAAGTTAAGATGAAACAAGGAACACAAATTATATAAAATGTATGTATAAGTTTTCTTCTATCTGGAATTTTTCGGTCTCATCATCTCCTGTTGGTTTCTGAATGGAACTTATTGCCTCCAGGTCTAGTACTTGTGAGTCCGCAAAGATGCTGATTTGAATATACAGTTCGAAGGGAATATGTTCACATTAAGAGTGCTAAGAATTTGTTTCTAAGCAAAACTCTTGAGGGACGATTGATCATTGGCCCTTTGGGACCATGAACGTGTTTTTTGGTCAGAGAATTTTTTTCAGTATTCGGTAAAGATACGCACTTGAAAGCTGTCGGAACTTCATTTAAAAGCAAAAACTCTTGAGACAAAAATGACCAGGGACCGTATGGCATCAAGAAAAGGTATCGCTTGCCCAAATGTATATGCTTGTACTTGTACTTTGCGGTTAGAGCGAACAGTTTAAGGGATTCATTTCTTAAAAAAAAAAAAAAAGATTGGCCGAATACTGTCTGGTTCAGCAAATTATTTATTTAGAGGATTCGCTTGATCTTACCACCACGTTCCACCCGACCC
This sequence comes from Branchinecta lynchi, assembly GCA_023053575.1. Classification (NCBI taxonomy): domain Eukaryota; kingdom Metazoa; phylum Arthropoda; class Branchiopoda; order Anostraca; family Branchinectidae; genus Branchinecta; species Branchinecta lynchi. The sequence continues at coordinate 13,371,861 of JAKZAP010000015.1, forward strand.
ATCCATTCTAAAGTGTGACATGAGACTGCCGCCCCCTTTAACCCGATGAAAAATGTGTAGCCTGTGTAGTGGCATTGTAATAGTACGAAAACGTTGCATATAATAGCAAATAATACTATCATTTAATGTGCCTCAGACTGGTCCAATCTTATCTAGTAGTATCCAGTAGCATCCTGTCTTGCCATAGTAGTATCCAGTCTTGCTAATAGTAGCATATAGTAATATCGGGAACTCCCCCCAGAGTAGTCGGATTCGGTCTGGACTTGAAATGGAACTGGACATGAAAAATAACATATTTTTTTAACAAAAAATTTTATCAGCACATCTTGAAATTTACGGGAGCTCACCGGAGAGGGTTGCCGGGGAGCTATGCCGGGGGATTTTCCACCGGGGGGTGGGGAGGGGGGGGGGGGGGGGTAGCCAGAACCCCACTTGTCCATCCATAACGGAAATGTTCATTGTCTGGGGTCTTTGCGGAAACCTTATGGCCGACTTAATTGCCAAATGAATGTAGGAATTGGGCTAAATTCGGGAAACCTCCACAATTTCATCCTTATCCATCCATCCATTCATCCATGGCTGGATCTGGTCCTGGCTTAGCCATGGCAAATCTAGTATCCTCCCCAAGATACAGCTTGACCCCTCGACCCATCTGGCACAGACGTACCACAAGATTCCCGTTAATTTCTTAATCTTTGCTTTATTCGCATATTTGACTTGTCTTCATATGAATACTGCATAGCCGAAATGTGGCCTATTATTGCATGTATTTTTTTTTCAAATATTTGTTGAGTACATTACTTTTTCGCGTAAATACAATTAGTTCTTGTGTTTAACATCCCGATTAAAAATGTGTAGCCTGAGTAGTACTATGGTAGTAATACGAAAAATTTGCATGTAATACTATGTAATACCAAAGAATACTATCATTTGATGTGCCTCAGACTAGTCCAATCTTAAGTAGCAGTGTCTAGTAGCATCTTGTCTTGTCATAGTAGCATCCAGTCTTGATAATAGTAGCATATAGTAGTATGCAGTAACACGGTAGCCTTGAAGTAGAAGCACGTAGTAGCATCAGTTAGTACTGCATGCTACTTTTTCGTACTTCCTGGGAAAGAAGTAGTATGCAGTAACACGGTAGCCTTGAAGTAGAAGCACGTAGTAGCATCAGTTAGTACTGCATGCTACTTTTTCGTACTTCCTGGGAAAGACCCAGTCGGCCACACAGTCAAAAGGTCTTCTGAACTGAAGTGTTGGAATAGCTTGGATCGCTCAAATAGTTTAAGTTAAATTCTCCTCTCTTCAGAAACCCGCATGCCATCTAGTGGTTTTCGGTAAATTGGACATTAATGAGTTACCAAATGAAGATCTAGGAGGATCTCGGGACACATGTTCAGTTAAATTGAAACTTATTGATACCTTTTTTGGTCTGGTAATGGTAACTAGTCTTACCGCTTGGAGACTTGGCGATTTGTCTTATGAGTATAAGAAAAAAATTGACTTATAGGAAAATGGGGTACAACCGTGTGCTCGAGCGTTTCCTTGTGTTTCCTTGTATTTTCGTAGTAAATTATGCGCTTACTTTTCGAAAAGATGCCTCATGTCTGAGGACATTTGCCGTATTTTTCGTAAAAACAATCGATTTTTTTTCGGAAACGGTAAATTTTTCTTCAAAACAGTCGATTTTTCTTAAAAAAGGTCTTTTTCTTGAAAATAGTCGATTTTTAAACAGTCGTTCTTTCGCCAAAAAAGTCGGCAAAAATGACAAGCAATTCAATTCAATTCAATTCACTTTATTCGAAAAACATGCGACGGACAGAGCCGATTATTAGTTTTTGTTGTCAACATGTATGTCAATCGATGAGCCAAAAACAACATGCACAAAAATACAATATATACAATTGATAACTATTTTACAGACTAAAAAATCGACCCGGCATTAAACAACTTAACAAACGAGGGCACAAAACTAAGCTCATAACGAGCATGTGAAGCAGTCACAGGTTGAAGTTTCGGTACAGGCTCTGCAATGGACCTGCTTGGCCTTAACCGAGCCGGTTCATGTTGGGGCGGGAGGATATTTCGGTGAATGGGGCTCGACAGGATTTAATGTCCAAAAGATAGGGAGAGTTTTAAACGACGGGAGTGAAGGGTTTGAAGTTGAAACTGATTAAGGAGGGATATGTATGGTACTTTCGGGGCTTTTGAAATTACTAGGAGGGCACGGTATTGCACCCTCTCAACCCGGTCAGACTGTTCCCTCGTCAGTCCAAAATGCCATACAGGGCAGCAGTACTCAAGTGTCGAACGAATAAAAGAAAAATAAATGCGAAGGAGGTGTGGGGCAGGGATTCCATGGCGAGCCAGCAACTTTAGAGATCTGATGGCCAAATTGGTTTTCTTTGACATGCCATCGACGTGCTTGTTCCACTTCAAATCTGAAGTTATATGGACACCAAGTAGTTTGATTTCGGTCACGTGACTAGCGCTGGGAATAATTGGGTTAAAAACTGGCGTGGATTTTAAAAAAGAAATGGTTAAAATTACAGATTTGTCGCAGTTGACAGTCATTCTGTCCACCTTTGCCTCTTGACATATATCATTCATTAGTGAACCTGCACTGCTTGGGAGGTTTTTCCGACAGCATTCAATGAGTGACAAGTCATCGACATACTTCCAACGGTTGTCCAGTGTTGTTGCCAAATCATTTATCATGACAAGGAACAAAAGTGGTCCCAAAAGGGTACCTTGAGGAACACCACAAAAGATGGGCAGTGGATCAGAGTAGGTGGACTTATATTTTGTCCGTTGACATCTGCCTGAAAGAAAACTAGCGATTAAACGAACAAGGAATGAGTGTACACCTAGGCCAAGAAGTTTTTTTTATAAGAATATTATGGCAAATTAAATCAAAAGCTTTTCTTAGATCTATTGCAATAAGATTAATCCAAGAATCTGGTTCATCAAGGTTTTGTAAGATTTTGTCAATTATACTTACTAGGTAATGAGATGTAGACGTGTTCGGCATATTTCCAAACTGCCTCGGATCAATTTTCTCCAAAATACGGTCTTTCAGCCATGCTGCGACAAAACTCTCATACACTTTGCTAAAAATGGGTGTCATGGTGATCGGTCGGACGCCAGAAAAATCATTAGGCGCATCTTTTTTTGGTATTGGTGTAATGAAACCATTTTTCCAGATTGATGGATACTCACCTGTTTTTGTGACCTGATTAAAAAGGAGTGTTAGTGGTAAATAGCTAGTCGGTAAATACTTTTCTCCACCCCCCCCACCCCCCCCCCCCCCCAAACATTTTGGATAGTATCGCCTCTGCTAGCATAGAGACCAAATTAAAATTAGCTATTCCAGCGTCTGCAGAACCCCTCCTGTCCTGGGAAACGAATTTCGGGTGTATATTAAAATCTTCCTTGTCCTTTTCAAGCGTTGTTCGCACCTCAACCTCGATTTGTAATCGATTTTTTTTCATCTGTTCTGGGCACACTTGTTTCACGGGCCTCCTGTCATTATATTTCTGATGGCTTTTCCATTATGTTTAAAAATTCTATTCCTTCTTTTTCCACTTATAGTCTAAGTTTTACCAACAATCCATGCACATAACCTTGTCTCTCACTTTTGGTCTATAAGGTAAATCAATGTTTTCCAGCCAGACTTCACCTTAACAGCTAACCTATTGTACTTTTGACAGGCTAACATCTGAGAGACCTGAGTGAGGCAGACACAAATCACACGGGAGTAGAACAGGTAGCCGTCTTGCTGCCCCCATGAATAATTTATCCCAGCTATCGGGGTTCTGAAACCTGGTTTAAACGACTCTACTTGTCTTTAAAGACGGGCTTACGACTGAAGCTGTGTAGAGCCAAAGTTAACACACAATTTTTAAACGACTCTGATTGATTTTTATCAAAAGGAATGCCTGGGACCTAGGCGAGGCCAAAATAAACGACTAACGACCCCCCTCCCCCTCCCCTCCTCACCCCCCCAAACTGCGTTGTACGCAGTTTTGGCGTGCATGCCTTCCTAGTAATTCTTGAAAGCATTGATAGAGTAGCTTATTGCATCTACATGTCTTGAACAGACGATCAGGGTCGGGAACATGTAGATCTTAATTCCTGCCAGTGCTTCGACACCATCACCATTACCATATGGAAAAGTTGAAATTCTTTCCACTTGATAATAAAAGTGCGTAAAGTCCTGACGGGAATTCTAAAATTCAGGCTTCACCGTCCAGATTTTTCTTCCGGATCCCAAACGACTGTTTTCGTCAAGACGGATCTGGAAGATGAAGACAGGTAAAAAAAACTGTTGGGAAGTCCGGGGTAGCAGACCCCCCAGATTCCGGACGTCTGGAAGGTGACTTAGTGGAAATCCATTCGAGAGACACAATAACAAGCAAATGCAGAAAGAAAAGGGAAAGTAATTGACAGTTGTGATTGGGATACAGGAGATATTTGAAAAGTCAAGGTGAAAATTACTCTCAATATGTTATGAAGGGTAACAAAAAAGCCAGGCATTGACCAAGCATATCCCTAGATTTCAGAGGCTTCTGAATAGAGAGAATGAATTCTACCCAACGGTAACGGGTAGGAGTAGTAAAAGAGTAATTTAACAATGGGAAGTATAGGGCTTTCGACTTTGAAAATTATCCATCTTTTGTTACTATTATAAGCCTGTAAATAGCTGGAAACGATTCCTTTTTTTTTTTTTAATTGTATAATCACAGTTTTAGAGAGAAGCTTGATCAGAAATGAGAGTTTGAAGGCTTCAAGATTTCGCCACAAAAACGAAATCTGCTTCCTATTGGTTGGTTTTCAATGACATGTAATAACCAACCAGTAGGATTAAGAGGAATCAACGTTCAATAAAGGCTCTCTCCACTAAAGACTTTGTCCTATGTCATAAGACTGGCCATCTGGCAAGAGATTGACCCTCGAAAAAAGGTGGAAAGCATGGCCCATCTAGTCACACAAGAAGCACACATTGTTCCAAGGAGAAAACTAGACCTGGTGGTCTCAGTGCGCTTGCCCGCAGTCCAAAAAAGTCAAGGAGTCAATGGCATCCATAGATCGAGTTTGTCTGGGGACACTTGACGGCAAGGAAATGGAATTCTTCTTGGATCAGACCTGACTCTAGTGCAGGCTTATTCGGTGAATCCTTCTTGCATCAACCACTAAAGCCCTGCGAGATTAGATGTGTCTTCGGTGATGGTCTGTCTGCCAACGACCAACAAGCTCGTGGAAATAGTCCAAAAGGATGGCTCTGTCGTTAGTCATCAGATGGAGGTAGGAGTAGTCGAAAGTCTACCGGTGCTTGTAATAGTTGGATGCGGCTTCCTTGACTTAAAAAATGTGATAAAGCTCGAAGACACGACTGCGAAACCTTTTTCAATGGTTGTGACCCACTCAAAATCAAGCGGATAAGCAAACGATAGAGCACACCAAACCGAGATATCTCAAACTAACGACGATGTCTCAGTTCTTGGAACTGACGACGAAGAGCAGGACTGCAACAGTACAGGTAGAAGCATCGCTATGGCTGGTAACATCGACTCACACACTAGTGAGTGCCACAAATCGCCAGTTGGCAGCAGCTTAGCTCGCCGCAGTGTTTCAAACCCTGTCGAAAAAGCTGAAGCTGCTCGTCGAGGGGACAACCGAAACTTTAGCTGCTAGTTCCCGAACCTTGCCGATCTGCGATACTCATTTTCGGCCATGATTTCCCCATGAGTGGTCATATGGGACTAAACAGGACCAAGGACAGCATCTCCAGCAGATTATCACGCAGCCATTCACAAGAGTACCACGTCAGACCACTCCAGGAGTCATCGGCAGGAAACAAGTTTATCCGCGTCATTGTGGACTATGCTACTCGTTACCATGAGGCAGTTCCACTTCGGATGGTAACAGCGAGAAAGAATGCAGACGAACTGACAAAAAACGTGAGCCACTATGAATTATTTGACGAAATCGTACCAGATTGAGTTCCAACTTTCTCTGCTCGACCTCGAAGACCTTCTACAAGATCCTCGACGTCAAACTCATCAAACAATTACCTAAAACCCAAAATACAACGGCCTCGTCGAATGCTTCAACGCGTGCTCAAGAAGTTCGCATCGGAGGATACGAAGTCTTGGGATAATTACCTGCCGTCTTTTTGTTCGCTTACGGGGATACCAATCACCGGTCAACTAGATTCTCCCCCTTTTGATCTCCTCTACGGGCAAAATGGAAGAGGAATCCTCGATATCATGAAGGAATCGGGGGAAGAAACGGAGAATGGTCAGAAAGCTGAGTCAGTCGTCAGCCACATCATCAGCATGAGGAAAGAACTTGCAACGTACCAAAAGATGACGAAACCAAAAATATCGCATCTCAAACAGCCAAAAAGTGGTACGACAAATTAGTCTACACTACAAGAAGGTGACGAAGTACTACTCCTTCTGCCAGAAGGGAGTAATAAAAATGAAGTTTCATGGAGAGGAACCCTTCATAGTTCTTCGCAAAGCAGGAAGAATAGACTACGAGACTGAACTAGACTAGAAGTATTTCACATCAACTTGCTTTGGAAGTACCACTGGCGACAGTCTCACCTTCAAAGTCGATAACCCCTCGCTTACTCTTACAGTTATCCACAACGATAGCTATTGATGTATGTTCAGCGTCTTCCATCTTGACAGTGACGAACCAGATTCCACCATATGCACGTTCCCCGAACCAGTGAAGCCAGACATCGAAACCGACATGGATTCGATGATCGACACAAGAAACCAAGGTGAAGGAGGCTCAAACTACGGTCATAACTGGATGCATGTCCTGACATCATTACCAACAGTATTGGGTATTCCATCATATCCGTCTTCCACCATATCGTATACCCCAATCTCTGGAGCAGGAAGTAAAGGCTGAGCTAGACAGACTTCTACAAGCTGGCACCATGAGCGAATGGTGCTTCCCAATTACAGTAGTATCGAAGAAGTCAGGAGAACTTTGGATTTGTCTGGATGTAAGGAAATCTTACACAGTAACAAAGTCGGAAGTATCCCAGTTCCAACAGCACACGAACTCATTGAAAAAATCTCGGACGCCAGGTATCTGACTGTCCTGAACTGCCGAAATGGGTACTGGCAGGTTCAACTAACAAACCGAGCCAGACAGAATTCAGCGTTCGTTACCACATACGGAACGGTCAAATGGACTGTCGTGCGATTTGGGTGGAAGAATGCGTCTCCTCCTCACCAAAAAAAGATGGACCAAATCTTCAAAGATCTTGTGAAGTTTGTGAAAAGTTTCTGCGATGATTTAATAATCTTCTCCACATGATTTGTGGAACATATCTGCCATCTACGAATCGTTCTGCAAAGTCTTCGCGAATATGAGTCACCATTGGTCTAGCCAAGACCCATGTTGCAGGTGGTTGTGTCCGCTACCTAGGTCAAATGGTAAGAAGTGGCAAGATTGAACCTTCACTGGACAAGATAGAAACCGTTCAACGATGTACAAGGCCAAAAACGACGACACAGTTGCGTGCCTTCCTTGGTCTTGCTGGCAACTATCAGAAGTTTTTGGTCAACTAAGCTAAGATCGCCCACCCATTGTCAGATTTCACCAGAAAAACTGTCCCAGAATGGCTGCCATGGAAATAAAAACGACAGCGTGCCTTCGAGAGACTGAAGGAATTGCATCGGTTGCGTTTTTGCATATACCATGGTATCTGTTATCAAGGTAATTGGATCTGCAATAAGCCGTTTCTGCAGTTACCGTGGTGTCTGATACACTCTTGCTCTGCAAAAATGACAACTGCCGAAATGTGCTTTTCGTACTCATCCCATTAGAAAAAACATATCCGGTCACATCACTAAGTGCCAAGCTTCTTTCGCACAAATTTGAAAAAAATTGATGAAAGTGAGATGGATTTTTCAGATGCCTGAGAAGCCCAAGTTTCAACAGACCACTCGTTGTTTAAACGGCGCTTTCAGGTTTCGCCATTGATGCTGTCTTAACCCAGTGGCTTGACGACGGAGAGCATATAATCCTCTACGTTTCCCGAAAGTTCCTCGAGAAGTCAAGAGAAAGAGTGTCTTCAATCCCCCGGGTGATCATCGGCCCTTTGAGATCATGAATTTGGATCTTTTGGCCAGCGGTATTTTTTCCACTAACGGTTTAGATGCGCGCTTTACGGCAGTTGGAAATTCATTTAAAAGCAAAAGCTCTTCAGGTAAAATGACCAGAGGCGTATGGGGTCAAGAAAATGTATGGTTTGCTAAAAAGTATTTGCTTGTCCTTTTCAATTAAAGTGAATAGTTTGAGAGATTCATTTAGCAAAAAAAAAAGAAAAACATCGGATCCAGTCTTGTTCTGCAAACTGCTCGTAAATTATATTCGAAAAAATTGTTTTTGGTATTTGTCACGGTACAAGTCCTTTGTGTAAAAAAGCGCCATCTATATTATTCGTTTCCGTGACATGGGGATATGAACTGGCTGGATGGATTTACCTTCGGGCGGGATCACTATTCCCATGGCCGGCTTCTACCAGGATATTGTAGTGGTTTGCGAACTCTGTTCACAAGCCCCTCGCTAGATCAGTGGTAGAGTGACTGCCTTGTAAGCAGAAGGTTCTGGGTTCAAATCCCGGCTTAGGAGAATATTTGTCTGTCAGTTCACTACTTATAAATATTTGTTTAGAGGATTCGCTTGACCTTACCACCAAGTTCCATCGGGATCGACTAAAACCAGGAAGGGAAGGGAACGCGAGAAAAGCAGGAAGGCACACTAAAACCAGGAAGGGCATACTAAAACGAGGAAGGGCATACTAAAACCAGGAACGCTGTCGCCCGAATTCAGAATTGGAAAGCCGCACCCTTCCCTTCCTCTGTTCAGTATTCTTCGAGGGGTCGGCAACTTCTCAAATACAAAGTTCACCATCCCTTCCTCGTTTTAGTATCCTGGCAGGGGTAGGCTTCAAGATCAGTGAGGGGTTGGCAAATATCAACATTATAATTCACCTTTTCATTTTTAGTTCTGACGGTAGGAGACTAATTCCCCGAGTCCATTGAGGGGTCGGCAACTTTTCAAACCCGAAGTTCACCATCCTTCCTCGTTTTAGCATCATGCAAGGGGTAGGCATTAAGATCAGTGAGGGGTCGGCAAATATCAAAATTGTAATTCACCTAATAATTTCTAGTTCTAACGGTAGGCGACTAATCCCCGGAGTCCAGCGAGGGGTCGGCAACTAAGATGTCAAGTCCACCACTTCCTTCCTCCTTTTAGTACTAAAACAAGGAAGGACTTTGAGGGGTCGACAACTACGAATTGCGACTAAAATCCCCGCAGTCCAGCGAGGGGTCGGCAACTTTTTCAAATCAAAGTTCACCATCCCTTTTTGGTATCCTGATTTGAGTAGGCATTAAGTTCAGTGAGGGGTCTGCAACTGTGAAAATTGTATATCGGTAGGTAGGCAACTAATTCCCCGAGTCCATTGAGGGGTCGGCAACTTTTCAAACCCAAAGTTCACCATCCCATCCTTGTTTTAGTATCGTGACAGGGGTAGGCATTAAGATCAGCGAGGGGTCGGCAAATATCAAAATTGTAATTCACCTTTTCACTTCTTCTTTTCTGAATGTAGGCGACTAAAATCCCCGGAGAATAGAGTTGGAAACTAAGATAAGTATACCATTTCTTTCCTCGGTTAATTACCTTGAAAGTACTAAAATGAGGAAGGAAATTATTCTTCTCCGAGGGGTCGACGACTAAAGTCCTTGGAGTCCAGCGAAGGGTCGGCAAATGAGATATTTAAAAATTCACCAATCCTTGGTGAAAGGAAATTATTCTTCTTTGCAACTATCTTTAACTAAGATCATCCGAGTCCGGCGAGGGGTCGGGAACTACACAAATTGTAATTCACCTTTTCATTTCTCGTTTTGACAGTAGGCGACTAAAACCCCCCGAGGAGTTGGCAACTAAGATAAGTATACCATTCCCTTCCTCGTTTTTCAATTTTTTTCAATCAATGTTTATTTTCCTTAATATTTATGTTTTCACAAAAAATAGCGTAGGATTGTCAACAAATTTATACACTCGAATTATATATACAATTAAATGATGCATTTTCAAAATGTCACTGTAGCTGATTATAAAATTTGACAAAGTATGGCACAAATGAGTTAAGGTATCTGTCCGATGAGTGAGTTGGTGGGGCAATTAGTTTTTGTTTCCCTGCGTTTTTTTGGGATGTCCGGGTAGCTGGGTTGTCAGTTCTTGGAGCAATGAAAGCAGGTAAATTATCGCGGTGCTGCTCACTTGCTAGGCACGTCATCCCGAAGTTCATTACCAACTGGTGGCGTCTTTCGGACAAAGTGACCAACTGAAGTGTTGTTAGGCTATTTTTGTAGTCGATGTAATTTGATCCAAGAATTATTTTGCAGGCTCTCTTTTGAAACACTTCGAGTCGGTCGCTTTGTTCTTGAGTGATCCCAGCATTCCATACCGGGCATCCATATTCGAGTAGTGGACGGACGTATGTCAGGTAGCATATAAGGAGATTTTTCTTGTGAAATCCAAACCGTCTCAGGAGAGTGAAAGACCGAAGTGCTTGATTGGCAATTTTATAAAGATAGGCCATATGTGTAGTCCATCGCATGTCGTTGTCAAAGAACACCCCCAACACTTTAACAGATTTGGCAATTGTTAGCCCAACTTCTCCAACTTCGGGAATTTCTCGCTTCAGAAAGCTGACTCGGAAGATGACTGACTTCTCCAGGCTAAGCGTGAGCTTGGCTTCCATTGCCTGAGAATTAATATCTGCCAAGAGATTTTTTACGGGGTTCACACCCGGTGGGTCCCCCAGTGATCTGAGTAAGGCGGCATTAAGGTCATCAGCATATTTGTATCGGTGCATGAACTCAGCTAGCAATTTGTTGATTACCATTATGAAGGCTAATGGTCCGATTTTGCTACCCTGCGCTGCGCCACACGTTATGTCAAGTAGTGACGACGTTTCGCCGTGACTTAGCTTTACACACTGTGTTCTGTTTGTAAGAAACTCTGCTAACATTCGAGTGACGATCTGTCTGGCTCCCATTTCGGTGGCTTGCGTCACGACGATGTTATGGTCCAAATAGTCAAACGCTTTAACAAAGTCGGCAATGATTGTGTCCACAAATGTTCCTTCTTCTTCAAGGTGCCAGAGAATGTCATGCAAGAATTTTACCAAATAGTGTATTGTACTACAACCTGGGCGAAACCCGTATTGCCTCGGGTCAAGCTTATCCTTGATGTCACTGTATAGCCAAGTCATAAATAAATTGCTCAAAAACTTTGGAGAATACCAAAGTTTTTGAGATGGGTCTCAGATCCTTTACAGATGTAGCGTTTTTCTTTTTGGGGATCGGAGTAATATATGCCAGTTTGAAGTGCTTCGGGAAAACACCTTCTATCAGAGATTGATTGAAAACCGCTGTCAGTGGTGTTGCCAGCTCGTTTGCGCAGTGTACCACGAACCGAATAGGTATCTCACCGGGATATGTGGCTTTTCTGGAATCAAGCTTTGATAGGACGTCTGAAACTTCGGCTGGTTTTATTATGGGTATTTCTGTGAGTGGTGGTAATTCAGGCATTGAAGTGAGCCCGGGATATTGAGTGCAGATGTCCGCAAAGTAATTGTTTATGCTCTCGGCAGTTATCGCATCACCTTTTTCATCCAGAATTTCCAGGTGTTTCCTGTCGCGCCCTAATAGCTGTTGAACAGAAGAGTGAAATTTACGAGGGTGGGTGGACAGTAATTTTCCTACAGATTTTTTGCCGTAATCCTTTCTTGATCGTTTCAGCTTCTTCGTGATGATGTTGCGGAGCTTCTTTGCATTCGTTATATCGCCTGTTTGGAAGAGACCATCTCTTTCCCGAATTAAGCTCTTAATCTCGCTTGTTACCCACGGTTTCGTGATATTTTTAACAAGGATTGTTTTCTCAGGAAACACTTCATTGTATATTTCGTTGATAGTCGTGCAAAATGCATTGGCCATCATATCAGCATTTGACTGACCGTAGAGATTGCTCCAGTTGTGTGTAGTTAGCTTTTGCTTTAGTTCTGTTGTTTGTTTGTCTGAGGTTGGTCTATATGTGATTTTTTTCTTTGGGGGTATCGGTGTATTTTGATGTGGCTTCCATAGAACTGTTATGTGGTCGCTCATCCCCAGGGCGGGAAGCGCAGTTGGGTCGTTGTAGAAGTCACTCGTTGACGTGAATATTAGGTCCAAAGTTTTACTTTCACGCGTGGGAATTTTGACGACCTGCTGAAGTGATATCGATTTTTCAATCCATTTGGGTACGATATCATTAAAATCGCCACAGATTACGAATCCAGCATAAGGGAATTTGCTTCTGAAGTAGTCAATACTGAACTGCAAGTACTCCATGAGCTGTTTCCTAAATGGACCTTTCGGTGGATAATAGACTATACCGAATATGAGCGATGACACGGTTTTAGGCAGGTGCCGCGGCTTCGTCCAGACCCATAAGACTTCTAAGCGAAAGTCTTTTTCCACCGGTGGAGTGACAATGCGTTTGGGAGTTTGACTTCTACAGACAAATCCAACACCTCCTCCATGCTTTACTGGGTTGCCGGAGGCGTCAACTCTCGGGGAAATCATGCAATCATATCCATCTATTTGTAGAACGTCTGAATTTTCTGCCCAAGTTTCAGTGAGGCACGCCACATCTACTGCATGATCAGTTAACATTTGGCTTAGCTCTTCGGTTTTATTGCACACTGACCGGACGTTAGAAAGTATGATGCTGGGGAAACTATATGTTGCACGGTGTAGAACTGGTTTATTTTGCAGAAACTTCGGGTAAGGACCATTTCTTGTTGCATGTGGTGTAGTTGACTTGTATTGATTTTCTTCGTTGTGAGAGTGCAACCCCGGATTAAGGTATAAGATGTCCTTTGAGGGAAGCAAAAGTTCAGTGGTTTGAGTAGAGATTGGTGTTGGTAGTACTTGATCAGGGTTTTCGAGTTTCCTTGAGTCCGTTTTAGATGGGAGGTTCTGTCGTGGGGGCTGGTAGATCTTATGTAGTTCGCACCAATGGTGAAGTGCTATGCTTTGAAAATGTGGAACTTGGAGTTTATATAGGTACGGGTTGTACGCCAGCGTGTTTTGTTCCAATGTTGCTCGTTTTTTGGAGCGGAAAAATTGTCAGTGACTACTGCAGGGGCTGCTATTCTATCAGAAGAATAGACATGATTGTATTTGCAGGCATCTCCATGCCGGCAACCCTTCTCTGTCATGAAAAATTTACATTGGCGCTGCTGCTTAGAAGGGTTGGGTTCGAAGGATTCAGTTGTCTGCCATGGGCGCCATATCGTTGTTGTGGGTCGGGTTATATATAGTACTGCTCTGTTATCTTGTCGGTTATCGGTCGGTGGTGGCTGTTGTGCGAGACGATTGCTATGAAAGTATTTGCAGGTCTTCCCCCGTCTACATTGGCCTAATTCGTATTTCCGGCATTTTTCCGGATGGAGCTGAGGGCATATGGACATCGCAAAACAGCCTTCGGCTTGGAGATGGTCAGCACAGACTTCGGGAATATCGGCTGGGTGGACGAACGTGCATTTACTTCCTTAAAGTACTTTCTTAAAGTACTTTCTTTAGTACTTTCAAAGTAATAAAACGAGGAAGGAAATATTTTTGAGGGGTCGGCAACTGCCGATGACGTCAATATGCACGTGTCACGGTGACAGCCGCGAAAATTTGCCGATTTGTTCGAAAACAAATTTTATGGCGTAAAACGGATACGTCAGCTGAATTTTATCGGAGCTACATTTCGGCCCAGTGTTGTCACCCGACCAAAATTAAGCTTACTAGATTCTGGAGATTTTGTTTTACTAGATTTAATAAATTTCAATATATTTTAGTAACTTGAAAACAAATTTAATCTATTGTTTTTAAGAAAATTTGACCTGTTTAAAAAAAAAAATCCACTGTGTTTCCAACTCTTCTTCGAGTGGTCGGCAACCCCCAACGAGGGCCGGCAAATCAAATATTTAAAATTCACCATTTCGTTCCTCATTTTAGTATCTTGAAGTTACTAAAACGAGAATGGAAATTTTTCTTCTTTGCAACTATCGTTTAACTAAGATCCTCCGAGTCCGTCGAGGGGTCGCGAACTAAACAAATTTTAATTTACCTTTTCGTTTCTCATTCTGACGGTAGGCGACTAGAATCCCCCGAGGAGCTGGCAGCTAAGATAAGTATACCATTACCTTCCTCGTTTTAGTACTTTCAAAGTAATAAAAAGAGGAAGGAAATATTTTCGGGGGGTCGGCAACAAAAACCCTGCAAGTCCAGCGAGGGACCGGCAACTTAGATATTTGAAATTCACCATTTCCTCCCTCATTTTAGTACCTCGTAGGTAATAAAACGAGGACGGAAATTGGAGATTATTCTCTTTGAGGGGTCGGCAACTAAGATATTTCAAGTCATATAAGGGGTATCAAACTAACACCCTTATCGTTCTCCGCCTTTTCATTTCTCATTCTCATTCAAGGGGTCGGTAATAACTTTAATATCCTGTGAGGGGTGTGCACCTAAAGTCACCTCTTTCTTAATTTGCTTGATGGGTCGGCAACTCTTCTTCTTTGATGGTTATGCAACTACTGACAGCTCTCTTTTGATTTTAGCGAGGGCTGGCAGCCAATACATTCGATTTACCATACCTTTCTTCGTTTAACTTCGTTTTATTAGCCTTGCCAGGAGACTATATGGACTAGCGTTAGAAATAAAACGCAGTTGAAAAATTCACACAACCCAAACTTGTACGTAGATCATGTCATCATTAAAGGCGCAATGTCTAAGGGCACTGACAATTGTCAGCTGACAGGACAAATAAAACGACATTAAGCGGTCACAGCAGTTAAACAAAAAGTCACTTGGCCGACAGGGCCGTGACAATGGTAAGTCGAGTGCGGCTTTAGTATCCCCTAAAAGGTCACTTCCTTTCCAGTAATTTTTCTTCCTATGATCTCGAGAGATTAAGGGAAGTTAACTTAAGAGGAAAATAAGGAAATCTTGAGAGCTTGGAATTTGTTGGCTCTCCTCCAGTTTCTTGTAATTCCTTATTATCATCTAGTATATTCTCTTATTGATTCTTTATAAACTTTGAACCTCTTCTTATCTCAATTTCTCTTTACAGATCTTCGCCGGCGAAAATATGGGAAGGACACGAAATGCCAGTACCATGACAAATATTTGTAATTAAACCAGCGTAACTTAACACGAGTTATAAAACCTTCCACAGCTTCTGTTCTTCTTCTTTACGTAGTTTGCCTCCTGCCTCCTGATAAAGACAGGTAAATCTATTGTAATTGCATGGAGTTTCAATCTTTTGACATTCATGAGAGAACGTTATATGTATTACTAGAACTTGTTTTTAATATTTATTTTTTCATTATGTAAGTTAAGTCACACAATGAAATTCTTTCTCACATCACGGAATTAGTCATTCCACAAAAGATCTTCCATGCAATTTATAATATATTTGCTGCTGTTCCATCGTTGATCATTCGAAGACGTGATGGGTGACGCCTTTTAGTACATCGACCTGCAAATTGTGAATCGTTAGACAATGTCTCCCGTAACCAATACGATTTTTATGTTGTTTCGTATGAGATCAGACTCGATGAATTCCATTTCTTATAGATAAAAGGTTCTCCTTGCGTGTTACAACTAATAGATTATATGGGAATCTAGTGAATGTACATGTCTTGGTAGTTTCGAGATCCTGAGTATCGACAGCCGATACATAGCATGTCCAAACCACCGCTACATGGCAACATAGAACGACAAGTTTAACGTGCAGTCTGAACTTGTGAATATACGATCTAAAGTTTGTAGCTTAGTTTTTAATATCTTATTTAGCAATATGGTCAACTATTTTCAATGATTGCAGAATTAAACCTGAGATAAACTGAGCAATTTGCCTTCGATCCCCGTTTTTACAAACGTTATGTTGACAATGGCTTTACAGCATGGGAAAATCAAAAGTAACGTAAATTTTTGCGCTTGTAGACCTAAAGCTAAAACATTTAGACGTGCTGGTCGCCAACGTACAAGCTAATTTTAGTTGTTCGGTCTACAGGTAACCCACTCACAACGGCAAATATCTGTCTTACGATTCGTACCAACCAGAAAACTAGGTTTTCATACGAAACCCTCACAGACAACGAACCAAAGCAAAATTCGGGACGGACTTCACGACAACAAATTTCTTTAATTAGTTGGTTGAGAAAAATGATTCGGAGAAGACTGAAGATCCATTCGGCCACCAAACCGGCACTGACAAAAATTCTCTATTGCCGTACGTTAATATCGTCGAATATCAAGTTCCAAACCAAAACCAAAGAGTTATTTATTTGATACCCTTCTACTGTGTGAAGCGCTATATCGGCAGGACAGTCTTGCAACCTGCACCGGACTTCACCAAACTATTAGAGAAGCCGTTGAAATTTCGATAAACCGTTCAGATCTAAGCCGAGGCACAAGCGAGTACTCACTTCCAGAAACATGGAACGACATTATCAGCAATTCAGTCCACCAAAAAATCACCGATATGTTCTGTAGAATCAGTCTGCCGGAGTCCTATTGTATTTCTATCTTTGTCTCAACTGGGTAGCAATAGAGAGCATTCCTTCGGAAAATGGTCCCAACATCCACCAGTGGAAGGAAACCCAGACCACTAAAGATCGCCGATATGTTCTGTAAAATCAAACTGCCGGTGTCCTATCGTGTTTCTATCTCAGCCTCAACTAGGTAGCAATAGAGAGCAACACGCGCACCGGAGAAGGGTAGGAGGAAAACAATCAACAAATCGGCGAATTATTCTGTTAAACATGTTGGGCCGAAAACATTAACGCACCAGAAACATGAAACACCTGCGGAAGGAAACCCAGACCACCAAAGATCACCGATTTGTTCTGTAAAATCAGTCTGCCTGTGTCCTATCGTGTTTCTATCTCAGCCTCAACTAGACCTACGTTGCCTGGGCAACGTGAAGTGTTGCGGTAACCTTTGTCCGGCTTCTCTGACTAAAGTGTTGCGAGAGCAACACTTTGGTTTTGTTTCTTCCCTGTTGGTTAAATGCTGAAGTTGCCAACTTATCGAAGATTTTAAAAGGTATGTTCTATAAAAAGAACCATCACATGATCAAAAGCTATTGTTCAGCGTTGTAAAAAAACAACAACAATAGAATATCGGAAGAAGGGACTAAATTGACTTCGCAGTCAGTTGATCTTTAATCCTTTTCCATCGTAGACATCGTAACGGATGAAAACTTGGAACAATATCTTATATAATCTAGTTGGTATTATAAAGCTATCCTTAACTTTTCAGGATTAAAATACCGTAGATGACACTATTACCTATTACGAAACTACCTCATTGTTCTACATTATCGTTTGTACCCGTTGCGTAACCAGTTAATCACAGGTTACAGCGATAGACCATCGATACAAACTTTCTACCGTCAGGTTTATAGAAATCGAATACAATGTGCACCAATTTACAAAAGTTCTAGCCCCTCGTGAACCGATTCTTACTTACAAGTTTCTCTCCCGTGATAGACATCAAGTTCACCGGATAAAAATAATGGGTACACTAGCGAGCAGAAGTTTTAAACTCCTCATCCCTGAAGATGATTGTAGCATAACAGCCGCTTATTACTTACAAGCCCCTCGCATGTAGGCGATTTCAACTACTTTTTACAACACAAGAAACTAGTCTTCACCTAGTTACATCAGTCCTCTGCTGTTTTCTCATCCTTTCTCATAAGTTTGCAGTTTTAAATAGAACTGCCATGGATCCTTTCAATATCAGTATTTACATAATATTTAATCTTTGTATCTACTTGATCCATAGAATTTTTTATTGCTAAGCAGAAGTCACATTGCTCCATGGCAGTTTTCTTTGTTAAATGTGTCTTACTCACTTTTACTGGCAATAAGCTTTTCTGGTACTTCGAAGACACTGGATTCCTTAATGGTATTAGATCGTTCGCCAAGGTATGTTCATTTTTTCCTGGAATAAAATATTAAATGTATAAGTATTTCCAAGAACTTAAAATAGTAGAGCCTTCGTCTAACGGCCATAATTTTTTTGCTCACATTTATATATCGTGCATTAGGAACCATCTCAATTACTCGCTACGCTCGCTTTCCTTCTCTGCTTGGAGATCCCGTTGCAAGTGTTATAAAAATCGGCACTTTTTTCTTTAAAGGATACCTGTATGAAGAGTACCAAGTAACATCCCTATCTGTATGACTTCCATGAACATTGCCTGCGGAAAACCCAATCTTAAGGACGAAATAGTGTTTCCAAGCTATGATTTTTGCTCCATTTTGCATCTGTCCTTATTTCAGTACGGAACACAGTTAAGCCCAAATGTATATCTAGAAGAAATTCCAATACGATCCGGCCAGCGCTGTACAAGATTTGAATGAATTGCGCTTTTTGTTTTAGGAGTCTGCATGTGCAAACCTCCAGGAACGAACATCCGTATTTTGAAAACGTCACGCTTAGGAGAAGAATGCTTTCCGTGGCCATATCTGTAAATGCATTCTCCACTGTGTGTTCAAGTATGGTTTCATTATTCAGGTGTCCTTTAAAACTTGTTTTTCTCAAAAAACGATGACTTAACTTTTCTGTCAACCACTCAAAGGCGTTTGCTGGGGAGAGCTGCGGTGAAGCTTCGCTGAATTGACTAAACTCGGAATTTTGCATCTTTAAAAGGGACCAAGTCCAAAAACATAAGGAGGAAAGAGAATCGTCACCCAAACGATGACTCAAATTATGTGTCAACCAATCAACAGTGTTGCTTGGGGAGAGCTGCGGTGATGCTATTAGAGTTTGTTATCAAGAGGACTAACTAAACTCAGAAATTGAATCTCAAATTAATGTGCCAAGGTTCAAATTTTTGCTACTAGGGTAGCGAATTTTACTTGAAATGAAGTGTCAACTGAACAAATAATTTAATAGAACCTCCCTCTTTGGTCCCATGCAGCGACTATGGATACCCTGCCAAAAATGAGCTGAGCTATAAGTACTTAATCTAGCTTTGAGTTAATGCACGTCTAGTTCTCTCTTTGCCACTGGGCATATCAGAGGGTAAAGTGCAAGAGGCTCGCTGACCCATGTTTTTGGCTTTTGCTTCTGAACTTTCTTCTCCGAAGCTTTACTGCGACAAAGCTGTCTACAGAGGTAATGAATTTTGATGTTCCGCGCAGCTCCTACCCACCTCTCGTTTGTCTCGGGCAGGGAGACAGGGTTCTGGTACTTATTTGTTTCTGTAGGTCTACTTCACTCATTGCCGCTGGGCATCTCAAGAAAAAGTGCAGGTAGCGTGCTGACCCTCTCCATACATGTTTGGCTTTCATTTAGTATTACCAATTAGCAACTATTAGCTGCATTTTTTCCGTTATACAGTTGACCGACCTACAAGATTTCCTTCTATAAGTCTTTTTCTTCCTTTGGTTAGCCGACCTGAGTTTTTATGAGCTGTTTTTTTGCTCTGTTTGCGGTCTGTTAACCGACCTGAGGATTTGTGCGGGAGCTCCATCTAACCGACCTACACTCTTAGCGCAGCGTGAAATTAAAAATTCTCAGCGGAGAGATATGCGCTGGCAACGGGAAGACACCATTTTTTCTTATAAGCCATTTTTTAGAGCTCAGTTGAACCGACCGTCAAGACGAAAAATTGGTCAATAGTGGCAAATAGGTAGGTTAACCAATCTTTGGAGGTAAGGCAAAAAACGCAGCTATTGTAAATAATCCGACATAAATTACTTTATAACTCCAAATCGGAGCAACATGGTTTTAATAATTCACGGTTTTACTTAGCCTATGCTAAGTTTGAGATGGTGAAGATGCTGTTCCCAACAATTGACAATGTTTTCTTTGATTTCGGCCAAACGAGACATACTGCAGAAAATCACGGTAATTTGATATATCTAATACCAAAATCAAAATATTGCCCTACACATAAGACCTTTTTCTGCAACACATTGTGGGACACACACTTCTGGGTGTTTGTCGCGGAAACACCATTGTGTGCCAGAAGAGGAAACTCGCGGAAACGCTGTTCTGCGCGCATAAATTAATTTCAATTCTTACCTATAGTTGTTCTCTTGGTTTGTTCGTTACTGCTTTTCCTCCTTTTTCGTGATAGAATTCTCACAAATTCGTGGCCTGAAATGTAAGAGTACCAATAATATTGTTGTTTGTTCCTGCTCCTGTTCGAAAGTAGCATTCCTAAAAATAAGGAATTTGCTTCCGCATTTGTCCAACCCACATCAGTTTCTGATCATGTTTCGGCTGAATCATTTGACCGGGAAGAAAAATGAGGGTTCTTTCCAGCTCGGACCGTAAGTTACTAAATAGTTACTTTTTAGTCACTTTCAACGTTTCAGCTTTGTCAATAACGGGGAGCACAAGGTAAAAGTATCAATAATATAGTTGTTTGTTCCTGCTCGTGTTTGAAAATAGCATTCCTAAAAATAAGGAATTCACTTCCGCAATTGTCCAACCCACATCAGTTTCTGATGAATGTTTCGGCTGAATCATTTGTCCGGCAAGAAAACTAAGGGTTTGTTCCAGCTCAGACCGAAAGTTACTAAATAGTTACTTTTCAGTCACTTTCACCGTTCCAGCTTTGTCAAAAAGTTACGGGGAGCACAAGGAAGATTGTTACTTCAAAGTAACGTCTTTCTTATTCCCGTGCAAACTTTTTAGCACTATGTTTAGTCCTTATAAGGAATGCGATTCCCATGATCCTACAATCTAGAACCCGGTGATGTCAAGTGGTTAACAAGATTCACTGAATAAATTTTTAGCTTCTTCTCCCACAGTATATACAGTAATAATATGTTGATACTAGCTGAAACGCGATATTTGTCTATTTTTTTGCAGAAATTTCAAATATTTGAAAATAAAAATTAACTTAATGAAAAACCTCAATACATACAACTCCAGGCTTATTTTCGTACCATTATATGCAAAACGGATCCGCAGATTTCCGCCAGAATCAAGCCACAAAATCGACAATCCACTCGCCAAAATCGAATTGGAGCCACAAAGTGATCCATGAAAGTCCTGTTGGTCGCGGAAACACAGTTGTGCCGCGTAAAAGACTGCGGAGACACTCTTTTCGAGCCACAATCGACCCACAAACTGTTTGTCGGAGCAAGGTAAACGCCTCAAGAGCCTTGTCATAGTGGGCTCGAGAGATGGCCTATTTGAAAATCTGATTTCTGCACAGATTTTGCAGCTGAAAATGAGTCTACAAATCTGTGCCGACTTGGTCAGTCCCCAGCTATGTTCTGGAAATTCCCAGGGGATATGACAGGGATATGATGACTGATGGCTATGGGGCAGCTTGGGAATAATGAGCAGATTGCAATTGGGGGGTGTACAATCAAAACTTGACTAGGCATGAGCCCAGTGTGACCAAGCTCTAGTTCCTGTAGTCTGTCCTTCCACTGGACAAGAAGGTCGAAAAAGACACCACCTCTTGGTCGTTGCAAGTCCTTAGTTTCATGTTGTAACATTACATAAGCAATCACTTACCTAGTCTCAATGTTCACAAGAACTAATCATCCACCGATTCCACATTTCTTGATGGTGTTATCAATAACCGTAGCAACGATTAGCAGCGATAATAATAATGGCGGTTACTGACAAGAGGAAACAAAAACTTAAATTTTTTCTTCGGCCCTGTCGCCAGTTCCGATTATTCTTTTTTGGCGCCAGGAACAGCGCCGGAATGTCATGTACGTTTTCTGCCAAATAAAAAAGAATACTGGGAACTGGCAACAAGGCTGAAGAAAAAATTAAAACTTGTTTCCTCTTGTCATTAACCGCAATTTATTAATATTATCGCTGCTAATCGTTGATACGGTTATTGATAAAACCATCAAGAAATGTGGAATCGGTGGATGATTAGTTCTTGTGAACATTGAGACTAGGTAAGTGATTGCTTATGTAATGTTACAACATGAAGCTAAGGACTTGCAACGACCGAAAGGTGGTGTCTTTTTCGAACTTCTTGGGAAGGACAGACTACAGGAACTGGAGCTTGGTCACACTGGGCTCATTAGCCCAGTCTACCACAAATCCCTGATTTTTGGATACCCTATGCCAAATGCTGTATATGTCAGCATTTGGCATAGCCTATGCCTAACGCTGGATACCCTATGCCAAACGCTGGATACCTGTTGGTAACCTAACCTTGTCCTACCTCCATATATAGGAGTTCTGATTGGTTGATCTTTCAGCTTCACTCAAATCATCAATATTTTACTTTGTTACAGTATCCAACACCTGGCATAGTGTATCCAGTGTTAGGCATAGGGTATAACAAACGCTAGATATATCCAACGTTTGGCAT
This sequence comes from Branchinecta lynchi, assembly GCA_023053575.1. Classification (NCBI taxonomy): domain Eukaryota; kingdom Metazoa; phylum Arthropoda; class Branchiopoda; order Anostraca; family Branchinectidae; genus Branchinecta; species Branchinecta lynchi. The sequence continues at coordinate 13,394,307 of JAKZAP010000015.1, forward strand.
AGGGCATCCGAAAATCAGGGGTATGTGGCTGACTGCATTAGCCTGGTCAAGTTTTGATTTTTACACCCACAGTTGCAGTCTGCTCGTTATCCCCGAGCTGCCCCCAGCTGCCCCATAGCCATCAGTCATAATATCCCCTGGGAATTTTCAGAACATGACTGGGGAGTCGGCACAGATAATTTGTAGTGTTGGGCGATATTTGGATTTTTCGATATATCGATATCGATATTTCTTTAGTATGTTTTGCTATAGGATACGTCTTGTTTCACCAAAATTTACTAACGAAATTGTCATTAAATAGCATCTTGCATCATCTCAAATTCCGAATAAATAAGAACTGAATTTCGGAAAACATTTACCTCCAATTTCCGATATATAAATGTAGGTCATGTTGGATTCTTTACAATAATTATGAATGAAAAAATATCGATATTTGGTCCGATATATTGTTATTGTATCGAATATCGCCCAACACTAATAATTTGTAACGTAGAAATATCGTTTTCAATATTGATATTATAAAGGAAGTCTTAGCAGCCCTTGGAGTGAGCATCTTAACCACAAATTCAAACAGTTGGGCACCAGATATTTTTGAGATTTCTCCTACACAGGGGAATCTCCTACACAGGTGAAAGAGAATCCCCTGCATGTATAGGTGGTGATGGGGGGGGGGGGGAAAGAAGTGAGAGCAGTTAGAAAGAACTTGAAATATTCCAGTACAGTAGACCTTAGAACTGCCTACAGGTCAGTCAACCACAAACCCCTGATTTTTGGATACCCTATGTCTAGCGTTTGGCATACCCTATGCCTAACGCTGGATACACTATGCCAGGTGCTTGATACTGTAACCCAGTAAAATATTGATGATTTGAGTGAAGCTAAAAAATCAACCAATCAGAACTCCTTTCCATTGAGGTAGGTCAGGGTTAGGTTACCAACAGGTATCCAGCGTTTGGCATAGGGTATCCAGCGTTAGGCATACGCTATGCTAAATGCTAGATATACCCAGCGTTTGGCATAGGGTATCCAAAAATCAGGGATTTGTGGTAGACTGCTACAGGTATACCAGCTCCTCCTCCCCACCCCTACCTATCTCTTGAAATCCTTTGAAACAGGCAAAATAATTGAAAAAGTAAAGTTTTTCTGGGTTTTCCTTGTATCCATGAAAGCCCTGCCCCGGAGGGTAGGAACTACGCGGATATCACAATTCGTTACGTCTACAAACAGCTAGATCGCAGTAGAGCCCCAGAGAAGAAAGTTCCTAAATGAAAGCTAAACATGTATGGAGAGGTTCAGCACGCTACCTGCACTTTTTCCTCTTGAGATGCCCAGCGGCAAAGAGTGAAGTAGACCTACAGAAACAAATAAGTACCAGAACCCTGTCTCCCTATCTCTGTAATACAACCGTGCAGAGTCGAATATATCCTTACTCCCTGCCTGAGACAAACGAGAGGTGGGTAGGAGCTACGTGGAACATCAAAATTCATTACCTCTGTAGACAGCTATGTCACAGTAAAGCTTCGGAGAAGAAAGTTCAGAAGCAAAAGCCAAAAACACGGGTCAGCGAGCCTCTTGCACTTTTCCCTCTGATATGCCCAGTGGCAAAGAGAGAACTAGACGTGCATTTTCTCAAAGCTAGAATAAGTACTTAAAGCTCAGCTCATTTTTGGTGAGGTACCCATAGTCTCTGCATGGGACCAAAGAGGGAGGTTCAATTTGATTATTTGTTGAGTTGACACTTCACTTCAAGTTAAAATTCGCTACCCAAGTAGCAAACAAAATTTAAACCTTGGCATGTTACTTTGAGATTCAAAATTCCGAGTTTAGTTAGTACTCTTGATAAAAAAAAACTCTGCATCACCGCAGCTCACCCCAAGCACCACCGTTGATTGGTTGACACATACTTTGAGTCATCGTTTGGGTGACGTTTCTCTTTCCTCCTATGTCTTTGGACTTGGTCCCTTTTAAAGATGCAAAATTCCGAGTTTAGTTAATTCAGCGAAGCGTCACCGCAGCTCTCCCCAGCAAACGCCTTTGAGTGGTTGACAGAAAAGTTAAGTCATCGTTTTTTGAGAAAAACAAGTTTTAAAGGACACCTGAATAATGAAACTATACTTGAACACACCGTGGAGAATGCATTTACAGACATAGCCACGGAAAGCATTCTTTTCCTGAGCGTGACGTTTTTTCAAAATACGGATGTTCGTTTCTGGAGGTTTGCACATGCAGACTCTTAAGACAAAAAGCGCAATCCATTCAAATCTTGTACAGCGCTGGCCGGATCGTATTGGAATTCCTTCTAGATATACGTTTGGGCTTAGCTGTGTTCCGTACTGAAATAAGGACAGATGCAAAATGGAGCAAAAATCATAGCTTGGAAACACTATTTCGTCTTTAAGATTGGGTTTTCTGCAGGCAATGTTAACGGAAGTCATACAGATACGGATGTTACTTGGTACTCTTCATACAGGTGTCCTTTAAAGAAAAAAGTGCCGATTTTTATACCACTTGCAACGGGATCTCACGATATATAAATTTGCGAGAAAAAATTATGGCCGTTAAGACGAAGGCTCTACTATTTTCAGTTCTTGGAAATACTTATACATTTAATATTTTATTTCAGGAAAAAATGGACATACCTTGGCGAACGATCTAATACCATTAAGGAATCCAGTGTCTTCGAAGTACCAGAAAAGCTTATTGCCAGTAAAAGTGAGTAAGACACATTTAACAATGAAAACTGCCATAGAGCTGTAAACTTTCTTTAATTATTTCTGTGTTGCCATGCACAGCGTCCCTTCTCTTTTCAGTTTTATTGCCCAGGTCACCTTTACATTTCTCGTCCTCCTGCTTCTTGACCCGAATGAAGTATGGGTTTACGACGGTGGCCGTTAAGGCTAAAACTATAACATATGTAACAGGTTTCCAGAACAAAGGAAGGAAATTTAGTTGTAAGTGTTTCGTACATTTTTCTAAGTCAGTCTGTCCTGTAGATCCATTCTGTACAGTCAGCTACAGTATGACTAGTGTTGTATCTAATCAATAAACCCTTGTGCTACGTACATTGTCTTGAAAGGAAGTTGCCAGGTTAGTGGAGCGCTATGTAGAACTAAGAACGTTTGCTAAGGGCACTCTCCTCGAAGACTAACATCGGGTCGGAATCTCTCCATCAAGACCTACCTTCCACCCACTGGCCGAGAGTGTCCAGCATAGTGAGTTTAGGCCAGTTCACCACCACGATAGCACAGCAGTACCCCAACTTACACGACCACCGATCTTCTCCAGTTCCCACATATATAGATCTAGAGCCCTCCACTCAAAGAGCCATCCAGTTGACAAAGTTGGTGTCAGAAGTTATTTCTCGATTTCAGTGTCCGAAATCCAAAGGAGGAGGATTGAACCTAGAGATCTAGTGGGTAGGAAAGCGGGAACTTGCATATACAAAAGACGGCCAAAGACTTACATCTTCACTTTATGCCAGGTGTATTCTCAACAAGACGTTTCTTACAAAATCAGCAATCAAAAATCTTCAAGCAGCTGACACTCATCATCCAACTTGCTGCCGACTCACCAGGGAAGATCGTGCTGTTTCGCCGCTAACCTTTATCAAGAAACTGGCTGCCGGTTCAACAACTACGTTTGCTGTTACGCCATTGACGTTTGCTGCTCCGCCGTTGACTGTTGCTGTTCAACCATTGTCAAGCGTGCCACCGTTCAATTTTACCATCAGATCAGCGTTACGCCGTTGACCTTTGCTGCTCCGCCGTTGACTGTTGCTGTTCAACCATTGTCAAGCGTGCCACCGTTCAATTTTCCCATCAAACCATCACAACAAACCGTGTCCAAGGAGGATCTTAAACGCGCCGTCATAGACCTGGAAAGAATCAGGAATAAGTGCAACTCACCACCGAATGTAAGTGAACTTCCTATACGTGCGCATAGGGACACCGATAGACCATTAGATTGTTGTTTTTTTGAATTGTGATTTGGGGGTATCGTAATTAGATCAGTAGATTCGTTATTCCTCCTTCTTTTCAACACGGTATTTGTTTACGCCGCCGCCCGCTGATATTTGTCTTTTAAAAGGATAATGGCTACAATTAACCTAGACCCAAATTCCGCCTTATACGACCCGAACCTTGCCATACCATTTATTGCACTTCAGAGGCAAAGAGGCATAACGGTACCAGGGACTTTCAACTCCACGGATTTAGATTTTGAAAAAACAGAGGTAGATCAGTTTTTCATCGATATTAATGAGTGGGAGGTAACAGCGCTTTCCAACTACCTGAGATTACAAGATCAAGTTACGGGGTCAAATAACATCCCTGCCATACTGGCCAAAAATACTAGGTCGGTCAGTCAGGGTAGTGTAAATAACGACCAGAATTCTAACTCAATACCGCCTAGCAGTATCCTAGCAATCAGTGCAACAACAGATCTTTCGTCACTCATATCGCCTTTAACAGCCGCACATCAGATTCCCGATTTTATTAGACAAATAAAACGTGCACAGTCGAGCCTTAATTGGCCGGAAAGACAGGCAATTTCTGCTGCAGGTCTCTCAGCAAGGGGGGAGTTCGCGAATTTTTTTGATGACCTAGATGCAAGCCTTGATACTCTTGACAAGTTAAAAGCGAAGTTGATGGAAGCATTCTTACCCGGTCGCACACCAGGTCAAGTTTTGCAAGAGCTTGTTAACGTAAAGCAAAAACAGGAGGAAACTGTTTACCAGTTTTATAAACGGGTGGAAAAAATAGCAAAAATATACGCAGCAGTAATGGGATTCGCGGGAGGAATTGATCACGCAGGAGTAGGGCCGATAGCGCTAAATGCATTCAGAGAAGGAATACGAAGTAGCTTTAAAAGATTTTTAATGGAGCATGGAGACGGGATTAGCAAATTGGCGGAAGCATACGAAATAGCACGGAAATACGAAAATATTGAAATGGCAACACGACCAGCGGAGGAATTCTTATCGGCAGCAGTGAACGTCCAAACGGGCAGACTCCGTCCTGAGTGGAGACAGGACGTAAATTCGGAATTAACTGGGGCGAGGAGAGATCGTCCTAGGCAAGGGGAGGATAACCGCCGAGGAAATGGAAGAGGCAGAGGCACTTCTTCATTTAATACAGAGAGGAATTTCAGATCGTCTATGATCCCACGGGGAACTGAACCTAACCGGGAAAATTCTAAGATCGTATGTTACATGTGCTCAAGGGAAGGACACTTTGCCAACAGATGCCCGAAGAGACGAGAAAGTACCCGAGCAATTAATTGCTACAATTGCGGGAAAGCCGGGCACATGAGTAAAGATTGCTATAGCAATGGCAGACAATCAAGCAGCCATTCGGGAAACTTCTAAACCAAGAAACGAGGGAGGCTAATCTTGGTTCAGTAGGTAAGGACCCTCTCAAAGGCACACGTAACAACACGAGCGAACAGGGAGATTCAGGAAGAGGGGGAATAATAAGTAGTGTACAAATTAACACGGATAGTAAAAGTGTGAATGAAGTCGAAAACACTTTTCTCCCGAATATTTATTCAGTTCCTTTTGTTGACGTATTAGCTCCAGAAAAAGTTGTCCCTTTTCCGGCAGATAAAAAGTCCAACAAGCGTGTTTCTTTTTCAGCAGATAAAAAGGAATTCTTGTGTTATTTAGGTAGAGACGAAAATTCTGGGTCGTTCCCAGTGATGCACGATATTATTTTTGGAGAAGTTACATGTAAAGGATTTGTTGACCCAGGTTGTCACAAATCTTTGTTAGACGAAAGGACCTTCCGTTCCATTCCTGCTCAATTTGTTAGCAAATTAGAACCAAGTATGGCGAAAATCAAACCTCTTGGACCTGGAACACTGAACACGCAGGGGAAGGCAAAGATACGAGTTTCGATTACCGACGGCCGAAGACGGTACGATCTGGACTGGCATTTCTACGTTGTAGAAAATTTGGGATTTGAAGCTATTATTGGATGGGACTTATTGCATAGACTCGGAACTAGCTTCGACCTAACAAACAGCAAGTTGACCTTTAGTGGGGATAGTAGTGTGGCTGACACAAGGATACCCTTGTCCTTTGGGAGCGTCGTTCTCCCAAAGTCAGTTACACTTTTACCTAGGACTATGAAAATCGTTGAAGTTAGTCTACGAGCAGTAGATGGCGACCCGGTTCCACATGGTAGTTCGGTGATTATTGAACCTGTGTCAAGTTCAGAATCGTATATGCATGTGACAGCTAATATTGTTCGGTCCGAACGGACACTGATTACTATGTTCAATGACTCAGAACAGGCAATCCGTTTGAGCAGACGCACAATTCTTGGTACGTTCACAGAAATTGAGGATGAACTTATTACAGCATGTAAAGCAGATTTGAGACAATCAACTGAAATTCAGAATCCGGAGGACGCGGAATCCAGTCCGAATATATCGGACGAGGAGTTCATTTCGAAATTCAAGCTTCAGCACTTAGACAAATATCCAGAAATTAAAGCAGCACTAATCCGGTTAGTGAAAGAATTCAGAGTGATTTTCTCAAATAGCTGCTATGATATTGGCAAAAATGATTTGATGCAATACAAAGTTGAAATTGATGAATCGAAACCACCACCTCCGCCGCGTTCATTTAATTTACCTTTGGGAATGCAAGAGTTACTCCAAGAGCACATCCTAGCTATGGCAAAGGCTGGTATTGTGAAGCCGGGAAGAAGCGAGTACTGTTGTCCTATTTTTCTGGTTGGCAAAAGTTCTAAGGGACGAATATTACCGAAACATGAATGGTCGATAGAAACGTCAAGAATAGTTTTCGATTGCCGGGCAATAAACGCTATTGTCAAGGACTCAGCATGGCCTATTCGGAAGATCCAAGACGTCTTAAACCAACTCAGAAACAAAAAACATTTTTCGGTTCTTGATCTAAAACATGCATTTTTCAACGTACCTTTACATCCAGACAGCAGGAAATATTACTCGTTTAATTCTCCAAACGGCATTTCGTACCAATACCAAGTAGTACCACAAGGGGCAAACATATCCCCGCGTGCTTTCTGCCAATGGGCTTCGATGCTATTCGACAGCGCTCTCTTTGGGGATATCATCTCCATGTATATGGATGATTGTGTAGTGGGATCGCAGGGATCACAAACGGATCACCTCGCAGACCTCAGACGTGTGTTTGAGCGTCTAAAAAGCCACAATGTTAAGTTGGGAATAGGAAAGGTGCAATTTTTTGCACCTGAACTAGAACTACTGGGATATACGGTAACTAAGGACGGGATAGCTCCAATGCAGAACAAACTGGACGCGATAAAAAGCATTGAAAGACCGAGGAACATTTCGGAATTAAGAAGCTTCTTAGGTTTAACTGGATGGTACAGATCGTTCTACCTTCAGTATGGGCATCTGACCGCCTCCCTCACAAAACTTTTGCGTAACGACGTTCCGTGGGAATGGGGAGTCGAACAAGAAAGATGTTTCGAACAACTTAAAAACGAACTTCTGAATAGAGACTCTGTCTTTCTAGCTTTCCCGGATACAACCGGCACTATTCCAGCATATATCGCAGTAGACACGTCCATGACGGCAACGGGGGGGTTGCTAATGGAAAAACATGACGGGAAATTTCGTTTAGTGGCAACCTTTAGCAAAGTTCTTTCTAAGGAATTTGCGAAGCAGGACAATATGTCACGGGAGTTGTTTGGATTGACTCAAGCAGTCAAACATTTTGAATATTATATCTGGGGAAGGGAGGTGATTTTCCTTATCGACTGTAAGCCAATCACATACTTAAAGAAGGTAAAAGAAGCATCTTCTAAATTGTACCGAATCAGTCTGATTCTATTGGAAAACCCGAAATTTCGTTTCCACCATTTGCCCGGGAAAATTCACCCAGCAGATATACTTTCGCGACCTGCGAAAGAGACGATTGAAGATAGCCGAGAAATAAACATGAACGACGAAGAACTAGAGTTTGTCGCCGCGGGAGCTTGTGCTTTAGGCTTAACAGACGTGTTAGGGCTAGATGAAAGTCGGATAGCGGAATTACAGAGAAATGACCCGGAACTTTCGGTTCTTGGCAAGTTGATTGCAGAACAGGAAAAACGGAGAAAGACGGTAGGGTGCGGTAGTAGAATTTCACTCGACGACTTTTGCGCGGGCAAGGTCGAAGGTCGAGGAAATTTGAGTTCGCTTGAGGAATCTTGTGTGGTAAAGGGCAAGGTTCAAAGAAACTCAAGTATGCCGGAGGAATCTTGCGGGGATAAGGGCGAGATTCAGAGGGGCTCCGAAGGGATGAGGATCAATAGGCCTTGTAGAACTCATTCGGAAAGCGATTCACCTAGGAGAGGGTTTCGACTGGGTAAGGTACCCGAGCTGGGGCCTGAGGAGGATTCCGGGGAGGAACCTCAACGCGATGAGGACTCTGGAGAAGAGTTCTCCGTAGCAAAATGGCTGGGTCATCTCATTCCAAATGTTTCAGATCAGGGGGGAATCCTTTATTATTACCCACCAGAATTAGAGGGCAGATTAGGGTACCCTGCAACAGCAAAAATAATCTTGCCTAAGATTCTCGTGGATAGTATTACTGAGCTAGTGCATTCCCACCCACTTTTGAGCGCGCATGGGTCAACGGAAAAGACCCTGGATCGGCTGAAACAATTTTGTATTTTTGAGGGGATGAGAAGTAAAACCCAAGTAGTTTGCGAGAATTGTGCAATTTGTTTGCGCAGAAATAAGGTCCCCAAAACCTTGCACCCTACATTAGGCCAAACTGAGACACCATCGTATCCGTTTAGGGTAATCAGCATTGATACTGCGGGACCCTTAGTTGAGACGGATGAAGGTTTTAAACACATTATTGTATGTGTTGAACATTTCACCAAATATGTAATCTTACAACCCGTACGTGATATCAGCGCACAGACGATTTGTAATTTTCTGCGAGAGAAAGTTATTGCATATTTCGGATTATTTGAGATACTGATAAGCGATTCGCATCAGTCATACAGATCGGAGTTAATGACGAAATTCTTAGGTGCTATGAGAATAAAGCATAGACGAACGACACCATATAATGCGAGAGGAAACGGGGCCTGTGAAAATTCGGTTAAAGCTGTGAAAAGCATCGCGAAGGCATACTGCTTCAGTAATCCAAGAACGTGGGCTAGTTACATTCCGGAAATTCAGCTTGCGATTAATACAGGGGTTTCAGCTACCACTAAGTTTTCGCCTTTCCAATTAATTTTCGGAAGACAGCCAACCACGTTTCTTGATATCCAACTTCACAGATCACGGAATCAGTCATATGGTAACTACGGGGACTATGTAGTAGATCTGGTTCAAGAACTATTTGTCCTGCACCAGATAAGTTCAGAAGAAATGAGTAAGTCACGCAAAGAACAAGCAAGGCAGTACAACAAGAAGGCCCACAACTTGCCAGAACTTAGCGCTGGAGACTTAGTTTACGTTCAGGATTTCACGGCAAGAGGGCTGGATTTGAAATTCAGGGGTCCCTATCTGATTATTAAAGTGCTGTATCCCTCGGTATTTTTGCTGCAGGAACTCGGGGCAAAACAGATTCGCCGGACAGTTCATGCCAGATTCATCAAGCCGGTCAAAGATACAGCAGTCTTCCTAAAGCGAAATCCCGACATCCAAGTACAGTACTCAGAAGTGAAGGAAAAGCACGTCAGTAGAACTGATGTACCTGTGAGAGACGCGAACTCAACCTCAGCGGAAAACTCACTAACAGGAAAAATTATGCTTACCTTCTTGCAGGGTAATCAAAATATCCAAGCTGATCCTTCCATTTCCTGGAGTAAAGGGACAAATATTCGTACGTCCACAAGCCAACTCACTACAAACAATACTGAAAGGGCTAATCAACGAAGCGGCCTTGCAAGACCAGCTAGTCAAACACATGTTGACGAGCAGGGGTTGGAGGTTTCCCTTCCGGCAATTGGTGATCGGTTATCAATTACCGATGAACCTGAATCAGTTAGCTATGTAAATCACGAGCAAGATACCGTGATTGAGGGGACAGAACAGTCACGTGAAGAACGAAACGATTCTAGTGGGAGGTATGAGTCAATCAAAGAAAGTACCGCAGTCTTCTCTACTCCAGCCGGGAGTTCCGAACATAGAAATAGATCGACGATGGAACCTCCAGTTTTGGAGACATCAACGCCGAAAAATGCGGGAAAAGGGCGCGGATCAGTTCCACCTTTTTTTTCACTTTCTTCGCCGTACCTAAAAGATTCGGTCACAAGTCCAGACTTCGATAGTGGTCCTGGGAAAAGAGCTAGGAAACCGGACGGATTTTATAGCATGAAATAAACGGAGTGCCTTCCTTTTATTATTGTATTCGGATTATTATTATTGTTTGTCGGTTTAGTTTTGTTTTGGATTTCAGATTTTTATTTACTTGAGTATTTATTCACTTGCAGCATGTTCACATTGAAGTGCTTCATTGCGGTTGTGTGGGCGATAGCCACAGCAAGTGGACAAGTTGTAAGGACCAAATCAGCCGATTCATATATCCGAGATGGGTTGGGATTTCTACATTCGGGATATCTTGCGCCAAGTGCTGGTAACCATCGGTTAGTTCTCTTTACCAATGTGACGAAGCTAACGGAAGGGGCACTATCAATAAGGGCAGAGGTTGATAAATTTGTAGCATGGGCGAGTGAAAATGGGATTAGAAAAAACGATAACGCTGATGTGTCCTCATCAGGCAGGGCAACGGATAAATATTGGGCAGGGCTTTTAAAAACTGAAATTCCAAAGCGCCAAAAGAGTTTAGCTGCGTTTGAAGGAGAATTACAGACTAGGATTGCTTCTAAGCAGAAGATCATCCATGCAGATTTGGACAATTTGATGAGAAAAATTAATGGATTCAAATTTTTACTTCAAAATTCAGGAACGCGAGACAAAAGAGCCATTTTGAGTCCCATTGGTAACCTAGCTAGCTACATATTCGGTTTAACTACAGAGGAGTCTTTGAACCAAGTCAAAGCCAGAATGGACCTTTTGTCTTCACAAAATGCTAAAATTTCACATTTTGCATCTTCAGCAACGACAGTCATTAGTGAGCTAGAACAACAGATGCATGAGTTGCGAAATGAAACAATCACCAGAATCACAACTAGTTTAAATGTATTTCAGGACAGACTAATTGAGACGGAAATCCAGCTTGTTTCGGATATGGTACTGGGAATTACAGCTATCACTAGTGCCTTGGATAGGTCCACTTTCGAAATTTTATCTGAAATTCGAAAATACGCGAGCCGAGTCGAAGAGTTGTTACACTCGGTAATGTTGACACAGCTGGGCGGTTTTCCCTCTCAATTGGTCGAGCCAGAAAAATTGGTAGAATATCTACAATCTGTTGCGGCCAGTCTCCCAGAAAACTTGAAATTCCCTCTGGAATATAAGTCAGGAAAGCTCATGGATGTTTACAAAAATGTGAAATGTGATCTGACTCACGACATTGATCACGTAATAATGGTATGCTTCCTACCTTTAGTAAAAATAAACGAAGATTTTACCTTATACAAGACGTTCGAAGTACCATCAGAGGCCAAGGAAAAAACGGAGGTATCTAACTACGTCGTGACAAAACCTTCTTCTGATTTCTTTGGTATTTCTAGGGATGGGCAATCGTACGTCCTCCTGGACGAACGAACTTTGAATTCATGCTCTAATATTGTTGGACGTTATGTATGCTTTAACCATATGGTAATCTACAAATCAGTTTTTCCGTCATGTTCCTATGGTTTATTCGTACAAAACGCGGAAATGGTGGCTAAATCATGCATCCGATCCTTGATTCATTTGGATGTCATGTTTATCAAACCATTGGACCGTGAAAGCTATGCAATTGCAAGTCCAAACGGGCAATCTAGTAAGCTAACCATCGTTTGTGCAACCTCAAATGTTTTAGCGGCAAATAACACATACAGAAGCTACACTATGGACGTATCTGGGTCCATGATCGCAAACTTGTCACCCTTTTGTGCGATTCATCACGCACAGTTCCGTATCAATGAACTTTTGAACACAGAGATGTTTTACCAGGTGGACACACCTTTACCGAATCTGAATTTTTCAAAAATTGAGATATCCCTTAATAAATTTATATCTAGTCCCAAACTTGAAAAACTGAATCTAATCTTCAAGGAGAAAAAAGGCAGGCTTGATTTCAAGATGGGAGAAAAACTAGACGAGCTAAAAATAGCAAGTCTCGAGTTTGAACAGCTCGAACTAGAGACTACATACACACAATTTTCATGGCTTACGATCCTCGTCTGCGCAAACTTCATTCTGATACTGGCAGTAATTGCAGCGGGATGTTGGCTATGTTATAAAATGAAAGGACTGCATAGCGCCTACTTCCTCCTAAAAGACACGGCATGTGCGACTCTGGAACTTCTTCCAGAAGCTCCAATGAATAAGGAGGAATAAGTTTTGTCTGGGGAGGGTTATGTTTGTATTGTAGAAATATTTGTTTAGAATTGTAGCTAACAATGCGCACTATAGGTTAGTAGTGGTGTGAAGTGAGGGATCTAGACGCCCCTTGTGTATGGAGGATATAGGTTAGTAGTGGTGGGCAGTGAGGGAGCTAGACACCCCTAGTGTATTACGGAAGGCGGTAATAGGCAAAGGCTCAGTAGTGGTAATTTGAGCAGCCTTAGAAAAAAGTGAAAAAAAATTGCAGTGTATTTGTGTAGCGCTATATCTTAACAGTTAACGGTTGTTACGTAGTGCTTAGTAAGTGTTATAGTATTGAAAATTCCGTAGTGCTTTGCCGGGTTGAAGTAGTTTCCTTTTCTGATCGTCAAAATCATTTTTTTTTTGTGTGTGGGGGTTGTTTTCGGGGAAAACAGGTTTTGTGGGGGGAGACTTTGTAAACTTTCTTTAATTATTTCTGTGTTGCCATGCACAGCGTCCCTTCTCTTTTCAGTTTTATTGCCCAGGTCACCTTTACATTTCTCGTCCTCCTGCTTCTTGACCCGAATGAAGTATGGGTTTACGACGGTGGCCGTTAAGGCTAAAACTATAACATATGTAACAGGTTTCCAGAACAAAGGAAGGAAATTTAGTTGTAAGTGTTTCGTACATTTTTCTAAGTCAGTCTGTCCTGTAGATCCATTCTGTACAGTCAGCTACAGTATGACTAGTGTTGTATCTAATCAATAAACCCTTGTGCTACGTACATTGTCTTGAAAGGAAGTTGCCAGGTTAGTGGAGCGCTATGTAGAACTAAGAACGTTTGCTAAGGGCACTCTCCTCGAAGACTAACATCGGGTCGGAATCTCTCCATCAAGACCTACCTTCCACCCACTGGCCGAGAGTGTCCAGCATAGTGAGTTTAGGCCAGTTCACCACCACGATAGCACAGCAGTACCCCAACTTACACGACCACCGATCTTCTCCAGTTCCCACATATATAGATCTAGAGCCCTCCACTCAAAGAGCCATCCAGTTGACAGAGCAATGTGACTTCTGCTTAGCAATGAAAAATTCTATGTATCAAGTAGATACAAAGATTAAATATTATGTAAATACTGATATTGAAAGGCTCCATGGCAGTTATATTTAAAACTGCAAACTTATGAGAAATGATGAGAAAACAGCAGAGGACTGATATAACTAGGTGAAGACTCGTTTCTTGCGTTGTAAAAAGAAGTTGAAATCGCCGATTTTTTTTTAACATTTGCAGCGTAGTATTTTGACCGTAGTTAAAAAGGATGCTGTGATTTTACTTCACTGCTGCTATTTTTGCTTCTCTATTCGATCTTTGATCATGTATTGTTTTCTCCGCGTTTGAGTTCACCTTGGTCTTGCGGTAGAGGAGAGCTTGTTTTTTTTACCCCCCCCCCTGGTTTTTAAAGGAAAATTCGCCTATTTGTTGACCATTATCCGAAGGAATAATTTCTAAGCGCAAAGTAGACTTTTCAGTGAGTTGTACGCTGCTGCGCGCTCAAAGTCTATCGCTTCTCCGCTGCAATCGCTTCTCCTGTGTGCGCATTGCTCTCTGTTGCTACGTATTTGGTATTTGGATTGGGTTTTCTGCAGGCAATGTTAACGGACGTCATACAGATAGGGATGATACTTGGTACTCTTCATTCAGGTGTACTTTAACAGAATAATTCGCCGATTTGTTGGCTGTTTTCCTCCTACCCTTCTCCGGTGCGCGTGTTGCTCTCTATTGCTACCTAGTTGAGGCTGAGATAGAAACACGATAGGACACCGGCAGTTTGATTTTACAGAACATATCGGCGATCTCTGGTGGTCTGGGTTTCCTTCTGCTGGTGTTTCATGTTTCTGGTGCGTTAATGTTATCGGTCCCACATGTTTAACAGAATAATTCGCCGATTTGTTGACTGTTTTCCTCCTACCCTTCTCCGGTGCGCGTGTTGCTCTCTATTGCTACCTAGTTGAGGCTGAGATAGAAACAAGATAGGACACCGGCAGTTTGATTTTACAGAACATATCGGCGATCTCTGGTGGTCTGGGTTTCCTTCTGCTGGTGTTTCATGTTTCTGGTGCGTTAATGTTATCGGTCCAACATGTTTAACAGAATAATTCGCCGATTTGTTGACTGTTTTCCTCCTACCCTTCTCCGGTGCGCGTGTTGCTCTCTATTGCTACCTAGTTGAGGCTGAGATAGAAACACGATAGGACACCGGCAGTTTGATTTTACAGAACATATCGGCGATGTTTGGTAGTCTGGGTTTCCTTCCACTGCTGTTGGTGTTTTATGTTTCTGGTGCGTTAATGTTTCCGGCCCCACATGTTTAACTGAATAATTCGCCGATTTGTTGCCTGTTTTCCTCCTACCCTTCTCCGGTGCGCGTGTTGCTCTCTATTGCTACCTAGTTGAGGCTGAGATAGAAACACGATAGGACACCGGCAGTTTGATTTTACAGAACATATCGGCGATCTCTGGTGGTCTGGGTTTCCTTCCGCTGGTGTTTCATGTTTCTGGTGCGTTAATGTTATCGGTCCAACATGTTTAACAGAATAATTCGCCGATTTGTTGACTGTTTTCCTCCTACCCTTCTCCGGTGCGCGTGTTGCTCTCTATTGCTACCTAGTTGAGGCTGAGATAGAAACACGATAGGACACCGGCAGTTTGATTTTACAGAACATATCGGCGATGTTTGGTGGTCTGCGTTTCCTTCCACTGCTGTTGGTGTTTTATGTTTCTGGTGCGTTAATGTTTCCGGCCCCACATGTTTAACAGAATAATTCGCCGATTTGTTGACTGTTTTCCTCCTACCCTTCTCCGGTGCGCGTGTTGCTCTCTATTGCTACCTAGTTGAGGCTGAGATAGAAACACGATAGGACACCGGCAGTTTCATTTTACAGAACATATCGGCGATGTTTGGTGGTCTGCGTTTCCTTCCACTGCTGTTGGTGTTTTATGTTTCTGGTGCGTTAATGTTTCCGGCCCCACATGTTTAACTGAATAATTCGCCGATTTGTTGACTGTTTTCCTCCTACCCTTCTCCGGTGCGCGTGTTGCTCTCTATTGCTACCTAGTTGAGGCTGAGATAGAAACACGATAGGACACCGGCAGTTTGATTTTACAGAACATATCGGCGATGTTTGGTGGTCTGCGTTTCCTTCCACTGCTGTTGGTGTTTTATGTTTCTGGTGCGTTAATGTTTCCGGCCCCACATGTTTAACAGAATAATTCGCCGATTTGTTGACTGTTTTCCTCCTACCCTTCTCCGGTGCGCGTGTTGCTCTCTATTGCTACCTAGTTGAGGCTGAGATAGAAACACGATAGGACACCGGCAGTTTGATTTTACAGAACATATCGGCGATGTTTGGTAGTCTGGGTTTCCTTCCACTGCTGTTGGTGTTTTATGTTTCTGGTGCGTTAATGTTTCCGGCCCCACATGTTTAACTGAATAATTCGCCGATTTGTTGCCTGTTTTCCTCCTACCCTTCTCCGGTGCGCGTGTTGCTCTCTATTGCTACCTAGTTGAGGCTGAGATAGAAACACGATAGGACACCGGCAGTTTGATTTTACAGAACATATCGGCGATGTTTGGTGGTCTGCGTTTCCTTCCACTGCTGTTGGTGTTTTATGTTTCTGGTGCGTTAATGTTTCCGGCCCCACATGTTTAACAGAATAATTCGCCGATTTGTTGACTGTTTTCCTCCTACCCTTCTCCGGTGCGCGTGTTGCTCTCTATTGCTACCTAGTTGAGGCTGAGATAGAAACACGATAGGACACCGGCAGTTTGATTTTACAGAACATATCGGCGATGTTTGGTGGTCTGCGTTTCCTTCCACTGCTGTTGGTGTTTTATGTTTCTGGTGCGTTAATGTTTCCGGCCCCACATGTTTAACAGAATAATTCGCCGATTTGTTGACTGTTTTCCTCCTACCCTTCTCCGGTGCGCGTGTTGCTCTCTATTGCTACCTAGTTGAGGCTGAGATAGAAACACGATAGGACACCGGCAGTTTGATTTTACAGAACATATCGGCGATGTTTGGTGGTCTGCGTTTCCTTCCACTGCTGTTGGTGTTTTATGTTTCTGGTGCGTTAATGTTTCCGGCCCCACATGTTTAACAGAATAATTCGCCGATTTGTTGACTGTTTTACTCCTACCCTTCTCCGGTGCGCGTGTTGCTCTCTATTGCTACCTAGTTGAGGCTGAGATAGAAACACGATAGGACACCGGCAGTTTGATTTTACAGAACATATCGGCGATCTCTGGTGGTCTGGGTTTCCTTCCGCTGGTGTTTTATGTTTCTGGTGCGTTAATGTTTTCGGCCCCACATGTTTAACTGAATAATTCGCCGATTTGTTGCCTGTTTTCCTCCTACCCTTCTCCGGTGCGCGTGTTGCTCTCTATTGCTACCTAGTAGAGGCTGAGATAGAAACACGATAGGACACCGGCAGTTTGATTTTACAGAACATATCGGCGATCTCTGGTGGTCTGGGTTTCCTTCCGCTGGTGTTTTATGTTTCTGGTGCGTTAATGTTTTCGGCCCCACATGTTTAACTGAATAATTCGCCGATTTGTTGACTGTTTTCCTCCTACCCTTCTCCGGTGCGCGTGTTGCTCTCTATTGCTACCTAGTTGAGGCTGAGATAGAAACACGATAGGACACCGGCAGTTTGATTTTACAGAACATGTCGGCGATCTTTGGTGGTCTGGGTTTCCTTCCGCTGGTGTTTAATGTTTCTGGTGCGTTAATGTTATCGGTCCCACATGTTTAACAGAATAATTCGCCGATTTGTTGCCTGTTTTCCTCCTACCCTTCTCCGGTGCGCGTGTTGCTCTCTATTGCTACCTAGTTGAGGCTGAGATAGAAACACGATAGGACACCGGCAGTTTTATTTTACAGAACATATCGGCGATCTCTGGTGGTCTGGGTTTCCTTCCGCTGGTGTTTTATGTTTCTGTTGCGTTAATGTTTTCGGCCCCACATGTTTAACTGAATAATTCGCCGATTTGTTGACTGTTTTCCTCCTACCCTTCTCCGGTGCGCGTGTTGCTCTCTATTGCTACCTAGTTGAGGCTGAGATAGAAACACGATAGGACACCGGCAGTTTGATTTTACAGAACATGTCGGCGATCTTTGGTGGTCTGGGTTTCTGGTGCGTTAATGTTATCGGTCCCACATGTTTAACAGAATAATTCGCCGATTTGTTGGCTGTTTTCCTCCTACCCTTCTCCGGTGCGCGTGTTGCTCTCTATTGCTACCTAGTTGAGGCTGAGATAGAAACACGATAGGACACCGGCAGTTTGATTTTACAGAACATGTCGGCGATCTTTGGTGGTCTGGGTTTCTGGTGCGTTAATGTTATCGGTCCCACATGTTTAACAGAATAATTCGCCGATTTGTTGACTGTTTTCCTCCTACCCTTCTCCGGTGCGCGTGTTGCTCTCTATTGCTACCTAGTTGAGGCTGAGATAGAAACACGATAGGACACCGGCAGTTTCATTTTACAGAACATATCGGCGATGTTTGGTGGTCTGCGTTTCCTTCCACTGCTGTTGGTGTTTTATGTTTCTGGTGCGTTAATGTTTCCGGCCCCACATGTTTAACTGAATAATTCGCCGATTTGTTGACTGTTTTCCTCCTACCCTTCTCCGGTGCGCGTGTTGCTCTCTATTGCTACCTAGTTGAGGCTGAGATAGAAACACGATAGGACACCGGCAGTTTGATTTTACAGAACATATCGGCGATGTTTGGTGGTCTGCGTTTCCTTCCACTGCTGTTGGTGTTTTATGTTTCTGGTGCGTTAATGTTTTCGGCCCCACATGTTTAACTGAATAATTCGCCGATTTGTTGACTGTTTTCCTCCTACCCTTCTCCGGTGCGCGTGTTGCTCTCTATTGCTACCTAGTTGAGGCTGAGATAGAAACACGATAGGACACCGGCAGTTTGATTTTACAGAACATATCGGCGATGTTTGGTAGTCTGGGTTTCCTTCCACTGCTGTTGGTGTTTTATGTTTCTGGTGCGTTAATGTTTCCGGCCCCACATGTTTAACTGAATAATTCGCCGATTTGTTGCCTGTTTTCCTCCTACCCTTCTCCGGTGCGCGTGTTGCTCTCTATTGCTACCTAGTTGAGGCTGAGATAGAAACACGATAGGACACCGGCAGTTTGATTTTACAGAACATATCGGCGATGTTTGGTAGTCTGGGTTTCCTTCCACTGCTGTTGGTGTTTTATGTTTCTGGTGCGTTAATGTTTCCGGCCCCACATGTTTAACTGAATAATTCGCCGATTTGTTGACTGTTTTCCTCCTACCCTTCTCCGGTGCGCGTGTTGCTCTCTATTGCTACCTAGTTGAGGCTGAGATAGAAACACGATAGGACACCGGCAGTTTGATTTTACAGAACATATCGGCGATCTCTGGTGGTCTGGGTTTCCTTCCGCTGGTGTTTTATGTTTCTGGTGCGTTAATGTTTTCGGCCCCACATGTTTAACTGAATAATTCGCCGATTTGTTGACTGTTTTCCTCCTACCCTTCTCCGGTGTGCGTGTTGTCCTCTATTGCTACCTAGTTGAGGCTGAGATAGAAACACGATAGGACACCGGCAGTTTGATTTTACAGAACATGTCGGCGATCTTTGGTGGTCTGGGTTTCTGGTGCGTTAATGTTATCGGTCCCACATGTTTAACAGAATAATTCGCCGATTTGTTGGCTGTTTTCCTCCTACCCTTCTCCGGTGCGCGTGTTGCTCTCTATTGCTACCTAGTTGAGGCTGAGATAGAAACACGATAGGACACCGGCAGTTTGATTTTACAGAACATGTCGGCGATCTTTGGTGGTCTGGGTTTCCTTCCGCTGGTGTTTAATGTTTCTGGTGCGTTAATGTTATCGGTCCCACATGTTTAACAGAATAATTCGCCGATTTGTTGACTGTTTTCCTCCTACCCTTCTCCGGTGCGCGTGTTGCTCTCTATTGCTACCTAGTTGAGGCTGAGATAGAAACACGATAGGACACCGGCAGTTTGATTTTACAGAACATATCGGCGATGTTTGGTGGTCTGCGTTTCCTTCCACTGCTGTTGGTGTTTTATGTTTCTGGTGCGTTAATGTTTCCGGCCCCACATGTTTAACTGAATAATTCGCCGATTTGTTGACTGTTTTCCTCCTACCCTTCTCCGGTGCGCGTGTTGCTCTCTATTGCTACCTAGTTGAGGCTGAGATAGAAACACGATAGGACACCGGCAGTTTGATTTTACAGAACATATCGGCGATCTCTGGTGGTCTGGGTTTCCTTCTGCTGGTGTTTCATGTTTCTGGTGCGTTAATGTTATCGGTCCAACATGTTTAACAGAATAATTCGCCGATTTGTTGACTGTTTTCCTCCTACCCTTCTCCGGTGCGCGTGTTGCTCTCTATTGCTACCTAGTTGAGGCTGAGATAGAAACACGATAGGACACCGGCAGTTTCATTTTACAGAACATATCGGCGATGTTTGGTGGTCTGGGTTTCCTTCCGCTGGTGTTTCATGTTTCTGGTGCGTTAATGTTATCGGTCCAACATGTTTAACAGAATAATTCGCCGATTTGTTGACTGTTTTCCTCCTACCCTTCTCCGGTGCGCGTGTTGCTCTCTATTGCTACCTAGTTGAGGCTGAGATAGAAACACGATAGGACACCGGCAGTTTGATTTTACAGAACATATCGGCGATGTTTGGTGGTCTGCGTTTCCTTCCACTGCTGTTGGTGTTTTATGTTTCTGGTGCGTTAATGTTTTCGGCCCCACATGTTTAACTGAATAATTCGCCGATTTGTTGACTGTTTTCCTCCTACCCTTCTCCGGTGCGCGTGTTGCTCTCTATTGCTACCTAGTTGAGGCTGAGATAGAAACACGATAGGACACCGGCAGTTTGATTTTACAGAACATATCGGCGATGTTTGGTGGTCTGCGTTTCCTTCCACTGCTGTTGGTGTTTTATGTTTCTGGTGCGTTAATGTTTTCGGCCCCACATGTTTAACTGAATAATTCGCCGATTTGTTGACTGTTTTCCTCCTACCCTTCTCCGGTGCACGTGTTGCTCTCTATTGCTACCTAGTTGAGGCTGAGATAGAAACACGATAGGACACCGGCAGTTTCATTTTACAGAACATATCGGCGATGTTTGGTGGTCTGGGTTTCCTTCCGCTGGTGTTTCATGTTTCTGGTGCGTTAATGTTATCGGTCCAACATGTTTAACAGAATAATTCGCCGATTTGTTGACTGTTTTCCTCCTACCCTTCTCCGGTGCGCGTGTTGCTCTCTATTGCTACCTTGTTGAGGCTGAGATAGAAACACGATAGGACACCGGCAGTTTGATTTTACAGAACATGTCGGCGATCTTTGGTGGTCTGGGTTTCTGGTGCGTTAATGTTATCGGTCCCACATGTTTAACAGAATAATTCGCCGATTTGTTGGCTGTTTTCCTCCTACCCTTCTCCGGTGCGCGTGTTGCTCTCTATTGCTACCTAGTTGAGGCTGAGATAGAAACACGATAGGACACCTGCAGTTTGATTTTACAGAACATGTCGGCGATCTTTGGTGGTCTGGTTTTCCTTCCGCTGGTGTTTAATGTTTCTGGTGCGTTAATGTTATCGGTCCCACATGTTTAACAGAATAATTCGCCGATTTGTTGACTGTTTTCCTCCTACCCTTCTCCGGTGCGCGTGTTGCTCTCTATTGCTACCTAGTTGAGGCTGAGATAGAAACACGATAGGACACCGGCAGTTTGATTTTACAGAACATATCGGCGATGTTTGGTGGTCTGCGTTTCCTTCCACTGCTGTTGGTGTTTTATGTTTCTGGTGCGTTAATGTTTCCGGCCCCACATGTTTAACTGAATAATTCGCCGATTTGTTGACTGTTTTCCTCCTACCCTTCTCCGGTGCGCGTGTTGCTCTCTATTGCTACCTAGTTGAGGCTGAGATAGAAACACGATAGGACACCGGCAGTTTGATTTTACAGAACATATCGGCGATGTTTGGTGGTCTGCGTTTCCTTCCACTGCTGTTGGTGTTTTATGTTTCTGGTGCGTTAATGTTTTCGGCCCCACATGTTTAACTGAATAATTCGCCGATTTGTTGACTGTTTTCCTCCTACCCTTCTCCGGTGCGCGTGTTGCTCTCTATTGCTACCTAGTTGAGGCTGAGATAGAAACACGATAGGACACCGGCAGTTTGATTTTACAGAACATATCGGCGATCTCTGGTGGTCTGGGTTTCCTTCTGCTGGTGTTTCATGTTTCTGGTGCGTTAATGTTATCGGTCCAACATGTTTAACAGAATCATTCGCCGATTTGTTGACTGTTTTCCTCCTACCCTTCTCCGGTGCGCGTGTTGCTCTCTATTGCTACCTAGTTGAGGCTGAGATAGAAACACGATAGGACACCGGCAGTTTGATTTTACAGAACATATCGGCGATGTTTGGTGGTCTGCGTTTCCTTCCACTGCTGTTGGTGTTTTATGTTTCTGGTGCGTTAATGTTTTCGGCCCCACATGTTTAACTGAATAATTCGCCGATTTGTTGACTGTTTTCCTCCTACCCTTCTCCGGTGCGCGTGTTGCTCTCTATTGCTACCTAGTTGAGGCTGAGATAGAAACACGATAGGACACCGGCAGTTTGATTTTACAGAACATATCGGCGATGTTTGGTAGTCTGGGTTTCCTTCCACTGCTGTTGGTGTTTTATGTTTCTGGTGCGTTAATGTTTCCGGCCCCACATGTTTAACTGAATAATTCGCCGATTTGTTGACTGTTTTCCTCCTACCCTTCTCCGGTGCGCGTGTTGCTCTCTATTGCTGCCTAGTAGAGGCTCAGATAGAAACACGATAGGACACCGGCAGTTTGATTTTACAGAACATATCGGCGATGTTTGGTGGTCTGCGTTTCCTTCCACTGCTGTTGGTGTTTTATGTTTCTGGTGCGTTAATGTTTCCGGCCCCACATGTTTAACTGAATAATTCGGCGATTTGTTGACTGTTTTCCTCCTACCCTTCTCCGGTGCGCGTGTTGCTCTCTATTGCTACCTAGTTGAGGCTGAGATAGAAACACGATAGGACACCGGCAGTTTGATTTTACAGAACATATCGGCGATGTTTGGTGGTCTGCGTTTCCTTCCACTGCTGTTGGTGTTTTATGTTTCTGGTGCGTTAATGTTTTCGGCCCCACATGTTTAACCTAATAATTCGCCGATTTGTTGACTGTTTTCCTCCTACCCTTCTCCGGTGCGCGTGTTGCTCTCTATTGCTACCTAGTTGAGGCTGAGATAGAAACACGATAGGACACCGGCAGTTTGATTTTACAGAACATGTCGGCGATCTTTGGTGGTCTGGGTTTCTGGTGCGTTAATGTTATCGGTCCCACATGTTTAACAGAATAATTCGCCGATTTGTTGGCTGTTTTCCTCCTACCCTTCTCCGGTGCGCGTGTTGCTCTCTATTGCTACCTAGTTGAGGCTGAGATAGAAACACGATAGGACACCGGCAGTTTGATTTTACAGAACATGTCGGGGATCTTTGGTGGTCTGGGTTGCCTTCCGCTGGTGTTTAATGTTTCTGGTGCGTTAATGTTATCGGTCCCACATGTTTAACAGAATAATTCGCTGATTTGTTGACTGTTTTCCTCCTACCCTTCTCCGGTGCGCGTGTTGCTCTCTATTGCTACCTAGTTGAGGCTGAGATAGAAACACGATAGGACACCGGCAGTTTGATTTTACAGAACATATCGGCGATGTTTGGTGGTCTGCGTTTCCTTCCACTGCTGTTGGTGTTTTATGTTTCTGGTGCGTTAATGTTTCCGGCCCCACATGTTTAACTGAATAATTCGCCGATTTGTTGACTGTTTTCCTCCTACCCTTCTCCGGTGCGCGTATTGCTCTCTATTGCTACCTAGTTGAGGCTGAGATAGAAACACGATAGGACACCGGCAGTTTGATTTTACAGAACATATCGGCGATGTTTGGTGGTCTGCGTTTCCTTCCACTGCTGTTGGTGTTTTATGTTTCTGGTGCGTTAATGTTTTCGGCCCCACATGTTTAACTGAATAATTCGCCGATTTGTTGACTGTTTTCCTCCTATCCTTCTCCGGTGCGCGTGTTGCTCTCTATTGCTACCTAGTAGAGGCTGAGATAGAAACACGATAGGACACCGGCAGTTTGATTTTACAGAACATATCGGCGATCTCTGGTGGTCTGGGTTTCCTTCTGCTGGTGTTTTATGTTTCTGGTGCGTTAATGTTTTCGGCCCCACATGTTTAACTGAATAATTCGCCGATTTGTTGACTGTTTTCCTCCTACCCTTCTCCGGTGCGCGTGTTGCTCTCTATTGCTACCTAGTTGAGGCTGAGATAGAAACACGATAGGACACCGGCAGTTTGATTTTACAGAACATATCGGCGATCTCTGGTGGTCTGGGTTTCCTTCCACTGCTGTTGGTGTTTTATGTTTCTGGTGCGTTAATGTTTTCGGCCCCACATGTTTAACTGAATAATTCGCCGATTTGTTGCCTGTTTTCCTCCTACCCTTCTCCGGTGCGCGTGTTGCTCTCTATTGCTACCTAGTTGAGGCTGAGATAGAAACACGATAGGACACCGGCAGTTTGATTTTACAGAACATATCGGCGATGTTTGGTGGTCTGCGTTTCCTTCCACTGCTGTTGGTGTTTTATGTTTCTGGTGCGTTAATGTTTCCGGCCCCACATGTTTAACTGAATAATTCGCCGATTTGTTGACTGTTTTCCTCCTACCCTTCTCCGGTGCGCGTGTTGCTCTCTATTGCTACCTAGTTGAGGCTGAGATAGAAACACGATAGGACACCGGCAGTTTGATTTTACAGAACATATCGGCGATCTTTGGTGGTCTGGGTTTCCTTCCGCTGGTGTTTCATGTTTCTGGTGCGTTAATGTTATCGGTCCCACATGTTTAACAGAATAATTCGCCGATTTGTTGACTGTTTTCCTCCTACCCTTCTCCGGTGCGCGTGTTGCTCTCTATTGCTACCTAGTTGAGGCTGAGATAGAAACACGATAGGACACCGGCAGTTTGATTTTACAGAACATATCGGCGATCTCTGGTGGTCTGGGTTTCCTTCCGCTGGTGTTTCATGTTTCTGGTGCGTTAATGTTATCGGTCCAACATGTTTAACTGAATAATTCGCCGATTTGTTGACTGTTTTCCTCCTACCCTTCTCCGGTGCGCGTGTTGCTCTCTATTGCTACCTAGTTGAGGCTGAGATAGAAACACGATAGGACACCGGCAGTTTGATTTTACAGAACATATCGGCGATCTCTGGTGGTCTGGGTTTCCTTCCGCTGGTGTTTCATGTTTCTGGTGCGTTAATGTTATCGGTCCAACATGTTTAACTGAATAATTCGCCGATTTGTTGACTGTTTTCCTCCTACCCTTCTCCGGTGAGCGTGTTGCTCTCTATTGCTACCTAGTTGAGGCTGAGATAGAAACACGATAGGACACCGGCAGTTTGATTTTACAGAACATGTCGGCGATCTTTGGTGGTCTGGGTTTCTGGTGCGTTAATGTTATCGGTCCCACATGTTTAACAGAATAATTCGCCGATTTGTTGACTGTTTTCCTCCTACCCTTCTCCGGTGCGCGTGTTGCTCTCTATTGCTACCTAGTTGAGGCTGAGATAGAAACACGATAGGACACCGGCAGACTGATTTTACAGAACAAATCGGTGATCTTTGGTGGTCTGGGTTTCCGTCCACTGGTGGATGTTGGGACCATTTTCCGAAGGAATGCTCTCTATTGCTACCCAGTTGAGACAAAGATAGAAACACAATAGGACCCCGGCAGATTGATTTTACAGAACAAATCGGTGATAATGTTTGAACAATTTCCGCTGATAATGTCGTTCCATGTTTCTGGTGGTGAGTACTCGCTTGTGCCTCGGCTTATATCGGTTGTAATCGGTTATAACGGTTTATCGAAATTTCAACGGCTTCTCTAATAGTTTGGTGAAGTCCGGTGCAGGTTGCAAGACTGTCCTGCCGATATAGCGCTTCACACACTAGCAGGGTATCAAATAAATAACTCTTTGGTTTTGGTTTGGAACTTGATATTCGACGATATTAACGTACGGCAATAGAGAATTTTTGTCAGTGCCGGTTTGTTGGCCGAGTGGATCTTCAGTCTTCTCCGAATTATTTTTCTCGACCAACCAATTGAAGAAACTTGTTGTCATGAAGTCCGTCCCGAATTTTGCTTTGGTTCGTTGTCTGCGAGGGTTTCGTATGAAAACCTAGTTTTCTGGTTGGTAGGAATCGTAAGACAGATATTTGCCGTTGTGAGTGGGTTACCTGTAGACCGAACAACTCAAATTAGCTTGTACGTTGGCGACCAGCACGTCTAAATGTTTCAGCTTTAGGTCGACAAACGCAAAAATCAACGTTACTTTTGGTTTCCCATGCTGTAAAGCCATTGTCAACATAACGTTTGTAAAAACGGGGATTCATTGGTTCTATGTTGAAGGCAAATTGCTCAGTTTATCTCAGGTTTAATTCTGCAATCATTGAAAATAGTTGACCATATTGCTAAATAAGATATTAAAAGCTAAGCTACAAACTTTAGTTCGTATATTCACAAGTTCAGACTGCACGTTAAACTTGTCGTTCTATGTTGCCATGTAGCGGTGGTGTGGACATGCTATGTATCAGCTGTCGATACTCAAGATCTCGAAACTACCAAGACATGTACATTCACTAGATTCCCATATAATCTATTAGTTGTAACACGCAAGGAGAACCTTTTATCTATAAGAAATGGAATTCATCGAGTCTGATCTCATACGAAACAACATAAAAATCGTATTGGTTACGGGAGACATGGGCTAACGATTCACAATTTGCAGGTCGATGTACTAAAAGGCGTCACCCGTCACGTCTTCGAATGATCAACGATGGAACAGCAGCAAATATATTATTAATTGCATGGAAGATCTTTTGTGGAATGACTAATTCCAAGATGCGAGAAAGAATTTCATTATGTGACTTAACTTACATCATGAAAAAATAAATATTAAAAACGAGTTCTAGTAATATATATAACATTCTCTTATGAATGTCAAAAGATTGAAACTCCATGCAATTACAATAGATTTACCTGTCTTTATCAGGAGGCAGGAGGCAAACTACGTAAAGAAGAAGAACAGAAGCTGTGGAAGGTTTTATAACTCGTGTTAAGTTACGCTGGTTTAATTACAAATATTTGTCATGGTACTGGCATTTCGTGTCCTTCCCATATTTTCGCCGGCGAAGATCTGTAAAGAGAAATTGAGATCAGAAGAGGTTCAAAGTTTATAAAGAACCAATAAGAGAATATACTAGATGATAATAAGGAATTACAAGAAACTGGAGGAGAGCCAACAAATTCCAAGCTCTCAAGATTTCCTTATTTTCCTCTTAAGTTAACTTCCCATAATCTCTCGAGATCATAGGAAGAAGAATTACTGGAAAGGAAGTGACCGTTAAGGGGATACTAAAGCCGCACTCGACTTACAATTGTCACGGCCCTGTCGGCCAAGTGACTTTTTGTTTAACTGCTGTGACCGCTTAATGTCGTTTTATTTATCCTGTCAGCTGACAATTATCAGTGCCCTGTGACAGGGCGCCTTTAATGATGACATGATCTACGTGCAAGTTTCGGTTGTATAAATTTTTCAACTGCGTTTTATTTCTAACGCTAGTCCGTTTAGTCTCCTGGCAAGGCTAATAAAACTAAGTTAAACGAAGAAAGGTATGGTAAATCGAATGTATTGGCTGCCTAGCCCTGCCTAGCCCTCGCTCGAGAGCTGTCAGTAGTTGCATAACCATCAAAGAAGAAGAGTTGCCTACCCATCAAGCAAATTAAGAAAGAGGTGACTTAAGGTGTATACCCTTCACAGAATATTTCAAGTTATTACCGACCCCTTGAATGAGAATGAGAAATGAAAAGGCGGAGAACGATAAGGGTGTTAGTTTGATACCCCTTGCATGATATTAACGAATAAAGGTACTAAAACGAGGGAGGAAGTGGTGGACTTGAAATATCTTAGTTGCCGACCCCTCAAAGAGAATAATCTCCAATTACCGTCCTCGTTTTATTACCCACGAGGTACTAAAATGAGGAAGGAAATAGTGAATTTTAAATATCTAAGTTGCCGGCCCCTCCCTGGACTTCGGAGGGTTTTTGTTGCCGACCCCTCGAAAATATTTCCTTCCTCGTTTTATTACTTTGAAAGTACTAAAACGAGGAAGGTAATGGTATACTTATCTTAGCTGCCAACTCCTCGGGGATTCTAGTCGCCTACCGTCAGAATGAGAAATGAAAAGGTGAATTAAATTTTGTTTAGTTCGCGACCTCTCGGAGGATCTTAGTTAACGATAGTTGCAAAGAAGAAAAATTTCCATTCTCGTTTTAGTAACTTCAAGATACTAAAATGAGGAACAAAATGGTGAATTTTAAATATCTGATTTGCCGGCCCTCGCCGGGGCTTGCCGACCACTCGAAGAAGAGTAATTTCCTTCCTCGTTTAGTACTAAAACGAGGATTTTTGACGTCATCGGCAGTTGCTGACCCCTCAACAATATTTCCTTCCTCGTTTTATTACTTTGAAAGTATTAAAACGAGGAAGGGAATGGTATACTTATCTTAGTTGCCAACTCCTCGGGGGATTTTAGTCGCCTACTGTCAGAACGAGAAATGAAAAGGTGAATTACAATTTGTGTAGTTCCTGACCCCTCGCCGGACTCGGATAATCTTAGTTGAAGATAGTTGCAAAGAAGAATAATTTCCTTTCGCCAAGGAATTGGTGAATTTTAAATATCTCATTTGCCGACCCCTCGCTGGACTCCGAGGATTTTAGTCGTCGACCCCTCGGAGAAGAGTAATTTCCTTCCTCATTTTAGTACTTTCAAGGTACTTAACCGAGGAAGGAAATGGTATACTTATCTTAGTTGCCAACTCTATTCTCCGGGGATTTTAGTCGCCTACATTCAGAAGAAGAAGAAGTGAAAAGGTGAATTACAGTTTTGATATTTGCCGACCCCTCGCTGATCTTAATGCCGACCCCTGTCACGATACTAAAACAAGGATGGAATGGTGAACTTTGGGTTTGAAAAGTTGCCGACCCCTCAATGGACTCGGGGAATTAGTTGCCTACATACCTATATTTCCTTCCTCGTTTTAGTACTTCTTAATTGCCGACCCCTCGCTGGACTAGGGAGGATTTTAGTCGCTTACCGTCAGCACGAGAGATGAAAAGGTGGATTACAATTTTCACAGTTGCCGACCCCTCACTGAACTTTATGCCTATTCAAATCAGGATACTAAAAAGGGATGGTGAACTTTGAATTGAAAAAGTTGCCGACCCCTCGCTGGACTGCGGGGATTTTAGTCGCCATTGGTAGTTGTCGACCCCTCGAAGTCCTTCCTTGTTCTAGTACTAAAAGGAGGAAGGAAATGGTGGACTTGACATCTTAGTTGCCGACCCCTCGCTGGACTCCGGGGATTAGTCGCCTACCGTCAGAACTAGAAATTATTAGGTCAATTACAATTTTGATATTTGCCGACCCCTCACTGATCTTAATGCCTACCCCTGGCATGATGCTAAAACGAGGAAGGATGGTGA
Source organism: Branchinecta lynchi (assembly GCA_023053575.1). Classification (NCBI taxonomy): domain Eukaryota; kingdom Metazoa; phylum Arthropoda; class Branchiopoda; order Anostraca; family Branchinectidae; genus Branchinecta; species Branchinecta lynchi. The sequence goes on from JAKZAP010000015.1 coordinate 13,423,425, forward strand.
ACTTCGAGTTTGAAAAGTTGCCGACCCCTCAATGGACTCGGGGGATTAGTCGCCTACCGTCAGAACTAAAAATGAAAAGGTGAATTATAATTTTTATATTTGCCAACCCCTCACTGATCTTGAAGTCTACCCCTGCCAGGATACTAAAACCAGGAAGGGATGGTGAACTTTGTATTTGAGGAGTTGCCGACCCTCGGAGAATACTAAACAGAGGAAGGGAAGGGTGCGGCTTTCCAATTCTGAATTCTGGCGACAGCGTTCCTGGTTTTAGTATGCCCTTCCTCGTTTTAGTATGCCCTTCCTGGTTTTAGTGTGCCTTCCTGCTTTTCTCGCGTTCCCTTCCCTTCCTGGTTTTAGTCGATCCCAGTTCCATCCCGATCCCTCCAATCTAAATTGTACAGTTAGATTGCCGCCCCCCTTAATTCCCCCCAGAGTAGTCGGATTCGGCCTGTACTTGAAATGGAACATCAAGGACACAATGCACTTGTCAATTATCAAGTTTCATTCGGAGCTGCTCAGCCGTTCAAAAATATGGGCCAGAGCTCATTTTGCTCCATTCCCCCACGATGTAGGAAACCGTATAGATCGTATAGGGAAGTCACTATCTTCAATCCATACTGGTCGGGTCCTTGATAGCCTGCCTCGTTCAAATGTGCTAGCACATTTGAAAGTACCTTAACTCAGGATTACCTGAAATATCCAGTTCTATAAACCATGTTTCCAAGACCTTTACTTGTTCTTCCCGCAAAGTTTCGTCCTAAATCCTCCAGTCATATGGTTGCCACGACGTTTCAGGTTCCCCCTCCAGCTCCCCCCGCAATTATAGGATTCGTTCCGGACCTAACATTGAAGATACTAGACATTTGTTCTTTCCAACTTTAAAGTTTCATTGAGATCACGCTAACCCGTTCGAAAGTTATTCATGCCACAAGATTCCGAATTTTCCCTACCTCCAACCCTATCACATTGGTCGGATCGGGGTATTGGATATTTCCAAGTCAATCTGGTTGGTTCCACGATATGTCGGACAACTTTCATCGCCTTAGCACATCGTGAAGTACCATAACTTGGAATAGCCTGAATTATGGAAACCCCCTCAAACTCCCCCACAGAGCCCGGATCCGGTCCAATGATGTATAAGCATGTGCTTGTTGCTCCCACCAAGTTTCTTCCCGATCCCTCCAGTAGAAGCGAGTCAAAAGATTTCCGGTCCACCCCCCGATCCCTGATATACCTGCCAAGTTTCGTCGTTCTAGCACTTCTGAAAGTACCCTCAGTAGAAAACAGTGGACCGACCGACCGGCAGACAGACCTTTCGACCAAGAGCTACTCTGCCAAAGCATCGGACCTGACGTTTCTGTTTTTAGCCATTATATAAATGCAATCAATCCATTTTGAATATAATAATCCTAATGACAAGCAAAATACGGTCATATAACAGACGCCTAAGACAAAAAATCATAGTACTAAAATAACAAGACCAAAGGTTTCGATGGGATCCCAAAAATCCAATATCTAATCCAGACAACTAGGTCTTGTCTTAGCCAGATCCAGTCATTGCCAGACTCTTTGAACATTTTTACAATTAAATTTCAGAAAAAGATTAAGGCCAAATAGCTAATAATCAGAGAAAACCAAGTTAAGATATGAATTCAGCATGTGTGTTTACCCCTATGAGTCACATCTGTTTTGACGAAAACTTCCTGCCACTTCTGCCAATATCCCGGTTTCGGCCAAACTCCAGAACTACTTGTCCGGCGAAAAAAGAAAGCTGAAAAACGAACTCAGGGTATCTTCTTTCCCCAATTTTGAACATCTGATCAACTTCAAATAAAAATTTAACTTATAACAAATTTTCCGACTCGAGCTGGATTCCGGTCGAACTATATATACATATATATACGTGTATTTAAAAGCCAGTAGCCATATACACAACTACAAACACCAAAAAAAAGCATAAAAGAAAAACCCTAACACTCAACACCTTCAAGTCGCTGCCTTCCGCGCCTCCACGCCTTTCTCTATAAAGCAACATAACGCAATAATCGAATCTCTTGAAGTAGTCCCCAAAATACAAGGGAGCAGCGGTACACCCCCTCGAAAATATTTATCCCTCAAATTCACCAAACTTTGGCAACTATTCAGAAAATGGTCCAGCCCATACCCAACCTCCCCACAAAGGGGGCAAACACACCTACCTCCCGGGCCACCATCAACAAAAAACTCCCAGTATCTTTTACGCAGTGGTACGCAGTTTGCCCGCGCCTGCAACCAACACTTAAGGAGTCTTCACGGTAGGTTCAGTTTCAGATAAAACTCCTCTCCAAACACTTCTTTAATTTGGCGATAAGAACGCAGGCTACTAGATTTCTCCAGACCGGATAGCCAAACCTGAATCTCCTGGTCCCGAAGGCGCGATATAAACTTACCGAGGAAATCTTCAGGATTACCTTGGGGACCCTGACCCTCATTCCATGCCGACGAAAGGCCAGCATTATCCAGCAGGGCTTTAACCTGTTGTGGCCATGCTGTCTTTTTAGTAAACTATGTCCAGGTAAAATATGATTGTCACACACGGATTCAACATCTCTTCTTACTCCTAAATCGGTTATCTAATCAACTAGAAATAAGACTTTAACTTCTAACAATTTTCCGGTTTTGCCCGGATTCAGGGCGAACTACATGTCCGGGTAGAAACTTATTTTCACATAAGTGTTCAGCATGTATTCTTGCCCTAAATCGAACATCTAATCAACTAGAAATAAAACTGTTAATTTTAACAAACTTTCCGGTTTCGGTCGGATTCCTGGCGAACAACTTGTTTGTCGAGAAAATGGTTTTCACCGTCGTGCTCAACATGTCCAATTACCCCATAATCGACTATCACATCAGCTGTTTCAGAATATTTTGTTTGCCCCTTAATTTGAACCCCTTCCCCCACCCCTAAATGTAGGGCTACAAGGCCCATCTAAGAAGTCAACTGGTCTGACGACCCAACGAATCCTCACACCAAGTTTCATCAAAATATCTCATTCCCTTCGGAGTTATCCTGCTTACAGACGGATGGACAGACGGACAACTTTTGCCATATCATAGGTATCCCTCCACACGTTTTGGGATCCCAAAAACACAAACTGTTTTTTCCTTTTCAGTTCATTGAGAACGAAAAAAAAGACCTCCTATTTACCTTACCCGAAAGTCCTAATTCGAAATAATATTCAAATCGAAATGTATTTTTGATTTGTCTGTAACAGACTAGTGTCTCTGATTTATCTAGAGGTGCCTGCCACTTTTGAATATACAGATCCCTTAATACATACTCAAACTGTCTCAGCAACTGTGACTGATCGTCTGGTCCTAGTCCATCGTTCAGATCCATGAACGAATGTATTCCACGGGCAGAGTATCAGGACCTTAAGCATAGTTGGTCGGGTCACTAACATACCCTTGAAATTTCATCGTCCTTAGCACGTCTGGAAATGTCCTAGCTCGTGATCACCGGAATTCCTGGGAAACCCCCTCCGACTCCTCCAGACAGCCCCGATGGGATCTAGTTCTGTCAAAAACGTACTTAGGGCTTATGCTCATTCTCTTTCCTTCCCGGCCCCTCGACGCTAAGCGTTTCTCGATAATCACGGTGCCCCCCTTCAACCCCACACAAGAATCGAATCCGGTCCGGAATTGACATAGAAGATCTGAACCGACACCTCTTTCAACTTGCCAAGTTTCACTCAAATCCAATCGCCACTTCAAAAGTTATTAATGCCACAAGATTTCCAGATTCCCCATCCTCCCACAAGCCAAACCTAAGCCTACTTCATCTAGTATGGCTTTTACTTGGAACGGGCAAGACCGAGGACCCCTCGACCCTATTAATTCAGTACACGGAGTTCTTAGTAACGTGTCTTCAGGCAACCGAACTAACTTAAGCCAAAATAAAAAAATCTGCACTTGCCTATGTATCCTCATAAAATGGATCCCAAATTCACGGTAATCCTATGCGTATGTAATTGCCTATGTAATTGCCTAGGTAATTCAATCAGTCTTTTGAATGAAGCAGCTGGATCAACTCCATTGTACAGCGGCTTTGAACCCCGGCAGCGGCTTTGAATTTATGAATGTATGTTTCCAAGTCAGCTCCAAGTCTTTAGAAAGTTTATTTGAATAGGGCTGAGATCCGACAGTCCAGTCACACGTCGCTTATTCACTTAAATAGACTTGAAAACCCCATAAAAACGGGTTGCTCCGTTTGTCCGCTTTCAACAGATAACGATTTCATCGAATGAACTTATTCTTTTGGATTTTTGGTACCTCTATACGCCTGTCCCACAATTTTTGAAATTTATACCAGCTATATTTGTAATAACGTCTAATTCTTGAAATACAGGCTCAAATTCTCCGCGTCTGGTCGAATTTTGGGTTGTGATGCTAGCAGCGCACATTTTGAACGTTATTACTAGAGCTTTAGATGAAAAAAAAATAAAAAAATCTCTTAGATGGCCAAAAGTATTCAGAAAACACAAAAGAAATACAAAATCTCTTCGATGGCCCAAACTATCAGATGCAAAAAAAGCTGACTTTTCAGTTAAATTTCAAGGAAAACGCAATTGATTGTCGTTTTTGTTCGCAAACTAAGAGTCAAATCTTTGAAAACCTGTACAGCTAAAACTGTTCAGTATAAAATAATTTTAACTGTTACAGATGTCGAATGATTGTGTACTGCATAGAAAATTCTTTGAAAATAATGTATATCAGATCAGTAAAGAAAAACACTCAAATAAATAATAAAACAAACAACTAATGAATGGCTATTATTTCCTTGGTATGACAACAGCGGGCTTTAGGCTCTGATTCTTTCCCAGTTCTTGATCCAACAGCCAATGCCGACGGTGGAATGACTTTTGACTCTGCAAAATAATGAAGGTTTATGTAGTGACACTTTAGAAGAAGTGATGTCACGGTGATTGACATAATTATCCATTTTAAGGTCCAAACTCACTTGAAATAACCTGAAATTCTCGGTATTTTATTAGGTCAAAATGAAATCTTAGCAGTAACCTTTACCAAACTGGTCTTCCATGTGACAGCCTGTCTGAATTCACTGTTACCAGCGAAACATATCAGGGATTCAACAAGGGCTACAGATCACATGCACTTGCGGGTTGTGTCAGAGGAAGAAAGTGGGAACTTTCCAATTGGTGGGTATATTTTACTACTTTGTAAACAAAACCCTTAAGATACTAGGAGTGAAATGGTGATCATCAATAAATGTTGATGAAATGTGGCGAGAAAAAGTTCAGGTAATTGAAGGTGTCTTAGCAAGAGGAAATAAAATAGAGGAAATGTCAGTCTTCCATAGGGCGACATATGTAAACGCATATTTTCCACCAATACTATTGTATTATGCACCATTTTTTCGCCTTAATGAGCAGATAGCAAAAAAAATAGAAAGGAGTATTTGGAAATTTGTGTGAACAGGTAAACTTGAAAAATTAAACATGAAGATGTTCTACACCGATAGGAAAAACAGAGGTCTGAGCGTGGTAAATTTTCGAAAGGTATCTCTATTCTTCAGAGATGCTGGAAGCGAAAGATAGCATGGAAGTTTATAACGGGAATGGCTAGTACCTTTTTTGAATGAAGAAAATAAAGATAGAGAGACCACGCTTCTAGAAAATATGCCCATATCGCTGAGAGAGGCAGCGCAAGACCTGAAATGATTAAAACCATGTGGACTGCTAAATGAAGCAGAAAGTAAAGAAAGGAAGAAAATAATTGAAACTTTCCTTAAAGAAGACGCGACAAAGAGAAAGTTTCATATAAAGGAAAAAGAGCCCTTTATTGATTTTGAAATGGCTTTCATGAACTTGGAAGAAACGCGATTTCTACCGTTTAAGCAAGAGGTCATGTTCATGATGATGCATGCAATTTTGCCTTACCGTGACAGGTGAAGCAGGTTAAAGAGAAGTGAGAGCCCTTCGTGCAACCTGTGTGATTGTGTGGTCTTTGAAGGACCATCACCCGAGTTTATAGAGTGTAATTTTCATCAGGAAGTAATGAATTATGTGTTTGAAATTTTTAAAGGACAGGGAAATGTGGAAAAAATAGAGACAGAGCGATGAGGATGATGGGGATCTGGGGGTGTACGCATGTGTGGAAAATGAGAAAGAAGAAAATAGTTTTGAGTAGAGAGAGATTCAAAGGTGTGGTATAAGGACGTGTGAAATGGATTCAAAATAATGAAAAATTTAATATGGAAAACTGATGTTCATTGGATTGAAGAAGTAGTTGAAAGTTAATTAAATAAGATTAAAGAAATTTTTTAAAGATTTTTGTGTTGTTCTTGTAAGTTTATTTTAGTTTTTTAAGAGCAGCTTAAAAAGTGAATGGGGTAAATGTATATTGAGGTTTTGTTCATTTTGGGGGTGGGGAATGTTTTGTTTTGTTTTAATTTTAAGGTTTCTTCACCACATGAAACTGTCTTTTTTGTAAAGTTCTATTTGGTTATGAGTACTTTTGTGAGATTGTTGTTTGTTTTTTGAGGGTTTTGTTTTGGGGCTTTTTTCGGAAAAAAGCATCTGTGCCATCTGTGGTTTGGAAAGTTACTTTTATTTTTGTTTTGTAAAGTGAGCCACCGCAATACAGGTTTCCTAGACTGGAAGGACACCCTTAACGCGGCAGTTGAGTTTTTTAGTTTCGTTTTTTGTGTTTGGTAGTTTCGGATTTAGCTGTTATTAAAATAAATATTCCTTTTTTTATGATTTGTTTTAAATAAATAGGATTTTAGAAAAGTTTTGATGTAAAAGGATAATAAGTTTAAAAAAAAAATATTTTAAAAACGAAAAGTACAGACAGAGGATCCGCTAATTAGTTGACACTAATTAGTTAGGTCGGTCGAAATAATTAAAGGAAAGTTTTTGTTGTAAGGCCGTTGGCGTCACCGAGGGTAAGTGGAAGCGTAGTCACCGGGACAATTTGCCATGGCCCTTGTGTCTTTTTAGCACAAATAAATCTATCTATCTATCTATCTATCTATTGGACGGGAATGAGGCAAAAGATAGTAAAACCCTTAAGGCACAAATGATCAAGGGCCCTTCATGTATATGTATTGTTTGGTTAAAAGTTTTTTTTTTGCATTTTGTGGTGATGGTTCACTTTAAGGGAATTAAGAGTTCAGTTGTTCGTAAACCCTTGAAGTACAAATTATCAAGGGCCGTTAGAGAATCATTATTTTAGATGTCCTAGAACACCTTTAAGTACATAAACAAGCGATCACCGGAATTCTGGGAAATCCCCACACAGTGCCACGATCTGGTCCAGTTATGTAAATAACAAGTCTAGGCCTATAGCCTGTTCTTTCTACCACTTTCCTTCCCGATTCTTCGACACTTACTGTTTCACGACATTTCCGTTGCCCCACCTGCAGCTCCTCCACCGTTATCGGATGTCGGGGGGGGGGGGGGGCACTTGCTCCTGACACTTTCGGAATCCGCCTCCTCCCCTCCTCCCACGGTGACCGAATCGGGGAAGTGGCTATTTCCAAGTTAATCCGGATGGTTCCCTGATACGCCGGCCTAGTTTCGTCGTCCTAGAACATCCGAAAGAATCCTTATTCGCAATCATGAGACCGATCGACCGACAGACCGACGGAATTGCGATCGGTAACCTCTATTAAAAAGCGACCTAAAGAGGATACAAGGAGATTTTATAATTTTATCTACACACTTCATACGACTGAAGACATAAGGGAAAATTTAACTTACAAGTGAATTTCACACCATCGGCCAGTACAGAAAATGAAACACCAGGAATCCAAACTTCTTTTTCTTGTAATGTTCTCTCAGTGAGTTGCCTTCGAATTCGCTTCGTGACGTCTTCATTTCTGTCCCCCTTTGTGATAGTCAGAAGGGATACATCCGAGTCGGAGGGATAAGGTTTCTCATTCTGTTTGAATCCCTCAACAACGATTTGCGTATCTTTGAAAATAGTAGCAAGCTAGAATAAATAAATAAATAACCCAAGATATACCGGAGATTTTAAAACATCTATCTATCTTTGAAGATAGTAGCAAGCTGGAATAAATAAATAAATAACCCAAGAAATACCGGAGATTTTAAAACATGTTCTGAATGACATCCATGGCATCCGGAATGGAATCCAAAATATTCCCGAGGCTTAAAACATACAATAACGACATTATTTGGAATGGATCTGTTATGGATCATGGATTTGGAATGGAGATATCTTAATCTAAATTATCTGGTTTCTTTTGAAGTAAGAGGCGTAACAACTGTATATCTTTATTCATTCCCTTTATTACACAGTGTAAATTTGGACTGTCTAGCCTATACAGTAGATAGTAAACAGAAAAACGAGATGTTTCGGAAGTACCTGAGGTAAATGTTAGAAGAGAAGAGTTGTCCTAGAACATCTTTAAGTACATAAACAAGCGATCACCGGAATTCTGGGAAATCCCCACTCAGTGCCCCGATCCGGTCCGATTCTGTAATTCTGTAATTCATCCATAAATAATGGTTCTTTCGGAAGTCAGTTGGACATCCATGCACACAACACGAAAGGAGAAATAAGTAAGTAAGTAAGTAAGTTCTATATTTGTAACCCACCATTTCCAAAACGAGGAATAAGTGAAACAAAATAAATAAAAACACCTAAGGACAAAGAAAAAGACACTAATTGTCAATCTTCGGCCAGAAAGCAGTGGAGAAGCTCGTGCGCTGGTTGGGCTGGGTTGTCAATGATTTTTTATACCGAAGAAGAACCACCCAAATGGGTAACACTTGCATCTTGAATTTTGAACTTCTCCGTTATTGTATGGTTATGGCATAATTTCGACAAGTGGAGCAGGTGCTTTGCATATTTAAAATAACATGATCTCATCTTTTTAACCCCTTCTTTCGCAGGACATGAGTGACACCAGAACGAAATAGTATAGAAGGAGCGCAGAATGTGCTGTAGAATTTTCCCGAAGCTTTACGATTATAGCGCCCCCGGTTGGGGACGATCCGCCCATAGGCGGTACGGATTGGTCTACAAACTTCTTGAACAACCGAAGAGCAAAATTTTAACAACGAAGACTTGAATGTTATGCCAAACCATCGTAGAGAGTCTGTTGATTTGACAACGAACATCGAAATGAACATCTCCATTTCAAATTTCTCATCTAGGGCAGGAATTTTATTCGATTAACCAGGTCTACATCTTTCTAACTTTCCCAGATATCTCCTCCAGATCCAAGATATCGCGTTTAATGGATGCAAATATGGATGGCAATACCAAAAGCGACTCTGGACTTTTTTTGTTTTAATTAAGACAAAATTGAGATGAAATAAATACCCAACAATAAGTATGTACTTACAGAAAGTTGCACAAAAAGCCCAATGGTATTTGAGCCGCCTTAAAGCTATGGGTGAATGAAGAAATTTGCGAATTTGGTTTCCTTCTTAGTACTGGAACAATTAGTGTTAAAGTAGTGGTACTGCAAACAAGTTAAGGTGGTTTCAAAGAACCGTCTTACAAGAGACTCAGATGCAACTTTCGCCCATGAAAGATCCTATCCTGCCTGGTAAAACCAATCTAGGAGCTTCTAACTAGCCAGGACTCTAACACTACGAGCGTCTTCCACCATTACAACAATAGTAACTATTATTTACTGTTACGTCCGTCACCGTTAAAAGTTACTACTCTGACCGTTTCAGCTTTCTCGTAATACGAACTAATAGTAACTGTTTACTAACCACGCACGGGAGCGTACTATTCGTGGTGATTACAATCTCTGTGACGCAACTGGAGTGATTAGCCCGTGGCACGATATTTTGCCGAAAATATAATTTTTTTTTCCAGCCTTGACGCGTAGAGGCCAGAATCCGTGACTTCCTGCATAGTAACTACGAATAAGTAGAGTGGAACAGGGTCGACAGTAGTATGTTTACTTCAGACATCCCCTTTGAGCGTAGCCGAAGAATTTGTGAAATAAACAAAAAATTAAGAAAAAGAGCTACGAGCTCATATGGCACTTGTTACGAGTAGGAGGTACAAGAAAGTAGAAGAGAACTTCACAAAACACCCGCTATAAAAAAAAATTCGGTTCTAACCTAGACTTTTATATTTAGTAGGCTACCTACTGAAATTTGAAAACTTCCGAAATCACCTCCAAGCCATCGCCAACATTGCAAGTTTCAACCCAAGGAATCCCCTAGACGTCCCCAACATGTGGGATCGCCAGAAAAAAGCCCCCCCCAAGCCCCCCACAGTGTCCGAATCTGGTCTGTTTATGTCAACGATGTATCTAGGACGTGCGCTTGTTCTTCCCACTAGGTTTCATCCCGATCCCTCCACTCTTATCGTTTCCCAAGATTTTCGGTTCCCCAAATCGGCTGCCGCCAAAGTTACCGGATCCGATCCGCATTTGAACTGGGTCGTCTGAGACTCGGCGTCTTTCCAAATATCAAGTTTCAATAAGATCCGATCACCCGTTGGAAAGTTATAAATACCTCAATATTCCGGATTCCCGCTTCCTCGACTCCTCCCAAGACCTGACATGGAACTACTGAGACGATAGCTCTTTCCACTTGCCAAGTTTCACTCAAATACAATCACCCGTCCAAAAACTGCCCCTGCCACTAGATTGCGCATTCTCAATCCCTCCAGTCCTTCCACGATGGTCGGATAGAGGAATCGACTATTCTCAACTCAATCTATTCGGGTCCCTGACACGCCTACCAAGTTTCATCGTCCTAGCACATCAGGAAGTACCGAAATCGCGCGCTTACTAGAAGTACGGACCACCCACCCAACTCCCCCACAGTGACCAAATCCAGTCCTATCATCTCAATGACGTATCTAGAATCTTCTTTCCCCCTAGTTGCATCCTGATCCCCCCACTCTAAGCTTTTCCAAAGATTTCCGGTTCCCTCCCTCCAACTCCTCCCAATGTCACCGGATCCGGTCTGGATTTAAACTGGGATGTCTGAGGCACGAGGCCTTTCTAAATATCAAGTTTAATTTAAATCCGTTAACCCGTTCAATAGCTGAGCTTGCCACTAGATTCCGGATTCCCCATCCCTACACTCCCCCAAGATGGTCAGATCGGGGATATCGACATCGTACCTGACAAGCCTGCCAAGTTTCATCGCCGTAGCAAATCAGGAAGTACCGAAATCGTGGGATCAATAGAAACTCGGACCCCCCCCCCCCCCCCAGCTCCCCCACAGTCACCGGATCCGTTCCGGTTATATCCTTCACGTATGTAGGACTTGTGTTTGTTCTTTCCACCAAGTTTCACCCAACGAAAAATTTATCTCAAAATAGTACTATGAAGTAGTACGTAACAGTAGCATGCAGTACTAACGATGCTACTACATGCTTCTACTTCAAGGCTACCGTGTTACTGCATACTATTATATGCTACTCTTAGCAAGACTGGATGCTACTATGGCAAGACAGGATGCCACTGGATACTACTACATAAGATTCGACCAGTCTGAGGCACATTAAATGATAGTATTCTTTGCTATTACATAGTATTATATGCAACATTTTCGTACTACTACGCAGGCTACACATTTTCCATCGGGCATCACGATCTCTCCATTCTAAGCGTTTCCCAAGATTCCCCCCCTCCAACTCACCCCAATGTCACCGGATCCGTTCCGGGCTTAAACTGGGGCGTCCGAGACACGAGGTCCCTCTATATGTCAAGTTTCACTGAGATCCGATCACCCGTTCGTAAGTTAAAAGTACCTAATTTTTTCGGATTCCCCTCCCTCCACCCCCCCCCCCCCCCCATATGGTCGTATCGGGGAAACGACTATTCTCAAGTCAATCTGTTCGGGTCCCTGACATGCCTGCCAATTCTCATCGTTCTAGCACATCAGGAAGCACCGAACTCGCGGGATCACTAGAAACTCGCCCCCCCCCCTTAACACCCCTAAAGTGAGCGGATCCGGTCCGGTTATGTCAATCACGTATCTAAGACTTGTGCTTGTTCTTTCCACCAAGTTTCATCCCAATCTCTCCACTCTAACCGTTTTCTAAGATCTCCGGTTTCCCCCTCCAACTCCCTCCAACGTCACCGGATCCGGTCTGGGATTTAAAATAAGACGTCTGAGATACAAAGTCCTTCCATATATAAAGTTTCATTAGGATCCAATCACCCGTTCGTAAGTTAAAAATTACTCCCTTTTCCCATTTTTTCCGGATTCCTGCTCCCTCCACTCCCCCCAGATGGTTGGATCGGGGAAACGACTATTTCTAATTTAATCTGGTCCGGTCCCTGTTATACCTGCCAAGTTTCATCGTCCTAGCTTATCTGGGCTGTCGTGAGACGGATCGTACATTCAACGAGATCTCCCTGATTTCCCCAAACTGACGCCAGAAACCCTGCGAATATCCATTGAATTCAGTGGTCTACCACACATTGTTCACTTTTAGCACAAATCTTGAGAGCAGGGGCCTCGCTAGCCAAAACTCGAGGCGCCCTGCCGCCCATTTTAGCTTTTCGATGCACATGTAGTAATAAAACGTGCTATACATTGCAAGCGTTGATGTCTGAAGAAGCCTAGTCGTATCTAGGACCTCAGGGGTGGTTTGAAGGTCTTGGGCGTGGGAGATGACTACCTCAAAAAATATGACAGATTTTCAGTAAGGCTCAATTCATATCAGTTGAAAAAAATGGCCAAGAAACATAGTATCGCATGCTGGAAACTGCGAAATTACATAATCTTAGGGTGAACGTCGTTTGTAATAACAGGAATTTGCTAACGCAATAGCCCCCCCACAGCAGTACCTAATGACTGTATATCAGACAGAATGAAAATGAGCGCCGCAGGATAATTTTTTTTTTAGTAGGCTATGACTTTTTTCGGGCAAAATATTGCTTCCGCCAATAAAATCTAGATTTTAAGGTGATCCAAGCCCCGCAATTCCAAGCCTAAAACATGAATGAAATGACGCGAGCTTCCAGTAAATAGAACCTACTACAAAAGGCGCCTCCGGCAAAATTATTTTGTGAAATCCTGTACGATCAGAATACGTCTTTTCGGATCCAAAATCAAATTAAGGGCGAATGGCGAATCCAGAAAATGGGAGAATTTTAGCCGTAAGTTGACAATGTGCTTCAGAGTTCTGAGTTTCCAGTTAAAAAAAACAAAATAAAAATCAAATGACATGTTGCAATAATCAGGCCCGTCATTACACCGTCACTCATTTCTCACGAAGCCGATTTATTTTTGTAACTAACTAACTAGAATCTAACAAATTCTTAAAATTGTACGCCACAAGCAAAATCGGCCTGATTTTTACATAAATTAAGAGATACTGGTACAGAACAGATCGTGCTAAAGTTCTCAATCTGGCAAGCTCAAAAGATGCGGCTGAGAATCCTATTCCTGAAGTCTCAAACGCTCAAGAACCCAGAACGGCCTTTCCTGGGTGAGCGCCCGTTTAGCTGCACTTTTGTGTTCGGGCGCTCGCAGCTTAAATTATTTTGTCAGGCGCTCTGCGAGCGCCCAGATGAGCTTAGCTTATGTGGTCGGGCGCTCTGCGAGCGCCCAGATTAGCTTTTTTTTGTTCGAGGGAGGGTGGTACCAGCCCCCCCACACCCCCCCATAGCGACGCCCCTGCTTGAGAGTGGTATCTTTTTGTCATAAGTTATATGACGAGCAACGCATTGCAGAAAGAGCAATGTATATGTATTTACTGTGTCAGTAGTGAATCAGCAGAAGTCAGTGAATCCAGTTTATTCTTTGTAGCGATTGTGCCCCATGTAACGAGTAAGTAAATGGGTTAATAAACCTATAGATAGATAGATAGATTACTGTATTTCAAAAGCCCACGGGCCATATACACAAACAAACAAAACCAAAAATATAACTTAAACAATCAGACTCCTTCTTAGCTCTAAAGATTTATCTATGTACACGCCCACTCGAGTAATAACGGTAGGGTTACTATTGCTCAAAATTTCAGGAAGTGATAAAATCACACCCTCTAGATAAATTTTCCTGAAATCAGAAAGTTTCGGGCATCTACGGAGAAAATGGTCCAAATTTTCTTCCTCCTTCTCACAAAGTGGGCAAGCATACCTCCCATCAGGAACCAAACTACCTCTGTCAAAAACCTTCTGCCTGCTCTGAATTGGAAGGCAGTTTGCCCTTAATTGGATCCAACGACATAAAACCTTCCCGGGTAGATTAAACTTAAAATACACTTCCTCTCCAAAACAAACTTTTACCACTTGATAATGACTCAATGTTATAGAACTATTAACAATACCCTACCAACACTGGATTTCCTGACCTTCTAAAATCACTCTAATCCGACGTTCTAGATCTTTTGGCAAATCAACACAACCAAGACCTTCATTCCATATATATGGCATACCTACTCGCTCCAGTAACCACTTTACCTGGAATGGCCAAGAATGTTTCAAACCATTATTCAGCATCTCATCATAAGCTAACCTAGCTAGTCTATCCTTACTCATATTAATAATTTTTAACCATAATCTAATCATCAGGATAGCCCTACGTAACTTTAAAGAATATAAACCTATACCACCCTTTAAAATTTGAGAATGGGTCGTCTGATGTAGTCCAAATACCCTTTTGTAATACTGAAGTTGGAGCGACTCTATTTGTTTTGCCGTCTCTTCGCCCCATATCTCTGCTCCATATTCTAAAATTGGCAAAACTTTTGTATTAAATATTCTTTTATGCATTTTAAGGTTTTTTATACCCATAATTGACTGATTCCGAAAAATAGCTGACATGGCTGCTTTACCTCTATTAACCACCTCATCAATATGTGACTTAAAACTTCCGTTGTCAGTTAACACGAATCCAATGTATCTTATTCTCTTAACAACCTTCAGTTCTTCATTATTGAAAGTAAACTTACAATTTTCAATACCATTGATTTTTCTTTTTTTAAAAATAATTACTTCACTCTTCTTAACGTTCAACTTTAATTTTTTCATCGCCAGATACTCCCCGATCAAATTCAAAAGCGTCTGCAAATCTTCACACGATTTAGCAACAACCGCAAGGTCGTCCGCAAACAGCAGCACTGACAGCTTTCTACTTCCCAGACTTACCGTTGGAGCCCATCTTTTCTCTAGAAAATCCACAGTATCATTAATATAAATATTGAATAGTCGAGGGGATAAAGTGCTACCTTGTTTTACACCACGCATAATCCTAAATTGTCTCGATACACTACTACCAGCTTGAACTATTCCTTTTACACAAACATACATACTAACTATTAAACTTACAAATGTATTAGGTAAACCAATTCTAACTAGAGCGTCTTTCAATAATTCTCTATCTAAACTATCAAATGCCTTGTGGAGGTCTAAGAATCCCACATAAAGACTATTCTTCCCCTTACCATATTTATCTAATAACGCCTTTAAAATAAATACCCTGTCTGACGTTCCGTAACCGGCCCTAAATCCCCCTTGCTCCTCATGTATTATATTACTTTTATTTAACCATGTCGCTAACCTAACATCTAATATTTTCTCCATGATCTTACTTAACGCAGGTACTAACGCTATCAAACGATAATTCTCATGAACCCTGGGATCTCCCTTCTTAAACAGTGGGAGAAACATGGATTGTTTCCATTGATCCGGCCATTCTCCAGCCTTTAACACCATATTACACAAAAGAACTATAATCGGCAAAAAAACAGACGAAAATTTCTTAAAAATCAATACTGGTATCCCGTCAATACCTGCGGCTGACCCCCCTTTTAACTTTTTTAATACATTTTCCACCTCCTCCTTACTAACTTGAGCAACTAAATCATAATCATTTTCCATAATTGGATAAACCGCCTCTTCCGGACTTAGTGTCATCTCTTGCATTTCTGAACATTCACCTTCTAACTCTTCTAGATAATCAGGCCAAGAATCAACTTCTGGAGTAGCGAAATTATTTATCTTTCCATTTCTTTCTTCTCTTTTTACATCACCCCAAAACTTCTTATATTCTTTCTTCCGAAAACAATCAATAATACCCAGTTTCTTTTTATTCTCAAAAGTATTTTTTTTCCTTTTTATCAGTCTTTTATACTCTCTTCTGTGGTATTTATATTCAACTAGTCTTATACTTTGTTCTTCAGCGGTTTCACACTGCTTCAAACTACTAAGTATCTGCCTCAATTTTTCTTTCATTATTTTACATTCCAAATCAAAAAAACTTTCAGCCTTTTTTTCTCTTTTTGTCAAATTGCACCTTTCAGCACAACTGCATATTAAATCATTTAGTCCTGAAATTATTTCACACACGTCGGTTTGGTCATCAGCAAGTGATTGGCACTTATTCGTCAAATCCATCGTCGAAAACACTTTTCTAGACTCCTTATATCATCATCTGACAGATTGCATCTTATTCTAGGCCCTAAGCTTACCCTATCGTTTTTATCACTATCACAATATTCCATAATACTAAAACGATCTTTCTGGTACAATCTTAACTTAATCTCAAGCTTCAACGCCCTATGATCCGAACCAACTAAATCCAGAATTTCAACACCAACAGAATCCGGGGCAAAATGCGTTCCAATCAGAGCGTAATCTACTACACTTGGCGTTGGCCCTGACAGGCAAGTAAATTCACCAACACACATATCCTTACCGCCATTCCCAATCAGCAGACCATGCTCTCCGCAGAGTGCCAGAAGCTTTCTCCCCCAAACGTTAATTCTCCGTTTTTCATCTTTGTTACTACGTGGCATTCTACTACTTAATGGAGCAACATCACCTAAATCCGGTATTAATACATCAGGAACCTCAAGCGCAATACCCGTATATGCGTTGAAATCACCCATTAGAACACACTCGGCATTACTATACTTTTCTTTAATTGATATCAATTCCTCCTCTAAAATTTGCCAAGTGTCTTCCCGACTATACGAACTATTTTGAGGCGGAAAATAAATCACACCCAAAATCAACTTTTTACCACATTTCAAACAAATACTCAACCAAATTAAATTTTCAGATCTACTCTTGATTCTCACATACCCATTAACAGCGGACGTTTTTATCATAACCAGAATACCACCGTAATATCTATTGTTTTTCGCAATTTTTCGAATAACTTGTTCAACCTGGTAACCGGGAAAAACATACACGGATGATGAATCATTCCAAGTTTCAATAAGTGATATCACATCAAATGAGCATAAGTCCTGATACAAAAAAGGTAATTTTTCACGCAAACCTTGCACATTCCACGAAACAAGACTCAGTATATGGCCCTCATCTTCCTATGCGGCTACGTTCTCAGACGTCGCATTACTTTGCCCAGCCACGGCGAGGGGTTCGCCACTTGTTCCTTGATCAGGATCACTTGGGGAAAATGCAAAACGGTAATAATCGCGACACTGGCTATTAGATTGACTAATAGCATCGTTGCGCAAACCCACGGCCTCGCATACTTCTCCCTCTTGGTTCAACATTACGGACTCCTGGCCGATGCAAATCATTAGGGCTGACAATAGCACTAGCAGGTCTTTTCGCTGACATAGCGACCTGGGAATATGTTTCCTGGGGCACAACAGTTTCCGCGTCACTGTCGCTAGCGTCACTCTCCCGGTTCATCTCGGCATCCTGTGGTACCATCGGAGGAATAGCACTCTCGGTTGGTCTAACACGTTGCACTGGGTTGGCCGGAATAACTTTGCGCGTGATTTCAACGACAGTTTTACCATCAAAACCAAACACGCGGTCATCGATAAATAGCTTCTCACCCCTTAACTTTGTAACACGGCCGTCGTTACGAGCAAGACTCATAACTTCCTTTAAGTGTTTGCGGGCCTCCCTTTGCGAAATCGTAAAATCAGGAGCCACAGAAATGCCAAATCCCTTTAAAAGGGAACTATTCTTCAAAATAAAATCCCTTGTGTCGACCGAATTCAACTTCAGAACCACCGGTCCTGCTCTCATGCGAAAAATGTCACGTATGTCAAATCTCTGTAACTGAAGATGCGGTATCGCACGATTTAGTATTCCCATCACTTCTTGCTTCAGTGTATACTGTCCAGGGTATTGGGGGGTGTGGTTGTACAATATCAAGTTTGTTCTTTTCTGCTCGGCCTCAAGTTGGTTGGCTCTCTCATTAACAGCACTTAGGCTGGACCTAAGTGCTGCCAGTTCCGTTTTAACTTCCTCGTTCGCCTTATTATTACTAGAAAACTGGGTACTGATTTCCACCAGCTGGACTTTCATGGCAGCAATACTATCCGATAATCCAAAAATAGCATCTACTTTCTTAGAAAGTTCTGGGACCAGATCCAACTTAAAGTTAATTTCTTCCAGAAATTGGGCACTGCGCATTTTCTCGCACTCTCCTGCTTGATCCGCCATGCTTACACTTACAAGCTTTGATTGTCAATAAAATCAAGTCCTTATCCAAACGCTCGTGTAAGTCCAGAATTTTTGCCAAGCAAACCGTCAATTCGCTCACGTTATGTATTTCACAATCTTCTCTCCGGGCGTGCGCACCCTTTCAGAGCTGAATGAACATATTTGCACAAACAGACCGAGGCCCATGGCATTACAATATAAACCCTAATTTGTTTCACTCAAGACCACCCTAGGAGATAGAGACCCAAAGCCTTCTCCTCTACTCCTCCCCCCCCCCCCACCCTACGAGTTACAGTGCAACAGATAATTTTTGTAAAATCTAGTCAAATTCATGCCACTTTTACTTATTACTATCTAGCCGAAGTATTGCAGCAGTTTGCATAAGTTTTATCATCGTCCGAAGTATCTATGAAACGAAAATTTACATATAAAATAAATAGCAGATAACTAGACGAGCTTTCTTTAATTCCGTACCTAAAAAAAGGACGTATGCACTTTTAAAATATACTAAGTTATTGATTTACCTTTGTTGTTGTAAATTGTTAAGAGGCAAAAAACAAACCATTGTAGTCCCGAGATGGGATGCATCTACTGTAGTTTGCAAAGACGGACGGACAATAAGAGGTATGCTCTTTTGCGTTTCTTGACTTCGAACAATGGACTTTTCATGCACATTTTGTCACTAAAACGAACTGCCCATTAGCCAAAGTATCTGAATACGGTCCCTCAAAACACCTGCATAGGTGTTTCGAATCTTAATTCTACCATTTAGCCCCAAACCGTACTGTTCCAATTTAAATTGCTGTTCCAACAACCATGCCTCTACTGTAATATACTTACGAATCTTTGTGCTTCAGCCCTCATTTGCAAATAATGTAATGAACCAGGATCCGTCAAGTTTTCCGACCATGTCTGATTTGGCCCAAGAGGTAATTCGACACGATACAACTTGGGGGTTTGTTCAACTATGCTGATCCCTTTCAAAATTCCAGTGATGTAGTTCTGCAGCGGCACCTGATCATCTCTAGTATCTTTAAAAGGAGGAAGGGGCTCACTCCTCTTCGCTAAGCGGCTGGAAAGGATTGGTCTTTGTTTTTTACTGAAGCCCGTGACAAAGGGTACTGCACCCTTGAAGAATGTCTTAAGCTGAAAATATAGAAAGCATCAGCAATATGTTCAATAGTATAGTAGTATTAGGAATTCTAGCAGTCAGCAAAGTCACGCATAGGGGGTGGGGGGGGGGGGGCTTATTGTCGACCAATAATTTTTTTCTTAAAACAGCCGACTCTTTAAAAGAAACGGACATTTTTATTTATGACCCGTCTTGTTCCAGACGGAGTATAACTGTCGGTAAAAATTACCAGCCAGTTGGTACAAACCTTGTCCCTTGCCCCCTCCCGAAATACTTTGGCTAGTGAAGACTATACTAGTAACAGTACTTTTTTTAAACTAAATCCTTGCTGCCCTGGCAAATTACAGATATACCCTAGAACAAAGAAAATTTAAATATTAAAAAAAAAAAAAAAATGAAACTGGCATCGGAACCCGGACAGGACTGTAAAAAGACCTCCCTGTGCGACGTCCTCACAAATACGAACCTTCCAAGATTTGAAAGTCTTTCTGAAGATTTTTCTAACTACCCCAGTATCAACCACTCTTTATCCCGTAATCCATCAAAAAAAAACTACTCAAACGTTTCATCTCTTTGAAAACTTTCATAAATTGCCTAAGTCTAAGTCTCCGGAGAACAAGTTGTTCTCTTCTATGGAGGACTGCAGGAAGGGCCTCCCTCACTACCCGAATCTGACACAACACCTAACGGCCAAAGCAAACTTCCTCTAGCACCCTTGGGTCTGAGTTGTAGTCAAGATCTATCTATTGAAAGATTTGCTTTAATCGGGTCTTTGAAGCAGATTCAAACACAGCCTACGCTATTCCCGATAAAACTCAAATCCGTCATGATTCAAATCGCTTGACGTCATCACTTGATGTGTTTTCGGGATCAAAATGTTAGTGGACGGATACCTATGACATCGCAAAAGTTGTCGGTCTGTCCGTCCATCCGTCCGTCTGTTTGCACGATAGCTCTCGAAGGGGTTGAGATATTTTGATCAAACTTGGCATGAGGACTCTTTAGGTCAAAGTACAGGTCAAGTTCGAAGATGGGCTATGTAGGGGTGGGAGAAGGGTTCGAAATTAAGGAAAACAAACAAATATTTTAAAAGCTACTGAAATACTCGATTTAGGGGTAAGCAGACATGGTGAATCCGAATATGAAATTTATTTTCTCGCCGAACAAATAGTTCACCCGGAATTTGGTGAAAACCGGAAAATCTGTGAAAAGTAATACAAAGTTGATTGGAGGTTCGATTTAGGGGCAAGGAAACGTGCTGAGTCCGAACATGAAAATTATTTTCTCGCCGGACTATTAGTTCGGTCGGAATCTGTCCACAACCGGAGAATTTGTTTAAAGTAAAAGTTTTATTTTAATTTGATAAGATGTTCGATTTGTGGGTAAGCAGACATGCTGAATTTGCATATGACAATCATTTTCTCACCGGACGTATAGACCGCTCGGAATCCGGTTGAAACCGGAAAATTTGTTAAAATTAAAAGTTTAATTTGAAGTTGATTAGAGGTTGGATGTAGGGGTAAGGAGACATGCTGAACTCGTTTTTGACCTTTTTTTTTTCGCCGGACAAGCAGTTCCGGAATTCCGCCGAAACCGGAAAATTGGCAGAAGTAAGGCAGGAAGTTTCGATCTTCTTAGTCAAAATAGATATGCCTTAAAGGGGTAAACACACATGCTGAATCCATATCTGAACTTGGTTTTCTCATAATAGTAAAAGTTTTCAATTAGTCTGGCGAAGACTCGATTAGGCGAAGACAAGACCCAGTTGTCTGGATCAAATTTGATCTTTTGGGATCCCATCGAAAGCTTTGGTCTTGTTGTCAATCGACCGTGTGTCTCCGGCTTTGACCCTTCAGATATTGTGATTTGGTACAGAAGCATAAATTAAAACTTTTACTCTTGACGACTGACTGATTACAAGAACAGCATTGGGTGATCTAGGGCGGATACTTTTCTACTGGATCAGAGAAGGAACCATTTAGGGAAATTCAGAAAAGAGAGATGGTCCTTACTAGTTTCCAATGAGTGAGTGACGGGAAATGGGTAATTTAAGAAGGGATATGTTATAGGATGCTGTATGGAGGATCTCAAACAATGTTGACGACAGTTTTTGCGGAAATATGGGGACTGCGGAGAACCCTGAAGATAGCTATGGAAATATTGTTGAAGTACTAGTTGATATATTTTTATTTGAATAGAGTTGCTACTGAATATTTTGGTTTTTGTGATTTTTGTACAGAAGACTTTTTTTTCGGTTATGGCCCGACGGAATTTCTTCTGGGATTACATAGAATAAAATAGCATTCTATTTTGCAAAAGCAGCTGTCACAGCGTTACCGCCGAATTTGACCTTTTTGTCATACAAAATGAGGAATGCATAACACTTTGTAACGAAGGAAGAGATAAAAACACTAAAAAGGGCTAACAAATACTGGAACAAAACTCCTTCTATATCTTTCATTAAGAGGGGCCACAGGGGCTAGTTTGGGGATTTTCTGGGATTTCTCTCACTGGGGTCTAATACGTATAGGAGAATAGGGGGTGGGAGAATATTATGTAATCGGGGAACAGATAGGGTTTTAATACCGAAATCGATACTAAGGCGGGTTCGTCTCTCTTCCAAGGTAGCCAGCTTAACTGTAATTATAAGGCACTTTACCCTCCCCGTTAATAATCATGAGGGCCCTTTTTTGAATGTTCTCAATACGGTATGTGTGTTCTGAAGAGACCCCGAAGTGCCAAACAGGACAAGCGTATTCAAGAATAGCTCTGATAAAACTAATGTAAATTTGGAGTAGGTCTTTAGAAGGGTAAGAAAATTTTATAAGTACATATCTTTGCCATAAGTCTGGCCTGACGAACAGACCCGTCAGACATCGGGTTTTCCTAGGTCACTGGGACAAAACAAATCTATAGCAGGGGCGCAAGTGACGCAGCAGATAGGTCTTATCTAATCAAGGACCCGTCACACGCAGAATCCATGAGAAATTATACAGGACAATTTATTTCTTTATTTTTCTACCCTGCTAAAAGAGACAAAGCAGCGGAGTACACAACTGAAAAATTAAATAAAAGAAGACGCTAAGTAAAATAGAACTGACGAAAAAAGGAGATGCCATTATGTGCGGGTAAGCTGAGTTTGGAAGTTGTGAAGTTTCTTTCTCTGTTGCTAAGAGCCAACAACTTTACTGTTCCATCCGAGGATTTGTAAGGACAAATAAGGTGTATGCTTTGTACTGAAGGGGTGGAAAAAGGAAGTATTCTTATGAACTAAAGAAAATGATCAGTGAAAATAAAGTATATTTCATTGTGTTCGTTTCTAGTTCGCGATATTGGCGATCATCATTGAAAATGATTTCTGAATCTTTTTTACCATCACTGAATGTTTGGGAAGGGAAAGATTTCAGGATGTCTATAATGTCAATGTCTATAGCCACTGAACATATCTGTCAAGAGAGACGTAGAGTGAACGTGCGCTCACGTTTAGATGAAGTTAGGATACGTGTGAAAATAATTAAATAGCAGACTACTTGACCAAGAAATCTCAAGAGACTCAAGAGGCTCCGGGGAAAGAAATATAGTTCATTAACTTTATTTATTTGTTTACTTCAACCGTAGCCATTACATAAGGAAAAAACACATAATTATTATATATAAGTGGATTTAAGCTAAGAAAATGTAAAACTAGTTGTAAATTCGGTTAATGTATTTGTCCAATGTGCGCTGAGCAAAACGAGGGTCTATTTCCCTTTGTTAATTATGAAGAACGGAGATAAATATTTTTTGAGCCCAAGCTGACTCTGAAACATTTATTCAAACAATGTTTACAACGGATACGTCAGCTATGATTCTTCATAAGCGATATTTCGGCCCTTCTTGGCAAGGGTCCTCGTCAGGCTGTCAAAGAAGGGCCGAAATATCGCTGATGAAGAATCATAGCTGACATATCCGTTGTAAACATTGTTTGAATAAAAGAACTGGAGGACATTTCATTCAAAAATGACTGAAATAAACACGAATAATTTAATCAATCAGCCTATTCATAAGCGCGAGGCCATACCACAAAAAAAAACAGACACAACTGTAAGAACGATCAAAATAGCATCCCTATTATTAGAATTACTATTATATCTCTTTTTCAACTAAATCGACTAGTAAATTACAAAAAGGGAATCACAAGAATATGAATATCTCTTCAACACTAAATATGCAGGTTTGTGTAAAACTAAACACCAAATCTTTTCAAAATAAGACACATCACTTGTGATCCTTAATAATAAACCATAGTTCAGTGTAAAAGTGCTAAATTATTACTCAAAGAAGCAAACCGTAAGGGTGGAGATGAAATATAAAAGTTAACTACAAGGCTCTTGTTTTTTCGTCCATTTTCTTCGTTTCTTTTCATGGATTTTAGTATGGCAGGGCTTTTCATCTTTCCAGGGAATGTTGACAAAGATGTCCAGCTTGGCCATTACCGAAGATATTCATCGAACACTATACCAAATGCTGATCTACATTTTTGATTTTTGAAGGATACCTGACTGGAAAGTCTACTGTTTTTGTTGCTATGATAAAGTTATAAAATAATATGGAGTTTAAAGTATAAGGGGGAAACGGACTAGAGGAATAAACTGAACAAGAGCTGCAAGCTCATATGACACTTGCAAGGATGGGTCAGAGGATGAAAGTAGGAATTCTTCAGTTCCTGGGTTTGTTGTAATTATTTGTAAGCAAAACCCTTGAGATAATGGGTCCTTGGAAATGACGAGAACGTATCGTTTGGTAAGACATTTGGCTGTGATGATGCCCACTTTAGGGGTGCTAGAAATTCATCTGTAATCAAAACTCTTGAAGCAAAAATGATGATGAGCTCATCGGGAGAATGAAATGTATATTTTAATCAAAAGTATCATTTGTACTTTAAGAAATTCAGTTCTAAGCAAAACCCATGAGGCAAAAATATTCTAATCATGTCAAGTCTCTAATGTTCAAGTTTCATGGTCCTAGCACATCTGGAAGTACTTTAACTAACTGGTGATCACCGGAATTCCGGACCCCCCTTCCTCCCCCCGCAGTGCTGGAACCCGATCCAGTTCTGTCACTGATGAATCTAGGGCTTGCACTTGTTCTTCCCACCAAATTTCATCCCAATCGCTCCACTCTTAGCGTGTCACAAGATTTACGGCTCCCCCTGACTCCCCCCCCCCACAGTAATCGGATCCGGTTCGGACTTCACATGGGACATCCGAGAGACGAGGTCTTTCCAGATATCAAGTTTCATTAAGATCTGATCACCCGTTCCAAAGTTATACGTACCTCTAGATTCTGGATTCCCCTTCCCACCACTGCCCCCACGGTTGTCGGATCGGGGAAGTGAATATTTCCAAGTCAGTTTGGTCGGGTCCCTGGTACGCTTGCCAAGTTTCACTGTCCCAGCCCACCTAAAAGTAATTTAACTCCGTATGACCGGAATTCCGGCCCCCCCTCCCTCCAACTCCCACCACAGTGCATGAATCCCGTCCGCGTCTGCCAATGATGTACCTAGGGCTTGTGCTTGTTCCTCTCACCAAGTTTCATCCCAATTCCTCCACTTTAAGCCTGTCATATGATTTCCGGTCCCCCTCTGCGCCCCCCCCCCCACATTAATCGGATTCGGTCCGGACTTGAAATGGAACATCTGAGACATGACGTCTCACCAAATATCAACTTTCATTAAGATCCGATAACCCGTTCCAAAGTTATGCATGCCACTAAATTCTGGATTCCGGCTCCCCTCCCTCCCCCCACGATGATCGGATCGGGCAAGTGACTATATTCAACTTAGTTTGGTCGGGTCCCTAATATGCCTGCCAAGTTTCATTGTCCTAGCATATCTGGAAGAACCCTAACTCGCCGGACTAACCGACCGACCGACAAACCGACAGACCGACGGAAAAGTGATCGGTATATGGCACTTGGCGGAAGGCAAGGGCCATAAAAAGGATTTGTTATTCAGTGAATATACGTGAAGAAAACTTACCTATAAATTCTTGTTGGTTAAGCTAACTAATGAATACTCATGTTTCTATGGTTTTGATAGTTTTTAACGTTACTGAGGTTGCGTTCCCCAAACTTAGCAACTGTTAACAATCGTTAACTTTACTTCGGGGCGGAGCTGACCGCAGCTTTAAAGATCGTTAACTTTTCCCAGTTCTACAATTGTTAACTATTTTATAACGATGCTCACCGAACTTCGTTACAAAATAGTTAACAATCGTTAAGTTCTGGAACGGAAATTGTAGGTGGGCGGACCTTAAATTTCGAAACCAGTAACCTGGAACGCAAAAAGTTAACAGCTGTTAACAATTTATTAACGATCGTCAAGTTCGGGAACGCAACCTGAGTGAGACGTAGCGATTCCTATTGGTTTGCTCCAATAAATAAAGAGGAGAAGATGGAAACGGAACCTACTTTGGTGCAAAACAAATGCTTAAATATTAAATAAGCTAAAAAGCCATTTTAGACTGGTCCATCAACAACTGAGTTTTTTTTCAGTTCAGTGTTTACTTTTGTTTGGCTTATTAAAACTAGGTAAGTAGTTATGTGGACTTTCGCGCGAACGCAAACCCTCATAGGTTTTTTCTCCAGCGCGAAAGTGTTGTTTTTTATTTATTTTCTGAATGTTGAAAAATAATAAACTTGAAACTTGAACTTGAAACAACCCTCCATTCGTGGAAATTTGCTGATTAGAACACACGGGGGAATTAAAAGAAAGTAGTCCGCTTCGAAGTGCTGAAATGGAATGTGGTGCACAGAAAAATTGGTCAACGGGTCATTGCTGCGTGCATTAGTTGTAGAAAGGGTCACCTCATCAAGAAGTATCTCAAGCAAGTTTGCTTTTGTTTTGGAGACCTCACTAGCAAATCGTTTAATCTCAACACTCAAAAAATTACCTTTTAATGTTGTTTAATGATTGCTTACTTTTGCTGATTTAGTGAAATAAATGTACTCATCCACTTGTTTTATTAATAAATAAATATATTACTTACAAACTTCTCTGCCTCTGCCTCCGCCTTCGTCGTAAGATATTCTAGTGAAGTTTTGTCGTCCAATGCTGAGCTCCTTGTAATGTTTTTCGATAACGGCGGGAAAACATGGTAAGTTTTCTTTCGAGATGATTCGACACGTTTGCAAGTTCCGTCTGACATAATGAATTTGGGGAATTCGCATTCGCAGTCAAAGCCCTTGCTGTTGAGGGCTCGAGTGCAGACGGCACCAATTGTCCGACACTCCTGCTTTGCTGTCTCGGATGAGCAAGGATTGAAACCCTCGCTATATGCTTGAAAGATATCATCTTTACTTGATCAGTACTTTTTCTACGAAAATATGGGAAAACATTTTTCTTGACAAACGGTCTTTCGTCATTTGTTGCCCCTTCTGCATACGTAGCCTGTTGTTACATATTAAGACAGACTGATGGTATATGAATGGGTTGAATGTTGGGTTGAGCGTGAATTGTGATAGAACTGTGCTTCTTCTGAGGCAAAATTTAGGCAGCAAAGCCTTTCTTCAAAAACGACTTTGCAGCCTAAACGCTGTCAAGAATTCAAGAATTTTCTATCAGTTCTACTATTTTAATTTTTAGGTTCAGGTGACTATATACAACCTGTCAAATGTGACGAAACTACCTTCTTTTATCCTGTCGCTGCTTAAATTGGGTCTAAGGAGAGACAGAAACATGTGTGGAGACTTACCGGTACATCCAGCTACTGATGAAACATATCCTTTACTGCAGTAACACTGGAAATGTCCGTCAAAGTTGGAACAAACAGCCTTTAAATCACCACCATCTTTGCATCGATTCTGGCTACACTCGTCTTCGTCCTGGCATATATGGTTGTGAACGGCATAGCTAAAGAGAAGGAAATTTGAAGTACATGGTAGACCACTCTTACCCTATGTTGTTACAAACTTGTAGTACTCTGAAAACAGCTCCAGAACCTTGCTTCTCCGTCCATTTTGGGATGATATGAATGGTGTCAGACCAACAAAGTATCATGTATTCGGTTTCTCTTTTTTGCAGAGATCATCAAGTCACCAAAGCCTTCAGATTCCAGTTATTAACCAAATAGAAGATGAAACCGCTGATGAAATGTCAAAACAAATTACCTCTCCCCCTACAGTGTTCCGTGAGTGATCTCAGGAAACTAAAGCAAGCTGGCGCATTTTCAGCTAGCTGCGAGGATGGTTTGAAACAGCTTTAGCAGTAATGAATACTGACCCCGTCAGCTTTAACGCTAAACTGAAAGAACCTTCTGTCGGTTTCGAGCTTTCGTTTTCGAACCTGCACGACCTACCATGTGAGAAACCGCATAAAGAATTGGCTTTTAGCATAAACCACGGAATTTTGCTATATAGAATCAGACTTAGCCGGATGCTACGCTCCGAACCTCCGGAGTGCACGTTCTGCCATGAAGTAGTAACCTACGGCTTATTACACGAGTTCATTGAATTCCCGGCAAGCGGAAACGTGTGCTCAGACCTCTTTGCAGTTTTCCGGCAAGAAGGTGTTAATGCTGATACTACAGAACAAGGAAAAGGATGCTGAAACTATCTTTTTCGCACAAAGATGAGAAAAGGAAAAAGGCACTATGTGTCCTTGCCATATGTGTGTGCGTGAACATATGGAAAACAAGGAAACGGAAAAGGTGGGTCGACAAAATAAAGCTAAATTATTGGCTGGTGAATTACCTGAAGCTGATGTGTGAAGGTCTAAAATGGAAATCCCATTGATGTTGAGTGAATGTGCAAAATAAGTTTGTGAAAAAATAAAATAAATAAACAAATGTAAATAAATAATTGTAAAGACTTTTAATTTGTAAATATAATTTTGAATTTGTTTTTTGTTTGTTAATATTTGAGCAGTTAAAATGGATTATCGATGAATAAATGGAAAAAAATGGGGAATAAAATCCTCTATCTATGTATGATTTATGATGTTTTGTTTCATAGTTGTTTTGAAATATTGTTAAGATAGAGTATTTTATTTTTAGGGCATTAATTGGGTAGTTTGGGAGGGTTGTATGTTGTTCTGGTTAAGAAGAGCCGTAAAAAGAAGAAAAGAAAAAGGTTTTTATTTATTTTTGGTAACTTTCAGCACCCTGTGATAACGGTTGAGCCATTATTTTAATGTGAATGTTATAGTGTGATTGTAGGATACGGCTATTTTGAGTTTGTATTGTTTTTTTACTGCTCAAATAAAATTAAAAGAATGATAATTATTTAAAGTAGGAAATAAATAATAATTAGAATTTAGTGTAAGAGTAAAGTGTAGGTGACGTATAAAGATAAGAAATTTGAGTTGTAATAATAAAGAAAGTTGCGTCACTGAGAGGAGTGGAGGTGGGATTTAAAAATAGAAAATAAAAAAAATAAAGCCTTCAGATTTCAGTATATTACAGCAATTAGTTTCTTTGTTCCGTTTTGTATTTGACATTGATAATGCTAAACGGATGCGTCAGTCAGCATTCGCCATTCAAAGCGATAACATACAAATTTGCAAAGCCGGTGAACTAGTTTGACCAGCAGACATACATTAGTAGCAGTAGCCTACAAGGCAGAAGAAAAATCGAGCTTTCTTGGGAAAGTGGGGGGTCGTGAAACACCCCCCTTGCCAGTAAGTTTTTGTTTGCTGCCTTTTCAAAACTGATGCCACTGTAATTGAACCAGACAAAGCAGATTATTGAATTTAATAATGTCAGTAACACGAAAGGCTTTCGACCATGCGATGTCTGCGCTAAACAGAAAGCTCGACAAGGTTTTGGGGTCGCAAAGCGATCTTCAGGCTTCAGTTTCGTCCCTTACAGCTGAAGTCACGGCTCTAAAGTCGGAGGCTATTGTGAGGGATCAGAAAGTCGCTTGAAGTTGAAGTAGAGGAGCTCGAAATTCGGTGTAACAAGCTAGAAATGCAATTGCTGGAATCTGATGTGAAAGAAAGTAAGTTCAACTTGATTATTCACGAACTTTCTGCTGAAAGACCGCCTCAGACAACTGAAAGTAATGTTATGGCATTCCTGTCGAAGTACCTTGACGTTGGTGTACCAATCATTATAGCATACAGGCTACCAGGAAACTCATCTAATGTGACGAGTTCTAAACCAAAAGCACCGTCTATGTTCATCTCTCTGAGCGACGAAAAGGGGGTCCTTATTACGTCGGAATTAGGCAAGTTGAAAGACTCTGTTGTACGTATCTGCACAGATTTACCACCGAAGCTAAACGTCCTTCGCAGTGATCTTCTTGCGAAATCTAAAGCTTTGAAAGAGACAGATTCTGCGAAACAAACGAAATCAAGAAAAAAGGGGCTAAGCTGTGGTTGGAAATTAAAGCCACAATTGTGTCAGCTTGGGTTAAAGCTTAGGCTAGTCTTATGAATAAAAATATGTTTGTAAGTTAAATTTTGATTGTTTTTCAGTATTTATTGGAGTATCCGTTTTTGCCCGATAGAAAGAAAAAAGTTTCTGCTGTCTTAGATGTTTGAAAAATGTGCGTGTTTCTGCTGTCTTACTTATTTGAAAAATGTAGTAAATTGTCAAGGATTAACAAAAGTTCTGGTCATTTCATTTTGTTCCAGTGAACTTTTTGATACCGGCGATACAGCTGTCTGCTGCTATTTACGACTCAGCGATGAGTTGGGGACGTTATTACCTGCCACTGCCATCACGAGGTGAGATCTCTCCATACTTGATTTATTTTTATTAGTCGTGGTTTGGGTGGGGGGATCACTGATAGACTTGCGTCACTGGAGAAAAGCCTTCTTAATATTCCTTTATCTTCTCATTATTATAATGTATTTGGGAATTATGATAATAATCTTCTTGCAAGACTTCCATCTTCGTCACATGTTTCTGCCCATGAAGTTCAAGGTCAATAAGTGCTTTTGATCAAGTTTCGAGTATTTTACTTTCTGGTCAAATAGATTTGCTTGGATTGTGTGAAACATTCTTAAGTGATTCAACAAAGCAAAGTAAAATACCAGGTTATAGTTTCGTTGAAAAGAATAGAATCATCCATAGGAAAGGTGGTTTAGGTTTATTTTTGAAAGATAATATACCTTTTAAACGATTACTTCAAGTAGAAAATTTTCATATTGAAAAGTTTGCGAAACTCTAGCGGTTGAGTGTCAACTTTAAAAAATAAAATTTCAAGTATGTGTTGTGTATAAGCGACCTTCAGCTCCAGTTCCCCTGTTTTTGCAAAATTTGAAGTTGATGCTTAAAACTCTTGGGAATATTGAGATTATTATAATGGGTGATTTAATGTTAATCATTTGGATTGTAATATTAATAGTCACAAAGCAGAATTCCTTAAGCTTATGGCGTTTAAGACCCTCCTTCCGGCATTCCTGATTCCGACCAGAGTAACTCCTACCGGTGCTACTGTTATTGATAACCTATTTTTGACAAAAGAAGTTATTTCTTCAGAGGTTGTCGTCACTGATTTTTAGGACGATTGACTACTTGTGTGTGATGTCAGTTATCGTATCAGTAAAAATAAATCCAAGGCTAAAATTCATCGGATAATTAATAAAAAAAAATCTAGAATCTCTAAACAAAAAACTGAATTCGGTTTATTGGTCAGTTGTGAAGAGAAAGAGGATCTGAATATGGCTGCTGATTGTTCTTTTTAATGAATTTTACGTAGCATTAAACAAAACTTGCCCGATTGTGAAATCTTCGAAAGGCAAATATGCAAGACCGCTTCAACCTTGGATAACACGATCCTTTTGATAATGATAAGACAGAAAAATAATTTGCACCGGTAGTTCATGTCGTGTCCGAGTGAGGAAAAACATGTTGATGAAAATAATTCGCAGCGCGAAGAAGAAATATTACCTTGATGCTTTTACGGAAGCCGGTAATTCTCCTAAGAAAACATGGTACCTCATTAATTCTTCCCTGAACCGATCGCAAACAACAACAGCACCATCTGATTTTCGAGATTTAAATGGACATGTAATAAACAATGAAAAAGATATTGCAGATCAATTGAATTCGCATTTTACTTGTATTGGTAAATCTGTAGCAGATAAACATCAAAACGATCAGAATAATGTGAAATGTGATTATCAGTCGTATCTGAAACCTTCGTCAGACAAGTCTATATTTATGAGACCGGTGACAGAAGAAGAGCTCTATAATATTTCTAAACTTATAAAGAATGGACATTCGCCAGGACTTGATGAATCTTCAACAAATATTGTTAAAGAGGTACTGCCTAGTGTCAAAAATATAATGTGTCATATAATAAACCTCTCTTTTAAGGCTGGTACGTTCCCCGATTCATTTAAGAAAGCGACGGTAATTCCTCTTTATAAAAGTGGTGATCGAGCTAATTGCACGAACTAGACAATTTCTATTTTGTCGGTTTTTTTTTAAATTAATGGAACGATGCATTTATCGGATGTGGGTGTCCCTTAGGGGTCTATTCTAGGCCCTCTACTTTTCATACTTTATATTAACGACCTCCCAGAAGTTACAGTCAAACATAGTCTAAACATTCCTTTTGCGGATGATACTGGTTCGACACTAGCTGGGGAATCGGAAAATGAATTGCAAGAAAAATTACAATTAGTGTTTTCACATTTGATGTTTCGGCTTAAAGCTAACCAGCTATTGCTGAATGCGACAAATATTAATAATTTTATTATTTATAGTAGAATTGGAAAGAAGGCACCAAAACTAATATCAATTAAGGATTTTCATACAAATATTGTAATACATAGAATGAGTTCAGATCGTTATCTTGGAGTTCATATTAATGAACATTTATCAGTTAAAGAACATTCCAAAGTAATGAATAGGCTCAACAATATTTTTCCTTATGAAATTCTTCGGCTAATTTATTTTGCTTTTGATCATTCGCATCTCACTTACTGCCCTTTAATATATCTGGCTACATTTAAAACTCATCTTAAACCATTACAGATTTTACAAAATCGTGCATTAAAGATTTGGAACTTTTTTACCTTCGCCGTCATCACTTCATGGGGTAAGTCAAACAGAAACCCTCTATATTCTGATTAATATTTTGCCTGTTTCTGAACTATTCATGTCAAAGAGTACCCTCAGATAGATCTAGTTTTTCTCCAGCTTATTCTGTTTTGAATTCATGGCAAATTTTATTTCCTAAAATTGATTCTACAAAATCCCTTCAAAGTATCAAAAACAGCTATCCCAAATTCTCATTAACAAGTTTAAGAATATATAATTAACAGTTAGAGATTGGTTGTATTTCATGTTATTTTTGTTATGTGTTTTCCTCTGGTGATGTTGGTTTTCAGTTACCCTTCCCTCATTTTCTGTGTTTTTGTTTGGATTGGTTTTGCTTCGTGTTGGCGATTTCGTGCGGTGATCGTTCTACTCAGCGTTAGGTCGATTTTGTTTTATTGATTTTTCTTTTATGGAAGGGTTTGAACCATTCGATGTCTCTCAGGTTCAAACCCTGAAATAATCATATTATGTGTGTAATGTATTTACTTCCCTTATTAATACGTATCATATTATTAATGATTATGTGTGAGATGTGGAAAGAATAAAAAAATCTTGAATCTTGAATAAAACAGTAGAGTTCGAGGGTCACACCAACTTGGCTCGTCCACAAAGGCGGGGACACCTGTCACCTTTCACTACTTGACTCCTCCCCAAGGCGGGTTCTTTGAGCGGCCTCGGACTGTCAATGAACGAACCCGGTTCAAACCTTGGAATTAGTCAAACCATACTTTTGCTCAGAAAAATGTAGCTGACGTATCCGTTAGGCATTGTCAAATAAATTTCGCAGTATCTATTCTGTCTTACGTTTTTTGCTCTGCCAAAATAACGAGAACAGAGTAGAAAAATATAAAAAAGTGATTTTGAAATGAACTTACAGATCAAATCGGGTTAATAACCACGCACAGCCACTCCTTGCACTACCACCAGACGATCAGACTTTGACATCTGAATTTATTTCCCTTTTACGATCATTGGTTCAGAGACCTCATCTAATACAAGGTTATGTTACAGTCTACTATATATCCCATGACATGGGGGTTTGAACTGCTAGGATGAGTTTGCTGAATTTCCTGTCTGCAAACTATGTTCGCGAGCCGCTCTGTAGCTCTAATGGTAGAGTGATGTCCAAGAAAGATGGCCGAAGATCCTGGGTTCAAATCTCGAAGAAGGAGCATTTTTTTCTTTCAGTTCCCGACCTACAAGATCGTTTTGTAACAAGCGCAAATTTTCCTCGTGGAAGGGAGGATGGTGCAAAAATTCCTGGCAGAACTTTGAGTCCAAAAGCACCCAACCATATATTCATCTTCCATAGGCATGAAATTAATAGGAAAGGAAGCCCTTCGTATTCAACAAGCACGAAAAAAAAATCTTAAGTTTGTTAGCTACGCTACTGTATGTGATTCCAGGTAAAAGCTGGATATTCTGCAGATTCACCTTCAGATAGAGTGCATTTCTGGTAGGACTAAACACAATACGATCGAGCATCCAACTTTCTAGATTTGCACGCTGGCAAGTAGGCCTACGAAGATACAAAAAAAGAAATGAAGAGTAAGGAATCCACAGTAAACATAGCCTCGGCAGAACATTCAGTAATGACATAGCCTTCGAAGAGTAAAAACGTTGTTCAATTGCCGTGTTATTCGCTTGTTTAACTAGATACTACTCTCTCTTTTTGGCTATTCATACTGGATTTGATGAGGACATACCAACACATATTGTTGTTTTTTTCCCGAAAGGTTTCTGAATTGTGACATGTGAAGGCGTAGTCACTGGGAGAGAACTGCTCTGTTTCATACTTTCTCGAATTTTTTCATACTCCGAGGGACAGATTACTAAGGTTTGGTTTGATTTTCAGGAGCCAAATGAGATTATTACGGCTAGATTAACCAGTGAATTTCCCACAATTGTGATTACGAAACATACTAAAGACTTTCATGATTCTACCAAAACACGATCAAAGTGTGTCGCAGTTGATTTGAAACTTAGTCCTGCATTGAAAATTATCCCCTTCGATCTTGCAGTACTGATTACTAGTGCACTCTCGAGCTACCAATCGTCACGACAAGTACAACTAGTTTTCAAACATTTGTCTGAATTACCCTTCCTAGTGTTCAAAATATCCTGATTATCTTTGGCATTACACAAACAGCTAGACAATTAGAAGGACCAGCAAAAGTCGCTGACAGGTGTGATCGTTGATCAATCTCTTATGCAAGCTTGGTGAACATACCTAACAGGTCAAGTCGTTGCAGCAACCGTCTTACCCTTGTTCCACATGGCTGCGTCGTCTGCGCAATGATTTTTTTTCTATGATGTTCCGACGTGCGATATAACCGTATGAACCTCCCAACCACCACGCAGGCGTAAAAGGAATACGAAAATTTCGTCGAGATTCTTCTGCAAAAGGACAAAGGAGCTCTTGGGGAAATGAGCTTTAAAGATGTGGGGAGATTATTCTTCTGAATACCACCCACTATTATTAAATTGTCAGTCAAAACCTAACGTCATCTTGTTCAAAACAGGGTAATACAAGTTTATTTAGAAGAGATGTTGCATTTAGCCATCCTAGGATTTGGTAAGGAATGTTCTAGAACTATACCACGAAATGCCATGTGAGTCACTTTTCCTTCAGCTTAGACTTAAGCCAAAAGATTCATATGTTGTCGTACTATATAGGCCACCATCTGGGTCTATACCGGTTTTCATGGATCTTTTGGAAAAACAGCTTGAGAAACTACCCACTGGTTCACACCCGTTCATCACGCTCGGGGTATGAATATGATATGAACTTCACGATATGAATAACTCGAATACTCCTACAGATTTTCTGCAACAGGCATGTCATACGGTTTATTTCCTACTATTAATATTTGTACTCGTGTTACTGCTTCAACATCGAAGCTTCTTGATAATATTTTTTCTCATTCGAATTTTTCAATTCCAGGGGTTGTTCTCACAGATGTGTCGGACCATTTTGGGATTTCGGCAAGTTTTAAAGTTTGCATTCCGTCGCAGCAAGCTCCTAGATTCCAAACGGGGACGCTCCCTGTGCTCAACCAGAGTAACCTTGCAAATTTCAAACAAGAGATTGCGAATGTTGATTGGAATAGTGAGAATGTAGACGATAGAAATATTAGATTTCAAAAATTTTACGACACTTTGATTTCGATTTTGAGTACAACTTGTATGACGGATCGGACGAGACTAAAGAAAAAGGTACCAAAAAAGCCGTGGTTGTCACCCAGTCTTCATTAAAAAAGACCAATTATATAAGAAATCAGTAAGGAATGAACATGATTCAGTTTGTACGAGAATTTATAAAAGTTACAGAAGTGCTCTTAATAAACTTATGAGAAATACTAAGACAAAAATATTTTGAAAATACATTTTGCAACTGTTGGGGCTCGGATTTTCTCGTACTACAGTAGCTTCCGATACTGATCCTCCGCTTGAGTCCTTCGTGGGGACGCCTGTTGATGTTTCAATGTATTTGAGACCTGTCACTCAAGATGAAATACATAAGATCATCTATGAGATCAAAAGTAATTCGGCTGGTAGTGATTTCGTGAATCTTCCTATTTTAAAAACTGTCTTCCCGATCATTTCAAATGTATATACTTCCCTTAATAATGCTTGTTTGAAACAGGGAAGGTTTCCTGATTGTCTAAAATGTTCAAAAATAACTCCTATTTTTAAGGGTGGTAACAAGAATGATTTGGGGAATTATCGGCAAATTTCATTATTACCTGTTATTTCAAGTGTCTTAGAAAAATATATTAATATCAGAATTTACGACCACTTGGAACGTCATAAACTTTCACATCCAAATTAATTTTGTTTCAGGAGGGGTAGATCAACAGAAATGGCGATTTCCTTTATTAGTTCAATAATTAATGAAGCTCTTCAGAAGAAGCTTAGGGTAGCTGGGTTATTTTTTATTTAGTTAAGGCGTTCGACACTGTTGACCATCGAATATTAATAGACAAATGTTAATTTTATGGAATACGTGGCGCCATGTTGGACTTGCTTCGTTGTTTTCTTCAAAATAGACAGCAGTATGCTCATTTACAAGGATTTTCTTCTAGAAAATGTTTTGTTAATTGCGGGGTTCCCCAAGGTTCCGTATTGGGTCCTACTCTTTTATTATTTTGATTAATGATTTGCCTGATTTTGCTAGATCTATCTCGGCCCAGAATTACAGATTTTATTGATAATGGTCCGAGTAAGACCCAGGTTCGCACGCCTTTATTTGCGGACGATACAACTTTGATGTGTGTTACCACAGAAAAATTGCTCCTGTCAACACTGGATGCAGCAATGAGGAAGATATGCGCATGGTTAGAATAAACCACCTTGACTTAAATATATGTAAGTCAAATTTTATTATTTTCTCTCGATCTCCGAACTTTTATCCTTGGATCACGGAAATAGTATCAGAGCGGGGAATCATTAAACGTGCAAGGTTTGCCAAGTACCTTGGAATTAATGTTGATGAAACCCTATCATTTAAAGATCATGTGAAGTCAGTTTCTAAAACATTGTCGCGTAACCTAGGTATCAAGCGTAAATTAACATTTTACACCTAAATGTTTTACGGTTGTTATATTTTTCCCTGATTCACCCTTATATTTTGTATTGTTCGTCGATATGGCTTGGCACTTTCCCTTCAGTACTTCGTCCAATCCGTGTGATTCAGAACAACACTGTTAGAATTTTTCTTACAAAGAAAGCCTTCCGGATTGTTTTGCAGGAATATTTTGTGAGAGGTCATATGTTCATCAACACATTACTCGGATACGAGTATTGTTTAGTATTCATTGTCCATACTCTCTCTCTCTTTCTTTTTTAGCACAGCTCTTTTGTTGTACTACTGAAAACAAAATGCTTATTTTCAATTAAACTGTTCTACTACTACTACTACTACAATCAGAACAAGGTAGAGCATGCTTTGAGTCTTGAAAATGAACAAATCTTTGTCTATTCTTGTCTTTATCTCAGAAAAATGGCAAGCTTTACTTCGGATCAGTTGAAGTTTTTCAACGCATCTGACACTGCGACAAAACGCGAAGTTCTGTGTCGCACGATTTGTGTCGAATCGCTCATGACACAGAATTTTGGGTTCGCAGCAGTGTGAACCAGGGGTTAAACAAGTATGCCGGACGTGAAAGGTGCAGCCAATCAGTCGGCGAGCGCTCGCCGTCGCTACAAGCTCGATAGGTTCACTAAGCAGGAAAAATGAATTATTGCGAGTTTTCGATAGTGTCGGTTCTGGTGAGATTGAATATATTGAGGAAGTTAAAAATAAAGTAGGGTTATTATTTACTATTAATGTAATATCATAAGATAAAGGTTATTTCGTACTGAACGTCGTGATTCAGATTGGAGGATGGATTGCTGGAAAAATGGACATGAAAGTGAAAAACCAATATACAGTTGAAAAAAAATATGTCTGTGGGATAGAATCCTATAAAAGAGTATGGTGATGCTACCACCCAATAGCTCACCAGATCTGGAAGATTATTGCTGAAGTTTCGTAGATACTTATAAGGCTTATTTCTAGCAATACTTGAGGTGACCCCTCGTTTTAGTTAAAGTTCTATGTTTAAGGTCGTACTTATTGTAAAGTTATCTGTGATACTTCCGTCGTACAAAAAAAAATATTGTCAATTCCAGTAATTATTAGTGAGATGTCTTTCCCTTCATTTTGGTGACGAAGTTCCGGGACACGAACAAAGATTTGATTTTGTTTCGGTTTTGGTAGTCTTAGGTGCACGATGTGAGGTTAATAGGGACCTTTCCGGCCTTTGGAACCAGCTTGAAAATGGGGGCAATGAGCCATCGATGTGACTTGATGAGAAGCCTGCTCCGAGAAAGCTGTAGTTATGGTAGCAGAATTTTGTTTCAGTCCATATTAAGGTTGAGGTGGGTAAACTCGTAACATTGATGGAACTGTGAATTATGATCTGGTCCATGGTGTTTCTTTCTTTGATTGAATTCCAGATTTTTTATTTAATAAGACGGATTTGGTTTTCATTCAGTGTTTTTGAAAATAACATAAACGGCGATGTCCTCACGTGGACCTGTTTCGAGTCTGCTTGTGTTCGGTCCCTTCAACTTGCCAGAACATTCTAATGTTATGCATATTCTGGACGACTGGTAACTGTATGATATTCCAAGATCCAAAAATTTAGAAGAATTGGAAATTTTCAGAATTAAGTATTGCCTTGTGGAAATAAAGAATCTTCTGAATTTATAATTTAGTTATGTCGAGGTCAGTTCAGTAAAGAAGAAAAAATCGTTAGAAAAAGAAAATAAATAATAATATTAATACGAAGATTGGTTTGATTGTTTCAGTGTTGTCTCCTGGACTGGTCCATCTGTGATTGATCCAGTATATCAATCACGGTTGGAAGGATTTCAGTTTTCTGGATTCCGTTTTGGTTTGTTCATGCTTTCCATCTTTTTCTTTGATCCGATTTTAGTTGTTGCTGGTTTCGGCCAATTTTGATTGTACTCTATCACGTTTTCGTAATGGTAAGTCATAACAGTGTTTTGTAATCTATATGGTAAAATCTGTCTGTACTTTTGTTTTGGGTTTGAGGTTTAAGGTTGAGGGTTGGAAAGGAAGGTAATGGGGGGAATGGGTGGGGGTCGCGGACTATACTCTGATACTAAACCGTACGGCTAGGTCTATAGAGTTCAGCATATATCACTATGTCGGAAGTGAAAGGTATAGCCGATCAGTCGGCGGGCGGTCGTGGGCACTACAAGGTAGGTACGGAGTCCTACTTATTTTGGATGGGTCTTTTTCGATAGAAAAAGAAAAAAAAGAAGAAAAAATGAGGAATAGAAGTATGAAGAGCATTGAAAGTATAGATAAACAAAATTTATTTTCTAGCAAGCGTATTCGGACCTTTGCTGTCCTCGGCGAAAGTCGTGGAATCTACTCCTAGAGAGTTCGGCATGTATCACTAAATCGCAGTCTGAGGAATAAGAAAAAGGGTCATAGTACTTAGCGAAACGTTGGAAGTTTGTTTGATCGCAATGGAACTGGAACCTGTTGCAGCTGTTCGGAATTCTAAAAAAAAATATTCTTATCTCGCCCCGAATATGACCGTTGATGAACTCTCTTAGCCTGTTTCGCTCAAAATACACGACCTTAGTTAAATATGAGGAAGAAAGTCATCTCGCTTCGACACTAGCTGCGTTCTTTGTCACGGGAGTTCTCACCGGTGGTCTCCGGTTTTTCTTATAAGCCGTTTTTGTACCCACCGGTGACTTCTCACCAGTCTTATAACCCGTTTTTGAACTAACCAGTGTCCGGTTTTATCTCACCGGTGCGGACTAACCAGAACCTGCTCGTGAGCACGGCCTCAGCGAGGAGTTAGCCAATTTTCATCAACTCACAGGTGAACCAAAAAACGCGCTTTAAGCGAAGAACCAGACACTGGTGACTAAACACCAGAGACAGCCCGGAGTGCAACGAACGCAGCTACTTAGTCTTCCAACTCAACCGTCTTCTCCAGCCTAACTTATTTCGTTTCTGATCAGCTAGGGACAGCAGTAAGGGACAGCAAGAGCCTAGACGTGAAATATACTTTTGACCGAGTGATCAAAGAGAAACTGCTGTCTGTCCTGATATAAAGATATGACCCGTTATGACCTATGCTAGTTCTTGGTTTGATAATAGAAAGTGACAAGCTAGAAAGTGACAGACTACACTTTCAGATGTTTCATATTGGATAACAGAAGGATGTTCGGTTTCAAAAGATAAGACTTAGAATGTGTGTTGTCCTGTTTTCAAAGCGTTACGCATTAATAAACGTATTATGAAACTTCCTACATTTAGATATAAAACTTGAGGGGAAAACTGCAACGCTTTGACAAGGGATCACAATTCCCTAGTATCCTTTTGTGTTAGGGGATGCTGACATGGGCATATTTAGGACACACGCGACCGGTGCGCTGCTTCTCCATGTCTTACAAATACCGATCAAATATAGACATGTTGGAGACAAATCACTCCAGGCTAGACCAGATTCACATGTACTTAAACATCCACCTATGTAGTTCTTTTTATACATCATACTTTCTTACTACAATTTCTCATCTTGATTGGACCCAGCACCAACTCTATCTGTACAGTATACAGCGAACCCACTGGATAAGTAACCACATTTCGAGTTTTTAGTTAATACTGAATAGTTAATGTTCTTTTGTTAATAATAGATTTAGTTAATTTATATTTTCACCACGACGATGTAGAGCAATTCAAATGTCGCAGCATAAGGTGCTACTAAAATTCCCTGACTGGATGTTGGGTAAAAAACCTTCAAGATAACAAGGAGGGAATCACATATTCCTCAACTATGACTAACAAAACCGGGAAGGCGGAAGAAGGAAAAACGTGAACAAGAAAAGACCTTCTTTGTGGTCTAACTAGCATGAGTTAATCTTTTTTTACTTACCCTGGACTGCACGTACAGTCAGGACCTTTATCGGAGTTGGAGCAGGTAGCGAACCTATCAAGCCCAGCAGAGCAAAAGTTGATATCCTTACAGTTCAATCCTTTCTTGCTTGCTTCGACGGTTTTCAGATCGAATTTGAAATCAGGAATCAGATCCAATGATGAGATATACTTTATCATTTTGTCATCTTGGCTCTGTCTCAAAAACTGGTTAAGCATATCCTGAATATACTTCTTGATGTTGATATTGTTATCTGCGTTCAAGTAGAATTCAGCCTTGACAAAGTTCCTAGGGGCTGGGATGAATCTGCTGACAACCGGATGTTGGTGAAGAAATAGCACTTTCAGCTGAAAAAAAAGGGAATTTGAGCATTCACTGATCTATAACTCAACTGTGTAAAATCGACCGTCAAAAAATCTGTATAAGACTCCCATGGTGGAGAAATCGTGTCTTCGTTTTCTCCGCGGACTGCCTTCATCCATTCACGTGAGCCCATTCTCCAGTGATCATCATCCCAGGATAACATAAATCCTTCTCAGAATAGATGGCGAGCCAGTTTGGAGAGATGTTGGTTTCGTCTGTTCTTTGAAAACTAAAGTAAG
This sequence comes from Branchinecta lynchi, assembly GCA_023053575.1. NCBI lineage: Eukaryota > Metazoa > Arthropoda > Branchiopoda > Anostraca > Branchinectidae > Branchinecta > Branchinecta lynchi. The sequence goes on from JAKZAP010000015.1 coordinate 13,465,052, forward strand.
TGTGGATTAAAATAAACTCTTTGGTACAGTGTTGGTCAATCATGTGTTTACTCCTTGGATAAATTTGACAATGAGACAAAAGGTTCTGTTCATTGTTCTCGTAAAAAAAAATTCAGACTAAGGCCTAACTCTTTTTTGGAAGTTATTCAGCATAACTTATTTAAGGACAATTCGCAAATTATTCTATGAATATACTAAGTACCTACTCGGCCTTCCCCCATGGGAAAAGTTACGAAGCTTTACGGCCTTGTTGATCCCTTTGTGGCTATTGCCATACGCCATGCCGAGTTTGACTCTTCTCTAGACTGGTGCCATCCGTGTTATAGTGCTTTTGTATAGTCATTTCGTTTAGTTTAGTCTGATCTTTTTCTTTTCTTTCCTTTACTATTTTGCATAACTCTGTATGGGCATGATCTGTGCCATTTTTATACTGGTTGATAAAATTATCGATTGATTGATTCTTAGCGTTTGAGTAAGAATTTTCATGGTTAGCCTAAATCTTCCTTTATTCTATATACACATTGATAACAAAAATGCAACATAGAGAACCAGAAGATTACCTGTCGATAGGAATGATTATTGTGAAGTACTGTCTATGAATACCTTTTTAATTCTTATAATTTAAATCTTTGTACTTATTTAGAAAGAAAATTTCAAAGTGGTACCAATTAGAGCATCCACTCAGAAGTCTGTGCAGATTTCTCTACTGGAATATTCACTGAACTAAGAACGATTTACTAGCTTTCGGGACAACTAACAGACTGCAGTTAGTGGCATGAAATCGAAAGTTGACTAGTTTTGCAACACTCAAGTTTCAATAATGTTTGACTCGTGTGAACTAACGTGATTCTGTTTTCACTATACCAGGTTGACCTAAGTTATTTGAGGAGAAAGGTAAAAAGATTCTAGATGTCAAAATGACATCATTCATATTCCACTTCTATTTTTTTGAAAAATAATAAATAAATGTATGTTTGACGTCTTAAATCTCACGTCTTATTCCCGTGTCTTTTTAAAGGGAAAAATTTATTTAACAACATTCTGAATTAGACTTACGTCGACTGGGCAACATTAATTGTTGCAATAACCTATGTTCGGCTTCCCCGACTAAAGTATTGCGAGAGCAACACTTTGGTTTTGTTTCTTCGCTATCGATTAAATGCTGAATTTGTCAACCAAAGGAGGGTAACAAAATTGCATGTTCCAATCCATGAAGAATAGTTTTCTCGACTGATGACACAGTCTGTAATCACATGGTTATCCCTCAGCGCTGAAAAAACAACAACAACAGAAAATCGGAAGTAGGGAATAAAATTGACGTTTCAATTGTAGAAACCGTAACTTGTGGAAACTTATAAAATTATCTTATGTAACCTAGTTGGTATTATAAAGACATCCTCTTTCACATAAAATCTAACTGTGAATTTATATTTAATTATGATTTCCAAATACGGTAAGCTAAATGCGTGTTGCTATGAGGTAGTCGGCTGATTGATTACATCTGAGGGGTAGAACTGTTTTTCTGATAGGAACACGAAGAACTCGAATACAGGTGCGAATAAGAGGATATAGCGCATTTCTGAAGCCATCACTAAAAGCTTACGTAAATTCGCAGGGTGGTTCTTGGAGAGGATATTCCTGCACTGCGTGATGCTCTGAAGTGTTCGATTTGTAAGTAAAGAGCTAGGTTAAAATTCATGTTCTCTTCTTATTCCCAATCTAGTCAAGCACTTACTCCTGTCAGAGAACCAAGCACGAATGGCACAAGTATGAAAGTTATCTGTTGATCAGCCTTAGGGGTATTCTGATGAGTATCTGTGACACTCGTTTTTTTTTTCTAATCATATTATCATTACTGTTGTCTTAGTATCTGAATAGTTTGAGCTTAGTATGGGTAAGAGCAAAGGTAGAAGGACCAAAAAAAGGTTTCCAAGCAAGGAGTTAATTTGAAAAAAGAAAATGTCGGATACTTGCCAATTTTTCAACTTTGGTGTAGAGTTCTAAATACTCGATTGTGTTGTTGAAAAACAAGTTGCGTGTCCAATAGCTCTCCAGTCTGATAGATCCCTTATACGGCATGAGACCGAGGTCTAAAATAAGAGAAAATCTACGTTTAAGAGCTGGTCAAAAGTCAACAACTTACTAATTTGAGTTTCAGGCAACGTAATGTTCATGAGATCTTTCGATGCACAAGCAAAGTTTTGGATGTGCCAGTGGTGTAGCGTCATGTCTTATAAATAGAGAATAAAATGTAGGCTGGTCTTCTAATTTGCTCGGAAGTGCAAGGTAAGATCAGAAAATTAAATACAGTCTTGCCTCATGGCAATTATGCATGTTCCTAAATAGTATGTTCTCATAGAACTCTGATGCGATGACAGTTAAGTCTTTGTGTAAAGGTATCTTAATTCACGATGCATTTGGTAAATTAAATAAATTTAAGAGGAAAATAATATGAATCCATCCAATCTTTCAAAATCGAAGAAGAAAAGGGAAAACAAATAAATAACCTCTCTCAGGCCATCGGTATTTACTTGTGGGATCATAAATTGGTATCATTTTCACATATACGGTCTTCACCGGGATTTAGTCAAATCTTCAATCTGAACCAAATTCATCAGCATATTTCGATTTAGCATGCAAGTTTACTCTTGGTCGAAACCAGTTCAAAATCAACGGTTGGAAAATTAGGTCCATTTGTGATTTTGCGGTTTTGACACTTATCCCTCCGACCTATCCATGTGAGGTGAGAACAGCTTTTCTTGATTATGCCGTGTCTCATACCTTATTTTCAACTTTTTAATTAGATTGATGCGAATACTCAACCGCTTATACTCTAATACTCTTCGTTCGGGAGTTATCATGGTCACATACACAAGAATAAATCTATGATATCATGTGGGATCCCAAAGACAATGTTTTAAATATTTTTGCCTGGGCGCCTTCTGTTGTACTCACTATATTTACAAGCCAGTGAACCTCGAGAAGAACAACAAATGTCACCCAAACGAACCCTCTAATCGAGATTTGCTATTATTGCGTTTAGAGGTCTAACACCTCTCCCCCCCCCCCCAAGTCCCAAAACCGTCCCAGGCAATAGCAATAGCTAAGTCCCAGGCATTAGCTATTATTGCGTTTAGAGCTCTAACAACCTCTCTCCCCCCCCCCCCAAGTCCCAAAACCTTGGAAGCGTCTGCCTACCTGATCTTTTCACGGGGGATAAGCCGTTCCATGCGTAGAGTAGCCGTCATGCTTGCTCTGATTCGAAAAGTCCAGATAAAAACACCATCTGCATAGTTCGGATAAACACAGCATCTGCATATCGATTATACTGTCGAAATCGATCGGCAGCCTATTCCTTGTGTCCAAAATTACTGAAACTTTACCCAAACATAAATGTGAAGCATCCAACGGAAGAATATCATGTAACTATGAACGTGAATAGTATCCGTATATCGAGTTTCAAAATAATATTTAAAAGCATCGACAGGATATAGTGTTACAGGCCGGCTGACGGACGGACAAGATTTCAATGACGATAACGACCTAATTAGTTTGGATGCCAAAAAGGATTTGAAATTACCGAATGTTTGGTATGGTCCTAGGAATTTTCTTCACCTTGGGATATTTTTTAAACCGAGTAAACATCATCGTGACGTTTTAGGGCAAGGGTTTTCGTTTCAAGTGTTTCTTTCAAGTTCTGACAGTTGATGATAATTTTATTTATCTTTCGGGCCATGATTCCATGGGCTTTAAGAGAATATTTTCACAAGTATTTCGTAAATTTGTCTGGTTCTGTGTGATGAACTTAAAAGAAAACTCAGGGTTATGGGTAGTGATTCATTTAATTTACTTATTTGGAGAAGTCCTGTTAGGAATAATCTTTCATCACGACACAAATTTTCAGAAACATCGTTTTAAAATGCCAGTACTTGCCCTGTGAAATTCACAATTATTTTGTTTTCGACTGTCGGCTTCATCCTCTCCAAAGTGGAGTTCTTACACACACAATTTAAAACTGTACGCTCCGTGGTTAAAAAGTCGGAAAACCAAGCAGAAGAAAAGAGTTTGAAACACAGCATAGACCTATTATTCTGCCAAGTCTTGTAAGTAACACTTTGAAGCTTCTCATGGTCTTATTGCTCGAAAGGTTGTCAACAGATTTCAAACTTTTGACAGAGTCTGAGCCTGGCAAGCTCGGCTCGTACAAAAATATCTAAAATGTCGTAGGAGGAAAACGAAAAAATACGAAGATATTTCTGAGTTGTACAATTCCATAGAGGAGCTATGGATAATTTATAATCCAGATTCATACACTTTCACACAAACTAGATTGTACAATGTCAAGGTACACAGAGTTATGTATGTCCAAATTCAAAAGCTTGTGTTTCACTTACTTATAAAACATTTGCTCGTCCCATCAGGATTAGGAACGAATACATTGGGATATCTGCATTCACATGAATATCCATTCAGACTTAGTTTCCGAACACATATAGCATTGACAGCTGCGCAGTTAGCAGCGATTTGCGGGTCCTCACATTTGTCCGTTGCTGCCACTGTTTCGACTATAAGAAAATATCGAACACCATGGAATAATAGAAAATAAGATCAAACAAGAGCTACAAGCTCTTATGGCACTTGATACGAGTAGGTGGTACAAGAAAGTAAATGAGAACGTCACAAAATACCCATCCAGAAATGCGGTGCGGGCCTAAAAATATAATATCTAGTTTCACACAGCTCATTTCCGTCATTTCTCGGATCATCTAGGGAAAATGACTTTTCTACCTTCCAAGTTTCAAACCAGTAGATCCACTCGTATGGTCCATAGATGTGCCACATGATTTCCGGTACCCCCCCCCCCCTCCAATTCCCTCTACCGCAGTCTTATCTTTTTCGGATCATCTGAAGCATTTTCTCTTACCACTAGTCTAGTTCCATTGAAATCACAGCGTTTTTTTTTAGTATTTTCGGCAGATGTCCCCCATCGCCAACTGTGGTTGGTTCCCGTTCATACCCTAAAATATATTTTTTAATGCATACGATATTTCTACATTCCAAGTTTCCTTCAAATCGCTCCACTTGTTTCACCCCTATGCGAGCCACAACAATTCCCGAGCTCCCCTTCCAACTCTCCAAACTGGGTTGAATACGATTCGGAAAAATCAACGTCACATCTCTGACATCTCATATTGTCGTCCATGAAGTTTGACTAGAATCGGAGCATAGCCTATCTGCAATTTTCCCGCTTCACCCCCCCCCCCCCCCCTCTACCGTGGCCAGAAGCAATCTAGACGCCAAATAACAAATCAAGGCTGTATAAACTCGGTACTGTCCAACTTGCATCCCATTCAGTCCATCCGCTTGTTCTGTCTTCATGTCAAAAGTTTCCACCCCACCCCTCCAACTCTCCCAACCGTAGCCACATGTGGTTCGGACGCATGTTTTGCTTGTCTACATCACCAGTTCGTGTCACCCATAAGGTTTCGCTTGAAGCGGAAAACCCGCTCGCAACTTGAAATAAAAAAATAGTAAGAGAAATAAAGTGTAAAGTTTCTTACCGATACACGTATCTGCTCCAAAAAGATACCCCGAAGAACAGTTGCAAGTATAAGATGCCTCGCTTAGATCCTTGCAAATGGCTTGCGTATCACCACCACGGCTGCATGGTTTGGTTGAACAGACACGTTTGCCTAAATACGAAGATTGACTTATAGTTTTCATTATTTTGCCCCGACGAGAGTCAATGAACGAGCTAAACAAGCCAGTGGCATACAAAAATGTCCCTTTAGTGAAATATCTCTTTTTTTGGATCCCAAAACGAAAGAAGAGGGATACCTATGACATCGCAAAAGTTTTTCGTCTGTTACGTCCGTCCGTCCATCCGTCCGTCTGTGAGCCCAACAAATCTGGAAGGGACTGAGATATTTTGATGAAATTTGTTGTGAGGCTTCTTTGGGTCAAGGATAAGTTCTAGTTCATAGATGTGCTCCTTAACCCTACATTTAGGGGTGGGGATGGGGTTTAAATTAAGGGGCAAACAAAATATTTATAAACAGCTAGTATGATAGTAGATTATGTGATGAGAAGACATGCTGAACGCGGTAATGCAAACCATTTTCTCGCTGGACAAGTAGTTCGTCTCGAATCCGGAGAGAACACAAAGCTTTGCTAAAGGCAGAAGCTTTATTTGAAGTTGATTAGATGTTTGATTTAGGGATAACGAGACAAACTGAACACTTATGCGAAAATCATTTTCTACCCTGACAACTAGTTCGCCCGGAATCCGGACGAAACCGAAAAATCTCTTAAAAACAAAAGTTTTACTTTAAGCTGATTAGATGACAGATTTAGGGGTAAAAAGAGATGCTGAATCCGTATGGTTCGTCAGAAACCGGCTGAAAGCGGAAAATGTGTATAACTTAAAGTTTTATTTGAAGTTGATTAGACCTTTTTTTTTATAGGAATAAGGAGATACACTGAATCTTTTTCTGAACTTTCTCTTTTTGCTGGGCAAGAAGTTCGCTCGGAATTCGGCCAAAACAGGAAATTTGGAAGAAGTAAAGCAGGAAGTATCGATCAGTGTTCTCAAAATAGATATGGCTTATCGAAGTACATCTGAACTTGGTTATCTCGGATGACTAACTATTTGCTAAATAAACCTGTTTCGATAAAAATGTTCAAGGATTCTGGTGAAGGCTGGATCTGGCGAAGATAAGAACCGATTGTCTGGATCACATACTATTACATTTTTGGGATCCCATTGAAACTTTGGTCTTTGTTGTCGATGCTCACCCACGATTCGGGCCCATCGTTTGCAAGACCCACAACGCACCTGTATAGAACGTTTAGTGCTACTTCCGTCCGTCTGTCTTTTTCGACTTTTCACTTCTCTGCTCCGCCCCTAGTGAGAACAAATTAGAGATACAGTTCAATTCATGTCATGCCATGTTGCAATGTGAAAAGGCATTCTACACACACAATCACAACTTTGTTATAATTATTATAAAGCAAAAGGAAATAAAAACTAAAGTGTGGAAATGCAATTGTTATTTAACATCCAGCCTCCTTAGAGTTGAAAAAAAAGTCAGTTCATCTGATAGTCTTGTATTGGACTGCGTTCGACGGATACGGCAGCTAACTTTTGTTCTAGGATATTTGGGGTACTCCTGGCAGATGAGTTACAATGAGTTACATGATAAACTAGTTCAAGGTAACCAAAATGGCATGATGTTAACCCAATAAACTTGACAACGAAGTGGATTCTAGATAGGGAAAGCAGTAAAAGCGGAGTTCACCCAAAACATGGAAAAAATACAAAAAAGGAAGGAAGTTGAACTATCTTAAAAAGAAGGCTACATAACTTTTGTACTATAATGTCGTAACTGACCTGTTTTGTCTTGCAAAACGCTCCAGGATTGGATAAATAATCTACTCTGTTTAAACATGCCACTCGAATCTCTCTATAGTTGTAGAATCCACAAACCCTCGCATATACTCGAGTCTGATCAAAGTTTACTTTTTTTCTTATTGCCAATTCGATTTTGCAGCACGACAGGCTGCAATCCTACGATCCACCAGATCGAAACACTCGTTTCCATCACCCTACTGTCATAGACCATCCGCCAAGATTGATCAGTCCGACGTTGGTCTTGCGAAATGAAGCAAGCAAGATCGACGCCTATCAAACGAATTGAAAACCTTGATCATTATGGCATCCAATTGTTCCAAAGTCCAAAAATAACAAGACCAAAGGTTTCGATGGGATCCCAAAAATTCAATATCTGATCCAGACAACTGGGTCTTGTCTTAGCCAGATCCAGTCTTCGCCAGACTCCTTGAACATTTTTACAATTAAAATTCAGAAACAGATTAAGGCCAAATAGCTAATCACCTGAGAAAACCAACTTCAGATTTGGATTCAGCATGTGTGTTTACCCCTATAAGTCATATCTGTTTTGACGAAAACTTCCTGCAACTTCTGCCAATTTCCCGGTTCCGGCCGAACTCCAGAACTACTTGTCCGGCGAAAAAAGAAAGCTCAAAGGCGAAATCAGGGTATCTTCTTTCCCCAGTAATGAACATCTAATCAACATCAAATAGAAATTTAGCTTATAACAAATTTTCCGATTCCAGCCGGATTCCGGTCGAACTATATGTCCGGGTAAAATACGATTGTCACACAGGGACTCAGCATCTCTTCTTACCCCTAAATCGCTTATCTAATCAACTAGAAATAAAACTTTGACTTCCAACAGTTTTCCGGTTTTGGCCGGATTCCGGACGAACTACATGTCCGGGTAGAAACTTGTTTTCAAATAAGTGTTCAGCATGTCTTCTTGCCCTAAATCGAACATCCAATCAACTCCAAATTAAACTTTTAATTTTGACAAACTTTCCGGTTTGGGCCGGATTCCGGTCGAAATACTTGTCCGTCGAGAAAATAGTTTTCACCACCGTCTTCAGCATGTCTCCCTACCTCTAAATCGAACATTTAATCAACTTCAAATAAAACTTTTACTTTCAACAAACTTTCCGGTTTGGGCCGGATTCCGGGCGAAATACTTGTCCATCGAGAAAATAGTTTTCACCATCGTCTTCAGCATGTCTTCCTACCCCTAAATCGAACATCTAATCAATTTCAAATAAAACTTTTACTTTCAACAAACTTTCCGGTTTGGGCCGGATTCCGGGCGAAATACTTGTCCGTCGAGAAAATAATTTTCACCATCGTCTTCAGCATGTCTTCCTACCCCTAAATCGAACATCTAATCAACTTCAAATAAAACTTTTACTTTCAACAAACTTTCCGGCTTTGGCCGGATTCCGGGCGAACTACTTGTCCGATGACAAAATGGTTTTCACCATCGTGTTCAGCATGTCTTCTTACCCCATAATCGACTATCACATTAGCTGTTTCAAAATATTTTGTTTGTCCCTTAATTTCAATCCCCTCCCCCACCCCTAAATGTAGAGCTACAAAGCCCATCTACGAACTTGACTGGTCCGACGACCCAACGAACCTTCTCACCAAGTTTCATCAAAATATCTCATTCCCTTCGAGAGTTATCGTGCTTACAGACGGACGGACGGACGGACGGACAGACGGACAACTTTTGCGATGTCATAGGTATCCCTCCACTTACGTTTTGGGATCCCAAAAAAGGAATCTCGACTAGGCAATTCCAAGACAAGCTCAGGATGCAAAGCCACTTCATTACGGTAGGGGTTTGCTTCCTTGAAAGTTAATTAACCTGGACACTGCAGATCTGTGCGAAATTAAAAAACTAAGATAGAAACATCTCATTCGGTTTTTCTAGGAGCTCTTAATTAGCTCTTTGGCTGACTGGTATTTTTGTATTGTCACAGCAACCGCATGAAATGCACCACTGAAAGTTAAAGAAATATGAGTTTATTTTTCTATTAAGATCGTCATATTTGCGGTAAATGAAGTTCAATGCCTGGTTGTTCCGGCTTTTGATGATGAAAAATCACTTTTTAGAAACTGAGAAGGAGATTTTATAGCCTCATTAGCTTTAATGAGAACTCCTGTCATTTAAAGTCATTACACTAACTTCAATTTCACAAAAAAATTGCGACCAAGAAAAGGGACAATATTGACCTGTGACTTGTTGACCTCAGAGCAAAGTAACTCTAATGAGTAATGCGCGAACTTTGAAAAAGTGACACACAGTCAAATCGCAGCGACACTAGCTCCCCTAGAGGACCCAAGAGACGATACTGAAACTCAACCAGCATCGCATCTTAGCCTTACTAGAATTGTTTATCTTTGCCACTGCATACACGAACAAAGCAAGCTGGGCGGCGCTGCGACGGGGACCCATTTTTTATACAGACGAAAGATAATTGTTCGCATTACTCTCTAGAGTTATTTTGCTCTGGTTGAACTGTAGAACTCTCTAAGCGAAGACCCCGTATCTAGCAAGACTGTCGAAGAATTCAAAGTTTTCCTTGACAAGCAGTAGAGCAAGTTCAATTGGACGGTGCAAAATGGAGCTACAAGTCAGCTACAATTTCTTAGAGCCATATTTTGGCTGTTCTTGGCAAGATTCTTCTTCAGGCTCAAGCTGCTCAAGATGAAAGTAGAGCAGGAAGGAGTGGAGGCTGGAATGGTCAACCTGGTGTCCCAAACCAGAGAATAAGATCAAGCGAATGACACCAACCCAACCCCCGACAGAATTACCGAATTCATCCACACGACAATTTTCAAAGAAATACCGAGCTAACTGATAATATATAATATAATATTCTATTTAAAGCCTTAGGGCCATATACATACAACAAAACAAAAAACTTCATAATTACTTCTAATTTATCACTACATAAACTAAACTGAACTCGCCCGGTCAACTTTTACTTTATCACTTTGCAACACTAATCTACATGACGCACTAATTGCTCCTGGAGATGTGCTCTTCAATATATCAGGAAACAGTGTCTCCCTTACCTCCCAGCAAGATTCCCTTAAAAACAAGAGTTCGCGACACAGTGCAACCAAATGGGCTAGGTCATCATCGCCTTCACCGCAGAATGAGCAGGGGCTGTTCGTACTGGGGTGAACACTTTTTTTGGGATCCCAAAACGTAAGTGGAGGGATACCTATGACATCGCAAAAGTTGCCCGTCTGTCCGTCCGTCTGTAAGCAAGATAACTCTCGAAGGGAATGAGAGATTTTGATGAAACTTGGTGTGAGGATTCGTTGTGTCGTTGGACCAGTCGAGTTCGTAGATGGGCTTTGTAGCCCTACATCTAGGTGTGGGGGAGGGGGTTCAAATTAAGGGGCAAACAAAATATTTTGAAACAGCTAATGTGATAGTCGATTATGGGGTAAGAAGACATGCTGAGCACGATGGTGAAAATCATTTTGTCATCGGAATAGTAGTTCGCCCGGAATCCGGCCAAAACCGGAAAGTTTGTTTAAAGTAAAAGTTTTATTTGAAGTTGATTAGATATTCGGTTTAGGGGTAGAAAGCCATGCTGAAGACGATGGTGATAACCATTTTCTCGACGGACAAGTAGTTCGCCTGGAATCCAGCCGAAACCGGAAAGTTTGTCAAAATTAAAAGTTTTATTTCGAGTTGATTAGATGTTCTATTTAGGGTAAGAAGACATGCTGAACGCTTATGTGAAAACAATTTTCTACCCGGACATGTAGTTTGCCCGGAATCCGGCGAAAACCGAAAAGTTGATGAAAAGTAAAAGTTTAATTTAAAGTTGATTAAATGTGTGATTTATGGGTTAAAAGACATGCCGAACAAGGTGGTGAAAATCATTTTCTCGCCTGACAACTAGTTCGCCCGGAATCCGGCCAAACCCGGAAAAGAGGCTGAGTCGATATATGACAATGGTATTTTACCCGGACATATAATTATTCTGGAATCCGGTTGTAACCGGATTTTTTATTAAGTCAACCCTTAGGTTGAAGGTAACTTCAAACATCGATTAAAACCGCAACTGCTTGTCGAAATGTTAGAGGGGTTGACCAATTTATTTTATAAGCTAAAAGATATTCTCTGAAAGCTGACATTACGAACTGACTGAGAACGCGCAAGTAATGGATTCTACCACTAATTTTTAGAGGTACGTAGGTTATTTATATTTAACCCTAACATTAAACATCACAGAAACATTTACATGATGTGAAGCAAAAAGACAGATGCTAAGGTCATCTCTCTGAGGTTTTAGTTCTCCTTCCAAATAACTTAGAGAAAAAAAATAAATTTCAGTTGCAAATGCTTTGCGGTATGTAGCCGCAAGTTTAGAAAAGTAAAAGAAAACAAGAGATGAAAGCTCATATGGCACTTGCAAGAATAGGCAAAATGGTGGTGGGAGTTTTTTGTTTGGGAGTTTTGTACAGAGTCGAATATTATTTTATTTCACAATAGTAAGTAAAAAGTACTGTAAAAGGCGTTTCTAGAACTCCTCTTCTTCGTTGGACGGTTCAATGGTCTTCAATATGGTTTCGACATTTATATCAAGTACGTTTCTTCTTTGAATTGTTGCTGCGTAATTTTGGAGACGGACCTCTGCTTCGTCTAGGGTTTTGCCTGCTAGTAGCTAGAAGGTATCGTTTGATAAAAAGTACTTTTCGACTTTGCTTTGAAGATGCGCACTTTAAGGGAGCTAGAACGTCATTTGTAAGATGGTAGTGGTCTCATGCATATTTTGCTTAAAAGTATTGTTCTTGATTTGCGGGCATGATTGGAACTTTAAGGAATGGTCGAATTTGGAAAGTGGCGATTTCTAAGCCAATCTTGTCGAATTTCTAATGTTCCAGCCAAGTTTCATCGTACTAGCAAACCTGGAAGTCCCTTTACTCGCGATCACCGAGATTCTGGACTCCCCCTGAAACTCCGACCACAGCCAATCCGGTTCTGTAAATGATTTATTCGGAGTATCTGTTAGTTATTCCCACAAAGTTCTACCCCGATCTCTCCAGTCTAAGCCGGTCACTTATTCCCCCCCCCCCCCCCAGTTATTGTCGGATCCGGTTCGGACATGAAAAAGATCACCAGAGACATGTCCTCTGTTCAATAACAAAACTTCACTCAAATCTGATCACCCATTCCAAAGTTGAGCACGACTCAATACTCCGCATCCCCCCTTCCTCTACTCTCCCACGACTATCGGATCGAGTAAATTTTTATTTACAAGTCAGTTTGATAGGGTCCCTAACACGTATCCGAATTTTCGTCGTGAAAATCCACAAAACCTCCATCACCAGAATTCCGAGAAACACCACTCCACCCCCTCCCCCAAAGTACCCGGATCCAGTCCAAATGTGTAAAAGATTTTTCTGGAGCAGATGCTTGTTATTCCCAGCACGTTTCACTCCGATCCTTCCATTCTAACCGTTTCTCATTTCCGGTCTCCCCCCCCCAACTCCTCCATAGCTGTCGAGTCCAGTTCGGACTTCAACTGGAACATCAGAGATATGTCATTTATTCAGGTATTAAGTTTTATTTCAATCCGATCACCCGTTCGAAAGTTACACACCACTCAATTTTCCCGATTCTTCCACCCTCCACTCCCCCCCAGATGGTCGGATCGGGAAACTGATTATTTCCAGGTTGGTTTGGTCGGGTCCCTTATACACCTGCCAAGTTTCATCATCTTAGCACCCCTTAATTTATATCAACCCCTACTAAGGTCCAACAACATATTATACCAACCCCTTCGACCATCGATTGATCTAGCTCTCTCCGAACGAATTTAAGCAAAGAATGACTCATACACGAGTAGAGCTATACTAGTGTGAAGGAAGAATGACTCATCCAGTCGCAGAGCTATACTAGTGTGAAGAAAGGGGTAGGGGTTTGACAAAAACTAGAAAAAGCGTTTCGAGAGATTTCGGTTGTCCCCCTCAGCCCCCCCCCCCTCCCAGTTATCGGATCCGATCCGAGTCTGACAGTGAACATCCAAGACGAGTGTTCTTGATACCTGTCAAGTTTAATGCACGCCCGATTATCCGTTTCTAGCACTCCCTAATCAATATCAAGCCCTACAAAGGTTCAACAACATATTATACCAACCCCTTAGACCTTCGATTGATCTAGCTCTCGTCGAACGAATTGCAAAGAATGACTCATCCACCAGTGAGCTATACTAGTGAGAAGAAAGAATGACTCATCGAGGTGCAGAGCTATACTAGTGTGAAGAAAGGGGTAGGGGTTTGACAAAAACTAGAAAAAGCGTTTCGAGAGATTTCGGTTGTCCCCCTCAGCCCCCCCCCCTCCCAGTTATCGGATCCGATCCGAGTCTGACAGTGAACGTCCAAGACGAGTGTTCTTGATACCTGTCAAGTTTAATACACGCCCGATTATCCGTTTCTAGCACCCCCTAATCAATATCAAGCCCTACAAAGGTTCAACAACATATTATACCAACCCCTTAAACCTTCGATTGATCTAGCTCTCGTCGAACGAATTGCAAAGATTGACTCATCCACCAGTGAGCTATAATAGTGTGAAGAAAGAATGACTCATCCAGGTGTAGAGCTATACTAGTGTGAAGAAAGGGGTAGGGGTTTGACAAAAACTAGAAATAGCTTTTCGAGATATTTCTGATGTCCCCCTCCAGCCCCCCTCCCAGTTATCGGATCCGATCCGAATTTTACACTGAACATCCAAGACACTTGTTCTTGAAGCCTGTTAAGTTTAATGCACGCCCGATTATGTGTTCGAAAGTTATGAATGCTACTAATTTCCGGATACCCCATCTTGCCACTCCCCCATTGATGGTCGGATCGGGGAAGTGATTATTTTCGAGTTAATCAGGTTGGGTCCCTGATATTCATGCCAAGTTTTATCGTCCTAGGTCATGTGGAAGTACCCAAACTAGCAAAATGCAGACCGACAGACATTACCATCGCTATATTGCACTTGAGTAAACTCAAGTGCCATAAAAATTCCCGTACAGCTCTACTAAAAACCTTCGTTGAACTCTGCTTTGGTCTTGGGTGATCTTAGAAATAGTACCAGTAGCATTCAGTCTTGCTAAAGTACGCAGTGGTAAGAGTTACTGGTGTGCGCTACTAAAACTTACAACTTCATACGACGATTTATTTTGATCGTGTTAAAAAGCAGCAGAGTTAACCAGCGGTGTCTACCTTGTGTGTCTTCAAAGCCTGTGGATTCGGCATTAACTAGAGGTAAAAGAAAAAGCACCGAGAGCAACATGATTCGCACACAAAACAGAGGACTTCTTCAAGCGCTCTGTGGCTTTTATGGACTAAGTAAAACCAGGCGGAAAGACTGTTAAGAGGCCATCGACTGCGTGTAAAACCTGTTGGGGCAGATCTACAGGATACGTGACCCAATAGGACTATCGTTACTTTCCCTAAAAGTAATGGGTCGTCGCCAAAATCGGTCGAGAGAGGATACAATGGTTCAAATAGACGCATAGCGACTAGTACATTTTAATAGACAAGCCGTTTTTGAACACTCTCATTAGAAATTCCTTACAAGGTAAGAGTGTATTTGGTATGTCTCATTGACGATTCTGCACTAGACAAGGTGTCTTTCGGGAAATAAGGCATTTTCAACGATCCCATAATCAGTTTCTGGCTCGAAAAAGTGTTTCCGTGGTCTTTTGTGTGGGCCAGAGGTTTCCGCGATGAACAAGATTTTCGTTTTTGATCTGAATTCTCCGTTCCGAATTCTTGCTTCTGAATTCTCGATTCTCGTACAAATTACTGTTTTTTCTCGCTTTTGACAAAAACACTAATTTTGCAGCTCGTCCGCAACCCGGCTAAATCTTCGCAATTGACCTGTACTTTGACCCAAAGAGTCTTTATGCCAAATTTGAAAGAAGTATCTCAACCACTTCGAGAGTTACGTGCTAACAGACGGAGAGAGGGCCAACTTTTGCAAAGTCGTAGTTATGTGATCCCCAAAAGTAGTAGCCCTCCAAAACAGTAGATAAAAGTAAAACTTTCTGTTAATTGATAGTAAGGCAATCTCCAGTCCCATTCACGCCTTTTATTTTCAACTTCACCCTTCAAGAATAAATTAAAAAAATATATTTTTGTGTATATTTTCTGATATACAGCAACATTATATGGATACTGTGGACCAATTTTCTCCCCAAAGACAGCTATTATTTCAATAATTCCAAAAAAATACTATTTTCTGGTGAAAAAAAAAATTCCCTGAGCACAAGCTTACTTTGAATATATATTCAAATAATGCATACAAAGGGTACGTCAGCTACGATGCTTTAGCAGCGATATTTCGGCCCTTCAGGGTCCTCGTCAGGCTGTCAAACTTCATCGCTGCTAAAGCATGAAGCTAAAGCTAATGAATATTTTTCTACTTAAATACGGACAAGTTCTAACAAAGACTGAACCAAACTGTTTTAAAACTTTATGCCGCAGTCAAAAATTTCGAAAATCAAAGTCTTTCATGGTAAAAATCGACCAGATTGCTTTCCAAACAACAGTCCGTCGCAGACAAATTTTTTTAAGATGAATATATTTTCTGCTTGGTAATCGGCCTGAAAGACAAAAAAGAGTAGATCTAAAATATTAAAAGGCCAAACAGAAAATTAATCTTGGTGCCTCAGTTAAAAATGATATATAAAATGGCTTACCGACGAAAAATCCCCATGACAAAACGTCCCCTCGCGAATCGTCCCCGTGACAAAACTTCCCCGTTTCAAAACGTCCCCAAGCATCGATTTTTATGTTCGCCTCAATCTTCAGGTGCATGATCGAGGTAAAATAACTTTAGAGTGTACATTACAGATGCGGGAACATTCTTTATAAGCAGGAAAGATCTGACATAGCACCGGTTGTTTCATAAATGTACTGTTTTTAGTTGGACAGGTTTTTCCTTTAATCAAATCTTTTAATAATTAATACCAAATTAAATACCGAAAAAAAGTGAAATCAATGTGTTATATCACTTCATAAATGTATTGTTCTCAGTTGGATGGGTTTCATCCTTTAATAAGATCTTTTAATAATAAATATCACCAAATTAAAAATCTAACAAAATTGAGATCAATGAGTTATATCGAAGCGTAAACTAACACACGACATAAACCAATTAAATACAAGATAAAACGAAAACTGACAAACTACTAAATCTCTGCGCTTTCTTTAAGAAATGGCTATAGCCGGGAGCAACACTTTTTGAGTGTTGAGTAGGCCTGTCGCGACTTCCTTGAAGGACCCCTCTTGCTTATTCTGCCTTTTATAACATATTTAGCTCCCATATCAAAGTATAAGCTTCTAAAATTCCCACCTTTCTCCATTGTTTCGTTCGTATAACTACGAATTTTTAGCGCTTTTTCGGCCTTGCCGAGTTTCCCCGCCACCCAACAAAAAGTTTGCCGCAGTTTTCAACTTCTGCTGACAACTCTTTCACACAGAGCATGTGGTCATCTTCTGTTTATTGCTTCTTCCATTTGCTTAGTTTCGCATTTTTTAACCAAGGCACGTTCAATTTTCAAATGTTTTGCTCCAAGTCGCCGCGTCGGAGAGCAGGAAGGGTGGGTACAGTCGACAAGCGCTAACAAGAGAATCACTAGTGTTAGGTGGAAATTAATGGTATTTTCAAATAAGTTTTTTCTTATTTACACTTTATTTCATAGCGAAAAGATCACTTCTAGTAAGAGTTGTGCTTTGAGTAGGCCTTATCGATTAAATGCTGAAGTAGTCAATCCATCGTGGTTTTAAAAAGTTTATATTCCGAAAACATATTTTGCCTGAACGGATGATGTAATCAGTATCACAGGCCTAGCTATCCCTCAGCGATGAAACAAAAAATCTGTAGCCGGGCGACATTTTGATCGCGGACGTTTTGTCGGGGACGTTTCGAATGGGTACGTTTTGTCGACAGCCCGTGTAAGATTAATGAACATTCTGGCAACAGACCTGCAAGAAGGATCGCCATGTCAGGTGACACAATATTACATGGGAATTTTAGCTTTTTATTTCCCCTAAGCTTAAAGCCCCACCTGAATGAAGCACTATCTATCATATAGAAATTATTTAGAAAGGCAACGCAGTCGAACATTTACTTGTTCATTGCTAGAACCTAGACTTTTGGGGGTAGGATAGGAAGGATGGGGGCTGGGAAATTCAGGGTAATTAGAAAGCAAAGAAGTCTTGTGAGTCGAAAAAGGTGAAAAGACAGAAGCTGGGACAGATAAAACAAACTTAGTGCCAATAGGCCTCAGCTATAAGTGTAATCCGCAGGGGATGGCGGAAAGAAACCTCTTGGGACTTACGTGGTCGCGAATCATAGTGAAATTGTAAGCCCTTTTCGGGTGTGAAACCTCAGAGCGGAATAAAATTTAGTCCATGGATTAAGTTTATATGAAATTCAAGCTTTGAATCGAATAAGTTTCTTAGTCTTGTAAATAAGTATTCATATTTGCCAACTCTGCCGGGCCACACTTGATCAGCAGAGACCCTTTTAGTCTATATATAATTAATGCGTAATTCCCCCGTTATTTGAAGATAACTGTGTTTTAGTGTGTTTATATCTTCCTTGTTGCTAAATCTCTAGTCACTGATTGTTCGTATACATATATTTGAAACTTTGTATTCGTATGCTATTTGAAAATGTGTTGTACTTCTACCAGACTAATAATAACCGAAGCCTTTTTTAATATATTCTAATTATGTTTTAGTTTCCCTGCAATTAGGGTTTATAGCTTGAAGTTTGTAAGCTAGCTCTGTTCAAAATACGGGAACCCGTCACTACGACCACCCGTCATTTCGCCCACCCGTCATTTCGCCCACCCGTCATTTCGCCCACCCGTCACTTCACCTAAAAATCCAACAGTTCGCACACTTTTTCCCACAGTTCACCTAAACGTTAGTTCGCCCACTTTTTCCGACAGTTCATCCACCCGTGACTACGCCCATCCGTCATTTCGGCCACCCGTCACTACGCCCACCCGTCACTACGTCCACCCGTCACTACATCCACCGTCAGTTTGTCTACCCGTCAGTTCGGCCACCCGTCATTTCGCCTAAAAATCCGTCAGTTTGCCCAATTTTTCCGACAGTTCGTCCACCCGTCAGTAAATATTCTTTGAGCCCAAGCTGACTTTGAAACATTCATTGAATCAATGTTTACAACAGCTACGTCAGCTACGATTCTTCATCAGCGATATTTCGGCCCTTCTTGGCAAGGGTCCTTGTCAGGCTTTCAATCCTCTGGTTCAACTTCGGGGAAGGAAACAAATTTTCCGACAGTTCGCCCACCCGTCATTTAGCCCAAAAATCCGTCAGTTGGCCCGCTCCTGAAATCCGTCAGTTCGCCCACTCTTGAAATCCATCAGTTGACCCACCCTTGAAATCCGTCATTTGGCCTACTTCTAAAATCCGTCAGTTGGCCCACTCCCGACATCCGTCACTTCGCCCAATCTAAAAATCCGACAGTTGACCTAATTTTGCAGGATCATTAAATCCACGAAAAAAAGGGACGCAACCCCAGAAGATTACTCAAACAGAGGCGACCTTCCTCGTCTAATTAGGTCAACACGAGATGCCTATGGGTGCAACTTTCATGTTTACCTAAAGAAGGATAAGATAAGATAAGATAAGACAATCTGTATTTGAAAGCCGTATGGCCATATACAGTAACAATCAACATACATAAATACAACCAGCATTCAATCGCCACTACTATAATTTCTACGGCGCACTTGCTCTATCTCTTTCCTCAATCTTACTAAACTCTAAAGCCCTTCCAACAAAATTCCCTACTGAGATAATATACCTCGGCGACATTGATTTTAAAATCCCAGGGAGAAAGCCATCATTCCCCTTTTCAAAGATACTTCCCCTCAAATGTGAGAAGCTACGACACCGCAGGAGAATGTGGCCAAGCCCATACTCACCTTCCGCACAAACCGGTCAAGACCTTTGCATTTCCGGATTTCTCTTTCTTTCCCAAACTTTCCCGAAAGGTAGACAATTAGCTAGCACCTGCAACCAAACCTTCATAGACCTTTTGGGGATATCCAACTTAAAATAATATTCCTCACCATACGTTTCCTTCACTTGGCTACAAAAATGTAGACTTTTAGATGCCTTGATGTCCAGCCACCACTGCTGGATTTCCTGGTCTTTAGCCTCGCTTTAAATTCTCCCAGAAATTTTTTCCCTTCCTTTCCTTGTCCTCGACCCATATTCCATATGTACGAAAATCCATTTTTATCAAGTAACTTTTTAACCTAGAAAGGCCAAGCTTTCTTTGTCCCAATTTCTAGTAGTTCATTATATGCAGATGATTCCAGCCTGTGATTGGGGTATTCCAGTAGCTTTAACCAATATTTGATGATATGGACTTCTCTCTTACTTCGCATTGAGAATAATCCAAGATCGCCTCTTATAACCAGGCTGTGCGTGGTGATATGTAACCCGTAGATCCTCTTGCAATATTGAAGCTGTAGCGTTTCTAGTTTTTTTCCGCTTGAAGATGGGTGGAAAAAAGGTATTATATGAAAAAGCACCGAGACCCCAGGGGAATAATCAGAAGGAGCCGGCATTTACGTAGACATTTAGTTAGAAACGTCGGGAGCTTGTTGCGAGATTCTGCGGGAAATTTAGTTGAAAATCTAAAAGATGAAAAAAAGGAAAATGGAAGAATAGAATAACGAGCAGTTAAGGGTTCTGATTGTCAATACGATTTAGAGTCGTTCACACGGAAATGGAAAGTAAAAGCATAATAGAAATAATATAATGCAGGACTTTACTACGGAGCTTCCGTGTACTATGTCCGAGTATATTCGCAAGCTATCTGCAATATATGAGTTTCTAGTCTGTACGGTGTCCTCTTGTCAGTGGGAAAACTATTTTTGCCTGAATTTTCCTAGCCCACAAACTAAATTTAAATTGCTCATCAACGTTATGTGATTTAAGGTATGTGAGAATTATCAATTTCTTTCGCCGACGGCTTTCAACCCAGCAAACCCGAGTATTCAAAAGCTTTTCAAAAATATTATCGTAGATTCGTACAGAACAGCTTTTCCAACCTTGAGTCCCTTGTGCCGTTAACCAAGGACAAACCCAGGGTTGCTGACTGCAATATCTATTGCCAGTTTGGGACCAGGGGTTGCCCGAAAGGAGGGGATGAGTGGGGGGTGATATCTGTCAAAGACAATATCCGAGTCGTTTGAAAAGAATTGTTAATATCATCGTAAATCCGTCCCAGTCAAAGGCAAGCCGAGTAGTTTAAACGAGGTTTCAATACCCCGTTAGGGCGGTGACATGATTATTTCTCGAACGAAGGGTACCATTACACCCTTGTTTTAAAACCTGTTCTATTCGTAAATGATTTGTATCTATCTAATCAACTTCAAATTAAACTTACCCTTTTACCAATTTTTTTCCGGTTTTGGCCTGATTCCGAGCGAGCTACTGGTCCGGGTAGAAAACAATTATCATATACGGATTCAGCATGTTATTTTGCCCCCAAACCAAGCGTTTAATCCACTTCAAATAAATTTTTTACCTTTAACAAATTTTCTGGTTTCGGCCGGGTTCCGGACGAACTAATTTACCGGCGAGAAAATCAGTTTCAGATATGGATTCAGCATGTCTGCTTTCCCCTATATCGACTATCTTATTTGCTTTTTAAAATATTTTTTTAATCCTTAATTTGAAACCCCTCCCCCACCCCTAGGTATGGGGCTACAGAGCTCATCTAAAGAACTTGACCTGTACGTTGACCCAAAAGATCCTCATACTAATTTTCAAGAAAATGTCTCTACCCTTTCGAGATTTATCGTGCTAACAGACGTACGGATGGACAGACGGATAACTTTTGCGACGTCGTAGGTATATTTAATCAAACAATGTTTACAACGGATACGTCAGCTACGATTCTTCATCAGTGATATTTTGGCCCTTCTTGGCAAGGGTCCTCGTCAGGCTGTCAATCTCTGGTCCAACTTCGGGGAAGGGAACAAACCTGTAATCTATATTACAGGTTCGTAATATAATATATATAATATTTGTCATAGTTATATGACAATAAGCATAATGCGGAGTTTTAACGTGTTTATAAACTGTACGCAACGGTCAGATTTGATACAAGAGAGTATTATTGTGACAAGTAAACCAGAAGTTAATGCTGGATTGTATAAAGGCCCAGCCTTGGTTTATCAATGACATTCTAAATTTAATACAAATTCTACTTCTGATTTATTTGTCACAGTAAGAGTACACAGTTAACCAAATTTACGTAACTCTGGCTACAATCTGAAGTAGCGATATTCCTATGAAAAGAATCTTTTGCAGTTAACTTAAGCACGAATACTAATTTTGTGAAGTGTAAAAGGAGCATAAAACCGAAAACCGTGTGTGACTTCGTGTCAATTGTCTTTTTTCGTTTTGTTTCCGCATCACTGCAAAAACTTCTCAATGTACGTATGTAGACTATAGATGTAAAAAAGCGAATTTTGCAACTGAGAAACTCAATCGAATATTGGTAAAATTGAAATATTTGGAGGCCTCTCGAAAATTGCGAATATTGCGAAAAATGGAAATATTTCGTAAAACTGAAAATTTGAAAATGTTGCGAATTTTCGCAAGAAAAATGCAATTGTCGCTGCAATTTTCGCGAGATTTGCGCCTCCATGAATATTCAGTCAGATCGTGAGTGAGCATGGTGATTTCAAAACGAAGGATGCGCACGATATAAAAAAAAAGAAAGAAAGGGATATCACTTGTGATTGGAGATTATATTTAATTTATTTAGTAGGTTGGGAAAAACGGGATCGGCATGACCCGGGCGACTTCATATCTGAAGTCGGAAATTCCTGGTAGTCTTGCAAATTAGATTCTTCTATTGATAGACTTGATGAACATTGGTGTTAAATCAAAACAACCTATCCTCAACTACCTTAAACAATAAGCTTAGCAGAAATGATAATGCTTGGCCTAAACATAGGGGTTTCTTACCTATGAAACCCTCGTACACCAGGTGTCAGTCAGTTATTCATACTAACTTTGTAGAATCAGTAGACTACATCGGTCTGCAACATCATCGGGAGCTGGAGCTCTGTTGAGGATATGCACGTGATCCATGTTACTTTATTTTACGTATTTAACTCTTTTTTTAATTGAAAGCCTACTGATGTAATCAGTAAGGTAAGAAGTGGATTGATATTAAAAAAGAAAATATTCAAACGCGAAAGTTTGACCAGTTTCGATTTCAATAAAAGGGACTTTTTACTAGATCTATTCGATATCGGTAATTGGAGACACCGGGACTCAAAACTCACTCGTTTACTGCATTTGGCAACGTCGAATTCCATATAAAAAAAATCGAGCTTTAATTATAGTATGACTGGATAATTGTTGGACATGATTCTGGTCAGTGATACACGGTGAGTGAGGGAATTGAATGAGTTCCTCAGTTTTGTCTGACACATGACAACTTGTAAAAAACAACACATTTTAGCTCATCGTCTTATTTTTCAACTTTATCTCTAATTTTTTGTAATTTTTCACAGTTTTTCAAGGAATATTCGTAATTTTCGCAAGATTAAATGGAGGTACTGAAATTTTACGCTATATCCGTATGTATGAACTAGCAATATCTTCGTTAACAAGTTCAAATGTTTAATATGACCTGTCTGAATTCCTTTTTATGGCACTTGCAGCCTTTGTCTCAAATGCAATACACCTATCGTAATTCCGTCTGTCGGTCCGTCGGTCTGTCCGGGTTTTTTTCACACTTTTTCGAATTAGGGTACTTCCAGATGTGCTAGGACGTGAGGGACTGGAGGGAGGGGGAATCCAGAATATCGAGTTATGCGTAACTTTGCAACTGGTGAAGGATTTGAGTGAAATTTCATAATTGAACAAAGGACATGTCTCTGGGGATCTTTTTCATGTCCAGAAGTCTGGGGGGGGGGAATACGTGACTGGCTGATACTGGAGAGTTTGGGATGCAACTGTGTGGGAATAAGAAAAAGATGCTCTGGATAAATCTTTCTCAGAACTGGATTGACTCCGGCGACTGTGGGGGGAGTTTGAGGGGGGTGGGTCGGAATTCCGCTGATCACGATTTAAGGCACTTAGATGTGCTAGGACGATGCTACTTGGCTGAAATATTAGACATTTGAGAAGATTGGCTTAGAAATCGCCACTTTCCAAATCCGACTATTCCTTAAAGTACCGATCTTGATTGCAAAGTAAGAAAAATACTTTTAAGCGAAATATATATTTCGAAATATATATATATAAGCTCCCTTAAAGTGCGCATGCTAACTGCAAAGTCGGAAAGTACTTTTTATCAAATGATTCATCTCAACTTATGATAGCGGATTCAACAGCTACGGGGCAGCTCATGGAGGGGTGATCGGATATTTCAAGAAACGGTTAGAATGGAGGGATCGGAGTTAAACTTGCTCGGAAGAACAAGCATTTATTCTAGATAGATCGTTTGCACAATTGGACTGGAGCAGGACACTTAGGGTTGGGAGGTGGATTCCGGTGATGCCGGTTTTTGGAAATTTTCACGACGAAACTTGGAAGACATGTCAGGGAACCGATCAAACTGACTTGAAAATAACAAGACCCAATTGCCGGGATCAAACATTAGATTTTTGGGATCCCATTGAAACCTTAGGTCTTGTTTTTCAAGAGATATCCTCTTGTTACATGGAATCCCAAAACATACAATGAATATTGCAATCGGTAACCCTGGGTTTGTCTTGGTTAATCCGCGAAATTCCACGAAGAAGTTAAGTAGCTTTTGGATATTCGGGTCCCTGGTTTGAAAGCCGTCGGCTAAAGAAATAAATATTCCTTAAACATCTAAACATATACCTTTGATGTCCTATTTATGTTCAGTTGGTAGGCTACGTAGAATTAAAAAAACTATTTTCCCACTAACAAGAGGATAATTTCCGTAAAGAGTTGAGTCTCGTTCATTGCAATTAGTTTTGATAATAGGGCTAATATTATCTCCAAGAAACACTAGGAGGCGGCACGAGAAAGCTTGGCATTAAAATCTACGACCTAACCCTCAAATTAGGTCCGAGTCCCAATCCGCGACGGGCAATGCTCTACACGGCAATTGAAGAACAAAAACTACAGTCCAAATAACATACAATAAAAGGATTATTTTCGAGTTGTAGGTGTTTCCTGATATATCCATCTGAGAGACTGGAATTTCACGAAGGCTTTGCAGATATTCTTTAGCATAACCATTGTAGCACAAGGAAATCATATCATACCACCGATCTAACGGGGTTATGAAACCTGGTTTAAACGACTCGGCTTGCCTTTGACAGGGACGGATTTACGACTGAAGCTGGCCGAAAGTGCCAAAATTAGCAATTTAAAAAAAAATTGGATTGTCTTAAAATAAAAACGAGCGTCCGGGACTTTGATGAGGCCAAAATAAAAGAGTGATATTCCCCTGGGATCGCGCCCCTTCTTCATAGATGTTGCTGATCTAGCAAAGTTGGGCCAACTGTCGGATTTTTGGGCCAAATGACGGGTGGGCGAACTGTCGGAAAAGTTCGGCTAACTGACGGATTCTTAGGCGAGATGAGGGGCTGGGTGAACTGTCGGAAAAATTGGGCGAACTGACGGATTCTTAGGCGAAATGACTGGTAGGTCAACTGACGGATTTTTGGGCCAAATGACGGGTGGTCAAACTGTCGGAAAAGTTGGGAGGACAGACGGATTTTTAGGCGAAATGACGGGGGGATGAATTGTCGGAAAAATTGGACGAACTGACGGATTCTTAGGCGAAATGACGGGTGGGTCAACTGACGAATTTTTGGGCCAAATGACGGGTGGGCGAACTGACGGTGGGTGAACTGACGGGTGGGTCATCTGACGGTGGACTAACTGACGGGTGGGAGTAGTGACGGGTGGGTGAGCTGACGGGTGGACGTAGTGATGGGTTGACGTAGTGACAGGTGGGCGTAGTGAAGGGTGGACGTAGTGACGGGTGGGCGTAATGACGGGTGGACGTAGTGACGGGTGGACGTAATGACGGGTGGGAGTAGTGACGGGTGGACGTACTGACGTTGGGCGAACTGACGGGTGGACGAACTGTTGGATTTTGGAAGTGGCTGAACTGACGGGTGGATGAACTGACGGGTGGGGGTAGTGACAGCCACCCGTTGACTTCTCTTATTAATCCCCTGGGAGCTTCCGTAATTATCCCATCGACAACAGTATGTGAGCGAACTGTCGGAAAATTTGCGTGAACTGAAGTATTGCCAACTGACGTTTATGCTAACTGAAGTTTATGCCAACTGACGTTTATGGCAACTGACGTTTATGTCAACTGACATTTATCCGACTGACGTTTATACCAACTGACGCATATGTGAAGTGACGTTTGGTGAACTGACGTATAGTTGAACTGTCGGAATTTAGGATTAGGTGAACTGACGTGTAGTCTTCTGAAGTTTATGTCAACTGACAGTAGCCGAACTGACAGTTTGTCAACTGACGTGTAGGTCAACTGACGTGTTGACCAACTGACGTTTTGGTGAACTGACGTGTTGCTGAAGTGACGTGTTGTTGTCGCAAAGGACTATTTAAAGTTGTGTAGCCAAGTAGCCAACCTTTCGTCTCATCAAATTATGTTTCTGCTTTCGAGTCGAAAGCTCTGTTCTAGCCCGCAAGCCGGCAGTCACCAGATTCAAATTGAAGAAGGACTAAAACCTATCAGTGTTAAATATATGCAGCAGTTACCCAGCCTAACAGCCAACACTATTATCTTCTTTGAGTGATAAATAGAAATATTACAAAAACACACAGTGGCTTTTTCCAACGGGTCCGAAAGTGCTGCCATCCATTGTTTCTACTCATTTCTGTTCGCGATTTCAGATGAGTTTATCATCGTTTTTTTGCACTTGGGATTGTGGTAGAAAAATGGTAAAAAAGAGCCTCTTAAACTTTAAAGTTCTCTTACTGCTAAAGAAATTAGAGCTCATTCTTTGCTCCTATCTAAGCGGTGACGTTAGGAAGTTGTCCTACGGCAAAAAAGTCAACTTTTGAACTTTCTTTGTGAGACATGTAGGGGACTCGTAAGCAAATTCGACTGTTAGCTCATAATATCTTAGGCGATGAGGGGTTTGCAGCTTTTGCTAGTTGGTGTTCCTGTTATTTTTTTCCGATGTATTCGATGGTAAGAACAATTTGGTTCCCAATTGTAAGACATGCAAGGGACATGTAAGGAATAATCGGTTGTTATCATCTTCAGCGACGTGGGGCTTGTAACTTTTGCTAGCTGGTGTACCCATTATTTGTTTCCTTTCGAACTTGATGTCTATCACGGAAGAGAGACTTGTAAGTAAGAATCGGTTCACGAGGGGATAGAAGTTGGTGCAAATTGTATTCGATTTCTATAAATCTGACGGTAAGAAAGTTTGTATCGACTGTCTATCGCTGTAACCCACGATTAACTGTTTGCGTAACGGGCACAAACGATAATGTAAAACAATGAGGTAGCTTCGTAATAATTAATAGTGTCATCTATGGTATTTTAATCCTGAATAGTTACGGATAGCTTTGTAATACCAACTGGGTTATATAAGATATTGTTAGAAGTTTTCATCCGTCCCGATGTCTACGATTGAAAATTATTAAGTTCAACTGACAGCAAAGTCAATTTAGTCCCTTCTTCCGATATTCCTTTGTTGTTGTTAGAGCCATCGATAGCCCTTGATGAGATGATCAAAGCATATGTCACCCATCCATTCATGAGATACACCAGTTTGAAAATTGCAAGGTCAGTAAATTGAAAATTGACAACGTCAGTAGTAAGGTACACACTGAAACCAAAAATAGGCCGATGCCACTTGTGAGAGATTTAGGGGACCTGTAAGCAACAGTCGACTGTTAGCTCATAATCATCTTCGGCAATTAGGGGTTTGCAGCTTTTGGTAGTTGGTGTACCCATTATTTTTTTCTGGTGGGTTCCGGTGTAAGTAGGCTCCGGTGCAAGTAGGAATCGGTTCATGAGGGGCTAGAAATTTATGCAAATTGGTATACACTGTATTCGACATCTATAAATCTGACGGTAAGAAAGTTTGTATCGATGGTCTATCGCTATAACCTAGGATTAACTGTTTACGCAACGGCTATAAACGATAATGTAAAAGAGTGAGGTAGTTTCGTAATAATTAATAGTGTCATCTATGGTATTTTAATCCTGAAAAGTTACCTTTATAATACCAGCTAGATTATATATGATATTGTTCAAGTTTTCATCCGTCACGATGTCTGCGATTGAAAAGGATAAAGTTCAACTGACTGCAAAGTTGATTTAGTCCCTTCTTCCGATATGTCGTTGCTCTTGTTTTAACAACGCTGAGGAATAGCCTTTGATCATGTGATTACTGATTGAGTTCTTCTTAGAAAATACCGTTTTATAAGCTTCGATAAGTTGACAACTTCAAATATGAACCGTAATCCACAATGTATAATGTACAATTTGTCTTGTCCTGTGCTGAGACTGGCTATTTACAATTCTACTTATTGTATTCTTGACCAAGATGCGCCCAAAAAAGGATCTGTGCCTGATTTAGCTCGACACGATTTTATAAGGATAATGCAGTAATCGGCAGAGTGCTGTTAGGATGCATAAAAGTGGCCCACGAAGTTCGAGATCTCTGAAGTCAGAATAGATGCAACTTAGAAAGAGGCAGTAATATAGTCAATAGGGGTTCAGTGAAATTTCTGTTGATCTCTTGTTCCCAGGTCGATGGACCCGTGGTCTCAAATTAGTCCACTTTGAAAATGAAGTCTACTAAAAATATTGAAGTCCAAGAACAATATATTCCACTCCTGTTTTATTCGTAACTAATAAAAAAGGAAACGTTGGAGATGTTTTTTTCATGGGAACGCTTTGGCACGGAGACGCTTAGCCATTAGAACATTTTACCGTAGGAACGATTTACCATGCACACTTTCTGTGTTTGTTAATCTTTTCAATGGGGAAATTCCGTCAAGGACGTTTCGCCAGTAAACGTTTCGATTAGGGATGTTTCTAAGACAACCGCTTAAATGATGGTTTCTGGATGGTGAAGTTCCTTACGAAATTTTCACGAAAAAGACTATCCCATAACAATTTTGTTGTATGATCTGTATACGAAACGTATTCTAGAACAACCCTATGGTTTCACTTCTTCGATATCGACTTAATGCTGACCTTTTTTTAAATACCTCGAACCGGAAGGACTTTATCAACAACGATCCTCTCCTTGTCAGAAGTACGCATTTAAAAAGTATAGCCTGCTGACGCTACAGCCAGTCGAAATGAATCTTTTCAATCATAGATATCGTGACGAATAATAATTTGAAGTTTAATTTATAGAATCTAGTTAGTGCTATAAGGCTATTTGTACCTTTTCAGACCATGATACTATACCATACAACTATGTTACTGTGTTGCATTACCAAAGCTGTAGGACCCTTAATTAAACACTGACAGAACATGGAGAAATATTTTCTTATGCTACTTACCATTCTCTAACAAACCATTCTGACTTACAAGTCCTCTCCGTGAAGGCATGCAACAGCTTTTTTCTTAACCTCATATGCATCGAGAACATATAATAGGGACCAGGAGAGTCCGGAGGGGCTGCCCCCCCCCCCAAAAAAAAAAGATTTGTGGAAGAAAATTTCGATAAAGTTTGACGGGTGCGCGAAGCTAAGCGTCAGTTATAATATGTCAAATTTACCTGAACTTGATGATTTTTAGTGAATCTACCGAATTATTGCTCAGGGAACCTATCGGAATTTTATTCAGGGATTCTACCAAGATCTTGCTCAAGGACTCTAATGGAACATGTCTCAGGGAATTTGAAGGCTGGATCAGGGAATCTACCGGACTTAGCTCTACGGAATCTTCTAAAATTTGCCTTTCGCAGCTTACCGGATAAGTATAGACTCACAGCCTACCGGGATGTTCCCGGCACACAACTTACCAGAGTGATTCGTGCAGGCAGACAAAACAGCTTACCGGAGCCTCCATCGAGTGATTCTAGTAATCTCCTGTGTCTGTAGCTTTCAAGAATTAGGCAGCATACTGAAATTATTTCCAACTAAAAATGCTATTCCTGGAATAATATCACGGTGCCGTCTGCTCCAGTTTCGACAGCTTTCTTTACTCCTTTCCGGTGATAAGCCGAGAGGAGTTCGAAAATGAGTGAGCCTTGTTCCTACCTGATCTCACAGTTCGCCAGGAGAGACTCGAAACAAACAAAAAGTTTGAAGATATATTTGAAGTCTGTCGTGATTTGAAAAATGTCCTACTACTATGGAAAGCGTTCAAGCTTTTACCTCAACAAAAGGGGTAAGACTTTTAGCAAGATAAAATTGGTTAAGACCACTTTGTGTTGAACAATGGCTGACCAGCGTCTCTTACTAATTGCGTTTGAAACCGAAACTAGTTGACGAAAGAGAAATTAGATTGTTGTGCACCTATGGAAAACGCTTAAGACACGACGAAGAAATGTGTAGAGTGGGTTGACTTTTTAGTTTAACTGGCAATCTTAAAGCTTAATCGAATAGGGCTAAGATAAAATGGACTAGTAACATATCAATATTCACTTGGAAATTCCTGAAAACCCTTTAAAAATGCGTTACTTCGTTTCTCTATTATCAATGGATAATCGATTTCATAAAATGAACTTGTTCTTTCGGTTTTGTGGTACCTCTTTGTGCTTGTCTCTCTACGCTTAACATTTAATAACTAGAAATGTAAGCCATCGCCTAAAAATAAAATAAAAGTATAATTTTAATTACAAGACATATCCTAAAATCATTTTCCTACAGGTGTAACTTTTCCGATGTCGCATCTTTAGCCCTGGAAATGCAGGATTTTGTTCAAATTTCCCCTGTCTAATTGAATTTTGGTTGCGCGTACGGTTGAGCGGACACTCGAAACGTTATTACCAGAGCCAGGGTCGGAAAACTACAAAATCCCTCAGATGTGTCAAAATATTTCAGTGTATTCAAATATCAGAATTAAACATAAGCTGTCTTTTCAGTCAAACTTTAACGAGCCTATTTTTTGTAACATATAATCCAAGTCGGAACACAGAAGTATTCTAGAGTTTCTGAGGACGCCTTGAGCACACACTCGAAACGTTATTACCAGAGCCACGGCCGGAAAACTACAAAATCCCTCAAATGTATCAAAATATTTCAGTGTATTCAAATATCAGAATTAAACATAAGCTGGCTTTTCAGTCAAACTTTAACGCGCCTATTTTCTTGTAACATATAATCGAAGTCGGAACCCATAAGTATTCTAGATTTTCTGCAGAGATTGTCACTACAAAGAATTTCCGGTAAATCCTCTCGTACTCCGGTACAACTTCGAAAAATTCCAGTAAAATTCTGATCTCCTCCCCCCCCCCTCTATCAGGAAGGCCTCAGGACACCCCTGATAAGGACATCCTCTGGCTAGGGTTCTTGCTTGCTAATTCTGTCGAAAAAACAAACCACATTTTCTACAATCTTTATTTATTTGATCACAGTTTCTCTTTTCTGGCTTTGAGTCTGAAGAGATCCCTTGCTAAGAAATGGCGCAATATCGCGATGCTCGAGCAACACCAGCTGACTTATTCATTTAGCGCAGTAAACTAAAATTGTTAAGGAATTCTTTAGTACGGTGACTAAAGAACTAAGAACCACTTGAGACAGAAGAGCGTTCCTATATTAGAGTTTCAAGTCAGCGAAGAAACGCAGGTTTTTCTTCTACTTAACTCTCAACTTTTTCAAACAATTAAACAAGAACTGGTAGCTCAGATGGCACTTACAGGGGCTGGTAGCAAGTATATAAGCTAAGGTCCACGCTGTCAAGGTCGCATCCGTACAGCTCGTTACTGATCCTCCCACAATTCACCGAAACTTTTGTTTTTTTCCTAGTCTCTCGATTTTCGCTTATTCCTAGAAAGTGGCGACGGTCTAACCTGTGCGGTGTTCAAAGAAAGTGCGGACCTTAAGCCTGATTGACAAATATGATATTACATTTTGGAAAGCTCCGTAGAACTGTTGCCTTGGGCCAAAAAGGATGTTTTTTTCATTGTAATTGAGCCTGAGCTGTTTGGCCTGGTAGCTCAGATGGCACTTACGAGGGCTGGTAGCATGCACATCAGCTAAGGTTCACCTGTCAGGTCACATCTGCACAGCTCTTTATGGATCCTCCCGCAACTCGTCCAAAGCATATGATAATCCGTTAAGTTCCGTCCAAATATTTCTACCCTAAGTGTATCATAGAATTTCATCACTCACCACGAACTATAATTTCTCCCAAAGTGGCCAAGTCCAATTACGATCTTTATTTCCAGAGCAGAAAAGACCAATATTCCTTCAGCCCAAGCTGACTGCGAATCATATTTCACATCTGACAGTGCAAAACGGATAGTCAGGGATAGTCAGCTAGATTCTCTTAGAGCTATGTTTCGGCCCTTCTTGGCAAAGGTCCTCCTCAGGCTCAAGCTGGTAAATGAACTTGTGGAAAAACAACTACATATTTCTCCTTCAATATCTGATTTCTCCTTCAATATCTGAGTTTCAAGCTTGAGCGGCTTGCTGTGCCATATTTAAATACGGCTCATAAATAGTTCACCTATGGTTTTGCAGACACTACAGCTAATAATTTCCTAACAAGAGGTTTAACCAAAGAGAGGGCTTGTAATCATGTATTGTCAGCAACTTAAGTTAGTGTTTTTCTTCCCACTTCCAGCTGATGTTTGAATTCAGCCTGTGGGATAACTACTGGTGACAAGTTTATACTATTCGTGAATACCTTGTCCCTTTTTATTTGATTGATAACAGTCACAAGTTTGCCGTGTATCTTGGAAAGTCAGTACTGTCTACTAAAGAGTTTTAGTATCTTTGTTGCATCATCACTTAGAACACGCAAAGCACATGGAATACTTGTACCGTGCAAATCAAATATAACTGCCAGGTCCTAGGCCGCCTCTATTAATTTTTTTATCCCTCATCTTCTAGCACTATCCCGTTTTTTGCCCACATTTACAGCGACTGATAAAAAATGCATCCGTTCAATTTATTTTAAGTACGTTAAGTTCTGACTGAAATTGTCACTCTGGATTAGAAAACCCGTGTTGCGAGAAAATACGGTATTGCAAATCCAAATCAGCAGATAAAAGACCGGTGTGATCGTTTTGCGGTGGGCTTGGACTTGGAGCCATAGTTTGTATCTGGCTATGTTGTAACTGAATCTTTTTGTTTTATGTATTTAGCTGATGTAGATCTATTGCAGTTGTTGTTTCCCTTTTTGTTTCCTTTTTTCTTCTTTCCATACTCAAATTAGGATAATTTTTTTGTAATACAAATGGGTACTGAATATATAATCATCATCATCATCAATGAGTAATGAATATATAATCATCATCATCATCATTATTGGGGACTTCACCGCGGTTGCTCTGAAACACTCATCATTTTTGGTCGACATTGACCTCGCCATAAGGGAAAACCAGCTCTCATCATTGGATGTTGGATGCGATTCCTTCAACCTTTAGTGGATGAGTGGCTTGCCGGGTCAACTTCATGGCGAATTGGTCGACATTGACCTCGCCATAAGGGAAAACCAGCTCTCATCATTAGATGTTGGATGCGATTCCTTCAACCTTCAGTGGATGAGTGGCTTGTCGGGTCAACTTCATGGCGAAATCAGTCCGCGTGCTCACCATCTTCAAAGAATTATCTGAGATCAAAACAAGTTTGGGGTGGTGTATGAGGTTATGCGGAGATACCTAAGCTGTGTAAAAGCTATCTTTTTAGGTCTGACCATTTCCCGCTCGTTTCTTAGGCTAAGCTTTGTTCTAGCCCTGACGGCCAACAGTTACGTCTTTCCCACAGAGATGGCTTGGAATAAGACGGCTAACGAGCAAATTTACCTTACCGTAATGGTGTTGATTCTAGGCTTTCTACAGCGTAACTGTGCTTTGCCCTGTGTTGAGGGATCCTGTCGGTGAGGTCGTTGATCGAATCGATCTAGGAACCCTTTATGTTTCAGAAGTAACTCTTCTTGCTGAAAACTACCGTGTGGTGTAACGCATGCAGGCCAAAGAAATGTTGTTGCTCGGTGGTCAAAACATGTCCGGAGAAGAAAAGCTGATTTGATATGCGATAAAATTGTTTACAAGACTAGAAGTATGTGAAGAGCTTGAAAACACCCACCGTTATGGCAAATCACTATTTTATTTTAAGTTCAAGGAATAATTAAACAGTTGTAGAAGGGCAATAGAAAGTCCGGGCCTATTCTGCTAGTGAGTCTCAGGTCCTGACCATATTTCTCAGCTCTATATGAAGCCGTTTTGAAGGGGTGAGAGGTGGAAAGTCTGGCACTGGCCCGATGTAACTTTTTATTAGCTCCACCCTATCTGAACCCAAGAGACAGCTGAGAAAATGAGTGGCCAAGGTGTTATCTGGGATTTCTGGCAACAGAGCGATGGACTTGATGAGTTATATCAGGTCAGATCTCTGTAAGATAGAAGAGGTGAATTCCAATGCTTTGGCACCAAAGAACTTGAAGTCTAGGAGTATTCGAATTCTATATGCAATAAAGCTTACGTGACTGCGTGGGGTAAGGACCGTCTTCTTTGTTCTAATCTCAATCTGCGCTGTCTATACCCAGGCCTTTAAAACGCCTAATCCATCACTGACGACACAAAATTACATAAATTATTTAAATAAATAGGGATTCAAAAATTCTAGCATCAGTGCTAAAAATACGACAGTGTATCACAAATGAGTAGTCTGAACTTAATTTTTCTTTGCAATCATACTTAGTATCCAAACCATTTCCTCAAGCCTTTCTTGATTGAATATGAAATTTGGGAAGAAATTTCGTCCAGAACTTGTTCCTAAAGTGAACAAGGACAAGAAGAAATTCAGAAGAATCGATAGGAGAATAAACGGAGCAAGTGCGATGAACTGAAATATCCGGAAGACAATTCCACGAGATGGTAAGCTGGGTGAAACATCTGAAAGATAAAAGAAACTGTAAAAGGATGGTAACCATAGTGATTATACTTGCAGATACAAAACGCTACTGCTGATCTTTGACGTATCAATAATATTACCGTTCTTACTCTTATTCCCACCTCGCCCTCTGCTTCATACCAGTCCACCCCATGTTGTAGTCCATGGTCACGACCGGTAAGGTTTCAGAAGTCAACCATTTTAAATACCAGCTAATTTCGAGAAAAAATATAATAGTTGTGTTTCTGCAGATACCATGGTATCTAATATGGTAACTGGATCTTATTTGGTACTACGGTGGCTCTGCGAAAATGACAGTTGACAAACTTTCGCCTTAGAAATCACCCAAAAAGAAATCCACTAACGTGGCTAGTGCCAGAATTCTTTCTAACCAATCTGACAAATAGCTGGGCTCTAGCGTTACTGATGATGAAAATGAGATAATTTAGTACAGATACAACAGTCAGTTACTATGGCCGTGACAGTGGTATTTGAATACAATATACCATTGTTCCTGGCCACATACTCAATAACCACAAAAATGGTTTTTGCCAGCCCTATCAGATACCAAAAATCTGCAGACACATAGCTAATAACAACGAAAGAAGACAATCAAAATATTAGTAATATGAAACGTTTATAAGAGCGGCATGAAAATCTGTATGTGCTTACTAAATAATTCATTATACTGACTAAAGGGACTGGAAAATCCAGGCCACGAGCAGCTACGGAACTGAGTGACGGTCACTGATCACATGGTTAGAGGACACTTTAAAATCCGGCAAAAATGAATGTTTTCGAATCCCAAAACGTAAGTGATGAAATGCCCAAGACTTCGGAAAGTTGTCCGCCTATCCGTTTTTCTGTTAGTACGATAACTCTCGAAACAATTCGGATATTTTGTTGTGTTTGAGGGCCCTTGGATCAAAGTACGAGTCAGGGTCGTAGATGGGCCCCGTTGCTTTATATTCAGGGGTGTGGGAGGGGTTTCAAATTATGGGACGAAAAAGATTGTTTTAAAAAGCCAATGAGATGGTCCATCTAGGGTAAGAAAACATGCCAAATCCGTATCTGAAACCTATTTTCTTGCCGGACAATTATCTCGTCCGGAATCCAGCCAAAACCAGATCATTTTTTTAAAGTGAATGTTTTATTTGAAGTTGATTAAATGTTTGATTTAGGGGTAAGAAGACATGCTAAATCCGGACATGCCAATCATTTTCTATCGGTACAAGTAGTTCGCCCGGAATCCGACCTAAAGCAGAAAATTGGTTGATGAACCCGTATACGACATTCGTTTTCTACCCCTAGACATTTAGTTTGTCCGGAGTCCAGCTGAAGCCAGAAGATTTGTTATCAGTAAAAGTTTTATCTAAAGTTGGTTAGAGGTTCGATGAAGTGGTAAGGAAGCGTACTCATCTTTCTTCACTCTGTTTCTCACGTTTTCAGGCAGTGTTTATCACGTGCCAGCCTCACCTAAATCATACTTCAGCAACCGCGTAATTAAAGTCATTGATAACTCGGTCCAGGCGAAGCTATAAAACAAAATTCGTTGGCTGGATAGCCACAGTATAGTATCGAACTTCAAACGATAAAGATCACTGTTTTTCGCCACACAGCATTTCACGTCTCTCTCCTTGACAAAATTTGTCAAATCGGTTAGCAGCGGAAGGGTTGGCTCAATTCTCCTAGAGGTTTAAGGGCAAAGCGCCAAACACCAAGAACGACTGCAAGACAAAGTGTCGAGCCCCATCGCAATCTCCAGCCCCTTGGTTCTAGCGACGGTATATCTGGAATAAACCGAAAGTCGTGTTTATTCCCTCAAGCGGTCCCGTTGAAACGCTCCTGCTTTCTCATGCTAATTTCCCTTTGCTGTCACGCTACATATCGAGGCTATATTTCGTCTCGGGGATTTAAACTACTCAAGGGCGCGAACTTTTTCACACGATTGAAAACGGAGATAATCAAAGCGATAACTGGTTGGATTGGATTACGGTAGTCCAAGCAATTGCGTAATCTTTAACTTGCTGGAGTGTTACGATTTAATTATAGCGGAGAATTTTGTTGAAGGGGAAGAATAAGTCTGAGTATTGTTTGCGATCAAATGGGTGGGAGAGCATTTGCGACAAGATCGCCGATTTGATTTTGGTTCGTCGAATCTTTTGAGTCGTAAAGTAAGCCAGAACGAAATCGTTTGCCTGAAACCAGATCTAATTGACAGCACACGAAAACACATCCAATTGGCAGACAGCTTACTCGACGGCAAGGCTCCCGTCCCGGCTAGAAAGTCTAGGCCGATCGTAAGTCAAAAGTTGACAGTTCCGGATACGAAAAGAAATCAAGATTGCAGTGGCGAAGGGAAGCTTAAGGCGGCTTCACACAGTAAGAAGAGCGACAAAAGAACGACAGCGGGCATTTATTAAGACTGAAAACTCGTCGGTTAAGGTTGATTCGCACCAATCGAGCAAAATATCAGGTTCCGGCACACCACTCATCATGGATGCAGATCAGTTTAGTCAGATTCTGAGTACGATGACTAGCCTGTTGGCACGGCTTACGCCATCAGCAACACCAGCGGTTGCAGCAGGACAGCAGAATGGAGCACAAGTTATTACTGGTCCGACGCCTAAACTTATCAAACTCAGCGAACACGATGACATCGAATCATTTCTCAGCATGTTAGAGTCTACAGTAACCACGTCCCCCATCCCCGAAATCAGTGAGCAACTCATCTGTATCCTGTGTTGTCTGGTCCGGCGCGGTAAGCCATGTCCAGTAAGCAGTGACACATTTGGAGACTATGATGCTGTTAAAGCGGTTATCCTTGAGAAGTATTCCGTTATCAAGTTACGGAAGGGAGAAAAGAAAAGCATGAGTCCTACATGGAGTACGGCCGAAAACTGTCAACGAATTTCAGTAGATGGTTAGATGTGAACGCACTTCGATCCAGAGTGGAGTCAATAGGTGCAGATCCGGCCAACAACATTCCTGAGAGGAAGATGGTGACACTGTGGGACGTAGAAGCAATTTTTGAGCTGCTACAATTTGAACAATTCGCGGAATCGGTTCCATTTTCTCTACAGTTGCTCTGAGAGAGAGAGGAAGTTCAAGACACTGATAGAACCTGTGTCGTTTGCGGAGGCTAGTTCATTGGCGAGAAAGTTCTCCAAGGTATCGAGCAAGCTGACCGGCGAGGGTGGCGAAAGGAAGTAGATGCCTAAGGAGGAGCGTACATGGAATCCGAATCCAGGAAGAGAATTAGCAACCCGGCTTGATGATATGGAAGGCGGATCTCGCGTCAGTCGCAGATCCGACCGAAAATACTGCTATGGCTGTGGTATCCCGGACCAAATGATGAGAGATTGTCCAAGGAAGTGGTATCCGGTCGGGAAGAACCTGTCTAAGGGTTTCTCTCGAAAAGCCCTGAGAGGACCAAGACTGGGGAAACGACTATTGAGCAGGCAGTTTTCACCCAAGGCTACTTCGACGAAGAAAAGACGGAGATGCTGATGGATAGTGGTGAATCACAGTGATGCACGCAGAATTCTGTGCGAGAGGAAATTTCTGATTGACAGAAATTTCCACAGTTTGGAAAGCTCAATGCTGAGCAGGTCGACATTTTTATGACCACCCGTTTGAAGGCCAAGCAGAATGGTAAAGAAGTAGAACAGCGTGATTTCGAGTTCGACGATTTACTGTTCTCGAAGAGCGGACAAATTAGGCAAACTTTTGGACAGAGACGGCTAGAGAAGAAAATTAGCAGCGCCAGACAAAAACCCGAAGAACGGATTGAGAATCTGGTGGAGGCTCAACGATCTAAGTCGTTTGCAGAAATGCAGCAGCAAGGTGAATCTTTAAAGGAGCTATGGGTAGCTATTGGAACAAAGCCAGAAGGACGCATCAGCTTTGCCGTGAAAGATGGCATCCTTTACAGAGTGGGGAAAGAGGAAAAAAATGACTCCGAGACTTGGCAGTTGATAGTTCCAGCAGCTCAAATGCACGATGTTCTGCGGTTGGGGCGCGATCCTCCCCCCCCCCCCCTTGGGGGGTGGGGTGGGGGGTCAGAAAAAATACCCTTTCCTCTTATCACACTTCTTTCCTTCTCAAATAAGCATAGGTCTTGGACAGACTTAAGAAGACAATAAAAGTGGACAGACTGAAGTGGACAGATTAAATTGGACAAGTAAAAGTCGACAGACTAAAGTGGCAGACTACAGTGGACAGACTAAAGTGGACAGTAGAAGTGGACAGACTGAACTCGACAGGTTAAATTGGAAAGTGAACAGTTTTCTGACCTAGTGTTATATCGCTCTGGCACAAAACGATATTTAAGTAATTTAAGTAGAAATGGAACAAGCCTACAAAATATTATTGTATTGAATCTTTTGCTCTTCGTTTCTCAGTTTATTCTACAGTCAGTTATGGCATCCGGAGTTTTGTATTACTTTCACAGCTATAAGTAAGTAGCCTATGTATGTAAGTAAGTAAATTATTTGTAACCTGCCATTTTTAACAGCGGAGTATGTAAAATAAAAAAAAAGAAATTCGATATAACACAACAAAAACAAATACAATATAAAAATTTTCCTTCTTCGGCTTCGGTCACTCTTCGACCATTTAATGGACAAGTTAGTCTAAAATTCGGATCGGTTGAAGAAGAATGGTCTAAGATTTGGATAAGAGTTCAGAGAAGTACATCTCTAGTTCTCTACTGTAGATTATAAAAATATATTTATGAAGTTGGAACACACCTTAAAAACTCCACCACGAAACCGGGTAGATAGATAAGCTTATGAATAACTTCACTTACTTTTGCAAGTCCCATCTACGAACTGGAAACCACTTGTGCAGTAGCAAACATATGTTCCGTAGCTGTTGAGACATTGGGCTTTCGTGTCACCTCCACTGGTACATGGTTTTCCAGAAGCGCACTCGTCAGTGTCTAAGAAAATATCAGATCGTGAAAGATCAAAGCAGAACTTTTGGCTTGTCGCCGTTTTGGCTATTTCCTTAAGTAAGATTGTCTTTTCGTTTAGAAAAAGAAAGTTTTAATGTCGAGAAGGGAAATACGATTCTGTGAACATATTTCCATAAGATTCAAAGTCACTTTCATTTGTAGAGTTCAATCGCCCGCAAGGCTGAAAAATCATGGCAATTTACAGCGCCCTGAATAGGCCAGTCGCGTTTACCTTGTAGTACGTCTAAAACACTTGTGCTCAACATCACCCGGCCCCTTTTCACAGCCGAGAGTGATGCTTCTTTCAACTAAAAATCAGAAAAAGTAGTTAGACTTATAAATGGCCACTAAGTATGTGATTGGATATTTTGGCCTTCGTTTCACCCTTTCGCCCAGAACTGCAAAGTTCAAGGTTGACTAGCCTTAAGAGAAGTAAATCCCTACTGCAGCTATCTAAACTCGAAGTTCTCTCTGTTTGAGCCTGCAATCCTTCTTGTCTTCTTAATACTGCCTTGTCATGGCAAAATACAACGGTTGACGGTTGAACACACCGGTGACTCCACGGACAAGTAGATTACAAACGCAGCCAAGAAATCTACCTGAGACAGGATGGAAATTTGCTGCTGATCAAAGTTATCACTAGTGGGGTATTGTCCGACAGCACTGACCATTGTCACCTGATAGGACACATAAAACGGCATTCAGGAGACAAGACACATAAATAAAACTGAACGTGGATTTAGTGTGTCCCTCGAGCTTGCTGTTGCAATCCATGAACTCATTGAAACACTTTACACGATGTTACCTCCTTTCAAGTTTCTTTCCATCCTATTAACGGGGACGAGTGGATTCTTAAAATTTGTCAAAACCAATCCAAAAATTTTAAAGCAAAATGAAACGGAGAGAGGCAGGTCCTGTTGTGTCTACGTTACGTGTTAATGTCATTTCATTTCTTTGCATGTTATCTGTTTTTAGAAAGTTAGCTCTTCAACAAGATATTCTGTCGTTTATAAAACAATAAACTATTAAGTAAGTAAAAATAGTTCAGAATAGTAACATACATCTTTTATGCACTGACTAATTTTGACCTAGAAGGACTTTTGGGAACGAAAAAGTTTCTCCGTCTGTCTGTCTATCTTATAACACGATGACTCTCGAAGGGTTGGTGGCGTTTCGTTTTAGAAACTAAGCATCAGCATCTTTGTGGCAAAGTACAGGTCAAGCTCGAAGATGGACCCGTAGTCCTATGTCTATAGGCGAGGAAGGGATTTCAATTAAAAAGATTGATTTTTGTTAAGCTGATGTAGTAGTCGATTTACGGGTAAGGCGACAGACATAATCCAAAACTGAACTTCGTTTTCTCACGAGTGACTAGATCGGCTGGAATATGTCAAAACCCGGACGGTCCGATGTAGGGGCTATGCAGAATTCACGTATTATTATGAACACTGGTACGAGTACTTTGACCATACTATGGCCAAAACTGGAAATTTGGTAAAGTAATTTTTTGTTTCGATTGAAGTTGATTCGAACACTCATACGGGGGTACAAATACATGCTGAATCCATCTACGAACAATGTTTTCTCGTTTGACAAGTAGTTCAGCCGCAATCCTGGTGACCGTGAGTCATGGTTCTTTTAGACGTGCTAGGATCGACGATAAAACTTGACAGGCGTATTTGGGACCCGACCAGGCAGACGGGTCACTTCCTCGACCAGGCCATGCTTTGGGGCTGGTGAGGGAGGAAGAGCGTGCAAACTCTCGATAAAACTGGTTGGAAAAGTTTGGAATACCCAAAAAATACACTGGGAATCAGGAAATACTATTCGTTCTTGACTTGTTAGATATTCCGGTCATAATCTTTTCAAAACCTGATGTTGATGGATGAATAACATTGTATGATTTACTATTTGCTGCAAATTCTTACCTAATGAATATCGTATTTCCATTCTATTAGGATGATATCAAATGTAACCGGGTTTAACCAAATTAACCATCTGCGAAGAAAGATTAAGAAACGTTTTCTTTTAGGATCTCATCCGAACCTTTTGTCTTGTGTTTTTTTTTAGCTTCGGCTCGGTTTTCATATTCTAGTACCCCAGAATTTGAAAGTTCAGTATCCCACTGACCTTTAGTCATATTACTTTGTCTCCTAGAGTTGTCACACATGCTAATGACAAGGGGTAGGGCTAAGGTGTAGCCCAATATATTTTCAAATGCACACTCCTCAACTGACTAGTCAAGGTCCTACTTCACTGGTCTCCTGGTGTGTTTTGGTAACAGTAATGAGGTAGAATCATCCGAGTGTCAAGACCGCTGAAAGAGCCTGCGAGAGATAACGAGATCGTAAAATGGGTATAAAA
Organism: Branchinecta lynchi; assembly: GCA_023053575.1. Taxonomy (NCBI): domain Eukaryota; kingdom Metazoa; phylum Arthropoda; class Branchiopoda; order Anostraca; family Branchinectidae; genus Branchinecta; species Branchinecta lynchi. The sequence continues at coordinate 13,506,859 of JAKZAP010000015.1, forward strand.
AAAACCTTGCGACCATCCCCCTGGTGAGCCCCCCTCCCCATCACCGACCCACCTGTCCAAACGTCATCCCTATAGGATATCAGAAAGTCTAAAAACTACAGTTTTGACTGCAAGCCCTTGTCCTAGACAAATGAGTCAAAGGTGAACGTGTAACCGCGGCTCGCTGGCTGCTTGCCTCTGTCTACAATTTTCATAGAAATATATTTTTCAAGTGGTGGGTCAGGGGGGTGATAGATTAATTATTGTTGTTACAAAAAGTGAATACAGTAAACGCAATGAACGAGCGGAGTCATCGCAGCGATCCCTTGAATGTCCAGGGGTCGCTGCCGGGGGTCGCCGGGGTGGGTAGCCGAAACCTCATGAAAATATGTAAACGACAATTCAAGGGATTAGAGAATAGACCATTTACCTGTACAGAAACCATTTTTCACCTCTAGACCAGTTTCACATTGGCAAGAATAGGAACCAGGGCTGTTGGTACAAGACCCACGGGTTCCACATGGGTTGGCTGCACATTCACCCACGTCTGTAAAAACATCTTGAGCTCAGTTTGGTATAGGCTATGCCGTCTTAATTAGCACTTCGTTCCTGAGAGACGACACTTTTATCTGCTGTCTCTGTTACCTCCCTTTCGGAATAATATCTGACACTGTTAGCTTTTGTCTTGAATCATGAAGGAAGTAAACAAGTGCATTTTACAATAATAAAAATATTTCGTACAATATGATAGGTATTACAAATAATAGGTCTTCGAGTGTGGAAATAATTCAAGTCGTAAACGATCGTTTACGATCTTTTTTTTTCCAATTGTGTTATGGGACATTTTTCCAATCGTAAACAAGTGTAAAGAATTGGAAACGATCGTAAACAATTTTTTTTTTTACGATTTGAAGCAGTTGTTTACGATTGTAAAAAGTTGTTTCCAATCGTTTGCGATTATAAACAGTTGTTTCCAATCGTTTTCGATTGTAAACAGTTGTTTCCAAGCGTTTGCGATTGTAAACAGTTGTTTCCAATCGTTTGCGATTGTAAATAGTTTAAAACGATCGTATTTCTACGATCAAAACCAGTCGTTTCCAATTGTATTTTATCGTTATGTAACGATTGAAAGCAACTGTTTCCAATAGTATTTTTACGATCGAAAACAGTTGTTTACGATCGTGGTTTTAAGACTGAAACCGATTGTTTCCAATCGTTATTTTACGATTTAAAACAAAGGTTCCCAATTGTATTTTTACTATCGAAAACAGTTGTTTCGGATCGTATTTTTACGATCGAGATTTCGGACTGCAGTTTATTTTTCAACACAGCCTCCACCCCACCCCCACCCCTATGTCCTAAATTGTAGATCGTCCAGCCGTGGTGTAAGATACCGCGGTAAATGCAAAAAACTTTATTTCTAAATCTTTATTGAAGCTAGTTGGTCTTGTGTTGGAACGGCAGCCCAGATATTTTAACCGAAAATTCTAATTAAAAGTAATTTTGAAATCCATATGAATTTTTTGTTTGTCTATACTAAAATCCTGTGTCTGCTGCCCGTCAATGTTGAGTGACATTGGGCACTCAGACGCCTCGAGAAGTCGTTCTTGAAAACCAAACTAGGATTCCTTTCTTCCGGAACCAAATCATTTCATTTGGGAACGATCCGTGAGAGGAGTCTGTTCGGCGTCTGGCATCCAAGGACCGAAGGTGTCTTCAAACCAATAGCCTACTAAGAAATAGGCAAAACCAATTATCAGAATTGTCACCAACGGGAGCTCATGTCTTTTTCTCCAGGACTCATTTCTAAGATTGCTGGATGGATCATAAGCTGCTTTCGTTGCACTCCGGGCTGTCTCTGGTGTTTAGTCACCAGTTTCCGGTTCTTCCCTTAAAACGCGTTCTTTTGGTTCACCTGTGAGTTGATGAAAACCGGCTAACTCCTCGCTGCAGCAGGGCTCACAAGAAAGTCCTGGTTAGTCCGCACCGGTGAGACAAAACAGGACACTGGTTAGTTCAAAAACGGGTTATAAGACTGGTGAGAATTCACCGGTGGATGCAAAAACGGCTTATAAGAAAAACCGGAGACCACTGGTGAGAACTCCCGCGACAAAGAACGCAGCTATAGTAAGGTGTAGTAGGCTACCATAGTAGTAAACCAGCGACAACCACAGGAGGACCATCCACCTTTGTCGCTGGACAATGCGATTTAAGCTAATTTAAGGTAAGTATCAAAAACAGAAGAGATGGAATTGCCGAAAATGTGTTCTTCAAAGTTTTTCCTGTCATCCAGGCATGCAATCAATATGGAGAGAACTGAGTTTACCTGTACATATTCCAGCTGCTCCACTGACATAGCCATTCTTGCAGACACACTTGCTATTGCCACAGTCCTGAGTACTTGCATCACAGAAAGAGCAAGGGGTTGGTGCCGAAAGCACTAATGAACAAGATTCAGATTAGTCAACAGCAATGTTAAAACTGCAATAGAAATGTTTCTTCCTCCAAGACATTGTAAGAATTAGTAAATTCCCTGTTTGTAATTTACTGAAAAAGAACGGCAATGCACCAGACACTTCGGCCTTCGGTTGCCAACGATGTGTTATTGCTAAAACAACATAAGCTACTAGCTTGTCGCTGCTGCATTTAACAAGAAACTAATTTGCCAATAGGTAGTTACTTTTCTGCAGATACTGGTATCTGATAACGCGGTCTAAAGTCGTTTTAGCAGTTATCGTGGCATATGGGTAGTTATCGGGTATATGATATTCAGATACCACGGTCCGGCCGTGGTAACTGATCGTGATATCTGTCATCTCACTTTCATCATTACCAGCAATAGAGACTATGACTTTGTAAAAGTGGTGAGAAAGAAGTTGGGACCTTAATGGTATAAGTGGATATCATTTCTTCTTTAGGGATAAATTCTATAAGTGCAATTTTGGCAGAGCAACCGTGGTATCAGATACAGCGGTACCTGCTAAAAACTTTAATTTCTAAATCTTTAGGGAAGCTAGTTGTCTTGGGTTGGAAAAGCAGACCATATATTTTAACCGAAAATTCTAATTAATACTAACTTTGAAATCAATTTGAATTTTATGTTTGTCTTTATATCTTGTGTCTGCTGCCCGTCAATGTTGAGTGACACTGGGCACTCGAGACGCCTTGAGAAGTCGTTCTTGAAAACCAAACTTGGATTCATTTCTTCAGGAATCGAATAATTTTATTTGGGAACGATCCGTGAGAGAAGTCTGTTCGTCGTTGGGCATCCAAGACCGAAGATACCTTCAAACCACTAGCCTACTAAGAAAAAGAAAAAAACAATTAACAGAATTGTGACCAATAGGTGCTCATGTCGTTTTCTTCAGGACTCATTTCTTAGGTTGCTCCGAAGTGCACATTGAGGTAATTAAGGCAAGATATTTCTAAGCCTATGAAACCGGCCGCGCTGAGATTACTAGTTGGCATATTTCTGGTATTCATTTCTGTACCATATGGGGGAGGAAAAATAATAATTCAGCTTCATGCTAGTAACTTCGCCGTCCCGCATAGAAGCGAAACCAGGGCCGGCTTCCCGACTATATTTTCAGGGCGTAATGTGTGGAACTCTCTTCCGGAGAGCATTCGGGCGGTTGAGCACCTGGGGTTATTTAAAAATAAATTGAAAAAGTATTTGTTAAGACAAGGTCATATTTTTTTCTATTTTCTTATTATTTTTCTTTTTTCTTATTATTATTATTATTAAATGAGTTGATGAGAGATTGGTTATAATTTTTTTATTTTAGTGCTTTTTTTTGTTATGTTTAGTTTCTAGTTAATTATTAGTGAAGAAATGAGTTTTATGTACATGAACCATTTGCAAGTGCTTTTTTGTACCTTTCTTGGGCGGGTGCTGGCATCATAGTTAAATGTATTTGGGTCGTAAAATAAACGGAACTGAACTAAAAGTTGAAAATTTTAAGCAACATACTAGTCTAGATATTTGAATTTGCCGACGATGTTGTTAATGACAGTAATAAAAATAAAAATAAAATGAAACATTTAAGAAAGGCCCACTATACATTCCAAAAGCACAAGAGTAAATCAACAAGAAAAAAGTATACGAAAATATGGTATCCTAATAAGAAAACTGTTAACAAAACAATTAACCACGGCGAAAAAAATTAACAACAAGAATACTCACGACACGAAGAAAAAAGACCAAAGGTGTCGATGGGATCCCAAAAATCTAAGATTTGACCCAGACAATTCGGTCTTGTCTTCGCCAGGCTAATCATCAGAGAAAATCGAGTTCAGATATTCTATCTACCTATCTATACCTCTATAAGCCACATCTATTTTGACGATATTGACCGAAACTTCCTGCTTTACTACTGTCAAATTTGCGGTTTCGCCCGAATTCCGAGCGAAATACTAGTCCAGCCAAAAAAGAAAAATTCAGAAACGAAGCCGGCGTATCTCCTTATCCCTATACAGAAATCTAATCAACTTTAAATACAATTTTGACTTAAAAAAAATGCGGGTACAACCGGATTCCGGACTAATTATATGTCCGGGTAAGAAACGATCATTATATACAGACTCAGCGTCTCTTCTTCCCCCTAAATATATCATCTAATCAACTTCAGATAAAGCTTTTACTTTTAACATATTTTCCGGTTTCGGCCGGATTACAGGCGAACTAGTTGTCCGGCGAGAAAATGGTTTTCACCATCGGGTTCAGCATGTCTTCTTACCCATAAATCAAACATTTAATCAACTTCAAATGAAACTGTTACTTTTAACCAACTTTATGGTTTTGGCCGGATTCCGGACGAACTGCTTGTCCGGCGACAAAATGATTTTCACCATCATGCCCAGCATGTCTTCTTACCCCTAAATAAAAAATTTAATCAACTTCAAATGAAATTTTCACTTTTAAAAAACTTTCCGGTTTTTGCCGGATTCCGGACGAACTACTTGTCCAGCGAGAAACCCATCGTGCTCAGCATGTCTTCTTACCCCATAATCGACTATGACATTAGCTGTTTAAAAATATTTTGTTTGTCCCTTAAATTGAACCCCCTCTCCCACCCCCCAAATATAAGGCTACAGAGCCCATCTACGAACTCGACCTTACCCTTGATCCAAACAATCCTCATACCAAGTTTCATCAAAATATCTCATTCCCTTCGAGAGTTATCGTGCTTACAGACGGACGGACGGACGGACAGACGGACGGACGGACAGATGGACAACTTTTGCGGTGTCATAGATATCCCTCCACTTACGTTTTGGGATCCCAAAAAGAACAAAGTGAACTAGGCAGTAGAACAAATGTCCTACCAGAGATAGTTTGAAGATTTTTCTTCCACCTTAGATACACCTTCTTTCAATCTGAGGTCGGGAAGTGGTTGGGGAATATTGGTAGACTTGGGGGGGGGCTGCATAAACTGATACTTCATTGCTGGCAACACTCCTGTCACGTATTTTTTATGTTTATTTTTTTCTTCTAATTGTCTATAAAACATATTTACTGAAGAAAACTCATCAATGAACGAAGCACTTATTTATGGTCCCAAAATGACACCATGCTGGAATCGACTTCATCCCGTAAGACCAAAGCAAACTGAATAAAAGGGCATACTCACATGTTGACACTATTTCGTCTGTAAGAACCGTAAACGAAATTCCTGGTACAGAAGCACTGGTGCCACCGGCTAAATTCTCTAAGAGCCGATTCTTAATAGCCTCTACTGTGTATTCCGTAGTAGTGCTAAAAAGTGTAGCAATTATTGACACCTGGGATGCTGACTGTCTTCCGTTTGCTGAATAAGCTTCATTGCTTCGCTTGAAAAATGCCTCGACTCCAACTGCTTCACTGAATACGCTTCGTAGCTAAGGAAAGCAGAGTAAGAGTCAAATACATATTTTTTTGAAAAAGGACCCTTCCTAACTTTCAAATTTTCATTTGAAACTGTGCCATTTTGTGCTATTTCATTTTTGCCTTGCCAGCCCTCGTCAATGCAAAATAGTTTGCAATGATGAAGTAGCAAACATTTCTGGTCAAAGTTGTGCGTGTTGTTGGTTAAAACTCTGCCTGCTCCTGGTGGATATTCCGTGTCTCCCAGTTTCCTATCTCGGAGAATGGATATTTCAATCTGGGAAAACAGAGAACAGACCTTGTCTAGTGAAAAATAATTTTTGCAACCGACAAAGCAAAGTAGAGCCTCGAATCTGAGCCATCGAATACACGATATTAACTATAACCTAAAATGGCTATTAGAACTTTTGCAAAATGTCAACAACTGTCAAAGACTAAACATGGGTTCCAGAAATACACGTATATCAGCTAGATTTCCGGTTTACTTTCCAGAGTAATTTGGATCGGCTTCGGTGACAAGCAACATCATGATAATTCCTTGTTCGGAAGAAAGCAGCCACGGTGCGTCAAGATCTAAATCTCAAGATCTCTCGAAGCGGACTCCAATATTTCTGATATTAAACGTTAAACGTTTTACTGGACGTCAATGAAAACAAAATAGAGTAATCTGGTATACCTCAGTTCAGAAACTGGGTCCAAAATAGAATTCTCCCAAGCTCTAGTATGTAGAGCTTTGCCTTCCGAAACATGGCATCAAATGCTTCCTCGGTGCTTCCGCCACCATGATTGGGAATGATCAATCTACTGCCAACAGTTGCTCGGTATACAAGGGAAACATACTGTGGGTATCTGCCCACGCCACATGTCGGGTGACGCTCTGTAGCGTCGCCCGGAACAGAGTTGGAATGAATGGCGGGCAAATTATGTCGTATGTTTTTGTACTAGTGTAATTCAGTTATTAAACTTTTATGCTCAGAGATGGACGTCTTACGGTTTTTGGGGGACCCGTCTATTCGCCCACCCGTCGATTCGCCCAACCGTCATTATGCCCAAAATATACGTCACATCCCCCACTTTTTCCGACAGTTCGCCTAACCGTCACAAGACCCAAAAAATCCGTCGATTCGCCCAAAAAATCTGTCACAACCCCCACTTTTTCCGAAAGTTCGCCTACCCGTCACAAGACCCAAAATATCCGTCGATTCGCCCAATTTTCAAAATCATCCTCTGATCTAGCGCGGCCTTTATCACTGAACGCGGTATCAGAAAGCGACTGAGTCGCAGTGGAGTAATTAAGAAGGTCTCGATACCATCCCATGTAAATACAGGAGAAAACTAGTCAATAAGCCTCGAGCCAGATTTATCAGAAGCATGATGTCGGACCTCAGTGCTGACAATGAAGGAGGAAAAAAGAGGATGAATGCAAGAGTAAAACAAGTTTAAAGAACGAGGTGGGCTACATATTGCGATTATGTGGTTCGTCAAAGAAAATTATGATGCCGCAAGATCAATCAAGTCTCAGTAGAGTGTAAGCACTTCTTACGGATGTCTTTCCCAAACTTCCCCTACAAACGAGCTTATTAGTTTCTTCTCAATCTATTTATCTATTTATCAATCACTTTTTCGAGTTAGGGAACTTCCAGATGTGCTAGGACGATGAAACTTGGCAGGCGTATCAGGGAACCAACCAAACAACCCTGGAAATTATCAGTTTCCTGATCCGACCATCTGCGGGGGAGTAAAAGGCGGAGGAATCTTGAAAATTTAGGGCAGTTTGTTTGACACTTTTTCGAGTTAGGGTTCTTCCATATGTGCTAGGGCGATAAAAATTGGCAGGCATGTCAGGAACCCGACCAAACTAACTTGGAAATAATCAGTTCCTGATCCGACCATCTGGGCGGAGTTGAGGGCGGGGCAATCTGGAAAATTGAGTAGTGTGTAACTTTTGAACGGGTGATCGGATTGGAATGAAACTTGAAAACTGAACAAAGGACATACGGTATCTCTGATGCCCCATCTGAAGTCCGGACCGGATTCGGTAGCTATAGGGAAGTTGGGGGGGGGGGGCCGGAAATCTCAAGAAACGGTTGGAATGGAAGGATCGGAGTGAAACTTGCTGGGAAGACCAACACAATTGGACTGGATCCGGACCCTTGGGGGGGGGGGGGTCGGAGGGGAGATTCCCTGAATTCCGGTGATGTCAGTTTCGGGGATTTTCTCGACGAAACTTGGGAGGCATTCCAGGGACCCATCCAAACTAACTTGGAAACAATGTCTCGATCCGACCATCTGGGGGGGGGGGGGGTAATATTGAGTTATGCGTAACTTTGGAACGGATGGTCGGATTTGACTGAACGGAACGTCGGATTTGACATGTCTCTGGTGATCTTGTCATGTCGGACCGGACCCGACAGTTGGGGGGGAGGGAGACCGGAAAATACGTGACTGTCTGATACTGGAGAGATGGGATGGAACTTCGTGGGAACAACAATAAATCTTTTTCAGAACTGGACTGGCTCCGGCGACTGTCGGGGGAGTTCCGGTGATCACGAGTTAAGGTACTTCCAGCTGTGCTAGGAAGATACAACTTGGCTGGAATATTAGATATTTGACAAGATCCGAGATTTCCAAATCCGACTATTCCTTAAAGTATCGATCTCGACCGCACAGTAAGAAAAATACTTTTAAGCAAAATATACATTTTCATGATCACCATGAGCCCATTTCATTTTTGCCTCAAGGCTTTTGCTTACAAATGAAGTTCTGGCTCCCTTAAAGTGCGCATGTTAACTGCGAAGTCAAAAAGTAATTTTTATCAAATGATTCATCTCAACTTATGACAGCGGGTTCAACAGCTATGGGGAGTTGGGAGGGGGTGATCCGAAATCTCAAGAAACGGTTAGAATGGAGGAATCGGAGTTAAACTTGATGGGAAGAACAAGCATTTATTCTAGATAAATCGATTGCACAATTAAACTGGATCCGAAAACTTGGAAGGTGGGGTGGGTGGAGGGGGGCCTTCCTGAATTCCTGTGATTGCGTTTTTCAAGACGAAACTTGGCAGGCATATAAGGGATCCGATTAATCTGAGAGAGCCCTTACCTACTACATACAGGTGCAAGTGCCATATGAGCTTACAGCTCTTATTCTCTTACTTTATCCGGTTTGCATCGTCAAATTTGAGTAAAGCTTTGTTTAAGGCCAAGTATCAGGCTCAATAATTAACACACCTAGTTTCGTGCCGTTGAAAAACGGTAAGTAATTTTTTTTTCAAGGTTATCTTTATTTGCAAAAAAAATCTATCGTTATCACTTTCCGCTGCTGAGAGCAGAGCTCAAGAGCACACGAAAAAAATAAATAAATCATATTCGACTGCCGAGATACGGGTACGAAAATCCCAAACAAACAAAAATGGGGATATAATACACATTTTTCGGGTGGTTCCCAAAATCACCACGATTTTTTTGCCAACGACTCAAAATGCCATATTTCAGGGTGTAGACCCTGAAATTAAAATAGTTAAAAATGTTAACGGTCCAAAATTTCAACATTTTAAAATGCTCTCAGTGAAGGCTAATCGTCCTGGTTGAAAGTCCGACTACTAACTGTCGGTAGAGGAGATCAGAATGGCCCGGGACAACGGACAGCGAGATTACAAGGGACAGGATTACTACGGAACATTGTGAAAGGATTATTTTATAGTTTATTAAACTAGAATGATTCGTGCGAAAGTACGAAGAATTGCCATTGAAAATTGTTTTCAGCACATACAGTGAGATCGCTGTTGGTGTTTCGTTTTAGGAATCCCAAAACGTAAGTGACCTTTGACATCGCAAAAGTTGTCCGTCTGTCTGTCTGTCTGCGAGTACGGTAACTCTCGAAGGGAATTATTTTTATGAAAGTTGGTGTAAGGATTCTTTGGGTCAAGGGTAAGGTCAAGTTCGTAAATAGGCTTTGTAGTCCTATATTTGGGAGTGGGGGACGGGTTTCAAATTAAGGGGCAAAACAAATATTTTTAAACAGCTAATTTGATAGTCAGTTATGGGGTAAGAAGACATGCTGAACAGGAGGGTGAAAACTATTTTCTCGCCGGGCAAGTATTTCGCCCGGAATCTGGCAAAAACCGGAATCTTGGGCAAAAGTGAAAGTTTTCTCTGAAGAAAAATATTCTTTGAGCCCAAGCTGACTTTGAAACATATATTCAAACAATGTTTTCAGCGGATATATGTCAGCTGCGGTTCTTCATCAGCGATATTTCGACGATACAGCTCGAATAAAATGGAGGTGACTTATCCGTTTTGTACCGTCAAAAAAGATATTTCGACCGTTCTTGGCAAGGGTCCTCGTCAGGCTGTCAACCCTGTGGGTCAACTTTTTGGTTTCCTTCCGCGACGTTTACCCAGAAGATTGACAGCCTGACGAGGACCCTTGCGAAGAAAGGCCGAAATATCGTTCATTTGAAGTTGATTAAATGTTCGATTTAGGGGTAAGAAGACATGCTGAACACTTAAGTTGATTAGATGACAGATTTAGGGCTAAGAAGAGACGCTGATTCTGTATATGACAATGACATTTTTTACTAAGTTAAAGTTTTATTTGAAGTTGATTAGATGTCGTTTATAGAGATAAGGATATACGCTGAATTCGTTTCTGAATTTTCTGTTTTAGCTGGACAATTGCCAAAACCGTAAATTTAGCAGAAGTAAAGCACGAAGTTTCGGTCAGCGTCGTCAAAATAGATATGGCTTATAGAGGTATATCTGAACTTGGTTTTCTCTGATGATTAGCCTGGCGAAGACTAGATCTGGCGAAGACAAGACCCAATTGTCTGGATCAAATATTAGATTTTGGGGATCCCATCGAAACCTTGGGTCTTGTTATTTATAAATTACATTGTAATTGAACAGTTGAACAGTTTTAATGGACGATTATTCCCATCCTGATACTCGGCCCACTCCTTTCGTTTCACATTCATCACTAGCTCCAATTTACTACTGCCTGAACATCTCAAACTGTACAATCGTGGGCATTCTGAATCGTGGGCATTTGGGTCGTAGGCATTTTGAATCGTGGACATTGTGATCGTGGTCATTATGAGTGTCAGCCCCATTTTTCCTGCTGAACCGATTCAGCTATAATCAGGCACAGCCCGGAACAACTGGAGTAACAAAAGAAATCCGGTAAAAACTTGAGTGAAAAGGTTGACTTATAATTGCCGTCCGCTATCTGTTCTGTGGAAGCTTGTAAAGTTACCGACTAATTAGTACAATCGTTTTCCGATTCATCCGACAAGGGTCATGTATAAGGAAGTATAAAATAGATCAGTATATCCCTTGAACTTTAGTATTCCAGCGGTAATAATTTCATAATATTCTCCTCTGGGTTCCCGTCGGAACCTTTAGTATTGCTGCCGACCAAAGGTTAAGCCAACATTGGATCATGTCTGCAGACCAAAGGTATCGGGGAGCACCAATCAAATTTCACTCTATTGAGAATTGAATGATCGTGTGTCATTGTAATTTCCTTTAACCGACCAAATAATCGCAATATGTGGCCTACCGCTTTCGGTACATATTGTACCTAAAAATATGGTAGCTCATTCATCCTCCATTTCCTCTTTCATATCCGCACCGAGGTCTTATATCATGCTTCTCATCATTCTTGCTCAAGCTGAATTGACTAGTTTTCACCCTTATTTACATCGGACGGTATTGTATCCTTCTTAATTACTCCCCTGTGACTTCTACCGTCTTCAATGAAAAGAGCCGCGCTGGATCAAATGTCGGTTTTGAAAATTGGGCGGATCGACGGATATTTTGGGTCTTGTGACGGGTAGGCGAACTTTCGGAAAAAGTGGGGGTTGTGACGGATTTGTTTGGCAAATCGACGGATTTTTTGGGACTTGTGACGGGTAGGCAAACTTTCGGAAAAAGTGGGAGTTGTGACGGATTTTTTGGGTCTTATGACGGATGGGCGAATTGACGGATCATAGAATTGGGTGAATCGACGCTCAAGCACTAGGACGTTGGGTGAATCGACGTTGGACGAATCAACGGGTGGACGAACTGACGGGTGGATGAATCAGCGGGTGGGCGAATCAGCGGGTGGGCGAACCGACGGTGGGAGAATTGACGGTTAGAGGAATCGACGGTTAGAGGAATCGACGGATTTTTAGATTGGGCGTATTGACGGGTGGGTGAATCGACGGGTAGGGGTAGTGACGGTGACCCGGTTTTTGGTCTGAGGTGGCGTGCAATCTCTCACATTGATGGAGCAGCGGAAAGGTGTTGGAGGACAAATTAGAGTTTTAGGTAAGCAGATAATTTAGATATTTTCTTAGCCTCCGAAGCAAACTAGAAGATAAACCCTTACTAGGAGAAACACGTGCGAGATCCAGCTTGAGGGTAGGTCAACCGGTTCGACATCCATAATTAATACAGGGTAGAGGTAAGGCCCAGAAACCAGCTGCGGCTAAGATACAGCATTCGAAAGAGCCAATTAGTAAACACAAGCATTGGCTAATAGGACTGGAGCATTAGAAAGTGCCAAACAAGAATAATCGAAAATTGTTCCACGAAGCTTAGTAAAAACGCGGCGGTAAAAACAAAGGTGGCTGAAGTAAATTGGTAGACGTTATTAACGAAATGGTTCAGTTGTCGTCAAAGAAATGTAGAAACGACGAGCAAAATGCAATATCTGAAGCGATACTGCTGGGAAATGAGCAAAACGTATTACCAGACAGAGCTGCTAGGCCCCATCCTGAAACTAATCTTCAAGAAATGAAAGAAAAAGATGATGCAGATTGACTCATCACGGCTTTCGAGAATATTGCAAAATTACGATACGCCTGATACGATACCCAGAATGCATTATATTTTAGAGAGTCCGTTGCTAGAGCAATTTATTGAAGGTATAGAATCTATTTCAGGTATACAGCGACACCTTAGGCAAGAGCATCCCAAGACAGTGGATGAGGTAATCGAGATAGCGGGGCATTTCACACAGGCGCGGGATAGTGCCTACAAACGAGACAAGGACAGACGAGAATCCCGCTATGACGGCTCTGGTGAGAGAATTGGACACAAGAGCTGGCCTCAAGGTAATTAGAGTTGCTTTATTTGTGTAATCACATACCTAATCACTTCGCTAGGGATGGCCCAGGAAAAAAGGGAAACCGATTCAGTGTTAACGGGAAACCAGAGCTTAAAAATGAAAAGAAATATTTCGTTTGTATTTCCTCTACTAGCCCTGGATGGTATTACCATATCAGCTTCAGTCGAAAACGTCACTGAGGGGGAGACAAGTAGGTCTAGATAAACAGATGAAAACAAGCAGATTTCGTAAAGCTCATCAGAAAATCTAAAGAGTCTCGAGTCCCACCTAGTTAAAGTTCTAGTCAACGAATATACCATGCTCATAGACAAAGATAGCGACTTACGTTTAGTTTGCTGTGAATTATTTCCCGAAGCTGGTATTAGCGAGCAAGTTACATTCATTACTGGACGCGTTCACGGAGACTAGAAGACTATCCTACGACAACTGTAGACTTGACAGCAGTCCAAGGATATTGGAATATCGTTTGAGAACGGACCTTGCAAGTAGTCATTGCGGAAAATCTGAAATATGACTTCCTAATAGGTCGCAGCTTTCATAATCTTTTAGACCCTGAGACGACATCTGGAAACGAGTCAGTATTTAACGGTATCGAAATCGCGAGCAACGAGGCGTACGATATCAACGAAGATACTGACGAGCGGGGCGCAAGATAACCCAAAACAAGAAGGCAGAAGCGAGACTCCATGAAGCAGTAGCACTTCAAGACAAGAAGTCAAGGCTGCGAGAATCTCAGGAACAGGACGCGTCACTGAGAGTCCTAAAATCGTTTTCATTTGTTTTCAGTTGGAAACAGTTGGCTTGGTTTTCAATTTCTAAAACAAGACCATATTTTAGCAACGGTATTGTAAACCATCTACATAGTTTAACTGAAACATTGAATCAAAAATCCCAATCGTAAACAATGGGAAACAACTGTTTCCAATCGTAATCTGTTTTCGTTCGTTTTCAGTTGTGTCCAATCGGGAACAGTTGGTTTGGCTTTCAAGTCCTGAAACAAGACCTGACATTTAAAAACGGTAGTAGGGAAGTTGAATTCTGTTGACTTGTGAACGATCAAAATAGTTGAACTGAAAAGGCATAGTGTTCAAGTGTCATTAACAACTGTTTACGATTGTTTTCAGTTGTTTTCGATCAGAAAATAAGTCTTTAACAACTATAAACAATTGTTAACAGTTAGAAATGGTTTTTTTCCGATCGTAATTTTAAGATGGTTTTTATGGCACTTGAGCATACTCAAGTGCCATATAGCGATCGTAATTTCTGTCGGTCTGCCTGTCTGTAGGTCTGACCAGGTTTTGCTAGTTTGGGTACTTCCACACAAGCTAGGATGATGAAACTTCGCAGGCATATCAGGAACCGGACCAGATCAACTTACAAATAATCACTTCCCCAATCTGACTTTCCCCGGATCCGGGAGTCCGGAAACTATAAAGCAAAAGGAGAGCAAAAGGTAGCAAAAACAGCGCTGCCCAAGTTTGAGAGCGATCCATGGACCCCTGTTTCGCGACTCCGGTGCTCTACCACGGGGTCACGACTTGATGTTCTAAAAAGTGAATGCGTGAGTAGATACAGTTTAAAGATTAAAGTAAGACCAAGTGGTCAAAGCGAAAGTGGTTTAAACTAAACAAATCTCGTGAAACGCTTCCACGTAAGCTAGGACAGTGAAACTTGGCAGAAATATCAGGTAACCGACCAGATTAACTTGGAAATAATCACTTTCCAGATCCGATCATAGTGGGGGGAGTGGAGAGATTGGAAATCCGGAAACTATTAACATGCATAAGTTTGGAAAGGGTAATCGGAAATGCGTGACAAGGACAAGTGTTTCGGATATTCATTTTCAAATCCGGACCAAATTCGATACCTGTGGGGCGGGGGGGGGGGGGAGGGCTGGAGGGGGGCACAGGAAATCTCCTGAAACGCTTCCACATAAGCTAGGACAAATAAAACTTCGAAGGCATATGAGGGAACCGACCAGGTTAACCTGGAAATAATCATTTCCCCGATCTGCAGGGATGGAGAATCGAGAAACTAGAATCATACGTTACTTTGGAACGGGTAATTGGACATGCATGAAACTTGACATGTGTGAAGAACAAGTGTCTCAGATTTTCAATTTCTAATCTGACCCGAATCCGATAACTGGGGGTGGGGGTAGAGGGGTCCAGAAATCTTCTGAAACGCTTAGGGTCGAGGGATCGGGAAGGAACTTGAAGGGAAGAACGAGCATTAAACCTAGATACTTTATTGACAAAATAGGACCGGATATAAGGTTTGAATCCAAGCTGACCATTCATTTCAAATAAAATAGAAAAAACGAGATTTTCGGGTTTTTTTCTTGATCAGCTAGTTACCCCTCCAAGATGATGTGCGAGGGATAAATAAATAAATAAATTAAATTTATGTAATTATGTAAAATAAATAAATAAATTAAATTTATGTATCCCTCGCACATTATCTTGAAGGGGTAACTAGGTGATCAAGAAGAAAACCCGAAATCCCGTTTTTTCTAGTGTATTTTAGGACCGGATCCTGTCGCAGCGGAGGTTGTCGGAGGGGGTTTCTTGGATTTCCGCGGTGATTATGAATTATGGTACATCCAGATGCCCTATGACCATGAAATTTGGCAGACATATTAGGTACTTTCCTAGATCGACCTGGAAATAGTTCCTTCCCCGATACGGTGATGTTGGGGGAGTGGAGGGATGGGAAATCCAGCATCTAGTGACATGCATAACTTTAGAACGGGTGATCGGTCGTGAATGAAACTTGAGAAGTGTCAGGAACAAGTGCCTTAGATGATAAATTTCAAGTTCGGAACGAATCCAATAACTGGGGGGGGGACTGGAGGGGGGGGGGGGGGGCTGGAGGGGGGGGGGGGGGGGGCTGGAGGGGGGGGGGGTGCAAGAAATCTCGTGAAACACTTAGAGTCGAGAGATCGGGATGTGACTTGGAGGAAAGAACAAGCATAAGCCGCAGAAACAATACTGACAAAGCAGGAACGAATCTTGTCACAGTTGGGGGAGTTTGAGAGGGTTTCCCACAATTCTGGTCATCACGAGCTGGGGTATTTCCAAATGTGCTAATACCATGAAACTTGGCAGGCTGTGCTATGACCATGAAACTTGGCAGGCCTCTTAGGGACGACTGCAAACCGTATATGACAAACATGCTAACTGATCTTACAAGTGCCATATGAGCTTTCAGCTCTTGTTTTTTATCGAATAAACCGATCGTTTTGAATTTTTCATAATTGTTTTCAATTGTTTTCGATCGGAAACAGTTGGTTTTGTTTTCAAGTAATGAAATACAGACCTGATTTTTAACAACGGTTATAGGGAAGATGATTTTCTTTTAATTGACACGATCCAAATAGGTGAATCTGAAATCCAGATCGTAACCGATTGGAAACAAACTATTCCCAATCGTTATTTTACAACTGTTTACCATTGTTTTTTCCAGAAGTTGTAAAAGACGTGGAAATGCTTGAAGTTGAGAGCTGTCATCCGTGATTTTGCTATTTTTACTTATAGGTAGTTTTACACAGGCTCTATTCTATGCTGGTGGGAAACATACGCCATTGCGTGTTTTGTCGGAAACTTTTTTAGTCCGTCGGCACAAAACGGACAAGTGCTAGTGACGCTCCTGCTCCTACGGACGTAATACTAAATTTTATATATTATTATATATATTATATTATATATATATATTATATATATATACATATTATATATATATATATATTATATTTATATTATATACATATATAATATACATATTAAGACGTAAGCAAGGGAATCTTTTTTTTCAGATCCGTCAGGAGATTGCCAATTGGGTTACAGTCTTCCCCCTCCCACGTGTTTTTGCTATTTTCACTTTTCGTTGAAGCGCAAAATAGTCGAAAGCAGCTTTCGGAGTCAAGGACCTCTCTATCCAACTAAAGTGTCGTATGGTATTTTTTCTAGAGTACTGCCGTTTAATCGGAAATTTTGAAGAAACAAAATTTGCCCTTATATTCTACATTGCAAATATTGCTCCTTAATATCGTTGACTGGAGTGAATAACAATAAACTAAGCATCAGTTCAAGTTAGAGAGAAGTCGAAGTCTTTTCACTTATTGATAGGCTACAGTTTAGGGCATAGGGATGGAGGTGGAGGGTGTGTCGGAAATTCCAATCGAAAAACAGCAATTGGAAACAATCGGTTTCAATCGTAAACAATTGTTTCCGATGGTAAAAATACGATTGGTGTCCATCGCAATACCATCGCAATACAATCGCAAATGATTAGAGCATCAGTTTTTTCAGCACAAGTGTTTCGAATAGTAAACAAGTGTTTCCAATAGTAAAAAAACACTTGTTTACGATCCTTTCCCATAATTTCCCATAACACAATTGTAAAAAACGATCGTTTACTACTTGAATTATCCATACACGCTATGCCACGAACAGACGAACTAACTGTCAAAGTCAGAAGAGTGAAATTGATGTCAGTCTTTGATTGCGAGAAAGGGTATTTCCACATCCCCCTCCACCCTGATCGTATTAAAAAAACAGCCTTTGTTACCTACATGGGTCACTATGAAGTTTTAGTGACGCCTTTCGGGTTGCATGACAGAGAAGCTACTTTCAAAAATTGATGAGCAAGGTACTAGAGGGTGTCGAAGATTATGTTGTAGCGTACATAGACGATTTGATCATATTCTCTAATGAGTGGGAACATCGTATCCAACATATCAGTAACGTAGTGACGCGTCTGCAGAATGCTAGGCTTACAGTTAATCGAAGCAAGTGGAGGAATGGCTTTATTGAAGTCAACTGTTTTCGTCAAGTTGTAGGAAGTGGGAAAGTTTGTGTCACGAAAGATAAAACAGAAGCGATTCGAGACATCCCAGCACTGAAAACAGAACAAAAAAGTAAAGGTGTTTCCTGGCATTGTACCATACCACAATAGTTTCATTAATAATAGTTTCAATTAGATTGCGTACCGCTTGTAGAGTTAACACTGAAGTATAAACCCCAGTTTACTGAATGATCCCGTAGCTGTGAGTCGTCCTTTCTCGAGTTCAAACAGATTTTGTTCAGTGACGCAGTACTAAGGTAGCGTTCCAGCAACTTATTATTAGTTACGATCGTTACTATTCTTGTTATTATTGCCGTTCCAGAGCCCACCGTAATAAGCAAATTGGCTCCTCCCACTTATTATTTTCAAACACGACTGTTACGATCGTAACAATTTACTTATGATGGTCGCGAGCATCATAAGCGATAATAACTATCGATTCTGCAGGAACTCCCGAGTAATGACGCATGTTAACGTTGTTGTTATTTTCGTTCTAGAGAGCTTGATAACTACCACAATACGGCGCTCGCCCCTCCTCTTATCATCTTCACTTCTAGTAACTTCCCTGGAACGCTACCTAAGAACCCAAGACCCAAACTTGCCTATACGGTTACACCGTGACAACCTCGAAGGATGATATCGGAGTCGCAGCCCCTCAGTTTATTTGGACATAGAAAACCAAATGTTCCTAATAATAATAATAATTTATTTCTTAGCCACAAACTCCAGAGGAAAAACAATTGGGGTACAATAAAGAAAAGGAACGAATAAAATAGTAAAATAACTACAAAAAACACTATGCATCATCCAAATAGGTGTTATAAGGTGTATTACGGCGTATAAGGCTTATTACAGAATCCTCTTTTCCTCGGAGCGCGCTGTAACAAGCTAGATCAGGGGAATGTCCCTATATTCTATTCTTGTTTATACAGAGACAATCATATCGCTTGGTTGGATCCGCCAGCGGACCGAGGAAAGGATCAGTATTGTCAGGGTTACCACGCGATGCACTAAAGTTCTACTTTGTTGGAAGCTGAAGAAGCTCTTCTTCAAAAGAATAGGATTTGTTCTGTTACGACTACGTATTGTTTGTTCGAGGACCAATGCTGTCTATTTGTAGATTTAATATTTTTTTACAATATTGTAATATTATACTGGCGTCAAATTGTACTGGATTACTACAAGTAGTACTAAGAAAACTTTTTCTGATCTTTAGAAACTCGAAAAACTGTAACAGCAAGGCCACACCGAACGCTGCACTGATAAGAAATCTCGGGTTCCTATTTGAACAGTTGTGTGTATTAAGACGTAAACAACGCGTATCGCGCTATTTAACTTGTTACACCTGTAAGGCCTTGACATCAGCAGAAAAAAGTTCCGCCACTGTAGAACAGGAATGCTTAAGTGTAAACTGGGTAGTCACGAAGATTTCTTACTTTCTGGAGGGGAGGTAATTTCTTCGTGGTTTCTGACCTCCAGCCCTTGAAATGGCTGAGCACAATGAAAAATGAGAACGATTGCCTCTCAAGATGGCCTATGGCGTTACAGGTATGCGACATGGGGATAGGAATAAAGCCAGGCGCATTGCATGGAAACGCAGATGCTCCGTCGCGTGCACACACGAACGCACACTAAGAGCCGGCAGAAAATTGTAAATAACAGGTAGAAATGTTACCAGCAGTAGAAATCGTGAACGGGTAATAATAAAAATATATTTTTTGGAGATGAGAAAGGGATGGAAGTTCTTCCGTCATAAGTCAAGTTGAAAGGGTAGACAGACCAGCAAATGGTGCTCGCTCAGTTGCAAGACGATCAAGAGAACGACGACTGTATCCAGGGTGGACCTACAGCTCCAACGATAGAGTTCAGGCAGCTGCAAGGATTTTGGTTCCGTGTTTGGAGAAACGAAGCCACATAGCTGATGCTGCCCTGGCGATACAGGGCAGGGGCTATTAAGCTGGGCCTTAGGACCCTGTCAGGACTGACCCAGTTTGGCAAAGGACAAGCGATCGTGAGGCTGTGGAACATCTTTTATTGGCCGGAGCTTGCGAAGGACACAACCATCATAATGGAGTTTTGCGACGGATGCCACAATTCGCCCAGAAGAGAAAAAGAACCAAATGATTCGCCAATCAGACGGCCATACAGCTACCATGCGACGGGATTGAACAGATTGTTTTGTGATTTTTTTTTTTCTATTTAAGTTAAATTTAGTAAGGGGGTGTGGGCTTCTGCCCCTGTCACATGTCGCCTGACACTCTTTAGCGTTGCCGGGAACAGAACTGAAATGAATGGAGCAAATTATTTCCTATGATTTTGTATTAGTGTAATCAGTTATTAAACGTTCATGCTCAGAGAGGGTTACGGTTTTTGGTCTGAGGTGGCGTGTAATCGCTCATACATATACATAACCAAAACGAATCTTATCGACTTCGCAATAGCCAGAGACCTAAAGACTGGTGGTATTGTCTTTCCACATAGGGCCATTCATAAAGTTTCATAGACATTCCCTTTCGGTGCAGTCAGAAAGCAGATCGATGTTTGCCTTGTCAGTCGTTAAAGCATACAAGACATCGACGGTGGATCAGATCCGTGCTTGCTAGTCGCCAAATTTCGATTCAAATTTCTGATAGGATTTGGATAATCTCGAAGACGAACGAATAGAAAATGTTCGTAACGAAACACAATATCGTCCTCTCTTGACCAAGACAGCCAAGTTAAGATATGGGAATCCCCTTCAACAGGATTGAATATACTAGGTACGGCACGGCACGGTGCATGCGGAAGGTGTAGACTACTATAGAAAGCCAAGCTAATAAAAAGATGCATGGCATAATAAAGAGGCACAGGGGTCTTGCCCCTCGCCCTCCTTGTTAAAGACCTGCTCGAAAGCTTGGGTCATCATTCTAAAGCCAAAAGAAGACATGGAATGGCTTGTGCCTCCAGGTTTTGTGTCTTTTTAGTGTGGCACGCTTCTTGTTTTTATTACAGGTAGATCTTTTCATACTCGTTCAGTATGTACCGTGTCATTCCTTCGTGTAGTTGATCTCTTTTCGAGCTGACGAGTGTACAGTTTCAGTAGGCAGATGTTTACAGATATCAGAGTGAACTATTGATATCAGTAATTTCCATAAAAGATTCGGTGACAAAGGTTCTAGAAGGTATTCTAACATCAGAATTCCACTTCCAAGGCTTCCAATACCCCGACTACCGCTTCCAAGCTACTATGACACGGAGTACCAGTATTCAAAATTTGGATGTCTAGGATGGAAAATTGCTTCACTCATAACTGCCGTTGCGCAAAATTTAGTTTGAGTATATCAGTATCATCATACAGCATAGGTGATGCTCTGAAATCTGAGTACATGGCCAGGTCTTGAGCAGAAATAGTCGTGGGATGAAAGGAACCGGCTGTACGTGACGTTTGGTGTCCTAGTTATACCGAATAATAGTAAGGGGCGCTGGAATAGTGAGACTTGATTTGGAGTAGCTAAGAAGACTTGGTTTCTTATCAAATCCCTGTATCCCTGGTTCAGAACATGTAGGGTCCATCGGGGTTGCATCGGTTGGTCTGGAAACCAGTGATGTCGACAAGACCAAAATGTCAAGACCAAACTTGAACCTTTTCTAGCATCGAGCTAGCTTCTTCTACCGCTCATATACCTTTATATACACGTGACTGCTGGCTCAAGACTCACTTTGAAGCACCGTTACGTGAATGGATCAATAGCTCATTATCGGAAGTCTGAAAATGGACTTTGCTTCACTCTATTTTCCTCTCCCAAACATAGCACGGACGACATTATGAAATGGAGGAATTCGAAGCTTCTTTCTTGTGAATAAGGCTTGGTGCTAAGGCGGCATCAAATAATGTTAAGGATATTCTGGACCTGCTACGTAATTGCGATAATGATGATTTGGATATTCCCTTCTACGTCATTCGTGTTCCAACTGAAGTCCCATATGTACCAGCGGTAGAATATTCTCGACTTGCTGCAAAAGTAAATAGCTGCGAAGAGATGTTAAAAGCTATGTCTTCAAAAATGGTTTCTTACGAAGCAAATTTCCCATACCATCCTTCTGGCAACAATGACAACGAAAATCATGCCACTGAACATTTCCAAGGTTACACCTGATCTTAACAACCTTACGAAACACAGACAAGCTCTCGAACAAGTTTGTGGTCATGAGTCGATTTTGTCCGATAAACCTGTTGGTGACAAGATGATCGTGTGCATCGACAGAACCGCTGCCCTGGAGTTCTGTACCTCGGTGCAGTCTGCCCTACCCTCCTCTAAAGTGAAAATTTCGGCCAGAAAGTATTACAGATTAGTAAAAGGCATTGAAAGTGACTTTGAGCTCTCCTTGTTTAAAGAAGTCCCTGTATCACTGAGGCTATTTGTCTTGGGAATTCAAATTCCATAAAGCTCTGTTTCGTGGATCCCAGGTCACTCGATCATGCTATAAATGATGGTATCCGGATTGAGCATGAATACATTCGAGTGTCTGCTTTTCACCATATTCGGCGATGGTGCAATAACTGCCGTTCACCCAACCACCTACAGGCGTCGTGCGAAAGTTCTCTCCCGAAATGCTCGCGATGTGCCGGTCCTCATGAGGCCACAAGTGATTCGCCGTGTCAAATGCAGCCCAAATGCGCTAACTGTGATGGACCCCATGTTTCGTACAGCCTACGGTGCCCTGATCTACGTGAAATAGCTAACAACAAAAAGAAAACTCCAAACCTTAGATGAGCAAAATGGACGTATATATAGTTTCATATAACATAAATGGTACCAAGTATAAAGATGATTCGATTGATTATTTGCTTTCTACTAATGACATTATGTGCCTGCAGGAGCATCTGCTAAGTTCATCTTCCGTCAATTTCCTAAAGCGAAGCAAAGATCATTTTTATTTTGTGGTGAGTGCTCGACGTACTAGTGGTCGCCCTTCCGGTGGTCTTGCATGCATAGTAAACAGAAAGCTTGCCTTATCATCTCCAGGACAGTATTTTTTAGACATAATTTTTTTGGCTGTCCAGCTAGGAAATACTGTGCTCGTAAACTGTTACTTGCCGTATAACAAGAATACAGTGATATCTCTGAATGCTTATGCGAAAGCTTTCCCACAGCTGCAGAAGTTACTGAGTGACACCAGATGATACGGTCTACAATGGGTTGTTTTGGGGGATATGAATACTGATTTAGACTCAAGTTCCCCACGTTCGGATATGATTCTGGATATTTTCGAGCCCATACCGTGTTGTTAAAAATGATATAGGTTACACGTATGTGCACCATACTGGATCTACCACGAATATTGATCATTGTGTGTTAAGCACAGACCTAATTTCCTCTATCGTTCGTAAGATCACAGCGACATTGACCACCTTCCAATTTCTTTGACACTTTCAATGCCTACAATTCCTTACAATGATGCCCCAAACAAGAAAAAAAGGTTCGAAACAAAAAAAATTGGGAAAAGGCAAACTGGAGCATGTATTTAATAACCCTTGCCTCCCTGCTGTCCACTGTGCGCGTGCCGTACCATCTTCTGCAACTCAGTACCCCTTGCCCGAACAGAAAACTTGATCTGAATATTCATTATCTGGAAATAATTTCATGTCTAAAGCAAGCTGAAGCTCTGGCAGTCCCCCTTGATCAATGTCGTATTAATACTCGGAAACCAATGTGGAATATTGACCCAGAGCTTAAACCTATAAAAAACAAAGCGAAGTTTTGGCTTCGAATTTGGGTAGCGTGTGGCAGACCAGTCTCGGTAAAGGTTTTTGATATTAAGCAGTCAACAAAGCTTGCTTCCGAAAAGCAGATCAGGAAAAACCGTCTTAGTGGGAAAAATTTTCCAAAGAATAAAAAATATTGGAAAAATATTTCAAATATTTCAAATAGTTCAAAGTTAGATGAGGTCAATATTCAGTGTAATATTTCTTCGTCTCGATGGCTGTCACACTACTCCCACATTTTTCGAAGTTAAATCGTTCTGTGTATTCGATCTATAGTAAGTTACTGAACAGTTGTTTACCTCGTAACCTGTCACAGCTCCACGTTTTTCCTGTTTCGTACGAGCTTATCATTAAGTCAGTGAAGCGGCTCAAATCAAAATCTTGTGATATAGAGCCTGTTCCATCCTACTTACCGTAGTTACTACGCATGACGTCACACATTTTGGCTTTTTGCCGTCAAGGCTGGAACGACTTTTCTATTTTCCAGCAGAATATCATGCCACGGGCGAATCCGACCAATCACGTTGCAGAGATGCGTAGTTACTACGCTCCCGAGCGTGGTAAGCAAATAGTTACTATTAGTTACTATTTCGAGAAGGTTGGAACGGTCAGCGTAGTAACTTTTGGTGAGATTGGAACGGAAATAGTAACTAATAGTTACTATTTGCGGAAGGGTGGAACACGCTCATAGATGGTATTTCTGTTCAAAATATTCGGACTGATTGCAAAGAACTGATTTTTCATTTGCAGTTATTATTTCAAATGTGCTTGGTTAGTTCTAAAGTTCCCGACAGTTTTCTCGCTGGAACTGTTACGTCATTTCTGAAACGCGGAAAGGATGCTTCTACTTGCGCTTCGTTCGCTCCATTACTGTCACGTGTACACTAGATTTTTTGAATATGATTTACATCCGTCAATCAATGAAAGTATACTCTATCAATTTTATTGAAAAAGAGTGATATTTATTTATTTTACTTCAAATAAGGCCAACATGGGCCACAATATAACAAAAACACACTGAACAAACAAACCAATGTAAATACCAGGTCACTTACGTGACTCCTGTCAAAAGCCTTTACGTAAACTACGTATATGTTACTACAAAAACTGTAAATACCTGCTTTATTTGCCTATATCGTATCGAAATCGTAGAATAATCCGAAAATACAAAGCCCCTGATATAACGGCAAAACTCCAGGAGCTTCATATACATTTATCTGGACAAGCGTATGAACGGCTTACTCCATATCACGGGCTCATCCGTTTGTTCTGTTGATTTTTTTGTTTATTTTGTTGTATTAGTGTTTCTTCAGTGGTTTCTTTGTTTCTTTCCTCTTTTTACTCCCCTCTCCCTCTTTCTACACATAAATTATTATTATTATCATTAATGTAGAGTTTCATAGAGGAGAATCCTGCTCCACCAAGGCCTGAGACTTCAAAATAAGAAAGACAAGTGTGAGACCTTCCAACAGAAAACATACTCTCTGCTCCTGCCAGAGTACTATCGTGTTATTAAAAATTGTGCTTTAAGTTTTTTTTTTAAACATAACTCTAAGGATGGTTCCTCTAACAAAAAAGTATTACAGCAAAGGTGTTTTCTGTTGAACTATGATTTCTTGTGTCAAAAACTGTGAAGGTGTTCCAGCCTACTTACCGTAGTCACTACACGTCATGACGTCAAGAATTCGGGCTTTCGCGTCTACGCTGGACTATACTTTTTTTTTCAACAAAACATCGTGCGACGGGCTAACCCAACCAATCTCTTCACTGAGATTCGTTAGTTACCACGATTCTTACGCTCCCGAGAGTGGTGAGTAAATAGTTAATCTTTCGAGACGGTTGGAACGGTCAGCACAGTTACTTTTCACGTGGTTTGAAAGAATATAGTAACTAATAGCTACTACTGTTCGAAGGATGGAATACGCTCTGTATGTCAATGTTTCTTTCCGTTGGATCTCTCCACGTTATAGGTACTAACCAGGGGCTTCCCGAGCCTTTCTTCATTGGGAGGGGGGGGGGGGCAACCTGGTAAAATTGACCGAATCCGTGCCTGATTTTTACTGAACTTATTAAAAAAAATTGTAAAGAACAGCGACTTGCCTTCATGAAGCTACAATGTAAAAAGTTAAAGAGTATACACGAACAAGTCTAAAGAGAAAAACTGGCGCGTTTTCACGCTTTTCCGCTTCTGTTTTTGTTCATGGATACGCCATCACTAGCCTTTTATCTTGGGAAGACCTTTCCAGTTTTGCCAACAGGACTTGAAATGATCGTAAAAAACGGCCATGCTGCATAGCGACGACCTCGCTAACGGCTGTGCCCATAACGGCCATGATTATTTAAGGCGCGCCGAATGCGAAATTTTTTTAATCTGTCTTTTTCTTATGGCAATATTTAACTACTTCCCGTGCAAATTCTAGCTTTTAACATAGTTGAAGCCTCCTAAAATTCCAAGCCTCAAACGCCAAAGAAATGAGGCAACCTTTGTCTAAGTAGTGAAGACTGCGAAATGCGCCACAAGCTAAATTTCGTGGAAACACTGATGGTAAAAGTGGCTGGCTGCGATCCCAATATTACCTTTTCACCCAGAGTTGTCTAGCAACGAAAGGGGCAATCCAGGGTAAAGTGGATACAAAGTTAATTTCTTCGGAATTGACAGCAAACAAAAGTAGGCTAGTTTTCACGTTAAGAGACGTGCTTATTCCCGAAGGACTGCAGTACTAAAAAGTAAAAAATGAACAGCAACTAGCTGAAGTTACCGAAAATGGGAAAGAACGAAAGCTGAATAAATGCCACTTAAATTGCCGAACTCAGGAACTGGGTTGAAGCAAATAATGAATTTGTAGTTACCGAAAAACTAACTAAGAAAATAAGGGACAGAGCGAGAGCTGTATTACAACCAAATTTCGTAATGGAGTAAAAGTGTTGTTAGAACCACCTAAGACAATCGAATTTAGCAAGTCTAGTAATAGAAACAGAATAAAGGGAAATCCGGTGTATTACCGTAATCGGTAACGAATCAGAACCAAATGAATCTCACTGAATTTAATTATGAATTAGACTGACCGAATTACCAAATTCGGTAGAGAATCAGGCCAAATAAACAGGTTAGATCACCAAATTTACGAAGGGGCAGACCGAATGCGGTGCAATCGATGGGGAGTGAACAAAAGTTGGATGAATTAGCAAATTCGATAAAGAGAGGGGAACCAATAAACTCGCTAAATCACCCAATTTCGAAATGCGGGGAAAAACGATTTTATGAAAAGTTTGTGTTTAATGAAAATGTTTCGCCTTTGGCGAAGAGAATGCCCAAAACGTAGGGGGGGGGGGGGCTGCACCCCCCCCCCCTCGGAACACCCCTGGTTGTAACACGTCTCGTTTTTGCTCTGAATTAGTAAGGGGACAAGAAACGAAAATCTTGCTGTTTTCACTTCGCGACAAAAGAGTTTGGCAGCCATCTTTTCTTGACAGATTGAGCTGGCTTGCCTAACGTATTTTTAATACATCCTAACTGAAAGGGAATAAACTTACAAATAGCTCCGTCTTTGAATGTAGTTTTTTGTAATCAGCTGAGTGTTGGTCTTTTACCGCCTCCAACAAAGCTCTGGTCGGTGAGAGAGGGATTTCCACCAAATAAACCCTTCTAAAAACGGGTGAATCTTCGTCTTTCCAATTTCGTTTCCACTCTTTTTCATTGCTTCCAAGAGAGTAGTGTGATGAGTTTTGAAAAGCAGCTTCCAATGCCAGGTCTTCCGGGTAACGCTTATCCTCCCTTGGCTTGGGGAAAAGCCTCAAGGTCAATGAACTTTTTCTCCCAATTTCCGAATCGAAGGGGCTTGGATTTTCTGTGAAAGTAAGATGTAAATTTACTAGATTAGTTAAAGCTCGGTTGACATTATTTCTTGTTTTTTCAGCTAATTTTCAGCTTTCCCTTTAGGCACCATGGGTATTTTACTTTACAGTGTACACTGTAAAGTAAAATACCCCTGTTTTTGTGAAATATGTTGCAAATGACACGTATTTCGTTTGCCCAGCTTTACTTTCTGAACTTTAGAAAAGGCATACATCGTCAGATCAGGTTGAAAGATAGTGGACTGTGGTGGGACTTGTACGAGCACAGGCAATGTAATACATATAACGCTAGAAAAGGAAATTTATTTTCATTCGATTTTGCAACTGGAAAACTCTTCAAACAAAAACGTTACCCTAGTTGTTTTTTTTCTCACGAACTTGCGTCGACGAATTCTATTGGCTCTGCTGTGCTACGATATGGTTATGAAGGCTCAAAACGACTCCTTTTTGGTTTAATTGAAGGTCTATATCTTGAAAAAGAAACAAAAATCTGACCACTTCAACGTTTTTGCAAAACAAGTTTCAGCTTGCGTCGACGAATTCTAGTTTGTGACATTTTCCGTGAAACGTTTTTGTAACTGAAACTGTTTTAAGATCCGTTGAACAAAGTATAGGTTGCAAAACCGTTTCTGCAGGAAACCTTTATGGTCCTTGATCCCTGAGTTCGAACTTTTTGCGGAGGCTATGTATTCGTCAATTCAGTTTCAGAAAACCCTACAATCGGAAACTACAATCGGAAAATTATGTGTCTCGATCAGAGGCATTACCAGCCAAAATATTCCGGGGAAGGGGGCAAGGTAATTACCGACTGGCTGGTCGTTTTACCGACAGTTTTTAAGAATAATGCATGTTTTGACGAAAAATCGACGGTTATCGACTGTTTTGAAGATTGAAAATTTGGTTTTGGATTGACTGTATCCGTTTGACTATTTCCACAAATTGAATGGACAACCTCCCCCCCCCCATTCGTGGTGCCCCTGGTCTCGATTCTTGTTCTTGTTATCGCTTTACTTTTCACGTTTACAACATCACTTTGATATCCATATTTTATTGGGTTCTGGGGTGAATAGATAAGAGTCAAGAGGTAAAAGCCAAAAAAGAGCGTAGCTTGGTCGGCAAACAAGGTCATTCAACAGGAAATAATTTATATATAATTTAGGGAAACATAAAAACCCTAAAAAACGGTTGAAGTGATCAAACTTTTCCAAAAACAGAAAAGGGCATAAACGAAATAACTTAACACTGTGAGATACGGGACTTCCTAAAAGTGTATTCTCGCCGTTCCCCGAAGACTCCTCTGGTAATCGAAGGGAACGGCGAGAATAGACGAAGTCACTCCACGCGGGCTCCGCCTAGGAAAACAACGAGAACAGGGAGAATACTTCTAAAATGGATTTTGTTCGAAAAACAAGAATGTGCAGTTGACAAAATTGCTAGATCCATTTTATTTTTGGTTTTGTTTATTCTGATTCTTTTTAATAAATTTTACGTTGCACAGATACCGGCAAAAATTGATTCCCCTCCGAATATGAAAGGGAGTCCTTTTTGATGACGGTGATCATAATCAGAGCATTCCCCGCCCGTGTGGACTCGGGAGAATAGTGGGAGTGAATCCCCGGGACAAACAAAATCGCGGCTACTCCTTAGGCGGAGTCCTCAGGGAACCGCCAGAATACGCCTTAAGTGAAGGCATTTGTGAACCTGCAATTGCCTGGAAAAGGTATCCTAACTTTTTCTTGATCGTATGATTACATTTTTCGTATAAGTGTTTGAAAAGACATTACAGCTTAAAGTTTTCAAACTCTTATTACAAAAGCGAATTATGCTTTCTTTTGGTTGGTTTCGCATAAAGTGTCATAGCCAATCAGCAGTAGACGAGACTAATTTTTTCTTCAAAAAAGCCATTAACGTCTTCCTTTCACAACTCTGTTAGAAAAATATTATTGAACTAGTTGGCAACGTTTCTACCAATAACAGGCTCACAATTGTCACCATACGTCGATAAGTATCTGTTAACTCGGGAATCTAAATCAAAAGTCCTTTACCTCCCGTTGTTAAACTCAGTTTGTTAGCTCCCTTCCATAAAAGAAAATTCCGTTTTCTTCTGTTTTTCGCGCCACCTATCAAACTGAAAAGTGCACGAATTGTGACTCATATCTATTGAGTTGTCGAAAAAGATAAAGATGTTCTGGAGTTCTGCCAGAGTAAGTAAATAATTTAATCTCTGTATTTGTTTTCTTTGTTAGCCTGTGTTAGCCTGTCTCAGACCAACTGGATGCTTGTAAGCTTTTCTTGGTTAGCCTGTCTCAGACCAACTGAATTCTCATAAGCTAGGTACAATCCTATTTTTGTAAGCTTACTGAAGAAATGTTTTCTTAATTCCTTTAGTTAATTTCTTTTCATAATTCTATGAATAACTTCTGAACTCTTTCTAATACCAATCTAATTTAATACCAATCAGTTTTGCTTTCACCTGACTAACTTACCTGGCCAATCCCAGCAATTCAGCATTAGGACTTAGCCTAGTCTGGTGAATGCTATGCTATATCAGCTGAAAGGTTGAGGTGTAAGGACTGTGATTATAAATTCTACAGTGAATTGTTTCTTGAGAAACATTAGGCAATAGATGTTTTGGTCATGGGGAGATTGATCGAGATATGCTTTTCTGTCTTTTTTTGTCAGAAAAGATTTTGTTTAGTAGTTTTGTAAGTCAAGTTTGGCCGTCCACATTCAGTTGGTTCATCCTTCTGATACTGTGAATCTGTGTGAATCCCCCATTGTCTTGTCTTGGTGTTTTTAATCCTACTTCATCTTCAGACACAGCATCCCTTCCTGAACCTTTACCTATCCATCAGCCTCCCATACCATCTCAATTCCCAGTTTTTGTTGTCGATGATACTGATATTGGAGAAATGTTTGTTCCTATTTTCCTGATGTGACACTTGAGTAGGAAGAAGCAAAGCTTTTCCTTAAGCTTCAATATCTCCACACAGTTAGCAAGAAGGCTTCTGATGAAATTATTGCTGGAATTCAGAAACTTCAACCTTGATATCAAGCACATTGTTCTGGTTCTGACCCAGAAGTTTATGTTTATGTTCCATTTGAGAGGCTGGACTCAAAGGATCTGATAATTGTTTTTGGGATCCCAAAACGTAACTGGAGGGATACCTATGACATCACAAAATTTGTCCCTTCGTCTGTCTGTAACCACGATAACTCTCGAAGGGAATGAAATGTTTTGATGAAACTTGGTGTGAGGATTTGTTGGGTCGTCGGACAAGTAAAGTTTGTAGATGGGCTTTGTAGCCCTACATTTAGGGGTGGGGAGGGGGTTCAAAATAAGGGTAAAACACAGTATTTTGAAACAGCTAATGTGATGGTCGATTATGGGGTGAGAAGACATGCTGAGCACGGTATTGAAAACCATTGTGTCATCGGACAAGTAGTTAGCCCGAAATCTTGCCAAAACAAGAAAGTTTGTTAAAAGTAAAAGTTTTATTTGAAGTTGATTAGATGTTCCTAGGGGTAGGAATACATGCTGAACACTAATTTGAAAACAATTTTCTACCCGGACATGTAGTTCGCCCAGAATCTGGCTAAAACAGGAAAATTGTTAAAAGTTAAAGTTTTATTTGTAGTTGATTAGATATTCATTTTAGGGGTAAGAAAACACGCTGAATCAGTGGGTGAAATCATTTTTCACCGGGACATATAGTTTGACCTGAATCCGGCTAGAGTCGGAAAATTTGTTGTTAGTTAAATTTTTATTTGAAGTTGATTAGATCTTCATTATTGTGGAAAGAAGATACCCTGAGTTCGTTTTTGAGCTTTCTTTTTTCGCCAGACAAGTAGTTTGAACTTCGGCCGAAACCGGGAAATTGGCAGATAACCGATTTAAGGGTAAGAAGAGATGCTGAATCCGTGTTTGACAATCATATTTTAGCTAGAAATATAGTTCGACCGGAATTAAAGTTAAAGTTTTATTTGTAGTTGATTGGATATTCATTTTAGGGGTAAGAAAACACGCTGAATCAGTGGGTGAAATCATTTTTCACCGGGACATATAGTTTGACCTGAATCCGGCTAGAGTCGGAAAATTTGTTATAAGTTAAATTTGTATTTGAAGTTGATTAGATGTTCATTACTGGGGAAAGAAGATACCCTGAGTTCGTTTTTGAGCTTTCTTTTTTCGCCGGACAAGTAGTTTGAAGTTCGGCCGAAACCGGGAAATTGGCAGAAGGGGCAGGAATTTTTCGTCAAAACAGGTATGACTTATAGGGGTAAGCACACATGATGAATCCATTTCTGAACTTGGTTTTCTCAGACGATTAGCTATTTGGCCTTGATCTGTTTCTGAATTTGTATAGTAAAAATGTTCAAGGAGTCTGGATCAATATATTGAATTTTTGGTTTGCCACCGAAAACTTTTGTCTTGTTTACCATTGCACCCTAGATCTTCCAGCAGTTGACCATATTGCTTTACAAAAGAGTATTGTCAAGTGGAAAGGAAGAAATAAGAGAATGCTGTGGGTACAGAGTATAATTACACGAAAATCTGAATGATATGATGGGAGATCCTGAAATATTATCCTGGTAGTATTAAGGATAGAAGTACAAGGTTTCAAATACTGTCAATGATATTATACTGATGGTTCCTTCTAAAAATAATCTTTGTTGTGCTGCGTTAAGTTGTGCTCTATAATTCGTTGTTGATAAGTATCGAGTTAGCAATTCGCCTTATTCTGGCTCAGCATTCCAAGTGGACTAGATTCTGTTAGTGTCCCATTGTCTCAAAATAAACACTTCAGTCTGTCTATAGACATACTTATCGGGGGGCTATAGAGATACTAGTCGGGCCTACAGGGTAATGGGTAACTTACATTTTCTATACTACCTGCAGGGAGCAGATTGAACATTTTCTACTCGTCAACCTGAGAGCTATTTTACTACGTCTTTCAGGTGTGCTGATGGTGTGACATAATGGGAATAATAGAAACTAGT
Organism: Branchinecta lynchi; assembly: GCA_023053575.1. Classification (NCBI taxonomy): domain Eukaryota; kingdom Metazoa; phylum Arthropoda; class Branchiopoda; order Anostraca; family Branchinectidae; genus Branchinecta; species Branchinecta lynchi. The sequence goes on from JAKZAP010000015.1 coordinate 13,539,261, forward strand.
CCGCTTGGAAGTGGAAGTATTTACTGTGATTTTTTCCTTGTTGTTTATTTGTGCCATGATTTTAACTCGATGTGATTTACTAGGATTTTTTTCCCTTTCCAAAACCAATTTGACCTCAATCTTTATGCTTATAAGCTTACTGTGATTATCTTCTTGATGAGTTATTTCGAAGATTACTGTGATAGTTTTCTTGATGTCTTATTTACGAGTTTCCAAAGCGTCCAAAGTTATATGTAATTATTAAAATCCATGGTTTCTTGAATAGCTCAGTTCTTGTGTCACTTGCAGCTTTGCTCAAGTGCCAGATAGAGATCAGTTTTTGGTCTGTTGGTCGATCGGTGTCGGTTCACTGTTCTCTAGTTAGGGTACTTCCAGAAACGTTAGGACGATGAAACTTGGCAGGCATATAAGGGGCCCAACCAAACTAACTTGGAAATAGTCACTTCCCCGATCCGACCACCGAGAGGGGAGTGGAGGAATGGAGAATCTGGAGTGTTGAGGTATGTATAACTTTCGAACGGGTAATCGGATCTTAATGAAACTTTACATTTTTACATTGTCTCAGATCTCCCACTTCGAGTCCTGAACGGATCCGATGAATGTGGGGAGGGGGGGGAGTCGGAAGGGAGGACCGGAAATCTTGTGACACGATTAGAGTGGAGCGATTGGGATTAAACTTGGTGGGAAGAACAAGCACATGCCCTAGATACACCAGATGGAACCGGACCGGATTTGGACACTGGGTGGGGGGGGGGGGCTAAGATGATGAAAATTGGCTTGACCGTTTGAGGCTTGAGATGTTGGCTTAGAAATAGTCAGTCCCCCAATCTGACCATCGTGGGAGGGCGGGGGGGGGAGAATCCGTAGTCTTGAGTCATGTATAACTTTCGAATGGGTGATCGGATCTGAACGAAACTTGATATTGGGAAAAGCCTCGTATCTCAAATTTCCGAGATCAGTTCCGACCATATCCCATGAATGTGGGGTGGTGTTGGTTGGAGGGGAGAACCGGAAATCTTGTGTCACCCTTAGATTGGAGCGATGAAACTTGGCGGGAAGAGCAAGCACAAGCCATAGATACGTCACAGTACCGCACCAGATTCGGGCGCCTTTGGGGGAGTTGTAGGGGGTGTGGGTCCGAAATTCCGGTCACCGCGAGTTAAGGCACTTCCAGATCTGCAAGGACAATGAAACGCGACTTGAACATCAGAAACTTAACACGATTGGCTTAGAAAGTGTCATTCTCAGATTCGATCATCCCTTAAAGTTGGGGTTTGCTTACAGATGAACACAACTAACCCACGAATTTGCAAATTCCTATTTTCATCCTCTGATACAGCCTTGCAAGTGCCATATGAGCTTCTAGCTCTCGTCGTCTAACTCTTAATGAATAAAATATTAGCTTATAAAGTTGTTATATTTGACTATATATGTATATAAATGGTAATGGTGATAGGGATACGAGAGGAATTTCTGTGAGATTGCTGCAGTAAGAAGCCTTTTCAGAAAACTTACGTGTTTTCAAACGCGGAGGTCAGACGTTTGCATCGGTCATTGATTTTCATCGTCTCTTAAGTAATGTATCGCGCAGAAGACTATCCAAATTAGAAGACGGAAGCTCGTGTTTCATCGGATCATATGTCTCACGTGTAGTTCTGGCTCGAATTCCCGATGAACCGTTATGTAGCTGCAACCCTTCAGCATGCACGCTGCCGGCCCTTTGAACCAGTTTTCCGATGAAACGTTGTGTAGCTGCAACCCTTCAGCATACAACGCTGCCGGCCCTTTGAACCAGTTTTCCGATGAAACGTTATGTAGTTGCAACCCTTCAGAATGCAACGCTGCCGGCCCTTTGAACCAGTTTTCTAAGAAACGCTTTTGCAAATGGAAATGCTTTCTCCTGCAACATATTCTTGTGCGGTACGCATTCTCTTGAAACGGATTCGTTAAAACGGTTTATAGGAGAAACGCTTTACTAGAAAACTGGCAAATTCGGGAAGCTGGTTCATAGGGCCGGCAGCGTTGCATATATAAAAAACGTTGCGTTTTACTTTAGAGTATACACTGTAAAGTAAAATGCCCCTCTTTTTCTGAAATAAGTTGCAAATGACACGGATTCGGTTTGACCAGCTTTACTTTCTGAGCTTTAAAAAATACATCGTCAGATCAGGTTGAAGGATAGTGCACTGTGATGGAACTTGTAAGAGTAAAGGCAAAGTAATACATATAACGCTAGAAAAGGAAATTTATTTTCGTTCGATTTTGCAACTGGAAAACTCTTCAAACAAAAATGTTACCCTAGTTTTTTTTCTCACAAACTTGCGTTGCCGAATCCTATTGGCTCTCCTGTTCTATGCTATGGCCATGAAAGTTCAAAACAACTCCTTTTTCGTTTAATTGAAGGTCTAAATCTTGAAGAAAAGAAAATAAATCTTCCCACTTCAACGTTTCTACAAAAAGAGTTTCAGCTTGGAGGCTAGTTTCTAATATTTTTCGTGAAATGTTTTTGTAAATGAAACTGTTTTAAGAATAGTTTTAAGATCCGTTCAACAAAGTATCGGTTTCAAAACCGTTCTGCAATAAATGTTTACGGACCTTGAACCCTGAGTTTGAACTTTTTGCGGAGGCTATGTATTCGTCAATTCAGTTTCAGAAAAGCCTACAATCGGAAAATTATGTGTCTCGATCAGAGGCATTACCAGCCGAAATATTTGGGGGAAGGGGTCAAGGCAATCACCGATTGGCTGGTCGTTTTAGACTGTTTTAGCAGAGATACAGACAGTTTTTAAGAATAATGCATGTTTGGACGAAAAATCGACTGTTTTCGACTGTTTTGATGATTGAAAACTTTGTTTTTGAATTTACTGTATCAATTTGGCTATTTCCGAAAATTAATCAATACCCCCCCCCCCCATACATGGTGCTCCTGGTCTCGATTCTTGTTCAAGTTATCACTTTGCTTTTCACCTTTACAACATCACTTTAATATCCATATTTTATTTTCTGGGGTAAATTGATAAAAGTTATGAGGTAAAATCCAAAAAAAGAGATTAACTTGTTCGGCATCCAAGTTCATTTATGAGGAAATATTTTATATATAATTTACGGAAACACAAAAACCGTAAAAAACGGTTGAAGCGATCAAACTTTTACGAAAACAGAAAAGGGCATTTTTTTTTTTTTTAGTGTGGAAAATTGTATTTTCCTGTAAACCATAAGAAAACACATTGACATTAGACAATAAAAATAGAAAAAACGACTGATATCCGGTTGGTGCAACTGAGAAATCCTAATCCAAACCCGGACAATAAATGAAATGCACTAACACACTGGAAAGACTTGTCCGTTCTTTCCAAAACAAATTTGGAATTTCCACAACAGCTCAGAAACTCTCGGCATAGTTGACAACAACATATTATCAAAAAAGCATAAGCGAAATAACTTAACACTGTTAGATATGGGACTTCCTAAAGGCGTATTCTCGCCGTTCGCCGAGGACTCCTCGGGGAATTGAAGGGAACGGCGAGAATAGAGGGAGTCAATCCATATGGACTCCGGCTAGAAAATAACGAGAATACGGAGGATGCTTCTAAAATGGATTTTGTTCGAAAAAAAAAAGGTGCAGTTGACGAAATTAGTCTTGATCCACTTTATTTTTGGTTTTGTTTATTCTGATTCTTTTTGATTAATTTTACATTGCACCAACACCGGGAAAAATTGATTCCCCTCCGAATATGAAAGGGAGTCCTTTTTGATGATGGTGATGATAATTAGAGCATTCTCCGCCCGTGGGGACTCGCGAGAATAGTGGGAGTGAGTCCCCGGGACAAACAAAAATGCGGTCAGCCCTTTATTTATTTTTTATTTTTATTTATTTATTTATGACCCGCTTTTTGCGTAACAGCGGAGTATGAATAAAATACAAAAGTAAAATTACATATTAAAACACTTAAACAAAACAATGTAAATAAACACGACAACATTCTTTTCATATAAAAAAAAACAAAACACTAAATAGACTTAAAATTTGTACACAGTGACAAGCACATTAATCGGGTTCAGGAATGAAAAACTGGCTAATAATTTCATGGGCTGAGAGGGCAGGATGTTTGTGGAGGGAAAATAGATTTGAATGCGAACGAAAAAGTGTATTAACACTATCCTGAACATTAAAATTCGAAACCAATTTACGATTACGAAAAGATTTTGGAAGATACATCAGAAATTTACAATACTTGAAAAAACAACTTCTCAAATTTTTAACATCTTTTTTCCTTAGGATATGGTAAACTCCGGAACAATTGTGGATATATGGGCCGCAAAAAGCACTATACAACTTTCCGAGCGCCTTGCGTGAATATTTTCCTCTATTTGGGACCAAACGCCCGTAACCAAATCTAATGGAATTTGATACTGATTTTAAAATAGAGGAGCACGTTAAAGATAATGTGGATTTGAAGGTAAGCCCGAGCCATTTCAGCGACTCAGACGAAAAAATAGAAAAATAACCAATTGCAACAGAAGAGCGCTCAGAGGTTGTTGTGCGACCGAAACAAAGATATTCACATTTTGACAGATTTATCTCAAGTCCGATGTCTGAAAGTTTGTTTGCTAAAATTTTCATATTTTTAGAAAGAGTGGATTTTGTACGGCTGACTAGGAGGATATCATCAGCATACGCAATGTAGCTGATCGAAATCTCCTTGAACAAATATGCAGGAAGAAGAGAATCCAAACAATCAGAAATGGCAGACTTAAATATATACGGTGACAAAACTCCACCTTGGCGAACTCCATGGTTCACTGAAATATTTTCCGATAACTGACCCTGCCATTTTACCCGAATGCTGGAATTTGCGTACCAATACTTTAAAAGGCAAAGAATAGAAGAATTGACTCCAGAACGAGCAAGCGAATACAAAGCTTGAGAATGGACAACATTATCAAAAGCCCCAGAGATGTCTATGGAACAAATGTGGATGGTTGATCTGTTTAGAGTGGCCTGTCGCATTATTTTGGTCAGAACGTGGTGAGCATGCACACAACCCGTACCATCCCTGAAACCCAATTGCATATTTCCAAAATTGCCTTTTTCAAGAAGTTCGGGAAGAAGGACATACTCAAAAATTTTACTGACTGTACATGATACTGTAATCGGACGGAAACTATTGCACAGTTCAGGGTCCTTGCCTCGCTTAAGGACAGATGTTACGGTTCCAACAAGGAAGCTATTCGGGACCTGAGATTGGGAAAGAAACATTTGGAACAGTAGTTGTAGATGTTGGATCAGAACAGGACATTCAGTTTTGAAGAACTCTGAAGAAATACCATCGATATCGACAGATCCAGTCTTTTTTAGTCTGTAAACAGCCTTTTCGACAGCATTACTAGTAACCGCAAAAACAGAAGACTGAGAAATTTTAACAGGGAGAAACCTTGAAAGTAAAGAGTCGAAAAACTGTTGCACGCGCATATTGCACTGAGTGAACAAGTTGCGATAATGGTTTATCCAGTCAGAGGAGGTCAATTTTGACGGAGACACTGCACAACACTTGTCCGAAAGAAGAACTTTATTCCAAGACTTGCGGTCTGTAGGGGCATCAGCGCCATTTAAACGTGCGGATTTCAAACAAAACTTATACTCCCGCTTTGTCTTCTTTTTAAGGTCAAACACGGTTCCACTGATAGGGCGTCCACAAGCTATCCATAGTCTCAACCAAAATTTTAGTGGAGTCCTTAGAGAAGGAAGAGAACACGCCTTAAGTGAAAGCGTTTGTGACCCTGCAAATGGCTGAAAAAGGTATCCTTACTTCTTCTTGATCGTATGATTACATTTTTCGTAAAGAAATTACAGCTTAGAGTCTTCAAACTCTTGTTACAAAAGCGAATTATGCTTTCTATTGGTTGGTTTTGCATAAATTGTCATAGCCAATCTATAATAGACGAGACTCATTTTTCCATTAACCTCTTACTTTCACAGCTCTGTTAGAAGTTTCTACCAATAACAGGCTCATTATTGTCACCAAACGCATAAGTATCTGTTAAGTCGGGTATTTAAATCAAAAGTGCTTTACCTCCCGCTATTAAACTTATTTTGTTTGCCCACTTCCATGAAAGAAAATTCCGTTTTCCTGCTGTATTACGCGGCATCTTTCAAACTGAAAAGCGCGCGAATTGTGACTCATCACCATGGAGGAGTTACTTCCTACAAAAAGGAGAAAGAAGTTCTGGAGTTCTGCCAAGTAATTAAATAATTTCATCTCTTTTTTTTTGTTCCTGTTTGCCTGTCTCAGACCAACTGAATATCTCTATCTCAGACCACTGAATACAAAATACTGTGGTACCTGAACCTGAAGCTGAAAGGCTGAGGTGTAAGGACTGTGATTATGAAGTCTACAGTAAGTTGTTTCTTGAGAAGCATTAGGCTAGAGGTCTTCCAGTCATGGGAAGATTGATCGAGATATGCTTTTCAGCCATTTTGTCAGAAAAGATTTTGTATGCAGGCTGTATACATGCTGTATACAGGTCGGATGGTCCTGTAAAATCTTTTCTTTTCAGAGTGTACTGTAAGCCACTTTATTGCGTTTCCCTCGTGAACAGGATTAATTTAAAGCGTGAAAGTGCTTTCCGGGTCTTATACAACAATAATCCTCTATTGCGGTTGCATAGGTTCTCTTGGAACTGGAGTGCTTCAGGTAAGTTTTTGGTGAAGGTCTTCCTTCTTTTGGTGAAGTGAGGCGGGCATCTGCCCTATCATTTCAGATAGCGCGCTGAGTATCTTCTCTTCTTCTTCTCCGTCTGGTAATCTGGTGATCCATATGCGGCTGAGTTTGCCATATTTGGCTATCGAGGGTTACCTACTATGAGCGTGTTCCATCCTACTTACCGTAGTTACTACGGATGACGTCACGATTTTTGGCTTTTTGCCGTCAAGGCTGGAACGAGTGTTCGATTTTTCCGCGGGGGGGGGAATCCGACCAATCACGTTACAGAGATCCGTAGTTACTACGCTTACTACGCTCCCGAGCGTGGTAAGCAAATAGTTACTATTAGTTACTATTTCGAGAAGGCTGGAACGGTCAGCGTAGTAACGTTTGGTGGGGTTGGAACGGAAATAGTAACTAATAGTTGCTATTTGTAGAAGGGTGGGTTCTCTCCAGGGTGATGGTCTGATATTTTGTTAAATTTTTAAATTCATGCCACTTTTTCTTCCTCATTTTGTAATTTTTTGACCCTAGTTGGTCGTCTCCTAGTTCAGTAAATAAAAAAGGAAGAGAGATTGAGGGAGAAGAAAAGGTAGTGATATATAGAGAGAAATTAGTTGAATATTTGTACATGAATATATTAGAGATATGTTGTATTTGATAGAGACTATATAGTTATAAAATATGATTAAGCGAGATACATCAATACAGCGTTTTTTAGAAAGTAAGTTGTTTGTAATTATACAAAAAATGGTCAAAAGGTAAAAGCAGCTTGGGAATATTTAGACATTTTAAATCAATGGTAATACAAATTTTGAAAATTCTCGGCATGTATTTGTGTCTAAAATAAAGCCGATTTTCCATTACGGAGCTCAAATGTGGGAATAAGATTCAGCAACTAAGATTTTTTCTAGACAGACGCAATATTACAAAACAGTATTGGGTTAGGCTACATCCTATTGCCCAAACGCAAGAGCTGAAGGGGTATCTTGTTATTTTATTTTCTCTTGGAAAGCATAGGGTGCCTCACATTGTTAGAATTCGGCTTAATTCTAATTTTTAAGGAAATGTTCAAAATCATGGCCAAAATGTACAAAATCATGGCCATTCATGTAAAGTCTCTAATTGATGAGGTGGGACTTTCTTTATTTTGAATGATGGCTTAGGTCCTCTTGATTAATCTCAAGTTTTCTCCATTAAGCATTGAGAGATAATTAGGACCAGGAAATACAGAAATGGTTTGGAATAATACTTTGTCAAAAAGTCTTAGAATTTATAACAAGGTGATAACAGTGAACGAGCTTGACTTTTACTTTACTCTCAATCTACCTTCGGTACTGGATCCTTCTGGGAGCTAATTCCTAACATCTGCATGGTAGAATTAAAATTTTACACAGTTATAAGATGAATCCGAATTTGTAGTTTTTGGGATCCCAAAACGTAAGTGGAGGGATACCTATGACATCGCAAAAGTTGTCCGTCTGTCCGTCCGTCCGTCCGTCCGTCCGTCTGTCCGTCCGTCTGTAAGCACGATAACTCTCGAAGGGAATGAGATATTTTGATGAAACTTGGTGTGAGGGTTCGTTGGGTCGTCGGACCAGTCAAGTTCGTAGATGGGCTTTGTAGCTCTACATTTAGGGGTGGGGGAGGGGATTCAAATTAAGGGACAAACAAAATATTTTGAAACAGCTAATATGATAGTCGATTATGGGGTAAGAAGACATGCTGAACACGATGGTGAAAACCATTTTGTCAACGGACAAGTAGTTCGCCCGGAATCCGGCCAAAACCGGAAAGTTTGTTGAAAGTAAAAGTTTTATTTGAAGTTGATTAGATGTTCGATTTAGGGGTAGGAAGACATGCTGAAGACGACGGTCAAAATTATTTTCTCGACGGACAAGTATTTCGCCCGGAATCCGGTCCAAACCGGAAAGTTTGTTGAAAGTAAAAGTTTTATTTGAAATTGATTAGATGTTCGATTTAGGGGTAAGAAGACATGCTGAAGAAGATGGTGAAAACTATTTTCTCGACGGACAAGTATTTCGACTGGAATCCGGCCCAAACCGGAAAGTTTGTCAAAATTAAAAGTTTTATTTGGAGTTGATTAGATGTTCAATTTAGGGCAAGAAGACATGCTGAACACTTATGTGAAAACAAGTTTCTACCCGGACATGTAGTTCGTCCGGAATCCGGCCAAAACCGTAAAACTGTTGGAAGTCAAAGTTTTACTTCTAGTTGATTAGATAAGCGTTTTAGGGGTAAGAAGAGATGCTGAGTCCCTGTGTGACAATCGTATTTTACCCGGACATATAGTTCGACCGGAATTCCGGCTGGAATCGGAAAATTTGTTATAAGCTAAATTTCTATTTGAAGTTGATTAGATGTTCATTACTGGGGAAAGAAGATACCCTGATTTCGTCTTTGAGCTTTCTTTTTTCGCCGGACAAGTAGTTCTGGAGTTCGGCCGGAACCGGGAAATTGGCAGAAGTGGCAGGAAGTTTTCGTCATAACAGATATGACTTATAGGGGTAAACACACATGCTGAATCCAAATCTGAACTTGGTTTTCTCAAGTGATTAGCTATTTGGCCTTAATCTGTTTCTGAATTTTAATTGTAAAAATGTTCAAAGAGTCTGGCGAAGACTGGATCTGGCTAAGACAAGACCCAGTTGTCTGGATCAAATCTTAGATTTTTGGGATCCCATCGACACCTTTGGTCTTGTTTAAAACGGTATCTCAAGGTCTCGGAAATTTGTACGTTCTTTTGTAGCTGTAATCTGTAGGTTTTGTTCTTATAATAATATTTCCGACGTTGGTAAATACTTACAAATATAAGGATGATAATATCTCCAATATTTACCAGAATACTTAACAGTTATTTTTAAGAACACACAAAACTGGGACAAAATACATGCTTCTGAACGAAAAGATTAGACAACCAGTCTATTTGGCAGATTGCTAACAACTATAGATGTAAAAAGCGAATATTTCAATTGAAAAACTCAATCGAATATTCTCAAAATTGAAATATTCGGAGGCCTCTCGAAAATTGCGAATATTTCGAAAGATTGAAATTTTTCACAAAATTGAAAAATACGGAAAAATTGAAAAATATGGCGAATTTTCGCATTTTTTAGGGAATTTTCGCTGCAATTTTAGGGAGTTTTTGCCCCCTCACTACACATTCATGCCCAAGCGCGGCGCGCAATCACGTCCAACAGGTTCGTAGGAAGGCGATTTTTGCAGCTTTGATGGATAACCATGGACGAGTCAGGTTAGTCAAGAGTTGCACTGCATTTGAAGGCAATTAGAGTGTGATTTAGATACGAAGGATACGTCTGAGATTTTTTTATTTGTAACTGGTGATTATATTTTACTTGATTACTCGGGTAGACAAACAGGATTGGCAGGGGAGGGGCCATGGTTTCAAATCCGAAAGACGGACATTCTTGTTTGTCTTGCAAATTAGATTCTTGTACTGACTGAACTTGACGAACATCAGAAATAACCTACCTTTACGATACGATACGATACGAATTTATTAGGTCAAATAACATAATAGTTAAATAAGACCCTATCAATAAATTATAAAACATACTGTCACTTACTCATTGAAATGCTTTACAAAATACTGACGAAAATGATCTATACCGGTTAGAAGCTCCATCCCTCGCACATCATCCTAGAGGGATAATTAGCTGATCAAGAAAAAACCCCGAAAATCACGGTTTTCTATTTCTTCAGGGAATAACGCGAAATAACACAAGATAAATAACAGTATTAACACACACAACAATTTAGACATATTTATTTATTTTATTTCTTTGTTTAACTCCTCTATAGATTAAGAGGTATAATTATTTTGCGCTGTCAGTGGATGCTACCGGGTGCTGGAGGTCTATAAGTGAGTAAGTTATCCATGTGAACTTGTTTTACGTCATTTTTTTTAATTTCTTATGAAAACCCACCATAATAATCAATAAACACGTGAGAAATTCATGAACTTCTCACAAGCGAAACAATGGGACCGGTCTCGAATAAGGACTTCTTACTAGGTCTATTCATTATTCTTAAAGCACAACTCTTACTAGAAATGGTCTTTCCATTATGAAGTGGATCAGAAAAAATGTTTTTCGTCAACATCATTACTCTCCACCTGAATTTAGCGATTTTCTTGTTGGCGCTTGTCGATTCTATCTAGCCTTCCTGCTCTCCGACGCGCAGGCTGGGCGCAAAACATTTGAAAACTGAATGCACCATGGTTAAAAATTGGGAAACAAAGCAAATAAGAGAATTCAAAAGCTGAAGATTCTCATATCCTTATGTGTGAAAGAGTTCTCGGCAGACGTTGAAGATTCTGGCAAACTTTGAGTTGCGTAAGGGGCAAAACTCGGCAGGACCGAAAAGGGCTAAAAATTCGTAGGAACAAAACAAAACAATGGAGAAAGGTTGGGAGTGTAGAAGCTTGTAATTCCATAAGGGAGCTAGGTATATTATAAAATACAGAATAAGCAAGGGGGGTCCTTTAAGGGGTAGGGAGGGAGGGGACATCGGGACTCAGAACTCCTTCGTTTGCGCATTGGAGAATGTCTTCCACGGAATTTATATGTAAAAAAAATACCTTATTGTTGACTGAAAACTGAAGAAGTGGCGGCCAACTGGATTCTGATTAGCAGAAAGGAATCTGCGTAAAACCAATTCATCTAGCCGCCAATGTTCAAAATGTTCTGAACCCTTTGTACTAGGGAAGTGATCTGAGTGTTAGTGAGCAAACACCTGCCACAGAGTTGATCTGCTCACTTGCACAGATATACTTCTGATAAAGTTATACGGTATGAGAGCATAATCTTGACTGAGTTCCTCGGTTTTGGTCTGACATAGATGAAAACTTGTACAGACACCCTGCTCAAGCATAGCATCTTATTTTTCACCTTTCTTCTTAATTTTTCACAATTTTTCCGCGAATATTTGCAATTTTCGCAAGATAAAACGGAGGTATTGAAATTTGTTGTTTGAAAACTGTTAACTTGCTTTTTTTTTATGTAGTTTCGGCGTAGTTTCACTTATTAGCGTTCTTATTGAAGTTGCCTTCCGGCCACGTGCCATATACCGATCACTTTTCCGCCGGTCTGTCGGTCGGTCGGTCAGTCTGGTGTTTGCGAGTTAGGGTACTTCCAGACGTGCTAGGACTATGCAACTTGGCAGGCACATTAGGGATCCGAGCAAACTAACTTGGAAATAGTCACTTACCCAATCCGACCATTGTGGGGGGAGGAAGGGGAGCCCGAATTTGGAATTTAGTGACATGTATAACTTTCGAACGGGTGATCAGATCTGAATGAAACTTGAGATTTGGAAAGACGTCATGTCTCAAATATCCCAGATTAGGTCCGGACCAAATCCGATAAATGTGAGTCGGAGGGGGGAGTTGGAAATCATGTGACACGCTTAGAGTGGAGCGATCGGGATGAAACTTAGGGGGAAGAACAAGGGGGTTCCGGAATTCCAGTGATACGGAGTTAAGTTACTTCCAGGTGGGCTAGGACATTGAAACTTGGCAAGCAAGTCAGGGATCAGACCGGACTAATCTGGAAATTGTCAGCTTCCGATCCGAGCATCGTGGGGGAGTGGAGGGAGGGGGAATCCGGAATCTTGAGGTGCGTATAACTTCCGAACGGGTGATTGAATCACAATGAAACTTGATGTATAGAAAGACGACATATCTCGGATGTCCGTTTCCACGTCCGGACTGGATCCGATGAAGACGGGGGGAGGAGAGGGGAGGTGCGGGGAACCGGAAACCTTGTGATACGCTTGGAGTGGAGCGATCGGAGGAAACTTGGTGAGAAGAACAAGCACAAGCCGTATTTACATCAGTGACAGAACCGGACCGGATTTCGGCACTTTGGGTGAGTTACAGGGGGTGGGGAATTCCAGTGATCGCAAGTTAAAGTATTTCCAGATGTGTTAGGACGATAAAACTTGGCTTGAACATTAAAGACTTGACATGATTGGCTTAAAAATCGTCAGTTCTCTGAACCGATAATCGTAACTTAAATACGTGCTAACAAGCTTGCAAGTGCCGTACAAGCTTTGAAAAAGTTTGTTTCACGCCGTTTTATTTGTCAATTTCATTTGCTGTAGTTTCGCAACCTAAAACTACGTAGCTCAAACTGCAATCTAGAACTCAATAGAACGCAAGTAAGACAAAACAAAAGCCAAACTAGAAACTTTCAAGAAACAGAATTATAAAAAAAAAACTTTATTTCATGTCATAGATCTCGCCTAGTTCTAAGTGCAAGGGCAAACGAAGTGAGAGCAGGGGTATGGCAGTTCCATGACAGCATTACAAATGATGTCCAAGAGCACACAGCTAAATAAGCCTAAGCTCGAGCTGTTCAGGGAGTATATGAGATAATTTAATAAGAAATTGAGACTTCTTTATAATGTAAGTGTGACCTTTGGTGATAGCTGGTAGGATTCCACAGGTTCCCTTTTGCCCATCGTAGACAGTTTGTGATAATTTGTTTCCCTCTTTTTGGGATCCCAAAACGTAAGTGGAGGGATACCTATGACATCGCAAAAGTTGTCCGTCTGTCCGTCCGTCTACCCGTCTGTCCGTCCGTCCGTCTGTCCGTCCGTTCGTCTGTGCGCGGTATACTCTCGAATGGAATGAGATATTTTGATGAAACTTGGTGTGAGGATTCATTGGGTCAAGGGTAAGGTCAAGTTCGTAGATGGGCTCTGTAGCTCTACATTTAGGGGTAGGGGTTCATATTAAGGGACAAACAAAATATTTTTAAACAGCTAATGTGAAAATCGATTATGGTGTAAGAAGGCATGCTGAGCACGATACTGAAAACCATTTTCTCGCCGGACGATTAGTTCGTCCGGAATCCGGCAAAAACCGGAAAGTTGGTTAAAAGTAAAAGTTTTATATGAAGTTGACTAAATGGTCGATTTAGGGGTAAGAAGACACGCTGAACACGATGATGAAAACCATTTTCTTGCCGAACAAGTAGTTCGTCCGGAATCCGGCAAAAGCGGAAAGTTGGTTAAAAGTAAAAGTTTCATTTGAAGTTGATGTTGGATTTAGGGGTAAAAAGACATGCTGAACACGATGGTGAAAACCCTTTTCTCGCCAGACAACTAGTTCGCCCGGAACCCGGCCAAAACCCGAAAATTTGTTAAAATCAAAAGTTTCATTCGATGACAGATTTAGGGGTAAGAAGAGAGGCTGAGTCTGTATATGACAATTATTTTTTACCCGGACATATAATTAGTCCGGAATCCGGTTGTAACCGGATTTTTTTTTTTTTTTTTTCAGTCAAACTTTTATTTAAAGTTGATTAGATGTTCCTTATAGGGATTTGACGCTGGATTTGATTCTGAATTTTATTTTTGTGCTGGACTAGTAGTTTGCTCGGAATTGGGGCAAAACCGGAAACTTGGCAGAAGTAAAGCAGGATGTCTCGGTCAGTATCGTCAAAATAGGTATGGCTTATAGAGGTATATCTGAACTTGGTTTTCTGTGATGATTAGCCTGGCGAAGACAAGACCCTATTTTCTGAATCAAATATTAGATTTTTGGGATCCCATCGACACCTTTGGTCTTGTTCTGTTTTGATGATTGCTTGCTTTTCTACAGCAATATATCTTGCCTTACTCGCCTATATTGATACTACCATCTATCTGCTTGATGTTCTCTATGAGCAAAATAAAACTGAGTGGCGCCATATTGGATGCGATATTATAATTTTAAATTGGATAAGTTGAAAATTGGTAGCTTGGCTCATGCTTTTATGCAACCTCACAGACATGAGTCACCATCGGTAGGTCAATAGGAAGCCATGAAAACCGGCCCGACAGACGACCGTGCATTGGCTAGAGAAACCAGCTTGGCAAGATAGCTTGTCCCAGTCTTGTTCGACTGCCACACTGGTGATGCCAATATTAAAAGAAATCGTGAAAGTACTGTTATTGACCTCCTGCTTTTCGCGAAATCAATTTCCGACCTGGTGAAGAAGCTTAAGCGCGTTTAAGCTAATATCAGCTTTTCTACAGCAATATATCTTGCCTTACTTAGCCGTTGTTTTTTCACCGTTTGCCGGTAGGTTAACTTGCCTGTGGCTTAAGGTAGGATATCCGTCACACCGACCTTCTTTCCATCTGAACGGTAAAAGTGAATATTTCAGGTAATGCCAAAGAACGAAATAAGCCCTTTTTATGGCACTTGCAGCTTCGCTCAAGTGCCATATACTGATCACTTTTCGGTCAGTCGGTTGGTCTGTCGATCGGTCCACTGCTCTCGAACTAGGGTACTTCCAGACTCGATGAAATTTGGCAGGCGTATTAGGGAACCGATGTTGTGTCGGTCTCTATGTCAAGTGCTTAACTAACTATATGTACATACCGAAGTGAACGTAATCCTTTGGTACTTCGTAGAATCTAACTGCACAAATGAAGACTCAGAACTAAACAACATCCTGTTAAACTGAAGTCCACGTCAGCTGGATATTGCTAAATTCCATACTACGTCGACATCAGATAGTTTCCGGTCAGGAAGCTAAATTGTATGTTACGTCAGGACCTTCACTTGTGCAGTTAGGAGTATATAAGCTCTTTCCAGTCTTAGCGCTGGGTCTTCGTCTTTCGTCATTCATATTTTGTAAGTCACACATGACTTAGTCTATTATAGTTATCGATCGTGATATTATTTACCCGGATTGGGATTGCCTTTATAAAGAGTAAGTCAGAAATAAAACCACTATATGTTAACGTAAACCTTGTCTACTATCGCCCTTACTTACCCGCCGCCTTACACGCTACGGTTACGCTACCTCAAGTTATAGGCTACTACCGAGCGTAGTTACCCTACGCTCCATCGCCAGTTACAACAGTGGTGGCAGCGGTGGGATAAGTTAGTTTAGTACTTTAGACCGGGAGGTCTAATTCGTTAAAGGTTAGAGGACTGTTGTGTCGGTCTCTATGTCAAGTGCTTAACTAACTATATGTACATACCGAAGTGAACGTAATCCTTTGGTACTTCGTAGAATCTAACTGCACAAATGAAGACTCAGAACTAAACAACATCCTGTTAAACTGAAGTCCACGTCAGCTGGATATTGCTAAATTCCATACTACGTCGACATCAGATAGTTTCCGGTCAGGAAGCTAAATTGTATGTTACGTCAGGACCTTCACTTGTGCAGTTAGGAGTATATAAGCTCTTTCCAGTCTTAGCGCTGGGTCTTCGTCTTTCGTCATTCATATTTTGTAAGTCACACATGACTTAGTCTATTATAGTTATCGATCGTGATATTATTTACCCGGATTGGGATTGCCTTTATAAAGAGTAAGTCAGAAATAAAACCACTATATGTTAACGTAAACCTTGTCTACTATCGCCCTTACTTACCCGCCGCCTTACACGCTACGGTTACGCTACCTCAAGTTATAGGCTACTACCGAGCGTAGTTACCCTACGCTCCATCGCCAGTTACAACACCGACCAAACTAACTTGGAAATAGTCACTTCCCAGATCCAACCGCTGTGGAGGAGTGGGGGGAGAGGGGAATCCGGAATTTTGAGGCGTGTATAACTTTGGAGCGGGAGATCGGATCTTAACTAATATTATGAAAGACCTCGTGTCTCGGATGTCCCATTTTAAGTCAGGACCGGATCGGATGGATGTGGGGGGGGGGGGCGAGAGGAGAAACTGAAAATACGAAACGCTCAGAGTGGAGTGATTGGGATGAAACTTGGTGAGAAGAAGAATACAACAGTGATGTAACTGGACCGGATTCGGGCAATGCGGGTTGAGTTAGAGGGGGAGTCTGGAATTCCGGTGATTATGAGTTAAAGTACTTCCGGATGTTCTAGTACGATGAAACTTGGCTTAATTATTAGAGACTTTAGTTCACCAATCCGACCATCGGTGGGTGGGGACGGAGAGAGAGGGATTCCTATCTTGAGGCATGTATAACTTTCGAACGGGTGATCGGATCTTAATGAAACTTGATATTTGGGAAGACCTCATGTTTCAAATGTCCCATGCAATTCCGGACTGGATCCGATGAACGTGGAGTGGGTGGGTGGGGGGGGGGGGCTGAAAATCCTGTGACATGCTTGGAGTGGAGCAATCGGGATGAAACTTGGTGGTAAGATCACGTACAAGCACTAGGTATATCAGTGGCAGAACCAGACCAGATTCGAAAATGTGGGGGAGTTGTAGGGGGGAGGGGTTCCAGAATTCCAGTGATTGCGAGTTAAGGTGCATCCAGATGTGGATGATGAAACTTGGCTTGAATATTAGAGACTTGACTAGACTGGCTCATCTTACTTATCTTACCCAGTAAGTGCAAAAAACTCTCTTAAAGTAATTTTAAGTTTTCATGAGCCAATCGTTAATTAACCAAACGATAGATTTCATTATTTCGGGGCACGTGATCTTTGTGCCAGAAGGGTTTTGATTAAAAATGGATTTCTAGCACTCTTAAAGTGCGCATCGTAACCAAAATGTCAACAAATAGTTTTCACCAGACGATATATATTTATGATCCCCAAGGGCTAATGATCATTTTTGCCTTAAGGATTTTGCTTACCAGTGAATTACTTAAAAGTACGAACTACACTTTTGTGCAAAATATATATTTTCATGATCTAGATGAGCCTATAATCATTTTTGCTTCAAGGGTTTTGACTACAGATGAATTTCCTGGGCCCTTAAGATGGGCATCATCATAGCCATGTGCACAATAAAATACTTTTCAACCAAACGATACCCTACATTCTCGTGATTTCAAAGGACCCGTGATCAATCTTATCCCAAGCGTTTTGCTTAAGCTACGTTTACATGGAGGGTTTCTACCCGTACTCCGCGGGTATTTTCCCCCGCAACAGCAACAAATCCCAGGGTATTTTGTACTTCAATTTCGCGATGTTTTTACCCGATTATTTGTATGTCAAAAGGTAGGACACATATTGTTGTCCATTGCAGCACGATGGAATAGAATTTAGTCAAAAACGTTTTACCAGAAAAGACCCCAAATTTTACTTTGTCGTCAGAAGAAAAAGACACGCGTATTGTAAAGATGTGGACAATTTATCTTGTAAATTGCAGATAATTTGTCATAAACGAAATTTCGAAGAAGCGACAAAAAAAATAAAAAGACGTGTTGTTAGTTCTTGCAGAGCTTGACATGAGACAGAACAAAGCTATTTCTCTGTCTTTCATGTGTTGGGGCAGTCGGGCTCAGACGGCCAGACTTCTTTGGATTTATCACGTTCTGGTCTAAGACGAAGTGAAGGAGTTTTTTGTTTTGTTTGTAAGTTTTGGTCTAAGACGGAAAGAATATTGTTCAGTCGGCTGATTGAAACCGTTCTTGTACCAAGACGCATGCAATGAGTGGTTCTTCTTCCTTCCAAAGTGGTGACTTGGAACAAGTTGAAAATATAAATTTTAAAAGACTTAAAGGTTAACAGAAGAGGGCTAAGATACGAAAGTCTGGTTACCCAACATATTTTTACTTAATTATGCTAGAAGAACCGACAAAAATGCGTTACTTCGTTGCTTTGTTGTCCACGATTATTGAATTTTAGCTGACGTAATTTCTCTTCCATAACTGTTGTACCTCTAAACGGACGTACCTCTATGTTTGAAATGTTTAGCTCTCTGTTGACTGGGTCCTTGCACAAAATAAACCTATATGGAGTAGCCCGTAATGAAGGGGCTATCTTCGGATGTGATTCTGCAGTCTGGAATCGAACATTTCAAAATCTTTACTTAGTTGGCCATTGAAACGCATTCTTTTGCAGACATTCAAATTTTCGTAATTTTATACGTCGTAAATTTATTTGTCGAACAACCAGCGGAGATTCCCAACGTAACTACTAGCCTACGCGACGAAAAAAACAAAAATCCCTTACAGGAGTCAAAATAGTTGAGTGTATTCAAATCAAAGGTATAAAAATAAGTTGGCTTTTCAGTTAAACTTTAAATATACTAAGAGTAAAATATAGTAAGACTTGTAATTAGATTATCTCTGA
The DNA here is from genome assembly GCA_023053575.1 of Branchinecta lynchi. NCBI lineage: Eukaryota > Metazoa > Arthropoda > Branchiopoda > Anostraca > Branchinectidae > Branchinecta > Branchinecta lynchi. The sequence continues at coordinate 13,558,014 of JAKZAP010000015.1, forward strand.
CCACCTAAATGTACGAAAAGACAATAGAGAAGGAAGGAAACATGGACACGAAAATTTAACATCTTTCTCTTCAGTACCTTATGTTTCTCATCAACTTTTTAGAACCACTTTGAAATCATGTCTAAATGTTTAAGTTTATAGCTGGGTTTTACTTGTCTATCACCTTATGTCTTTGGCAAGCTCATAGAATATGTGTTATATCTATATAAAATAAATTAACTGTCTAGGTTAAAACGAAAATAGTCGAAAAATAGAAAAGAAAGAAACAAGAGCAGGCTATAGCAATAACCAGAATAATTAGGATTCATTAAACCGAAAAATCATGACAAAAACTCCAGTGTTTCACCATTGAAAGTCCTGCTTACTTGGCGGGCAAAAAGCAAAAGCATTTTTTGAATGGTAGAGGGGATCTGAGTATTCCCATAACTCTGCGATCTCACACTCTTATCCTCACCGGTTTTTTTTCTGATCCAACTCGTCCGATCCATTTGAATTCTAACTGAACTCGCTTATCGGTTGCCACGGGGGGGGGGGGGACTGGTATGAAATCTGAGGACCCTAGCTGGGTGGGGGTGGGTCTTTTTCCCCCAGATTCGCAGATTTTATTTGGATGGATCCCGTTGGCAGGTCTTTTTGTACATGGATCCAAGTAACATATCATTCAACAGGAAATCACATGGCCGAAACAGCTGTTACAATTGATTTCTATACTGAACACTTGAACACAAGCCTGACATTCATTTCAGTATAGACTATTAAATCGTCGCCACTCCATAGGAAACCTCACCCAAAGTGTCTGCGGCGGTCCCCTGATTTTTAAAGCAGTATTTTCTTTGCGTCAAAAGCTATTATCTGGGGTTTTATAATCTGGGGTTTGAAGTGTTTGAACGGGATTGGTTGCCTTAAGTTTTACAGACAAGAGCTGAGCTCATTTGGCACTTGTTGATAAGGTGGTGCAAGAAAGTATATGGAGACGTCACAAAATACCCCGTTCACCCCTCTAGAATCACTAGGATCTTACATTTTATTTGTGAATGTGTTGAGTTGGGGGGATTAAGGGAAGAAATGTTTGGGAGGAGTGCTTTAGGGGAGGAAGGGTTAGTAGATCTGATTGGAGACAAGTGTTTCGCAGTAATGAGAAATTTGGCAATGTTCGTCAGGTTGGCAGCGAAGCATCGGGAGGATCTAATGTAAGTGTTATTAAGCTATATCTATATTTTTTTGTCGTAGTTCCTATGGCCAGTTGGCGTTTTGCAATAAATATCATATCATAGTAATAGGATTTCTGGTTTCACTCAAGATTGAGCATTTCCGGCATGACCTCGGCTCATATAGGGCAAATGACTTTTGTAGCTTCCAATATTAGCCCAACTTTTGATCCCTAGAGGTACAAAACTATTTTCGGTAACTCCTCTCCAACTCCCTCTACCGCAGCCGAACCTTGTTCGGACACAGAAATGGATGGTTTGAAGTATCTTTTCCTACTGCGCATCAAGTTTCACTCGAATCTGTGCATTTTACTGGAAATTCCGGTACCCACACCGCGCTTGGATCCAGTCCGGAAACTAAAATGTGTCATCTGTATAAGGCATATTATATCTCTACTTTCCAAATTTCATTCAAATCGCTTCACTTGATTGACTAATAAACAACTTGCAACATTTTCTCAACAGATTTAAAGTTAATGAACCTGTTACCGCGGTGGAAGAACTCCGTGCTCGAATCCTTCGTTCTTGCAACCACCCCTGGATAACCAGTCTCTACGGCCAGGAATGATCGAGTAAGATTAGTTACCGTCCTTTAAGTGTTATTGTTATTGTTCATGTACTTTGTATTTTTTTTTTTCCTTTTCCAGTTTCTTTTATTATACTCCACTAGTCCTCATTGTAGTGCAGTGGGTCAATAAAATTCATTCATTCATTCATTTCGGGAATCCCCCTCGAACTGCCCCATTGTGTTCGAATGGCTACGACTTGAAAACATAAGCTTTTCATCTCTGGCATCTCGTCTTCCAGCCCACCAATTTTGACTCGAATCGGAGCATTTCTGTAAATTTCGTTTTCCTCTTTATCCTCCACTTGTCAGATCCGTCTTGACATCAAATAACAAACCTAGGCCGCAAAAACTCTTCAACTAGAAGACCATTCGGCCCAGTTATTTATTTTGTGTGCGTATCACCAAATTTGGCACGGACACATGTTTTGTATATCTAGACGCTCAGTTCTTATCACCCATAAGGTTTCTCTCGAATGGGACCACCCGGTCGCAACCTACGGTAGCTACTAATTTCCGGATTTCCCTTCCCTTAACTCCCCGAAAATGGTCGGATCCAGGACCGCATTGCGTCAGGGTCAGGTCCTAGCTCTTTTTGGTCGGGTCACTAATATGCCTGCCAGTTCGATCTTCCATAGTACATTTGGAAGTTTGTTAAATTGCGATTCACTAGAATTCCGGAAAACCGCCGCCAACTCTCCTAAAGAGCCTCGATTCGATATGGTCCTCTCAAGAAAGTATCTAGGGCTTATGATTGTTCTTCCCGCCAAATTCCATCCTGTTCCCTCAAGTCTAAGCATTTCATCAGATGTATCGTGTCCCCTCTACCACACCCCCAATAGTCTCAGATCCCGTCTAGACTTTCAGATCCGGCTAGACTTAACATGGAGCATCTGAGGCGACAGCTCTTTCCACTTGCTAAGTTTCATCCAAATTCGATCACCCGTTCAAACGTTATGCATGCTACTAGATTCCAGATTCACCATTCCTCCACTCCCCGTACGATGGCCGGATCGTGCAAACGATTTTTCTTAGGCCAGTCTATTCCGGTACCTGATATGTCTGCCAATCTTCATCGTTCTATTTCATCAAGAAGTACCGAGATTGCGGGATCACAAGAATCTCGCCCCCTCGGCCCCCCAACTCCCCCCACAGTGCCCGAGTCTGGTCCGGTTATGTCATCGATTTATCTAGGACTTGTGTTTGTTCTTCCCACCAAGTTTCATCCCGATCTCTTCACTCTAAGCGTTTCTCAATATTTGCGGTCCGCCCTTCAGCTCCTTCCAGAGTCACCGGATCCGGTCTGGATTTGGAGTGAGATGTCTGAGACACGAGGTCTTTCTAAATATCAAGTCTCATCCAGATACTATCGTCCTAGCTTAAAACCCGGACCGACAGACCGACCTACGGACGGACAGAAATAGCTATCGCCATAAAAAGAAAAGAAAAGGGCGGAATATTTTCCAAGATCGCCAGATGGTCGGATGGGGCAGGTGAGTACTCCCAAGTTAATCTTTTTGGTTCCCTGATACACCTGCTCAGGTTTATCGTCCTAGCTAACGTGGAAGTGCCCGAACTAGCAAAACCTGGACCGACAAACGGATAGAAATTGCGATCGCTATATGGCACTTTTTGGAGGGCAATTGCCATACAAACTGACCGTCCGCCTTGGATACGATATACGCCACCAGAAACAGATTGTCAGGCAAGATTATTGGTTTCTGTAGGTGGTTGTTATGATGGATATTTTATGTATAAAACACATGTGATTGCAGAACACATCTGCTAGAAACGTAAATGAACATGGGATATAGATTAAGGAAATTAGAAGTTGACAGCCTACCTGCCTTTCACTTAGCTTTCTAACTGGACATACCAGAGCCAAGTTGCGCATCAACGAGAAGGGTGGGGAAGGCGCAACATGAATCATAATTTCTAGAATTTCACCGACCCACTGCGGACTTAACTCATTTGGCCGCATTTGCCCTTGAACCGGGTAGGTTGTGGGATCCAAACTCCTGACAGACACATCTGGACCATAATGCCAACTAGTATACCAAGTTTCAACTTGGAACCTGCCATGGTTCATGAATTATTAACTCCACACTAAACTGTGAAAAAGAAAAAACGGGCTATTTTGGCAGCAATGGTGGATTGACGGTGAATCTTGACAATCCTTATGCAAATCGGTCAAATTTGGTCAAATTGTGTGGGCAAAGCATTCGTTCTAAAAGCAGATCGAGTAGAGGAAGCTTCTATCCTTACTATCTGAAATCGAACGATATGCTTCTCACCTCTTTTTGGGGGGTGGGGTGAGTTATTTTTTCTTTTTATGCAGATTTTTTTAGGATCACTGGGGTACCCCTCAGCATTTACAGATTTCGTACTATCCAGACGGGAGGGGGGGTGAGTCTTTTTCCAAGCAATGGCCAGATTTTACCAGCAACCCCCCCCCCCCCGGGATGCCATGTAAAACCAATAACTCTGTCTCATTCCTTAAACCTGTCAGATGTCGGGTGGAGCCATCCAGTTTGTTTTTCCAAAATATGAAAACTTGTTTTGAAACTTCTTCACGTACTCTTTAGTGGTCAAGAACTTCATCTTCAGTGGCCTACTGAATTGAACAACTGTTTCTTGTTTGCGGTCCTGCTATCCCACCACCCCTTCAATGGGCGAAAAGATGAGCTGGGATGCACGGAAAAATGGAACTAAATATCTTTGTGACTGGAAGCTGCTAGCTACTGGAATGTTGGCGGACGGTCTACCATTGGGACTCGAAGACATTATGTTTGGTAATTGTAGGAGGAAATCTGTTCCTCATCTCTGTCCTGTGTACAAGTGTCTTGATAAGAGTGTGGCTCGCATGGTTTACGAATGTATAGAGCCAAGTAAAGAGGCAAGAACAGTATGGTGTGTTTGAATTTTACGGAGATTAGTTTATAAGAGTTATAACGAATGAGTGTTTTGCTACTAACTTGCCTCCTGAGGCTGGAGATGCAACACAGAAGATTCGATGATTTTTGTGTTTTGTATTTTTAGGGTGATTAAGTGTTGTCATGGCCTTCAAGCTGCTGAGCATTAAATATATTAGGTCATTTTATCCCCCTAAAGTGTTAACGGATCGTGATACTATTTTCAGTTAGTGAGAATCCTTTGAAAGAATCCTACCGTTACCCATGAACTAGGTGGAGAATAGGCGCTAATACTTTGAACCAATGGAAGGCTTGGTAGACCCAGAGCATAACAACTCCCATAGCCAAAACCCAAACTGGTGTCAAATTAAACATTTTCATCAGCTTCAAAATCGTCCGATTCTAGCTTTTGTTCAAGTTTCTAGCTTGAATTATTGGGGCATCCGGGCTCCTCGAGGTTTTATGGTAGGCACGGCCTCTTCCCTCAAGAGAAACAAGTCATTAATCTCTATAGTGGTCGAAAAATATTTTCACTTAATGCATCTCAGAGCTAACGGGCCTTGACTTCCACAAATATCAGTGAAAACCTAAGACCTACAATACCGGGCTTACCAAAATTTTCGGAACTCTAAAAACCTGTTTTTATGGCACTTGAGCATACTCAAGTGCCAAACAGCGATCGTAGTTTCTGTCGGTCTGTCTGTCTGTCGTTCTGTCGGTCTGTCCAGGTTTTGCTAGTTTGGGCACTTCCACACAAGCTAGGACGATGAAACTTCGCAGGCTTATCAGGGACCCGACCAGATCAACTTACAAATAATCACTTCCCCAATCCGACTTTCCCCGGATCTGGGAGTCCGAAAACTATAAAGCAAAAGGTATCAAAAAGAGCGCTACCCAAATGCGGGATCAATCCACTGACCTCTGTGTCGCGAGTCCAGTGCTCTACCACGCTGCAGACCAAGCGGTCAGAACAAAAGTGATTAAACTAAACAAATCTCGTGAAACGCTTCCATTAGCTAGGACAATGAAACTTGGCAGGAATATCAGGGAACCGACCAGATTAACTTGGAAATAATCACTTTCCAGATCCGATCATAGTGGGGGGAGTGGAGGGATGCGAAATCCGGAAACTATTAACATGTATAACTTTGGAAAGAGTAATCGGCAAGGTAATCGGACATGCATGAAACTTGACATGTGTCAAGGACAAGTGTTTCGGATATTCAGTTTTAAATCCGGACCAGCTTCGATACTTGGGGGGGGGGGGGGGGGGGCTGGAGGGGGGCACAGGAAATCTCCTGAAACGCTTACACATAAGCTAGGACAATAACACTTGGAAGGCATATGCGGGAACCGACCAGGTTAACTTGTAAATAATCACTTCCCCGATCCAGCCATCGCGGGGGGAGTGGAGGGATGGAGAATCCGGAAATTATAATCATACGTAACTTTCGAACGGGTAATCGGACATGCACGAAACTTGACAAGTGTGAAGAACAAGTGTCTCAGATTTTCAATTTCAGATCTGGCCCGAATCCAAGAACTGGGGGTAGGGTTAAAGGGGGGACCGGAAATCTTTTGAAACGCTCAGGGTCGAGGGATCGGGATGGAACTTGAAGTGAAGAACGAGCATTCACCCTAGATACCTTATTGACAAAATAGGACCGGAAGGTGTCGCAGTGGAGAGTGTCGGAGGGGGTTCTTCGATTTCCGCGGTGATCATGAGTTAGGTTACTTCCGGATGTACTATGACCATGAAATTTGGCAGACATATTAGGTACTTTCCTAGGTCGACTCGGAAATAGTTCCTTCCCCGATACGGTGATGCTGGGGGAGTGGAGGGATGAGGAATCCAGCATCTAGTGACATGCATAACTTTAGAACTGGTGATCAGACGCGAATGAAACTTGAGAAGTGTCAAGAACAAGTGCCTCAGATGATCAGTTTCAAGTTCGGAATGAATCCAATAACTGTGGGGGGGGGGAGCTGGAGGGGGGTGCAAGAAATCACGTGAAACGGTTTGTGTCGAGAGATCGGGATGGGACTTGGCGGAAAGAACAAGCATAAGCCGTAGAGACAATACTGACAAAACAGGACGGGATCTTGTCACAGTTGGGGGAGTTTGAGAGGGTTTTCACAATTCTGGTAATCATGATCCGGGATACTTCCAAATGTGGTATGACCATGAAACTTGGCAGGCATGTTAGGGACTCTGCCAGATTGGCTTAAGAATAGTCCCTCCCCGGATCCGATCATCGTTGTGGGAGAAACAGTTATCAGTGAGTGGAAAATCATTTCAGATTTAGTAGATCAAGTCGATTTTCTGATGAAATGAATATCGGGAGAGAGATGCGGCCTTGACAACTGCAAACCATATCTGACCAACATGCTAACTATTCTTACAAGTGCCATATGAGCTTTCAGCTCTTTTTTTGTTATCTCAAAGGCTGCAGCTCTTGTTTATTATCATTTAGTCAGCTGACATTGTCAGCGATATCAACAACCTTACGTTCTAAATGGATTTGGAATAAATGTACCTAACTGAACTATCCAAGGAGTCCTACCTTTTCTCGTCCATGTTGCATCTGTTATCGCCTTGTCAATAAATAGCAGCAAAAAACACAATAGTCCAGTAAGATCCATTTCCTCGAGCAAAATCACCTTAGCACGAGTTGTAACGATGCTTTGAGTGTTTGGGTTCAGTAAGAAGAAGAATACCAGTTCTGCTAGCACTGCATTATCAATCCAGGCGAACAGCTTTTTCCTGAACTCTGAAAGGGTGCGCTCCGGTCAATGCATCAGATATGGCTCATTAGAAGCCGAAAATGACGATCTAAAGAAGTGTTCTAACCAATGAAATGAGTCCAGAGGTTCCAATGGGATCCCAAAAACGGAATATTTATGTGATTGATGGAGAAATCGGGTCTTGTAGACTTCCGGTCTTCACCGACCCCTTTCAGCCGACTTCTGCCGCTTGTATAAGACATAATGCCGTTTCGGTTTGCTTTGACAAGTTACGGCCAAACAACTAATCAGATGAGTAAACCAAGTTCGGAAATGGATTCAGTATGCATGGTCTGTAACCGACTTTAGAAAAGTATTTGACTTTGACCATTTAGCTGTATTGTGGGCCAACTGCATGCCCCAGCAAAAGAGCTGGCGACATTAAGAGGCAAACCGAGAACATTTCAACACCAATTTCCGGGATTAGCCAATTTCGGCAGAATTACTTCTCTGAAGAGAAAATAAAGTTCAGAGATGGATTTACAGTGTGTTCTTACCTCGAATTAAGTATTCTTACTCAATCTCTTATTTAATCGAATTAAGAATGAACTTCTGTTTTTACCAACTTTCCGGTTTGACCGGATTCCAGGTAAACTTCTTGTTCAGTCAGAAAATTAGTTTCAGATCTGGATTCAGCATGTCTTCATACCTCATATATAGACTCTCTTTGGGTTTTATAACTTCCTCGCAGATTTCCAATTTAGACCAGATTCTGGGCAACTTACTTGTCCGACAAGAGAATAAAATTCAAAAATGTTCTCAGTATGTCAAATTACCTGATCCGTCATAGTCTCTATCTTTGAAGTTTTAGAAAAGAGCTTCTCCCCGAAATTTGCGGTTGAAGTCATATGGCGGTCGTAGGATTTAATTGGTGGGTCCAGTCTTATTCTGTCTATACCGAAATGAATATGAAAAAGACAACATCAGAATTAACCAATTATATGTTTTCGTTTGATTTTGTTAAACTGGCCGCACTTCGACTTAGTAGGAAATATTGTGCTGGAAGTTGGGATTTCAATATTTTCGTTTGCCAAGATTGGAACTCCGAAAAACTGTAATTAGACCAAAATCAATGATCCACCACCCGCCGAAAAACAACGGTCCCTTTCTGGTTACATTTGGAAGTTACCAATTTTGAGCTGCTGCAGGTTTATAACGAAGATCAAGAGTGCAGCTGGACAAGCAATGCCCGGGCTAACAGGTAGATCTGGCTCAATAAACACAGGGCCAATCAAACTTCCGAATTTTGCCAGATTCCATCTGCAATACAGCTCAAGACAGAAAATAAAGAGGATTAATGGATTCAGCAGTCAGCTCACCGCACGATCGACACTCAAAAAGACCAAAAGACTCAATAGGCTCCGAACCTCGAAGTATTTCAAGCAAGAAGACGAATAATCACGCCAAAATGGGATCCTTTCTCTCTAAACTTAGGGACCGGTTCGTTCTTCCTGCGCGACGTCTCTAAGAAATTCAAAGTGGTTCCCAGATTCTGTTTTTGACAGATTCTGCTTATATCCATCACAGCAAGAAATTGCAGTAAGTTGGAATACGTTAATTTAACTCATTTTCTAACTAGCCTTTCACAGATATCCGGTTTTGCTGGATTCCGAGCGAACTGCTCGTCTCTGTTGTGCCTTTGTCTTCATCATAAGGTATTCGATTCAGTTGTTGTCGTCCAAGGTAATAGACGAGGTTGTATTCAGTGATACTGGGGCGGGAATTGATAAAATTACGGTGCTCTTCAACGGATCCAACTGTCGGGTTCTGTAGATTTTCTGCAGTTTTTCTTGGTGATAGTTGACGAAATTTTATTTACGCACTTAAGGAGAGGAAAATAGTGCAGTGCAGACAAAGAAAAGGAAAATATACACTAAGCTTTGAGTAATGTAGTAACTGCAAGAGATAGTCCTTCGTGTTGTATGAAGCCCCTCTCTCACCCCAAAATGTTACAGTCTGGAAACCGTTTAAAATACCAAATTTTAAAAATTGCTTTTTGGATAGTCTTGGAAGTCGTGATGGAATGACAAACATTAAAGTTTAACTGGAAATGCAGCTTATTTTTACGCCTGATTGTATAAAATGAAATATTTTGACCGATCTAAGGGAACACTGGACGTTGCACCAAATTTGAAATTGTTTCTCAGATTGTGGATAAACAGTGCAGGAAATACAGCCCGTGATGGATTAAGCAGTGATTGTAAATGAACATATTTGAGCATGTTACCCTACAGCCGCGTAATGTTCCCGTGTCTCCAGTGACAGTGTAGATATTCGGTTCTGATACCTGACATTTTTTTCTGACGCCATCTGGCGGACTTTGTGGAGTGACCTTGATCGACCTTGTCTACGTGACCGTTCGTGCACGTTGTAACCGCTCTTCAAATCTTACCGCTGCATACGCTTTGCCATCTAGCCGTCTCGGAAACCAACAGTGTTTCTTCAAATTGTGTGAAGATGGCGTCAACTTATCCGACAGAGATAAAAATGATATATATTCCTGTCCTGAACTTTGTTTATCTGGCGAAAAAGGCGGGAAATGCAAATGTAGATATTATCTTTACAGCGGTGTAGTATTACAAGCCTAATATACTGTTGAAAGCCAAGAAAATTATCTGGCCTCTGGCCGGTAAGACTACTCGTGTGTCAGACCGCGTCAAGGCGTCGGATATTGTGACTTATCTAATAGGAGCTATTCGGCACTGTGACGAAAAGAAAATAGCTATTCCCAAGTTTGTCATTTTTGAGCCCGATGAAGTGCCAATGGTTCCTGGTGAGGCTACTGCTACGCTCACCATGAAACTGAATGAAGTCTGCAGTATTGTCGAAGACCTTAAACAACATGCAACCTCTCTGACATCTCAGCATAGCTTCGTGCCCCAGATCCCCAGTGTCACTCCTCAGCCGAAGACTATCTACTCGGTTATCCTGAAACAACCAGCGAAAGTTCTTAATACCGGATGACTGCAAGCGCTATGTTGAGGGCCTCGCGGATGCTGCTTACTGTTCTCATATTTTGGACGTGAAACCTCTGCAGAAAGAGTGGCGGATTGTGCTTGACGATAAGAACGCCGCTACTAACCTTGCTAGTGCAGTTAAGGATGCGAAACTGAAGTCCCCTTCTTACTTTGGAATTATACGGCATATCTCTGATGATACCGAGGACGCTGATCTGTGTAGTATGATTCAGAACTGTGTTAAAGCCGAAAGGATACGAAATACACGATCGACCTGTGATCTTTGGCAATGAGAAATAGCGGATTCAAGAGTATAAACTCCTGCCCATGTGTTGTTATAATTGTCAACGGTTTAGACATGCAGCTCGAACATGCAACAATGATACCAAATTTTCTCGCTGTGCTGATGATCATATAAATTCAAAAGAGGATCCTTGCAACAATGATGTGAAATGCTCACTGTGCGATTCTGTGGCCTCCCTTGCTATAGTATTAAATGCCCAGTAGCAGTGAAAACCATGGCTAGTAAATAACTTCTCCCCAATTAAAGTCCTCGAAAGTGCGTTATGTTGCAACGATGTGCTCTCTTTGCAGGAGCACTTCCTGTCAAACATCCTCGGTGCCTCTTCTAGAGCTCAGCGACAATATTCAGGTATTATCGGTGCCTGCTTGGACTTCGGGTCAAGGAAGACCATCAGGCGGCGTTGCCATACTCGTTAATTCTAGCCTATCTGTCCAGTCGTTTAGTGAAAATGAACATTTTGTGGCTGTAAAAACAGGTGAAACATATGTATTCTCTGTTTATCTCCTAAACGATTACCGTGAGATTGCTTCTGAAGAGAGATTTAACGCTGCATGCTCCCTACTAGTGCGCTCTGTTCAGGACTGCCAGGATAAGCATGGACAAGTGATTGATGTGGGACACCTCATTTGTGATCTCACCGATAGTAATAGCGCAAGGTCTCAAATTCTACTGCCCCCTCTTGCCAACCTGCAACCTGTACCAAACGACTGCTGCTACACATATGTGCACAATTCAGGCTCAACTAGCTCTCTGGATTTCTTTGTCTGTTCAAACAATGTGAAATCACTTAGTGCTAGCCATGTCGATATTGGCGTATCGGTGTCTGATCATTTCCTTATTACCTCCTCATTTGAAATCGTTGTGCCTGATAATAGTTTCCCAAGAAACAAGACCAAAGGTTTTGATGGGATGCCAAATTTTTAATATTTGCTACCGACAATTCGGTCTTGTAGATATTCGGTCTTCAACAGACTTGTTAAACATTTTTACTTTCAACATTTACAAACATGTTCAGGCCAATGGTAATAATTGGAGAAGACGAAGTTCGTATTTGACAGTGCAAACCGGATACGCCAGCTGAATTTCAACAAGTTCAAATATATTCAGATATCCGTTTTGCGCTGTCAAATATTCAAATATGGATTCAGCATATGGTTTACCCTATAGCCTACGTCGTATCTCCTTCCTTCCTTACTTCTGCCCAACTTTCAGTCTCGGCCGGATTCCGGACAAAGTACTTGTCTGGCAAAAAACCAAAGCTCAAAAACGAGTTCAGCATGTCTCCTTACCCCTACATCCAACCTCTAATCAACTTCAGATTAAACTTTTATTTTAAAAAATTTTCCGGTTCGTCGGATTCCGGCCGCACGTCTCCTTGCCCCTAGATCGAATCACTCATTAACTTCATATTAAACTTTTACTTTTCAAAAATTTTCCGGTTTTCGCCGGATTCCGGGTGAACTATTTGTCCGGCGAGAAAATAAATTTCATATTCGAATTCGACATGTCTGCTTACCTCTAAATCAACTATCTCAATAGCTTTCAAAAAATATTTTGTTTGCCCCTTAATTTGAAACCCCGACTTCAGTTCATTTGCTGAAATCGATTATCTGCGGGTGAGGGACAAACGAAGTAACGCATTTTGATCAGGCTTTTAGGTAAGTAAGTTAAGTAAATAAGTTATGTTTGACTAGACTGTTGGATCTCAGCCCTATAAACTAAAGTTTCAAACTTTAAATCTATATCCTGGCGAAAAGCACTCGCCGCTCAAATCTCAAATGCTACCAAAGCCGTTGTTTTCGAAGAGTAAAGCTCAGCTTTTAACTTGTGTTGCGTAGCGTATATTTCCCACTTGCACGATAAGCTTTCACGCTGGATAAGTGTTTACTTTTTTCTTTTTTGGTTTCTTCTGCTGACTTTTCTTTCTTTCATCATTAGTAACTTTTTCTTCCTCGTTAGCAGATTTTTGTTCAGTTTTTTAGGAAAAACTTCAATTTTTCACTGAAAAATCTGATGCGTACGCGTCGACCGCAACGCAGGAATAGAACTTGCGTAGCTCAGTGGGAAAGGCCAAACGAGTCCTGGTGACAGCATTTTTATGCGATGCGTCACAATTTCGGAAAGAAGGCGGAAATTTGCATATCTGCGTTGTATGGGCAACCGGAATTTTTTTTTTTTTATCGCTGAATTGCTGAACTTTTCAATCCGTCGAGGTTTTCAAAACGGTATCAACTTTTTTCTGAACTTATGACACAATCAGTAATCACATAGCTATCCCTAAGCGTTGAAAATTGACTATTGAAGTACGGACTAAATTGACTTTGAAGCCAGATGAACTTTATTCTTTTCAGCCGTAGACATTGTGACTTTTGAAAACTTGGAATATTATTTATATAATAGTATAATGAAGCTATAAGTAACTTTTCCTATACAAGGACGAAATACTGTCGATGCAACTTTACTTATTATTGCGAAACCATGTGATTGTTTTACACTGTCATTTGTATCCGTTGCGTAAACTCTTTATTTCTACATTACAGTGATAGACCATCACCATAGGTCATTCTAACACCTCAAGAAAATGACAATGCTTGAGCAACCAGTTCTAACTTATAAGTCCCTCGCTCCGTGATAGACTTGGAACCAAATTGTTCTTATCCCCTGGTAGCCGATTCTTACTTACAAGTCCCTGACATGTCTACAAATTGGGCCTCACACGTTTTTTGTTTGAGTACATCCTAGCACTGAAGTTGTCTACCCGTCGAAACTTTAAAATGATCAAAGACTATCCCTCAGCGTCGAAAAGAAAAATTTAATGAATGAATGAATGATTTATTGAAGAATGGACAAAGACTGAAATGACTTTGCAGGCAGTTGAACTTTATCCTTTCCAATCATAGATATTGTAACCGATGCGTAAACACTTAATTCTACACAAGTTTCTAGCCCCTCATGAATCCTTCTAGTACCCGATTCTTACTTAGAAGGCTTTCTCCCCGTGTTAGACTTGGTGCTAAATTGTTCTTAACGTCTCTTACACCGGAAACAAGTAATAGGATTAATAAGTATATCAACTAGTAAAAATTACAAATTACCCATCGCCGAAAATGATTATGGTCTAACAGCCGACGGTTGCTTACCCATATATGGCTTACAATTGGGATCGGCCTATTTCTGGTTTCAGTCTGCACCTTACTACTGAAGCTGTGAACCCCTCTTAACCCTCAAACTGGTATACTTCAAAAAGAAAATCTTGTAAAAAAAAAATAATGATTACTTTGGTCACCTCACCAAGAGTATCGACTGTAGTTGAAATTTTTGTTCTGTATTAGCTTAGGAATTAGGATTAATAGGTACATCAATTGGTAAAAGTTGCACACCCCTGATTCTCGAAGATGATTATGGTCTAACGGTCGATTGTTGCTTACAAGTCCTCTATATGTCTTAGAATTTGGACCGGCCTATTTCTGTTGTATCTTACCCCTGAAGTCGTCAACCCCTCTTAACTTTCACACTGGTATATCTCACGAAGGAACTTGTGTACCAAAACACGGATAACGTATACTTTGGTCAGACCATCAAGGTCTATCGATTGCTGCTAAAAACAAAATTTATATCTGTATTATTTCAAAAGTTTCATTTTCTTAAGTTATTATTTCAAAAGCTTTTTTGTAATGGCATATTGATAAATCCTACCGAATGTCCGAACTTTCCATAAAAACCGCAAAAGTTAGGCCCTTACCCAAAATGTGATGGAATATTCATGAATCCGGCCGAAGGCGCGAACTCTCGATAAGAACTGCATAAGTTAGGCCCTTGGCAATAAGCTGAAACTGGTGGCATAGAAAACAAGACCAAAGGTTTCGATGGGATCCCAAAAATTTGAATATTTGCTCCCGACAATTCGGTCTTGTAGATATTCCGTCTTCAACAGACTTCTTAAGCAGTTTTAGTTTTAACAGGCCAAAGGTAATAATCGGAGAAGACCAAGTTCGTATTTGACGGTGCAAACCGGAGAAGCCAGCTGAATTTCAACAAGCTCAGATAAATTCAGATATCCGTTTTGCGCTGTCAAATATTCAGATATGGATTGAGCATACGGTTTACCCTATAGCCTACGTGGTATCTCCTTCCTTCCTTACTTCTGCCTAACTTCCGGTTTCGGCCGGGTTCCGGACAAACTACTTGTCTGGCAAAAAACTAAAGATAAAAAACGAATTCAGCATGTCTCCTTACCCATACATCTAACCTCTAATCAACTTCAGATTAAACTTTTACTTTTAACAAATTGTTGACTTTTATCAGACGGATTCCGAGCGATCTATTCATCCGGTGAGAAAATTATTATCATATGCAAATTCAGTATGTCTTCTTACCCGCAAATCGAACATCTTATCAAATTTAAATAAAAACTTTTACTTTTAACAAATTCTTTGGTTTTGGCCGGATTCCAGCCGAACTAATTGTCCGGCGAGAAAATTAAGTTCATGTGAATCGAACCTCTAATAAACTTCATATAACTTCATATTGAAAAAACACAAATTTTCCGGTTTCACCGGATTCCGGGTGAACCCCTCCCCCACCCTCAAATATAGGGCTACAGAGCTCATCTTCGAACTTGACCTGTACTTTGACCCAAAGCATCCTCCCACCAAGTCCGTCTGTGCGGACAGACAGACAGACAACTTTTGCGATGTAGGTATCCCTCCACTTACGTTTTGGGATCTCAAAAAGGGATAGAACCAGTGGATAAATCGGTGGATAATCATTTCCAGTTTTCTGACGCCACAGTATTGACGATCTATGACTTACATATATTTGGCGTTTATGGCATCAATTGCCAAATGGTGATCTTAATGTCTCTCCGTCTGTCCCTCTTTTCAGGTTTTGTTAGTTCGAGCATTTAAAGGACACTTGAACAATGAAACCTTACTTGAACACACCATGAAAAATACATTTACAGACATGGCTACGGAGAGCATTCTTCTCCTGAGCGTGCCGTTTTCAAAAGAGGGATGTTCGTTCCTGGAGGTTTGCACATGCAGACTCCAAGACAGAAGCGCAATTCACTCAAATCTTGTACAGCGCTGGCCGGATCGTATTGGAATTTGTTCTAGATATATATTTGTGCTTAACTGGTTAAACAGTATTCCAGAAGAAGGGTTGATTGGAGACATTTTTTCACTTCTAAAATTGTTCGGTACTGAAATAAGGACAGATGCAAAATGGAGTAAAAGTCATAGCTTGGAAATACTATTTCGTATTTGGATTGGGTTTTCTGCAGGCAATGTTAACGGAAGTCATACAGATAGGGATGATACTTTGTACTCTTTATTCAGGTGTCCTTTAAACATGAGCTAGAAGGATGAAATTTGGCGTGCGTATGTTAGACCTTTGTAAAGCTTTTGATTATGTTGATCGAGTAATGTTGTTTAGGTGCCTGATGAAACTTGGCCTACCAGTGCCTTTTGTAAAGTTATTGGCTGCGATGTATTCTTATACAAACAAAAAATATTGTAAAAGTGTCTAGAAAAGGGTTATCTAAACCGTTTTTGAGTTTAATGTGACTAAAGAAGGGTAGCGCTCTGTCGCCTAAGTTATTTCTGTATTCATTATTGATATCGAAACATGGCAAGAGAGCCCTTTCACGGCTTTTATTCGCTGGTGACTTAGCCCTGATAGCAAAATCGGTAGAAGAACTACAGATCCTACTGCACTTGCGCAGCAGAGGAATGCATGGAGAGCAAAAAGCTAGAAGTCAACACTGAAGAAACTGGGGTACTTGTGTTGAGGAAAAGTAGTTGCAAGAAACAGGAGAGTCTATTTTTTTCTACCAGAGAACAAAACTTAGAACAGTTAAGAACAACTAAATATCTTTTTTTCATCGTTTCAGCAAAATGGAGCTGGAAAAAACATGTTTCTAACTTAGAATCCGAGGAGAGGCTGCAATCTTCTCCGTTTTCAGGAATAGTAGCCTAGTTGGTTTGACAGACCTTGCCCTACACAAACAAATTTTCAAAGTTTCGTCTGTTGTACATTATGGATGCGACATATGGGGGTCAGTCGCCGCAAATGCATATAAACGATCCAGTTACAATACTTCAAAAGGGTATATGACTTGCACGTGAAACCACCACGCTAGTCCTAAAAGGTGACCCAGGACTGTTTTCTCTGGATAGGAACAGAAAAATACAGATAATTCTATACTGGTGAAAGAAACTGGATCTGCCATCCGAGTGCCTAGACAAAGAAGTTTACGCGGATATGCTAGCCTCCCAAGAGAAAGTCATCCTGGCCGTATAGAATAAAACAGATTCTAGACGAAACCGGGTTTTCTTATATATGGAACTAAGGGAAAGGCCGCAATGTAAATACCAGTAAATTTCTTAGCACGTTAAGATCAAGAATTAAAGACGAACAGATCCAATTGTGGTGGAACGATCTTCACAAGTCATCAAGTTTAAAAGTGTATCATTAAATTAAAGAGTATTTTGGTGCGGAATATTATTTAAAGATGAAAATCCTAGTAAAATCCTTCGTCTATTGATCCAGGCTAGGGACGAGGTACTTTTAGGTATCGAATTATAGGCGAAGCGCAACATGCGCTAATAAATTTTTTAGGTAGTGCTGTTTCTCCTCTGGTAGTACTTTTTTGCTACTTCCGTAGTGAATTTTTATTTCGGTGAAGTGGCAACCATGATTGACAGGTGTTCAGATATATTATCTTAACTCAACTGCACGCACTGCTGACGGCAATAATTTGCCGTCACTGCCGTCATTGTTGTTACTTCACTGATGACGATTTGGTACGGTGGAAAATTATTTAACATAGCTACTGTAGAGAAACTGTGATGGATCTTGGCTGACAGGAATATCAATTACTTTTGCGAAGCTGTAGGGGGTTACGGAAAAGCCATAAACGGAATCCTGCATAAACCTTTTGCTGTTCAGTTACCTTGTCTCCGCAAAGGTAAGCCAATAAGTTAGCCAACAATCCTTCGATACATCTAACAAGCCGTAAATTACCCAATAATCCTCCAAAACATCTAACGACAATACGTCACAGGTATCTGGTCGGTCACGTGTTATAAAAAATTCAGGCGAGGCGAGACCCTCTTTGGAAACAAGCAAATAATTATCCTGATTCCCACACTGGAAGTTTATCTTTCTCGAATTTTTCACTCGGCCTACCATCACATCAAGATAATTAATCACAGCCGGAACACCTGGGAGTTGGCGTTTAAATAAATGCTGTAATTTCTGGGCAAGACTAGAAAAATGTCCCCCCAAAAAATTTTGTACGGGAGTCGAAAACTTGCCAGGAGAGAAAAACTACGATGAAAAAAAAGTTATGGTGGAACATTATTAGCACAGCTACTGTAGAGATACCGTGATGGAACTTGGCTGACAGGACTACCAATTACGTGACGGAAAAGTTATCTCACCTCGACATCGCTAAGGTTAGCTGTTAACATGCCAACTACTTTGCAAGGGCCTAACCTGCTCTCATTTTAGCTTTTATACGAGGCGTAAGTACTAACAGTTCCGAACTCACGAGTTCCATCGAATATCTAGACTTATGACTTATGACAACTATATCAATTGATCTTGATGTTGCGTGCACTGGACTTCAACACCAAGGTGGACGAACAGACCTGTGAGTTGACGCGTAAAAAAATGCGGCGGTTTCTGGGCAGGACTAACAAAATGTCCCCGGAAAAAATATTGTACGGGAGTTGAAAGCTTGCCAGGAGAGAAAAACTACGATGAAAAAAAAGTTGCGGTGGAACGTTATTAACAGAGCTACTGTAGAGAAATCGTAATGGAACTTGGCTGACAGGACTATCAATTGCTTTTGCGAAGCTGGAGGGGGTGTTACGGAAAAGCTATCTGACCTCGACATCACTAAGTTTAGCTGTTAACATACCAACTATTTTGCAAGGGCCATGTCAAGACCAGTTTTTTTGATTAACCTGCTCTCGTTTTAGCTTTTATAAGTGGCGTATGTACTAACAGTTCCAAGGTCAAGAGTTCCATCGAATATCATAGACTTATGACTTATGACAACTATACCAATTACTCGTGATCTCGCCTATACTGAACTTCAATATCAATGTTGGCCAACAGTAGCAAAGATCATATGCAGTTCCATTCTCAATGTGAGGTTCTGATTTTTTTGTTGTTTTAGCCTGTTTGTCCTTTATGGCTAAGAATAGTCGAATTCAATTGTGATTTGCAGCTCCACAAGTACTTCTATTTTTTTTTGTGCAGAAGCATTTTCTCGTTTTCTGGAAGTTCGAAAGGACTGATTAGGATGGAAAATGCACATGTGCTTCTTCATCAGAATTCTTTCGTCTTCTCCCACTTTAGTATGGGATGTGGAATTTAAATCTAATTAACTGACTCTTATTTCCATCGACTAAATGCGAAAACAATAGTTAGTAATGAATAATTATAAAATAGATAAAGAAATAACAAAACAACATAAAATTACGATCATTTTTTTCCGCAGACCGAAAGTAAACAAAAATAAAATAATGATCTTTTCTTTTTCCACATGACCGAAAGTTCCTAGGGTTTTGGAAAGTCGCATTAAACAATTCAGCGTTTATTTAATAATCAACAAGAACACTTCAACAGATTAACTAACCAGCCACCAAACCCCATTACTGGTTTGCCTTCTTAGGCTCCAGTTTTAAGTGGTGATTCCTTCTTGCTTCCATTTCTTGTCAGAGAATACACAGAAATAGCCAGAATCATCAAACCTGCCAAGGCTGTCAAAGCGGCAAATGAGGAGTACAGAGCACTGTGAAGACTGCCACTCACTGCCTCTGATGGCACGTTCACAGCTAAAGGTCAGAATACAAGATTAGTTAAGAAAACAGCACTTTCAGTTCACAACCTTAGAAATAAGATCCAGGTTGGCTTTCTTTACTACGGCTTACTAGTCGTAAATGATAGACACCTGAATCCCTTCTAAGCAAAAATGGGATATCGTGTTTGCTAACACACGGAAAAACGTACTGCCTTTTTTCTTTCCGTCTAATTTGAGACCGTTCTTTATAAGAATTCTGTCGTAACGCTACAACCTGGGAATTACTGTAAGGTTAGTGGACTCTTTCTCCGACATTCTATCTTTTGAAGTTGTGACAGCTTTCAGATTGGATTATATATGGGGTTTATTGGAAAAAAATACTAGGAACTACAAATCCCTCCAGAAGTTTGAACTTGTTAAGAGTTTTAAAAAACCCCGTTTGACAGATTAACTTACATATCGCAAATCGGAATCGAAGGAATCAGCGGAATCGAATCCAAGCTCTCGTTTAGTTGGCGAAGCACACACATTTCAGATACGATCAAAGCAACCAGGTTCAAAGCACAGAGCATTTATAGTTGGATCAGTTGTAGTTTGGAGCACTGAGATTGTGGGTTAATTATGGCCTGAGTTTCGTCCAGTTCTAGGCATTCCCCCGACTAACAATACAAGTAATAAATAATGGATCAATTCAACAGGGAGATCCCGGATTTCCGACAGTCTGAAGAGATAAGCTAATGCACGTTATGAGGTCATATTTTCTTGTATAAGGCGAACACGACAAAATGTGTGCTAATTTAAACTATAATTTTAAAGCGAAAAGCTGATATAATCGATTTACTAGTTTATATAATTATAAGAAACCAAATTCGTGTTGATTTGGACAATTAGACATATGGTTAGTCAACGTTTCTTTTACAGGAAGCACAAGGTGAAATACTTACATGTAGAAGTCACATGATCAATAAAAACGTTGAAAGAAACGCCTGGAATCTCCAACTTTGATTCGCCTTCGACAATCTGTTTCAAGTGACTCTGTATATCTTCTGTCGTGTGCTCCTTAACCGCACTGAGAATAGTAGAAACCAGAGATATCTCGGAAACTGGCTTGTCCAGCCCTTTTTCAGTATTTCGTTGAAGATCCGTGTGAATGGGAACGGAGTCTTTGAATATAGTCGACATCTAGAGAAAAAAAAAATTAAGTCAATGGGTCAATGACCTAAATTGATGTTCCCTGTAATCCTATGGCAAGCGCAACCCACATACCTAATTGGTTTGCAAGAAAAGAACAGACCAGGCAATATTATTCATTATGTACTGCTAATCCTTGCTTAGTTAAGTGTAGTTTTCCAGCAAAAGTTCTTTAAGCAAAAGAGAAACTGTAACTACGGAAGGGACCATTTCGACTCCGCATGGACCATGCATAATTTTTCCAGTGCGCAAACACTGAACGCCTATCCACAGTTTTCGAATGAAGGATGGGTTCGACAGTGAAATTTGCAAACGAAAAATTAACAATTCTGTGTTTCTGCTTTGCTTTACTTTTTGGGATCCCAAAACGTAAGTGGAGGGATACCTATGACATCCCAAAAGTTATCAGTCCGTCTGTAAGCACGATAACTCTCGAAGGGAATGAGATATTTTGATGAAACTTGGTGTGAGGACTCATTGGGTCGTTGGACAGTGGAGTTCGTAGAAGGGCTTTGTAGCCCTACATTTAGGGCTGGGGAAGGGGTTCAAATTAAAGGGCAAACAAAATATTTTGAAACAGCTAATGTGATAGACGATTATGGGGTAAGAAGACATGCTGAACACGATGGTGACAACCATTTTGTTATCGAACAAGTAGTTCGCCTGGAATCCGGCCAAAACCGGTAAGCTTTTTAAAGTAAAAGTTTTATGTTAAGTTGATTTGATGTTCGATTTAGGGGTAGGAAGACACTCAGAACACAGTGGTGAAAACCATTTTCTCCACAGACAAGTAGTTCGCCCGGAATCCGGCCCAAACCGGAAAGCTTGTTAAAATTAAAAGTGTTAGTTGAAGTTGATAAGATGTTCGATTTAGGGCAAGAAGACCTGCTGAACACTTATGGGAAAACAAATTTCTATCCGGACATGTAGTTCGCCCGGAATCCGGCCAAAACCGGAAAACTGGTAGAAGTTAAAGTTTTATTTCTAGTTGATTAGAAAACCGATTTACGGGTAAGAAGAGATGCTGAATCCGTGTGTGACAATCATATTTTACCCGGACATATAGTTCGACCGGAATCCGGATGGAGTCAGAAATTTTTTTATAAGTTGAATTTTTATTTGAAGTTCATTAGATGTTCATTATTGGGGAAAGAAGATACCCTGAGTTTTGAGCTTTCTTTTTCCGCCGGATAATTAGTTTTGGAGTTTGACCGAAAGCGAGAAAATTGGCGGTTGTGGCAGGAAGTTTTCGTCAAAACATATATGACTTATAGGGATAAACACACATGCTGAATCCATATCTGAACTTGGTTTTCTCAGATGATTAGCTATTTGGCCTTAATCTGTTTCTGAATTTTAATTGTAAAAATTTTCTAGGAGTCTGGCGATGACTGGATCTGGCTAAGACAAGACCCAGTTGTCTGGATCAGATATTTAATCTTTGGGATCCCATCGAAACCTTTGGTCTTGTTATTCCTGTCCGAACCTCCCAGTTCGGTTCAGCTTTCTTCTAGCCATCTGGGATTATTTTCTAGGAAAGGGTTTCCAGTAGTGCCGAAACCAACAGAAAGGGATTTCGGCTTCAATGTGTAGACCCTCAAAACCTCTTCCTCAAGCGATAACAACCATAATCTGTATGATACGATCATTTGTAACACAAGATGTCGTTCTAAGTTTGGCTGAAGAGTATTTTTTGCGGTTGGCATGCGTGTTACACTTACGAATTTTTGAGCCTCTGCCTTCAGTTTGAGGTATTCGATAGACTTGTTGTCGTCCAAAGCTACAGACGAGGGTGTCTTCAGTCCTAGTGGGAATTTGATCTGATAGAATTTTGGTATTCGAACTTCAACGGATCCAGCAGTCGGGTTCCCTAGAGTGCTTGCCAGTTTTTCTTGAAGGTATTCCGTTGCATTCTCCGTTTGTGGGTTCAGGATAGCTGCTTCGACAGAAGTATCAATGTGACGTCTTGATCTCGATCGAAGGATGGATGTTCGTCCATGAATCTTCTCAGTTTTCTTGAAACCGGTAATGACTGGGTAAGCATCTTTGAAAACGGCAGACAACTAAAAAGGAAAGGGTCCTTGAGTATTTTCAGATCTCTCTTTTTGAGGTCAAATATAATATTAATTATATAAGGTCTCTTTAGACCAAATAAGCCCTAACAACTTCTCTCCAAGCTAAGATCCTTCTGAACCTTAAATCGAAAGAAAAAGCTTACACAGTCCCCATACCCGTAACATATATAATTTTCGTAAATTTAGAGTCGAGGTGTGTGAAATTTGAACAAAATTTCTTGAATGATCAGAAAAAGCGAAAAACAGGATAAGCCTCATTTAAAAAAATGCTAAAATTCCCGGAAAAAAAGTGCCGGAAAAAAGAAATTCTGGAAAGTTACGCTTAAGCCAGTTTGAAGGAGTAAGCTGTAGGTGTGAGAGAGATGAATTAACGCAAGGAATTAGGATGCATAATGTAACTTTTTTACATGTCAGTCGGAAAGGACCTTTCGTGATAATAGTCCTTTTTACAATTTAACATTTGTGTAACAGATTAGAAGGCAACATTTTTGGGAATGGAAAAAAAAATCACCCCTTACTGGTTTTGTTACTGCTTCGTTCTTGCTGGAATATCTTGAATTCTCCAGGTTCAAAGAAAGAAAAGTTCGTAATATCCGACTTGAAGGAAACATTCAACATTCAAGATCCCGTGATTATGTCGTCTAGCGACTGAACCACGAACTATTCTGCACTCGAGTCCGTTTGGCTGATCACCTAAGTCAGAAGAACTCCCTAATTTTCGATTGCATTTGTGCTGTCTTTGACTCACAATCCCCAGTCGGAAAAAAATAACAACAATAAAATACTTACAAATTTGTCTGCCTGAGCCTTCAGCTTCAAATAGTTCAATGAAGTCTTGTTCGCCAAATCTGGACTCCAAGACGTACTATTGGAGAGAGGTAATACAACGTAGTAGACTTTGTCTTTCGACTTGTCTGCCGCTCGGCACTTTCCATCTGAGTCTTTTACCTTCGGGAACTGGCATTCACACGAGTATCCCTTTCTGTTTAGGTCACGAACACATGTGGCGTCAATATCTCGACATTCCTTAAGGGCTTCGTCAGATTTACACTTGTCGACTTTTACAACGTTCTCATCTGAAAACAGTTAAAGAAATTAGACAGGAAACATCCTTGCATTGGCAATATCGAGATCACTCACTTCCGGATGTAAACCAGGGTATTAGACAGTGCAAATGGATACGTTAGCTGAATTTTCTTAGAGCTATATTTCGGACCTTCTTGGCAGAAGGCCAAGTCGCTCAAGCAGGCTCAAAGTCGCTCAAGCTGGAAAAACGAACTTGTGGAAAAAAAATAGGGTCCAGGAAAACCGGGGGACGATCACAGGAAGCATTCTTGCATGGGCATTTGTAGATCTCAGTTTATAATTCGAAATAGGATTAAAAAAGACCGGGATGATCTAATGGGTTGCTTCGGATGTTCAAGAATTTCAGATAAACTCCTACAGAAAAGTCTAAAAGATTTGTTGTTTGATGAAAAAGCAAAGAAAAAACCGACGATTTGGTAGCTTACATATCTGACACTGTTTATTTTAGGTTCCTATCTTATTTTGCCGTATTAGTACCAGAAAGGTGTACCCACTAAGCTTATCAAACACTACCTTTAATTAGTGAGGCGGCGAAGATAACACGTTTGGGCTAAAGGTTAATTTATAATTTGATAGCGCTTAACGGGTATTCACTAGATTGCATGTTCGTTTTTCTAGCTGGATCAAGAAGTCTGAATAGGACCCTTGCCAAGAATGTCCAGAACGTTGCCAGGATAAACAACCACTGACTTAATCGTTTAGCGCAATCAAATATGTTTCAGGGGATAGGAAGTTGAAGCTTCGGGTTGTAACTAGGGATTGCAGACTTAGTGGGCATCGTCGTACACCCTCCAAGACTCCGGGTAGGAACTCAATTTGCTTCTTGTACACCTGTTTTAACAGTGAACAACCCAACTTACTTAACAGGCTAAGATATTATTTATCATAATGATAAGATATAATATTAAAACACAGAAATTATACATTTTATGATATTAGGTTTAACCTTACCTGTACATCCCTTTACGGAGGAGATGAAACCAGGACTGCACTGGCAGCTGAAGAATCCATAGAAGTCAGTACAAGTGGCCTTTGAATCCCCACCAGCGATGCAGGGGTTGTTTTCGCAGTCATCTATATCTTGACAGATGTTGTTTTTGCTGGCGTATCTAAAGCAAAAAGAACACTTTGCAGTCTTCTTTTTAAACAAATATTCACTATATTTAACGGGGAATAGATCCAGTCATAGGAAAATAACAAATTCTAGCCCTGTGCTACAATATTAAGGCATATGCTAACAGCTAACCACGAAAGTTGATTTGAAAAAAATCATTTCAGCTTTTCAATTTATCTGATTTTAATGGTGTACTTTCCCCTTGCCTTAGGGTAGTGTGCTCCAGAGATGGAAGAATGTGCTATTTGGATGCGGTGTACCCTATTTTTGGAGGATTTTACACCAGAACTAAGGGCTTCTTTTTGACTGAATAGCTCTCAGTAGTTAAGTTCCCTTCATGAGAGATATAGAAGGAGTTTTGTTCCAGCAGTTGTACAATAACCGATAAGTTCGTCCTCTTTAGTGTTTTTTTTTCCTTCGTTACAAAGTGTTATGCATTCCTCATTTTGTATGACAAAAAGGTCAAATTTGGCGGTAACGCTGTGACAGCTGCTTTCGAAAAATAGAATTCTATTCCATTCTAGTTAACCAATCTAAATTTTATTTTTTGGCTAACAAATTATTGTTTATGCCAATAAGCTACAGGAATAAATCCATATTTAAGATCAAAGATATGCAGTCTTAGGAATAAAAACTGTTCTTTCTCTCAATCACAAATACTCTCAAATACAAGCTCATGACTCATGACAATCACAAATCCTCTCAAATAAAAGCTCATGACAAGTGAATTTCGTTGTATTAAAAACTGCACTAAGCATTTTCTCCTTCCTCGGCTTTTCCGTCAAAATATCTTGTATATATTTTGACTTTAGAGATGTTCTTTTAATGTAAGAGAGACAACTCTTTGAAATTATAAACTACCGGTTTTGCCCATTTTACATTCATAATGTGGGTGATCTAGACATTGCAATCCGAGAATGTTTACGAATTAGTTTCCTCGATGCTTTTAGGTCGTTTTATTTTAAGAAGTTTTACCCGACAGGTTGTCACCCTCAAACTACAAGAGCCTCTAAAACGTAAACTGTAAGAAAGAAACTTCTGTACATTTCTAAATGGGTACCAATGGTCCACTATCAAAAACCTGATAACGTCTGGTCTTGTTATGAATGCACTTTCGTTTCTAAATTTTTCTAGAAAAATAGAAGAACAATCCAAGCCGCGTTCGATTCGACTAGCGGAAGTCATCCCCAGAGTTGCTCTTTTTCTCTGCTGTCGTTCTATTTAGTAAGAAGTCGACCGAACAAGTCAACAGAGAATTGCCAATTGAACGCTTCCTGACAAAAAATCTGAAGACATGTACTCTTTATACTCCATAGAGAGATTGCACCCTACCCGAGAAAAAGAATATTGCTACACCATCACGGCTGTCTCTCGAGTGGATTGCCTCTATTCGTTGTGTAGGCTGCAATCTCTCTATGACTCACAATATTTGAAACTTCCGCCTCCTTTATTGGTTAACTTGAAACAAATGACAATTTCTCCCCGTCGTTGAAAGTCAACTTTTCCTCAACCTTCAGGTCGACTTTGATAAATCGAACGCTCCAAGTTAACCGAGAATCGCAAATAAAACGACTGACTGACGATTTCAGTTAACTTGAAAAGTGAATCGAACGCGGCTCTAGTATAGGCTTGAGGCTGATAAAGCTTTTTCACTTTATGATCTAGACATATTTTCTTACCCAGAACTGCATGTGCATTTTGGTCCATCATCTGAATCGCTGCAGAGAGCATACTTGTCAAGACCGGCTACGCAGGTATTCACAAGCTTGCAAGTAAGACCTTTCTTGGTCACTGCTATGGTTGTCAAGTCCATGGTAACACTGGGAACGGCTTGAAGATTAACTTTGGAAGGGTCAGCGAACTGGGACTTCAGACCAGCGACAAAGGTAGCAACTTCAACTCGAGCGTTTAGGTAGAAGTTAACCCTGATGAAATTGTCGCTTGTTTTTTCTATGCTTTCAAACACTGCATTTTGGGTGGCAAAAAGTAACCGAATCTGTTGAAGAAAAGAAATATTAGTAAATGTCTACAGGCATAAAACTATTCCAATATTCATGTTCATCGCTTTTTCCATCTGAATAGTCTCCATCTGAATTTTATTTAGACTATTTTCACCGCATACCTTATAAGTAGACCTAGACTTGTTCAATTCCTTGATACTGTTATCAGGAACCAATCATATATTAAGAATGTATATTTTGCTATAGTAGTCAGTGAGTCTGTTATTATACTGTCACTCTTGTACCAGTTTTGCAAATCTAAATTTCTCCGCTGAAAAAGTCCGATCCGGAGAGGTTGTCGTAACAGAGGAATTCTCCTCGGAAACACTCTCTGAATGTTGGAGGCAATCTTCTTGTAACCAAGGAAAAAATTTGATGTCTTAGGATAACAATTGGGCAAACTATGCGAAAGATTTGCGAAGAAGCCGTCAAATTAGCTGCTAAAGGAATTAGATTTGGTTACTACACAATTGTGCCGAACAGTTCCAGGTGTAGCAGACCTGGGCTTGGGAAGTTATATACTGCCTTTTGCGCACCGTATGCTAACTTCCTTGCTGGATTACGTTCTATACTTAGAAGAAAGGACCTTCGACGCCTACGCTTGACATCAGATACCTGAGATTTCTTCTCTACCTACCACGGCGCACACGGAGCCGGTACCTGACCTGCCGTTTGTTAATTTCCGACCTATTGTTGGCGCTTGAATCCGTTTGCTCCAATTGTGTTCTCCGATTGGAAACTTACATCTCAATGATCCAATCAATGTGATTCTAAATTATTGAATCTTTATGGAGAATATTTTTTTTTATATTTATTTGTCTTTTTTGACTGCACTTAAGACCTTGAGCAGTGCGACATAAATCCTTCATTCATTCATTCAGAATAAGCCCTATTGAACATCCTGACCGACAAATAGTTCAAACCAACGGGAAAAGTAATGCATCTCTTGGAGCAGATAATGTATCCGTTGGTAGAAGTTTGTGGAGATGAGGATGAAAGTGTGGTGCTTGTTTTGTGTGAATGTCAAGAATTAAGAGATCTGAGGAATGAAGTGTTTCGACAATGCCTGAGAGTGTTCGATGAAAAATACATATTTGGCATGATTGGTAGTCGTTAGTTTGGCGATGTGAGGCGTCTGGCAGAGAGTCACCTTTCGTCCTGAAAGTCACCTTTCAAAATCGGAGACTATGCTTTGAGTAGGGTAATAGATCGTTTTCTTTATTTCTTTTGCTGCCATTGCCGTTTATCTTTTTTGTATGATACATATAAAAGAAATGTACAGTATTACAGTACTGATACATATAGGAATCCCCGCAGATATTTGATCTAGTGATTTAGGATGGACCTGTCGCAAGATTCAAATTTCCGACCGGTTCCACAACAGAATTTCTGAAAACAAGATTGAAAGCTATTACTGTATGATGCTGAATAGACGATAGACTAGTCAGATAGCTAGAAACAAAATTTGGATATATTTTCGGCATGCATGACTTCGAATACTTGAGGTACAGTTGACTCTTGACCTCGAATACTTTTAATGTATATTTTCTAATAAGCGGATTTACTTCATTGTTGACTCCGCCTGCATACATGCAGCCAGTCCCAAGCCTGGATAAAGGAGGAGGGTGAGCAGAAACTTTGCAAGTTTCTCTCAGAAGCGTCCGCGCTGAAAACATCCTGCAATTGAAACATCCCCGAAATAGTTTGCTTGTTTTCCGAAGCTTTGTTGAACGAAGCTCTCTGATAAATGACGACGAACATGGACCATCCCCGGACACGATTTCAAACGAAAACGAAAATGGACCGCCCCCGGACACGATTTATGAAAGCAAACGTACCCCTGAAAATCGGATTTTGGAACGTCAGAACCATGTCACAACTCTCAAAAACTGAACAGGTGTTAAAAGAAATGTCACGCTACCGGCTTGATTTGTTGGCAATCTCAGAATCGCGATGGACAGGCAATGGCTTAGAGAGACTGAATGCCCTCGGCCAAACAATCATATATAGTGGACCCGAAAAAAGAAGGGAAGCAGGCGTAGCTCTTCTGCTATCCAAGCAAGCGTCCAATGCGCTTCTGACATGGAAACCGGTAAACGAGAGAATTCTTTGGGCTCGCTTTGTCGGGGCCCACGCCAAACTCTCTGTGGTAGTCTGCTATGCCCCAACCAACGAAGCAGACGACAGCACCAAGGAAGAATTCTACAACACTCTCCAGGCCGTAGCCAAAGACATCCCACGTCACGACGTTACCTGCTTCGTTGGTGATTTCAACGCAAAAGTCGGGTCCGACAGGTCTTACTGTCCAGAAGTTCTGGGCCCGTATGGACTCAGTGACCTAAACGAAAATGGTGCCCTGCTTGTGGATTTTGCGCTGACGAACGACCTGATTGTTGGAGGGACCCAGTTTCCTCACAAGCGGATTCATATGCACACGTGGAACTCCCCGGATGGTAAAACCCACAACCAAATAGACCATTTCCTTATAAGCCGGAAGTTCAGATCAAGCCTAAGCGATGTCAGGACTTTCAGAGGAGCCGACGTATACAGTGACCATGCACTTGTGGTAGCCAAAGTGGCCTTGAAGTTGAAGTCGAAGCCTCGCAAGACCGAAAATCAACGGCCTTACAACTCGGAGAAGCTGTCTGAAATCCCGACAAAAGCCGAATTTCGCCTAGGCCTCAGAAACAGGTTCGAAGCTCTCGATCTCACCCTAGGTGAGACAGGAGAGTCGCTGTGGACCTCTATTAAGGACACTTTCGAACGCACGGCCTCCGAAGTACTCGGTCGAAAACCTTGTGCGAAAGATCAGTGGATCTCCCCCCGGACTTGGGATCTCTTCGAGGAACGTCGTCAACTAAAACAGGATCTTCTGTCAAAAGGCACCGAAACCTCCGACATCACGAAGAACCACCTGTACCAGGCCAAGGACAAGGAGGTGAAAAAGAGCGCAAGGTCAGATAGGCGGACCCACACAGACAACAAAGCCCAATTGGCTGAAGAGGCTGCAAAGAGGGGCGACTCCAGGACGGTGTATAGACTCACAAACGAAATAATTGGCAAAAAGAAGAACTCCAACAGCGCCATCAAGGACGAACAGGGCAATTTGGTGTCCGAACCTGAAGCTGTCGCCGAAGTCTGGGTACAGCACTTCGAAAGAATCCTGAATCGACCCAGCCCTGCTGATCCCCCTGCTATACCCGAAACTCCATTCCTAACCCTACAAATAAGCGAAGACCCCCCATCAGCTGAAGAGGTCAAAGCAGCATCGCAAAAACTGAAGAATGGAAAAGCGACAGGAGACGATCTCATATCCGCCGAGATGATAAAGACTTCGTTGACCGACTGCATGAGTATTTGGCTTCTTCTTTTCGCAACAATATGGACGACGGCAAGAGTACCAGTGGACTGGACGAAGAGCACCCTCATCAAACTCTTCAAAAAGGGTGATGCCATGAAATGCGACAACTACAGAGGCATAAGTCTGATGTCCATTCCGGGAAAACTCTTCGCTCATGTCATACTGAGACGCATCCAAACAGCGATCGATGAGCACCTACGAGAAGAACAGCATGGTTTCCGACCCAAAAGGTCATGTGCTGACCTAGTATACGTCCTGCGCATGATCATAGAGGAGTCCAACGAATGGAACCAAAAGATCACATGGCTTTCATCGACTTCGAGAAAGCTTTCGACTCCATAGACCGCAATACCTTATGGAAGATCCTCGGTTTCTACGGAATCCCGCCGAAACTTGTGGCGCTCATCATGGCCCTATACGAGGACACGGAGTGCTGCGTGCGACTAGAAGACGGCAACACCAGATACTTTCGCATAATGTCCGGAGTCAAGCAAGGGTGTGTTCTTTCCCCATTCCTCTTCGTTCTTGTCATGGACTTCATCCTACGGGACTGCACTGGCTACGGAATCGAGCTTTCCAACAACCGACGCCTCGCTGACCTTGATTTCGCCGATGACGTTGGACTCCTGGAATCCAGTAAGACAAGGCTACAGGAGTTGATGAACACAATCGAAGAGAAAGCCAGCCAGTTGGGTCTCCGGATTAACTCCGACAAAACGAAGAGCATGGCAACCAGCGACTCCCCTTTAAATCTGAGATGTGCGGGAAAGGACATCGAGCAAGTCCTGGAATTCAGATACTTAGGAAGCACCGTGGAAAAGGACGGCTCAAACGCCAGAGAAATTCAACTTCGCATTGGCCAAGCAAGCGGAGCCTTCAACCGCTTGAGACCCGTCTGGAGATCCAGGAAATACTCCACAAAGCTGAAGCTGCGCCTGCTGAACAGTAATGTCCTGTCCATTCTGCTGTGTCACAGTGAATGTTGGAAGCTCAACATGCAGCAGGAGAAGAGGATTCTTGCCTTCGAGACGAATTGTCTCCGGAGAATCCTCAACATAACTTGGCAGCAGCGAGTATCGAACCAGGAGGTACGCCGTCTCACTGGTCAGCCGCTGATAACAGACGTTATCCGAAAAAGAAGATGGCGATACTTGGGCCACGTCCTTCGCATGGACGAATCCAGGTTGCCAAACAACATCTTCCATTGGCAACCAAAAGGAAGACGTCGAAGGGGACGACCGAGAAATACGATCCGTCGCACCTACCAGAGGGACCTTGCAAACGTCCACGCAAGTCTGCAACCTGAGTGGGAAGATGTCCTGGCGGCAGCCCACCAGAGGGAAGACTGGCGCCTATTCGTGGATGCCCTGGGTGCCTCTGGTGGCACAGGAGGATCTAAGGTCTAAGGTAAGGTTGAGTCGGTTCCATTGTAGGGGTGTTCTTTTTGTTTTAGCTTATTTAGTGACAAGTAGAAAAGGTGGAGGTGGAGAAAAGGATCGTGGGTCAAGATTTTGCAGTCCTAATCTGCTAATAAGATAGTCACCAGAAGCTTTTAAGGTCTAACACATCTTTTGTTTTCTATGTGGTTCAGAATAAGGACTTCAAAGTAGACAATTAGGCTTTCGATATGCCAATACTCTACAGCTGTGAATAAAAATATAAGAGAAACAGAAAATCTTACCACAATCCGAATTGTTCTGACGTATTGAATATAAAATTCAGTTTTGCTGGATGATAGAGACACTTCCCAGGTGTTTCTTAGGACTAGAGTTGCTCTGTAGGGGTTGAGAGAAGCGTCTAAAGAAAGATAGGATTTTAAGAAACATATTCCATTTTCATGTTCCGTCACCTTGGCTTTTCAGGTGTACTTTTTTTTACCGATGAAAGACACCTCATTTCTACAACTTTTGCAATGACGCCAATTCGTTTCTTCATTCTTATACTCCGATTCTAAATCAGAAGAATTCTAGCGTTTTCAATATTTAGATCAATTCATTCAAGTCTCGATTTCAAACCAGGACACGGCAAGACAGTGGGATTATATGACAGAGGGGTGTAACCAGAAGGCGAGAAAAGATTTCAGGTTTCAAAAATTCTTGGCCTGAATGACAACCCATTTCGATAAAAACACAATTTAAAAAAAAATAAGACATCCAAAAGTTTTGCAAACATCAACTGTTTCGAAATTTATATCTACATACCGCAAAGGTGGCACTGCTAAAATTATTTATAGATTCTTTATTTAGTGTCACTTCTTTGTTGGAAAGGAGTGACAAGCGAGGAGCAAGAGGGGTAGAGGTTTCATAATAGTATGATGTCTTGGTGGAAGGAAAGGCTTCTGTTCTCAAGGCGATGGCAATTAAAGTTTTCAAACAGTTTACTTTAAGTCTGTCTGTACTGGCAGGGTAAACCTGTTGACAAACAGGACCGCTCAACCTCCCTACCATAGTCTGCAGAATAACCGTAGTGAAATGGTGCTGACAAACAAAGTGAATCCAGTGTCTGCTAGGATTCTGCTCAGCAACTCAGGCCCCTCTCAGTGCACCTGGTAGTATTAAAGGAACTGTTTAGGTGATTTGTTCAAGCTAGTTCCATAAAATGCCTCTTCAATACCAGAGTGATCCAGAAAACACTGTCAGATCTCACTTCCGAAACATTCAAGAAGGTGCAGGAAAACTACACTGGAAATATAAGTGGAACCTCCCTTCTTACTCATACTTACTATGGTGAATAAGAGACCAGTTCTTGAGCAAACTTCAACAGATCTTAATTGCTACAAAGTGCAGATTAAGGAGATTAAGCTAGGTAATCAAATCTAGTTCTAGGCAAATCTTAGCTTCTATTTGACACAAACCCACTCTTTCTTGTGGGCAACCTTCAACAACAGTCAATATTCCAGGCATGAAACATTCTTATTTTTGTATAGCCTTAAATTTCAAGCAAGAAAAAAAATGAAAATGAAAGAAAAGATTCGCAAGAAGTGAGCTACTACATACTGGATTCTTTTGTTTTTAAAAAGGACTAGATTAGGCTATATCTTTTACCTCATACAGTATATGTTTCAATTTAAACGTTCTTCTGAAATCCCGCTTTGTTTAGATTTATTGACAGTCGGGTAATTTTGAACACCGATTGTTATAGACTACTTGATGGATATCAATTTCTTACCAACGTCACACTGCTTTATTCCGTTTTGATTGACTATCACGGTTGGAAATTTACACTCGCAGATATATCCATCAGCGTTCGCAGCTTGAGCACAGACGGAGTTAGTTGCCCTGCACTTCGCTGCAATGGCTTTGTCTTCACATTTGTTGACGACCGTCAGTTTGGTTTCTAAAAAAAAAGAAATGTAACTTAAATGCGTTAAACACCTAGCCATTTTTCCATATTTCCTTTTTCATCTGTGACGAAGATTTTGTATACCTTAATAGTCCCTTTTTTTCATTTTATTTTATTTTTATCCTCTGCATTTACTACGTTAATGAATCTCAATGTAATTGTGTTGAGAGAGAAACACTTTGTTTTTTTCCCGTTTTTTATCCTAGCACATTGGTTTCCGCTTATTATTGGAAATTGGTAAGGGTCTAACCTTTGCGTTTTTTACGGAAAGTGCGGGCATTACGGAAAGTTCAAGCTCAGTAGAACTCTTGCCTGGGGCCAACAAGGGTGTTTTTTGCTTGTCATGGTGCTTCCTTTAAAGCAAGCGATAGAAGCACAGTTGACGTTAGACTTCTTTATCTATTTATCTGAAGAATTAAAAACCTATAAACTATAAAATCAAAATCTTCTGTTTAAACGGTGTGACCTTTGGCACCATTTTTTGCTTGTGCATAGCACACACTGAATGAGTATGTATATTATTTTATTTTATATGTTTTCTTCAAGTGATATTTCGGCATTCTTGCCAAGGGTCAAAGAACCGTAGCAGGAAGAGGACCCTTGTCTTGAAGGGCGAAAATATTGTGAAGAATATCCCACAGTCACTTTGGCTAAGGGTATTTATAATTGTCAATATCACGAAACCATGCAGGCTAGTTATCTTAGGCAGGGTTGTCTTACGTTGCACGATAGTTTGAATTTTCATTCTATATTGTTTTTGGTCCTACGTATGACTTGAATTTTCCCTCTATTTCAGAAAATGCTCACTTGTGTAATTTTTGCAGCAAGGATTCCGACCAGAACTAACCATTTCCCGTTTTTTTTCGTCATAGAAATAAAATTCAGATGTATCGTTTAGCAGCGGTGCTTCCGACCCAGAGTGAACATTTCAAAAAAAATTTCTTCATGAAAATACAACTACACTCTGAATTCACTCACTGTTTTAGTCACTCTTTAAATTTTTTGACTCTGGCAACCCTGATCTTAGGGGGTAGGGAAACTGCATCAACACATCACAGAGAAAATCTTTTATAATCACCTTATTTTAGTGTCCTTGACATTCGCTGTTGTACCGAAATGATTTTTTTTAAAGCAATAACCACCCTCCTCTCCAAACTGAAAGAATTCAGGAAAACCTAGGAGCTTTTAATAGTTGCGTTGTTTATCGAAGTTTTGTTCGCCGTTGTAGTAGCCCGGTCGACGTTTCTTCGACAATTCAAGCAAACTTTGAACTGGCTAGCTCACGAAGTTCGACGGTCAGAGTTTGAAGGACAAAGAAACTGTGACCGGCGACCGAGAACGGCAATTAAACAAATCTCTTTGGTGTTGAGAGAAATTCAAACTTCGATCAAAAACGCAACTAATGTCTTTTAGAAACGAAATCTGACAAAAAGCGTGAAGTGAGTTTGCGTGGAGCACTTTTTATGTGGTATTTATGTGGCCTGTATAAAGGCATAGGGGGTCTATAAGCTTGGAAAAAGAAACATAATAATGTTTGGATACCAAATAAAACGGTACCAGGGAGAAAAGTCTCCTAAATAGTCAACTTGAGTAAGGTAAATCGAAAGCTGTACGGATTTCATAGGATTCGTCTTACCGGTACAAGTGTCATCGCCAACAGTATATCCGATTGGGCAAACACATTCGTATGTTCCAACTTTGTTGTCACAGACGGCATCTGGGGTACCACCAGCTTTACAAGGGTTTTTCGAGTACGAACATTCATTGATATCTGAAATGAAAAGTTTTTAGTAACATATAAGGAATTGGGAATAAATGAGAAAAATACGCATAAATGTGTAATTTATATGTGGGACAATTTTTCAAAAGAATAAAAAAGACTGAAAAAATGTTTCAAATAGTTCAAAGTTTAATGAGGATAATAAACAATGTAATATTTCTTTGTCTCGGTGGCTGTCACACTACTCCCCAATTTTCTCGAAATAAACAGTTGTTTAACTTGTAACCATTTCGATTGACATTACAGTTTTCGGCCCGAATGGAAACTTTGGATTTTTTTTTCGTAGGTCACTCGTAAGCCGTTTTTCATAAGCTGGCCGTGCAATGCAGATAGGTTTTTGGAATCCCAAAACGTAAGGGGAGGGATACCTATGACATCACAAAAGTTGTCCGTCTGTCCGTCCGTCTGTCTGTCCGTCTGTAAGCACGATAACTCTCGAAGAAAATGAGGTATTTTGATGAAACTTGGTGGGAGGAACCTTTAGGTCAAGAGAAAGGTCCGGTTCGTAAATGGGCTCTGTTGCCCTATATTTTAAGGGTGTGGTTGGGGTTTCAAATTAAGGGGCAACAAAAATATTTTTTAAAAGCTATTGAGATAGTGGATTTAAGGGCAATGAGACACGCTGAATCAGAATATGACAGATATTTGCTCGCCTGACAATTAGTTCACCGGGAATCCGGCGAAAACCTGTCACAAAATTTGTCAACCAATCTTCAGCTATAGCAGTCCCTACCCCTTTATTCTCAAACAAGTATAGCTCTGCGCGTTGATAACGAGATTCATTTGTTTATCCTATGGATGTTGGAGGGACCTAGTGTCATCGAAGGTCGAAGGGGTTGATATAGTTTTCAAACGAGGAAATATGTTGTTCAAGTAAGGATGCTGTTCAATGAGCATTCACCGGTAAAGTACAGGTTAATTTCATAGATGGGTTCATTAGTCCTGTCTTTAGAGGCAGAGGAGGGGTTTCGAACTTACGGTAAGAACATGTATGTTTTATAAGCTAATAAGATATTCACTGAGGGAGAGGGCAAGGAGGTTGAATCCATATCCGAACTTAGATTTCTTGCTGGACAAATGGTTCATCACGAATTCGGCCGAAACACGAAGTTTGGATGAGGCTCGCAGTTGTTTCTGAAATCGATTAGAGATTCGGTATCACGGCAATTAGACATGCTGGATCCACTTTTGAACTTTATTTTAACAGTAAAAATTTTCAAGGAATCTGATGAAAGAATGGCGATCTTTGGGATTCCATCCAAAACCTTTGGTCTTGTTTCCTTGGAACTACTCTTATATTTATAGTTCTGGGAGAAGGAACATGGTCCACCAGACTAAATATATAAAATAATGAAAATTTAAAAACATTCGACTATCTTTTTATGAAGGTGTTTCCGACTGTATTATTTAATTATAAATCAAGCGTAAAGCATCACGGGTACCCATACATACATGGTACATGTACCCCCCAACTGGTCAACGCAAAACGAAGGCCCATTCCCTAAATATATTCTGCCCAATACAACAGTAGCCTACTTGTCTAGAATACAGCTTTCAATCTTTCACGAAAGCTTCAGTCACGTTTTTTTTTACAGTTTCGGGATGCATATGACATACGTGTAATTAGCCGTAGTGACAGTCATCATAGTGAGCGACACGTCTACTCTTCCAGATTCTACTAGGTATATTTATACTAGGTACTTGTATCAGGTTTAAAATCACTATCGCTCCACATGCTCCAAAACTGATGCAGAGCTAAAACTCAATCTGCAAAAGTAACCAGCAATTTCTTGCAACTCTTTAATGGGTTCTATCAAAGCGTTAGGCAGTCAATAAAGTGAATTGTCAACTCAGCTGGTGAAAGTTCATTTGTCAAAATACCCTAGTGGATGAGCGATAAAGAGAAAAGTGAAGAACAATGTCAACTTACCAGAGCAAATTCCGACATCATTTAAAAAGAAACCTGGACCGCAGTGACAAGTATTCTTAATGCAGACAGCAGAGTAGTCCCCACCAAGTTTGCACTTCTCGTCTTTACACTGAGCTAGAATGAGACATAGTAAATTAATAGTATTTTTTTTACCTTCAATGTTATGCTTCGTCTAAATAGTTTTACTTTGGGATATCATCCCTTTCCAGATCAAGAGCTATGCTGAGATTTTCGTTCGGAAAAATCCACATAAAACATTCGAAACAACGTACTAAAATATACAAACATACAACACGCAAATTTAAGACACACAAAACGGAATCCGCCGTACACCCTGAAGACATATTATGCAGCTGTCCAGAACCAATCTAAAAATGAGCTTTCAATTCTGGCTTTTCGGACAAAGGACAAGTGTTTATTTTAATTGTAAATGTGCAGTTCACCACTTTAAATTTCAGCTGAGTAAAAGAAGATACAAAAAGTTTAATGGAAAAAATAAGAAAACCGAATGGAGAAAAATCTTTATTTTGGATCTAAAGTTACTTTTAGAGAATAAATAGGTAGCTGACCAAGACAAGATTTACTGAGTTTTCTAAGATCAAGAAAATAGCCTAAAATAAGTCTATTTAACTTTTTATAAGTTCAAGCTGCCTTCGAGTCTCTTTAATACATTTGAAATAGTATGCTTGCTTCAGCTAGACCAAACATGTGTAGTATTCAGACTTCATCATCACTAGCTGCAAACCAATGTGACATGTTCCCTTGATTCTGGATTGGACCGAACTTCATACATTCCACAAATTTTCTGGACATTTTATCACGAACTTGTAGTATCCAGAAGGCTGCCTAAAATACCAACAATGTTTTGTAAAACGAGAACTGAAAAGTGTTCTATATATGTGAAATACAAGCTTAAATAAATATTTCAGTTCCTTACCAGCGCAAGAGAAAGATCCAATAGTGTTCGTGCAAACTGAACCAGCTTCACAACTGTTCGCTTCGAAGCATTCGTCAATGTCAACACACACGCCTTTCTCATCCTTGAACCTACGTATAAAATAAGAATTATACTTCATATACTTAGGGATATGCAACATTCATCAATATCTGTAAATATATCTGATGAAGCGATCATAGCTCAGATTGCCAGATACAACTCTGGTATTGTTGCTCATCCTTGGGCAACCATTTTGAGGCAGTAGTTCTGTCTTTTGTATTTTTGTATTTAGGTATCCACATCGTTCTTTGTTTTTCTGTATTAGTGTATTCTCTCGTAGTGTGTTTCTCGTTTTCTTTTTATCTTTTACTCCATCTGTTTTCATGTGATGGGAAATAAATATATACATACATACATACATACATTAAAGTTGGTAGCTGCTATTTAGTCTAGAGCTGATATTATTGGTAAAGAAAGAATCGAAACGGTACTCTTTCTTGCCCTATAAGCTCTTTATACACCAGTATACTGCCCTGTCAGCCAATGACACCCTGAACCGTTTTTTTTAGTGACCAAATACAATAGAGCGTTTAGTATTGTCAGCCTCTGTATGTCATGGTATTATTAATTCCTTTAGAGAATGTTTATTTTAAGTTCATTTATTCTGTTTGAATGTTTTCCACCCCATTTATAGAAAAACAACTGTAAAACTGAGTCGCCAACCATTGAGGAATTACCGAAGAGATAAATTTACATATTGTTCAAGATCTTCCAACATGGATAAGACAATGACTAAAAGCATTCCAGTCTCTTAGTGTCTGCCAAAAGTCCAGCCCACCTGATTTAACTGTCCAGGTCCCTGCAACCCTTCCAGAATGTTGCAATAGGTTATTTTTCTCGTCACAAGTTGCAATCATTTACTTGATTTAATGGTTGCACAAACTATGCAAAAGATTTGCTAGGAAGCGTTCAAATTAGCCGCTAGTCAAATTCGGATGCGTTGAAACTTGAAGCAAACGTACATCGTTCGAGGTGTAGCAAACCTGGGCTTTGAAGTTGTATATTGCCTAAATTGTGTTCCTCGTACTTCAGATTTCTGCAATTTTAACTGTGCCTACCTGCACGTGGAACCGCTTCCTCATCCACCCTTTCTGAATTTCTGACCCATTGCTGAAACTTGAAAACCTCTCCTCTCATTTGTTTTCTCAGATCGAATAACAAAGCCTTCCCCGACTCCCTCAGTGTGACTCTAAAGTAGTTGAGATACCACTGTGGAAACTTTTTTTGTGTATGTTATTAGTATTTAGTCCTTTGCAGGATCCTGCATAAAGCTTTTAAATCGAGAAGAACGCTTTAACTTGTTCTTATTGAAAAAGTGAACTCTTTCCGTAGCAATGTTAGTTGTGTTGCGAGAGCAACACTTTGGTTTTGTCCTCGTTTTTTTTTTTTTTTTTTTTTTTTTTCCATGACTCCGATTTCATTTTATTCCTGGTAACTGAGAAGGGTCTAACCTGTGCGGTTTTTACGGACAGTGTGGACCTTAGGCCGGATTGATGAATATGACATTACATTTTGGAAATCTCCGTAGAACTCTTGCCTGGGGCCAATAAGGATGGTTTTTGCTTGTCCTCGAGCCAGATCCTACGGTTTGCGAAGTGGAGTGGAGTTGTATAGCCTATGTCAGAGAGGACTATCTGAAGTTGTGTAGCGAACCTTTCGTTTCATCAAAAGATGTTTCTGCTTTCGAGTGGAAAGCTCCGTTCTAGCACGCAAGCAGGCAGGCACCAGTTTCAAATTGAAGATGGACTAAAATCTATAAGTGTTAAATATATGCGGCAGTTACACGGCCCCACAGCCAACATATCTTCTTTGAGTGATAAATAGAAAAATCTACAGAGACAAAAAAGTGGCTTTTTCCCACGGGTCCGAAAGTGCTGCCATCTATTGTTTCTGTCCATGTCTGCGACGATTTCAGCTGAGTTTATAATTTTTTTTTTTTGCACTTTGGTTTGTGGTAGAGTAACGGTATCAGATGTGCCTCTTAAACTTTAAAAGTTCTCTCATTGCTAAAGAAACTAAAGCTTATCCTTTGCTCCTTTCTAAGTCGTGACGTTAGAAAGTTGGCCTACGGCAGAAAAGTCAACTTTTGAACTAAGACAGGTAGAATTTTTTTTTTCGACGGCAATCGATAGCCATTGATGAGCTGATCAAAGTATATATCATCCATTTTTTGGTACAAAAATTCCTTCATGAGGTACATTGAAACCAAAAATAGGCGATACCAGTTATGATACATATAGGGGACTTTTAAGCAACAGTCAACTGTTAGCCCATAATCATCTTCGGTAATGAGGGGTTTGCAGCTTTTGCTAGTTGGTATAACTGTTATTTGTTTCCGGTGTATTCGATAGTAAGAACAATTTGGTTCCCAATGGTAAGACATGCAAGGGACTTGTAAGTAATAATCGGCTTTTATGCTACAATCATCTTCTGCGATGATGGGTTTGCAGCTTTTGCTAGCTGGTGTACCCATTATTTGTTTCCGGTTAACTTAATGTATATCACGGGAGAGGGACTTGTAAGTAGGAATCGGTTCACGAGGGGCTAGGAATTTTTGCAAATGGGTGCACATTGTATTCTATTTCTATAAATCTGACGGTAAGAAAATTTGTGTCGATGGTCTATCAATGTAACCGAGGATTAACTGTTTCCGCAACGGATACAAACGAAAATGTAAAGCAATGAGGTAGTTTCATAATAATTAATAGTGTCATCTGTGGTATTTTAATCCTGAAAAGTTACGGATAGCTTTCTATTACCAACTAGATTATATAAGATATTGTTCCAAGTTTTCATCCGTCACGATGTCTACGATTGAAAAGGATAAAGTACAACTGACTGCAAAGTTAATTTAGTCCCTTCTTCCTATATTATTTTGTTGTTGTTTTTACAACGCTGAAGAATACCTTTTGATCATATGATTAATTTTTTTTAGAACATCCCATTTAAAAAGCTTATGCTATAATCATCGTCAGCGATGGGGGGCTTGCAACTTTTGATAGCTGGTATATCCATTATTTGTTTCCGGTGAATTTGATGTCAATCACGGGAGACGGACTTATAAGTAAGAATCGGTTCACGAGGGGCTAGAAATTTTTGAAAATTGGTGCACATTGTATTCGATTTCTGTAAATATGACAGTAAGAAAGTTTGTATCGATGGTCTATCGCTATAACCTAGGATTAACTGTTTACGCAACGGGTACAAACGATACGGTAATGTAAAACAATAAGGTAGTTTTGTAATAATTAATAGTGTCATCTATGGTATTTTAATCCTGAAAAGTTACGGATAGCTTTATAATATCAACTAGATTATATAAGATATTGTTCCAAGTTTTCATCCGTCACGATATCTACGATTGAAAAGGATAAAGTTCAACGTCGACGGCAATCGATAGCCGCTGATGAGCTGATCAAAGTATATGACTTCCATTTTTTTGTAAAAAAATTCCTTTATGAGATACACCAGTTTGAAAGTTTCAAGGGGTTGACAACTTCAGTAGTAAGGTACACACTGAAACCAAAAATAGGCGATACCAGTTGTGAGACATTTAAGGGAGTTGTACGCGACAGGCGACTGTTAGCTCATAATCATCTTCGGCAATGAGGGGTTTGTAGCTCTCGCTAGTTGGCGTACCTGTCATTTGATGAACAATTTGGTTCCCAAATGTAAAACATGCAAGGGACTTGTAAGTAATAATCGGCTGTTATGCTACACAAATCTTCAGCGATGAGGGGTTTGCAACTTTTGCTAGTCGGTGTACCCATTATTTTTATCCGGTGAACTTGATGTCTATCACAGGAAAGGGACTTGTCAGTAGAATCGGTGCACGAGGGGCTAGAAATTTGTGCAAATTGTTGCACATTGTATTCGATTTATATAAATCTGACGGTAAGAAAGTTTGTATCGTTGGTCTATCGCTGTAACCTAGGATTTACTGTTAACGCAACGGGTACAAACGATACTGTAATGTAAAACAAGGTAGTTTCGTAATAATTAATAGTGTCATGTATGGTATTTTAATCCTAAAAAGTTACGGATAGCTTTATAATACCAACTAGATTATATAGGATATTATTCCAAGTTTTCATCCGTCACGATGTCTACGATTGAAAAGGATAAAGTTCAACTGACTGCAAAGTCAATTTAGTCCCTTTTTCCGATATGCTTTTGTTGTGGTTAGGGCAATCGATAGCCCTTGAAGAGCTGATCAAAATATATGCCATCCATTTTTTTGAACAAAAATCCTTCATGAGATAAACCAGTTTGAAAGTTTCAAGGGGTTGACAATTTCAGGAGTAAGGTACACACTGAAACCAAAAATAGGCGATACCAGTTGTGAGACACGTAAGGGACTTGTACGCAACAGTCGACTGTAGGCAACAGTCGACTGTTAGCTCATAATCATCTTCGGCAACGAGGAGTTTGCAGCTTTTGCTAGTTGGTATACCTGTTATTTGTCTCAGGTGTATTCGATGGTAAGAACAATTTTGTTCCAAATTGTAAGACATACATGGGACTTGTAAGTAATAATCGGCTTTTATGCTATAATCATCTTCAGCGATGAGGGGTTTGCAACTTTTGATAGCTAGTGTATCCATTATTTGTTTCCGGTGAATTTGATGTCAATCACGGGAGACGGACTTGTAAGTAAGATCGGTTCACGAGGGGCTAGAAATTTTTGAAAATTGGTGCACATTGTATTCGATTTCTGTAAATATGACAGTAAGATAGTTTGTATCGATGGTCTATCGCTATAACCTAGGATTAACTGTTTACGCAACGGGTACAAACGATACGGTAATGTAAAACAATAAGGTAGTTTTGTAATAATTAATAGTGTCATCTATGGTATTTTAATCCTGAAACGTTACGGATAGCCTTCTCCCGATATTGTTTTGTTGTTGGTTTTACAACGCTAAAGAACAGCTTTTGATTATGTGATTATTCTTTTTAGAACATACCGTTTTAAAAGCTTCGATAAGTTGACAATTTCAGCATTTAACCGACAGCGAAGAAACAAAACCAAAGTGTTGCTCTCGCAACACTTTAGCCGGAGGAGCCGGACAAAGGTTGCCGCAACACTTCACGTTGCCCGGGCAACGTAAGTCTAGTTGTCCTTAATTTTAGCACGAACTTCATATTAAATTTCCAAATCCTTAAGTCCAACTGTGAACCCACATAATGGACACGCCCAACTGAATAAAAAAATAAGTAAAGTGCCTGGGTGAAATTTTTCAGATTCGTCTTTATTTCTCCCAAAGCTAAACCACATCCCAGTAGATATTTTTTTTTGTTTAATGCCCAATCGTCAACCCATTTAAACGACGCTCCCTGTATACAAAATAAAGCCATACAAGAAAGGCACCCAAATGGAAAATTTCTTTGACACTTTTGTGGGCACTTAATGCCGAGACTAATATTGACCTATGCAACGCAGCCGAAATGTTTTACAGAAGTATTCCTATTAGCTAGATTAGCGTTATTTCC
The DNA here is from genome assembly GCA_023053575.1 of Branchinecta lynchi. Classification (NCBI taxonomy): domain Eukaryota; kingdom Metazoa; phylum Arthropoda; class Branchiopoda; order Anostraca; family Branchinectidae; genus Branchinecta; species Branchinecta lynchi. The sequence continues at coordinate 13,601,928 of JAKZAP010000015.1, forward strand.
TATACAAAATGTGCCAAAAAATAATGTTTGTATTGTGGCCGGCGCTTCCTGAAGCTAATTTTGGGTAAAATTTTGACGACGGGTTTCCTTCTAGACCATGTTGGGTCTTGCACCAAATGATTTCCATGTATGTACTAGACGAAAGTTAAACCTATTTTTTTTAACTGTATGTTTCTACAAATAATTTGTCTACAGAACTGGAACTAAGTAATTCACTTTGATTGGAAACTGATCCAAAATGAAACTGATTCATTTTGGACGAACTCATACTACCTCTGGGTACTTACCCTTTACTGCAAATGCATTCTGGTTTATCGGAGGTACTGACAGAGCAGATTGCAGATTTGTCGGCCCCTGCATTACAACCTGTGTACGATCCACACAAGGCCTTAACATCGATGCTGAGTTTGAAGCTGCCAAGATTAATTGAGAATTCAACAAGGCCGGGAACCGTGAATTCTTTGTAGGGCAAACCTTGTATGATAGTAAGAACAGAGGCGCCACTGAAACCTCGGCTTAGGAGAATGTCGAATTCTACTTTGACAAATCCACCAAACTGGACGATGCGGATGAACTTCGCTTGTCCGAAGTTGGAGAGATCTGCCTGTAAGCAATACAACAGAATAGTGCCGTGTTACATGATTCTTTGCATGACTCTCAAGTAATAGTATTGATATTAGTAGTCTACTAAAGTAAGACTTTTGATTTGGTCGTCAAATTCTCTAAAAAAAAATCATATACGTTTTCTCAATGGAGGGAGTGAGGGAGACGTTTTGTCTCCCTCAAGTAACTGGAGAGCTCGATTCCGTCTTGCCGTACCACTATAATAGCCAAAAACCATTCGTCATGAGACTGGGCTTTTCTTTGATGAGAATCAGCCTAGCTTACTCTAAATTGTGCGCAAAATATAACTAGACCAAAAGTTTCGATGAGATACCAAAGGGGGAAATTTTTGGACTTCCTTGATACAGAAATTCGAGCCTGAAAGGTTTCCAGAATACTTAATCTTGCAATGTTTATACTGGCAGTCTCCTTACCTAGACTCACTACACAAGACTTTTCACCGAAAAGAGTATCTAACACTGAGGTTATCATAGGGCTACCAAATTAAAATCTTCCTTGACTCAACAAATTTCTAAACCAAGAAGACCTCTGCTCCTTCAAGATTTGAATGCTAACTTACCCAGCTTACGAAGTTATAGGTATCCCATAACACGTTTTTGGATCCCGAAAACTAGAAGTTGCGACTGCATATTCGAAAATTGATTTGTTTGAATTTGGATACGAAGTTGAAACGAAATTTTGTAGACCTAGTATATGTTTTCTCAGCAAGAAGAGACGAGACTGTAGTCACACAACCCCTTAAAAAGTATGGTACTCACCACTCGCTTCAGTGAAGTAGTAAGCTTGATGTAAGCTGCGGAAGTGGCATCTCCGTAGTCTATGATCCACTTTGTGTTCAAAAGTAATTCGGCATTATAAAGAACGCTTTCGGCGACAGAAGGGTCTAAGAAATATGAGAAAATTATCAACAGAGGTCAAGGATGACGACCATAGACCATAAAAAACGTTACCGGAAGTGAATTCTGCTTAGTCCTTAATCCTCAAGATAAATTTGGCATTGTAAAGGGACTAACCAATCTGAAAAGTGTTTGTACTTGCCTGGCTCGCACGTTCCAGAGTTAAAGGTATTTCCAAGGTCACAAATGCATTCGAAGCCTGTAGCACTTGCTACTGAAGAACATTTCGCAGATCCACACTCGGTTCTGGCTGCCACACTCGAACAAATGTTTGCATCCAGCACAATTTCTGTAACGAAATATTTGTGATACAGATGTATTTGGGTTGTAAGTCAAACACTGATCTATGTCGAGGGTAGGCTACTATAAGACATCTTTTTTTCGTCGTCACTGTGGAAAGATCCGAATTCGCCAAGCTAAGGAACGTTAAACTACCAACTGGAGAAGTACGGAGTCGGTTGACAGGAAACTACCAAATCGACTCATGGGGAGTGGGGGGGGGGGGGGGCTAGACCGGAGAAAAATTAAAGTTGTAAAGTATGGAACTTACTATTTTCTCTTACAATATTGCATTTTGCAATCACGAAGTCGAAGCCTGGTACAGCAACATTCTGAAGTGATGTGACGATGTCTGTCGTATCTTCCACGTTAATCTGTACTGTGGCTGCTACTCCCGTCGCACCCAATTTCTGCAGGGATAAGACGTTGGCAACCCCTTTATTAAGCGCTCCGTTTCCGACGGTGATGAACCTCTTGAGTACCGTATTAATCTGAAATTGTAAACGGTTGTATAAAATGAGACAAAAGCCACACCCTATTTTCAGATTATTCCTGCTTGAACCATTGTTTTCGGAGTAACCGCTCACTAGTAACCGAAAATTACTCTTACCAGGGTTTCAATCTTGGCGACCAAAATTAATGTTTTGGTGGAAATCATGGTCGTGTACTCCTCCTCCCACGCGATCTGGCCAAGCTCGAGCCCGATCTCAATTGACATCAAGGACGTTTCGGTAATGGCAACGCATTTGTCTTCTCCTCGAACTGATGACGGGACTAAGGGGAATTCGCAGCGACAAGAGTATTTTTCTGGCGTCAGGTCCGTTTCGCAGACAGCTCCAAGTCGAGAGCAACTTGTCTTGGCAATTCCATCACAGGAATCAGTCGGAGTCTGAATTTCTGAAAAGTTTTAAGCTTGTTAACACTTTGCCAATGAGCTTCAAAGTAACTATAGTTATCAGGTGGAAAATATAACGAATTGGAAGTAGTCAAAAGTGCTACTTTTTCAGGTCTTGAAACTGAACTTTGCTACAAATAAACATATCCACTTACTGACGCAGCCAAGAGGTCCACTTATAGAGTCAGCAGGGCACACGCAGTTAAATGATCCAATTGTATTTGTGCAAGTAGCATCATCTCCACAAGTCATGCTGTTATTACATTCGTCGATGTCGACACACACGCCATCAAGCTCTTCGAACCTAGGCATAGAAAGAAGAGTAAAACACGCTGCCACTAAGGGATCTTGAAACAATTATAAGACTGCATATATAATATACTTGGACGGAAAACTTAAATTGTTGGCCTAACTCAAGAGCAGTCTCGGTACTTACCCTTCACTGCAGAAGCATTCTGGTTTGTCGGATGCGCCGGCAGAGCAGATTGCAAATTTGTCGTCAGCTGAGTCACAATTTGTGTACGATTTACACAAAGCCTTAACATCAATGCTGAGTTTGAAGTTGCCCAGATCAATGGACAGCTCAACGAGGCCGGGTATTGTCAACTCTGGCAAGGAAACACTTTGTATGGTAGTGAGAACAAAAGCAGCATCTAGACCTTGATTAAGGAGTATGCCAAATTCGACTTTGACGAATCCACCAAATTCGAGAATGCGGGTGAGCTGAACTTGTCCGAAGGTGGAAAGATCGGCCTGTAAAGATGAATAGATTTATACTCTGTATTCTTTGAAGTAGCTCCCATGAATCCTTATTGCATCATGGACTTTACTAGCCCAGATTATGTTGACATATTTTGGTTATTGTCCTCCATTCAAGCATTCAGCGCTCATGAATCAAGTAAGTGGAGAGCTGGATATTCATCTTGCCATAGTAATCTCTCACCCCAAAACCACTTGTCGGGAGATGAACCTTCCTCTGATGCTAACATTGTAGTCTAGTTCTATACTTCGTTACTCCACTCATCCGGTAGCTTTTCTTAAGTTGTGAGCAAATCTTAGAAAGATCAAAGGTTTTGATTGGACCGCTGAAGTTAATATTTTTTTAACTCACTGATACCGATCATTGGTTCTGAAGAATTTACAGAACCCATAAACTTGCAATGTAATTCTAGCAGCTACCTTATTGGGATTCATTATGTGATGCTTTTCATTAAAAAGACTACATTTCTCAAATAAAACATCTCAGCTCCTTCAAGAAATATCGTGTTAAGCGACAGAAGGATGGATGGACAAAACTCTAGGAAGTCAGAGGTACCTATACCGTCACTAACGATTTAGGATCCCAAAAACAGGAAGTTGTATCTGCATAGTTAGGTTTATTCGGCTGTTGTTGTTGAAAAGATATTTGGCACAAAAATGTGAAGATCTTAACTTAATTGTTCCAGGCAAGAAAGGAGGAGATTGGAGTCACACAACCACTTAGAAAGTATGGCACTCACCGCTAGCCTCAATGAAGTTGTCAGCTTAATGTAAGCTGCGGAAGTGACATCTGCGTAGTCCACAATCCACTTGTTGCTTAAAACCAATTCAGCGTTGTAAAGAACGCTTTCGGAGACAGAAGGGTCTAAAAATTGTGAAAAGCTGTCAAAAGAGGTCAAGGATGGGGGTCTTAGAAGTCACGAAAACGTCATAGGAAGTGGCATCTGCATATTTCTTATCTAATTTTGGCTTCAAAAAAGAAATTCGGCTTGGCAGAAGGGTCTAGAAAACTTGAAAGAAATTGGAAGACGCAGTGGAATCTGATAAGAGGTATAAGTCAATTAAAAAGTGTCTATACTTGCCTGGGTAACATGTTCCAGTTTTAAAGGCATCTCCAAGCTCACAGCTGCATTCAAAACCAGTTGCACTTGCAACCACGGAGCATTTTGCAGATCCACACTCGGACTTGGCGGCTGCACTCAAACAAATGTTTGCGTCCAGCACAATTTCTGAAATTGAATATTAAGGAATAAGACATTTCAGTTTATTTCTGTGACTCGTACACTGACCTATGTCGAAGGAAAGGTACTATCTGACTATGTGTCTTCACTGTGTTTGTCAAAAAATCCCTATTAGCCAAATGAAGCAAGCTAGCCAGCCTACCATCTGGAGAACTACGAAATCAATTGATGAGAAACTGCCAAACCGGATCCGTTAAGTCTTAAACTGTTGAACTTACCGTTTTCTCTGACGATATTGCAAGCCGCTATCACAAAATCGAAAGGTAGTATCTGACTATGTTTCTTCACTGTGTTTGTCATAAAACCCCTATTAGCCAAATAAAGCGAGCTAGCCAGCCTACCATCTGGAGAACTACGAAATCAATTGACGAGGAACTACCAAACCGGATCCGTTAAGTCTTAAACTGTTGAACTTACCGTTTTCTTTGATGATATTGCACGCCGCTATCACAAAATCGATTCCTGGTACAACAGCAGTCTGAAGAGATGTGACGATGTCTGTCGTATCTTCCACGTTAATCTGTACTGTTGCTGCTACTCCCGTCGCACCCAATTTCTGCAGGGATAAGACGTTGGCAACCCCTTTGTTAAGCGCTCCGTTTCCGACGGTGATGAACCTCTTGAGTACCGTATTAATCTGAAATTGTAAACGGTTGTATAAAATGAGACAAAAGCCACACTCTATTTTCAGATTATTCCTGCTTGAACCATTGTTTTCGGAGTAACCGCTCACTAGTAACCAAAAATTACTCTTACCAGGGTTTCAATCTTGGCGACCAAAATTAATGTTTTGGTGGAAATCATGGTCGTGTACTCCTCCTCCCACGCGATCTGGCCAAGCTCGAGCCCGATCTCAATTGACATCAAGGACGTTTCGGTAATGGCAACGCATTTGTCTTCTCCTCGAACTGATGACGGGACTAAGGGGAATTCGCAGCGACAAGAGTATTTTTCTGGCGTCAGGTCCGTTTCGCAGACAGCTCCAAGTCGAGAGCAACTTGTCTTGGCAATTCCATCACAGGAATCAGTCGGAGTCTGAATTTCTGAAAAGTTTTAAGCTTGTTAACACTTTGCCAATGAGCTTCAAAGTAACTATAGTTATCAGGTGGAAAATATAACGAATTGGAAGTAGTCAAAAGTGCTACTTTTTCAGGTCTTGAAACTGAACTTTGCTACAAATAAACATATCCACTTACTGACGCAGCCAAGAGGTCCACTTATAGAGTCAGCAGGGCACACGCAGTTAAATGATCCAATTGTATTTGTGCAAGTAGCATCATCTCCACAAGTCATGCTGTTATTACATTCGTCGATGTCGACACACACGCCATCAAGCTCTTCGAACCTAGGCATAGAAAGAAGAGTAAAACACGCTGCCACTAAGGGATCTTGAAACAATTATAAGACTGCATATATAATATACTTGGACGGAAAACTTAAATTGTTGGCCTAACTCAAGAGCAGTCTCGGTACTTACCCTTCACTGCAGAAGCATTCTGGTTTGTCGGATGCGCCGGCAGAGCAGATTGCAAATTTGTCGTCAGCTGAGTCACAATTTGTGTACGATTTACACAAAGCCTTAACATCAATGCTGAGTTTGAAGTTGCCCAGATCAATGGACAGCTCAACGAGGCCGGGTATTGTCAACTCTGGCAAGGAAACACTTTGTATGGTAGTGAGAACAAAAGCAGCATCTAGACCTTGATTAAGGAGTATGCCAAATTCGACTTTGACGAATCCACCAAATTCGAGAATGCGGGTGAGCTGAACTTGTCCGAAGGTGGAAAGATCGGCCTGTAAAGATGAATAGATTTATACTCTGTATTCTTTGAAGTAGCTCCCATGAATCCTTATTGCATCATGGACTTTACTAGCCCAGATTATGTTGACATATTTTGGTTATTGTCCTCCATTCAAGCATTCAGCGCTCATGAATCAAGTAAGTGGAGAGCTGGATATTCATCTTGCCATAGTAATCTCTCACCCCAAAACCACTTGTCGGGAGATGAACCTTCCTCTGATGCTAACATTGTAGTCTAGTTCTATACTTCGTTACTCCACTCATCCGGTAGCTTTTCTTAAGTTGTGAGCAAATCTTAGAAAGATCAAAGGTTTTGATTGGACCGCTGAAGTTAATATTTTTTTAACTCACTGATACCGATCATTGGTTCTGAAGAATTTACAGAACCCATAAACTTGCAATGTAATTCTAGCAGCTACCTTATTGGGATTCATTATGTGATGCTTTTCATTAAAAAGACTACATTTCTCAAATAAAACATCTCAGCTCCTTCAAGAAATATCGTGTTAAGCGACAGAAGGATGGATGGACAAAACTCTAGGAAGTCAGAGGTACCTATACCGTCACTAACGATTTAGGATCCCAAAAACAGGAAGTTGTATCTGCATAGTTAGGTTTATTCGGCTGTTGTTGTTGAAAAGATATTTGGCACAAAAATGTGAAGATCTTAACTTAATTGTTCCAGGCAAGAAAGGAGGAGATTGGAGTCACACAACCACTTAGAAAGTATGGCACTCACCGCTAGCCTCAATGAAGTTGTCAGCTTAATGTAAGCTGCGGAAGTGACATCTGCGTAGTCCACAATCCACTTGTTGCTTAAAACCAATTCAGCGTTGTAAAGAACGCTTTCGGAGACAGAAGGGTCTAAAAATTGTGAAAAGCTGTCAAAAGAGGTCAAGGATGGGGGTCTTAGAAGTCACGAAAACGTCATAGGAAGTGGCATCTGCATATTTCTTATCTAATTTTGGCTTCAAAAAAGAAATTCGGCTTGGCAGAAGGGTCTAGAAAACTTGAAAGAAATTGGAAGACGCAGTGGAATCTGATAAGAGGTATAAGTCAATTAAAAAGTGTCTATACTTGCCTGGGTAACATGTTCCAGTTTTAAAGGCATCTCCAAGCTCACAGCTGCATTCAAAACCAGTTGCACTTGCAACCACGGAGCATTTTGCAGATCCACACTCGGACTTGGCGGCTGCACTCAAACAAATGTTTGCGTCCAGCACAATTTCTGAAATTGAATATTAAGGAATAAGACATTTCAGTTTATTTCTGTGACTCGTACACTGACCTATGTCGAAGGAAAGGTACTATCTGACTATGTGTCTTCACTGTGTTTGTCAAAAAATCCCTATTAGCCAAATGAAGCAAGCTAGCCAGCCTACCATCTGGAGAACTACGAAATCAATTGATGAGAAACTGCCAAACCGGATCCGTTAAGTCTTAAACTGTTGAACTTACCGTTTTCTCTGACGATATTGCAAGCCGCTATCACAAAATCGAAAGGTAGTATCTGACTATGTTTCTTCACTGTGTTTGTCATAAAACCCCTATTAGCCAAATAAAGCGAGCTAGCCAGCCTACCATCTGGAGAACTACGAAATCAATTGACGAGGAACTACCAAACCGGATCCGTTAAGTCTTAAACTGTTGAACTTACCGTTTTCTTTGATGATATTGCACGCCGCTATCACAAAATCGATTCCTGGTACAACAGCAGTCTGAAGAGATGTGACGATGTCTGTCGTATCTTCCACGTTAATCTGTACTGTTGCTGCTACTCCCGTCGCACCCAATTTCTGCAGGGATAAGACGTTGGCAACCCCTTTGTTAAGCGCTCCGTTTCCGACGGTGATGAACCTCTTGAGTACCGTATTAATCTGAAATTGTAAACGGTTGTATAAAATGAGACAAAAGCCACACTCTATTTTCAGATTATTCCTGCTTGAACCATTGTTTTCGGAGTAACCGCTCACTAGTAACCAAAAATTACTCTTACCAGGGTTTCAATCTTGGCGACCAAAATTAATGTTTTGGTGGAAATCATGGTCGTGTACTCCTCCTCCCACGCGATCTGGCCAAGCTCGAGCCCGATCTCAATTGACATCAAGGACGTTTCGGTAATGGCAACGCATTTGTCTTCTCCTCGAACTGATGACGGGACTAAGGGGAATTCGCAGCGACAAGAGTATTTTTCTGGCGTCAGGTCCGTTTCGCAGACAGCTCCAAGTCGAGAGCAACTTGTCTTGGCAATTCCATCACAGGAATCAGTCGGAGTCTGAATTTCTGAAAAGTTTTAAGCTTGTTAACACTTTGCCAATGAGCTTCAAAGTAACTATAGTTATCAGGTGGAAAATATAACGAATTGGAAGTAGTCAAAAGTGCTACTTTTTCAGGTCTTGAAACTGAACTTTGCTACAAATAAACATATCCACTTACTGACGCAGCCAAGAGGTCCACTTATAGAGTCAGCAGGGCACACGCAGTTAAATGATCCAATTGTATTTGTGCAAGTAGCATCATCTCCACAAGTCATGCTGTTATTACATTCGTCGATGTCGACACACACGCCATCAAGCTCTTCGAACCTAGGCATAGAAAGAAGAGTAAAACACGCTGCCACTAAGGGATCTTGAAACAATTATAAGACTGCATATATAATATACTTGGACGGAAAACTTAAATTGTTGGCCTAACTCAAGAGCAGTCTCGGTACTTACCCTTCACTGCAGAAGCATTCTGGTTTGTCGGATGCGCCGGCAGAGCAGATTGCAAATTTGTCGTCAGCTGAGTCACAATTTGTGTACGATTTACACAAAGCCTTAACATCAATGCTGAGTTTGAAGTTGCCCAGATCAATGGACAGCTCAACGAGGCCGGGTATTGTCAACTCTGGCAAGGAAACACTTTGTATGGTAGTGAGAACAAAAGCAGCATCTAGACCTTGATTAAGGAGTATGCCAAATTCGACTTTGACGAATCCACCAAATTCGAGAATGCGGGTGAGCTGAACTTGTCCGAAGGTGGAAAGATCGGCCTGTAAAGATGAATAGATTTATACTCTGTATTCTTTGAAGTAGCTCCCATGAATCCTTATTGCATCATGGACTTTACTAGCCCAGATTATGTTGACATATTTTGGTTATTGTCCTCCATTCAAGCATTCAGCGCTCATGAATCAAGTAAGTGGAGAGCTGGATATTCATCTTGCCATAGTAATCTCTCACCCCAAAACCACTTGTCGGGAGATGAACCTTCCTCTGATGCTAACATTGTAGTCTAGTTCTATACTTCGTTACTCCACTCATCCGGTAGCTTTTCTTAAGTTGTGAGCAAATCTTAGAAAGATCAAAGGTTTTGATTGGACCGCTGAAGTTAATATTTTTTTAACTCACTGATACCGATCATTGGTTCTGAAGAATTTACAGAACCCATAAACTTGCAATGTAATTCTAGCAGCTACCTTATTGGGATTCATTATGTGATGCTTTTCATTAAAAAGACTACATTTCTCAAATAAAACATCTCAGCTCCTTCAAGAAATATCGTGTTAAGCGACAGAAGGATGGATGGACAAAACTCTAGGAAGTCAGAGGTACCTATACCGTCACTAACGATTTAGGATCCCAAAAACAGGAAGTTGTATCTGCATAGTTAGGTTTATTCGGCTGTTGTTGTTGAAAAGATATTTGGCACAAAAATGTGAAGATCTTAACTTAATTGTTCCAGGCAAGAAAGGAGGAGATTGGAGTCACACAACCACTTAGAAAGTATGGCACTCACCGCTAGCCTCAATGAAGTTGTCAGCTTAATGTAAGCTGCGGAAGTGACATCTGCGTAGTCCACAATCCACTTGTTGCTTAAAACCAATTCAGCGTTGTAAAGAACGCTTTCGGAGACAGAAGGGTCTAAAAATTGTGAAAAGCTGTCAAAAGAGGTCAAGGATGGGGGTCTTAGAAGTCACGAAAACGTCATAGGAAGTGGCATCTGCATATTTCTTATCTAATTTTGGCTTCAAAAAAGAAATTCGGCTTGGCAGAAGGGTCTAGAAAACTTGAAAGAAATTGGAAGACGCAGTGGAATCTGATAAGAGGTATAAGTCAATTAAAAAGTGTCTATACTTGCCTGGGTAACATGTTCCAGTTTTAAAGGCATCTCCAAGCTCACAGCTGCATTCAAAACCAGTTGCACTTGCAACCACGGAGCATTTTGCAGATCCACACTCGGACTTGGCGGCTGCACTCAAACAAATGTTTGCGTCCAGCACAATTTCTGAAATTGAATATTAAGGAATAAGACATTTCAGTTTATTTCTGTGACTCGTACACTGACCTATGTCGAAGGAAAGGTACTATCTGACTATGTGTCTTCACTGTGTTTGTCAAAAAATCCCTATTAGCCAAATGAAGCAAGCTAGCCAGCCTACCATCTGGAGAACTACGAAATCAATTGATGAGAAACTGCCAAACCGGATCCGTTAAGTCTTAAACTGTTGAACTTACCGTTTTCTCTGACGATATTGCAAGCCGCTATCACAAAATCGAAAGGTAGTATCTGACTATGTTTCTTCACTGTGTTTGTCATAAAACCCCTATTAGCCAAATAAAGCGAGCTAGCCAGCCTACCATCTGGAGAACTACGAAATCAATTGACGAGGAACTACCAAACCGGATCCGTTAAGTCTTAAACTGTTGAACTTACCGTTTTCTTTGATGATATTGCACGCCGCTATCACAAAATCGATTCCTGGTACAACAGCAGTCTGAAGAGATGTGACGATGTCTGTCGTATCTTCCACGTTAATCTGTACTGTTGCTGCTACTCCCGTCGCACCCAATTTCTGCAGGGATAAGACGTTGGCAACCCCTTTGTTAAGCGCTCCGTTTCCGACGGTGATGAACCTCTTGAGTACCGTATTAATCTGAAATTGTAAACGGTTGTATAAAATGAGACAAAAGCCACACTCTATTTTCAGATTATTCCTGCTTGAACCATTGTTTTCGGAGTAACCGCTCACTAGTAACCAAAAATTACTCTTACCAGGGTTTCAATCTTGGCGACCAAAATTAATGTTTTGGTGGAAATCATGGTCGTGTACTCCTCCTCCCACGCGATCTGGCCAAGCTCGAGCCCGATCTCAATTGACATCAAGGACGTTTCGGTAATGGCAACGCATTTGTCTTCTCCTCGAACTGATGACGGGACTAAGGGGAATTCGCAGCGACAAGAGTATTTTTCTGGCGTCAGGTCCGTTTCGCAGACAGCTCCAAGTCGAGAGCAACTTGTCTTGGCAATTCCATCACAGGAATCAGTCGGAGTCTGAATTTCTGAAAAGTTTTAAGCTTGTTAACACTTTGCCAATGAGCTTCAAAGTAACTATAGTTATCAGGTGGAAAATATAACGAATTGGAAGTAGTCAAAAGTGCTACTTTTTCAGGTCTTGAAACTGAACTTTGCTACAAATAAACATATCCACTTACTGACGCAGCCAAGAGGTCCACTTATAGAGTCAGCAGGGCACACGCAGTTAAATGATCCAATTGTATTTGTGCAAGTAGCATCATCTCCACAAGTCATGCTGTTATTACATTCGTCGATGTCGACACACACGCCATCAAGCTCTTCGAACCTAGGCATAGAAAGAAGAGTAAAACACGCTGCCACTAAGGGATCTTGAAACAATTATAAGACTGCATATATAATATACTTGGACGGAAAACTTAAATTGTTGGCCTAACTCAAGAGCAGTCTCGGTACTTACCCTTCACTGCAGAAGCATTCTGGTTTGTCGGATGCGCCGGCAGAGCAGATTGCAAATTTGTCGTCAGCTGAGTCACAATTTGTGTACGATTTACACAAAGCCTTAACATCAATGCTGAGTTTGAAGTTGCCCAGATCAATGGACAGCTCAACGAGGCCGGGTATTGTCAACTCTGGCAAGGAAACACTTTGTATGGTAGTGAGAACAAAAGCAGCATCTAGACCTTGATTAAGGAGTATGCCAAATTCGACTTTGACGAATCCACCAAATTCGAGAATGCGGGTGAGCTGAACTTGTCCGAAGGTGGAAAGATCGGCCTGTAAAGATGAATAGATTTATACTCTGTATTCTTTGAAGTAGCTCCCATGAATCCTTATTGCATCATGGACTTTACTAGCCCAGATTATGTTGACATATTTTGGTTATTGTCCTCCATTCAAGCATTCAGCGCTCATGAATCAAGTAAGTGGAGAGCTGGATATTCATCTTGCCATAGTAATCTCTCACCCCAAAACCACTTGTCGGGAGATGAACCTTCCTCTGATGCTAACATTGTAGTCTAGTTCTATACTTCGTTACTCCACTCATCCGGTAGCTTTTCTTAAGTTGTGAGCAAATCTTAGAAAGATCAAAGGTTTTGATTGGACCGCTGAAGTTAATATTTTTTTAACTCACTGATACCGATCATTGGTTCTGAAGAATTTACAGAACCCATAAACTTGCAATGTAATTCTAGCAGCTACCTTATTGGGATTCATTATGTGATGCTTTTCATTAAAAAGACTACATTTCTCAAATAAAACATCTCAGCTCCTTCAAGAAATATCGTGTTAAGCGACAGAAGGATGGATGGACAAAACTCTAGGAAGTCAGAGGTACCTATACCGTCACTAACGATTTAGGATCCCAAAAACAGGAAGTTGTATCTGCATAGTTAGGTTTATTCGGCTGTTGTTGTTGAAAAGATATTTGGCACAAAAATGTGAAGATCTTAACTTAATTGTTCCAGGCAAGAAAGGAGGAGATTGGAGTCACACAACCACTTAGAAAGTATGGCACTCACCGCTAGCCTCAATGAAGTTGTCAGCTTAATGTAAGCTGCGGAAGTGACATCTGCGTAGTCCACAATCCACTTGTTGCTTAAAACCAATTCAGCGTTGTAAAGAACGCTTTCGGAGACAGAAGGGTCTAAAAATTGTGAAAAGCTGTCAAAAGAGGTCAAGGATGGGGGTCTTAGAAGTCACGAAAACGTCATAGGAAGTGGCATCTGCATATTTCTTATCTAATTTTGGCTTCAAAAAAGAAATTCGGCTTGGCAGAAGGGTCTAGAAAACTTGAAAGAAATTGGAAGACGCAGTGGAATCTGATAAGAGGTATAAGTCAATTAAAAAGTGTCTATACTTGCCTGGGTAACATGTTCCAGTTTTAAAGGCATCTCCAAGCTCACAGCTGCATTCAAAACCAGTTGCACTTGCAACCACGGAGCATTTTGCAGATCCACACTCGGACTTGGCGGCTGCACTCAAACAAATGTTTGCGTCCAGCACAATTTCTGAAATTGAATATTAAGGAATAAGACATTTCAGTTTATTTCTGTGACTCGTACACTGACCTATGTCGAAGGAAAGGTACTATCTGACTATGTGTCTCACTGTGTTTGTCAAAAAATCCCTATTAGCCAAATGAAGCAAGCTAGCCAGCCTACCATCTGGAGAACTACGAAATCAATTGATGAGAAACTGCCAAACCGGATCCGTTACGTCTTAAACTGTTGAACTTACCGTTTTCTCTGACGATATTGCAAGCCGCTATCACAAAATCGAAAGGTAGTATCTGACTATGTTTCTTCACTGTGTTTGTCATAAAACCCCTATTAGCCAAATAAAGCGAGCTAGCCAGCCTACCATCTGGAGAACGGGTCGCTGTCACTAGCCCCACCCGTCAGTTCGCCCACCCGTCAGTTCGCCCACTTCCAAAATCCGACAGTTCGCCCACCCGTCAGTTCGCCCAACGTCAGTACGTCCACCCGTTACTACGCCCACCCGTCACTACTTCCACCCGTCACTACGCTCACCCGTCACTACGCCCACCCGTCACTACACCCACCCGTCACTACGCCCACCCGTCAGTTCACCCACCCGTCACTACTCCCACCCGTCAGTTCGCCCACCGTCAGTTGACCCACCCGTCAGTTCACCCACCGTCAGTTCGCCCACCCGTCATTTGGCCCAAAGATCCGTCAGTTGACCCACCCGTCATTTCGCCTAAGAATCCGTCACTTCGAACAATTTTTCCGACAGTTTGTCTACCCGTCAGTTGGCCCAAAAATCCGACAGTTCGCCCACCCGTCATTTGGCCCAAAAATCCGTCAGTTGACCCACCCGTCATTTCGCCTAAGAATCCGTCAGTTAGCCCAACTTTTCCGACAGTTCGCCCACCCGTCATTTGTCCCAAAAATCCGACAGTTCGCCCACCCGTCATTTGGCCCAAAAATCCGACAGTTGGCCCAACTTTGCTAGATCAGTAACATCAATGAAGAAGGGGCGCGAACCCAGGGGAATAATCAGAAGGAGCGAACCTTTTTTCGTTTAATTAGGGTCGATACAAAATTTCTTTGGGTTCGACTGTTCTGTTTACTTAAAAAAACGATCCCGTTCACGTGAAGATGGGTGAAAAGAAAAGCTTTCAAATAGTTTGTAACAAACTTTGTTGCTTGATAAAGAGGTTGTTGCTAATTTTTACGGAAATTGAAAGGTTTTTGTCACGATACGCGCAAACAGACCTATCCAAAGTTCAACATCCTAGGTAGACTCGGAACTGTATTTCGTAGTTTTTTAATGTTACTTGTTCACTGTAATAATTACGTAAACATTTAGTCAGAAATATTAGAAGCTTGTTGTTAGATTCTGCATAAAATACGAAAGGAAAATATAGAGGATGAGCACAAAAGTAAAAGGTAAAAATAAAGTAACGTTCAGAGAAAGTTTTCGACTGGCAACACGATTGGGAGTAGTTCACAAGGAAATAAGAAGTAAAAGCATAGTAGGAATAAGGGGTGGCCCGAAGGAGCGGAGATTCACCCCTCTCCGGCCTTTTGCTAAGTCCTATCACTCTTTTATTTTGGCCTCATCGAGGTCCCGGACGCTCGTTTTATTTTAAGACAATCCGATTTTATTTTTTTTTAATTGTTAATTTTGGCACTTTTGGCCAGCTTCAGTCGTAAATCCGTCCCTGTCAAAGGCAAGCCGAGTCGTTTAACTACAATGGTTGTGCTAAAGAACATCTGCAAAGCCTTCGTGAATTCCAGTCCCTCAGATGGAAATCAGGAAACACCTACAACTCGAAGACAATCCTTTTATTGTACGTTATTCGGACTGTAAGCGAACTTTTCGTTCTTCAATTGCCGTGTAGAGCATCGCCCGTCGCGTATCGAGACTCGGACCTAAGTTGAGGGTTAGGTCGTAGATTTTAATGCCAAGCTTTCTCGTGTCGCCTCCTAGTATTTCTTGGAGAGAATATTAGCCCTACTATCAAAAGTAAATGCAATGTACGAGACTCAACTCTTTACGGAAATTTTCCTCTTGTTAGTGGGAAGATGGTTTTTCTAATTCTACGTAGCCTACCAACTGAATATAAATAATACATCAAAGATCTGTGTTTATATGTATAAGAACCGAAGGCTTTCAAACCAGGGACCCGAATGTCCAAAAGCTACTTAACTTTTTCGAGGAATTTCGCGGATTAACCACGACAGACCAGGTTTACAGATTGCAATACCCATTGCAAGTTTTGGGATTCCATGTAACAAGAGGATATCTCTTGAGAAACAAGACCTATGGTTTCGATGGGATCCCAAAAATCTAATGTTTGATCCCGGGAATTGGGTCTTGTCTTCGCTAGATCTAGTCTTCGCCACGCTAACCATCTGAGAAAACCAAGTTCAGATATACCTTTTTAAGCCATTTCTATTTTGACGATACTGACCGAAACTTCCTGCTTTACATCTGCCAGATTTCCGGTTTCGGCCGAATTCCGAGTGAACTACTTGTCCAGCAAAAAAAGAACAATCCAGAAACGAAGTCAACGTATCTCCTTATCCCTATAAAGAACATCTAATAAATTCAAATAAAACTTTAACTTATACAATTTCCGGTTTCAACCGGATTCCAGACTAATTATATGTCCGGGTAAAAATGAGTGTCATATACAGACTCAGCGTCTTTTCTTAGCCCTAAATCTGTCATCTAATCAACTTCAAACGAAACTTTCGCTTTTAACAAATTTTCCGGTTTGGCCGGATTCCGGGCGAACTAGTTGTTCGACGAGAAAATGGTTTTCATCATCGCGTTCAGTATGTCTTCTTATTTCAAAATGGAACTTCTAATCAACTTCAAAGAAAACTTTTAATTCTAACCAACCAACCTTGCCTTATCCGGCAAGAAAATGATTTTCACCATCGTGTTCAGCATGTCTTTTAACCCCATAATCGACTATCACATTAGCTGTTACAAAATTTTTGTGTTGCCCCTTAATTTGACCCCCCCCCCCCCTAAATGTAGGACTACAGAGCCCATGTACGAACTTGATCTTACCGTTGACAGAAAGAATCCTCACACCAAGTTTCATCAAAATAGCCCATTCCTTTCGAGATTTATCGTGCTGACAGACGGACAGACGGACGGAAGATTACTCCATTGGAGACACCCTTTCTCGTTTAATTAGGATCAACACGAGTTGATTATTAGTGCAGCTTTTATGTTTTCGTAAAGAAGAGTATGAAGATGGGTGCAATGAAATAGTTGTAAGCTCAAATGGCACTTGCAGCTGTATGTAGTAGGTAAGGGGTCTGTCAGATGTTCGGGTCCCGATATGCCTGCCAACTTTCGTCTTGAAAAACGCCATCACAGGAATTCTGGAAGGCCCCCCCTACACCTCCTACCCCCAAGTGTCCTGCTCCAGTCCAATTGTGCAAACGATTTATCTAGAATAAATGCTTGTTCTTCCCAGCAAGTTTAACTCCGATCCCTCCATTCTATCCGTTTCTTGAAATTTCCGACCACCCCTCCATCAACTCCCCCATAGCTGTTGAATCCGCTATCATAAGTTGAGATGAACCCATTTAAGCATGCGCACTTTAAGGGAGCTGGAACTTCATTTGTAAGCAAAACCCATGAAAATGTATATTTCGCTTAAAAGTATTTTTCTTACTTTACAATCAAGATTGGTACTTTAAGGAATAGTCGGATTTGAAAAGTGGTGATTTCTAAGCCAATCTTCTCGAATGTCTAATATTCCAGCCAAGATCGTCCTAGCACATCTAAGTGCCTTAAATCGTGATAACCGGAATTCTGACACCCCCACCCTCCCCTCAAACTCCCCCCACAATCGCCGAAGTCAATCCAGTTGTGAAAAAGATTTATCCAGAGCATCTTTTTCTTACTCCCAGAAAGTTCCATCCCAATCTCTCCAGTATCAGCCTTTCACGTATCCCCCCCCCATCTTCCTGACATGAAAAAGATCCCCAGAGACATTTCCTTTGTTCAATTATGAAATTTCGCTCAAATCCATCACCCGTTCCAAAGTTACGCATAACTCGATATTCCAGATTCCCCCTCCCTCCAGTCCCTCACGTCCTAGCACATCTGGAAGTACCCTAACTCGGAAACGTGTGAAAAACTGCCCTAATTTTCCAGATTCCTCCGCCCCCTAGTCCCCCGCAGATGGTCGGATCGAGAAACTGGTTATATCCAGGTTAGTTTGGTTGGTCCATGATAAGTCTGCCAAGTTTCATCGTCCTAGTACATCTGGAAGTACCCTAGCTCGAAAAAGTGTGAAAAAAAAACCGGACAGACCGACAGACGGAATTACGATAGGTGTATTTGAGACAGAGGCTACAAGTGCCATAAAAAGAAATTTAGACAGGTCGTATTAAAATTTCAGTACCTCCATTTAATCTTGCGAAAATTGTGAATATTCCTTGAAAAAACTAAGAAAAATTACAAAAAATTAGAGACAAAGTTGAAAAATAAGACGTTGAGCTAAAATGTGTTGTTTTTTACAAGTTGCCATGTGTCAGACAAAAACTGAGGAACTCACTCAATTCCCTCACTCACCGTGTATCACTGACCAGAATCATGTCCAACAAGTAGTCCAGTCTTGTTACATTTAAAGCTCGATTTTTTTTTACATGTAATTTGACGTTGCCATATGCACTAAACGAGTGAGTTTCGAGTCCCGGTGTCTCCAATTACTGATATCGAACAGATTTAGTAAAAAGTCGCTTAACGTAAGTGGAGGGATACCTATGACATCGTAAAGTTGTCTGTCTGTCCGTCCGTCTGTTAGCACGATAACTCTCGAAGGGGTTGAGATATTTTAATCAAACTTGGCATGAAGAGTGTTTAGGTCAAAATACAGGTCAAGTTCGAAGATGGGCCATGTAGTTCTATATTTAGGGGTGGGGGAGGGGTTTGAAATTTTATGGGAACACAAAATACTTTTTAAAAGCTAATTAAATAGTCGAATTTAAGGTAAGGAGACATGCTGAATCCGAATATGAAATTTCTTTTCTCGCCGGACAAAGAGTTCACCCGGAATCCGGCGAAAACCGGAATATTTGTGAAAAGTAATATGAAGTTGATTGGAGGTTTGATTTAGGGGCAAGAAAACGTGCTGAGTCCGAATATGAAAATTATTTTCTCGCCGGACAATTAGTTCGGCAGGAATCCGGCCAAAACCGGAGAATTTGTTTAAAGTAAATGTTTTATTTAAATTTGATAAGATGTTCGATTTGCGGGTAAGTAGACAAGCTGAATTCGCATATGACAACTATTTTCTCACCGGACGTATAGATCGCTCGGAATCCGGCTGAAACCGGAAAATTTGTTAAAAGTAAAATTTTAATTACAAGTTGATTAGAGGTTGGATTTAAGGAGAAATGCTGAATTCGTTTTTTGAGCTTTATTTTTTCGCAGGACAAGTAGTTCCGAAATTCCGCCAAAACCGGAAATTGGCAGAAGTAAGGCAGGAAGTTTCGATCTGCTTCGTCAAAATAGATATGACTTAAAGGGGTAAACACACATGCTGAATCCATATCTGAACTTGGTTTTCTCATATGATTAGCTATTTTGCCTTATTCTTTTTCTAAACTTTAATAGTAAAAGTGTTCAAGGAGTCTGGCGAAGACTGGATCTGGCGAAGACAAGACCCAATTGTCTGGATCAAATTTGAACTTTTGGGATCCCATCGAAACCTTTGGTCTTGTTTAATATCGTTCCACTTCTTACCTTATTGACTACAATAGTAGGCTTTCAATTAAAAAAAGAGGTAAATACGTAAAATAAAGTAACATGGATCACGTGCATATCCTCAACAAAGCTCCAGCACCCGGTGATGTTGCAGACCGATATAGCCTACTGATTCTACAAAGTTACTATGCATACCTGACTGACACCTGGTGTACGAGGGTTTCATAGGTAAGAAACCCCTATGTTTAGGCCAAGCACTATCATTTCTGCTAAGCTTATTGTAAATGTGGTTAACTGTGTACTCTACTGTGACAAATAAACCAGAAGTAGACTTTGTATTAAATTGATTGATCATTGATAAACCAAGGCAGGGCCTTTATACAATCCAGCATTAACTTCTGGTTTACTTTTCGCAGTAATACTCTCTGTATCAATCTGACCGTTGCGTAAAGCTTATAAACAACTATAAACAACAGTTTATAAACTCCGAATTATGCTTATGGTCATACACCTATGACAAATATTATATATAGTATATTACAAACCTGTAATATAGATTACAGGTTTGTTTCCTTCCCCGAAGTTGAACCAGAGGATTGACAGCCTGACGAGGACCCTTGCCAAGAAGAGCCGAAATATCGCTGATGAAGAATCGTAGCTGACGTATCCGTTGTAAACATTGTTTGAATAAATATGCCTACGACTTCGCAAAAGTTATCCTTCTGTCCGTCCGTCCGTCTGTTAGCACGATAAATGTCGAAAGGGTAGAGATATTTTCTTGAAAATTGGTATGAGGATCTATTGGGTCAACGTACAGGTCAAGTTCGTAGATGAGCTCTGTAGCCCCATACCTAGGGGTCAAGGAGGGGATTCAAATTAAGGGACAAAAAAAATGTTTTAAAAAGCAAATAAGATAGTCGATATAGGGGAAAGGAGACATGCTGAATCCATATCTGAAACTGATTTTCTCGCCGAACAATTAGTTCGTCTGGAACCCGGCCGAAGCCAGAAAATGTATTAAAGATAAAAGTTTTATTTTAAGTTGATTAAACGCTTGGTTTAGGGGCAACAAAACGTGCTGAATCCGTACATGATAATTCTTTTCTACCCGGCCGAGTATTTCGCCCGGAATCCGGCCAAAACCGGAAAAAAATTGGTAAACGTGTAAGTTTTATTTGAAGTTGATTAGATAGATACAAATCATATACGACTAGAACAGGTTTTAAAACAAGGATGCAATGGTACCCGTCGTTCGAAAAATAATCATGTCACCGCCCTGACGGGGTATTGAAACCTGATTTAAACGACTCGGCTTGCCTTTGACTGGGACGGATTTACGATGATATTAAAACAAAAATTCAAACGACTCGGAGATTGTGTTTGACAGATGTCACCCCCACTCACCCCCCCCCCCTTTCGGGCTACCCGTGGCCCCAAACTGGCAGTAGATATTGCAGTAAGCAACCTTGGGTGTGTCCTTGGTTAACAGCACAAGGGACTCAAGGTTGGAAAAGCTGTTCTGGACGAATCTACGATCATATTTTGGAAAAGCTTTTGAATATTCGGGTTTGCCGGGTTGAAAGCCGTCGGCGAAAGAAATTTATAATTCTCACATACCTTGAATCACATAACGTTGATGAGCAGTTTAAATTTAGTTTGTGGGCTACGTAAATTTACGAAAAAAAGTTTTCCCACTGACAAGAGGACACTTTCCGTACAGAGTAGAGACTCATACATTGCAGATAGCTTGCGAATATACTCGGAGATAGTACACGGAAGCTCGGTAGTAAAGTCCTGCATTATATTATTTCTATTATGCTTTTACTTTCCATTTCCGTGTGAACGACTCTAAATCGTATTACCAATCAGAACCCTTTACTGCTCGTTACTCTATTTTTCCTTTTTTTTCATCTTTTAGATTTTCCAACTGAATTTGCCACAGAATCTCGCAAAGCTCCCCACGTTTCTGACTAAACGTAATTGTCGGCTCCTTCTGATTATTCCCCTAGGGTCTTGGTCCTTTTTCATATAATACCTTTTTTGAGCCTATCTTCATATCCTTCTTTACGTAAACATAAAAGTTGCACCCATAGGCATCTCGTGTTGACCTAATTAAACGAGGAAGGTCGCCTCTGTTTGAGTAATCTTCTGGGATTGCGTCCCTTTTTTTACTGACAGGGCCGAGTTGAGCTGATTATTCCCCTGGGGTCGCGGCACTTTTTCGTGGATTTAATGATCCTGCAAAATTGGGTCAACTGTCGGATTTTTAAATTGGGCGAAGTGACGGATGTCGGGAGTGGGTCAACTGACGGATTTTTGGGTCAAATGACGGGTGGGCGAACTGTCGGAAAAATTGGGCGAACTGACGGGGAGTGGGCCAAATGACGGATTTCAAGAGTGGGTCAACTGACGGATTTCAAGAGTGGGCGAACTGACGGATTTCAGGAGTGGGCAAACTGACGGATTTTTGGGCCAAATGACGGGTGGGCGAACTGTCGGAAAAGTTGGCCGAACTGACGGATTTTTGGGCGAAATGACGGGTGGGCGAACTGACGGTAGGCGAACTGACGGTGGGCGTAGTGACGGGTAGGCGTAGTGACGGGTGGGCGTAGTGACGGGTGGGCGTTGTGACGGGTGGGCGTTGTGACGGGTGGACGTTGTGACGGGTGTGCGTAGTGACGGGTGGGCGAAGTGACGGGTGGGTGTAGTGACGGGTGGATGAACTGTCGGAAAAAGTGGGCGAACTAACGTTTAGGCGAACTGTCGGAAAAAGTGGGCGAACTGACGGATTTTTTAGGCGAAGTGACGGGTGGGCGAAATGACGGGTGGGCGTAGTGACGGGTTCCCTGGAGAACTACGAAATCAATTGACGAGGAACTACCAAACCGGATCCGTTAAGTCTTAAACTGTTGAACTTACCGTTTTCTTTGATGATATTGCACGCCGCTATCACAAAATCGATTCCTGGTACAACAGCAGTCTGAAGAGATGTGACGATGTCTGTCGTATCTTCCACGTTAATCTGTACTGTTGCTGCTACTCCCGTCGCACCCAATTTCTGCAGGGATAAGACGTTGGCAACCCCTTTGTTAAGCGCTCCGTTTCCGACGGTGATGAACCTCTTGAGTACCGTATTAATCTGAAATTGTAAACGGTTGTATAAAATGAGACAAAAGCCACACTCTATTTTCAGATTATTCCTGCTTGAACCATTGTTTTCGGAGTAACCGCTCACTAGTAACCGAAAATTACTCTTACCAGGGTTTCAATCTTGGCGACCAAAATTAATGTTTTGGTGGAAATCATGGTCGTGTACTCCTCCTCCCACGCGATCTGGCCAAGCTCGAGCCCGATCTCAATTGACATCAAGGACGTTTCGGTAATGGCAACGCATTTGTCTTCTCCTCGAACTGATGACGGGACTAAGGGGAATTCGCAGCGACAAGAGTATTTTTCTGGCGTCAGGTCCGTTTCGCAGACAGCTCCAAGTCGAGAGCAACTTGTCTTGGCAATTCCATCACAGGAATCAGTCGGAGTCTGAATTTCTGAAAAGTTTTAAGCTTGTTAACACTTTGCCAATGAGCTTCAAAGTAACTATAGTTATCAGGTGGAAAATATAACGAATTGGAAGTAGTCAAAAGTGCTACTTTTTCAGGTCTTGAAACTGAACTTTGCTACAAATAAACATATCCACTTACTGACGCAGCCAAGAGGTCCACTTATAGAGTCAGCAGGGCACACGCAGTTAAATGATCCAATTGTATTTGTGCAAGTAGCATCATCTCCACAAGTCATGCTGTTATTACATTCGTCGATGTCGACACACACGCCATCAAGCTCTTCGAACCTAGGCATAGAAAGAAGAGTAAAACACGCTGCCACTAAGGGATCTTGAAACAATTATAAGACTGCATATATAATATACTTGGACGGAAAACTTAAATTGTTGGCCTAACTCAAGAGCAGTCTCGGTACTTACCCTTCACTGCAGAAGCATTCTGGTTTGTCGGATGCGCCGGCAGAGCAGATTGCAAATTTGTCGTCAGCTGAGTCACAATTTGTGTACGATTTACACAAAGCCTTAACATCAATGCTGAGTTTGAAGTTGCCCAGATCAATGGACAGCTCAACGAGGCCGGGTATTGTCAACTCTGGCAAGGAAACACTTTGTATGGTAGTGAGAACAAAAGCAGCATCTAGACCTTGATTAAGGAGTATGCCAAATTCGACTTTGACGAATCCACCAAATTCGAGAATGCGGGTGAGCTGAACTTGTCCGAAGGTGGAAAGATCGGCCTGTAAAGATGAATAGATTTATACTCTGTATTCTTTGAAGTAGCTCCCATGAATCCTTATTGCATCATGGACTTTACTAGCCCAGATTATGTTGACATATTTTGGTTATTGTCCTCCATTCAAGCATTCAGCGCTCATGAATCAAGTAAGTGGAGAGCTGGATATTCATCTTGCCATAGTAATCTCTCACCCCAAAACCACTTGTCGGGAGATGAACCTTCCTCTGATGCTAACATTGTAGTCTAGTTCTATACTTCGTTACTCCACTCATCCGGTAGCTTTTCTTAAGTTGTGAGCAAATCTTAGAAAGATCAAAGGTTTTGATTGGACCGCTGAAGTTAATATTTTTTTAACTCACTGATACCGATCATTGGTTCTGAAGAATTTACAGAACCCATAAACTTGCAATGTAATTCTAGCAGCTACCTTATTGGGATTCATTATGTGATGCTTTTCATTAAAAAGACTACATTTCTCAAATAAAACATCTCAGCTCCTTCAAGAAATATCGTGTTAAGCGACAGAAGGATGGATGGACAAAA
This sequence comes from Branchinecta lynchi, assembly GCA_023053575.1. Lineage (NCBI taxonomy): Eukaryota > Metazoa > Arthropoda > Branchiopoda > Anostraca > Branchinectidae > Branchinecta > Branchinecta lynchi. The sequence goes on from JAKZAP010000015.1 coordinate 13,626,266, forward strand.
CTCTAGGAAGTCAGAGGTACCTATACCGTCACTAACGATTTAGGATCCCAAAAACAGGAAGTTGTATCTGCATAGTTAGGTTTATTCGGCTGTTGTTGTTGAAAAGATATTTGGCACAAAAATGTGAAGATCTTAACTTAATTGTTCCAGGCAAGAAAGGAGGAGATTGGAGTCACACAACCACTTAGAAAGTATGGCACTCACCGCTAGCCTCAATGAAGTTGTCAGCTTAATGTAAGCTGCGGAAGTGACATCTGCGTAGTCCACAATCCACTTGTTGCTTAAAACCAATTCAGCGTTGTAAAGAACGCTTTCGGAGACAGAAGGGTCTAAAAATTGTGAAAAGCTGTCAAAAGAGGTCAAGGATGGGGGTCTTAGAAGTCACGAAAACGTCATAGGAAGTGGCATCTGCATATTTCTTATCTAATTTTGGCTTCAAAAAAGAAATTCGGCTTGGCAGAAGGGTCTAGAAAACTTGAAAGAAATTGGAAGACGCAGTGGAATCTGATAAGAGGTATAAGTCAATTAAAAAGTGTCTATACTTGCCTGGGTAACATGTTCCAGTTTTAAAGGCATCTCCAAGCTCACAGCTGCATTCAAAACCAGTTGCACTTGCAACCACGGAGCATTTTGCAGATCCACACTCGGACTTGGCGGCTGCACTCAAACAAATGTTTGCGTCCAGCACAATTTCTGAAATTGAATATTAAGGAATAAGACATTTCAGTTTATTTCTGTGACTCGTACACTGACCTATGTCGAAGGAAAGGTACTATCTGACTATGTGTCTTCACTGTGTTTGTCAAAAAATCCCTATTAGCCAAATGAAGCAAGCTAGCCAGCCTACCATCTGGAGAACTACGAAATCAATTGATGAGAAACTGCCAAACCGGATCCGTTAAGTCTTAAACTGTTGAACTTACCGTTTTCTCTGACGATATTGCAAGCCGCTATCACAAAATCGAAAGGTAGTATCTGACTATGTTTCTTCACTGTGTTTGTCATAAAACCCCTATTAGCCAAATAAAGCGAGCTAGCCAGCCTACCATCTGGAGAACTACGAAATCAATTGACGAGGAACTACCAAACCGGATCCGTTAAGTCTTAAACTGTTGAACTTACCGTTTTCTTTGATGATATTGCACGCCGCTATCACAAAATCGATTCCTGGTACAACAGCAGTCTGAAGAGATGTGACGATGTCTGTCGTATCTTCCACGTTAATCTGTACTGTTGCTGCTACTCCCGTCGCACCCAATTTCTGCAGGGATAAGACGTTGGCAACCCCTTTGTTAAGCGCTCCGTTTCCGACGGTGATGAACCTCTTGAGTACCGTATTAATCTGAAATTGTAAACGGTTGTATAAAATGAGACAAAAGCCACACTCTATTTTCAGATTATTCCTGCTTGAACCATTGTTTTCGGAGTAACCGCTCACTAGTAACCGAAAATTACTCTTACCAGGGTTTCAATCTTGGCGACCAAAATTAATGTTTTGGTGGAAATCATGGTCGTGTACTCCTCCTCCCACGCGATCTGGCCAAGCTCGAGCCCGATCTCAATTGACATCAAGGACGTTTCGGTAATGGCAACGCATTTGTCTTCTCCTCGAACTGATGACGGGACTAAGGGGAATTCGCAGCGACAAGAGTATTTTTCTGGCGTCAGGTCCGTTTCGCAGACAGCTCCAAGTCGAGAGCAACTTGTCTTGGCAATTCCATCACAGGAATCAGTCGGAGTCTGAATTTCTGAAAAGTTTTAAGCTTGTTAACACTTTGCCAATGAGCTTCAAAGTAACTATAGTTATCAGGTGGAAAATATAACGAATTGGAAGTAGTCAAAAGTGCTACTTTTTCAGGTCTTGAAACTGAACTTTGCTACAAATAAACATATCCACTTACTGACGCAGCCAAGAGGTCCACTTATAGAGTCAGCAGGGCACACGCAGTTAAATGATCCAATTGTATTTGTGCAAGTAGCATCATCTCCACAAGTCATGCTGTTATTACATTCGTCGATGTCGACACACACGCCATCAAGCTCTTCGAACCTAGGCATAGAAAGAAGAGTAAAACACGCTGCCACTAAGGGATCTTGAAACAATTATAAGACTGCATATATAATATACTTGGACGGAAAACTTAAATTGTTGGCCTAACTCAAGAGCAGTCTCGGTACTTACCCTTCACTGCAGAAGCATTCTGGTTTGTCGGATGCGCCGGCAGAGCAGATTGCAAATTTGTCGTCAGCTGAGTCACAATTTGTGTACGATTTACACAAAGCCTTAACATCAATGCTGAGTTTGAAGTTGCCCAGATCAATGGACAGCTCAACGAGGCCGGGTATTGTCAACTCTGGCAAGGAAACACTTTGTATGGTAGTGAGAACAAAAGCAGCATCTAGACCTTGATTAAGGAGTATGCCAAATTCGACTTTGACGAATCCACCAAATTCGAGAATGCGGGTGAGCTGAACTTGTCCGAAGGTGGAAAGATCGGCCTGTAAAGATGAATAGATTTATACTCTGTATTCTTTGAAGTAGCTCCCATGAATCCTTATTGCATCATGGACTTTACTAGCCCAGATTATGTTGACATATTTTGGTTATTGTCCTCCATTCAAGCATTCAGCGCTCATGAATCAAGTAAGTGGAGAGCTGGATATTCATCTTGCCATAGTAATCTCTCACCCCAAAACCACTTGTCGGGAGATGAACCTTCCTCTGATGCTAACATTGTAGTCTAGTTCTATACTTCGTTACTCCACTCATCCGGTAGCTTTTCTTAAGTTGTGAGCAAATCTTAGAAAGATCAAAGGTTTTGATTGGACCGCTGAAGTTAATATTTTTTTAACTCACTGATACCGATCATTGGTTCTGAAGAATTTACAGAACCCATAAACTTGCAATGTAATTCTAGCAGCTACCTTATTGGGATTCATTATGTGATGCTTTTCATTAAAAAGACTACATTTCTCAAATAAAACATCTCAGCTCCTTCAAGAAATATCGTGTTAAGCGACAGAAGGATGGATGGACAAAACTCTAGGAAGTCAGAGGTACCTATACCGTCACTAACGATTTAGGATCCCAAAAACAGGAAGTTGTATCTGCATAGTTAGGTTTATTCGGCTGTTGTTGTTGAAAAGATATTTGGCACAAAAATGTGAAGATCTTAACTTAATTGTTCCAGGCAAGAAAGGAGGAGATTGGAGTCACACAACCACTTAGAAAGTATGGCACTCACCGCTAGCCTCAATGAAGTTGTCAGCTTAATGTAAGCTGCGGAAGTGACATCTGCGTAGTCCACAATCCACTTGTTGCTTAAAACCAATTCAGCGTTGTAAAGAACGCTTTCGGAGACAGAAGGGTCTAAAAATTGTGAAAAGCTGTCAAAAGAGGTCAAGGATGGGGGTCTTAGAAGTCACGAAAACGTCATAGGAAGTGGCATCTGCATATTTCTTATCTAATTTTGGCTTCAAAAAAGAAATTCGGCTTGGCAGAAGGGTCTAGAAAACTTGAAAGAAATTGGAAGACGCAGTGGAATCTGATAAGAGGTATAAGTCAATTAAAAAGTGTCTATACTTGCCTGGGTAACATGTTCCAGTTTTAAAGGCATCTCCAAGCTCACAGCTGCATTCAAAACCAGTTGCACTTGCAACCACGGAGCATTTTGCAGATCCACACTCGGACTTGGCGGCTGCACTCAAACAAATGTTTGCGTCCAGCACAATTTCTGAAATTGAATATTAAGGAATAAGACATTTCAGTTTATTTCTGTGACTCGTACACTGACCTATGTCGAAGGAAAGGTACTATCTGACTATGTGTCTTCACTGTGTTTGTCAAAAAATCCCTATTAGCCAAATGAAGCAAGCTAGCCAGCCTACCATCTGGAGAACTACGAAATCAATTGATGAGAAACTGCCAAACCGGATCCGTTAAGTCTTAAACTGTTGAACTTACCGTTTTCTCTGACGATATTGCAAGCCGCTATCACAAAATCGAAAGGTAGTATCTGACTATGTTTCTTCACTGTGTTTGTCATAAAACCCCTATTAGCCAAATAAAGCGAGCTAGCCAGCCTACCATCTGGAGAACTACGAAATCAATTGACGAGGAACTACCAAACCGGATCCGTTAAGTCTTAAACTGTTGAACTTACCGTTTTCTTTGATGATATTGCACGCCGCTATCACAAAATCGATTCCTGGTACAACAGCAGTCTGAAGAGATGTGACGATGTCTGTCGTATCTTCCACGTTAATCTGTACTGTTGCTGCTACTCCCGTCGCACCCAATTTCTGCAGGGATAAGACGTTGGCAACCCCTTTGTTAAGCGCTCCGTTTCCGACGGTGATGAACCTCTTGAGTACCGTATTAATCTGAAATTGTAAACGGTTGTATAAAATGAGACAAAAGCCACACTCTATTTTCAGATTATTCCTGCTTGAACCATTGTTTTCGGAGTAACCGCTCACTAGTAACCGAAAATTACTCTTACCAGGGTTTCAATCTTGGCGACCAAAATTAATGTTTTGGTGGAAATCATGGTCGTGTACTCCTCCTCCCACGCGATCTGGCCAAGCTCGAGCCCGATCTCAATTGACATCAAGGACGTTTCGGTAATGGCAACGCATTTGTCTTCTCCTCGAACTGATGACGGGACTAAGGGGAATTCGCAGCGACAAGAGTATTTTTCTGGCGTCAGGTCCGTTTCGCAGACAGCTCCAAGTCGAGAGCAACTTGTCTTGGCAATTCCATCACAGGAATCAGTCGGAGTCTGAATTTCTGAAAAGTTTTAAGCTTGTTAACACTTTGCCAATGAGCTTCAAAGTAACTATAGTTATCAGGTGGAAAATATAACGAATTGGAAGTAGTCAAAAGTGCTACTTTTTCAGGTCTTGAAACTGAACTTTGCTACAAATAAACATATCCACTTACTGACGCAGCCAAGAGGTCCACTTATAGAGTCAGCAGGGCACACGCAGTTAAATGATCCAATTGTATTTGTGCAAGTAGCATCATCTCCACAAGTCATGCTGTTATTACATTCGTCGATGTCGACACACACGCCATCAAGCTCTTCGAACCTAGGCATAGAAAGAAGAGTAAAACACGCTGCCACTAAGGGATCTTGAAACAATTATAAGACTGCATATATAATATACTTGGACGGAAAACTTAAATTGTTGGCCTAACTCAAGAGCAGTCTCGGTACTTACCCTTCACTGCAGAAGCATTCTGGTTTGTCGGATGCGCCGGCAGAGCAGATTGCAAATTTGTCGTCAGCTGAGTCACAATTTGTGTACGATTTACACAAAGCCTTAACATCAATGCTGAGTTTGAAGTTGCCCAGATCAATGGACAGCTCAACGAGGCCGGGTATTGTCAACTCTGGCAAGGAAACACTTTGTATGGTAGTGAGAACAAAAGCAGCATCTAGACCTTGATTAAGGAGTATGCCAAATTCGACTTTGACGAATCCACCAAATTCGAGAATGCGGGTGAGCTGAACTTGTCCGAAGGTGGAAAGATCGGCCTGTAAAGATGAATAGATTTATACTCTGTATTCTTTGAAGTAGCTCCCATGAATCCTTATTGCATCATGGACTTTACTAGCCCAGATTATGTTGACATATTTTGGTTATTGTCCTCCATTCAAGCATTCAGCGCTCATGAATCAAGTAAGTGGAGAGCTGGATATTCATCTTGCCATAGTAATCTCTCACCCCAAAACCACTTGTCGGGAGATGAACCTTCCTCTGATGCTAACATTGTAGTCTAGTTCTATACTTCGTTACTCCACTCATCCGGTAGCTTTTCTTAAGTTGTGAGCAAATCTTAGAAAGATCAAAGGTTTTGATTGGACCGCTGAAGTTAATATTTTTTTAACTCACTGATACCGATCATTGGTTCTGAAGAATTTACAGAACCCATAAACTTGCAATGTAATTCTAGCAGCTACCTTATTGGGATTCATTATGTGATGCTTTTCATTAAAAAGACTACATTTCTCAAATAAAACATCTCAGCTCCTTCAAGAAATATCGTGTTAAGCGACAGAAGGATGGATGGACAAAACTCTAGGAAGTCAGAGGTACCTATACCGTCACTAACGATTTAGGATCCCAAAAACAGGAAGTTGTATCTGCATAGTTAGGTTTATTCGGCTGTTGTTGTTGAAAAGATATTTGGCACAAAAATGTGAAGATCTTAACTTAATTGTTCCAGGCAAGAAAGGAGGAGATTGGAGTCACACAACCACTTAGAAAGTATGGCACTCACCGCTAGCCTCAATGAAGTTGTCAGCTTAATGTAAGCTGCGGAAGTGACATCTGCGTAGTCCACAATCCACTTGTTGCTTAAAACCAATTCAGCGTTGTAAAGAACGCTTTCGGAGACAGAAGGGTCTAAAAATTGTGAAAAGCTGTCAAAAGAGGTCAAGGATGGGGGTCTTAGAAGTCACGAAAACGTCATAGGAAGTGGCATCTGCATATTTCTTATCTAATTTTGGCTTCAAAAAAGAAATTCGGCTTGGCAGAAGGGTCTAGAAAACTTGAAAGAAATTGGAAGACGCAGTGGAATCTGATAAGAGGTATAAGTCAATTAAAAAGTGTCTATACTTGCCTGGGTAACATGTTCCAGTTTTAAAGGCATCTCCAAGCTCACAGCTGCATTCAAAACCAGTTGCACTTGCAACCACGGAGCATTTTGCAGATCCACACTCGGACTTGGCGGCTGCACTCAAACAAATGTTTGCGTCCAGCACAATTTCTGAAATTGAATATTAAGGAATAAGACATTTCAGTTTATTTCTGTGACTCGTACACTGACCTATGTCGAAGGAAAGGTACTATCTGACTATGTGTCTTCACTGTGTTTGTCAAAAAATCCCTATTAGCCAAATGAAGCAAGCTAGCCAGCCTACCATCTGGAGAACTACGAAATCAATTGATGAGAAACTGCCAAACCGGATCCGTTAAGTCTTAAACTGTTGAACTTACCGTTTTCTCTGACGATATTGCAAGCCGCTATCACAAAATCGAAAGGTAGTATCTGACTATGTTTCTTCACTGTGTTTGTCATAAAACCCCTATTAGCCAAATAAAGCGAGCTAGCCAGCCTACCATCTGGAGAACTACGAAATCAATTGACGAGGAACTACCAAACCGGATCCGTTAAGTCTTAAACTGTTGAACTTACCGTTTTCTTTGATGATATTGCACGCCGCTATCACAAAATCGATTCCTGGTACAACAGCAGTCTGAAGAGATGTGACGATGTCTGTCGTATCTTCCACGTTAATCTGTACTGTTGCTGCTACTCCCGTCGCACCCAATTTCTGCAGGGATAAGACGTTGGCAACCCCTTTGTTAAGCGCTCCGTTTCCGACGGTGATGAACCTCTTGAGTACCGTATTAATCTGAAATTGTAAACGGTTGTATAAAATGAGACAAAAGCCACACTCTATTTTCAGATTATTCCTGCTTGAACCATTGTTTTCGGAGTAACCGCTCACTAGTAACCGAAAATTACTCTTACCAGGGTTTCAATCTTGGCGACCAAAATTAATGTTTTGGTGGAAATCATGGTCGTGTACTCCTCCTCCCACGCGATCTGGCCAAGCTCGAGCCCGATCTCAATTGACATCAAGGACGTTTCGGTAATGGCAACGCATTTGTCTTCTCCTCGAACTGATGACGGGACTAAGGGGAATTCGCAGCGACAAGAGTATTTTTCTGGCGTCAGGTCCGTTTCGCAGACAGCTCCAAGTCGAGAGCAACTTGTCTTGGCAATTCCATCACAGGAATCAGTCGGAGTCTGAATTTCTGAAAAGTTTTAAGCTTGTTAACACTTTGCCAATGAGCTTCAAAGTAACTATAGTTATCAGGTGGAAAATATAACGAATTGGAAGTAGTCAAAAGAGGAGAAGTGCTACTTTTTCAGGTCTTGAAACTGAACTTTGCTACAAATAAACATATCCACTTACTGACGCAGCCAAGAGGTCCACTTATAGAGTCAGCAGGGCACACGCAGTTAAATGATCCAATTGTATTTGTGCAAGTAGCATCATCTCCACAAGTCATGCTGTTATTACATTCGTCGATGTCGACACAAACGCCATCAAGCTCTTCGAACCTAGGCATAGAAAGAAAAGTAAAACATGGTGCCACTAAGGGATCTTGAAACAATTATAAGACTGCATATATAATATACTTGGACGGAAAACTTAAATTGTTGGCCTAACTCAAGAGTAGTCTCGGTACTTACCCTTTACTGCAGAAGCATTCTGGTTTGTCGGATGCGCTGGCAGAGCAGATTGCAAATTTGTCGTCAGTTGAGTCACAGTTTGTGTACGATTTACACAAAGCCTTAACATCGATGTTAATTTTAAAGCTGGCCAGGTTAATCGACAATTCAACGAGACCAGGAATTTTGAATTCTGGCGAGGACACACTTTGTATGGTAGTGAGAACAAAAGCAGCGCTGAGACCTCGATTAAGGAGTATGACAAATTCGACTTTGACTAATCCACGAAATTCGAGAATGCGGGTGAGCTGAACTTGTCCGAAGATGGAAAGATCGGCCTATAAGGATGAATAGAATTATACTCTGTATTCTTTGTTGTAGCTCCCATGAATCCTTATTGCATCATCAATTTTACTAGCCCAGATTATGTTGACATATTTTGGTTATTCTCCTCCACTCGTCCGTTCAGCGCTCATGAATCAAGTAACTGGAGAGCTGGATATCCATCTTGCCATAGCAATCTATGACCCAAAAAATATTGATCGTAAGATGAGCCTGCGACTGATTCTACCATTGTAATCTAGTTCTATACTTCGTTACGCCTAAGGTCTCGATGGCACCCCAAAAGGGAATACTTTTTGGACTCCCCGATACTGAATGATCGGTTCTGACAAATTTCCATAGCCCATAAACTTGCAATTTAATCCTAGCTGATACCTTATCAAGATTTATTAGGATACTTTTCATTAAAAAGAATACAAATTTAAAAGAAAATGTCTCAGCTCCTTCAAGAATTGGCGTGCTTAGCGACAGAAGGATGGTGGGGCAAAGTGAGAAGCATACCGTCACGAGCTATTTAGGATCCCGAGAACAAGAAGTTGTATCTGCATAGCTAAGTTTAGTCGGTTGTTGTTTAAAAGGGATTTGGCGCAATATTGTGAAGACCTTAACATACTTGTTATTGGCAAGAAAGGAGGAGACTGTAGTTCCGCCCTCCCCGGATGCCCCCCCGGACAAAAACTCCCGTTACGAACCCCCCCCCCCCCCACTCGTGGCAAAATCACCACCGGTACCAAAACCTCCCCGACTTAAACCACCCGGTACCAACACTCCCCCCATTGCAAAACCCCCTCGCATAAAAAAGTGACAGTCCCAAAAGAATCTCTTAGTCCGAAATAATCCGTACAAATCGAAGGGCTATCGGACGCTTTAAACAGTCAGCCAATTGCGTTCTCCCTTTGCCTGAATCCCGTTCCTCTTAAGTTATCCCTGATTCATACCAGAAACTCCAATATGGGCAGCAATTTTTACTCTATGACAGTGGCGTTGATAATGATAATCGCATTTTTGTGTTTGGGACAGAGCGTAGCCTAGCACTACTTGGGGTTGTACCGTCACTGGTTTTGTTCCGTCACTAATTTTATACCGAAATTGGGTTTTGTACCGTCACTAATTTTGTACCAAGATTGGGTTTTATACCGTCACTATCTTGATTGAACTTTCAAGATAGTCCAGAGATGTTCTACCAGCTCTAAACCGTACACGTGCTTTTCAACGGTAAGACTGTCCCATGCGTGTTTGTTTTTTTGCCCGATAAATCTCAGTATACATATGTGCGGATGTGTAACCAAGAGCGTGTTCCACCCTTGTAACAATAGTTACTATTAGTTACTATTTCCGTTCCATCCTCACGAAAAGTTACTACGCTGACTGTTCCAACCTTGTCGGAATAGTAACTAATAGTTACTATTTGCTTACCATGCTCGGGAGCGTGGTAAGCGTAGTAACTACGCATCTCTGGAACGTGATTGGTCGGATTCGCCCCTGGCGTGAGATCCTGCTGGAAAATAGAAAAATCGTTCCAGCCTTGACGGCAAAAAGCCAGAATTCGTGACGTCATGCGTAGTAACTACGGTAAGTAGGATGGAACACGCTCCAAATGAAACAGTTGGTTCAAAACTTAAGCCCGTCTTCTGTGATGGTGGATTTTGAAGCTAGTGCTCTTAGTACGACTCGGACTGTGTTTCCTTCTGATAATGTTAAAGGCTGCTTTTACCACCTGAGCCAGAGTTTTTGTGGTAAAATCCCGAATCTCAGCCACCAGCAAAGTTGTCAGACTTGCACTGACTTCAGCGTGAAAGCACGGATGATCCCCGCATTATCGTTTGGTCTGAGAGCAGTTGTCGTAAAATTATTCAAGACTCTGCAAGGAGAAATGGATGTCGAGTTTGGTGGTCTTCTCAGCTACTTCGAGGACATTGGCCGTCTGACTTATTACCGAACTTACCCAAAAATAATTTGTCGTGAGATGAACCTGCCAGTGATGCTACCATTGTAGCTTGGTTCTTAACCTCGTTACGCCACTCATCCGGTACAAAGATCTCGATGGGATCCCAAAGGGGGATACGTTTTTAACTCCCTGATAGCGATCATGGGCTTAGACAAATCCAGAACCCAGAACCCTTTTATTTATTTTCTTTTATTTACTTCGCTTTTTCGAAATGTCGGGTTAAAAATAAATTACTTATTACTTACTTATAAGCTTGCAATTTGATCCTAGCAGATAACTTATCGAGATTCATAATGTGATACTTTTCATTGAAAAGTCTACAATTTTCCAACAAAATATCTCAACTCATTCAAGATGGACGGATGGGTGAGAGGTACCGTCACTAACGATTAGGATCCCAAAAACAGGAAGTTGTATCTGCATCGTTTGCTCTATTCGATTGTTGTATAACAGACATTCACCGAAATTTGAAGACCTAAGATACTTGTTCCAGGGAAGAAAGGAAAGTTTGTTGCATTCACACAACCGCTTAGATATTAATGGCACTCACCGCTAGCTTCAATGAAGTTATCAGCTTAATGTAAGCTGTGGAAGTGACGTCTGCATAGTCCATGATCCACTTGTTGCTTAAAAGCAATTCAGCACTGTAAAGAACACTTTCGGCGACAGAAGGCTCTAAAAATTGTGAGAAAGCGGTCAAAATATGTCAAGGACGTTGATCTTAGAATTCAAGGAAAATTCATAAGAATTTACATCAGCATAATTCTTGATGCAATTTTGGCTTAAAAGAAATTCAGTTTTGCAGAAGGGTCTAAAAAACTTTAAGGAAATTCTAAGAAGCAGTGGAAAAGAAAATATAAGATAACAAAGGTGAAAATAGGAAGTTGCATCTGCAGATTTCTTAGTTCGCCTTTTGTTCTGAAAGAAATTTAACATCGTAATTGAGACTGATAGCAACAGAATGGACTAAAACCTGCCTCCTTTCTTATTCACATTTTACTGAAATTTCCCCTACAAGTTGTAGGGAAATTACCCTAACAGGTGAAAGAAGGAAATTCGACACGTGGAAAGTAAATCACTGTGAGTCGCGAGGAGCACCAACAAGTACGAAAAAAGAGAATACAAAAGAAACTTGGAGATTCTTGTGAGACAGCTTCAAAATTTACGTTTGATCCGTCATAAGAACAAACTGAAAAAGAAACGTTGTCTATTATTCTAGAAATGAGTTCTATCGTCCTTATTGAATTTACAAAACGAAACATCTTACGCTGGAATTGGAGGCTTACCTAAGTCGTCATCTGGATGAAAAATTCTAGGACTCATTTTTCTACCGATATCGAATGGGACCTCAACCACAAATTATGAAGAGTGGTTTGATCTACCTTAGATCTATTGCCTATAAAAAGTGTTTTGGTATAGTTGGCAGTCCAAAATATATATTATTGAAGTATGTTTTTGGATAACAAGTGAAGCTGTTAGCACATTAAACAAGATTCAAGTAAGAACAGTATTTGAATACTGCAGTATACTTGAATACGCAGGACTCACACAGAATCAAAATATTAGTTCGAAAGATTTCAGAATCCTGGTTGCAAAATAATTTTCAGCAAGAAATACACGTCGAAAAACGGAAGAGTTTTGTTCTTTAAGCTGGAAACCAAAACTGAACGTAGACACAATTTGTTAATGAATGTGGGTACAAATTCCTCCAAATCAAAACCCATAGGCTTTTTCTCAGGCCCGTATCCAGGAATTTATTTCGGGGGGGGGGGGGGTTGCTTTTCGGGGGGGGGGGGGGGTTATTGCCTGCTGGTTGGACAAAAAAGTATAAAAAACACATAGATCAGAGGGAAAAGCCTATAAAAATGATTATTTTTGTGTGTTTCTGGGGGGGGGGGGGTTAACCCCCTAACCCCCCCCCCCCTGGATACGGCCTTGCTTGTTCTTCCCGAGTAAGAAAAAATACTGAGAATCGGCTGCTGAGACACTAAACTATTAAAGCTGGGAAGCAAAAACTTAAAACAAACAGTCAAATCGTAAAAATCGTCTAGGCGCCAGCAAGATATTTGTACTCGTTTGTAACTTATTTAATTTGATATACCGAGCATGTACAACCAATTTTACAATTCAAATCTATATCCAGCTCCGATCTAACAGTTCTTATTAATAATAGACTTCTTAATGGGAAAAAGCTGGCAAGGGAAAGACTTACCTTTGCCCTCTTTGCAAATTGCAGAGGATTTGACCAACTTCCTCTTAAAGGGCCAAGCGCTTTCGCAGCTTATCTTGTCGTGATAAGATAATGCGCAACCCAAACTTCATCGTTGAAATATGCAAATATGTAACTAAAGCGTTTAGCCTACTTTATTTAACAATTCTAGTAATAGTTGAAACAGTTTTTTTTTTTTTTTTTTAGTGGTACGTACTCAATCTTGCATGGCCTTTTGGCTTAATAAACAAATGTTATTGTAATTATTACAGTAATTATTTATTTTGTCGTCTAGTCGATGGTAATATATCAGTCCATACTTCCCAGTTAATAACTTGATAAGAAATAAACAAATGACCGACTGAATGGCCTGCAGTCTCCGGTCTAAGGACCGGTAAGAACTACAAGTGTACTGAAGGTATTTGCACTTGCCTTTCTCGCATACAGTGTTCTCAAAGGTCTCTCCTAGTTCGCAGCTGCATTCGAAGCCTTTGACACTAGCCACTGCAGAGCATTTTGCAGATCCGCATTCAGCCTTAGCGATGGCACTCGAACAAATGTCTGCATTTAGCACAATCACTGAAATGGAAAACTGGAAGTGACAAACGACTTGACTCCTCTTGAAATTGAGTTCTGCTTCTTCCTCGAGTGCTGAGATGACAAGAGAATTTTCTGGTTGTGTTTAGTTTTAGCCGCGAGTTTGTTACGTTCTCCTTTCTCTCAAGAAATGCTGATTTTTTAAGTTACTAGCCCCTAAATTTAAAATTGGTGCAATAGGCGTTTTTCGTAACAACCTCAGCGGAGAATGAGTTTGAAACTCATTCAACAAAAAAAAGGGCTTACAGGCAGACGGGAAACGGCGTAAGGAAAATGGATTGTTACAAAAAACGTGGCTCTTATTTTAGTAAACGTCATCTCATTGACGAGCAAGAACAAACCGCTGATGGAGTTACGCTCTCATACTCTGAGTTTGAAACTCATTCAACAACAAAAAAAAGGCTTACATACAGAACGGAAAACGGCGTAAGGAAAATCGGATCTTACAAAAAACATGGCTCTTATTTTAGTAACCATCATCTCATTGACGAGCAAGAACTAACCAATGATGGAGTTTCATACTCTGCTTTTTCAATCGGAACTGTCCCAATATCCAATTGAGCAACAGGAGCTAAATATGACAAATTAGCTCGTTCTGTTTTTGAAAAAGCATAATTATGGTAAGATCGTCCCCACCTCAAACACAACTCTTACTAGAAATACTTTTTCGTGATTCTCCTGTTTAGTCCAAAAGTATGGAGAAAAAAGGGGGTCAACCCGGATAAAATTGCGACACAAATGTTTTTGACATTAAATAAATGTTTAGAAAAATCGCTGAACAACATATCCAAAATCCGCCAAAATTGCCCGATGGAAAAACTTTCTAGGGCTGCTTTAAAGGTTTGGACGGGGTGAAAAATTAAGGGAAGAAAAAAAATATATTTGTTTATGAGAATATTACAGTGTTCAGGAAAAATGGACTTACTTTGCACACATGGAACCCGCTTGCAAGGAGCGTCAGCTCCTTCCATTTGGGACTTACTTTGCACACATGGAACCCGCTATAATATTTATTCCACTATTTAATCCAGTCTAGTGCACTAGCCCCTTTTCAGGCACGGTGCTCAAACGTCTAGCACCATGCCTGGGTGCTAGACGTTCAAGCACTGTACCTTGGATTTCATGTATGGTGCATGGATTTCAGTATACAGTGCATACATCAAAAACACAGTTTCTGTCATAACAACTGAGCACCAGCTCGGACATGGCTGAAATTACTACCATGAATTAGAGAAATCAAAAACAATCCTTTATATATTTTTCACAACAAAAACAAAAGGGCTCGGCTGATGACACATGTCAAAAACCTCATTTCCTTTTCTACAAAGTCAAGGGTTTTGCATGCAAAGTGTCCTGTGCCTCAGCTTTTTCTACCTAGCAGCCAACCAGAATATTGGCTCTTGGGGAATAGATAGGGAAAATACATGGCAAATAGATAGGGTGCTGTTAGGTTTTTCATCTCCATCATCATTAGAACCCTTTTGTTTTTGTTGTGAAAAATATATAAAGGATTGTCTTTGATTTCTCTAATTCATACTAGTAATTTCAGCCCTGTCCGAGCCGGTGCTCAGTTGTGATGACAGAAACTGTGTTTTTGGGATCCCAAAACGTAAGTGGAGGGATACCTATGACATCGCAAAAGTTGTCCGTCTGTCCGTCCGTCCGTCCGTCTGTAAGCACGATAACTCTCGAAGGGAATGAGATATTTTGATGAAACTTGGTGTGAGGGTTCGTTGGGTCGTCGGACCAGTCAAGTTCGTAGATGGGCTTTGTAGCTCTACATTTAGGGGTGGGGGAGGGGATTCAAATTAAGGGACAAACAAAATGTTTTGAAACAGCTAATGTGATAGTCGATTATGGGGTAAGAAGACATGCTGAACACGATGGTGAAAACCATTTTGTCATCGGACAAGTAGTTCGCCCGGAATCCGGCCAAAACCGGAAAGTTTGTTGAAAGTAAAAGTTTTATTTGAAGTTGATTAGATGTTCGATTTAGGGGTAGGAAGACATGCTGAAGACGATGGTGAAAATTATTTTCTCGACGGACAAGTATTTCGCCCGGAATCCGGCCCAAACCGGAAAGTTTGTTGAAAGGAAAAGTTTTATTTGAAATTGATTAGATGTTCGATTTTGGGGTAGGAAGACATGCTGAAGACGATGGTGAAAACTATTTTCTCGACGGACAAGTATTTCGCCCGGAATCCGGCCCAAACCGGAAAGTTTGTTGAAAGTAAAAGTTTTATTTGAAGTTGATTAGATGTTCGATTTAGAGGTAGGAAGACATGCTGAAGACGATGGTGAAAACTATTTTCTCGACGGACAAGTATTTCGACCGGAATCCTGCCCAAACCGGAAAGTTTGTCAAAATTAAAAGTTTTATTTGGAGTTGATTAGATGTTCGATTTAGGGCAAGAAGACATGCTGAACACTTATGTGAAAACAAGTTTCTACCCGGACATGTATAGTTCGTCCGGAATCCGGCCAAAACCGGAAAACTGTTGGAAGTCAAAGTTTTATTTCTAGTTGATTAGATAAGCGATTTAGGGGTAAGAAGAGATGCTGAGTCCCTGTATGACAATCATATTTTACCCGGACATATAGTTCGACCGGAATCCGGCTGGAATCGGAAAATTTGTTATAAACTAAATTTCTATTTGAAGTTGATTAGATGTTCATTACTGGGGAAAGAAGATACCCTGATTTCGTGTTTGAGCTTTCTTTTTTCGCCGGACAAGTAGTTCTGGAGTTCGGCCGGAACCGGGAAATTAGCAGAAGTGGCAGAAAGTTTTCGTCAAAACAGATATGATTGGGGTAAACACACATGCTGAATCCAAATCTGAACTTGGTTTTCTCAGGTGATTAGCTATTTTGCCATAATCAGTTTCTGAATTTTAATTGTAAAAATGTTCAAGGAGTCTGGCGAAGACTGGATGTGGCTAAGACAAGACCCTGTTGTCTGGATCAGATATTGAATTTTTGGGATCCCATCGAAACCTTTGGTCTTGTTTCTGTATGCACTGTATGCTGAAATCCATGCACCATACATGAAATCCAAGGTACAGTGCTTGAACGTCTAGCAACCAGGCATGGTGCTAGACGTTTGAGCACCGTGCCTGAAATGGGGCTAGTGTACTAGACTGATTTAATCTCTTAATTCTAACTAGAAAGAGAGGGAAGAGACACGCTGATTCCGTTTCTGAACTTTATTGTTTCATCCGACAAGTAGTTCGCGCGAAATCCAGTGAAAAGCGAAAATTCGGTCCTAGAAGCGAACAGTTTATTTAAAAAAAAAAAAAAATGTTTCGTCTAATACCAAAGTCGGTTTAGGGGAAAGAAGACTTGCTGAATCTATTTCGAAACTTCTGTATTCGTCAGCAAGTAGATCACACGGAATCCGGCGAAGACCGGGATTCGGTACATGCAAGAAAACAGTTTATTCTAAAAGAAAATTGTTTGGTCTAAAAGCACGGTCGGCTTAGGGGTAAAGAGACCTACTGAATGCCTTGTATATATTTTTCTTCGCCGGACATTTAGTTTGCCTGGAATCCGGTGAAAACTGGAAATTCAGTTGAAGTGAATTTCATCCTGACAATTTTCATTTAGGCTAATATGACGTTTTACGAGTTGGAGGACATTTTATGTCCATCTATTTACTTTTTTTCCCCGGCAAGTAGTTCGTACGGAATCCGGGAAAAACTAAAAAATTCCATAGAAGTAAAAGTTTATTTTGACGTCGATTCCATATCTGATGTTGGTTTTTTTTTCTCAAAGGACAATTAGACAGTAAACAACGTAGACAGTAGACAAAACGGGAATTCGATAGATGTAAAAGTAAAAGTCGGTTTGGAGCATCAGTATGGGGGTTCGGCTGGAGTTGGTCCAATGCACTCTCCTCAAGCAAGTGCGCAGGGTATACTGATCTTGCAATAGTTCCTAACTTTAATTTCTTGGTTCAGGACGCAAGCTGTTTACCTTTAGTCAAGCAATTACCGGATAAAAAAAAAGGTACTGATACTAGATTTACAAAGTTATTTCCTCTAGCGTCTTCTACGGAATGCGAGTGCATTGTTTTCGACCAAATACGAAGAGACCGAAAAGGTCGATACTCTGGGCAGGACGGTCGCAGTGGGGAGGGGGTTCCCGTACATCATGTAACATGGGTGTGAAGAAGACCGTCGCCAAGAAGGGCCGAAATATAGCTCTAATAAATTTCGGCTGACGTATCCGTTTTGCACTGTCGAATATTCAGAAATGTCTTTTCGTTATTATTTTAATATCTAGGTTGAACGGATTACAGATGCAAACTTTCAGCGACAGCCGATTCACTGGGCAGGACGGTTGCAGCGGGGAGGGGGGCTACATAACGCTGCTTTTTGCAGATAAAACAATCATGAGGGATCAAAAAAATGCACCATTTGGTCAAAAATATTGTTTGCACTTTGTGGTTAAGAGTGTACACTTTAAGGGATTTAAAGTTTCAGCAGAATCAAATCACTCGTTCGAGAGCTACCCATGTCACTTGATTTACTGGAACTCGCTTCCTCATCTTAACAATGGAATGCCAGACTTGAGGAAAAATGATAATACAATCAACATAAGCTCAAGTCTGTTCTGCCTTCTTGCCAAGAAATTGGACTTAGCGCTACCCTCCGCCCCCCCCCCCCCCAAGTTTGGGAGGAATGACAGGCCTAAAGTAAAAATGGAAAAACAATTTTCGCAGCCTGACTCTTATTAAAGAAAAGTGTGTGAGATTACACGTTTTAGGGGGTTTCTGCCAGCTTTCTTGCTCAGTTTTCAGAAATTTTGGTTGGCTTACCAAGAAAGAGACTGCAGTCACACCAAAATGAAAATGCAGTGTTCTTTTCGGTGTGGGATGACTGAAAAATTAAATTAACTATTATTTCGAAGAGAAAAAAAATTAGGCGTAGACAGAAGAGACACTTTTGATCTACCTTTTTATAAAAATGTGTATAGTAATCTTGGGAAGCTTGATGTAAAAAAGCCATACAAGTTCAGATTGGTCTGACAAATTTTGAACTGAATGGCCTGAACACTCACTTAGTTTGACCTAACCCAAAATACAGTCTGCTCACTGCCCCCAGTCCCCAGAGTCTAATTTTGCCATGCATATACCGAGTGCTATCAAACAAATACGATACGATCGAGAACAAGTCACTCAATGGCATATACCGTCCTTCCGGATGTGGGCTCGGGTGTGCGGCGGACACCCCAGCAGTCAAAGGGTTGGGATGCAAGAATTATCTGATATGATTTGTATCACTGACGATGATTGACAGGGATGGAGATCAGAACCTTGTAGGTTTCTTGCAAGGAGTCGTATTATGAATAGGTTTCTCGTAAAAAAATGATTTAATTTTTTTTTTTAAATTCTTTCGATTTTTCTAAAAAAAAATCATTTATATTGAAAATGGCATTTTTTATGGCAATTGCCTTTTGGTCAAGTGCCATATAGCGATCACAATTTCTGTCCGTCAGTCGGTCGGTCAGTCTGTCTGTCCCGGTTTTGCTAGTTCGGGCACTTCCAGATAAGCTAGGACGATGAAACTTGGCAGGTCTATCAGGGACCAGACCAGACTAAATTAAAAATAGTCGCTTCCCCGATACGACCATCTGGGGGGAGTGGAGGAAGGGGAAATCCGGAAAAAATAGGTATTTCTAACTGTCGAACGGGTGATCGGATCTTTAAGAAACTTGATCTATGGAAGGACCTCGTGTCTCAGATGTCCCATTTAAAATCAAGACCGGATCCGGTGACATTGGGGGGAGTTGGAGGGGGGAAACAGAAATCTTGGAAAACACTTAGAGTGGAGATATTAGGATGAAACTTGGCCTAACCGTACCTGATCCGCTCTCTTTGGGAGTGTTGGAGGGGGGATCCGAGTTTCTAGTGACCTCGCGAGTTTGGAGCTACCTGATGTGCTAGGACGATGAAAATTGGCAGGCATGTCATGGACCCAAACAGATTTACTTGACCATAGCTGTTTTCCCGATCAGACCATCTGGGGGGGGGCGGAGGCTCGAGGGAGGATGAATCCGGAAAAATGAGATATTTTTAACGTACAAACGGGTGATCGGATCTCAATGAAACTTGATATGTAGACAGATCTCGTGTCTCAGACATCCCAGTTTACATCCGGACGGGATCCGGTGACATTGGGGGGGCTGGAGGGGTGAACCTGAAATCTTGGGAAACGATTTTCCGGATGAAACTTGGTGGACACAACAAGCACAGGCACTAGATACGTGATTGACATAACCGGACCGGATCCATTCACTTTGGGGGAGTTGGGGGGAGGGGGGTCCGAATTTTAGCAATCCCGCGAGTTCGGTACTTCCTGATGACAATGTACTAGGACGATGAAAATTGGCAGTCGTGTAAGGGACCAGAACAGGTTAACTTGAGAACAGTCGTTTCCCCGATCCGACCATCTTGGGGGGGGGGGCGGAGGGAGAATCAGGGAAGTAAGGTATTTTTAACTTGCGAAGCTTAGAGTAGAGTGTTCGGGATAAAACTTGGTGGGAAGTCCTACATACGTGAATGATATAACCGGAACGGATCCGGTCACCGTGGGGGAGTTGGGGGGTCCGAGTTTCTAGTGATCCCACGAGTTCGGTACTTCCTGATGTGCTAGGACGATGAAACTTGGCAGGCTTGTCAGGTACCCGAATAAATTTACTTGAGAATATCGTTTCCCGGATCCGACCATCGTGGGGGTATGTAGGGATGGGGAATCCGGAATCTAGTGGCAAGCTCAGCTATTGAACGGGTTATCGGATTTAAATAAAACTTGATATTTAGAAATACCTCGTGCCTCAGATTTCCCATTTTAAATCCGGACCGGATCCCGTGACATTGGTAGGAGTTGGAGGGGGGAGGCCGGAAATATTTGGAAACGCATAGAGTGAGAGTGGATAGAGTGGATCGAGATGAAACTTGGTGGAAAGAACAAGCACAAGTTCTGGATACGTCATTGACATAATAGGACCGGATTCGGGCACTGTGGGGGACTTGGGGGGGGGGGGGGGGTATCAAGATCTCTAGGAAGCTCGCGAGTTTTGTACTTCCTCATGTGCTAGGACGTCGTTTCCTCGATCCGACTATCGTGGGAGGAAGGAGGAATCCGGAATCTTCTGGTATTTATAAATCCGGTATTTATAACTTTCCAACGGGTGATGGGATCTTAATGAAATTGATATTTGGAAAGACGCTAGGGTCTCAGACGACCCAGTTCAAATCCGGATAGGATCCGGTGACTTTTGCGGAAGCTGGAGGGGGGAACCGGAAATTTTGGGAAACTGAATTGAGTGGAAACGAATCTTGGTGGGAAGAACAAGCGCAAATCCTAGATACACCGTTTGGGACACAGTAGGAGAGTTGGGGGGGGGCTTAATTCTGGCGATCCCGCAAGTTCGGAACTTCCCTATGTTCTAGGACGATAAAACTTGGAAAGTCTTGGAAGGAATAACTTGGAAAATGCATCAGGGACCCGAATAGACTGACTTGAGAATAGTCGTTTCCCCGATCCGACCATCATGGAGGTTGCGAAATGTTTTTGACATGCACAAAAACCAAACGGATAGACAAAATAGGATGCAAGTTGGACAGTGCCGCTTTTATGCAACCTTCATTCGTTATTTGGCGTCCGGACAAGATCCGGCCAAGGTAGGGGGGGGGGGCGGGGCTCGGATATTTGCAGATAGGCTCTGTTCCGATTCCAGTCAAACTTGATGGACAGGAAGAGATGAGTCAGAGATGTTTCCGAGTCGTATTCAGCCAAGGTGGGCGGTGTTGGAAGGGGAGTCCCGGAAAATGTGTGGCTCGCATAACGGTCAAACAAGTGGAGTGATCTGAATGTAATTTCGAAAGTACAGAGATCATGTGACCTAGATGACATATTTTATGGTTCGAGACCACGGTGGGGGGTGGGGGGGTGAGATTTACCGGAAGTTCCCCCCAAAATGCTAAGATTCGAGTGAAAGATAGATAGTAAGAGAATATGCTTCAGCCGATCCAGTTAGGAGTTTGGACCAGATTCTTCCACTGTATAGTTGAAAGGGGGTACCGAAAATCTTGAGAACGTCTAGGGACATAGCGAGTGGATTTCTTGGGTTGAAACTTTGAAGGTTAGCGATGAAGGTTAGCGATGACTTGGAGATGATGTCGGAAATTCTCAGACCTGAGTGAAACTACAAATCCCAAAACTAGGTCCGAACCGCATTTTTGGGTGGCTGGATGTTTTGTGAAGTTCTCTTCTACTTTCTTTTACCACCTACTCGTATCAAGTGCCATATGAGCTCGTAGTTCTTGTTCTGAAAATCAGTTGATTTTACGTCAAAAGCGGTTTTTAAACAGCTGTTTTCTTGCAAAAAACAGTCGTTAAAAAAAGACATGCCAGTCGGTAAATACTTTGCCCCCCCTTTAACGATTTGGCTAGTAACGCCTCTTCTGGTCACATAGACTCCACACAAAAATACAAGCTACATTAGAACACGAATACTTATTTCTATTCATTTATCATCAGTCATTTCGAAAAGAAAAAGGATGGAGTACAATAGTTGTATTTTTCATATTTATCGAATTCTCTAAAAAGTTAAAAGAACCACAGCTAACGTATCCGCTTTTAGCCTTTGTGTGAATATAACTACAAGATTACACTCCCCCCCCCCCCCCCCCCCCCCCCCCCCCGACAGAGGTCATACCTGGTCCTGATCTCAAATGGCACATTTCGGACAGATAACCACTACATTTTTCGGGTTTCATCCCAATCCCTTAAACCGTTTGATTTATAGCCTACATATGTTAATACATTTCCGGGACCCCCAATATATCTACCCCCCCCCTCCCCCACGTGGTCGCATCTGGTTTGAATTCATAGATATCTTATGCTCCTATCACTCCTTATTTTTCATCCGAATCGTATCACTTTCGGAAAAAGTCCGGTACCAACCCTTTTACTTTCAAGTTTTACCAGAATCCCTTCATCTGTACTGTCCCGGCATACGTCCCCAAACTTTGGTCTCATGCGATTTAGAAGCACAAACAGTCGACCTTGGGCTTTTTATGGCACTTGCCCTTCGGCCAAGTGCCATATAGCGATCGCAATTTCTGTCCGTCCGTCGGTCTGGCGGTCTGTCGGTCGTGTCCGGGTTTTGCTAGTTTGGGTACTTTCACATAAGCTAGGACGATGAAACTTGGAAGGCATATCAGGGACCCTAAATGGTTAAGTTGGAAATAATCACTCCCCGGTCCGAGAATCGTCGGGGGAGTGGAGGGAGGGGGAATCCAGAATCTTGAGGTATTTATAACTCTTGAACGGGCGATTGGATCTTAATGAAGCTTGATATTTGGAAAGACCTCGTGTCTCAGACGACCTACTTCAAATCCAAACCGGTGAACGGGTGATTGGATCTTATTGAAACTTGATATTTCGAAAGACGTCGTGTCTCAGACGACCCACTTTAAATCCGAATCGGATCCGGTGACTTTGGGGGGAGTTGGAAGGGGGAGCTGGAAATCTTGGGAAACGCTTAGAGTGGAGGGATCGGGATGAAACTTGGTGGGAAGAACAACCACAAGTCCTAGACACATAATTCACATAACCGGACCGGGCACTGTGGGGGAGTTGGGGGGGGGGGATTCTGGTGATCCAGCGAGTGTGGTACTTCATGATGTAATAAGATGATGAAACTCGGCAGGAATATGAGAGATCCGAATAGACCGACTTGAGAATAGTCGTTTTCACGATTAGAACATCGTGAGGGGAGTGGAGAGATGGGGAATCCGGAAACTAGTGTCATTTATACCTTTTGAACGGGAGATCGGATTTTAATGAAGCTTGGAAAGTGGAAAGGGATATTGGATCACGAAAATGTAGAGTTTTTTTTTGTAATTTGCGGTTAAGCTGAGTAGCCTACTTCAAGGGATGGCCGGATCTGGGAAGGGACGATTTCTAACCTTATCATGTCAAGGTTTTAATGATCAAGCCAAGTTTCATCGTCTTAGCATATCTGAAAGTACCTTAAATCGTGATACTCCGGACCCCCTTTCCAACTTCCCCCAAAGTGCCCGAATCCGGTCCGGTTGTGTCACTGAAAGCTTTCTTTCCACCAAGTGTCATCCCAATCGCTCCACTCTAAGCGTGTCACAAAATCCCCCCCCCCCCTGACTCCACCGTATTAACTAGATCCTGTCCGCACTTGAAATGGGACATCTGAGACATCAGCTTTTTCCGAATATCAAGTATCGTTAAGATCCGACCACCCATTCAAAAGTTGGATTCCCAACACTCTCTCCACTCTACCCACGGTGGTTAAATCGGAGAAACAAGTTGTCTCAAAGGACCTGTCTTACCTACAATACTGATGCAACCTATTTAAATAATCAATCAATATATTTCTAAATAAACCACAATTTCATGCGGTCATTCTAGCCCCTCGAACATAACCACGCTGATTTTCTCACTTGCCGTGTTTTGCTACCTTCGATGTCTATCATGCTGTCAACGGCTGCCTTCGAGAAGTTTTTCCATCAGAAAAACAGGTTATGTAAGTTGTTTCCCTGTTTTCGCTACAAGTCAACGGGTCTCGGAAAAGGCTTAAAACATCAAAAACCGTCGGTTATTTGTTGAAAGCACAGCCCAGTTTTAAATTGTTAAAATATTTTAAAATACTGTGAGTTAATTGAACTGTAAATATTGCGAGAGGTCCTTTAAGTTGAGTAGATGCCTGCCAAGTTTTATCGTCCTAGCACATGTGTAAGCATCTTAACTCGGGATCACCGGAATTTGAGAAACCAAGCTCCAACTTCCCCCACAGTGCTCGGATCTGTATGGGAAGTAAGTGTTTTGGTGAGATCCGAAGGCTGGGTAGATTCCTATGGCCCACCGTGAACAATTTTTATAGAAGTTGATTTTTTGGTTTGTTGTTCGAGTGTATGATATTTTGTTTGTGTTATTGTGTTATGTTTCCCGCCATGGCCCTTGGGCTTTATTGGGAATAAATTCATTCATTCATTCATTCATACGTCAATACTCCGGTTTCCTCTCGTCGGTCCACACCGCCAACGGTGATCGGGTCGGGGAAATGACTATTTCCGTGCTATTTTGGTCGGGTTCCGAATAAGCCTGCCAAGTATCATCGTCCTATAGCACTTCTGGAAATATCTTAACTCGAGAACAGTGGCCTGACAGACCGACAGACAGACCGAAAAGTGATCGGTACGCGCCACTTGAGCAAAGCTGTAAGTGCCATAAAAACCAAGAGAAGTAGCGTTTGGCAATGCCTTTCTATTGACATTTCAAGAACAAAAAAATTTTTAATTTGACTACCCTGAAAAATCTCGGCTAGCGCTGAAAAGTGAAAATGCATGTAAGGGGTTTCACACAAATTTTGTAAAGATGGCTAACAGACCACGTGCATCTTCACTGGAGGTATGAAACCTTGAAAAGCAATAGGGGTTCGTTAATGAATACGTATTTGTATGCTACATAAGCTTTTCCCTTTCTTCTAGCTAGAACAAAATCATTAATTTAATAATGTAAGATGAGAGGACGGGGAACTTTCAGTTGAACAAACTTTACCCAAATTTTTGTGATGAGTATCCAAACCTAACCTAAATTATTCCTGATAAATTTTCGAAACTGCATTATTTATTTCATTCGTTTCTTCATAATATACATTGCTGATATGTCAAGGGATACTGACTTAATTTTAGGCGATGATCTCGAGATAAAAAAGAAACAAAGTGTATCAGCTGGGTCAGTGCCAGAGCGTAAACGGTAGGCCAAGGTTAGTTTCTTACTTCGTTGCGTACTTCTTCTTTATTTATCAAATACCTTAGTTATTTAAGATAATAATAAAAGGCTCTAACAACCTATGTTCCTTAGAAAACAGTAGCAGTGGAGCCAAACTATAAAATATTCTGCACCGACCATTGCACCAAATAGGACTTGTGGGTTAAAGGTACTTATGACAGATGGCGTTCTGTCAAAAGAAATTTTGTTTTCATAAACTAAATTCGGAAGTTTTCGTTCCGTAGCCTACATCTTTCATGACTGAGCTTATGGCATGCATTTTGGGTCAAAATTGGTAAAAATGTTGCCGAGAAGACATGAAATGTCACCGAGAATGCATGAAATGTAGCCGAGAATGCTGTTTTTGTCGCCGAAATTTTTTCTGTGTATCCGAGACTTCGATGTTTGCTGCCGAGAATGACAACTTTGTAGCCGATTGCCACTGAAAAGCGTGGCTAGATATCATGCATTCTCGGCGACATTACGTGATTTCTCGGCGACACTTTGCCCCGTCTCGCGAACTAAATTTTTGGTTTCGGACAAATATCTGTATTTCTCGGTGACACATTTTTCAGAGGCAATCTCGGCTACAAACTCGTCATTCTCGGCAACAAACATTGCAGTCTCGGATACACACACAAAATCTTGGCGACAAAAGCAGCATTCCCGGCGACATTTCCTGCACTCTCGACAACATTTCTGCCAGATTTGACCGAAAATGCATGCCACACTGACCTTGTTGTTATAGTATTTAAAACAAGACTATGAAATCAAATTTCATATTTTTTGTTGCTACATTAATTTTAGTTTAATATATTTTTACCCATTCTAAGAATATACCCATATTTAAATTATTTCTTATTCGCTAATAATTCCTTTGAGGGCTTTTATCACGGTTTGCATTCAAAATTGAGTAAAGAAAAACAGGACGTACCATTTTCTCGAATAATCACAGTTTTTGTGATGAGAATATCCAGGTTTAGGGTCTCAGCCCCCTCCAGCTTGCCAATTTTCTCAATATCTTCGGTAAGAAGTTCGGCTGTGCACGATACTGAAAAATCGGACCTCGCGAAAGAGATCATATTGAAAGCCCCTTTGTAAAACTTAGGGTTTACGCCCGATGAAATGCCCCAGGCAACTTGAATCTAAAAAAAAAAAAAATTGTATAATTCCAACTTTAGGAGTATCTAATTAATGTTCTGGCCACGAACTAGTAATACTAAAAAAAAAGAAGAAAAAAATACCCTTCTGAACAACACAGATCGGACTCGAGCAGTCTCCTCGAAATAAGGAGGGAAATAACGACTCATACCCAGGCAGTCAGAGGAGAGCTTGGCCTATTCACAATGAAAAAATCTAGGCTGTTGCAGATACTACGGTTTTGGCTGAAAATTATTAGAATACCAGAGGATAGGCTGCTAAGAGTAGCATATAAAGAAATGCTAGAGATAGGAGGACCAAAATCCTGGCCGTTCCAGGTTAAAGCCATGCTAGATCGTGCTGGCTTGTCATTTGCTTGGAACGGGGGATCAGGCCCAGAGGACCACTCCCAATTACTGAAACAATTCGAACTTGCTATAAGCGACCAGGAGATACAAAGCTGGCATGGGACAATTCAAACTTCTGAGACTCTAAATTACTACAAATTGTTGAAGCGAACTTTTCATATGGAATTTTATTTTAAGTTAGGTCTACCAGCACAGACTCTGAAACTTTGGTTCCAGCTCCGAACAAACTCGTTACCACTTGGTTTTAGGAAAAAGGTGTTTGAGAGGAGGAAAAATAGGGTTGGGCTAATCATTGATAATTACAGGTGTCCGATTTGTCTTGTTGGAGAGGACACTGTTGCTCACCTCCTAGGGCAGTGCCAGGAGTCTCCTCTACCGGTTCAGTTTGGGGGAGGGTTGCTCTTCCCTGGTATACTGACATCAACTAAAGACAACGTTATCAAAACGGTTGTAGAATATGTGAGTGGGAACTTAAATAGGAGATAGTTTATGTAAGTATCGAAGGATCATTTTGCTTTAAATGCATTAATACATTTGTATGCCGTGTATATAAAAATCTGTGTATGGCCCATTGAGGCTAAATAAACACTATTCTATTCTATTCTATTCTATTCTATAATGGAACTTTCTGACTTCCAGCTGATATTCTGTTCCCGCGATACTCTGTTTAACTCTTACTTCCTCCCGCCTGGCTTACCCATTCCTCCGAAAGCGGTGCGGCTTGGTGGCAAGAAAATCGTGTTTGTCCGAACTTTTAAGTATTATTGTCACTTACCACGCTTCCGTGCTGCAGCAAGGTTTATTTAATCGAGGCAACAAGATCACCCTGAACATTGGACACTGCTCCGATCCGATGACACTTTGACACTGTTTCAGTGCTATAGCTACCAGATAGTAGCCAAGGTTTGGCAGAAATCGGCCATGTTTCTTGAAACTGATTAAAATCGAGTTGCCCACCACCTATACCAGCTCTCACAGATCTGTAGCTAAAGCCAGGAAGGTCTATACTAATGAGGTCGTAAGTTGATCCAAAGCGTCTCTTCATCAGCTAGGTTTTCGCTCTGAGAATTTTCTAGTTTGGAATGATGCTTCAGTTGTCTTCCTGTGAGGTGGGCGCTCCTCAGAGACGTTTGTTGATTGAGTTTTACTGGGTTTATCTGTTACTTTTACGCACGACCTCGGCCAATAAAGCTATTATTATTTAATAGGATGTTATGAACTACATTCCTTTTCGAGAAAAGCTATAGTATAATAGCATGTTCCTCAAAAGAAAGGGCTGCTTTTGTTAACAGGTTTCTTCTTCTCAGAAAAGGTTTAAAAATATTTTCATACGCCGATGAGGGCCAACTTACCAGGTATTTGAGTTTGGAAATCAGTGTTATGGATGCTGACGACTTCAGATCCAAAAATGATTTATTCCAGACGATCCCCTTCAGAATTAGTTTCACTGTGAAGGATTTCCATTGTGTAGCTGTTATTGAAACACACTTCTCCACACCAAGGTCTGGCGATGGTACCAGAGGGAATTCACAATGGCATGAATAACTGGCTAATTGGTCTTTCCTGCAGATCGCACCGAAGCTTGCACAAGTTGTCCTGGCATTTATGTCACATGCCTCTTGATTATCTATGGCGGTGAATTTGAGTTAGTTGATATCGTGAATCCCCAGTGTAGGATTGTCGACACTTAATAGTTCGGAGGCAAGATCAGCCGTGCTGATTAAAAAAATAGAGATATCACCTAACGAAGACGGTGTTGAGAAGTCAACTTTTTTATATTTACAGAAATGGCGCTTCATAAAAAGGACGTGTCATACCAATAAACAGAAAACTAATTTTGAATTGAATCTAGAAGTCTAAGAATCCAATGTCAGAGCCGCGTTGACATACCAGAAGTAGACAGACTAAACTGTAAAAAGTTTCTCCGAGTATGGATTTCAGTTAACTGCAGTATTTGCTACTGGGATTAATCTTATCTCTACTGATATAAGA
This sequence comes from Branchinecta lynchi, assembly GCA_023053575.1. Lineage (NCBI taxonomy): Eukaryota > Metazoa > Arthropoda > Branchiopoda > Anostraca > Branchinectidae > Branchinecta > Branchinecta lynchi. Next base: position 13,654,926 of record JAKZAP010000015.1, read on the forward strand.
TTAATCCAAATTATAGATACAATGGCCTTTTAAAGACAAGATTAGTCTCAGTAGCAAATACTGCAAGATTTTTGTTTAGGGTGTAGGCTAGATACCTCAACCGATAAGCGTTCTGCTCGTAACCCAAGGTTCACACTTAGACGATATCGACCATGGTGGAGATTTTCGTCGCCAATTCCGTTGCTTCGTCAGGCGATTTTTAATGTTGGGAAAATTCAACTTTAATCGGGCGACAGTACGATTTTATGCACGCAACATCATTCACGCATTCGCGCATGAATTTTACTACAACAATCAGCACACCTGAGTGCAGCACGTGTATGCGGATTATACACTGTCAGAAGTTTCATAACAGATTGCGCTTAACACTTTCAAGAATAACAACTTTGCACTTAGCAATAAAGTGTTATGACCAATTAAGATTATGCTATTTCGTGCCTAGATCACCAACAACACCTTCTATAGGTAAAAATACTACACTGTCAGAAGTTACATAACGACAACAGAAGGATGCGCGGTTTCAGCAGATAACACTTTGGGATGTTATCTTTTATGTTTCTTTCCTTCCCGTTAGTATTTTTAACAATTGAAGGTGTTGTTGAAGATCCAGGCACAAAATATTGTAAACTTAATTGGTCATAACACTTTATTTCTAAGTGAAAGGTGTTATTCTTGAAAGTGTTATACGCTATCAGTTATGAAACTTCCGACAATGTATAAGTAGATACTTGGTTCCACCCCCACAACTGTATCATTTAACGATGACCTTGTATTATGCTCAGAGTGTTTGGATTCCTGGCATTGTTGTATTTAAATAATAAGCAACTTTGAACGTTGCAACCCTTCACGCATTTAGGTAATTATATGCTGACTGGCCAAACATTTCGACGTTCACATCTTCCTAGGCTAGTATCGACTGATCGTATATTTTTCGCTTGTCTTTACTGCTTATTTTCTTTCTTTCTTCAATCAATCAATCAATCTTTATTATTCGAAGAACATTCCTTACGGCATTACAATAAACCGAATATTTGTTCTCCCGTCAAACATAACTACATACAATTGAAGAATCTTGAAGTCCGTCCAATACGATTGTTAGACTAAAAGAAGACGACCAGTTTTCAAAAGGCCGAAAATCAATTTCAACTCCGTCAAGTTTGCTGAGTATCTGCAAACCGACCTATTGTACAATGCAGACCGGCAAAATATTTTGACATTCAAATAATTCTAGGCTAGTACCGTCTGATTGTGTATATTTTAACTTTTCTCTAGTGCTGACTTTTTTTGCGTGTAATATGCGCAAGTATGGGAGATGTACTTACAGTCGCATTTCCCTGTGTTGGGGTTCAGCACAGATCCAGTACTGCAGACACAAATTATAGCACATGTGCCAGATCCTCCAAAATCACCGTCACAAGCAGTAGAATCAGTAGAAAAACATACAGCTGAAATGTATAAATAAACTCAGAAGGGTGCTCATGCTGGCGATCTGCATTCTCGTCCACGAGCAAGGTAAAGAAAAGATTAGCAAACCTAGCAGCATACCGATACACCTCTTAAGTCGCCAAATCAAAGTGACTGAGTAGGGTAGAGCTATAGCTTTGTATCCGATTTCTCAGTTCTCAGTTCTAGTTTCTCGTTTCTTCATTATCAAGGAATACTGTTTCTGCTAATATATTCAGAGATAGTTGACCACTTACAAACCTAGCTGTGTTTACAGAAAACTACACAGGCTTCGGCTGTTTTTAACTTCACATTGGTCTTCGACCATTCGTAGGTAGCCTATAGACCCCACTCGTGACGTTTTCACTCAAATGTGTGTAGGACTACTCCTCTTTCTTATTTTTCAAATTTACCTGAGCTGACGAATTGAGAAAGCCAGACTCATTAAAGTTAAAACTTAATTGAAATGGAAATAGCTGCAGGGTTAATAAAGTGCCAGGCATGCCAGTAACATACGAATAATAGTTAATAATCACGTCATTATATAGTATAATTGTAACCTAAACCATTAACTAGTGAGAAAAAAACACAGAAATAATGATCATTGATAAGAATATTTGAAGTTTTTTGCCTTACACCCTATTCGTATTGCTCTGTTTTCTTGGCTATATGAATAAAATAATCCTCCTATTAGCCACATAGATGACGACAATAATATTATAACTTACGGATGGCTAGTGATTTTTCAAACAGGACACTAAAGCTGATGCCCTCGACAGAAACTTCCTTTGTGTCTTCGAAGTAATGGCTCAGTCTGTCTTGAAGAACCCTAGTATTGTAATCTGTATCTTTGCTGCTGATTATAAATCCAATGTTGACCTGTGACCCCTTATGGCGGCGTTCTCTGCTATCTGTGCGCGAAAACCCTTGGATTTGAAGGGTAGCATCTGGTAGAATGACCTTGAGCTGAAAGGAAAAAAACTGTGTTAGCTAGTGGTAATCCCAGAATTTGTTTTTGATAGTATATTTCCCAGTTGTTACTATGTACCTCCACGTTTAGGATCAAGAAAGACAGACGATTTCGGTGGTATCCAAACATGAATTGGAAACGGGAGTAGACTTCCAGACCACACAGTGGTGCAGAACCCAGTTTCAGCTCTTATTTTCTTTTCTGGTTCTAATTCCCATTCTCCCAGTCCCGTCGTCCCAGTTGGTTCGACTCGGTCTACCAAAAAGAAACCCCTGATTTTGGGATACCACTAAGTTCAAGTTCAAGTTCAAGTTTATTATTTTTCAACATTCACAAAATAAATAAAAAAACAAGACTTTCGCGCTGGAGAAAAAACCTATGAGGGTTTGCGTTCGAGTGAAAGTCCACATACCTACTTACCTATAAAAGGAAAAAAAGAAAAAAGAAGAAAAAAGAAATCCAATCTCTCTCACTCATCAATACTCAACTACCCCCTGCCCCCGCTCTTCCCTCCGAACCTCACCTTACCCCCCCCCCCTCCCCCCTTTCCACACTGACCTCCCTAGCCCACCCTTCCTCCCCTAACCACCCATAACAAAATTCAACATTTATGCCCCAGAAAATAATCTTTTAATTTCTTTTTAAACTGAGGTACGTGTTACGTGCCGCCCTAATGCTCACTGGTAGATCATTCCATACAGATGGACCCAGGTGTTTCATTGAAATGAAGACCGGGTGCCGTGACGTAAATCCACAACTACATCATCACTATGCCTTGTTCTATAATTATGGAACACAACACCCAAGGCTCACAGCAAGTGAATGAAAACGGCAAAGTTCTAAGTGATCAAAAGTTAGTAAACATACCTCTTCTGTACCCGGCGTTGGGCAAAAGGTTGACTATCCCAAAACCAAAGATCTGTCGGATTCCCACTAGCTTTAAACGCCCTAGAACGCTCTTTAAAAGACATTGGCAGGTAGTCTCTTGAAAACCGAGCATTAGTAGCTGCGATCTATTGTAGTAGTTTTGAGAAATTCCGTAATCAATTTTTCACCGTGCTACACCAAACAGCGTTTTAACCATAACATTCTGCAGGTAAAGCTTATTTTCGCATTGCAGTACCGTATTCTACTACCCGATCAAAGTTTATTTCAAAATAGTACTATGAAGTAGTAAGAAAAAGTACAATGCAGTACTAACGATGCTTCTACATGCTCCTACTTCAAGGCTACCGTGTTACTGCATATATATGCTACTTTTAGCAAGACCAGATGCTACTATGGCAAGACAGGTTGCTACTGGATACTACTAAATAAGATTGGACCATTCTGAGGTACATCAAATGATAGTATTCTTTGCTATTACATAGTATTACATACAACGTTTTCGTACTACTAGCATACTACTACACAGCCTATAAATTGTTCATCGGGTAACAATTACGATAGTTACAATGATACGTAGACAAATTTAGATGATGTTGTTTTTACCAGATTTTCAGTTGATTTAAAGTTCTTTCTGTTTTTTCTTTTTCTTCTTTTTTTGTTACCTTCTTGAACCCTACAACATAGAATAGATCGTTAGACACGGTCTCTAGCGTTTGAGTAACTCAACAAAGTGGCTAAAGCTAGAGGGCCCAAAATACAACTCAATTGGCCTTATTTGAACGAAGTTGTTGTCTGCCAGCCCCATCCCGCCCTATGAAGGAATCTTATATCCACCGGCTAAAGTGATTCTGTTTGATCCAGTTCATAGCGAGAGGCAGGGGAAACAAAAAAGGTAGGGGTGGCATAGCGAGTTAGTTGAAACTTTTCAGTGACAGGGCAAACTTTCTTCAAAAAGACGGCGATAGATTTGCGAGCCGTGGAATGTTTTTATTCACTGCAAAGCAGTGCCTTCAAGTAAAATACATTTGTTACTTCAAAGCTATCAAACTCGTTTAAAAGTTAGGCTAACCTAGGGTATTGTTGTTGGTATTATACTTACAAACTTTTCTGCTTCCCTCTTGAGCTTTAAGTATCGAAAAGACTTCTTGTCCAGGAGGTCATCCGTCCATGGTGAATCACTTCGAAGGAGCATGCGGGACGCTGAGACAAACTCTCCACTTTCAGCAATTTTCTTACAAACACCACTTGCTGTCATAACATAAGGGAGGGTACATTCGCATCTATAGCCACTGGCTCCAAGAAACTCTGCACATTCGGCATTCTTTCCTCGGCACTTTTTCTTCGCTTTTTCCGAGCATGGATCGAAGTTGCGAGGAAAACCTGATTAGAAATAAGAATAAACATTTTACTTGCAGGACACCTGAATGAATAGTATCAAGTATCATCCCTCTCTGTATGACTTCTGTTAACATTGGCTGCAGAAAACCCAATCCAAAGACGAACTAGTGTTTCCAAGCTTTGATTTTTGCTCCATTTTGCATCTGTCCTTGTTTTATTACCGAACAATTTTACAAATGAACAGATGTCTCCAATCAACCCCTCTTATTAAATATTTTATAACCAGTTAAGCCCAAATGTATCTAGAAGAAATTCCAATACGATCCGACCAGCGCTGTACAAGATTTGAATGAATTGCGCTTTTTATCTTGGATTCTGCATGTGCAAACCTGAAGAAACGAACATCCCTATTTTAAAAACTTCACGCTCAGGAGAAGAATGCTATCCGTGGCTATGTCTGTATGCTTTCTCCAAGGTGTGTTCAAGTATGGTTTCATTGTTCAGGTGTCCTTTAAACTCGGAGCAGATAGGCTATTAAGGTCAAATTGCCCAAAAGTAAAAAGTTAGAAGAAACTTAGTTTATTTATTGCAGTTTGTTTCTTCCAGTCCAACAGCATGACGAGGACACGTGCTTATAAGGGCCGAATGAAGAACACCGTAGCTGTCTTTCCCTTTTTATCATTTTTTAATGAATGCTTTCCTGTCAGCTTGGGCCCAAGGAGTAATTAAAACTAGTCCGACTTTCTAATACTCTTTTCCTTTACAAATGTGCGGTTTTAAGAAGAAGGGCAATCATAAGCAAAAAAGGATTATTACTGTATATACGATTACCACTTTTTTGGAGGATTTGTCCGACTTCCTGTAAACCCTACGGAGAGGACGTCGACAAAGGCTTAGACAGTAATGCCCCTTCATGTTGAAAATAGAAAATTAATAACTAACGGTCCGTGAATGGTATCCCCTCAATTGTGGCACTTATCGTAGGTAGGCCTAATCACTGTTTAACAGGAATGTCAGATTGGTGGTGACATTTACTCCCCCGCTTTACACATGGCGAGTTTCATCTACCCGTAACTTACCTCGTAATCTTCCTTTGTCGAGGAAGGCATCAACTAATTCTAGCTCTTGAAGAACGTCCACGTTAATCCTTGTCCGAAGAGGTGGAGGAAGATCAAAGCAGTCACTGCTATTGCCATTACATGTGCAGAGAATGCCGCCTTGAACGTTGCAGGTCTGGTCACTCGTACACGACGCACACGGTGAGTTTGCTATGATGAAAGAACAAAATATTGATTTATATAAATCTAATTGGTTTTTCATTGAAGAAGCAACTGTAAAATCGCAGCTTAAATATTCAAGCTTATATGGATTCCTTGCATAATATCTTAGAAGGACAATAAAATTAGCTGATATACAAAATCCCTGAAATTTCGTTTTCTTTCGTTGTATTATGAATGGTCAGCTTGGCTTTAAACTTTGTATTTATACAAATCAATCAGTTTCTTTCATTCCCATTGGTGAAGGCCGTATCAAGATGGGGAGGGGTAGGGATTAGCCATTCCCTCCCTCCATTTATCTAAAAAAAAATACACTTTCTAAGGTTACCAAACCATAATTAGTAGTTCAGCTTGAAGATATCGCCTTAAAATGAAGAAAAGTAAATAAGACGAATGAACCATCTTATTGGCTGATTTCTTATTCATTAAAAACAAAAAATCAATAGACGAATCCCGGAACTGCCAACATGCCAAAGACTCTGAACGGCCAGTTCAGGAACCCAAACTGAATTCACACCTCTTTTAAAACTAAAAAAAAATTGTATCTTTTAAGATATCACTAGTGACAGCCACTACCAGCGTCCTATGACCGCGAGAGTTTAGCAGCCTTATTAGCTGGTGAAAGCCAGGTTAGTTTACAAGTATTTGCTGAAACAATTCGGAAAGGATTACATTAAAAAGAAGCAGCCAGATCCACAGTACTGAATCTCAAACCAGGTACATTATATCTTGTTTCTTATATCAGAAGTTTCTAGTCTGTCGGTCACACGGGTTTCGAGGTGGTTCCTTCTATCAACGATGAAAGCTGATGGAATCTGCTACGCAAATGCACTTTATTTATAAGTTACAGAAACTAGTTCAGTTGCAATACGACTGGTGTCTGTTTGTGTGTGGGAGGGGGGATCTTTTCCAAGGCAAATCTACCAGACAGCGTCAAAGCACAGTGGGAAGTTCCTACTATGCTCCTAGCTGCGCCCCAGGTTTTTAACCCCTCTGGGGGTCAACATCTTCGGTCCAGCTGAACTGAAACTGATGCTTAGATTGACATTAATGTAGTTATCGGCACGTTTGCCACTGGAACAAGACCAAAGGTTTCGATGGGATCCCAAAAAATTAATATTTTATCCAGACAATCGGGTCTTATAGAGGTCCAGTCTTCGCCAGACTCCTTGAGAAACAGATTAAAGCAAATAGCAATAATCTGAGAAGACCACGTTCAAATATGGATTCACCAGATGTGTTTACCCCTATAGCCTGCGTCATATCTACTTTGACGGAAGTTCCTGCCTTACTTCTGCCAAATCTCCGGTTTCAGCCGGATTCTGGGTGAACTACTTGTCTTGCAAAATATTCAAGTTCAGAAACGGATTCAGCATATCTCCTTACCCCTAAATAGAACCTCTAATCAACTTCAGATAAAACTTCAACTTTTAACAAATTTTCCGATTCCAGCCGGATTCGCGGTGAACCATGTGTCCCAGTAGAAAATGATTGTTATACACGAATTCAGCATGTCTTTTCACCCGTAAATCGAACACCTAATGAGATTCATAAACAACTTTTACTTTCAAGACACTTTCTGGTTTTGGCTGGATTCCGGGCGATCTACTTGTCCGACGAGAAAATCATTCTCATATTCAGATTCAGCATGTTTCCTTTTCCTGAAATAGAACCTCTAATCAACTTCAGATTAAACTTTCATTTTTGACAAATTTTCCGGTTCTGGCCGGATTCCCGGGGGTCTACTTGTCCGACGAGAAAATCATTTTTATATTCGGATTCAGCATGTCTTCTTACCCCTAAATCGGACATCTAATCAACTTCAGATAAAACTTTTACTTTAAGCAAACTTTCTGGTTTTGGCCGGATTCCGGGTGAACTACTTATCCGGCGAGAAAATAGTTTTCATATTCGTGTTCAGAATTTCAGAATCGACTATCTCATCAGCTTTAAAAAACTATAATTTGAAACCCCTCCCCTAAATATGCAGCTATCGGGCCCATCTACGAACTTGACCTTTCCTTTGACGTGAAGAACACTCACACCAATTTTCATCAAAATATCTCATTCCCTTCGAGAGTTATCGTGCTGACAGACGGACGGACAGACGGACAACTTTTGCGATGTCATAGGTATCCCTCCACTTACGTTTTGGGATCCCAAAAAGCTGAACTGATCTTGCAACATTCACATATCTTGACCAAAGCTGTTACTAATCAAATATTTAAGAGACGGACAAGGGGTCTACAGATAGGCTTGTGGTTCTTACCGACTTCTTTTGTATTTACTGAGTGGCCGACAATAATGGGGAAGGCTTTCCACCTCGTTTATACGTAACCCCTCTAGTCAAATTCTAGTTTTAATCTTAGGCATGGATTAGGTCGACCGAGGACCCCCCCCCCCTAAAGCAAACACGTAATGCCAGTACCAAAATCAGATAAAGATCAACTAACAAACAAAGAACCTGAAGCAGAAATAAACATACTCAACAACCGACTAGGCCTCCCATCGGCTACTTCCAGGTTAGAACGGTGATACAGTCCGACCGTGAGCTACTCGGCCGAGAGGATTAAGTATGGGGAGAAAAGCAAGCCCGTGAGTTTCCCTACTTCCACCTACTTCCCCACTACTCCATCATTTTGCCAGGTCCAAGACTTCCTTGATGAATGCAACGAAATAAAAGTTGTTGGTGGAGGAAGGAGACTTAATTTATTGTTATCCTTGCTTCGAGTGCAAGGGCCTGGAGAATGCGATCTGGACCATCCAAAAGGGATGAAAAAGGTGGAGTAAAAGATAGAAATGGAAACAATCCAACGACAGGAAAAACCCAAGGATTTCATCAGAAAAATCGAAATGGTCCTAAATATTGTTCAGAAAGAAGTTTCGGAGGGACATTGGATTGTAATACTATAGTTCCGCTTCCAGGTCAGAATAGTTCCGTTTTTGCAGATACCATGGTATCTGTTACCAGGTAACTGGATCTCAATTCGTCGTTTTTACAGTTACAGTGATATCTGATCGTAAGGCTGCTCTGCAAAAATGAAAATCCCTGGATTTGTGCTTTTAAAAATCATCCAAAAAGAAACTAGACCTACGTTGCCCGGGCAACGTGAAGTGTTGCGGCAACCTTTGTCCGGCTTCACCGGCTAAAGTGTTGCGAGAGCAACACTTTGGTTTTGTTTCTTCGCTGTTGGTTAAATGCTGAAATTGTCAAACTTATCGAAGCTTTCAAAACGGTATGTTCTAAAAAGAATAATCACATAATCAAAAGCTGTTCTTTAGCGTTGTAAAACCAACAACAAAACAATATCGGAAGAAGGCTATCCGTAACGTTTCAGGATTAAAATACCATAGATGACACTATTAATTATTACAAAACTACCTTATTGTTTTACATTACCGTATCGTTTGTACCCGTTGCGTAAACAATTAATCCTAGGTTATAGCGATAGACCATCGATACAAACTTTCTTACTGTCATATTTACAGAAATCGAATACAATGTGCACCAATTTTCAAAAATTTCTAGCCCCTCGTGAACTGATCTGACTTACAAGTCCGTCTCCCGTGATTGACATCAAATTCACCGGAAACAAATAATGGATACACCAGCTATCAAAAGTTGCAAACCCCTCATCGCTGAAGATGATTATAGCATAAAAGCCGATTATTACTTACAAGTCCCATGCATGTCTTACAACTGGGAACAAAATTGTTCTTACCATCGAATACACCTGAGACAAATAACAGATACGCCAACTAGCAGAAGCTGCAAACTCCTCGTTGCCGAAGATGATTATGAGCTAACAGTCGACTGTTGCTTACAGTCGACTGTTGCTTACAAGTCCCTTACATGTCTCACAACTGGTATCGCCTATTTTTGGTTTCAGTGTGTACCTTACTCCTGAAGTTGTCAACCCCTTGAAACTTTCAAACTGGTTTATCTCATGAAGGATTTTTGTTCAAAAAAATGGATGGCATATATGTTGATCAGCTCTTCAAGGGCTATCGATTGCCCTAACCACAACAAAAGCGTATTGGAAAAAGGGACTAAATTGACTTTGCAGTCAGTTGAACTTTATCCTTTTCAATCGTAGACATCGTGACGGATGAAAACTTGGAATAATCTAGTTGGTATTATAAAGCTATCCGTAACTTTTTAGGATTAAAATACCATAGATGACACTATTAATTATTACGAAACTACCTTGTTTTACATTACAGTATCGTTTGTACCCGTTGCGTTAATAGTAAATCCTAGGTTGGTAACTGGTGTATCTCATAAAGGAATTTTTTTACCAAAAAATGGATGTCATATACTTTGATCAGCTCATCAGCGGCTATCGATTGCCGTCGAAGTTGAACTTTATCCTTTTCAATCGTAGATATCGTGACGGATGAAAACTTGGAACAATTTCTTATATAATCTAGTTGATATTATAAAGCTATCCGTAACTTTTTAGGATTAAAATACCATAGATGACACTATTAATTTTTTACAAATTTACCTTATTGTTTTACATTATCGTATCGTTTGTACCCGTTGCGTAAACAGTTAATCCTAGGTTATAGCGATAGACCATCGATACAAACTTTCTTTCTGTCATATTTACAGAAATCGAATACAATGTGCACCAATTTTCAAACATTTCCAGCCCCTCGTGAACCGATTCTTACTTACAAGTCCGTCTCCCGTGATTGACATCAAATTCACCGGAAACAAATAATGGATATACCAGCTATCAAAAGTTGCAGGCCCTTCATCGCTGACGATGATTATAGCATAAGCTTTTTAAACGGGATGTTCTAAAAAAATTAATCATATGATCAAAAGGTATTCTTCAGCGTTGTAAAAACAACAACAAAATAATATAGGAAGAAGGGACTAAATTAACTTTGCAGTCAGTTGTACTTTATCCTTTTCAATCGTAGACATCGTGACGGATGAAAACTTGGAACAATATCTTATATAATCTAGTTGGTAATAGAAAGCTATCCGTAACTTTTCAGGATTAAAATACCATAGATGACACTATTAATTATTATGAAACTACCTCATTGCTTTACATTTTCGTTTGTATCCGTTGTGTAAACAGTTAATCCTCGGTTACATTGATAGACCATCGACACAAACTTTCTTACCGTCAGATTTTAGAAATCGAATACAATTTGCACCCATTTGCAAAAATTCCTAGCCCCTCCTGAACCGATTCCTACTTAGCCCCTCGTGAACCGATTCCTACTTACAAGTCCCTCTCCCGTGATATACATTAAGTTAACCGGAAACAAATAATGGGTACTCCAGCTAGCAAAAGCTGCAAACCCATCATCGCAGAAGATGATTGTAGCATAACAGCCGATTATTACTTACAAGTCCCTTGCATATCTTACCATTGGGAACCAAATTGTTCTTACCATCGAATACACCGGAAACAAATAACAGGTATACCAACTAGCAAAAGCTGCAAACCCCTCATTACCGAAGATGATTATGGGCTAACAGTCGACTGTTGCTTAAAAGTCCCCTATATGTATGATAACTGGTATCGCCTATTTTTGGTTTCAGTGTACCTTACTATGAAGTTGTCAACCCCTTTGAAATTGTCAAACTGGTGTATCTCATGAAGGAATTTTTGTACCAAAAAATGGATTACATATACTTTGATCAGCTCATCAATGGCTATCGATTGCCATCGAAAAAAAAATTCTACCTGTCTTAGTTCAAAAGTTGACTTTTTTGCCGTAGGCCAACTTTCTAACGTCACGACTTAGAAAGGAGCAAAGGATAAGCTCTAGTTTCTTTAGCAATGAGAGAACTTTTAAAGTTTAAGAGGCACATCTGATACCGTTACTCTACCACAAACCAAAGTGCAAAAAAAAAAATTATAAACTCAGCTGAAATCGTCGCAGACATGGACAGAAACAATAGATGGCAGCACTTTCGGCCCGTGGGAAAAAGCCACTTTTTTGTCTCTTTAGATTTTTCTATTTATCACTCAAAGAAGATATGTTGGCTGTGGGGCCGGGTAACTGCCACATATATTTAACACTTATAGATTTTAGTCTATCTTCAATTTGAAACTGGTGCCTGCCTGCTTGCGTGCTAGAACGGAGCTTTCCACTCGAAAGCAGAAACATCTTTTGATGAAACGAAAGGTTCACTACACAACTTCAGATAGTCCTCTCTGACATAGGCTATACAACTCCACTTCACTTCGCAAACCGTAGGCTCTGGCTCGAGGACAAGCAAAAACCATCCTTATTGGCCCCAGGCAAGAGTTCTACGGAGCTTTCCAAAATGTAATGTCATATTCATCAATCCGGCCTAAGGTCCACACTTTCCGTAAAAACCGCACAGGTTAGACCCTTCTCAGTTACCAGGAATAAAATGAAATCGGAGTCATAGGAAAAAAAAAAAAAAAAAAAAAAACGAGGACAAAACCAAAGTGTTGCTCTCGCAACACAATACTGATATCCGCTGACATCTAGAATGACGCAGTGAACTTCTTTCCCGCCAATTTCACAAAATAATAGACTTTTGTGTTAGTGATGATGAAGGTTAGATGAATTCTTCAGTTACCACGGTCCCACCGTGGTATCTGAAAATAAGTTGCAGATACCAAGATAACTGCAAAAATGCCTTTAGACTGTGGTATCATACCGTGGCTACCGTGATACCAGATATTTTGAAGCATACACTTGGACATGGTGACCCATGAGATAAGAGATAGACGTGTTAATTTTTTTTTTGCAATTGGCACAAGTAAAATTTAATGCCTTTACTGACGGCCTTATGGTGGGATGAAACGGTCTTAAAGTTGCACTCCTTATGTGTAACCATTTGGTCATCAGTCACATCAGTCACTTGCGTCGCACACCTACTGCCAGCAGTTTCATAACAGACAACTTAGTGCGACTGAAAATAGTTTCGAACTGGAAGTCACCAGTAAATCAAAAATGGCTTTTTGTAAGGACTAGAGACTATTCTAGTTAGTACTCCGTCGATAAGAAACGGGAAGATAGTATGAAGTCCGCGAGATGTCGTAATAGAGCATTTTCTTGACAAAGCACGCAAAGAGAGTGCTGGATATTTGAGAAGATCGTTGAGAAATAGTAAATGGAAAGTAATCAAGAAGTTTGACATAAAGTGAAAAAAAAAACATCCGTTGATATTTGGAAGGAAAGCTCCGAACCTTGTTGAGAACTCTTCTTTCATGGTGAGGTTCATCGATGAAAGTCGATGCGAGATAAAAATGAACAGTGATGAACTGAGTAATTTTAAACTACAGCTATTGCCCTGCCTTTAGTATTCTTCTGGTTATTCACAAATTGGTTCAGTTTTTTTGGTTTTCGTATTTCACAACGATTAGTTGACGCTTGGTGTACCGTAATGAGAATGAGTCTATTATGTAGCGATAAGAATTTATTGAGAATTTTCATTTCTCTGGTCTGAAAAGTAATTTAAATCACAACTCTCACTAGAAATAATCTTTTAATATCGATTTTCGAAGCTACCATTAGTATACTTGCCACGTGAAATAAGCTATTTTCTTATTACTAGTTCTCATCTCGATTCAACCTTCCTGCTCTCCGAAGTGGCGAGTGGATGCACACTGTCTGAAATCTGAAAGCGTCGCGGTTAACAAGTGGGAAGACAAAGCAAAATTAAATAAGTCAAAGACAGAAGAAGATAGACCAGATAGTCTATCGCGAATGAAAAGCAACACCTTCAAGCATCTCGTCTTTATGTGTGAAAGAGATGCCTGAGGACCTTGAAGCTTTCGGCCATGTTTGCGTTGCGTGACTGGCAAAATTGGCAAGGCCGAAAAAGATGCTAAAAAGACGTGGGTGCAAGACGAAACAACGGTAAAACACGGTGATTTCAGGGGCTTATTATTTCAAAGTGGAGCTAGAATAAGATAAAAGGCAGAAGAACCAAGAAGAGTTCTTTAATGTATTCAACCTCAAAAACACTTCAGATGAAAGTTAGTCAAAGATGCGGTCGATTCACCTTTCACCAGTTAACCACCAGTCACAGACAAAGTTGACTTCTCCCTGGTGTTGATTTATTTGGTATTCAGATTCTGAATTTTCTCTGTTGTTAGACACAAATGTTATTAAAAGTCAAAACTTCAAAGAAAGTGTGACTGCCCTTTCAACCTCGGCCTAACCAATGCTCACAGTTAACCGAGAATAGCAAATAAAACGCTACTATGATGATTTCAGTAGACAAAAAGGTGATTGAATGTAGAATTTATGAGGTTATCGGTCGTGGTATTCAACACTGTCTACGAGGGAATTTACGGTTGGTAAGGTGATTTATAACTTGATGAAGAGCTGCAGTAAAAAGACAAAAGACTCTGAACTGAAAAGCTGGACACTGTCAGTTAAACACTACAATTGTCTGCTTTCACTTCTGAGTTGTCTGATAATATTCCTTGTGTCTATCATTAGGTCGCTTTTTCATCGTGTAGCTCCTCCCACAGGGCGGGGCTTAGCTATAACTGTCACTTGTCATCCCTTGACTCCTCCCCATTTGGAAGCCAGCAGCCAATCAGCGGCCTCGGCGGACTTGGTTAAATTAGTCAACGAACTCGGATCCTGACCCCAAGTTGCACGGTGAATTCTAACTTGATGAAGAGCTGCAGTTAAAAGACAAAAGACTCTGAACTGAAAAGTTTGCTGGACACTGTCAGTTAAACACTACATTTATCTGCTTTCACTTCTGAGTTTTTCTCATAATAATACTTGTGTCTATCATTAGGTCGCTTTTTCATCGTGTAGCTCCTTCCATAGGGCGGGGCTTAGCTACAAACTGTCACTTGTCATCCCTTGACTCCTCCCCATTTGGAAGCCAGCAGCCAATCAGCGGCCTCGGCGGACTTGGTTAACTCAGTCAACGAACTCAAACCTAATGATAGACGTTGGTGCGCTATACGACCTTGTAAAATTGTTGGTAGGATGAAGTTTGAACTGGAAATAGATGAACTTGGGCATTGCTAAATTTGAAAGGCCAAACAAAGAGAAAAATTCAACAAAAATACCTTACACATACAAACTTCTCCTTCTTTCCATAGTTTCAGCAACTTATACTCCTACTCCAGTACCCACGGCTGTGTTCACAACAAAACCAAGGTAAAGTCAGTCAAAAATTCAGTAGTTCAAATGGGAAAACCTAGTCCTTCAGTCGGAATGCACAACCTTACTTTAGAGTCATCGGCCACTTTCTTGGTAGCATAGAACTATACTTACAGATTCGCTCAACTTTGACTTCATTTATCAGTCCAATGATCTTGAACAAGCTTGTCTTACAAGTTGTTCGACACGCTGCTTGGATAGTTTGTTGCACCTCATTTTCGGACAATTCAGTACCAGAAATAAGAGCTTGGGCAAAGTACTGGGACTTCTTTTTCGAACCATCCTTTCCTGGTGTCTGATCGCTCACAATCCCACGCACGTTAACTGTTGCGTCGACGAATCTTTCGGCCAGCTGCAAAAAGAATAAGTACGCTGTTTTATGCATTTCAGATCCAGACGAGTGAGGCGATCAGTATGGAGTGGAACTGTGAGATCGTTGCTGGGAAGTTTAGAGTTGGCCTTATGAAATTCTAGTTTCCGATTGAACTAATATTGGTGTGAATAAGTCTATTGCATTAAAATTATAGGCCCGGTGGGCTTTTAAATGACAGCTGAACAATGAAACCATACATGAACACACCATGGAGAATGCATTTACAGACATGGCCACGGAGAGCATGCTTCTCCTGGGCGTGACGTTTTCGAAATAGGGAAGTTCGTTTCCGGAGGTTTGCACATGTAGACTCCAAGATAAAAAGTGCAATTCATTCAAATCTTGTCTAGCGCCGGCCGGATCGTGTTGGAAGTTCTTCTATATATACGCTTGGGCTTAACTGGTTAAAAAATATTCCAGAAGAAGGGTTGATTGGAGACATTTGTTTATTTCTAAAATTGTTCGGTACTGAAATAAGGACAGATGCAGAATGGAGCAAAAATTATAGCTTGGAAACACTGTCATATTAGGATTGGGTTTTCTGCAGGCAATGTTATCGGAAGTCATACAGATAGGGACGATACTTGGTACTCTTCATTCAGGTGTTCTTTAAGGCTTATCTTCTCGTAGACACAAGATATAAGAAACTCAAAAACAAAAATACTTGTTTGTCTTTTTCACTACTTTCAGACTGTAGTTAATACACAAGAAAAGTTAGTATTCTAAAGTATAGCTCCGTAAATGTTTTGTTGTCGAGATAATTTTTATTTTTTGGGATCCCCGACGTTGCTGAATTAAGGTAGTACATGGTTTGCCCTACTGCTCGTCGCACCTATAAGAAATGATATCTAGAAATTTTACTAGTTCATATCAACTGAACAAATTTTTCGATCATGGTGGCTTTCGTAGATTTGACTTAAACCTAATTATAGATCCAAGTCTTGCAGTGATTTATCTCTTTATATAATTGACAATACTGTTTGATTCCAATACCATTTCAGTCAATCAATAACTGAACTTGAGTCAACCGAAATCCAGTGTGAACTTAGCATCACGTAATTGTCACCTCGGGTCTACGCTTGGCACCAAGTACGTCAATTCCGAAGTAATCTGGAATCCCAATCAAAATCTTTTTATGACATAATTAGGACTTCGTGATACTAAAACTACGATGTGATGGCATATTTAAGGGGCAACGAATGTTTTTCAGAGCAATTAAAGCCTGAGGCATGTAATAAATCAATTGGTTTGAAAAGAGCAAGCCGAACCCAAGCAGTGTATTGAATGGCTAAGGCCATCAAAGGGATAGTTGTTCCTTCAGGTAAATACAATAATTCTGTCACTTTGTTTTATATAGTAAAATCGTCTCCATATTTAGCCTCATCTTCATCTTAATTCTTATTCAGTGCAAAATGTGTCTGTATTGTTTAGTTTTGTGACTACTGTTGCATAATTGCCAAGTTCGGATCGATTCATATTTCTTTCTGTATCTTAGCCATTCCTTCAGCCCAGGTTGACAGCTGAACTACCTCTAGTGGTAGTTCAGCTAGAGAAATGAGCCTGCGAAATGAATATTCTTGCTAAGGGAAATAGAAAATTTGGAACAGTTACTTTATTTTGAGATATATTTAATTCTGCTCACAGTTGCTGTTTTTACTGCTCGAGAAGGTCTTTGCCATGCTACTCTTGCTTGTGGTTTGGATTCCTTTCACAATCCTTTTAAGCTTGAGTCTGAGGAGTACTCTTGACTAGAAGGATCGAAATGCGGGATCGACTAAAAGACGGCACGGCATGGCATGGTGCAGGAGGCACGAGTATTAAAAAGAGATTAGCAAGTAGTAGAAGTAGACCAATAAATGTGATTCCGTAACTCTAGAGCCTAAAAGAAGGCACGTTAGAATATTGTTCATGCCCCTCACTTTTAAGCCTAAAAGGGCCCTTCTAGTTTTCGTGCCTCTTTTTAGTACTCGTGCCTCCTACACTATGTCGCGCGAAATGCTGCTAAAAATCCAAACGAACGTGGAACCCTGTTGCTACACAAAATGTTCCACGGGAAATAAATACATGCCCACTATAGCCTAAGAAGCTAGGGGAAGAGTTGTAGTTTAAAGGGGTTTTGTAAATAAAGGATTTCATAAGGTAATCTTTCTTTGAATGCTTGTCTATTTGTGTCTCTTCTGTATCTATTTGCCATGGTTAATGGCTCTTAAAGCAAAGAAAATATCATTTGTTATGAAACCAAACTAAGAACTTACGATTTTTTGGACTTGGCCTGTCGCTCGGAGATAGTCAGCATTGAGGAGAGGTCGTTGAACATCGCTAAGTTCTACCTTGACTAGAAAATGACTGACCCAATAATCTGAAAAAGAAGATATCACCTAAGGTAAGTAATGGATAGCACGGTAGGTGAATCTAAAATGTCAAGAAACCCAAGTTTTGTTGCATTGTAAAATACTCTGTTGAGAAGAAAAAGCTTTCACGAAGAAATAGGGAATAATCTCACAGAGTAGAGCTAAAAATCTCATCTACCTACTAACGACAAGAATAAACAACTGAGAAAGATTGTTCCAATTATTTTCCTGCAATTATCTGTTTCTCAAGGTGAATAGGGACTGGCTTATAGACTAAAGCTATAAGCTTCTATAGAGCATTTAATTATAGAGCTTCTTTGATCTTCTTTGTTCTACTGCGGCTGTTCTACTGGAACTCAGTTTTTCATTCTCTGTGAGATGCTACAGTTCCTACTTCTTTACCATACACAACCAGTTCAATTCAGGTCAGTATTAATAGCACCATAGACAAAGCTGTTCCAGGATCCACTAATTCTGCTTCCGTGACCAAATGTATGCTAAGCGTCCTTCTGAAACCTGACTCCATCGACTTAAACGTGGACCATCTATGCCAAAGTTTGGTGCCTAATTTGACAAGACCGGTCACTTTCAATTTGTCGTAAAAGCCGTTGACTAATTTGAATGTCTCATTGAAACCTCATTTGGAAAATATATGTGCCATGATGGAAGACATGACTTAGCAGGGTATAGATCACGCAGAGGGGTAGGAATGATGGAAGTAAAATACCATAGACACAGTTATCTTCTTTCTCAACGAATGGGTAGTCGCAGTGACACTTATAGCTTTGTCCTTCGTCATTTTGGAGCTGCTTTTGACACGTTTTTCCTTCCTCTCTGCATACTTCTTGCTCTTCTTTGCTGCATCTCAGTGAAGGATCTGCACATAAAGAATTGTATAATATTTAAAAGAAAAAACAATTCTGGATGATGTCTGAGGTATTTTGAACTAATTCGTCCCATATATATATCTGTACTGTTAAGGTATTTTGTTGACAATGGTAAAAAAGAAAGTCGAAAAAAAGTGAGAGACATACCAGTGTTCATGCCTCTCCACTTTTTGCCCACGCATGTCCAGTTTTATTATAATATTGATTGATTGGTTGACTATTTCAGCTTAAGTTCTGTTTTATCATACTGTATTTCATATGGAGTCGGTGCCTTCTTTAGGGTTTTGCGGAACGTAAAAGTGTGAATTGACCAAGGAAAAAAACATCAGACCAAAACCTTATGCGAAACTGTTAAATTGGTTTTAGCCGTAAGAAGGACTGGGCAGGTCGAGAGAGGCTTTTGACACGAATAAAACTTGTTTATCAGAATATATTACGGACAAAACATGGAGTGTACTCCCAATAACGGCAAGCAAGGTATTTTAGGTAAGTTGATGTAACTCTAAGAAAGGAAGGAAATGTTGTAGGAAAGTTAGTTGTAGGACAAATTAAATAATTATTATTCCTAATCAAGCGTTCAGTTTCTGGCAAAAGTACTTGACAGTGCAGGTTGATGTTGTCTTATACTTTTGTCTTGAATACCACTTCTTACATTATCTGGGCAGAGACGAAAATGCAGAATTGAAGAAACCTTTTCGATCCAGAGTTGACTAAATAAAACTTGCGTTTTTGCGATACCACGGTATCTGTTACCATGGCAATTAGTCGTTTTTGCAGTTATCGTGGTATCTGATACACGGTGCTCTGTAACAACGACTATTGCCTAAATTGCACTTCTCGAAGTCATCCCAAAAGAAAAAAAGATATTGTGCTAAAAGTTACTAAACTTCTTTCTAACCAATCTGACAAAATTTGATGAAAGTGAGATGACTTTTCAGATACCACGACCAGTTACCACGGTCGGACCGTGGTATCTGAATATCTGATACCACGATAACTGGCCAGATACCACGATAACTGGCCAGATACCACGATAACTGGCCAGATACCACGATAACTGGCCAGATACCACGATAACTGGCCAGATACCACGATAACTGGCCAGATACCACGATAACTGCAAAAACGCCTTTTGACCGTGGTATCAGATACCATGGTATCTACAAAAACGCAACTAAAGAGTTTCTATGATTACCCAAGAACAGGATGTTTTTGTACAGCCATTTTGAGCACGGTCTTCGTGAAGTGGAAAGCAAAGCCTAGAGCACATTGTAATACTTCTCTTGAAGCTTTGGAAAGTTAGGGAACTTCCTTTAATTTTTCCGAGTTTTCGTACTCTGAAAGCACAAACAGCTCAGAAAATGATTTCAGCAAGTCAATTGGAAAATTGCCGGAACGTTGAATGTTTCGGCGGAAATTTTAAAATGATGAATAGAACACCTCAAGCGTCATTAAAGTTCAATGGGCACATCAAACTGCCCCAATCCCACTCTGTAACAACCTAGGAACAATGCTTACCCCTTAGATCAGCAGCTTTTTTAACAGTTTCCTTTCTGTGATATTTCAAAGCGTAATTTTTGGGCCAGTACATGCTCAATTTACTAGCTTGGACAAAGATAAAAGTGATGTTTTTTATAATACTTAGTAGATCTTTATTTTACGCATAAATCAGCTTGTATAATTCACATTTGAATAGGCTATTTGTTTTTGAATGATTTTTGTAGCTATGTTATTTTTTATAAGCTTATCGCATATTCTGGTACATTTTATAAAGCAAGTTAATCAAGCTTCACAACACTATTCCACAAAGAAAAACTTTTAATAGGCATTTTAAGCCGTGGAACTTCTGATGAAACACTAGAACAATCAGGTAAACTGCATCTGGGGCTTGACTTTGGTGACATCTCAAATATATCCTTTTCTATCAAGCATTGCTGGGAGTTTTTGTATTTCCTGCCACGATATACCAGCTCCTAAGATTTGGATCGTCGACATGCCTGAGAGGTTAAAACAAGCGATAACAAGAAAACGGCCGATTTTCGTAGCAACTTTGTGAAGCATTTAATACAAAGTAAAGCATTAGAAGTGTCCATTGTGCTTTAAGGAACAAAAAGACAGGTCAAACGTCAATAAGGTTGACTTCGCTGGAACATATGAGAATAAATAGATTCTCCAGTGAACCATCTTCATTCGAAATTTTTTGGAATGAAACCCCTCCTTGGCATTTTTGGCTTTTTATGTGTTTTCGCGATCAGTCAGAGGAAAACGATTCAGGATTCGGATTCCCAGAGTTTGTGTGAAGCACTTCACCGACTGGAAAGTGATTCAGGAATCTCAAGAAAATCCTGCTTCAGTTACGTAACGAAAACAAAAATTAGACGGGCTTTTCTGCTCAGTAGTGGTACAACAAAACTGGGACCACAAATATAAAAATATAACCATGCGACGATTTGTCATAAATTTCTAGTTCAGGTCCTATCCGAAAACAAGAGTATTTTCAAAATAAGCAGCTCCGTAAAGTCGTGGGTGTCTATTTTTTCCGTCCTTCTTTTCTTCTTTTTAACTTTTCCGAAAACTAGCCAATCTTGTTAAATGTTGCATGGCTTAATGGAGGATATGAACCTTTGTATACATGTAACCATGAAACCACTTGTAATCACAGCCATCGTATATCCTAATTGGGTCGCCGTGGGGACCCGTCTATTCGTCCACCCGTCGATTCGCCCAACCGTCATTATGCCCAAAATATACGTCACATCCCCCACTTTTTCCGACAGTTCGCCTAACCGTCACAAGACCCAAAATATCCGTCGATTCGCCCACCCGCTGATTCGCCCAACCGCTGATTCGCCCAACCGTTGATTCCCCCAACCGTCGATTCACCCACCCGTCGATTCACCCACCCGTCAATTCGCCTACCGTCGATTCGCCCAACCTCGGTTTCGTGAAGCGTCGATTCACCCACTTCTAAAATCCATTGATTCGTCCACCCGTCGATTTGCCCACCCGTCATAAGACCCCAAAAATCCGTCACAACCCAAACTTTTTCCGACAGTTCGACTACCCGTCACAAGACCCAAAAAATCCGCCAAAAAAATCCGTCACAACCCCCACTTTTTCCGAATGTTCACCTACCCCGTCACAAGACCCAAAATATCCGTCGATTCACCCAATTTTCAAAATCAACCTCTGATCTAGCGCGGCCTTTATCACTGAATGCGGTATCAGAAAGCGACTGAGTCGCAGGGGAGTAATTAAGAAGGATACGATAATGTCCGATGTATATAAGGGTGAAAACTAGTCAATACAGCTTGAGCCAGAATGATGAGAAGTATGATATAAGACCTCGGTTCTGATTATGAAAGAGGAAATGGACGATGAATGTAAGAGTAAAATATCAATGAGCTACCATATTTTTAGTACAACATGTACCGAAAGCGGTAGTCTATATATTGGGATTATTTGGTCGGTTACAGGAAATTATAATGCCACACGATCGTTCAGTTCCCAATAGAGTAAGATTTGATTCGTTTTCCCCAATACCTTTGGTCAGCAGACATGACCCAATGACGGCTAAATCTTTGGTCGCCAGGAATACCAAAGGTTCCGACGGGAACCCAGAGGAGGATATTTATGAAACTATTACAGCTGGAGTACTGAAGCTCAAGGGATATTCTGATCCATGTTATGCTTCCTTTTACGTGACCTTCGTCGGATGAATCGGTAAAATATATTACTCATATGTCGGTAACTTTACAAGCTTCTACAGAACAGCTAGCCTACGACAATTTTAAGTCAACTTTTTCACTGAAGTTCTGGATTTCTTTTGTTATTCTAGTTTTTTCCGGGCTGTGTCTAATTTTAGCTGAAACGGTCCAGCAGGACCGTTGTCCCGGATCATTTTGATCTTCCCTGCCGACAGTTATTCCGGATGGAATTTTGGACCTTTGACATTTTTTCTGATTCTGATTACAGGGTCTATACCCTGATATTGCATTTTGAGTCGTGGGCATTGTGAGAGTGGGCAAAAAGATCGTGGTGATTTTTGGAATCACCCTAAAAATTTCTAATATATCCCCATTTTTTGTTTTGTTTAGGGTTTTGTGCCCCTATCTTGGCACTCTAATCGATTCTAATCAAACTTTTACAAGACATTATTTACCGTTTTTAACGGAACGAACATAGGTGTGTCAGTTATTCAACCTGATACTTAGCCTTAGAAAAAAGATTTAATCATGTAAGAGAAAAACTGGAGTATCCAGTATCCAGTTTCACAGAAGTGCGAAAAGTATCACAAGTACATCACCAGATTGCTTGTGGAATTGATGAAATATTCATTTGCGGAGGGGTTGCAGTGGGGAAGACATTTGCAGAAAAGGCTTGGCTCTAATGGGACTTGATGGATCGTAAGAATGAGCTATTGACCTATTTTTAGGTCCGAACCGTAACTGCCTTGGTTAGAATGTTGAAAGAGCTTGTTGTGCCCCCCCCCCTCCCTCCAGCTTCCCCCCCCCTCCCATGTAAGGCAGATCGTCTTACCAACATCAAAATTACATATATATGACTTCATTTAGTTCAATAACAAATAAAACTTCACTACACTCGTGATATTTTCTGTTATGATTTTGTAAATGTTGGGTATATACTGAGTATTATACTTAATAATTAAAGCATTATTATGCATGTGTTCTGCATTGTTTTGTACGATATGAATTGAGAAGAAACTGAGCTCGTTTGCAGGGGAAGTTTGGGGAAGACATCCGTAGGAAATGCTTACACTCTACTGAGATTTTATTGAACTTGTGGCATCATAATTTTCTTTGACGGACCACATAATCGCAATACTTAGCCCACCTCTTTCGCTAAGCTTGTACCTAAATAAGAGCTAAATATTTTGTGGGATTGTTTTGATCATTTGTAAGCAAAACCCTGAAGATAACAACAACGATGAAGTCTTGGATATCACAAGAATGTATTATTTGGTAATTTTTTTGTTTGCACTTGGCTGTGATGATGCGCACTTTAAGCGTACGTTTATGTACTTTGCGGTTAAGATGAGTACCTTACTTTAAGGAATGGTCGGACCTGGAAAGTGAAAATTTCTAAGCCAATCTTGTCAAGTCTCTAATGTTTAAACCAAGTTTCATCGTCCTAGCACATCTGGAATTAGTCTAAATTAAATTGCGACAACCGGTTCCTGGATCCCCCTCCAACTCCCCCAGAGTGACGGAATCCGGTCCGGTTCTTTCACTGATGAATCTAGGACTTACGCTTAATCTTCCAACCAAGCGTTCTCAAATGTTAGCCTAATCGCTATATTCGAAGCGTGTCACAAAATTTTCGGTAGCTCCCCCCCCCCCCCGACTCCCCCACATTAATCTGATCCTGTACACACTTTAAATGGGACATCTGAGACATGAGTTGTTTCCGAATATTAAGTTTCACTAAGATCCAATCACCCGTTCAAAAGTTGGGCATACCTCAAGATTCGGGATTCCCTCTCCCTCCACGGTGGTCAAATTGGAGAAAAGACTGTTCTTAAGTTAAAATTGTGGAGTCACTGATATGCTTGCCAAGTTTCATCGTCCCAGCACATGTGCAAGTCGGGATCACGTTAATTCCAGAACCCTTCCTCCAACTCCCTCCAAAGTCACCAGATCCTTTTTGGACCTGAAGTGTCGACATCTGAGACACGAGGTCTTTCCAAATATCAAGTTTCATTCAGATTCGATTCCCCGTTCGAAAGCTATAAACACATCAATAGTCCGAATTCCACCTCTCTCCATTCCCCCCACTATAGTCGGATCGGAGAAGTAACCATTTCCAAGTTAGTTCGGTCGGGTCCCTAAATGCCTACCAAGTTTCATCATCCTAGCACATGTGTAAGCATCGTAAGTCAAGATCACCGGAATTCCAGAACCCGTCCTCCAGCTCCAGTGCTCGCATCCGGTCCGATTTTCTCAGCTATGTATCTAGGGCTTTTGCTTGTTCGTCCCACCAAGTTTCATCCCGATCCGTTCACTCGGAACATTTCACACGATTACCGGCTCCCCACCTAACTCTCCCCCCCCCCCCCCCAAAGTCTTCGGATTCATTCCAGACTTGAAGTGTGACATCTTAGAGAAGATGTTTCTAAATATCAAGTTTCATGCCGCTAAATTCGAGATTTCGCGGTCTCCCCTCCCCCCACGATGGTCAGATCGGGCAAATGACTATTCTCAAGTTCGTTTGGTCGGGTTTCTGATATGCATGCCAGGTTTCATCGCCTAGCATGTCTGGAAGTACCCTAACTCGAGGACAGTGGCCTCACAGACAGACCAAAAGTGATCGTTATATGGCACTTGAGCGGAGCTGCAAGTGCCATAAAACGGTAGCTTTTGTTTCTGATATTTTACTCTTGCGTTCATCCTCTCTTTGATGCTTCTGATCAATCTGACTCAAGCTATATTCACTAGTTTTCACCCTTATTTACATGGGCCGGTATCGTAACCTTCTTAGTTACTCCCCTGCGTCTCACCGGCTTTCTGATACCGCGTCCAATGATAAAGGCCATGCTAGATCATAGGTTGATTTGGAGAATTTGGTGAATCGATGGATTTGTTAGGTCTTGTGACGGGTAAGCTAGCAGTCGTAAAAGTGGGGGTTGTGACGGAATTTTTGGTCGTATGACGGGTGTAATCGACCGGTAGGTGAATCGACGGGTGGATGAATGAAGGGTTCGGTGAATCAACAGCTGGTCGAATCAGCGGGTGGGCGAATTGAGGGATATTTTGGGTCTTGTGACGGTTAGGTGATCTGTAGGAAAAAGTGAGGGATCTGAAATGTTTTTTGGGCATGACGGTTGGGCGAATCGACGGGTAGACGAATAGACGGGTCCCTCCTATTTCTCACAAGAAGATATACAACAAATAAGACTTAGCTATACCTCGAAAATAATAGTTTGTTCACTCTCTCGTCTTCAGTACCCTAAATAAATTCGACTCTGCTATTAAGGATCGCTGCGGTTTCTTAGTTGCCTCGTCTCGTCACTGACCGAGAGACCCGGTTAATAATGCCCTTCAGCACGTCATTCTAGTTAGTCCCATCAGATAAGCCACGCAGTTTCTCGCCAACTGGTTTCAACCTGGCTAGACTGGCTAGCTAGTTGAGAAATGGCTGACAACGCTAACTTTTAAGTGATTGTGTTAGGTATGTGGTTTAATTAGGTATGTTAAATATTGTACTGGACAAGGTGATTTCAAAAAAGACAATTTCAGGGCCGTTTCCCTCTCATTGGGGGAAGAAGAAAGTGCATAGGAAAGATAAGTTGTGATCTGCTTCTTACCTTTCGCTTTACTTTACTTTTGGCTTACAAGAGGAGGGTATATTTAATCTGCTTATTCGATGTGTAAAATGATTTCATATTTGGATTCAGGTGTCTTTCAAAATAATGTTTGTTAATCCCTCAATTCAAAACCTATCCTTCAATATAGGGCTGCAAGGCCCGTCCATGAACCTGTCCTGCATTTTGACCAAAAGGAGTGAGTAGGGTTGGTCATCCGTCAGTCAAATTTTGCTGATCAGAAATGAGCCGGTTGTTTGCGCAAGATACTTGGTAGTTTGCCATTTTGTCGCCAAACTAGTTGGGAACAACGGTCTGCCAAATTAACTAAGGTTTTTAAAACTACATCATACCGAAGATTTTGCGTTCCCAAGTAAGAGATTATTGCAGTGGAATTTCAAATGAGGGTATTTAGTGAAGAAGATTTTAGACGAGTGTGTGACCCGCTTCACAATGGAGTGCCTAAAACAGAGAGATTGAAGAACTCAACTGCTGATAAGGTTACGCTACGCAGAAGGAGGTCTTTATAACGTTATAGGCGTATTCTCGCCGTTCCCCGAGGACTCCTCGGGGACTCGAAGGGAACGGCGAGAATACAGGAAGTAACTCCACTCGGACTCCGCGTACAGAAACAGCGAGAACACGAGGAATGCTTCCAAAATCGATTTTGTTCAAATAAGAAATATGCAGTTGACGAAATTAGTCTGGATCCACTTTATCTTTGGTTTTGTTTATTCTGATTATTTTTAATTAACTTTACATTGCACCAATACCAACAAAAAAATTGATTCCCCTTCGAATCTGAAAGGGAGTCCTTTTTGATGACGGGGATGATAAACGGAGCATTCCCCGTCCGTGGGGACTCGCGAGAATACGGGGAGTGAGTCCCCGGGACAAACAAAAACGCAGGGACTCCTCAAGTGGAGTCGTCGAGGAACGGCGAGAATACGCCATGTAACGCAAATGTCATTTTTTAACCAGCACATAAGGATTAAAATTCATATGAGAGAAACACAGATAACACAAAGAAGAAAGTCATTATACTTAAACATTATCCGAAAACAAGGAATCCAATACAAAGAGGCACGGCTTGGCACACATCATCGTCTTTTAGGACCCGTGTTCTGGCATGCCTTCTTCTAGTTCTCGAGCATGTTTGTATGAAACAAAGGGGAGGACCCATGTTCTAACGTGCCTTCTTCTAGGGTTGAAAGTTTTCGTGGCTGCACCGAGAAAATTAGCGATGTTACCCATAGTTCATAGACCCATGTTTTTGCAGGCTAGTGAGTGATGAAATCTTCCTCGTCATCGTTTCGTGCCTTCATACTTGCGTGAATAATTAGTTTTGATTGGTAGCTTATGACGTAGTGCCCGAGCTATTCGACAAGGTCGCTTGCTTGTGGAATGAAATTTCTTTTAACAGTCACTCGCTAGTACCGAGCGATAACATCTTGTAACTGTTATTTGGGGCTAGTTGTTTTCTTTAGGCTTTTGAATTCTTAAAATTTTGGTTTCATTTCGTTTGGTTGTTGGTTTCCCGCTTTGCTTTGGTTTTCTCGTTTGTCGATCTTCATCCACGTGTTGGCGTTTTCCCTCGAAATCTTCTGTCTCCACTGAAGAGTGGAGGCAGTTTTCCTCCCAAACGTACGCTTTTTCTTTCAGTATTTTAGGTGGGCTTTAAAAAAAAATCATTTTCTAAGGTATTTACCGACTAGCTTATCATTTTTGCCGACTGTTATTGCAGAAAAAACGACTACTTTTTGGGAAAAAATACTTTTCGACGAAAATGAGATTGATTTTCATAAAACCGACTGCTTAAAGGAAAATCGACGTTTTTTGCGAAAAACCGACTTTTTGAAGAAAAATCGAGCGCTCTTCAGAAAAATCGACTGTTTTGCAAACATTCATGGGGCTACGCGTCGACTTTACCGACCGGCCAACAACATCGGGGGGAGGGCACCCCCCCAATACGTAACGCCCCTGTCCAGAGAGTGAGCAAAATACATTAGCTTAAAAACAAAATGGCTCCTCGCACACCTGTTGCTTCGCAAGACTAATTGCCTTTCTTTCTCAGGTGTTTCCTAGCATTCCTTCACGAAAGCTTTAAACTGGAACATGGGTCATGTCCCTTGTTATTTTCCACATGAACATTTTCGAGAACTAATAATAGGCGCGTCACGACAAGGGTCCTAAACTCTTGATGACGCCTTCTTTAGTAGGCCGAACATTTTTGGTTCTCGTGCCTCCTACACCATTCCGTGCCGCGCCTCTTCTTATTGGACCGCAGAAAGCAATCCATGCCAAGCGTTGCCACTCTATTTAAATTTTAGTTGGTAAGTCCTTACGTTTCCGCATCGGCTCAACAGTATCGTACAGGGGTGGCCCGAAGGGGGGGGGTGAGAGGGGTGACTCACCCCCCCCCCCTGCCTTCTGTTAAGTCGTATCAGTCGTTTATTTTGGCCTTTTGATAAGTTGTATCAGTCGTTTATTTTGGCCTCGCCGAGGTCCCGGGCATTCATTTTAATAGAAAAATAATCCGAGTCTTTTAAATTTTTTATTTTATTTTGTCTCTGCACAGCTTCAGTTGTAAGTCAGTCCCCGAAGAAGTCGTTTAAACCAGGTTTTGTAACCCGATAGGTCGCAGACATGATTCATGGGGGCAGCAGTGCAGCTACCTGTTCTACTCTCATGGGATTTGGATCTGCCTAACTTCGGTCTTTTAGATTTTACCCTGTCAAAATTACAATAGATTAGCTGACCTAGTTGTTAAAGTGAAGTCTGACTGGTAACATTGAAATACCTTATAGACCAAAAGCGAGAGACATGGTTATGTGCATTGATTTTTGGTCATCTTTGACTATAAGTGAAAAAAGAAGGAATAGAATATTTAAACAGAATGGAAAAGCCATCAGAAATCAAATGACAAGAGACCCGTGAAAGAAGTGTGCCAGAACAAATCGAAAGAAGTCGATTACAAAGAAACGGTTGAGGTAGGAACAACGCTTGAAAAGGACAAGGAGGATTTTAATATACACCTGAAATTCGTTTCCCAGGACAGGAGGGGTTCCGCAGACGCTGGAATAGCTCATTCTAGTCGGGAGGTAAATTTTTGGCCTCTATGCTAGCAGAGGCGTTACTATCAAAATGTTTGGGGGGGGGAGAGGAGCAAAAATATTCCTTCAGCCAAAGCTGACTGCGAATCGTATGTATCACTGCTGACTGCGAATCATAGCACTATCAGATGTGGGAGGAGCAAGGTATGTACCGACTGGCTGGTAATTTTTACCGTCTTTTCTTTGCGGAAAAATCGACTGATTTAAAGAAAACCGACCGTTTTTATGAAAAATCGATTCTTCTTACGAAAAATCTATCTTTTACCGGCTAGCCAACAACATCGGGGGAGGGAGGGTGCATCCACCCCACCCCTACGTGACGCCCCTGTATGCTGTGTTAAAGCAAATCTGAAACGACTTTGTAAAATTCATGACACTCATACAACTCGAAAATGATCTCTTTTATGTTTAAGATATTCTAAAAGCGAACTTCTCGTCTTCATTTGTTGTGTATATGGCATCTTCTGTCGCGTAGAATCAAATTCTGCAAACCAGTTTTAAGTTGCAATTCTTCAGATGTAGCTCACTGTAGCTTTACCTGATTTAGTTTTCGGCATGAAAGTACAGTGTCTCGAGTGACAAATAAAAGGATACACAGTAATATCATTATGAAACAAAAGTACATCAAATCACCTGGAAAAAACGCAACTCAAGTCTCGTCGGTGAACCTGGCGTCTTTTTCTATTTCTGTAAACTCCTGTCAGGCCAAGACCAAAAGTTCCTTACGTCCGTAAATCCGGATTTTTTTTTTTTAACGCACTGGCAAATCTGTTTTCCTCGTTTCGTTTCTGAGGAAGTGTGTTCTGAATGTGAAAATTACTTTTTTTGCTATTAGTTCGGAGCAAATCTATTTTGTCGATTTTTCGATGGACAGAGGCGCGATTTCATAGCTATTTTTAATTTTTCATTGGGATCGCAAAATGACGCTCTGCTCCTCGGCTTACGTCCATAAATCAGGGTTTTTTTTCAGGAATTACTTTTTTTGCTTTAATACGGAACAAATCTACTTTGTTTTCTGTGGCCACTATTTTGTCACTTTTTTCGACGGTCAAATTTCTTTTTTCAAAGCTGTTTTGGATTGCAAAAAGACGGTCTCATCCTCGGCGTTTCACAAAATTTCGCCTATGGCACATTTCATAGTATTTTCTGCTTAGAGGAACGGTGTGTCATTTACTTCGCGATTAGGCTCGGAACTATTTAGATTTGAAACACATTAAAGGCTGGCTAGAATCTTTCTAGACAAAGGCAGATTAAAAAAAATTGGCCTGCGGCGCTTGCTTTAATTTGTTTTCGTACAGGAGTTGAAAGCTTTCCTCTTATGCGAAAGTTGAAATGTAAAGCTGAGGCTATGAAGGTATGTATACACAAATTTTGATTACAAGAATAATTTCAGCTGGTGTATTGCAGGTAGTTTTACACCGGCTCTATTATTTGTTGCTGAGGAATGTGCGCCATTGCCGCATAGTCACAACAGTTCATTTTTGTTGGTACCTGCGAGTCGTATATTACGATCCATGAGTCGTTGAAATGAGGGGTCTCACCCCCCCTGGCCTGAGTGCTTCGGGCCACCCCTGGTATCGTATTGTTGGTCCTGTTGGAACAATTCGTCTTAAGAGGGAGACGAGGAAGGTATTTTAAAAACGTGCAATAAATATGTTTTATAGTTAGCTGGCCGGAATCGCTTAGTATTTTACAAACATAGCTATGTACTGTAATTATCAAGTATGTAAAAATTCACTAGTTTTCACCCAAATAGGTTTTGGAGACACCGGTTCCAATTTATGCAAGTTGCTGTTTTTTATCTACGTGCCATGTCCCTTTTGGCTTTCCATGTATAAAATATATACGTGCAAATAAGAATATCTCAAGACACATCGTATAGTTAATCGCTGGCGAAATGGTTAGGTTAAGTGCCTCCGACTCTGTAGTAATGCATGCTATAGGACGAAATTTACCTGCAGTGATCTCTAGATCCAAACCGGTCGATTGCCAGACCGAAGTGGCGAATATGAGTAACCCTAACAGCATTGTCTATCAGAGTACCATCCTATGGGACAACTGACTATGAACTGACTCGAAAATTGAGCACGCGAAAAGATCCGTGCCTGAATCAGCAAACTTGTCGGGAATGAGGTATTAGAGATGAGAGAAACAGGTTTGTTGCGGTCAATGAACAGTAGAAGCCAAGCCGGTTTACTAGTTCAGAAGGGCATCCGATGCTGGCTTCGTCTGAACGAGTGAGATTATTCCATCTGTTTTTTAATGGCCCTCGTTATTTTATTTTCGTTTCACATTTTTTCGTGTTCGAAATTGTTTCTTAAATGTTGGACTACTAAGTGAGGTTTTAAAGGAAATGATTGGTCATTGAAAATCGAAATCAACAGACTGGGCGTTGCGTTTGCACAAATTCTTAGTTAGTCGGAGAGAAGAGTGGTGAGCTGAGAAAAAAAGCAACAACGGTCTAATCGGTAGCAACACTGTTTGTATGGCAGGATAAAAATACGAGTTGTTAGTTCGTTAAATGTTGCCAATACAAAACATCAAAGATAGAAGGTACTTAATCCCATTTCTGATCACATATTATTTGTTTGCGATGAAAAATTAAATTATTAAGCTTGTTAGATTTTTTGGTATATCGTTATCCCTTGTTACTTGTTAGCAGGTTTATGTCAGCAAGCTTTCGAAAGTCTACAGTGTTTGCAGAAGTTGTATCTAAATATTACCCAGAAAAGTCTAATTGCTTGTTGACACCAGCGGGGAAACAGTTGGGCGAGTTGGGCGCAGTTACCCATGAACCTTACAGAGGAGTAAGCCCTTTCGGTCCCAAACCAATTTAAGTCAACTGAGACCCACTATGTTTTGGCTTCATGACACAAATCTTTGTCTCGTTGAGAACC
Source organism: Branchinecta lynchi (assembly GCA_023053575.1). Lineage (NCBI taxonomy): Eukaryota > Metazoa > Arthropoda > Branchiopoda > Anostraca > Branchinectidae > Branchinecta > Branchinecta lynchi. The sequence goes on from JAKZAP010000015.1 coordinate 13,686,922, forward strand.
CTGGTCACTGACCAATATGGGCCCAGTTGCTCTGGAACCATGAAGGGTGAGTGAAATAAAAATCCATGAGTAGTCTAGGTGCCTGTGCCTAGGTGCCTCGTCTAGGTGCCTCGTGCCTGTGCACGAAGTTAAGTGCATCAAATTTTGTCTTACGACTTCTACCTGTTTTTGTGAACTTAAATCAATCCATTTGACCCGAGTCAGGAGGGTGTAAGTGTGGGTCGATAAAAAAAATCTAGGCCCCAAGATCAATAAGTTGAAAACCTTATTGATTAGACAAGTGACATTTCATGAACTGCAAACTCCATAAAATAAAAATAAAAAACAGAGACCGAATCTCAGAAACAGAAAGCCAAGCTTGGATTTTTCATAAATGAAGACGCCAAAATACTAGCGATAAGTTTTGGATATGTAGATGAGTTTTGGATATGTGGATACATTGGATATGTATCCAATATTCAATTAAGAAATAGTGCAAATAGTAAGCTTACGTGTTTATTAATCTTACTATGTTCAAAACACTAAGAATCTCAATCGAAACATTTCTAGCTGTACTGAATTTCCATTTTCGACGGACTGCGGCCAAAGTATCCGTCGGTCACAAAATCAAAGTATACATTCTGGTTCAGCATATTTCTGTCTACGATACCGATAGTCCAAGTTTCTCGTCTCAGACACGTCTTGCGTGGATTGTTTCGCAAGACGACCCCTATAAATGCTTGCTACGGAGCCCTGCATCGACGAGTAATTTCGGGGGAGTTTCATGAAAACGAATATGCCAGTGAAACAAAATTTAGAACCTCTGGAATCAAAGTAATTTTGGTTTCTTCATCAAAAATTCATACGCTGTTGCCGATGGTCTGTACCATCCATATAGTTTGTACACAGGTGATGTGACTTCAACTTTAACTGAATTGCTACAGTCACTGACTGAATTTTCTTCCAGCAACACAACTGTAATTGAAGTCGAATAGACAGACATTTTGTCCTTTCCGGATAAAGGAAGAACGACTATAGTCACGGTAGCCTACTAACCAACGACTCCAAATTTTAAGTATTATTTTAAGTATTTAGGATACTCCTAAATGAACTCTGACTGGCTTGTATAGAATGAAGTTGTTTTCTGAACTACAGTGAGAATTTAATACCCTCATCGCTACTCACAAATCAGGACCTGGCACGTCATCAAGGGACCCCTTAGTAGCGAACTTGGTATTTGGGGTATTCACCTGGTATTATTTGAAAACCGTCTAAAGAAAAAAGGTTTTCCACTCCTTCCGTTCATAGTAGTACCAATACGTAAGATTCCTCCTTTCCTTGCCCTCTCGGTAAAAAAATTAAACATTTAATTTCGGGTTACAACATCTTGTAGAAGGGATTTTTAAAGGAACAGTTACTCTTCTTAGCGTTCACGCCGGAATTTTCCATTTACATGAAGTTCAGTCACTAGCTCGGCCGCGATTGAGACAGAAACAAAGTTTCGTCCTTCGGTTTTTTTTTATCAAAAATGGGTTTGCCACTAAAGTCAACAGCTGTAACAGTTCCTTCCTCTACCATTTTCAAACGTTCTCGTATTTGAATACTGCAACGTGATAACCAGTAGCTCGGTTCAAAGTTCAAGTAACCCAGCCAAACCAGTGCCTCCCCAATTCGCTTCCCAGTGAAGACGCCAAGTGCAGAAACTTGTAAGCATTTCCTTGTTCTTTTGTTGCTTCCAATGTTAAAGTCGTTTTTGCCTCACTTGCCAATCGAATCTCCACGACACCAACGCGGACCAAGAAAGATACCCGGGAAACGGTTTGCATAAGAGACGACTGACGACTCTTCCTAGACGCCCTGAGTATCCTACTTCTGGAAGTACATAAAGATATGTATAAGACCCGTGGGGTTCAGTTTTATTGTTTTTCGTCAGGATACAGTATATTTGTTCTTTTGTGTCAGATAGATCCTACACTCTTGACACAAGGCTTTATTCAAGCTTTGTTAAAGAAGTCGGGGATGGGTATTTGGGAACAGAGTGGCCATCCCGTGGAATCCGTTACCGGATGATTTAGTTTGTATGGGCTTCGTCAACAAAGTTAAACAAGAGCTACGAGCTCATATTGCACTTTTTACGAGTATGCGATGCAAGAAGGTAGATGGGAACGGCACAAAAAGCCTACTTCAGCTTCAACCCCCCTGGGTTCGGAACTAGAAATAGGATATCTAGTTTCACTCGAGTCTGAACATTTCTGTCGTAGCCTATCGGATCATCTAGGGCAACTAAATTTTCTGCCTTCCAATTTCAGATCCACTTGTTTGATTCATACGTGTGCCACACTATTCCCCCCCCCCTCTCCAACACCCCCTACCACGGCCGAATCTAGCGATCGTAATGTATATCGATCGCTCTGTCCCTCTGTCCAGGCTTTGCTAGTTTATTTCGACGTAAGATAGAACAATGCAACTTGACGTGCTTTTAAAGGGCCAAAACTAATGCTCTAATCCGACCATCCGTGTGGGAGGGAGGGTGGTCGAATCTGGGATCTTGTGATAAGTTTTTGAACGGAAATTTCCGAACCGATTTCCACCACGGTGGGGTCGGAAGTATCGTAACCTTCATAGGGTCCAAGCTTATGGAGGGATGAGGATCAAACATGGAATAAATGCTGCGTATGCGAGATATATCCCGGATCTGACCTCGGTGGGGGAATTGGGATGGATTAATGGCAATTAGATATTCCTTCAGCCAAAGCTGACTGCAGTATACTTGACTAGGCTAAGCAGATATGTCAGCTGAGTTTCATTTTAAAATAAAATAAAAAATGGTATTGAAGAACGCAACATTGAGCGTGTTCCACCCTTCTAACAATAGTTACTATTAGTTACTATTTCCGTTCCATCCTCACGAAAAGTTACCACGCTGACCGTTCCAACCTTGTCGGAATAGTAATTAATAGTTACTATTTGCTTACCATGCTCGGGAGCGTAGTAAGCTTAGTAACTACGCATCTCTGTAACGTGATTGGTCGGACTCGCCCCTGGCGTGAGATCTTGCTGGAAAATAGAAAAATCGTTCCAGCCTTGACGGCAAAAAGCCAGAATTCGTGAGGTCTTGCGTAGTAACTACAGTAAGTAGGATGGAACACGCTCATTATCTATTTTGACTTTCCTAGGCTGTGATACCATCTTCAACGTAACGGTTAAGAACACAGGGTATTAAAGGACACCTGAACAATGAAACCATACTTGAACACACCATGGAGAATGCATTTACAGATATGGAAACGGAGAGCATTCTTCTTCTGAGCGTGACGTTTTCAAAATAGGGATGATTGTTTCCGGAGGTTTGCACATGCAGACTCCAAGACAAAAAGCGCAATTCATTCAAATCTTGTACAGCCCTGGCCGGATCGTATTGGAATTTCTTCTAGATATACGTTTGGGCTTATCTGGTTAAAAAATATTCCAGAAGAAGGGTTGATTGGAGACATTTGTTCATTTCTAAAATTGTTCGGTACTGAAATAAGGACAGATGCAAAATGGAGCAAAAATCATAGTTTGGAAACGGTATTTCGTATTTGGATTGGGTTTTCTGCAGGCAATGTTAACGGACGTCATACAGATAGGGATGATACTTGGTACTCTTCATTCAGGTGTCCTTTAACAAATTGATACTGAAATCGATTTCCTCAACATTCCTTGGGGGTAAGTCTGAATATTCTTGCGGAATGCACAGACATGAAGACCGATGCAAATCTAAAAACGTTCCAGGATTTCGCTCACTGACGGGAAAGAAATATCAGCTAATTTTTGATAATTCCGTTGAGCCGGCTTATGGCTTATGGTGAAGCTTTAGGCTGGCGAATAAGGAAGCAAAGTCACTTCAGTTCTTGCCGTCGGCGTTATTCGGTAGCGAGATCCTTTCTTGATTCTTGGAAGAGAGTTCTTTATGAAGTGTGATTCTGGATATAGCACTGGTTTGATCAGTGTGTCTGGAATCCTTTTTTTAATACTTAAAATGTTATCTGGAACCGGTAGGGTAGATGGAGGGGTCCCGGATATCCGAATCCCATCTTGACACGATAGGGCCACAGAAATCTTGCGTCACGTGAGCTTATGTACTTCGAGATTGGCTATGACGATGAAACTTGCCATGGGTTTTAGGGACATGATCAATTGTTATTTCCCGGATCCGACCATCTATGAGAAGAGGAGCAATTGTGAGTCCTGAATCTCGTGGTATTTACAACTGCTGAACGAGTTATTTTATCTCGATGAAACTTGACAATTGGCAAGAACAGATTTGCCAGGTGGTAAGTTCCAGGTCGAGACTCGATTCGGTACTTTGGGGGCTTGGGTGTCTACTGGAAATCATTACCTGAAGAGTAGCCTATTAGTGCCAGCAAGATTCCCCTGCTCAGCAATCCAAATCTGGTACTGATTGTTGAGGGAGGGGGGGGGGGTCCAGACAATCGCGTCTTGTAGATATCGGGTCTTAGCCAGACTCCTTGCACATTTTTACTATTGAGATTTAGAAACATATTGATGCCAATGGCTAGTTACCTGAGAAAACGAAGATCAGCTGTGGATTCAGCATGTGTTTTTACTCCTATAAATCAGATCTACTTCGACGAAATTGGTCTCAACTTCCTGCCTTACTTCCTCCAAAAATCCTGTTTCCGCCGGATTCCCGGTGAACTACTTGTCGTTCACTACTTATGAACGAACGGCCAAATGAATTCAGCGCATCTCCTTGCCCCTATATAGAACCTCTGATCAACTTCAGACAAACTTTAACTTTTAAAAAGTTTCCATTTTCGGCCGGATTCCGGGCCCACTCTATGTCTGGCTATAAAGTGATTGTCATTTATGATTTCAGCATGTCTTCTGACCCCTAGATCGAACATTTAAATAAACTTAAAATAAAACTTTTAATTTTCACAAATTTTCCGGTTTCGGCCAGATTGCGGGTGCATTACTTGTCCAGGTGGAGACAATTTTCAGATTTAGCAGGTCTTCTTACCCCTAAATCGAACAATTCAACAACTTAAAATAAAACTTTTACTCTTAACAAATTTTGCGGTTTTGGCCCGAGTCGGGACCAACTGGTTGTCCGGCGAGAAAAGAAGATTCAGATATGGACTCAGATTGTCTTCTTACCCCTAAACTGACTATCTCATTGACTTTTTAAAAAAAATTTGTTCGTCCCTTAACTTGAAACCCCATCCCCCACCCCTAATTATGGTGCTACATGGTTTGTCTACGAACTTGACCTGTACTGTTTGATCTGACTTCGCTTCGTGTTGGCGGTTTTGTAAGGTGATCGTTCTACTCAGCGCTGGATCGATTTTGTTAATATTTTTTTTTAATGGAGAGGTTTGTGCCAATCGTTGTTTTTCTTCGCTCCGGTTCAAATCCTTAAATTTGTAAGTGTAGAGTATTGTATTATTATGATACGATACGATACGATTTTTTTGGTCAAATAACATAATAGTTAAATAAGACCCTATCAATAAATTATAGAACATACTATCAATTACTCATTAAAAGGCTTTACAAAGTATTGACGAAAAGAAGATCTATACTGGTTAGAAGCTGATAGTTTGCAGGGCTCTAACTTATTTTGATGCCTCGTGTTATATCAGGTTTGAGCCGGTTCCGGTAGCAAATCACGATGCTTACTGGATTATAGCATTTTATTCCTGCATGTCATAGTAAGGTGGTGACGCCGGGCAACAAGGCTTTCTATACCAAGGAGCTTTATACCTTCTTCATAATTCGTGTACTACTGGCCCAATATCACACGAACACCTCGCTTCTGCACATTCTCAAGTTCATTGCTTTGTTCCTTACCCAATCCTGGATGCCACACAGGACAAGCAATACTTAATATATACAATTTGTAAAAGTTTAAAAGTGATGGACGACTAAAACAAAAACGCTTTGTAGTTACTAGATTCCAGTGCTTTATTCACCTTCTTAGTAATATTATGTATATGATCCGACCATGACATCTTTGAGCTAAAAGTCACACCTCAAATCTTCTTATAATTTACAGTTGGCAAATTTAGATCTCCTTGACTAGGAATCACATTTTTTTTAAAAGAAACTCTCATAACTGCTGACTTTTTCCTGTTGATTTTCAGCCGTTTTCCTTCGCTCCAGACGACAAATTATCCCATCAGTACTGATCAGGGATTCAAGCTTTAGAAGTATCAGCAACGTCAAGTCGCCTGCAAACTTGGCTCGGTTTTTATGCCTGGTTGTAATAATATCACACAGTATTAAAAATATCACAGGCCCTGTTTTAGTTCCTTGAGGTATTCCGCAGAAAAGCTCAAGAAAGTCCGATAGTACCCATCGGCACTAACGCATTGCTGACCACCGTGTAAAAAACTGTAAACCATCCGAACTAGAGAAGCTCTAAAATCTGTCATTGACTCGAGAATGTCCGGGTGGCTTGACTTATCGAAAGCCTTTTCCAGATCCGCTTGCAGGATTTCGATGAATGCATTTTTATTTTCCAAATGCTCCAAAGCATCTTCCACAATTTTAACTAGATAGTGAACTGTGCTTGAGTATTTAATAAATCCGTATTGACAGGGGTCTACTTTATCACAGAAATCTTCTAGTACATGTAGTATATGTAGTTCATGTATCGGTTATAGTAAGAATAAAAAAACCTTGAACCCTCAACTTACGTTTTGGGCTTGCAGATCCTGACTGCAAATGTAACACGACCAAGGGTTTCGGTGAGATCCCATCCCAAAAATGGCATCCCAGAATCACACTTCATAAAGAACTCTCTTCCAAGAATCAAGACAGTCTCGCTACCGAATAACGCCGACGGCAAGAACTGAAGTTTGCGTGTCCTTATTCGCCAGCCTGGGGTAAGCTTCACCATAAGCAATAAGCCGCCTCAACGGAATCATCAGAAATTAGCTCACATTTCTTTCCTGTCAGTTTGCGAAATCCTAGAACGATTTTAGATGGTCTTTGCATCGGTCTTCATGTCTATGCATTCCGCGAGAACATGCAGACTTACCCCCAAGGAATGTTGAGGAAATCGATTTCAGTATCAATTTGTTAATACCATGTGTTCTTAACTGTTCCGTTGAATATTGTATCACAGCCTAGGAAGGTCAAAAGAGATAAAGTTGCGTTATTCAATACCATTTTTTATTTTAGAATGAAACTCAGCTGACATATCTGCTAAGCCTAGTCGAGTATACTGCAGTCAGCTTTGGCTGAAGGAATATCTAATTGCCAGTAATCCATTCCAATTCCCCCACCGAGGCCAGATCCGGGACATATCTCGAATACACAGCATTTATTCCATGTTTGATCCTCATCCCTCCATAAGCTTGGACCCTATGAAGGTTACGGTACTTCCAACCCCACCGTGGTGGAATTTGGTTCGGAAATTTCCGTTCAAAAACTTATCACAGTATCACAGATTCCACCACCTTCCCTCCGACACGGATGGTCGGATCGGAGCATTAGTTTGGTTCCTTTAAACGCACGCCAAGTTACATTGTTCTATCTTACGTGGAAATAAACTAGCAAAGCCTGGACAGAGGGACAGAACGATCGATATATATTACGATCGCTGTAAGGCACTCCGGCCAAAGCCTGCAGCTTGCAAGTACCAGACGAGCGACTGTGTCTCTAGATAATGTTTTATCTCTGAATAAATCAAAACGCTATTAGCGGCACTGACTTTGTCTGGTCGGTCTCAGTTGATAAAATCAGCTTACTTTTTTCCAGAGCTATACTTCTGTTTTTGCTGGCGATTTTCTTTTTATGACTCCTGTAAAGGTCCCCTCTACCCCCCTCCCCCTCCCTCCTGGTTATAGGACTACAGGGCCCATCACCAAATTTGACTCAAAAGACCTGCTAAACAAGATTTCCAAATGTAGGTGTATCAAGGACAGACAAACATTACTAAAACTAGTTTTCTCGACTTCTTGAAGCATCCCCGTAGTGTCCTTGGCTTTACTACCAATTCTTTTATGAATCTCCGAGTCTGACATCCTACTCGGTTTTCAGACAAATATTCCATGGTAGGACTTTTATTCGCCGCAAACAACATCTGCAACGTCCTGAAATTTTGCATCAAATCAACTTAATAAAATCGTTTTCGAACACAGAACACGCAACGCAACAGAAATCTAATTCAAATCTAGGCAACTCTGGTACCGAAAATGATATATAACCAAATTTTGTAAACTAATGGCGAGGAATCGTAAGCAGTACAACGAAAACTATCGAACGTTTCGGCATTGAGATGTTTCCGAGAAAAAAGAAACACTAACTATGACCTGTGTTCTCTGCATTGTTTCTAGATGTGCGTCCAGAGTTAGGGTTGATGATATCCAAGTAATATTATTTCATTCCAGCAACAAATCGAGTTCTTTCAGCATATTATTTTCATCCGAAATTAAACAAATTATTGTTAACCATTTACCATATATTAAAAATAAACGCTATAAAATTAGCAAAACAAAGGCTAAAATATTTGACAGTGCAAAATAGTTAGTTTAGCTGAATTCTATCAGAGCTATATTTCGGCTCTTTTTGTCAAGGGTCTTCTTCCGGGTAAAGCCGTTTAAACTGGAAAATAAACTTGTGGAAAAACAAGTTCGTTTTCCCTCAAGTTCATTTTCCAGTATATTTATATTGTATTTGTAACCCGCCAAAAGCACAAGGTGGTAGCAGAGTAAAGAGAATAACGGAAAACACCACAAGCTAAATAACAGTGTAAATAAATACACAAAAATTAGAAATAGTTTCTAACTGCCGGGCCTGCAAAAATTTATGAAAAATATCGTGTACTCGATGACCAGGGTGACGAGATGTACATATTAGGGACACTGACGTTTTCTCGAGAGAAACAATCCCATCAGGGAAGGGGAGGGGGGCACAGGTATTAAAATCTATGACATCTAGCCGGGTGGGAATCGATGGTTTGGTCCTAAAATTGTGGATTTAATCCATGATGGGTCCCTTCAAAGTTGCAAAATTTGGGCTTTTATACCTTGATAAACGGGTGAGGAGCTTGTCAGTTTTATTTGTATTTTTGGGATGAGTAACATATCGTTCAATAGCTCACCACATAAAAACAGTAGTAGAGATGGTTCTAAGGCGATATTGAACCTAGAAGCCTTTTTGTGCGTACAGTTCATTTTCTGGAAGGACTACTACTGCAGATTTAGGTTTCCAATGTGCTGTGAAAATCTGTGCAGTACTTCTGAAAATGTTCCGGCGCTCTGTTTAAGCGATCATTAAGCCAAAACAATTTTATCTTCCGGCTTACTCGAGTACGGGAGGTTTCCCCAGGAATTGCTACCGCACTAGACTCACTAATTTAATTTTATTTCTCCATTTTTCGCGTATGATGTAAGGACACCTCTAACTTATTTTTCAGAACCACTGTGACAGGCCCTCCGCAAAAGGGACCCAAGATCCCTTACCACCGGAACCTTCTGACAAAAGAAAACAGGACCCCAGGAAAAAAAAAATGGGTCCGATCTGGCTAACCAAAGAGGACCCTTGTAAACAATAGACATAAACCCAAAATACGGGCAATGAAGGACCCATAATTTCCGAAAAAGGGACCCATTTTCCTTGTGGAAAAAATAGTAAAAGAGAATTAAAAAAAAGTTGTTCGGCTGTGTCGTTTGATGATCCAAACACTGTCGGGAGGGGGTCCAGATTTGTCTGAACAGCAGGTTTAACCCGGTACCACATTGTGTTTTCGGATCTCAACAAACTTGGGAGGCTGGAGCTAGGGCTGTAGTTGTGCCTTTTTATGGTTCACACCCAATCGGACTCCCACATGAACTCTGGTAGCACATCACTTGGTGGTATTGGGGTGAGGTGATTCGGTCCTTCAAAATATACTATTAGGACACTAGCTCTAACGTCCCAAAAAGTTTGGTTCTGATCCGGCAACTCTTTCAGCGGCGGTTGACAAGGATGAATGTTGAAAGTTTGAAAGTTATACAGTCTAGCCAGGTACCTGATACAGCCTTAAACGGAACATCCGAGATATGTGCTCGTGTCATTTGTCAAGTTCCAGAATTAAGCATGTCACAAGCTTTCCGCTCTTATGCTTGTTCGTCTTGCTAAGTCTCATCTCGATACCTGACTCTAAGCGTGCCAAGAGATTTCCGTTGACCGCCATCCAACTCGTCATTTGTTGTCTGATCGTTTGTTCAATTTTTATCATGTCAAATCTTTTAAGCCTTTGAGACCCTGATCTACTGGACAGCTTCGGGAACAGTGTACGACTATGGTTTCCCCCACATCATTCAATGCAACTTTTCCCGTAGGTGTTATAAGGCACTTTAAGGGGGTCAGGATAAATTTTTAATCTAAACCCTTGAGGTACAAATGATCATGGTCCATTGCGGGCCATGAAAGTGTAGGTATCGTTTGGTCAAAACTATTTTCAGCACATTGATGTTAACAAGCGCACTTTCAGGGGTCTTCAAGTTCTATCAGTAGTACCAGAGTTTTGAATGCCACAAAATTAATGGGCCTTCCTGTCCTCCCAACTCATCCGTTATTGCCCGGATCCCATCCAGTGCTATAAATGATTGTCTAGAGGTTAGGTTTTTCCTTCCCACAAAGTCCGGTCCCGAGCACTCCATAACAAATCGGTTCTTGATTTGTTCTGTATTTGGTCTTAAGTTGCTGTTGATGGTATATTATTTATATGTGTTACTTATTAATGTGTGCTTATTTACTTTCTTTTTGTTGCCAATTATTTAGCTTTTGCTATTGTGCCAATTTTTCCATTAAACTTAAACCTAAATAGGCTAAGCATGTCATGGGATTTCTGGTGCTCGATCCCAGATAGTTACCGGATCCCGTCCCGCGTTGAACTGAATACCGGTGGCAAGGTCCAACCGGTGGTCTCCGGTCATTCTTATAAGGCGTTTGTGCATCTACCGGGTGACTACTCACCAGTCTTATAACCAGTTTCTGAACTAACCGGTGTCCGGTTTTTATCTCACCGTTGCGGACTAACCAGAACCTGCTCGGGAGCCTGGCTTTACCGAGAAGTTAGCAACTTCTCCTCAATTGACGGGGTTTTGCGAAAAACCCAGAATTTAGGCCGCTTTTGCACTCACCGGTGATTACCCACCGGTGAACCAAAAAACGTGTTACAAGGGAAGAACCGGACACAGGTGACACAACACCAGATACAGCCCGGAGTGAAACGGACACAGCTCTTGCCAATTATCAAGTTGCATTAAGTTATGACCACCCGTCCAAAAGTTATGCATGTCGAAAGTTTCCAGCTTTCTCCTCCCTCAACTGCCCCCAGAATGGTCAGAACCGGGAAGTGACGGTTTCCAAGTCAGTCTTGTCGTTGCCGTATTAAGTCTGTCAAGTTTCATCATCGTAGCACAACTGAAAGTACCTTAACTCGCTATCACCGGAATTCTGGGACCCACCTCTAACCCCCCCCCCCCCCCCCACAGTGGCCGGATCTAGTCCAATATGTTGAATCTAGAGCAAAGGCTTGTTATTCCCACTCGTTCACTCCGATCCCTCCACTCTAAGCGTATTACGATATTTCCTTTCCCGCTAAATATCCCCCCCCCCACGCGACAGTTGTCGCATTCTATCTGTATCATCATGTGACATGTCCTCTTGTCAGTTTATCAAGTTTTTTCGGATCCGATCACCCGCTCGAAAGTTGCGCTCAACACAAGATTTTTAATTTCCTTTCCCTCCACTCCCTCCAAGATTTTCGGATCAGGGAGATGACTATTTCCTATTTAATCTGGTCACCACCTAATATCATTATCCTAGCCCATCTGGAAGCACCCTAACTCGCAATTACCGAAATTACCGGGAAACGCCCTTCAACTCTCCTCGCAGTGCACTGAACGTCATGTTCTATTTAATAATATGTCTAATAGTCCAGTAAAGGACGGAGAAAAGTGGGTTGACCCGGACAAAATAGAAACAAAAGGTTTTTCAACACTACAATGTTCAGAAAAAAATCGCTGAACAACATATCCAAAATCCGCTAAAATCGCCCCATTGGAAAATCTTCTACGGCTCCTTAAAGGGTTGGAAGGGGTGAATTTTTTATTTTATATTTTTTTATGTTTTCGATGGTTTGAGAACTCGATTCCGGTAGAAACTTGCGCGGGGATTCGGAAAACATGTTAGTTTTTCCTTTTCTTACCAGGAACCTGCCATAAACGAAAAAATTGGGTTGCAAGGGTTAAAAATTAAACCGTTCAGTATTCAGTAATTTTTGCTCGGCTAAATCATGAGGACGCCGTACACGAGAACGTATTCTAGTTTATATGGCCCAGAGATGGGCGAATCCGAATCTGGATTCGGATTCGAATCCAGGATTCGTCCTTTTGGCCGGATTCAAATCCGGATTCGAATCTTCTGCTTTTCAGGCTGGATTTGGATTCGGACTCGGATTCCAAACCCCGGATCTTACAAATCCGCTCTAGTTTCTAATCTTCATCCTTCCAGTTTCCATTTTACCGACATTCCCGAAACGAGCCCCAAAGTCGCTCCTGATTGCCGGGAGGAAACCCAGACTATGATACGATTTAATTTTTGTTAAGGTCGGATTCGAATCCGGATTCGAAACCTCAGCATGAAATGGTGGATTCGCATTCGTGCCTAGATCTGGATTCGGATTCAAACCCTTCCATGGTCGGATACGCCCATCTATGATATGGCCCATTAAAGACCAGGTGCTTAACTTACGAAAGCGGAAGTGCGCACAACAGTAGCGCCATCTATCTTCAGGAGTTGTACCTGACTGTTATGTCAGCTAACCTAGTTTTCACAGAAGTCAAAGTTTCCAAGTTGCGGGTGAAAAGAGACACTGATGACGAAGGTGGTCCTAGACTTTTTGGAACCCCTAATTCCATTTAGAGAACAGTAGGCCTCCTCAACATCGTTACCGGTGTAACTGCAGCAGCGAATGTACCGCGAGAAGAGTTGGAGCCCGAATTTAGACGAGATGACTGGGAAAACAGATGATTCTTTTTCCTTCCGGAAGAAAGATAAGCCGTTTACAATGGCAACCAAATCAATGGTGAACCAGTTCATATAGACCAAGGGCTTCTGTTCCAGCGCTTAGCTACGGTGGTGAACCGCGAAGAATTCGACCTTCAAGACATTTTGTCATATTAGCTTTGCACGAATCCCCCATCCCTTTTTGGATCCTATGAAGTTTTGCGTCCTGCCGACAAAGCATATTTGTCAAACGCTATTCGAAAGGCTACTATTTCAAAAACGGCGGTTGGCTGCTCCAGAAATTTACTTGGTAACCCAATTCTAGATTTGACTGCATTTGGGACAGCTACGACAAGTATGTCACCAGCAGATTCGCAAAAGCGGATATTGACAGTGGTCTAATTCACTGGCACAACAAGGTTAACAAGAAAGAAGAAAGAATTCCTTCGAAACTGCACAAACAAGCAGCGGATGATTCTACCAGTAGGAGAAAAACTGTCTTTAGCAACTTGTTCGGTGCAACATGCCTCTGCTGACGCGGATATCCTGATTGTAACAACAGCCATCCATAGCGCAAGAACTCAGTTGACATGTCTCATCGACAGCGACACCCATCTCCTTGTCCTTCTTCTCAATCAAGCCTCTATCACCCACAAAGACCTATATTTCAGGTCGGAAACAAAAGCTGCAAACGAGCACAAGCTATGGAATATTTGCTATGTCAAGGAAAAGTTGAGGGACATATGTGGTGCAATTCTATGTCTGCACGCATTCCTAGGATGTGACACCACTTCGAGACTGCAAGGAATTGGTAAATCTGTCGGACTGTCACTGTACTGGTCCGCTCCGTCTTTCCGCGAGGCAGCTAAAGTCTTTATGGACTCGAAGGCTACGAAAGACGAGCTCCTTGCAGCTGGTGAACAAGCTCTTCTGAGAGTTTATAAAGGAAGGCCTAGAGAAACTCTCGTGTCCTTAAGACATCGTCTGTTCTTGGCCAAGCTCGCTTCCTCTTCCGCATTTGACTACCCAGATCGGATGCCTCCTACACCTTCAGCCGCGAGGTTCCATTCTTTTCGCGTGTATTTGTAGATAACTGAGTGGAAAAGCGGGTCTTCTGAGATGAATCCAGAGAATTAGTTGTGGCGGCTCTCTGCTGATAGTTACATCCCAGTAATGACGGAGAAGAAACATAGCTTCTCAAAGTCTTCTTCAGATCATCCTCTGCAACTGCAAATCAGGTTGTGATACGGCCAGATGCACCTGCCGTAAGAATAGCATGCCCTGCACACTTGTTAGCGGAGAGTGCTTGGGAACAAACTGTAGCAACTCCGAATCAACCTTTCTGGAAGATGAGGAAGAAGTCGATAATAAGAATGATTTTTCAAGTTTCTATGTGTCTAAAACCTAGTCAACCTTTTCTTCAGTCTGGTCTTCACAGAGTTAATTCCGATCCGATCACCGAGTTCCTGACAATTATAGCGAAACCAAAAAGAGTGAGGTACTTCTTTACTCCTTGAAATTGCCGTGCCAGATTTTCTTTTTTTGCTGTTTGGAGTATTTCAGGTGTAGGCTACATTAATCTGATCTTTTGGTAACATTTCGGAAGAAAAACTACTTCCTTTATCGGAATTCTTTAAAATCGTAACTAGCTCTTCTTTTGTACTTTTTAATTTGAGTTAGAGACATGTTACAAGAAAAGGAATATCATTTTTGGGTCCAGCGAGATGATTTATATCAGAATCGAGTCTCTGAACGTATCGAAACACAAACAGTCGAAAAAAGTTTTTTTTTTCACCCATTCTATCCCCCCCCTTTAAGCAGCCCTAGGAAATTTTCTCGTGGGGCGACTTTAGCGGATTTTGTATATGTTGTTCAGCGATTTTTTTTTAACATTTTAGTGTAAAAAAAACTTTTGTTGCAATTTTGTCCCGGTCAAACCGTACTTTTACTGGACTATAAGAGTTATGCTTGTTCTTCCCATCAAGTTCCTTCCTGACGGTTTTGATTTAGTTCATCATCCAGTTCCTTGTTTCAGTTCCTTCTTCCCTTCTTCAGTTCCCTTCTGATTCAGTTCCTTGGTGTACAGGAGGGGTATTCAACCTCAATTTTACACAACCTCGAACTTGGCCGAAAAAGGATGGAAGAAAACTTCAATCCAGTCGTAAAAAGATCCTAACTGTCAAGAAGGAAACCCTGTGTGACCCACGACCTGCTTCGGACTCCATAGCCAAGTTCGAGGTCCTATAAATTAGAGGTTGGATACCCCTCCTGTAGCACTCAAGTACTGGAGATGAGGCTGCTTCTTTTTTGTTTTTTGTTTGCTCAGGACGTCGCATTTATCGAAATATCGGCATGATATTGGACATAAGCTTATCCAGATCATCAATCTAGACCATTTGACATCTTTTTTCTTCTTTTTTTTTTAGTCTGGGGGTGGTGGGGTGGTTGGTTTGAAACGAAAAATGCGGATTTTTTCCCGGGGTGGGGTGGGGTTCCCAAACCCAAAAACAGATTTTGTACCACATGGTTGGGGGTTGGGCGGGTCTTTTTCTTGAAAGTTGACTGATTTTAGGCTAGATATCAATAGATTTCATACTTGTGCCCCCCTGAATCACATCTTGGACGCCGAACTTCTGAACTATTTTGTGGTTGCGGCAGAAACGAGGAAGGTACATAAAACATTTACTATGATTATAACAACACGTCTCCAAAGCTTACTACTATTTGTTCGCAGAATGTGATAAACACCGGAATAATACAAGATGTAAGGAGTGCAGACAGCGAGTTCGATTGTAGTGACCTTTGCTTGGACATCAACGACCATATTATGCAAGACGAATCAGCCTAGAGATAATAGCCGAACAAGTATTGGAAAGACTTTTTTTTTTTTAAACTAAGGCCAAGCCACTTTAGCGAATCGGTTACTGAAACAGGTCCTACGGACATAGGCACTGGTTCACCGGAACATAAAGCATTAAGTACAGATAATCACATTTCAAAAAATTAATGCCAAGACAATGTTTGAAAATTCTGAAGAAAGAATGTAAACATTTTTTCAATTATAGATTTACCTTTACTGGCGAGCAACACGTCGTCAGCATACGCAATATAACTCCTAGCAACGTCTTTGTAAAAACAAGAGCTGTAAGCTCATGTGGCACTTGCATGGGTTAAGATATATTCTTTGATCAAAAGTAAGTTTCGACTTTGCGGTTAAGAGACACACTCTAGGGGAGCTAGAACTTCATTTATAAGCAAAACCCTTGAGGCAAAAATCATAATGGGCTGATGGAGATCATGAAAATGCATATTAGCTTAAAAGTATTTTTCTTACTTTGCGGTCAAGATTGGTACTTTAAGGAACAATTGGATTTGGGAAGTAGCGATTTCTAAGCAAATCTTGTTGAATCTCTAATATTCAAGCGAAGTTTCATCGTCCTAGCACATCTGGAAGTACCTTAACTTGGGATCACCAGAATTCCCCCCCTCCCCCACAATCCAACTCCACCCACAATACACGGAGCCAATCCGGTTCTGTAAATGATTTATCTAGAGCATCTGTTTGTTATTCTCGTATAGTTCGATCCCGATCACACCAGACTAAGCGGATCAAGTATTTACCCCCCCCCCCTCCCACACCAATAGTTGTCGATTCCGGTCCGGAAATGAAAAAGATCACCAGAGAGAAATGTCTTCTGTTGAGCTATTAAATTTCACTCGAATCCGATCACCCGTTCCAAAGTTACGCATGACTCAATACTCCGGATTCCCTTCCCTCCACTCCCCGCCACACTTTACAGGGTGCCACACTTTACGACACTCCACTGTCGGCACAACGTAAATTCTCACCCCATCAACAGAGAAGAGCTTCTTGCTACGCCCCTCCCTCTACCCCCACCCCCAGTTATCGGATTCGCGCAAGATTCGACATTGAAAATGTGAGACACCTGTTCTTCAAAATCGAGGATTTTTTTTTATTTTCAAGTCAGTTTGACCTGATCCCTGATATACCTCCCAAATTTCGTCGTGAAAATCCCCCGAAAATGGAAATACCCGGAGACCCCCTCCACCCCACCCCACCCCCCAAGTGTCCGGATCCAGTCCAATTGTATAAATTGTGTTTACCTGGAGCAGATGTTTGTTCTTCCCAGCAAGTTTCACTCCGATCCCTCCATTCTAACCGTTTCTCGAGATTTCCGACCCCCCCCCCAAAACAAAAAAAACTCCACCTACAGTGCCCGGAGCCAATCCGGTTCTGGAAATGATTTATCCAGAGCATTTTTTGTTATTCATACAAAGTTCCATCCCGATCTCTCCAGTCTAAGTGGGTCACGTATCCCCCCCCCAATAGTTGTCGGATCCGGTCCGGATATGAAAAAGATCACCAGAGAAATGTCCTCTGTTCAATTATTAATTTCACTTGAATCCGATCACCCGTTTCAAAGTTACGCTGGACTCAGTATTCCAGATTCACCTCCCTCCATTTTCCCCCACCATTATCAGATCGACGAAACTTTTATTTTCAAGTCAGTTTGATATGCCTGCCAAGTTTCGTCGTGAAAATCCCCAAAACCACCATCACCGGAATCTGGGAGGCCCCCTCCACCCCCCCACCCCAAGTGTTCGGATCCAGTACAAATGTCTAAACGATTTATTAGAGGAGATGCTTGTTCTTCCAAGCAAGGTTCACTAAGATACCTCCCTAAAAGCTTCTTGAAATTTCCGAAATCTCTCCCCAACTCCCCCCTAGATATCGAATTTGGTCAAGATTTTGAACAGGACATCAGAGATATATAATCTGTTCAGTAATTAAGTTTCATTATCACCCGTTCAAAAGTTACACACTATTCCGTTTCCCGGATTCTCCAGCCCTCCCCCCCCCCGAAATGGTCGGATCGGAAAACTGATATTTCTAAGTTTCTTTGACCCGGTCCCTGATATTCCTGCTAAGTTTCATGGTCCTAGCACATCTGGAGGTACCCAAACTGCCCTCAATTTTTAAGTTTTCATGGCCCTCCACACCCCCGCATATCGTTGGATCGGGACACTGATTATTTACAGGTTAGTTTGTTCGGGTGCCTGATATGCCTGCCAAGTTTCTTTGTCCTAGCACATCTATACCCTAACTTGAAAAAGTGTGACAAAAAAATGGACCAACAGACTCTGGCCTCTTGAGCCAGAGGCTGCAAGTGCCATAAAAACTTGCCTAACACCATTCTGCAATGGGATACTCTCCGATATCTGACCCTGCCATTTGATATCAATAGCTTTGATTTAAAAAAAAAAAAATTGTTGTCCCTTAATTTGAAACCCTTCCCCCACCCTCAAACATAGGGTGACAGAGCCCATCTTCGAACCTGACCTGTACTTTGACCCAAAGGGTCCTCTCGCCATGCTTCATCAACATATCTCAATCCCTTCGAGAGTTATCGTGCGGACAGACAGACGGACAACTTTTGCGATGTCATAGGTATCCATTCACTTACGTTTTGGGATCCCGAAAAGAGCCTGTGAGTGGAGGACATTATCAAAAGCACTGGCTATATCAATTGAACAAAGGTGAACTTCAAACTTTCCCGGTTCACCTGCTTCATGACGGTTGGCAGAACACGGTGAGCATGAGCACAGCTAGTTCCCTCTCGGAATCCAACCTGCCTACTTCCGAAATCGCACTTCTCTGTGACCTCAGGTAGAAGTACGTATTCGAAAATCTTCCTTATGTTGCATGACACAGTAATTGGCCAAAAGTTCTTTCAGTTTTCGGGATCCTTTCCTCGTTTTATTACCTAAGTAACACTACCTATTAGGAAACTTTTGGGGACAGCTGACTGGGACAACAGCGTCTAGAAAAGTAGTTGAAGATGACCAGTCAAGGCGGGACAGTCAGTTCTAAAAAAAAAAACAGCTACGATCCCGTCAATGTCCGTAGATCCAGTTTATTTCAGCTTTCTCATTGCATAGCTTATGGCACAATTTTTTACAGGAAAGATGTATCCTTGACGCAATTTCGGCGGTATTATTTTCATCAGTAGCGCCTCATACCACTGTTGGAGCCTCATGTTGTAATGTCCGAAGGCTTAGCCAGTCGGCCGAAGTTAGTTTAGAAGGAGGTTGGGTCGAAGCAGTGTTACTACGAATCAAATTTTCCCTTAGATTTCTTATCAGTCGGAGCATCAGTTAGTGTGAGCGGCTTCAGCGTGAAGAGAACCCTTTCCAAGAACCCTTAGCTGACGTAAACTATCCGTTTTGCACTGTCAAATATGATTCGGAGCCAGCTTGGGCTTAAGGAACACGGTTAAATATTACATTTTTGAAAGTAACAAATTTGTCTATTTTTTTGAACAAAATCATGTTCATTTAACCTATGTACCGAAAATTCAAGTTAAGATTCAGTTTCCTTTTTTATTTCTTTATGGTTCTGAGATTATTTATGTGGCATGCCACTACAGCAAAACTAAAGACAGACAAAAACTACAGCAAAACTATGTGGTATGCCACTACAGCAAAACTAAATTTAAAAATAATCCTTATAGACCCTTTGCGAAATCCATTTGGTAAGATTGTTCTCCGGAAAAAATATCAGACAATCAAGTTCACTGGTAAACTTCCACACCGGACTCGAACCAAGTTAACCATCCAAGGCGAGAACATACCCGACTCACCATTTTTTGTTCCTTGTATAGATAGATAGATAGATAGATGTTAATGAGGCCCTTGGGCCCTGATTAAACAAGACCAAAGGTTTCGATGGGATCCCGGAAATTCAATATTTGATCCAGACAACTGGGTCTTGTATTAGCCAGATCCAATCATCGCCAGACTCCTTGAACATTTTTACTATTAAAATTCAGAAACAGATTAAGGCCAACTAGCTAATCATCTGAGAAAACCAAGTTCAGATGGATTCATCATGTGTGTTTACCCCTATAAGTCATGTCTGTTTTGACGAAAACTTCCTGCCAATTCTGCCAATTTCCCGGTTCCGCTGAACTCCAGAACTACTTGTCCGGCGAAAAAACAAAGCTCAAAAACGAACTCAGTGTAGCTTCTTTCCCCAATAATAAACATCTAATCAACTTCAAATAAAAATTTAACTTATAAAAAATTTTCCGACTCCAGCCGGATTCCGGTCAAACTATATGTCCGAGTAAAACATGATTGTCACACACGGATTCAGCATCTCTTCTTACCCCTAAACCGGTTATCTAATCAACTATAAATGAAACTTTAACTTCTAACAACTTTCCGGTTTTGGCCGGATTCCGGGCAAACTACATGTCCGGGTACAGAATTGTTTTCACATAAGTGTTCAGCATGTCTTCTTGCCCTAAATTGGTCATCTGATCAACCCCAATTAAAACTTTTAACAAACTTTCCGGTTTGGGCCGGATTCCGAGCGAACTACTTGTCCGATGACAAAATGGTTTTCACCATCGCGTTCAGCATGTCTTCTTACCTCATAATCGACTAGCACATTAGCTGTTTAAAAATATTTTGTTTGCCTCTTAATCTGAACCCCCTCCCCCACCCCTAAATGTAGGGCTACAAAGCCCATTTGCGAACTCGACTGGTCCGACGACCCAACGAATCCTCACAACAAGTTTCATCAAGATGTCTCATTCCCTTCGAGAGTTATCGTGCTTACGGACGGACGGACGGACAGACGGACAACTTTTGCGATGTCATAGGTATCCCTCCACTGACGTTTTGGGATCCCAAAAATCACAAAACAATACATCATTTACATTCATGACACGAGCGAACTTTTAATCAACATAAAAACAACTCCCTTCTATCTCCAACTAACCTCACATACTTTTAATTATCTTACTTAAATGGTCCATCAATATTAATATCAGCCTAGCTAGCTTTATCAGAGGAAAGGTCACAACATCTTTGAATCCCTTCTTCTGTCCAATGACGGTCAGGGATCTAACATATCAATACTGTCGGATTAATTTTGTCCTATGATGTTACAAAAGAAGGTCGAAAGCACTGTTTACTACTACAGTAGTCTTGAGGCCAGTTGCAGGCTCGGTCTAGCGTTCCAAATCCACTCAAACAAGACCAAAGGTTCCGATGGGATCCCAAAAATGTAATATTTGATCCAGACAGTTCAATATTTTAAGTCGGGGTTATCTCCAGAAGAATTGAAATGTTTAATTAGTCTGAGAGGAGATTGTTTGCCTTTTGGCCAAAGAAGAAAATATATTGGGAAAATTAGAGTTTCGTCTGATCTTTATTTCTGCCCTTTGTGCGGGATGATTGATGAAGATGTAGAGCATTTTATTTGTGATTGTGAGGGTTTAAGGTATCTAAGGGAGGAAATTTTTAGGGTGGGTTTTTTCTCGAGGGAGGAACTTGTTAGAAAATTAAAAAGTAAACATTTTGGGGATTTAAAGAGTTTTGGAAGATTCCTTCGGATCGCTCTGTCATATCGGGAAGGTTTTTTGTAGGTTTGTTATTGTTGTTGTTTTGTTGTTATTATTTTGTATTTGCCATGGCCCTTGTGGCTTTTTAGCGCAAATAAATCTATCTATCTATCTATTTGTATTTTTGAAATTTCGAAAGAGATTATAATGGGGTTGAAACACCTTCGAAACTTAAAAAACAACCGTTTTTGTTACATTTTCAAAGGGAGTACAGTAACTGGTATACCTGAGACCAGACCAAGTTTAGATATGGATTAAGCATGTGTGTTTACCCTTTTAAGTCACATCCATTTTGACGTAACCGATCGAAACTTTGCTGTTTCTTGGCTCTTACTGGCATTACTTGTTCTGCATCACATTTCACGTATAACATTTTCCAACACAAGAGATAGAATCCCAAGTGTTGTCTGATAAGCAATGTCTGTTGAAACTGTGCATCCTTCTGTTGTCTGTGATGAAACTTCTGACAGTTTACTAAAGATAATCCGAAACAAATAAAAAAACAATCTGAAATTAATCCGACTTTATTTTGTAGCAGCTTCATCAAACGCAATATTCCCTTAATTCAAACGAAACAATTTTTGTTAATGTTACACCGATAGCCTATATTTGCTACTAATCTGTTTTTAAATGCACCTAAAACGAGTAACAAAAATTCAAATAGCTTCTTCGTAACAAACGGCATATTTATTATGGTTCTGACTTTTTAGCATTGCTTTCCGTGCAAGAACTTTATGCTTGCTTAATTTTTATTTTTATACCTGTTCTTGCTGAAATTGGAGTAAGACAAAGAATTTGTCCTCCCGAAATCTTGGCTGGTATTAAGCCTACTAGGTATTGGTGATGTCCCACAAAAGATTTCTGCAGAGCAGAGACATATGATTGGAATAACACATAATTCGTCGAGGTTTTGAGACGTACTGCAACCTCGGTGAGGATTTTACGGTCCCGGGAGACTTTAGGGGTACCAGAATTCCTTGAAAGGTTAAAACCAAAGTTGAAGGGAGAATGGTCATTTATTAGAGTTCGAACGTACAGACAAACCAGTTCAGCAACAACAACAACAATAATATGCTGTAACAATAATGTCCCAAGAACGGTGAAAACTAGCAAGTAACTTCATCGACGCAATCAAGAAAAATTACGAGACGACGAACAAACTGTAGACCCAAGCCACCACTCCCATTTCAACTGACACCCCAAAAACTACACTTTCTAAGCTGCAATAACAAATTCTTAATTTTCATAGAGAATACCGCGCGGGCATCAACTGAGAAATAGGCAAATACTCCCTATTGAAAATGTAGAATGGCATTGTTAGTGAAAGAAAACCAAACCCCAGTCCTTATTCGCCAAAAAAAGCTATAGAAAATGTGAAAAAAAACCTCCAGTATCAATGACCATATCGAGCACAAAAACAGCACCCGTATCAAAACGAAATCTTAGATACAGTTTCCTCGACGGTAGTTTCTAAGAGGTTACTTGCCGAAACAGGATATCTTAGGTTGCGTTCCCCAAACTTAACAATTGTAAACAATCGTTAACTTTACTTCGGGGCGGAGCTAACTGCAGTTTTGACGATTGTTAACGTTCTACAGTTGTCAACTACTTTTTAACGATGCTCACCAACCATTGTTACACAATAGTTAACAATCGTTAAGCTCTGGAACGAAAATTGTAGGTGGGCAGAGCTTGAATTTCGAAATCAGAAACGTGGAACGCAAAACGTTAACAACTGTTAACAATTTGTTAAGGATCGTTAAGTTCCGGAACGCAACCTTAGTTATAGTGTATAAAAACCTCATTTCTTTAGTTCAGTTCCGTTTCTTCCAGCTAGAGCCTGACGAGGACCCTTGCCAAGAACGGCTGAAGTATTACTTAAGAAAATGGCTGAAGTATCGCTTTTGAGTCATTTTTGATCAATGTTGGTTTGTTTTAGTTCTATGCACAAGAAAAAGTACACTGTAAAAAGTTTCTCTGAGTAAAGGTTATAGTTAACTGCAGTATTTGCTACTGGGATAAATCTTATCTCTACTGGGATAGGATGAATCGAATTATACATAGTCTTATCTCAGTTGAGACAAGATTAATCCCAGTAGAAGCTACTACAAGATTTTTTTTAAAGTGTACAGTCGTTTTCATAGCAGTCATTCGAGCAAACAATACACTTCAGTTTACAGCACATCTATTACGTCCTTAACTGGATACGGATATTCTCCCAGATTGACCTCTAAGAAAATATCTAGATATCTCAACGTCCTATATGAAGAAACCTGTTCGAAAAAAATATTAAACCTGTTTGAAAGCCAGACGCAGTTTTTTCATCGGAGCTGCGTCTAGTTTCTTAGTTCGAACACGTGCAGCCAGCTTGTCTGAGTACTTTGGATTTCTACACAGTGTCACCGAGCAAAGACACATGCTACTAACCAGTTACAGACAGTTGTACGGGGATAACAAGAAAATAGTATTTCCAGTAATGCAGTTGAAGGAGTTAGTAAAGGGATCGACTAAAACCAGGAAGGGAAGGGAACGCGAGAACAGCAGGAAGTCATACTAAAAGCAGGAAGGCATACTAAAACGAGGAAGGCTGTCGCCAGAATTTGCCGCACCGTTCCCTTCCTCTATTTAGTATATTTTGAGGGGTCGGCAGCTTTTCAAACTCAAAGTTCCTCGTTTTAGTATCCTGACTTGGGTAGGCATTAAGTTTAATGAGGGGTCGGGAACTATAAGAATCATCATTCACCTTTTCATTTCTCGTTCTGATGGTAGGTCCAGCGAGGGCTGGGCAACTAAGATATTTCAAGTCCACCATTTCCTTCCTCGTTTTAGTAATTAGTCTTTTACGGGGTGTCTGCAACTTAATTCAAAGTTCACCATCCTTTCCTCGTTCTAGCAACCTGACAGGGGTAGGTAGGCATTAAGTCAAGTGAGGGGTTGGCAACTATAATAGTCTAAGTTCATCTTTTCATTTCTCGTTTTTGTGGTTGGCGACTAAAATCCTCCGAGTGCAGCGAGAGGTCGGCAACTAAGATATTTCAAGTCCACCATTTCCTTCCTCGTTTTAGCACCT
Organism: Branchinecta lynchi; assembly: GCA_023053575.1. Taxonomy (NCBI): domain Eukaryota; kingdom Metazoa; phylum Arthropoda; class Branchiopoda; order Anostraca; family Branchinectidae; genus Branchinecta; species Branchinecta lynchi. The sequence goes on from JAKZAP010000015.1 coordinate 13,711,414, forward strand.
TGAAAGTAATAAAATGAGGAAGGAAATAGTGTACTTGAAATATCTTAGTTGCCACCCGTCGTGGGACTTGGAGGATTTAAGTCGCCTACAGTCAGAATATAGAAATGAAAAGGTGAATGATAATTTGTATAGTTGCCGACCCCTCACTGAACTTAATGCCTACCCATGTCAGGATACTAAAACGAGGAAGGGATGGTGAACTTTTAATTTTTAAAGTTGCAGACCCCTCAAAGAATACCAAATGGAGGAAGGAAACGGTGCGGCGAATTCTGGCGACAGCCTTCCTCGTTTTAATTTGCCCTTCCTGGTTTTAGTATGCCTTTCTGCTTATCTCGCGTTCCCTTCCGTTCCTGGTTTTACTCGATCCCGTTCGTAAATACTTCGGAAACTGAAAAAAAATCAAGACCGATAAAAAAAAGGATGACTGCTTTTAGCACTACCACTACTTTGTTCACAGGTCTAGTGCATATACTACCGCATCTTTCCACTTACCAGCTAAAGCTCCATTCACAGCGGCTCTGGAAATACCTCCGAGACCTAGGTTTTTCCGATTTTCTGCCGTTCGCAAAGGATGCTGGTGCCAGTTTCAGGTACTAGCTACACTGTAAAAAGTTTCTTCCAGTAAGGCTGAAAGTTAACTGCAGTACTTGCTACTGTGATTGGATTAACGTTATCTTTACTGGGACAAGACTAATCTGAATTAGAGAGAATCTTATCTCATTAGAGACAAGATATCTTTTTCCAATTCTGAGAAAACAAACTAGTTCTTCCAGCAAAAGAATTTGCAGGGCGGAACAATTCTTACCCCACTTATTTCTTCAGTTTCGGTAACTCTCCACTCCGTTGACTTTCTGAAGATTCTGGCCGGGATTTTGTGCCGGGATGAAACGGTCTTCTGCCGCGAAACTGGCCTCGCCAGGGACGGCGTCCTAAAAAAGCACCCCCTGCGCCTCCACGGCCTCCACGAAAACCTGAGCCGTTATTTCCTGAACCATAAATATATCCACCCCGGCTATAACGAAGAAGGGGTTTAAGGGATTTCTTTAGTTTGGCTTTGAGCTTGGGAGCCGACACAATGAAATATCCCGTTAGCAAATCCTGCAAGATTTTTTTTTTTACAGTGTATTTAGGACCAAAGCTGAAATCAGTTTAATTAAATGCGCTAAGACCCGTTGTCAATGGGCCTGAAATGATTTTCTTTTGTCAGACATTCTTGTCAAGATCCACTTTGATCTTACCCAAAAAGTTGTTTCTGAATGCCGCCCCTAGATGTCAAAATGGTTGTTTCAAGTGCCGTCTTGTAGTATTTATATATATACATATATATATATTTTATTCAATATATCTTTAGTCAAAACTTGGAGGGGGATTATCTAGATAAAAACTAGATTTTGATGAAAAGTTCTGAGAACAGCGTGTGAAAGAAAATATGTCTGACCTTGGGCATGCTAACTGCAAGACCCGACCGCATTTGCTCGAGTATTTTGTGTCAAACATAATTCCCTAGGTAGATTACCCTTACATCTTCTAGTCAACTTACACAGGGAAGAGTAATGATTCTCCTCTGTTGAAGAAGTCCCTCCCACCACTAGCAAACACAATGCAATATCCATTCAGTTGATACTATTTTATATTTGTTTATCCTTTTTTTTACTGCACTTAAGCTCTTGGGCAGTGTTTCATAAATCCTTCTTTCATTCACTCATAATATTTTCCTTTTGGATCGGCTGTAGAAGGGCTCATCGCCCCAAACTGGTTAGTTCTTATTTGACCTCCATCTCCTCAATATCAGTATCCATCACAAGGAGATCGTAAATACATCAATAACTTAACTTACTTGCATTTAATTTAAATTCGTCAGGGGTATTCGCAGCTTTGTTCTGATGAAGGAACACAATCAAGACAGTTACGGACTTAATAAAAAAAGAAAAGAAAAGGGAATGAGACACTAAAAGTTATGCATAACAACGACCATTAATAACACTAAAATTTGTCTAGCAATGAACGATTGAGCCTAGTGGCTCTAGTGGAGGTTACAGTACTTGTTAAATTTTACCAGTTCGCAGCCTGCCAGATGGCGAGTCTCGTGGTGGTAGATTTCTTCAGAGCGTGGTGGAGTAGGGCTTAGAACTGAGCTGACCTTGCTAAACTTTGACCAAACTTATAACAAGCCAATAGTCTTCTATCGTCAAGTCTTTTCTATTTTATTTCCAGTATTGCCTGCTCGTACCCATGATAGCCGATTCCGAGGATCAGTCTTCAGCTCTTTCTCGAATTTTATCGATGGCCTTAGACTGTCGGTTGTCGAGAGATGATTGCCAACCAACATAATTGTATTCCAAGACTGGGTGAATGTCAGGTGCAGAAGCGTCAAGCTTTATTTCTTGCTTTAGCTCAGCCTCACTAAGGGTGTGCAGCATCAGCAGTCGCAAAGACCCATTCTTGGTTATTTCTCCACTTTTTCTAGCCCATCTGATAATGTTTTCAAGGGTGAACCGGGTAATTGATAGGGTATTCTCACGTCTGATGCAACAGTCTTCAGTTTTCAAGGCGGTCAGACGATTTCTATCCAAAGACGACGAAAACTGCATTTGTTTATTTCAGCGGAATTTCATAGATCAGTTTTCGATTTTTTCGATTCTCAGTTTTCGATTCTTGATCGTACTTCTAGGTCATCAGAGAATATATTAGTCTTTCGACAGGTCGTTATTTTCTGGAAACATGTGTGTTCTAACCAGAATTCGGGAATACTACTGACGAAAATCGGACCGAGTTTGGTTCCCTGAGGTAACCAAAAGAAGAGATAAGAAGAGATAAATTCTAAGATTATTAAATCTTACGGAGCTACTGACATTTTGTCATGGCAGCCGGTTTCCGTCAGAAGTCTTGTCTACGTCTGTTGCCGCAGCACCGACTGATTGGACTTTTTGGCTGATAGCTGATGCGTATTGTCTGTTTGTATGTTATTTTCTTGTTGTCTTTTGTTCTTTTCTTTTTTTTTCAATTTATCTCTTCTACTCCACAGTCTTATGTTGTAAAACATTTTGTGGGTTATAAATATACTTACTTACTTACTTTCCAGTCTTCAATGCAAAGCTTTACGTAAGGGGATTTTCTTGGAAGCGGATGTGAGCCACACACTTCTTAGTGTTTGTCGCGAAAAACGATTGTGTGCCACACAGTCGAGCCACAAGTTGAAACTCGTGGAAACACCGTTTTGTCCATTTTCTGGGCTGCAATTTCAAATGTCTGAATATAAAAGTAAATTCATATAAAATCTCGATAAATAGAACTCCTGGCTTTCGTCATTACCATTCCGTCCAAAAAGGATCCTCAGTTTCACGTTTACATCCTTGAGAAAGTTTTTATTTGTATTGTTTTTTTCATTAATGGCATCGGGACAGCTGGGGAGTGCGACCCTTTCCGCCTTCTGATTGATCTTCTTCTGAGATGTTGATGGGTCGGTCTATGGCACCTCAACTGGGATCGCCGCCCAGGAGGAATTATCCTCTTTTTGGTTGAGCTTGCAGAGTGGCTAATCTCACCTCAACTGGGATCGAGGCTCAGGAGGAATTACTTTCTTCTTACTGATGGTGAGGCTGATGATGGAACCTCGACTAGGATCAGAGCCCAGGAGAAATTATCCTCTTAGTGTGGATGGTTGGCAGGCAATGGCACCACGACGGAGATCAGAGCTCAGGAGGAATTATCCTCTTCGTGTGGTTGACATATTATTTTGCTGGTAAGTTCAAGTTTCCCGCCAGAATTGTCGAATTCAAGCCACAAAGTAAGCGACAAAAAATCTTGTTGTTCCCGGAAACACGCTTAAGCTAACACTCTTTTCGAACCAAAATCGACTTACAAGTAGCGATTCGGTCAATTTAACCAGGTTGGGCCCCCCAATGAAGAAAGGCTCGGGGCGACCCTGGCCACGTTAAATCCTTCAAGTCAAATGCGTAAGACAAGACAAGGAAAACACGAAGATACCTTGGTCCAAGAGCGAAGTATCAGCTAATCGAAAAAGTATGTAGCATTTTTAGAGGCCGTAATAAACCTGTATTTGGGATTACAACAACAGCAATTAACACAATTCACGTCAGTCGTCCAGACTAACGCATTGCTTAGTTCGAAAGTTGAATACGATGCTAGGGACTCGACAGCCAAAAAAGGAACCTGTAAAAGATATATGAGGTGACAGACACTCGAAACGTCCACAGGCAAAGCAGCCTCGAGTACTAGGAGATGTACCTAGTCAGCTATTAAAGGAGTTTTCAGACGATCTTGCAACTCCCATCTGAACGTTCTCATAGAACTGGCTTGGTATAATTCTAACACCGAAGGTTGAAAATCCTGAAACTGAGCAATTTCACTTTCTTAGGCCATATTCTTTCCCCCGACCCTTTCAAAAATGCCGGAACAGTACACAGTACATGAAAAATTGTGTTAAAACTAGATATCAAGCTACCAATTTGGCAAGCAGTTCGGTATTTCGTTATGTGATCTACTTTAGACGACAATGTTGTATGTTTGTCATACAGAGAAAAGCTGCAGAGGTTGTCGCGACGGTCAAAGGAAATATTTTTTTACCTGGTCGATCTTACCCTTCTAGTTAAGAACCTTAGAAGAATTCGAGCTGCATCCTCATATTATTACGTGGGTAACAAGCTGTCTTTCAAAAAGAAAAACTACTGGGGGCTCCGACAAACAGTTATGATTTTAATCGAATTCTTTTTTTCTAAAAACACAGTGAGCTGCTCCCAAGAAGGTACAATGTAAAAGTTACATAATATGTAGAAAATAAAATCCCGCTCTTCCTCTTTTGTTCTTTTTTTCAGGGATACGCCTCAACTAGCCTTTTACCTTTGGGGGACGCCCAGTTTTGCCAACAGTACTAAAAAATGTGCCGACTAGAAACGCAACTGTCGCATAAAGACAACATCACTAGCGGCCGTACAGAGGACAAATGAAAGCGCCACAGGCGAAATTTTTTTATTCACCCTTTTTTTGCGAGATTTAACTACTTTCCGCGCTAATTCTAGCTTTTAATGTGGTTCAAGCCCCTCAAAATTCCGTGCCTACAAAGCTAAGTAAATGACGCAACTTCTTCTAAAGAGTAGAAACTGCAAAATGCACCCCAGACGAAATTTTGTGGAAATCCCAAGACTCAAACCACAAAACCTCAAGACTGAAAATCCCAAGATACCAAACACAGAGGTGTCTGGTAGAAAATGGGGCCATCCAGGGTAGAGTAGATACAAAGTACATCTATTCTGAATTTACAGCAAACAAAAGTAGGCTAGTTTTCACGTCAAGACACTTGCTTATTCCTGAAGTACTGCAATCACTAGAAGTAAAAGTTATGTAATGAATTACAATCAGCTGAAGCTACTGTTAAATGGTAAAGAAAAAGAGCTAAATAAATGTTAACGAGCTCAGTTGCTGGGTTGAACCAGATAATGAATTGGTAAAGACCACGTAAAACAACCGAATTTCGCAAGTCTGGTAATTGATAAAGACTAAACAAAAATCCGGTGATTTACCGAATTCGGTCACGAATCAGAACCAAATGAATCTGATGAATCACCAAATCATAAAATGAAGTGACCAAATGCTATAGGACGGATACGATCTTGAGAAGAGTCCGCTGAATTTACCGAATTCGGTTACGAATGGGACCAAATAAACAAATAAGCACGGTAGGTCACCCAATTTAGAAACAAATCGACACTTTTTTCTTTTCTTTTTTTAGTCTTTTTTTTTACCTAATGCCCAAAACGTAGGTGGGTGCTGCGTCCCCCCTCGGGACGCCCCTGGTCGTAACAAATGGTTGCGACGGCGTGTGGATTCCGTGGATCTATGCAAGCTTTTGAATTCCTAATCCCTTGCTCTCGTGAGTCATATAAAGAGTGACATAAACTCATCGTTTTACCCATCTTCAGAAAAAAAAAATCGAAAACAGGCGTCGTACATTTTCGTCAGCTGGAATTGAAATATTAAAAAATCATCAGCCAATCAAACATCAAACACATATCCAGGTAGAATCGCTTTGGCGTCATGCACTGTATACTTCGGTAACCGTTAGGAGCGCTGCTTCTTTCCGGAAACTATCACCATAAGATTTTATTTTTATCTTTTCAATGCTCTTAATATCTCTGAAAGTATACAACCCACTTCATGTTGTGACACACTTCTTTTACGGGTGTCGGCCGTTTAACAACTATAGTGTTTGTGAAGTTTCGTCTTCTAAGTCACTCAGAATAGACTACCAGTTATGTAAGTTCAGGACCATATGTCAAGGTATGAGTCTTGTCTAAAGCCCAAATGGGCAAGACTAAAAAGCCTGGTGTATGATGGGTGGCTCTTAGTCTACTTAAGTCTACGGACCAAAATATAAACTGACCACCTGTCACCAGAATAGACCCTTCAGGCTCTGCTTGTGCATTGGGGTATCCCGGAAGCAAAATGCTACCCTGACAATGATGGCCATATAGCTCAACGTCGTATAGCTTAAGATCTCTAATTCCGGACTCACTTCCCGATGAAAAATGTGTAGCCTGCGCAGTAGTATGGTAGTAGCACAAAAACCTTGCATGTAATACTATGTAATAGTAAAGAATACTATCATTTAATGTGCCTCAGACTGGTCCAGTCTTATGTAGTAGTATCCGGTAGCATCCTGTCTTGCCAGAGTAGCATCCAGTCCTGCTAATAGTAGCATATAGTGGTATGCAGTAACACGGTAGCCTTGATGTAAAAGCATGTAGTAGCATCGTTAGTACTGCATGCAACTTTTTCGTACTACTTCATAGTACTATTTTGAGATAAATTTTTCATCGGGATATTCTACGACATGTCACCAAATATTCTTGGAGACTATCTCTCCTTGGCCTTGCAAAATATCCGGCCTCTCCGGGTAGCTAGCGGATGAAAGGCAGAAGTGGTATCAAAGCTGCGCCCAAAGATCGCGGTGATTCACTGACACAAGATTGGAGTCATTAAGTTTGAGTCGCACGGACACACCCACTCTGGCGTGTTTTGGAGTTAGTCATACAGAGTATTTAGAATTCATGAGTGTTTAACATACAAATACGGGCCTCGTAGCAACAGAAACTACATTATATGGCGGCTCTGAACTGGGATATGGAGACATCACCTGTCTTTACCATCGATTTTTCTGTGACGTAGGAAATATAGGATTTTATGAAGCCGTCTAAATCAACATAAATAGATCCATAAAGGTGAGTCTTCACCTTCTGGAATCCGGGCTCCCAGATTTTTCGAGGTTTATTCGTTTGGCCTAAAAATCCTCGGTTTATCTTCTCAATTGGCAAGAGGCTTCGTTCGGGGGCAAGTGAACAAGCACTTATGTTCGATTTTTTGTTCTCCACAGTGCTTGTATAATGTATTTGTATTTTTGTGTAAAATTAAAAAACTTGAACTTGAACGTCTTCAAACCTAGAAGAGGACGTCCATTTATGTGATACTGTACATGCGACCTATGAAGCTGATTTCGGGTCAATAAGCCGTTCGCTGGCTACTGCCGGTCCAAACGAGTTGCTTTAGGTGATCGTGTTGCAAGATCGGAGTCTTGTTCCTTAAACGCAAAGAGTTATGTGATATTCGGCTTGTAAGTTCTGCCCGTGACTTGGTGCAGCAATTTATTCTGAAAGGCGGCACTGCTTCGTTATTTATTTCCGCTCATGGACCATACTTCATAGCCGTATATGGATATCATTACGACTGGTCCAGCAGGATAGTTTTGAGTTTGAGAAGATGGGAGGACACTTTATAATATCAGTAAATTGATATCACCGTTGGTGGTCCCCTCACTTTTTGAATGAATGCATTTGCAGCAATAGAATACGGAGGAAAAAAAAGAAAGAAAAACACAATCTCAGTACGAGTGTCAAGCAGAACAGTCTGGATCTACGCAGGCGGGAGGACAATTTCTAATGTCTATTAACTGATTATCACCGTTCTTGGTCACTCCGCTAAATGAGTGAATATACTTACAATGATGGAGTGTGGAAGAAAAGAAAAGAAAGAAAACTCACAATTTTGAATTAGACATGCAAAGCTTTTGCTTAAACTAATACTTTGTGGCTAGATCGAGGCTTTTCAGAAGGTCAAGGGATTCCAGGAACTGAACACAAATGGGTCATTAATCCCTTTTTCGGAAACCTATGCATGCTTTTAGCATATGTATAAAAGATTCTCTAAATAGCTCTAATTTGCTGAGTGAAAACAAAGATAGAGCCGAATTGAAAATTACGGTAGAGCTGCAACAATACAAAACCACGCATACGTGTTTGGTCATTGTTTTATATAATTTCGATTTGTTTCTATAGTTACTATACTCTGATAATTTTGTGTCGTTCTTAGTAACTATGTCTCTGCTTTTTGGGATCCCAAAATGTAAGTGGAGGGATACCTATGAAATCACAAAATGTCCGTCTGCCCGTCTGTCTGTGAGTACAATAACTCTCGAAGGAAATGAGGTAATTTGATGAAACTTGGTGTGAGGATTCATTGAGTCAAGGGTAAGGTCAAGTTCGTAGATGGGCTCTGTAGCTCTACATTCAGGGGTGGGGGTTCAGATTAATGGACAAACAAAATATTTTTAAACAGCTAATGTGATAGTTGATTATGTAAGAAGGGGTGCTGAGCACGAATATGAAAACAATTTTTTCACCGGACAAGTAATTCGTCCGTAATCTGGTGAAAACCGGTTAAGAGTAAAAGTTTGATTTGAAGTTGATCAATGTTCGATTTAGAAGTAAAAAGAAATGCTGAACACGATGGTGAAAACCATTTTCTCGCTGGACAACTATTTCGCCTGGAATCTGGCCAAAAGCGGAAAATTTGTTAAAAGGAAATGTTTGATTAGATGACAGATTGAGGGGTAACAAGAGAGGCAAAGTCTGGATACGACAATTATTTTTTACTCGGAAATATAATTAGTCCGGAATCTGTTTGTAACCGTCAAACTTTTATTCAAAGTTGATTAGATGTTCCTTATAGGGATAAGGAGATACGCTCGATCTGTTTCTGAATTTTCGTTTTTTGCTGGACTAGTAGTTCGCTTAGAATTCGGACGAAACCGGAAACTTGGCAGAAATAAAGCAGGAAGTCTCGGTCAGTATCGTCAACTTATAGAGGTATATCTGAACTTGGTTTTCTCTGATGATTAGCCTGGCGAAGACTGGATCTGGCGAAGACAATACCCGACTGTCTGAATCAAATATTAGATTTTTGGGATCCCATCGACACCTTTGGTCTTGTTCTTGCCGTTTTGTCTAGTTCTGTATAGACACAAGGGCAGCGCCTTCGCTGTTTCTTGATATTTGCGTGTAGGTACCTTTTAGTAATTAATGTAGCGGCTTTTGTGGTCTGGTATGGGAGCAAAAGGGTTTCAGGCACTGAGGGGATCGAACCATCAATCCCAAGTGACTATCGTTTTCAAGCAAAAGGCTAACGGACCGACAGTGGACCGTTCCTACGACCTTCTACACGGTGACCTGGCATTTGAAATCCACAAATACCGTTCGTATCACTTTCATTGGATTCTGGGGTTAACTCATAACAATTGTGAGGTAAAAGCCAAAACGGGAGTGTAACTTTGTCAACTAACTTGGCTTCTTTTTGCAAGGCTGTGACGAAAAGCGAAAGTCAGAGCTTATCTTTTTGACAAAAGCGGAAAATTATCAAACAGTGCCTAGGACCATTTTAGGAAAACGAAAAGTAAAAATCTGTTAAAACGGCAAGTGAAAAGGCGAAGAAAACGCAACAAGCAATTAGAATCAACGCTATAGCTGATTCCGTTCCAACAGTCGTGTGTTCGTAAGTTAGACTCCTTGACTCCAACCTGACTTTTAAAATATAAACAAAAACTTAAAACGGATTGAACAAAAGTGGTCAGTTAGAATAATGTTCATTTTGACATATTTGTCTTTCTTAGAAAGCGTTTAAAGCTTTTTCAAACAGAAGAGAACCCTGGCTAAGAAGTGCTGAAATATCACCGTAGTATCTGTACATTTTGAGTTATTTCTTATTTGATTAGGGTACAATTTTATAACAATTAGGTTGGAAAATGTCTTAAACTTTTGCAAATATGATATCCCAAGAAAGTAAAGCGTAATTTCAGTTTCACAGTGGTTGAATGTTTTTGGCTTACCTGGAGTTTTTGTCTAGTGTTTTGTAGTACGTTATTTTAAACTTGCACTCAAATATAAATATAATAGCATCTTTAAACCATACAGACAACCGAGCCGTAATTAATTGTGGTTCTTAATAGGAAAAGATTTTGACGATTGTTCGTATAACTTGATGGTATTGGCTTTTTCCTCATAGTGTTTCGGCCGGCACGTGCAAAACGTTTCTGCTCGTACCTAGAAACATAGGCATGCAAGGAATGTTGCCCTTTGAGTATTCGTTGTTCTTGGCTGGCACATACAAAACATTCCGGCTCGTAAAGTTCCAGCTCGTAAACATTCCGGCTCGAATCATATACACCTAAGGAATGGTTTCCCTGTGTTATTCGTTGTTCTTGGCTGGCACATGTAAAACGTTCCGGCTCGAATCATATACACGTAAGGAATGGTTTCCCTGTGATGTGATTATTCGTTGTTCTTGGCTGGCACATGTAAAACGTTCCGGCTCGGATCGTATACACGTAAGGAATGGTTTCCCTGTGATGTGATTGTTCGTTGTTCTTGGCTGGCACATGTAAAACGTTCCGGCTCGAATAATATACACGTGAGGAATGGTTTCCCTATGATTATTACTGGTACTTGGCTGGCAAATAGATCACATTAAAGCTGATAGCTACAAACATAGGCACATTAGGTAAGATTTGCTACAGTTTCACCAGTGCACGATAGAACATATGCAAAGCTTCTCGAAAGGCGCATAGCCAGTACGCAGGCAATCTGTGGAACCTCAGAAATGATGCAAGTATGCCCTTTTTGTATAGTTTTTCAATACTTCTCTGATGTAAGCAAATTTTCCAAAATGGTGCTAGCACTTGCAGATGCAGATGCGTGCAACACTTTCAACCCAGTCTGTTTCTGCTCCATAAACTTTTGACCCATACACGACTGGTCTACAAGAACAAGACCAAAGGTTTTGATGGGGTCCCAAAATCCAATACTTGATCTAGACAATTGGGTCTTGTCTTTGCCATCTTCGCCAGATTCCTTGAAAATTTTTAATATCAAATTTCAGAAACAGATTAAGGCCAAATAGCTAATCATCTGTGAAAACCAAGTTCAGATATGGACTCAGCATGTGTGTTCACCCCTATAAGTCATATCTATTTTGACGAAAACTTCCTGCCTTATACTTCTGCCAATCGTCCGGTGATAAAGAAAGCCAAGAAACGAACTCAGCGTATCTTCTGTCCGCCATATCCATCATCTAATCAACTTCAAATAAAAATTTAACTTATAACAAACTTTCCGGTTCCATCCGAATTCCGGGTGAACTATATGTCCGGGTAAGAAATGACTGTCATATACGGATTCAGCTTCACTTTTTACCCGGAAATCGGATTTCTAATGAACTACAAATAAAACTTTACTTTTAACAAGTTTTCCAGTTTTGGCCGGATTCCGGACGAACTATTTGTCCGGCGAGAAATGGTTTTCATCATCGTGTTTAGCATCTTACTACATAATCTACTATCAAATTAGCTGTTTCAAAATATTTTGTTTGCCCCTTAACTTGAACCCCCTCCCCCACCCCTAAATGTAAGGATACAAAGGCCATTTTCGAACTAGACCTGTCAGAAGACTCAAAAGATCCTTACACCAAGTTTCATCAAAATATCTCATTCCCTTCGAGAATTGTCGTGCTTACAGACGGACGGACGGACAGGTACGGACAACTTTTGCGATGTCAAAGGTATCCCTCCACTCACGTTTTGGGATCCCAAAAAGCCCCTGGCTTCCCCCCACCACCGACGATCCCCCGGCGAAAAATCCCGGGGACACTCCCGGAATCCTACCCTCCGAAAGCAAATGCTTCGGATTCTTAAAAGATCTTACTAAAAACTGCAATTTTGACTGCAATCCCTCGGAGTTTTCCTAGATTGGTGAGTTAAATGAAAACTCGTTAGCTTTAAAACCCCGAAAATACTTGCCTTACAAAAGTTCAACACTCGAACCGGATTAGTCTCTTTCCCCTGCCGTCGTTGTCATCATTCGTCACACAGCAATAGTCCAACAGATCCGTGTTGTTAGTAAGAGCAATGTCTTTAAGGCCTAACTCTTGGTTGATTCATTTAACTGTGATGAAAGATCCAGTTCTATTTTTTACGTAATAAATGTTATGAGCCAATATTTTGAACTGTGTCCATGTACAATACATACATATATAAACCGAATTGTGATCGTAATTATAACTGGAAGGGCCATATACAAACAACAAAAATATGTAGCTCTGCCATACAAGCTTTCAACACTTTGTTGAAGGCAATACGAATGGGAATGCTAAAGTTGGGATTAGCACATTTTTTTCCAGAAGGCGTAAATTTAAATATATAATTGATACTTCTGAATATGATGGAGAAATCATTACCAGTCGATATGAATGATAATTCAAAACGAACTGTATTTTATTTATTGCGAAATTTTAATCACAGTGAACCAAGTAGGCTACTCCCAAATTACGATGTCCAATCTGACTACAGCAATTAGTCGGTCTTTCTCCTTGCCGGCTCATTAATTGTTCATGTGTGTTTGGTAGTCAGTGACCCAAGCGAACACACTTTTATTATTCATATGCGTTGTAGATGCAGCCAAAAGAACAGCCGGCCAAATAATTTATGCAAAGAAAGAAAAGACGCGCCTAGTTGATCACACTTCGAGAAAGAAATCACCGCTTTCAGATAAATTAATCAGCAGTCGTTTGAGTTTTAGCTTTTTAGTCCCCCATCAGATTTTAACTCCCCGAAACCGGAATGATGAAAGTTGAAGAATCCGGCGATGAATAGTTACTAATGTCCAATGTAGGAGATACTTTTTAAAGTGTAGCACGTCCTCGTTCGAGGTCCTGTTTTAAAGTGGAAGATCTAGGCACAGTGGCTTGATGCCGTTGTGCCATTGCTAGAATTTTTTCGAATTACACTCCTTCAAACACAGATCCAAGATCCAAGCTAAATCCAAGATCCAAGTGAAGATCCAAAATCCAAGCTAGTTGTTGGTCTGTCGGTTGCTTGATCCCAAGATTGTTGCTAAGGTCACTTCTAAGTATGCTAAGACGTTGAAACTTGTTAGACCAGGTTTGACTTGAAATTAGTAAATCCCCAATCAGAAGATCGTGGGAAGAGTGGAAAAAGGGACAACCCAGAATCGAGTGTCATGCGTAACTTTTGGAGGGTAGATAGGAAATAAACTTGACAGTTAGCGAGGGTAGCCTCTATATCTCAGATCTTTGTTTTAACTGAGAACCAGATCCGACAACTGTGTGGGGGGGGGGGAGGGATGGAAGTCTCTTGGCAGCCTTAAAACGGGTTCGTGATGGGACTTGTTGGGAAGAACAAGTTTAAAACCTAGATACGTTTCTTATAGAACCGGGACGGATCTGGCCGGACACAGTGGGTTTGGGGTAGTTTTGGGGTGGGGGATCTTGGAAATATTGTGACAAGCATAACTCTGGAACAAGTGATCTGATTCTGATCGAAAAAAAAAAGTAAGAATAAACTGCTTATATTAACGGTTTATAGGTCCAGTTCAGATTCGGTCACTTGTGGGAGGGGAGATGGAGGGGGGGGGGGAATCTTCTGTCATTCGAGTATTCCGACCAATTGTCGTTTCCCGAAGACGATCCAGGGCTAGTGGACGAAACGGGAATCCGGAATCTTGAGACAGATAAATTTAAAATCTGATCAGAAATCACAAGAATATGCAAGAATACATAATAAGAAAAACTGACAAGAGCAAGTATCCTGGGTGCTTCGTGATCTATTTTCATGCAACCTCGCCAAAGGGCCCATGATTATTTATGCCTCAAGAATTTTACTTAAAAATCAATTCTGCCGCCCCCCTTAGAGTTTACATCTTGAGCGAAGGCACAGTAGCATCAAATTAAAATATTTATTGATGCATGGGAAGATGATGAAGAAATCATCGAGATCATTACCATTCGACATGGGTCTGCTTTGGGGATCCCAAAACGTAATTGGAAGGATACCTACGAATCGCAAAATTTGTCCATCTGTCCGTCTGTCTGCCCGTCTGTGAGCACGATAAGTATTGAAGAGAATGAGGTATTTTGACGAAACTTGTTGTGTGGATCCTTTTAGGTTAAGGGAAAGGTCGAGTCCGTTGATGGTCGCTGTTGCCCTACACTTAAGGGTGAGGGAGGTGATTCGAATTAAGGGACAAACAAAATAGTTTTAAACAGCCAATGAGATAGTCGATGAAAGGGTAAGAAAACATGTGAACAAGATTCTGAAAACAATTTTTTCTTCGGACAAGTATATCACCCGGAATCCTGCCAGACCGGAAAGTTTGTCAAAAGTAAAAGTTTTATTTGAAGTTGATTAGATGCTCGATTTAGAGGTAAGAAGACATGCTGAACCATTCTATGGAACTCATTTTCTACCCCGACAAGTAGTTCACCCGGAATCTGGCCAAACCCGAAAAATTTGTTAAAAGCAAAGGTTGTATTTGTAGTTGATTAGATGTCCGATTTAGGGGTAAGAAGAGATGCTGATTCCGTCAATGACGATTATTGATTACCCGAATATATGGTTCACCCGGATTCGGGCTGAAACTGGAAAATTGTTTCTAATTTCTATTTGAAGTTGATTAAATGTTGGATGTAGGGGTAAGGTTAATAAATTCGTTTTTGAGCTTTATTTTCTCGCCGGAAAAGTAGTTCCAGTATTCCGCAGGGAAAATTAGCAGAAGCAACCCAGGAAGTTTTGACCGGTTTCGTCAAAATAGACATGACTTATAAGGGTAAACATACATGCTGAGTCCATATCTGAACTTGGTTTTCTCGGATGATTAGGTATTTAGCCTTAATCTGTTTACAAATTTTAACAGTAACAAATTTTCAAGGAGTCTGGTGAAGACTTGATCTAGCAAAGGCAAGACCCAATCGAAAAATTTCTGACAAATTACAAAATCCAATTCCGCCACTTTACGCCGATGCTCTTGATGACTAACTCTTCATGCCATTGAAGAAATCGTCAGGCTAGTTTATCCTCTGAATTGCCGGTTCTCAAAGAATATCCAGGGGAGTGGAGGGAGGGGAGATCCGGAATCCTTGACACAAACATTTGAAATGAGTAATGCCATCTGAACTCATAAAAAAATACACAAGAATATGTGACAAGAAGATCTTTCAAGATTACATATCTCAGATGTCCAGTTTTTAAATCTTGAGTAGGTGAGGATATATTTTTGTGTTCCAAGGGCCCCATGATAATTTATTTCTCAAGGGTTTTGCTTACAAATGAATCCCCCCCCTTCCCCCTTAAAGTGTGAATCTTCATCTCACAGTGAAAAATACTGTTCGCCAAAGAATATATTTTCATATTTCCAAAGAGCCCATGACGTACTGTTGCCTGAAGATTTTTGTTTACAAATGATTTCCTATATCTTTAAATTGTTCACTTTTAGCGCAAAGTGCAATAGTACTTTCTGCTTTGAGGTCAGTGAAAAGTCATACAACCTTTACAGCGAGAAACTTAGCTTTTGAAATAATAATAATAAGAATTTATTTCTTACCCACCATTTCCAGAGGAAAAATAGGTGGAGAACAATAAAGAAAAAGAAAGGAAGAAAGTACTAAAATAACTATACAACAAAAACACTAGCACATAAACAGGGGGGGTAAGGGGGTGGTGTGGTGAAAACCGAGATTATGCTGAACCCGACAGCTTCATGTGTAGCATTAGTAATTTCTCCGAAATATCTGGAACATCGAACTTACGAATAATTACTCTATTCCGATGCCAAAGGGGGAGGTAAAGAAGGAATTTACAATGGTGATACCTACCCTTGCAAGCGTCACATGAGTTGCCACTTCTTGTTATTAAACGTTGTTGATGGTCATGATCTTCTAAGCCACGTGGTGGCTCTGAGACATTTACAGCTTTGTCCTAAATGAATTGCAAATTTAGTCGACACGTGGGCTAGCAGACTAACTTCCCGCTAGATAACAAACTTTGCCAATGCAAATGTTGCGTCGTTTCAATAAATCATGGTTATCTCTCTGCTAGCGAAACCAGTAGTCAACGTGGAAGACTGGTTTAGATTTGCGGCGCCTTATTTCTATTTTAGTCACTCTTGCAGAAGTTGGACTTCCGCTCGTGTAAAGTATTGTCTAGGAATTAAGAGGCTTTCTCACTGAGACAGTCAAAACGGTTGATTTTTTTCATGAAAACAGTCAGTTCTTCTCAAAATCAGTCGATTTTTTGTCAAAACAGTCGTTTTTCTGAAAATTAGTTGACTTTTTTTCAAAACTTTTTTCAAAACAGTTTTTATTTCTTCAAAAATAGTCGGCAAAAATTACAGGAGTCGCTAAATGTCTTGCCCCCCCCCCCCCAAAAAAAAAAACATTTGGCTAGTAAAGCCTCTGATAATAAGTGCAATAAACCAAATCTTAGCAGCCTGATAGCCCCTTTGTCACAATTCATTACGAAAGACATATCATCGATCATATGATAAAACATTTCAGTTTCCAACTGTTCATTAAAGATTAAAGTACGTCATGAACAAGTGAAATGAACAAGTGCACAAGCGCTCAGACGTAGAGTGTGAAAGTAAAATGTTTATCACATTTTTTGTAAAAACAGCTTTAGAATCAGAAAATTTCACATCCCCAATAACTGAACAAGTATTAAAATGAACCAATGTGTAATCATCCCACTTTAAAAGCCGAAAATGTAAACAAACCGCAAGTAGAAATAAAAAAATG
The DNA here is from genome assembly GCA_023053575.1 of Branchinecta lynchi. Taxonomy (NCBI): domain Eukaryota; kingdom Metazoa; phylum Arthropoda; class Branchiopoda; order Anostraca; family Branchinectidae; genus Branchinecta; species Branchinecta lynchi. The sequence continues at coordinate 13,728,343 of JAKZAP010000015.1, forward strand.
TGGAAGATCTTGCACGAATATGTTCATTTCCAACGGGTTCCGGCTAAGAAAACCCCGGACAAATCCCACCGCCAAACAAGTGTAAGAATAAGCTTGTGCGTGCACAAAGGGTATGTGTGTGTGAAGCAAAAAGTTGTGGCTGGATGTGTTCTTAGTTTCGAATGAGTTAAGCTTAGGCAGAACATTTGTATTGACTGATTGTAAAGCGAAGGTGAAGGTTGATGGTAACAGAATAATTGTTGAAGGGAACGAACACAAGCATTCACCTTAAGCTGTTGTCAGTGATGGGTTAAGTAATAAGTAAGTAATTTATTTATAACCCGCCGTTTTCAGAAAGCGGAGTAAAGGAAGAAAGTAAATAAAACACATAAACAGACACAAAAAGACACTTAATTTCAATCGTCGGCCAGGAAGCAGTGTAGAAGGTCGTGCGCTGGTTGGGTTCTGTTGTCAATGATTTTTGATAGCGAAGAAGAAACATCCAAAAGGGTAACACTTGCATCTTGAATTTTGAACTTCTCCGTCAAAGTATGGTTATGGCATAATTTCGACAAGTGGAGCAGGTGCTTTGCATATTTAAAATAACATGATCTCATCTTTTTTATCTCCTTCTTTCGCAGAACATGAGTGACACCAGAACGAAATAGTATAGAAGGAGCGCAGAAGGTGCTGTACAACTTTCCCAAAGCTTTACGATTATAGCGCCCCCGGTTGGGGACGATGCGCCCATAAGCGGTACGGATTGATCTAGAAACTTCTTGAACAACCGAAGAGCAAAATTTTAACAACGAGGATTTGAATGTTATGCCAAGCCATCGTAGAGATTCTGTTGATCTGACGACGAACGATCCAAGAGAGATAGAAGCTTTAGCATTCAAACGATTTGACGAAGGGTTGAAATGCAGGTACTCACATTTTGAAAGGTTAACTTCAAGACCGATTTTGAGAAGTTCCGACGACAGCTTACAGACATTTTTGGTGAGTGTGGATCGGGTACGGCTTACTAAGAGCAAGTCGTCCGCGTAAGCTATGTAGCTGAAGGCGTGGTCTTTATAAAAGTAAGCAGGATGCAAAGAATCAAGACAAGAAGATATGGCCGATTTGAAGATGTAGGGAGATAAGACTCCCCCTTGACGAACACCAGTTCGGACTGGAATTATCCCTGACAAGCTACCTTGCCATTTGAACCTTACTGAAGAATGACCATACCAAAATTTTAACAGATAGACAACAGACAGATTCACGCCAGAAGTAATGAGAGAAAATAGGGCCAGAGAGTGCGTTATATTGTCAAAAGCACCAGCTATATCTATAGAACATATATGTATAGCAGACTTGTCGCGGGTAGCCTGTTTCATCATTTTTGTCAATATGTGATGAGCGTGCGCACAACTGGCGCTCGAACGGAATCCAAACTGCATTGAACCAAAGCGACATTTTTCAACTATTTCTGGAAGAAGGACGTATTCCAGGATTTTGCTAATGGTACAAGAAACTGTAATTGGCCGATAGCTTTTGCAAAGGTCCGCGTCTTTCCCTCGCTTAATCACCGTTGTTATAGTACCCAAGAGGAAACTATTCGGAACCAAACCCTGGCATAAACAAATTTGAAATAGCAGCTGAAGGTGTTGTGTACTGGACACTCAATTTTGAACTGGACACTCAATTTTGAAAAAATCGGCACTAAGGCCATCACAATCTGTAGAACCAGTTCTTCTTAATTTTCGGAAAGCAATTTCGATGGAAGAACAAGTAACGGGAAGAACAGAAGGTTGAAATATCTTCCTTGGTAGGTATTTAAGAAGTAAATTTTCAAAGTGCTGCTGAATCTGGTTTTTGCAACCACTGAATAGACCACGGTAGTGGCTGGTCCAGTCAGCCATCGTTAGCGTGGAAGGAGGTACAGCTGAACCTTTATCTGTACGAAGGACCTTTTGCCACGCTTTTTTGTCACTGGGAGCATCTAAGCCATTCAAACGAGCATTTTTAAGTGAAGATTTGTATTCACGCTTCGTTTTAGCTTTTAGATTAAAGACAGTACCATTCCCTGGACGTCCACAAGCAATCCAGATTTTTAGCCAAAATTTTGCCGTGTTTTTTGCCTTCTTAACTTCAGGACTGATTTTCCAAATAGGTTTCCTTGTACCAACTCGAATTCTCTCAGTCGGTACAGCAGTATCGGCTGCCAATTTCAAGCAATGGACAAGCTCGCTATAATAACAATTAATATCAACGGACGAAGTAGTAGCTGCTATACCAGTCTGAAGAAGGTGAAAAGGAACTTTTAAAAGCGAGAGAAGATTAGTTAACGAAGAAATGTAGAGCACAGCATCTATACGATTCCAGTTACGCTTTTGGATCCAGGCCTTCTTGGGATTTGGACAACTGATTCGAGAAACAGGGACAACCAAACAGAAAGACAGAGGCAAATGGTCGTCCTCAATTTTCTCCTCATCAACCTCAACAGTACCGTCAATAAGACATGTTTCAGAAACAATCAAATGATCAAGGTTGGAAGCATTAGCGCCTCGATTATGTATATATGAAAAGGGTAGAGATTTCTCAATGAGACTGTGAGCTACCGGTAAAGAATCGAAAAATAAATCAGTCCGTACAGAGGAAGTCAGAAGATCAGTGTTGATATCCCCAACAAGAGCCCATTTCAATCCTTTCCGTGAAATGTCTGACAGAAGTGTTCTGATTTTCTGACAAGCCTTAGCAAATGAACTATGTGATGCAATGTTCCGCCGGTCGCAAGGTAAATAAATGTTAACAAGAACAATATTGTCCAGCTGAACGGCAAGAGCGTAACGTCCAGACTGGAACAGTTTTGGTGGTGCTGAGCACTCGCTGGCTCGAAGAAAAATGGCCAACCCACCGGAAGGACGACCTCTAGTTTTCATTGCCGGCTGGATGAACACAAAATGCTCAGGAGATCTGCGCAAACTTTCGCTACTGGGGGCGGATAGCAGATGCTCTTGGAGACAAAGACTGTCGGAGCTGCCTAGCAAATCATCAAGTAGAAGATCTTTGTCCTTTGTGCCATTTACATTTAATGACACACAGCGAAGTTTCTTTTCCTGAAAAACCATTATTTGCCAAGACCCACGGCTTTCCTCATAACGCTGCATCTGAGGCTAAAAGAAACATGACAACCGTCGCAATTGGCACACTTTGGAGGCAGTGAGCAAGGCGAATCTTTGCTGTAACTGTGGCAACCAGCACAACGAGCGCATTTTGGAGAATCAGACGGATGCGGGCATTTGGCTACACCGTGGTTTGGGGATTGACAGCGAAAGCAGCGCTTGGGCATTCGGTGGAATTCATGAACACGAAAAACTTCATACCCGATTTTTACCCCAATTTTCATAGCTGTAAGGAGGCCAACTTGACTTTCGAACCCGATTTTGAAAGAACGAGAGCCCGAAATAGGCAGGACTTCACAAGCATCAGGAATCAGGGATTTCAAGGCGTCGGCCGTAATGGTGACTGGAACACTCCTGACAACACCCAAAAATTTAGGAGAGATAATTTTGGCAGTAGTACCCTCTGGCAATCCCTTTGTGATTGACCGCGCAACAACCTCGGCATAAGAAGCACTTGAAGTGTGGACAATGAGACGATTTCTTTGAGTATTCGCTCTGACATTGGTGATCCCTTCGTTACCTTCAACGGTGTCAATGTGTTGCGTCCTTGAATCAATGTTAAGAAGATCGGACGGGATATTACTAACAACGACAGTGTGCGTATCAGAAGGTGGTGAGCAAGGGATGGCTGTCAAAGCCTCGGCACGAGTGGAAATAGCAGTGAAGCGATCAAGAGTAGAAACTGCTTCAGCAATAAAACGGACATCATTAGCAACAGCGCTTAGCTTGCTAGTCAATACGGATATGGCAACAGCTGGGACGACTGGAACTTCGCTCGGAAATCGTATGACGAAATCCGGAACAGCAACGTCCAAGTCATCACACCGCCGGAAAGCATCAACAATATCACACAGATGATTGGCCTGGGCATTTCGTCTCGGGGGGAGCTCACTAGGAAAGGCAAGAGCCCACAGAAACTTTTTCGCAGCGACAATCGTAAGTGAAAGGTCAAATTAGAACCCGTGCAACTCAGTGTAACGATCCCCCGAAACAAATCCTTTCCCAGTTCCTTCCCCTTCTTGGCGAGGAAGCTGCAGTTAGGTGCCGTTAGTTATATGTTGGTGCATATAACAAGTGCAATAAACCAAATCTTAGCAGCCTGATACCTTTATTCAAACAATGTTTACAACGGATGCGTCAGCTATGATTCTTCATCAGGGATATTTTGGCCCTTCTTGGCAAGGGTCCTCGTCAGGCTGTCAATCCTCTGGTTTAACTTCGGGGAAGGAAACAAACCTGTAATCACTGATTTGCCTTTCGCCCACCTTTAACCCCTAACCCTTTGATGGAAAAACAATTAACCGTACTTTTGAGACATTTTGAAACATTATTTAACAAGTACGCAAGCGCTCAGACGTGGAGTGTGAAAGTGAAACGTTATCACATCTTATACACAGACAACTTTAGAACCAAGACATTTTACGTCACCAATAACACACAAATATTGAAATAACCTAAATTGAAATCATCCCAGTTTGAAAGATTGTAATGTAAACAAACCGTATTTAGACATCTAAAGAAGATCTTTATACTAAGCTCTTGCAAGAACGGTCCGACAATATAAACCTCTTTTCCATTAGCAAGGTAATAAAAGTGTAATGAAATCAAATCGCGTTATTGTCTGATATCCCCCTTGTCACAGCTTCATTAAGAACGTCATATCATCGATGATATGACAAAACCGTCCAGTTTCCAACTGGTCATTAAGAATTACGGTACGCCGCGTGGTTTTATTTGTTTCTGTTATATCATAATCTGCACTTGTACAGATATATCCACAAGTATACAAGAATTGAACTTGAGGCATGTCACAGACGAACTTAACTCACGGGAAACCTGGGCCCAGTTACCCAACGGGAGGAGGGGGGGGGGGCGGGACCCACAAAATTGCATATCATCGTCAGTCAGAAGTCCCGTAATATTCAATAATGCGCTGCCTTCTGCGACACATCGATTGAAGAGTTCCTGATAGAAGACGGTATTGATGTTAGTTATCTGTCTTACGCAGATGATCTACTTCTGATGAGTGATAATTTAGAATCCCTACAAGAAGCTATTAATAGAGTTTCGTCTGCTCTACGCGATATAGGTCTCACATAGAGCCCTCCAAGACTGAAAGTGTCGTTATGAACGAAGAAATACAGCCAATCCGTGTGGTTGATGTGTGTGGCAAGACAGTTGTCCAAAAGGATACGTTTGAGTATCTCGGACTCCGTTATGGGAATTCCATTAAAGCCACTAAAAATTTAGTTATCGTGGCTCACAAAGAAAAATTGCTGAAGACTTACGGAATGTTAACACGAAGTAAAGGCCAATTAAATTACACTTGGCCGTCTATGCAACGCCATGTCCGCGCCCCATGTTTTCTTTCTAACCCACGTATCACAAAGGTATCGTTTTTTTTTAAATAAGCGAAAAGATGAATGAGCTAACCAGTCGTTTCATCAATCGAAGTAGGAAACTGCACGATTTTCAAACTGGCTAGCCTGGTGTAATCATGTGACTCAGTATGTTCTTGTTTTGGTTATTTTTAGTTATCGCAGCCTAATTTTGTCTCGAGTTGTGTGATTTCTTTTTCTTTTCTTTTTCTTTTGCTTCCTTACCAGCTCCTCCGACCATTTACCTTGTATTTGTACGGATGGTTTAAACAAAATTATTAATCTAGACCTAAATATCCTCGACTATACCAAATTAGAGTTTGATTCCAGTTAAGAGTCAAAAACTTTACTCATGGGTAAATTGGGCCCACTTACCCGTCAACTACACATTGATATCACCAGCCCGATGATCCAAGAGCACAAAGGAATTTCATCGCTATCTCCAGTTTTTGTCAAGCTTATAAGAAAATGGTCAATCTCGACCAGATTGCCCCTGAACAAAGTGGGCGTATGATCTGGGGACCGCAAAAAGCGAAAAGAGACCCCAGTGCTTACAAACCTACCAAGTTTCACCTTGATATCTGTTGATTCCTGTCACGGATAACGAATTTAAAGCGGGCCACAAAAAAAGGTATTTCTACCACATACGCAATGCTAACCATCCCTATTGTCACTATGAATATTTAAAAACACTAAAAACACCGTAAAACAATGAGCAAATTAAAAAAAACCCACCAAATCTTAGCCCATTATCCCGGACAGCTGTTATGGCACGTAGGGAGCCAAGGGTCAAAATAATAATTGTCATCTAATGGTCCAACTGTTTATTACAAATACAAATATAATAAAAAATCAAGACCAGTGTGGTACCTCTGAAGACATACACAAATCTTAATTCTTTGCTAATCAATCCTGGAAAATCTCGTCATCTAGAAAAGAAGACTTTCGGCGTGGGTTTTTTCTTGAGCCGAAACAGCAACCCGGCAATCGCGTTCAATTCAAAATAAACCTGTGGCATGCGATAACTAAGAAAAGGTAAACGGAATGTTTGGATTAGGACTTTAACTCCTCGGCAATCTGGGCCCAGTTGCTCTTGAACAGGGTGGGTGCGGAGGTGAAACTTAGAAAGTAATTTCCCATCCCTAGGATCTACAAGTACAAGGAATGTCATCGTACTATGTCTAGGTCTTGTCAAGTTATGAACATCATTCACTGGGCAATCTGGTCCCATTTGCCCCTGAACCAGGTGGGTCTGGGGAGGGGGTGGAACTCCTAAGAGGCACAACTAGAACCCAATCCCTACAAGTGTACCAAGTTTTAACGTGATACTTGCACTGGTTCACGAGTTATGAGCTCCACAAAATACGGTGAAAACCGGAAACCGAAGTCCGAAAGCTGCTACAGCGCTCGACACAGTGAACTGTTCCAAGGAACACTCCACTAAAAATCATCCGGGTTTAATCATTACAGACTGGTCTCCATGACCGAGAGACAAATAATAAGATCAAGATAACAATTCACTGTTGCTATCAAGACCAAAGCCAAGATTATTGGCATCGCTCTTGAGACTGGCATCGATACCGGGGTCAAAGTTCAAGAGGTCAATTAAAATCATTGCCAACTTTGAGGGATCAAAAGGCATTATTAGATATTCCTGCGGTACTTCAACCCCACGAACGAGGTGGACCCCTGATATCTTACCAATAACCATATCATAATTTTGTTTTTAACTCTTACTATAAATGATCTTGTCAGGATGAAGTGTCCGAGATTTTGTCTCCGAGCAATTGTCTTGTTGGTGCTTGTCCACTCTATTCAGAATCCATAGTTGCATTTTTGCAGATACCATGGTATCCGATATACGGTTGCTCTGCAGAAACGACAATTGCCGAAACTGCGCTTTTTGAAGTCATCCCGAAAGAAAACAAATATTCAGTCACATCACTAAGTGCCAAACTTCTTCCCCACCAATTTTGACAAGAATTGATGAACGTGAGGTGACTTTTTCAGATACCACGACCAGTTACCACGGTTGGACCGTGGTATCTGGTTCTGAAACAAGTCCTGAAACAATACCTTATTTTTTACATTGGTAGTAAGGAAGTTGAATTTCGTTGAGTTGTAAACGATCAGGACAGATTAATTGAAACGGTGAAATTAAAATCCCAATAGTAAACAATTGGAAACAACTGTTTCCAATCGCAATTTTATAGCTGTTTACGACTATTTTTTTCAAATGTCAGTTTCATAACATATAACAGTAGGATTCGCCATTTCAATAGATATTGCGTAACAGATAACACTTCAGATGTTATCTGTTGTGTTTTAAAACATAATGCATGAAATGTTATGCCCAACAAGCTTTGTTAGGAAGAGCCAAAAATCTACTGACTTTATTCCTTACTGTCATGATGTCGGAAAACTCACCAGATACTTTTTGGCGATTTTCAGTTCTTCCTGACGGTAACAGTTACTATGCATAACATTTTGAAACACAAAAGATAACGTCCGAAATTTTAACTGTTACGCATTATCTGTTGAAAGTGCGCATCCTCGCGTTACCTATTATGAAACTTCTGAAAGTGTATTAAATAGCTGTTTACGATTGTTTTCAGTTATTTCGATAGTTTTCAGTTGTTTTCGACAAAAAAAGTTGCTTTGGTTTCCATGTCCTGAAACAAGACCTACTTTTTTACAGCGGTAGTAGGGAAGATTTATTTTTTTTTTATTTGTAAATGATCAAAATAGTTTAACTGGAACGGTGAATCTAAAATCCCAATCGTATACAATTGGAAACAACCATTCCCGATCGTAATTTTCACACTGTTTCAGTTGTTTCCGATCTTTTTCAATTGTTTTTTATTATTTACAGTTGCTTTCAAACGGAAACACTTGGTTTGGTTTTCAAGTCCTGAAACACGACCTGATTTTAGCAACGGTAGTAGAAAGTTGAATTTTGTTGAGTTGTAAACCATCAAAATAGTTCAACTGAAACAGTGAATCTGAAATGCCAATTGTAAACAATTGGAAATAACGTTTTCCATCGTAATTCTTACAACTGTTTACGAGTGTTTGCTCAAGCGTCATTGAACAACTGTTTATGATCGTTTCCAGTTGTTTTCGATCGTATTCAACTGTTTTCAATCTTTTTCAGTTGTTTTCAGTCGGAAACAGTTGGTTTTGTTTTCGAGTCCTGCGAGTCCTGAAAGAAGAGCAGGCTTTTAGCAATTTTTACAACTGTCTGAGAATTTTTTTCAAGTGGATCATTGAACATCTGTTTACTATCGTTTTCAGTTCTTTTCGATCCTTTTTAGCTGTGTTCAATTGGGAACAGTTGGTTTGGTTTTCAATCCCTGGAACAAGAACTCATATTTAACAGCGGTAGTAATTGAATTTTCTTGAGTTGTGAGCGATCAAAATAGTGTCACTGAAAAACTGTTTACGATCGTTTTGAGTTGTTTTCGATCGGAAATTAAGTCGTAGACAACTGTAAACAATTGTTAACAACTGGAAACAGTTATTTCCGATCTTAATTTTACGATCTTTTTTTTATATCCATTCAAAATGATCGTTTTCAGTCGTAGCTATTTTCGATCGGAAACCGTTGGTTTTGTTTCAAGTCATGAAATACAGACCTGAGTCTTAACAAGGGTTAAGCCTATAGGGAAGTTGATTTTTTTTTAGTTGTAAACGATCAAAATAGCTTAACTGAAAAGCTGAATCTGAAATCCCAATCGTAAACGATTTTAAATAACGGTTTCCAACCGTAACTTTACAACTGTTTACAATTGTTTTTTTTCCCCAAAAGTTGTAACAGACGCGGAATTGCTTGAAGTTGATAGCTGTCATCCGTGTTTTTGCTAGCTTCACTTTTGTTCGAAGCGCAAAATATTTTTAAAGCAGCTTTCGCAGTCGAAGCACCCTCTAAACTGCTAAAGCGTCATCTGGTATTTTGGTCAGCCTGACGAGGACCCTTGCCAAGAAGGGCCGAAATATCTTTGATGAAGAATCGTAGCTGACGCATCTGCTCTATACATTATTTGAATGTATGTTTAAAAGTTTTTTAGTCGATCCCATTTCAAATGGATGGTCTGAGACACGAAGTCCCTCCCTATATCAAGTTTCATTAAGATCCGATCACCCGTTCGTAAGTTAAAAATAATAAAGAGAACCTAGTCAGTTAAACATCCATCCATCGTTGCAAGTTTTTCTTGGCCATTTTTTATGTCAATTGGCTACGGCCGCTTTTCGGGTGGTTTTGGTGATCGCAAGTTATTGTACTTCCTGATCTTCTAAGATGATCTAACTATCGGGGCACAACAGGGACCCGACCAAAGTAACAGCTTGAAGTTTTCGCCCACTACCAGCCGCCAGAAAATGCCCAATACCGATACTTGTCGCATCATCTCTTTCGCCTCCGATGGTTGATTGGGATAAGGCATCGAAAGAGCAACTTGCCGATTACAGAGAGTGTCTTCACAAGACAATAAAAGAACTAACCCGAAATGGTGATGGTCTTTGTAAATCTGGCATTTGCTCTGAATTTACCCATAGAAGTAGTCCTTCTAGTCTCTACTTCTCTTTAGTAGCAATACTACTAGTTAGCTTGTCTGAAACACTGCCGTTTGTTGAGAATGGTAGAAGGTACGGTTTTGATGTGGTCCCAGGTTGGTCTATGTATGTAAAGTCATATTATTTTGCAGCTAAGTTTGCTTTTCTCGTTTGGGTTGCAGCAGGTCAGTTTGCTGGTGATAATTTTGGCCTGGTCCGAATATCTATAAATTCTAAATTTAGGTCGTCAATGCGATAGTTCAAGAAGAATGCTGACAAGATGAAAGCAACATCGCTTGCTACTTCACTTTCTGTGCCCAAGTGAAAAGAATTTTGGAAGAAGGTAACTTCTTTAAATAGAATGTCATGACATAAGCCGTCGAGTCGAGTTGGAGAAGCTGAGGGCCCAGCAGCAATAGCGGAGCCTTGAGGGTAACCACTTCAGTGGTGTATTCTGTTCAGTTCCTTCGGACACGACGCATATTGATCAGCTGGCAAATGAAGCTCTTCTGGCAACATCTAATAAGTAGTTGAACCACTTGAAAATGTTGTCAAAGACCTGGGTTGTCCGGTAGTAAGTATTGACGGTCTGACTGCTAACCATTTGAAATTTGCCAGGACTTTCCACTTGTAGTTTACTAACTCTTCTTTTTAATGGGACGTTGGCGCATGTTTGATTTCCTGATAATTTAACTGAGGTTTGCCTAATTCCTGTTTCTAAATCTCTGGTGGCGGATTTTTGTGCTCTGAGTAACTACAGACCAATTGCTCTGGTAGCGGTTTTGTCGAAGGTGTTCGAAAAGTGTATTTATGATATTGTCGAACCTCGGATACGATCGTCTGTCCACCAATTTGGATTTTTTGAAAATTTTGATCTTCGTGTGTTTTCTTCGATCTTTTTAGTAAATCTGTTATTGAATACTTCTGGCTTTTTTCGTCTCCGGTGTTTGCATGCTTCATTGATACAAAAGCGGCTTTCGACAGGGTTAACCCCGATAAACTCCTTACTAAACTTTTAACCCGGGATGTGGACCCTAGAATTGTACTAACTTTATCGTGTTGGTTTAAGAATCAAAGATTTTTTTTGAAGTGGGATGGTATCTGCTCAACTCCTTTCAAGGTTCTGATGGTGTGAGGCAAGGGGGTGTTCTTTCACCAATCTGGTACAGCCTTTACGTAGACAAACTTAATATACTTCTGGTGAAAGCTGGTGTTGATTGTTTTGTTATGGCATTAACAATTTCAGCTACGCTGTTGATCTGGTGGTTTTGGCACCAACAGTTACAGCTCTAAATCAGCTGCTGGGACATGCTTTGAGTATGCTATTGCTCATGACATCGGCTTCAATACCCGAAAGAAGGTCTGTATGTATGACATTTATTCCTCTTGGTTGTTCACATGTCGGGACAGTTGCTAATATTTGTTGATGGTATGTATGGCATTTATCCCTCCCGGTTCGCGTCTGAACTTTCCACCAGTTCGCCTGTCGGAACAGTTTCTGATATTTGTTGATTCGTTCAAGTATCTTGGTTTCACCTTTTACTCCAAACTGAGCGATGAATTGCATGAAGCAGCCCTGTCCAGGTCTTTGTGTGCCCGTGCCAATGTGCTAATCGTAGATTTGGTTGGGTTGATGCTCCTGGAAAATCTTTTTTTAGAGCGTACTGTCTATGACTGTATTGCATTTCCCTCGTGAACAGGCTTACGCTGAAGCGTGAGAGGGCTTGCCGGGTCATATACACAAAATTTCTAAGATGGCGGCACGGGTTCTCTCCACTTGGTTGTGGGGCAATTGGGCCCAGATTGCCCATTTTTTAATGTTTTTGAGTTGATGGTGACTGGAGATACGACAGTGAAATTCATTTGTGCTTTTAGATCATAGTGGATGGGGATATACTGTGGAGTTGAACCACTTCCAACCCTCCCCGTTCATGGGCAAGTGGGACCGAATTGCAAATGAAAAAAGTTTTTGACCCGTGACTGTAATCAAATTCTAAGCTGGTATACTTGAGGTAAAAGAGGAGTAAATCCGCATTTCGATGGGTCCGACCCCCATCCCCTCTCCCCTTCATGGGCAGCTGGGCCCAAATTTCCCATTAGTTAAGTTCGTCTGTAACACGTCGCAATTCCAACTTTTGTATATTTGGGGAGTTATATCTATGGATGAGGATTTTCATTTCACAGCGACAAATAAGACGACGCGACGTACTTCTTTAATCAACAGTTGGAAACTGGACTCTTCTGTCATATGATCGATGGTATGCCGGCCGTTCTTAATGAATTGTGACAGAAGGGGATTAGGCTGCTACGATTTGGTTTATTGCACCTGTTACTTATTGCACTTGCACGTTGCTAATGGGAATGAGGTTTAAAGGGTCGGAATGGCTTTCAGACCATTACTAGTTACCATTACCACTAGTTACCACTAGTTTACCATTATTAGTGCAAGATCTTTAACATTTCTTTGGATTTCTACTTGCGGTTTGTTTATATTTAAAGTGTTATGATAACAAATTAGGTTATTTCATTTATAGAGGCGAAAGCCTTATTCTTGCAATTATATTATTATTATCCATACTTATTTGGCTATTGAGGATATGGAATGTCTTGGTTCTAAGGCTGTTTGTACATAAACTGTGATAACCATTTTACATTCGCCCTCCACATCTGAGCGCTTGCACACTTGTTGAGCTTGTTATTACCTTACTAATGGAAAAGAGGTTTCGATGGTCAGACTAGCTAGCAAGACTATTCAGTGTTGGAACTCAAGCTCTTCGTACGAGATCTTAAGCAATTCATTGGATTTAGACTTGCGGTTTGGTTACATTTAAAGCTTTTAAATTGTGATGATTACAAATTAGGTTATTTCAATACTTGTTTGGTTATTGGGGATGTGAAATGTCTTGGTTGTAACGCTGTCTGTATATAAAATGTGAAACAAATTTTACTTTCACACTCCATGTCTGAGTGCTTGCGCACTTTTTGACGTTGAGGGTGAATGAATTATAAGAAAATCAAAATCGAGACAATCATGGCGAGCCAAGATACTTCCACTCCTACCGATTTATCGATCTCGCGACTTTTCTGAAATTCTCATGATCGGAAATGAAATCTCACGATCTCATGATAATCTACCGACAAGACGAAAATAATTCAGCTTTTGGCGATTAGCCGACCGGTGCAGAATTCAGTACTCCAGCTCAGCAACTTGTTTTGCGAAAACTATAGAGATACGCTAAAGATGCGAAAACTATAAGATACGCTCTACTGCAATCATTGACGAATGCTCCTTACTTTAACAAGATCATTCGTCTAGATGGCCGATAGGTTCCCAAAAGGGAAATATTTATGAGACCTATGTTATTATTAGACTGTACAGTCTTGTAGGTTACCTGGTTTATGTAAGAAAATGAATCAGGAAGCTCGATTTTTATCTTCTGTGTATTCTTATCAATAGACCGGAACACGTTAAAAACAAAACCCGATCCAAAACGAATTCGAGGTTTAGGGATTTAACGAGTCCCTACATAGACAGTTCAACCAGTTTTTAATTCAAGGACGTTTTTTTTTCGTCGCACTACTTGTCTGGCGAGAAAACAATTTTCAGACATAGATTTATTGAGGTTTTTAATATCATACTGAATATCTATTTAACTTTTAACACAAACTTTTACTTTTACGGTTTATCTGGTTTTTGACCAGATTCCAGGGACACAAAATAGTCCTTCACCCTAAGCTGACTGGGACCAAGTTTAAAGAAAATCAAAGAGGGATGGGGGTAGGAACCATATTTCAGAGCGTGGTTGAGTTGGAACAATGTAGAGGCCTTAGTCTGTTTAAGACCAAACGCACTTCCATTGGGGAAAAAGGAAATAAGTTTACGTGATGGACCTTACTTCTGCCCTATGGGCGGTTTTCTGCGACACACTTTGGACCACAAAACTTCTGAGTGTATGTTGCGGAGACACGATTGTGCACCACACCTTTGAGGCACAAGTTGAAACTAACAATTGGACACCTTCCTTCCACACATTGGAGCCACAAGTTGAAACTCACGAAACATAGTTTTGACTCTTTTAGGGCGGTGAGTTCAAATCTATAGAAATAAAAACAAACTTCAGACAAAATCTCTACAAATGAAGCTTCAAGCTTTCATCCTTACCGTTATCTGCGAAAATTACTCAGTTTTCTACATGCTTAAGAAAGTAGTTTTTGGGATTCCAAAACGTAAGTGGCGGGATACCTATGACATTGCAAAAGTTGTCCGTCTGTCCGTCTGTCCGTCTGTCCGTCTGTGCGCACTATAACTCTCGAAGGGAATGAAATATTTTGATGAAACTTGATGTGAGGATTCTTTGGGTCAAGAGTAAGATCAAGTTTGTAGCTGGGCTCTGTAGCCCTACATTTAGGGGTGGGGGAGGGGGTTTAAATTAAGGGGCAAATGAAATATCTTTAAACATATACTGTGATAGTCTATTATGGGGTAAGAAGTCATGCTGAACACGATGGTGAAAACCATTTTGTCATCGGCCAAGTAGTTCGCCCGAAATCCGGCCAAAACCGGAAGGTTTGTTAAAAGTAAAAGCTTTATTTGGAGTTGATTAGATGTTCGATTTAGTGGTAAGAAGACATGCTAGACGCTAGTGTGAAAACAATTTTCTACCCGGGCAAGTACTTCTCCCGGAATCCGGCCAAAATCGGAAAAAGTTAAAGTTATATTTGTAGTTGATATAGATATCCGATTTAGGGGTAAGAAGAGTTGCTGAATCCGTGTATGAAAATCATTTTTTACCCGGACATATAGTTCGACTGGACATATAGTTCGATTTGTTATAAGTTAAATTTTTATTTGAAGTTGATTAGATGTTCAATATTGGGTATACGCTGAGTTCGTTTTTGAGCTTTCTTATTTCGCCGGACAAGTAGTTCCGGAATTCGGGTGAAGCCGGGAAATTGTCGGAAGTGGCAGGAAGTTTTCGTCAAAACCGATAATGACTTATAGGGGTAAACACACATGCTGAATCCATATCTGAACTTGGTTTTCTCAGATGATTAGCTATTTGGCCTTATCTGTTGCTGAATTTTAATATTAATACTGTTCAAGGAGTCTGGCGAAGACAAGACCCAATTGTCTGGATCAAATATTGACTTTTTGGGATCCCATCGAAACCTTTGGTCTTGTTATTCTTTTGACATGATTTTGCTGCAAAATTTGAATTTCCCGCCAGAAACGAGTCACCTCGGCAATTGTTTTTCAAATCCGAGCCAGAATGTGTGCCACACAAATCTTGTTGGACGTGAACATACACTTCTGTGCCACACAAAAGACCGCGGAAAATGTCGAGCCATAATCGACCCACAAATCGTTTGTTGCAGCACAAAAAAATGCCATATATGTGGCGAAATCCATGCGAGTCTCTTACGTTATATGTGTGAAGATTTTGAGTTGGGGGGGAGTAATGGAGGACTTGTTTGGAAGGAGGAATTGGATTGGTCATAAGTGCTTCGCAGTAACGAGACATTTGGCGGTGTTTGTCCGGTTGGCAGCGAAGCGTCGGAAAGATCTAGTTTAAGTGTTACTACGTTATATCTAGGATTTTCGTTTTCTATTATTTTCTTATACGTGGTCCTGTTTGTCGTACTCTTTGTGGTTGCTATGGCCAGTTGACTTTTTACAATAAACATTCATCTATCTATCGAACCTAAAAGTGCTAGTTTCCCTCAATCTCTAGTTTCCCGGGCCAGCCAAGGTCATAGCCTGTTACATACGATCACATTATAGTTATAAAATACCTCAACTTCAGGTTGGATAGGTTTCTCGATGCTATTTTCTTAAATCAACCTTCAACATTTTTGTTATTGTAAGTGCTTTGACTGAAAGTTAAATCAAGTTACTAATCAAACGATAATTTTCATGCCGCAGCCGCTGCATGGAAACGAAATCAAATGGGGTCGCTGATCATGCAGTGGCCACTGCAAGAAAACGAAATTGGACAAAGGTCGCTAATCATGCAGCGGCCAATGCATGGGAAAGAAATCAAATGGGGTCGCTGATCACGCAGTGGCACAAGATATATAATGAGGTGTGAGAATCGACTCGGTAGTTTCTAACGTGAAGTTTCTGGTTCAGTTTTTTTTTTTTTTTCGATACGATTATCGAACCACCAAAAATACTATTGTAAAACACTTTTGTAGAAATTCCAACCAGTTACGGCGGGATTGTGTGTAAATTGTACTACCATGAAAAATAACTGATACTTTTCCGATTGAACTAAAAGAAAAAAATCAATTGAAAAACACCTTTTTTTCCAGTTGTATTATGGTAACGAAAATACAATTATGAAATTACAACTGTAAATAAACACTTATACTTTTTCATTTGAATACAACTGTAAACTAAACAATTATTTTTTTCAATTATATTATGGGACCAAAAGTAAAATCATAAGATACAATTGTAGGAATTAAATCTGTTTACAGCCTTACTTGCTTGTAAATGATACAATTAAACAAGTTTTTATCCAGTTGCATTTTCGATATAATTGTAAAGAAAAATAGTTGTTTTTCGTTGTTACAGTCACAACTATTTCCATACAGGAGTTGAAATTGTAGCATAACAGTTTCAAGGTTTTCATTCGGCAAGTCGATTTCGACAATTCCCAGTCGACAAGTTCGCACAAGGTATGCGTGTGAGGGCATATCCCTACGTGACCAGTGTCTTTAAGTCCTCAACTAATTTATAGTCAAAACAAGGGATCGACTAAAACCAGGAAGGGAAGGGAACGCGAGAAAAGCAGGAAGGCATACTAAAACCAGGAAGGGCATACTAAAACGAGGAAGGCTGTCGCCAGAATTCACCACACCGTTCCTTTCCTCGTTTTAGTATCCAGACATGGGTAGGCATTAAGTTCAGTGAGGGGTCGGCAACTATTAAAATTGTAATTCACCTTTTCATTTCTCGTTCTGACAGTATGCGACAAAAATCTTCCGAGTCCAGCGAGGGGCTGGCAACTAAGATATTTCAGGTCCACCATTTCCTTCCTCGTTTTAGTACATTTAAATTATTAACTCGATTAAGGAAACTGGACGTTTTAAATTATTCTTCTTTGCAGCTTTGGTAATTAAAATCCACCGAGTCTAGCAAAGCGAAGCGAGTAAAAATTTTAATTCACCTTTTCATTTCTCGTTCTGACGGTAGGCGGTTAAAATCCTCCGAGTCCGTCCAGCGAGGTGTAGGCAACTAAGATATTTCAAGTCCATCATGTCCTTCCTCGTTTTAGTACCTTGAAAGTATTTAGTGTTGTTAACTTATGAGTGTTAACTTAAAGTACTAAAACGAGGAAGGCACTTTGAATTGGAAAAGTTACCGACCCCTCAATAATACTAAATAGAGGAAGGGAACGGTAGGGTGAATTCTGGCAATAGCCTTCCTCGTCTTAATATGCCCTTCCTCGTTTTAGTATTATGCCCTTCCTGGTCTTAGTATGCCTTCCTGCTTTTCTCGCGTTCCCTTCCTTTCCTGGTTTTATCACAACCCTTGACTCAGCTATCCGCAGTTTCTCCCGCTAGATACTCCACGTAACATTGTCCAAGGAAGTTACCTACATTACGTAGAGTCATATTCCTGTGCTTCTGTTGAACCTTATGATTTTCTTTTCACAAGTCGCCTTCCCTTGACAGCTTCCAAGGCTGCAAAAGCTTCTCCGAAACGAACGAATTTCCGAACTTTTGAAAAGGAAAGAACTTTACCGAAGTTCTTCCTGTTGAATACTCGAGACTATTCAACTTAGTACAAACTTGCCCGACATTCACTTGGACAATCAACCAGACTTTTCCCGAAACTAAACTGTTCGTGCCGTTCTGATAAATTTACATATAGCTGAGTATTCACTCGAGTGGCCTTCCCGCAGTGGTTTCAAACAAATTTATCTGAATGCGAAGCGCTCCGACTACCTGGTTTCTTACAGAGTAATAACCCCGAAAATCCTAGGTCAATCCAGCAACTTAACGCAGACAAGCGTTACCCTAGGAAGCTCTCCTCCTTCTCGTGCTACCTAGAAACCTGGTTTTCTCGCAAAACCCCTGAGCCTTATAAATACCGTGGTGGATTCACTAGCGTCGAATCACTTATATCCGAGAAAATCTGCCACCTGGTCCCCCTTTGCTGATTGCCTATAAAAATGACCAATATATTCGCCGAAGTCTATGGTTTCTTATTTGATCTCAACTTTCGCCCCCAAAAATGCGCCAACAGCCCGTAACAGCCACAGTCGTTACCGACTATGAGACTGACTGTCCGTCGTCTGACAGATAAGAAAAAACATTACATTCCCATATTATGATTTGCAGATGGATGACAGTACAGATGCTATTTTCCAAAACCTGAAACTGTTAACCGATATTCATGTTTCGACATTCATGGTTTTTCAAATACTCCGTTTTCTTCTGTGGTCCCAACTGGTCCCAACTGTCAAGCTAAAAATAATAAGTTAACATCTTCTGCGATCATTCAACCGCCTTCCAGCCAATTGCCCAATGCGCCAGATAATGCAGTAAATTTATTGTTCTTTTTCGTGTTTCGTTGTGTATTTCTTGTTTTCGTTTATTTATTTTTTGCTGTTGTAGATTTTGTGTACGCTGCATGTAATAAATTCATTCATTCATTCCCATGAGGTAGCAGAGCTTTTCAGAAAAACTAGGAAAAACAATGTTTAAACTGTATCATTTTCCTCCCTGCTACACTATCATGATGTAAAAAAAAAAGAAAAAAGTCATGAACAAATTTATTTCAGTCTCTGTCGTTCTTCCTGTTATCCTTACTAAATGCTTACTTATTGCAGGTCAAAAGAGTTTTTTGTTTTGTTTTAATTAATTCTTGGGGTGCTCTGTCATCAGGATTTCGTTGTCGTAAATCCTTAAGTTGACCTTAAATCAGCCATCGACCTTAAATCCAGTGAAGTCATTCGTTTCAAGAAGCTTTGCACTGTGGATACTGTTCTGGCAAAGTGAAGGAACTGGGTCGAGAAGAATCGGAAGTTGCAGGAGCTGAAAGCACACTCCTACTGGAAATGACCTTATTATGAAATGAACCAGAAAAGAAAAAAATCTCGAATAAACCATTACTCTCTAACTGAATTCTATTTTCTGATTTCTTCCATAATTTGTATAATTTTCTCTTCTGTAAGTAAATACTTTTCTTACTTGAGCTGCGTGCTTAACTTGTCAGGCGAAAACTTATCTTTCGGTGGACCTACCCCCGACCTACTCCTTGGCAACTTGCCTTATGTTGAACAGTTGCTAATGGACTTGTCAAACGAGAACTTACAAAGAAAAACTTCTCGAGTGATAGACTTGCCCGATGGAAACTCGCCTACATGTCAAATGACATGTAGCCGATGAAACAAATTGTCAGGTACTTTATTTAAATTAAGAAAATGCTGTATGTATTTTGAAAAGGGATAAGTAAATTGGGACAGAACACACTCTTCTCGACTCAAAAGTCTTGTACAATATCGGTCTAAATGGCACGGTTTTTATGGCACTTGCCCTTCGGCCAAGTGCCATACAGCGATCGCAATTTCTGTCCGTCCGTCGGTCTGTCCAGGTTTTGCTAGTTCGGGCACTTCCACATAAGCTAGGACGATAAAACATGGCTGGCGTATCAGGGACCCCGAATGATTAAGTTGGAAATAGTCACTTCCCCGATCCGAGCACCGTGGGGGGAGTGGAGGGAGGGGGAATCCGGAATCTTGAGGTATTTATAACTTTTGAACGGGTGATCGGATCTCGATGGAGCTTGATATTTGGAAAGACCTCATGCCTCAGACGACCCACTTAAAATCCAGACCGGATCCGGTGACTTTGGGGGGAACTGGAGGGGGCAACCGGAAATCTTGGGAAACGCTATGAGTGGAGGGATCGAGATGAAACTTGGTGGGAAGACACCTAGCAAACACTAGATACATCATTGACATAACCGAGCCGATTTGGGCACTGTGGGGGGAGTGGAGGGAGGGGGAATCCGGAATCTTGAGGTATTTATAACTTTTGAACGGGTGATCGGATCTCGATGGAACTGGATATTTGGAAAGACCTCATGCCTCAGACGACCCACTTAAAATCCGGACCGGATCCGGTGACTTTTTTTTTGGGGGGGGGGGCTGGAGGAGACAACCGGAAATCTTGGGAAACGCTATGAGTGGAGGGATCGAGATGAAACTTGGTGGGAAGACACCTAGCAAACACTAGATACATCATTGACAAGACCGAGCCGATTCGGGCACTGTCGGGGGAGTGGAGGGAGGGGGAATCCGAAATCTTGAGGTATTTATAACTTTTGAACGGGTGACCGGATCTCGATGAAACTTGATATTTGGAACGACCTCATGCCTCAGAAGACCCACTTAAAATCCGGACCGGATCCGATGACTTTTGGGGGGAGCTGGAGGGGGCAACCGGAAATCTTGGGAAACGCTATGAGTGGAGGGATCGAGATGAAACTTGGTGGGAAGACACCTAGCAAACACTAGATACATCATTGACATAACCGAGCCAATTCGGGCACTGTGGGGGGAGTGGAGGGAGGGGGAATCCGGAATCTTGAGGTATTTATAACTTTTGAACGGGTGACCGGATCTCGATGAAACTTGATATTTGGAAAGACCTCATGCCTCAGATGACCCACTTAAAATCCGGACTGGATCCGGTGACTTTTGGGGGGAGCTGGAGGGGACAACCGGAAATATTGGAAAACGCTATGAGTGGAGGGATCGAGATGAAACTTGGTGGGAAGAAACCTAGCAAACACTAGATATATGATTGACATAACCGATCCGTGCCTACTCGTAACAAGTGCCATGTGAGCTCGTAGCTCTTGTTGTTTGTTTGTATTTCTACCGAAACTCTCTTTCGATACGTCACAGCTATTCTCCGAATGTCTTGGGCTTAAAGGGTTTGAAAGATAAGCCTTTAGAGCGAAAATCATATTCTTTGTTTTTTGGTTTAAGTGGACTTAAAAATTAGGTTAAAAGGTTTTTTAACTGAAGTGTTAAATAAAATCCACCGTGAGGAGGGGTTCCCTAGGGCGGTAGGGCACCCTTGCTGTGGAAGTTACATTTTTTTTTTTTTTTTTTTTTTTTTTTTTTTATTGTAAGGGTACCTGACTGGAAAGTCTGCTTTTTCGCTGTTATAATTAAAATATAAATACCATTGGTTTTAAAGTATAAGGGGAAATAATTTTATTGTGAAATATTTTACAAATGAATTATGAAAATTAAAGTTAATCGTTTAGAAAATGTAGAAAATGAAATAAATATGGTTTAGGGGCCGCTTGGAAGCTTTTATGTTTGTTATAAAATTTACAGTAGGCTAAAGATTAAAGTAAATACAGTGGTTTGTAATTATGGATTTTGGAGTTTATATTTAGCTTATAGGGGACTCTCTCTGGTTGTGTTTGTTTCGTTTTTGGGATCCCAAAACGTAAGTGGAGGGATACCTATGACATCGCAAAAGTTGTCTGTCTGTCCGTCCGTCCGTCCGTCTGTCCATCTGTAAGCACGATAACTCTCGAAGGGAATGAGATATTTTGATGAAACTTGGTGTGAGGATTCATTGGGTCGTCGGACCAGTCAAGTTCGTAGATGGGCTTTGTAGCCCTACATTTAAGGGCGGGGGAGGGGGTTCAAATTAAGGGGCAAACATAATATTTTGAAACAGCTAATTTGATAGTCGATTATGGGGTAGAAAGACATGCTGCACATGATGGTGAAAATCATTATGTCATCGGACAAGTAGTTCGCCTGGAATCCGGCGAAAACTGGAAAGTTTGTTAAAAGTAAAAGTTATATTTGAAGTTGATTAAATCTTCAATTTAGGGGTAGGAAGACATTCTGAGGACTATTTTGAAAACCATTTTCTCGACAGACAAGTAGTTCGCCCGTAATCCGGCCCAAGCCGGAAAGTTTGTTAAAATTCAAAGTTTTATTTGGAGTTGATTAGATGTTCGATTTAGGGCAAGAAGACATGCTGAACAATTTTGTGAAAATATTTTCTACCTGGACATTTAGTTCCCCCCGAATCCGGCCAAAACCGGAAAATTGTTAGAAGCTTAAGTTTTATTTCTAGTTGATTAGATAACCAGTTTAAGGGTAAGAAGAGATGCTGAATCCGTGTTTGACAATCATATTTTACCCGGAAACATAGTTCGACCGGAATCCGGCTTGAGTCGGAAAATTTGTTATAAGTTAAATTTTTATTTGAAGTTGATTAGATGTTAATTATTTGGGAAAGAAGATATCCTGAGTTCGTTTTTTAGCTTTCTTTTTTCGCCGGACAAGTAGTTCTGGAGTTCGGCCTAAAGGGGGATATTGGCAGAAGTGGCAGGAAGTTTTCGTCAGAACAGATATGACTCATAGGGGTAAACACACATGCCCACATCTGAATTTGGTTTTCTCAGATGACTAGCTATTTGGCCTTAATCTGTTTCTGAAATTTAATTGTAAAAATGTTCAAGGAGTCTGGCGATGACTGGATCTGGCTAAGACAAGACCCAGTTGTCTGGATCAGATATTGAATTTTTGGGATCCCATCGAAACCTTTGGTCCTGTTATTTGTAGAAGTTCTTTATGGGCAGAGGTGGAGATTGGTAGAAAAAGGTTTATAATTGTATTAAGTTAAGAATAAATAAGTATTAAGATTGGTAAATTTAGATTAAATAAATTAAATTAAATAGTTGAAATGGAGAAGTTAAAATTAAAGTTTGAAGCGTGTATGTCTGTTTATAAAGAGTAGGTGACATTAAAGAAATTAAGGAAATATGAACGTCAAGGAGTGGAGGAGGAGTTTGGAAAGATGATACGCGGGTAAACAAAAAAAAAAGGGTACGAAAGATAAGCCATAAGTCAATAGTCGTTTCGGCCACTTTAATAATTTATTTTTGACCCGCTACAAAAAGATCAAAGCGGAGTATCAATAAAAAAAAACAAAAAAAGCACTTCACAAAACAAAAAGCACTAGAAACTAGAGCAAACGAGACAGGCCACTGTGGGCGGGCAAATTCTTATAAGTTGACTGAGGTAATTTCCCAGCAAGCTCCGTAAGTTTCGACCCGATATCCGGAAAACTGTAAATAGATATTAGGTTCCGATTTCTGTACCATGGAGGCAGATACAACAGAAAGCGGGAAAACCGGAAATAACAAGAACGAACTGAACTGATATCTTTTATATGGAAAATAGGGTAAATACCAGAAAGAAATAAAACCGAGTGATCTGTAAAAGCCGAATATAATTTAGCAAGAGATTTTCTATTGTATCTACCTCGATTAGCAAAAATTTTAGAATAGCTTAGTTGAATTTTCTTCTTGCAATCAGCGACTGCGAGAGTCCGGAAGGATTTTAATGTTTTACTAACATTAATTCCCAGCCACCAAAAAGACGAAACCGATGGGATAGAAAAAGATCCACAAATTAGAGTCGTATTATTACTATTAAATGAAAGATATTCACACTTTGAAAGATTAAGCTAAAGTCCAATCGCGTGAAGTTTAGATGCTACTGTGACGCCCTGTGACGCCCTGATACAAACAAGACAAATCACAAAGAAAGAAAGTGTATATTCTAGCAGTGCTGAGTTGGTCAAGATCTTGTACAGTTGGAAGAATATACACTTTGTTTCTTTGTGGTTTGTATCAGGGAAGCCCTTTTTTAGTCCTACTGATCAAAAGAATATCATCCGCATAAGCAAGATAAGAGATATTTACTGAATTAAGAATGCAAGTGGATGGGATAGAAGAAAGGACAGATGATATACACAATTTGAAAATAGATGGGGAAAGGACAGCACCTTGCCGGACCCCACGCCGCACTGCAATTTTACTTTCTGAAACCCTCATATCCGTTTTAATCCGCAAAAAGGAATTTGAATACCAATATCTGAGAAGAAAAATTACCGAAATATTGATGCCGTGACTAAAAAGGGAAAAAATAGCTTGGGAATGCGTAACGGTGTCAGACGCTTTGGAGAGATCCAAGGCGCATAAATGTAACTCGAATCCCTTTTTAGTAGCCTCAGTAAGAATATTAGCTAAAATTCGATGGGCCTGCTGGCAACCTACCCCAGCTGAAAACCCAATCTAATTTTCACCAAAATATGGCGAAGAATTAACTGATGGGAGGAGAAGATACTCGAAAGTTCTGCTTATATTGCAAGAGACCGTAATTGGCCTATAAGATGCACACTCAGTCGGAATCTTTCCTTTTTTCAGGACTGAGGACATTTGAAACAAAAGTTGTAAGTGTTGGACAAGAGCTGCACAATCAACATTTAGGTGTTTTGCACTTATACCGTCACAATCAGTAGAACTAGACTTAAGCTTCATTATAGCTTGTGACACCGAAGATAAATTGACTGGGAGGATCTGGTTCTGGCGAAGTGACGTAGGAAGCACAGAATTAAGAAGCTTCATAAAAGTAGCATGAACAAAATGGTTTATAGTGTTGAAAATCTGGTCTTAATATTTGCACCAAGCAGCAGGGCTAATTGGGCTATTCGTTGACAAAGAATCGCCGATTTTATCTGAAATTACTTGACGGGAATTTGCAAATTTTAGATTTTGCAGACCGTAAATACTTTTTATACTCTAATTTAGTTTTCTGTTTAAGCTGAAATACTACACCACTAGGTGGCCGTCTGCAAGAAACCCAAATACGTAGCCAAAATTTGGCTTTATTTTTCACTGATTTTAGACCCGGGTCCCATGACCATTCAGGCTTCCGCGTATTAACTTTAACACATTCCTCAGGAACAGCGACCCTTTCAGCTTCCTTCATGCATGATATAATATCAATATAATATTTTTTCAGAAAATTCTTATCATTTACAAATTTAGAACCAACCTGAAGTAGCTGAAAAGGAACTTTTATTGTAGACAAAAATGCTGTAAGGGTAGAAATATAAAGAGCCCAATCAGCCTTATTCCAATTTCGCCTGGTAAACCATCTACGATTCACACGTGCATTAGAGCTATTTTGCGACAGAGAAACACCAAGCACAAAAGAAATTGGTAGGTGGTCTATATCACTTTCTGTTTCATGTACAGAAACAATAGAAACGGATAGACTGGGAGACCAAGAACGTGATCTATATTGGTATGGCTCCCAGAATTATGGATGTAAGAAAACGGACGATTCTTATCCACTAGCTTAAACTCAGACAAAGACTCGAAAACCATATCAGAGCGAAGGTTTGAATTCAATAAATCAGCATTAAAGTCTCCGGCGACAACAAATTGGGAACCGAGAGATGATGCGGATTATGTCACTTTCTTCAAAACAGTACAGGTCTTGGCAAACTTATTCAGTGACTGCAACGATTTACGATCACAATTAAAGTACACATTAACAAGTACTAGAATTCAATTCGCACGGCCAAGAGATTTTCGTCACTATGGAAGAGCGCAGGCATCGCGGACGAGATGGAGCTACGTTTCAGAATACAGGCGAGGCCTCCGGAAGGTCTACCAAAAGTAGACCGTGCAGCACTCACAAACGTAACATGCAGCACTCACAAACGTAACTTTGATAAGGTATAATTTCACAAAGTTACAATAGGTTTGCAAGAAAACAGTTTCTGTGTTTACCCATCACTGTAGGCTCTGTGTAATCTTCTTGCCTCAGCTCCACCTTTATTTCCCTCCGTTTCTCCCCCACAGTTGTAGGATCCAGCTCTGCCTTTCAATGGAACACCTGAGCCTCGTCCTCCTGCCAATTATGAATTGCCATTCACATCTAATATACTGCTTGAAAGTTACGCAACCTCACGATTCCGGAAACCCCCTCCCTCCACTCCTCCCAGGGTGGTCGGATCACCTAAGTGATGAATAATTGTACGTCAATCTAGTCAGATCCCTCATACGCTTGGCAAGTTTCGTTATCCTAGCATACCTGGAAATGCCTTAACTTGAATCAACGGGCTGACCGACAGACTTACCGGTTGACTGGTGGACTTCCTGCTAAATTCCTGGCGATGAAGTGATCAAAAGTGGAGATAAAAGGTTCTGGTCTGCTTAGTAAAGCTTTGTAGATGTTCTTAGTTCACAAGTCGACTGATTTCTCCTTACTTTGAATTTTGTTCAATTTCGATCCGCCGAAATTGGCGAGTACATTCTAAAAAGAAAAGCTCTACATTATGGATATAAGTAGATGATAATTTCAAGATATTCAGGTAAATATCAAACAGCATACCCCACAAAAATGCCATAATCCAAAGTACACTATTCTTTCTGTTCACCCAAATAATATATAGTACAATATTCTTTCTGTTCACCCAAATAGGCTAGAATAGCCTATACGATGAAAATGCCTTACTTCGTATCTCCTCTATCCATATAATCAGGGTCGTATCCAGGGAGGGGGGGGTTAGGGGGTTTACCCCCCCCCCCCCGCCCCGAAACAGACAAAAATAATCATTTTTATAGGCTTTTCCTTCAGATCTATGTGTTTTTTTTTTTTCAGAGCCGCCGGCAAACCCCCCCCCCCACCCCCATCCGAAAGGTAAACCCAGCGCCCGAAATGAATTCCTGGATACGGTCCTGCATATAATCGATTTTCATTAAAAGATTTTTTCTTTCGGGTTTGAGGTACCTCTAACTGCTTGTATGTTTATGCTGGAGTCCGCTGTCAACTGGAAAAATCGATTGCCGAAACATAAATCTGTTTTGGGTCAGACGCAACAGTGGGCTTTCTGCAGAAAGTAGCCCATAAATCTGAAACTCAACATTACGTGAGCTTCGCTCCAACAGCGATTGAAACGCACGTTTTTTTTTTTAATTAAACTTCCTCTTCTCGATATAAACTTTATCTTGTCGGACCATTAGTGTATACTCAGAACGTCACCACTAGAGCCCAAGATGAAAAAACAAAAATGCCTTAGCGGAGCCAAAATATTTCAGTGTAATCAAAGATAGAAGAATAAATTTGGTTTTCTGCTAAACTTCAGTTTTACGTTCATAGGTTAAACCGAAAAAGGAACTCTACTTTGCTTGTGCTTTGATCCTGAATTAACAAAAACTCAGACCACGGGGACGCAATTGAAACTTCTGTGAGAATCATAAAATTGAAAACTCGAGCTAAGTTTTCCGCTATTCAAAGTATCACCTAAATTGACCGATTTTCTAGAATAGGGCCGATCGTACTGTCAAAAGAATTTGTCTCTTTTCAGCTGTGGTTTTTTAATGTAGCGGGTATGAACTAAATTTAGAGTTGCGTTTTTATTATCTAGTTTCGGTGTAGTTCAAAGTATTTTTTGTTCAGTTTATTATGAAAGTACAGTATGGGTACCATCCATTACACATACTGTAATTTCACAACTGAAACAAAAGTATGTCAAACTACGATGAAACTACAACGTCCAAAAAAAACGCACCTTAGGGTTCACTCCAGCTCCTCCTCTTAACTACTTCGGAGTAACTACGTGGGACGTCACAAATTAACCACTACCTGGAACGGTCAAACTTGCTTCGGGACGAGATAATGCTTTTTTCTTGAATGCAAGAAGAGATGGGGATGGGGACTGCATGGGGAAGGATAATAAAAAAAAATTGTTAGTTTTTGCTGCAAAAGAACGGCTTGATAATTATTTTGAAACAGATTCTTCAAGTAAAGGAGAAGGGGAGCTAATGCTTCAGGCTTTTTAATGGAGCCATGACACTGACTATGCCCGTTAATTCTTTGTCTCTATTCCTACTGTATTTTTGGTCGCTAAATTCCTTATTTTCACATAACGTGATTGTTTTCTAGCCGGAATCGCAACAGTCTTTTCTATTCCCAGGCAAATGTTTTAGCATAACATTTAGTCCTTGTCAGGAATGGAACTTCCAAAATTCTAGAATCTGTAACACAATGATGCCAAAGTAGGTTAACAAGGTCCATTAAATCAATTTTCAGTTTCTTCTCATACAATGTATACAATAACAGTAATAACAATAGTATTACTAAGCAACAGAAAGGCTTTCGTCTCGAAATAACTCTTAGGAATTTCATCTGTAATTTTATTTAAGTTTAATTGCCATCTGAGTTACAGGCACTTGAAATTCCTTCCTGCCGCAGTCCCAATATCCGATCAACCGTCAACGAGGACCGTTGACCCTTGGTCTAGAAAGAATTTTGTTTGTGTCTTTGCGTTAATCATCGCTTTTTATTTGAAGAGAAGCTAAAGGCTAAGTAGAACTGAAACACAAACATACTGTCTGTTTACTGTAGCAATTACACCTTGTCTCACTTTGCTGCTCCGAGTTCACATCTCAAGACAGCTCTTTGAAAGTGAGAGTTAATAAAGATGGTCGGCTACTACCTTTATAAAAAGTTACTTCGATGTAACGCTCTTCCTTGTGCTTCCCGTAACTTTTTGACAAGCTGCAACGATGAAAGTGACTGAAAAGTAACAAACTTCCAGGCCGAGCTGGAACGATCCCTTATTATCATTATCGATTGTTTCCAGTAGGCCTACCAAGGGGGTTGCTTCACCGCCTTTCGCAAGAGGCCTTAAAAAGCGTAACCTTGTCATGTGACTAGTCTAAAAGGAGCCTAACCTTCCTTATCGAAATCCAGTATTCCAATCCAACAAGTTTATTTTTCACACTTCATGTCCTTAATCTTTCCTCACGATAACCATCACAAAATAGTTTGAGATCAACCCAACTGGGCCGAAACAAACCAGCCAAAGACGTTTGAAAAACACACCAGATCCACATTAGATTTGCAACCTACCCTCATACAGGGTTGGATTTTGCGCCCCCAACCCACGTCCCTGCTTGCTCGTCACTGAGACTAACGTAGCTCAAACAGGGCTGCCCAATCATTAACAGGGGTTTTACCTTAATCAAAACAGGACTCCTGCCTCAGAAGAAAACCATCAGAACAGGGACCCTTCCCTTCCTCGTTTTTCATCCCTCCCCTTTTCCCTGCTTAGTTGGTGAAGCTGAAGATCTTGCCCAACGGCAAAATACTAATCCAGAACCACCACGTCAAAGTTAGTGTTGACAGACGACCCGCAAACATACTGAATTCGGATTTCGGACCCATCACATCTGGAGTTATGGTGAGCAGACGACGCTTAAATAGGATGGGCTGAAGAGTTATTGGCCAATAGCCCAGCCAATCGGAGTAAATATGACTACAGTAAGCTTACTTGTAATCGGTCAAAAAATGCGCGACATTGGCTCAGTAAAATGATAAGGAAAACAAATATGAAAAAAAAACACGATAGCAAAAGAAAGACGCAAGTGAATGAAAGACGCAACAAATAAGCCACTGTATCGTTCATATTTCTGTATCACGAACACTGGTAACTGTCAACCCTATAGCTGTTAAAGAACCCCGAGCCCTTAGGTTGCCTATGCTTAGAAGCGTTGAGCGTTGGGAAATACTCAACTATTCTGAAGCGTATAGGTCATTTTTCTTTGGTGGTTCGGTTAAACCTTTGGTCATGATAATGTTTCTTTCCTTCCAAATCATTTGGCTTGGCACTTTTTCAGTATAGGCTCTGTCTCATCGCTACTCTTGTTTTGTTTTTCTCCGTTACCACTGTTTCAGGACTATTGCACATAACTTCCTGTTACAGGGCTGATTTTGAAAACCGCAGAACTCAAGAAGCTAAACGAAAATCAAGTTTTCAAGGAGGATGTGGTACGAAATAAGAATAAAAGCCAGGCCTTTTCTCGATCGATAGATAATTATTAATGAAGATAGAAATGTCAAATACTTTTATCGATCATGAATTGCCTAACTCTCCCACTCAATTTGATATAATCGAAACGGCAAAATCGTACAAAACCATAGAGCTTTCACGACCCGCCATTACTAGACACCCACTCACGATACCACAGAGAGCTCACTTATCGCTCAAGAGAAAAACGAGTTTCACCTGTTCAACAGGGTAGGCGAAAAGGCAGGATCCATGATCTAATGTTCTTCTTTTTCTTTTTCAAGACGACATAACAACTGTTATTACTGTCTTCTTCTGATTCAATTCCGCTTCTTTTCCTTCTTCCGAAACAAATTTCGAAGTTCGGAGCCTGGCTTTAGCAATGTTAACATCATTGTTAAGCAAGGATCCAACTTATTAATATTAATGTACTTTATTTCCTTAATAGCCTGTATTATACCGCTAGCACTGGATCGTCATTCACACAAATAACGTATGACAATTACATAAGTAGACATTTCATCTACACGTATAACTTGAAAATATAATTTGACTTAACTTCATCTACACGTACAACTTGAAAATATAATTTGAATTAACTAGGATTAAAATATTGGACAAAATAGGGTACAAAAGATTTCAGGTAACGATCTGTCGAGTTTATGGGTGGTCTTTCTAGACCACCATGCATATGGTGGTCTATATGATATGATATTTGATATTTATTGCAAAAAGCCAACTGGCCATAGCAGTTGGCTGCTATGTTATTATGCATGCTTTGGCCTGTGTGACGAAGGAGACTCCAAATTTTGGCAGAGGATTTAGCACAAATTACACCACCATAAAACTATCGCAAAACAATTAACTTTCATTTATATTCTGTGTTCGTCAGAAACAAATCGGGATCGACTAAAAAGAGCCACAGCATTACGCAGGAGGCACGAGTAATAAAAAGAATTAGCAGGCAGTAAAAGTAGACAAGTAAGTGAGAGTTCGTAACTCTGGAGCGTAAAAGAAGGCACTTTAGACCATTTTCCCTGCCCCTCACTCTGAAACCCGAAAGGGCCCATTTAGTTTTGTGCCTCTTTCTAGTACTAGTGCCTCCTACACTATATCGTGCATAGCCATGCCTTTTTTTTTATTCAATCCCGAAACAAATCTGAATCTATCAGGCCCTGTCGGCCCTATAGCTTCTCAAAAAGAAAAGGATAGAATGGCAAATGTATTCATTTAATTACATTTTGTCAATGCCATCCATCTCATTGGTTCTCTTGAGTAAGGGGTAATTTTTAATTTGCGGTAACTCGGATACATATTCCCTTGAATGGGAGGTTGCAACAGGGAGATAGATGATCAGATAAATCGTTACGTACGTGATTTGTAGGCTACAGGGATAGTTGCTCTGCTACAGGAGTAACTTTAGCTATAGTGAGTTTTGTCATAGTCTTGCAAGAATAGCTAACTTAGCCTAGTTAGTTTCAAGCCAGCTTTGGCCAGCTGCCAGCGAACCGAGAGAGATTTAGGAACCTAAAAGACATTATGTATATCCAAAGATCCATGAACAGCCACAATTTCGATGTCCAAATTTTAACATTATCAGGTTGCTAGTTCTTCAAATACGCTGTCTTTGCTTGAAACCAGTTCTACCCTCCCTTTCCTGACGACAGTGACTATTGTATTAGAAAGGTGTCACAATAGTATGACAAAAAGCACATTTATTCGCTTTCTCCAGTTGTTTGTAGCCGAGCCTCTAGCCTGTGTTTCACCTGATTCTTTTCGTCCGGATCGGCGAAACGATGATTCGTGATTTTCTCCAGTGTTGCCAGATGGTGCACATTTGCGCCATTTGGGCAGTTTTTTCGAGTTTTTCAGGTCTGCGCATTGCGTCATTTTTGCTCATTTTCATAAATCTCGGCGCAAATTGGTCGCTTTTTTCTATCCACATATCCTAAAAGTTAAGACTACTGATATGAATTTGGAAATACCACTTAGTCATTTTGTATCTAGAGCTCGAGGAAAACCCCGAAGTCGCTCAGGTTTAATTTTTTGTGGCAGCGCGCTGCTATTTTGCTCCATTTTCCGGCCTTTTCAACTAAAATTATGAAAGTTTGGAGCCATGACTTGGACCATTTTCGTGCCTGAATAGGCTGTTTATGTAGATGATTAGTGTTCAAATGTTGGCTGAGTGACCGGAACGGTAGCCTATCAACACAATTTTGGCTATTCTGGTATAATTAAGATTAGTGTAATTAATCGGGCTGTTTAAGATGTATTGCTACCAGTTTTTTTTAGCTAGCTTTCGTTGTTGTCGTTATCGTTAGAGTTCGGCTATTCTGGTACAATTAAGATTAGTGCATTTAAGATTAGGCTGTTTAAGACGTATTGCTACCAGTTTTTATAGCTAGCTTTCGTTTTTGTCGTTATCGTTGTACGTTGTACGAACGTTGTACTAACAGGTCGTCCTGTAATCTGGAGGCTTGTTACAAGAGAATCTTTAGACGTCTGATTCGTCTGCCGGCTCGAGAAAGCTTAAGTCAGGCATTTGTCCAAAACCATTGCTGCAGTTTTGCTGAACTTGCTCGTAAAGCCCGGTCATCTCTGGTTGTAAGGTTATGGCAGTCGGAGAACTATCTGACCATCCTGGCAGCAAACACCATTTTCCACAATCTACCAGTTTGGAGGCATCTGCTGGAGATACATTGATGTTGTACCATAGAGTTTTTTTGTTTTTTTTTTTTGTATGTTAGTTTATGGCGAATATTGAATTAAAAAGTTAATAATAATAATACAGCATCATCTCGCCGTTTCATTCAGACTCGTGCTGCGGAGTCCCTGCATTTTCACTCGTTCTAGGGACTAGAGACAGTTTCACGGGTCCCAACCGACGGCGATTCCTCCAGTTATCTTCACTAGAAAATAACCTCTTTTGGGTTTGGTTTGGAGTCCATTTGCTGGTGTCATTGCTTTACAAAACAAGAGCTACGAGCTCATAGTGAACAAGACCAAAGGTTTTGATGGGATCCCAAAAATCCAACATTTGATTCAAACAACTGGGTCATGTCTTCGCCATCCAGTCTTCGTCAGATTCCTTGAATATTTTTCCTATTCAAATAAAGCTCAAAAATGGATTCAGCATGTCTCCTTGCCCCAGTACCGAATCTCCGATTTCAACTATTCAACTATCTCAAAATTTTCAAAAAATATATTTTTTGTTTGCCCCTTAATTTGAAACCCCTCCCTCATCCTTAAATATAGGGCTACAGAGCCCATCTTCGAATTTGACCCAACGGATCCTCCTCGATCCCCTCGAGAGTTATCGTGCGAACAGACGGACAACTTTTGCGATGTCATAGGTATCCCTCCACGCACGTTTTGCGATCCCAAAAATTAAGCAGAAAGACTGTGAGATACCTTTGATGTGTCTTTGAGTATATCTACGCACAATATCCGACCATGGGGATTAGTTGAGGAGAACATAAAAGGTATCTGACGGTCTTTCTGATTTTTTTTTTTGCTCTCAAAAGACAAAGTGCAAACAATGGATGTATTCCCACCGAAAAAGAACGGCGGCTCACTGCCGCCAATTAAATGGTGTTAACCATGGTGCGCCATTTCAAAAACGGCGGCGGCGCGCCTAAACTTTTTGGTGGAGGTGTGCGGTTAAAGGGCGTGGCTTTGGGTTCTAGCTGCACCTAAGCGATATTGCGATTGATCGATAGCGATGGATCTATGTGGACAGATTTGTGAATCTATTCATGATAGTTTTGTGGAACTGATAATGTCGACCCCAAGGGTCTGCTTTCTTTTCGAGTTTCCCGTCAGCCGTTCAGCAAGAATTTAAGCTGTATCGGTCAAAGCCAAATCGAGTTGTTGGCATGTATATAGTTATGATAAGATAGTGTCGAGGAACTGGTAATCTCAACCCACAAGTTCTACTTAGTTTTTTTACCCAGTCCACGCGTTAAAACGGATTTCCAAAACAAATTTTTGACGATTATAATTTTGAAATATTGCCTACACGATTGGAATGCATTACCTGAGGAAACTGTTGTGCCTGAAAATTTAGATATCTTGAAAAAATTC
Source organism: Branchinecta lynchi (assembly GCA_023053575.1). Taxonomy (NCBI): domain Eukaryota; kingdom Metazoa; phylum Arthropoda; class Branchiopoda; order Anostraca; family Branchinectidae; genus Branchinecta; species Branchinecta lynchi. The sequence continues at coordinate 13,762,202 of JAKZAP010000015.1, forward strand.
ATTTTTATTTTATTTTATCTTAAGACTAATGCCAACCACGTTTGCCAAAATCAGCCCAAGTTCAGATTCAGGTTCTTTAATTTCTAAAACACTTCGTGACAATATATTTTGATAACTGGGGGCCGGCAGGGCTACGAGCTCGTTAGCTAGATAATATAAATGAGTCGTTCCTCTGTAAATACGCACACAAAAGAAAGAAAGACTCGTTCCATTCCGGACACTTACACACGCCATACCAATCTCTTCACAAGATAAAAAAAAGGTAATGACACTAAGTTGTGGCCTAAGCTGAAGGAACGCAACTTCTCACTAAGACACAATTAGTAATTAAGGTTTGGGTATTTCATCATATTTAATATCAGTATTCTGCCAATAGATGCGTTTTAGTGCAGTGTTCCTTGGGACAGTCCACTATTGCGAGCGCTTTAGCAGCTTTCGGCTTTTGTTTCTGGTTTTCCGTCTTTTGATTTTCAGTTTTCACCGTATTTTGTGGAGCTCATAACTCGTGAACCAGTATAAGTATCAAGTTCAAACTTGGTACACTTGAGGGTATTGGGTCCTAGTTGTGCCTTTCGGGGGTCACATCCCCCCACCCACCCCGTTCAAGCGCAACTGGGCCCAAATTGCCCAGAAGTAAAGTTCATTACCCGTGACAGGATCAATAGATATCAAGTTGAAACTTGGTAAGTTTGTGAGCATTGGGTCTCTTTTTGCTTTTTGCGGTCCCGCTTGGTTCAGCGGCAATTGGGGGCAAACGTCGGGGAAAGGAACGACGTTGACCCAGAAGATTGACAGCCTGAGAGGAGCCTTGCCGAGAAGGTCCTAAATATCGCTGACGAAGAATCGTAGCTGACGTATATTCGTTGTAAACATTGTTTGAATATAAATAGATCGAGCAAAAAAAGTAGAAAGGTCACTTGGCACAAGGATGGGTAGCATGTCTTTCACCCAAAGGTAGCACTTTGCCGCGCCGCAAGGACCCTCTAAGAACCCTAAGTAGGTCTACGTGTGGCTTGGAAAGCCGACGTGTTAGTTATATTATACAGTAACACTGGTTGACGTATAACATTATTTTTCTCAACGTTGTAACTGTGTTCTTCCTCCAATTTAACGTTTCTGGTAGAAGAGACACTTGTCTTGTTACTTGCTGAAAGAAAATATACAAGGATTAATATTACTTGTTTTGAATAGGATAGAGAAAGAGAAGGTTGCAGTGTTTCTGTAATAGGTTGTATCTAGTCATCCTGACCAGACCGGACCCCTAGTGAACTTGAACTTTAAACTGTGGTAGACTTTTCAGCTACTGAACAGTGAGTTTGTGTGTCAATCCTCTCCGGCTAACGCTTTCTCTTGTTTTGCTCATTAACTCCTTTTCCTTGCAGTTTTTGTATCTTGCGCAAACGTGATGCACAACCCCTCATAACACTTGAAAATCTACAGTAGTTGCCGAGTTATTAGTGTTGCTAGCATTTGGAACGTTTTTATTAGGCTAAATTTTTTCAAAAATTATTTTTCTCTTTTTGACCTCTTGTCTGGATCGTGGGTAACGAGTTCCCAGTCTGACAAGGTCTGAAACCATCTGACCCAATTGTCTGGTACCTCGCGTCGTCCAAAAGCAAGGGACAGACCAGTTAGTATTACTAGCACCCCTGTTTGGAAGTTAAGACAAGGAGAGACCACAAGCTGAGAGAGTGCAACAATGCTGCAAACAATTTGAGTCGGGCCCCTGTTTTACAACCTACCCATAGAGTAGAACCTACTTGATATGGTTTCGAGGGTGGTCCTTCCGTGTCTATCTCGATAAAAATAAACGTACACGCAGCTACTATTAACAAGAGTTTCCTTGTCAACAAGATGGTGAGTTAATGACTAATATGGTTACCATACGTGATGATGCTGATGATCTAGTATCATCCAGGGATCAAACAATGTCACAAAGACGATTAGAGACATAGTAAGTCATTTCCCGGCAACAACCTGAACTCATTGCCTAGATGGCATATGTGTTTACACTTTGGTTGGGAATGACAACAAAATTGGATGGGGCCCTTTGAGCCACAACACTGCTTCACCTGACTGTACAGGATTTTACGACTCCTTCAGAAGGTCTATTAAACCTCCCCCCACAAATTTCCATCCTGAAAGACAGGCAGATGACACGACCATGACGCTACTTGGCAAAGAAGCTTTTAGGACTAACAAATATTTGCAGAGGGCTCCCACCTCTGGCCACTCAATAGTAGTCGCATCAGCACCTGTAGCCTCCTAGAACAACAACTGTAGTAACAACATCTGTTCACTTCATCCGAAGTGACATTTCAAGGACAGAGTGTCAAACCTCAATGGTCACTGCACCTAGCAGTCCTAACATGTTCGTGTTGAATGTTTAACAAGTATAATAAGCAAAGCATGCTGATCAGCAGAATTATAAGCAGCAATATTTCAGCAGGATGTCGAGCAACAGCATTTTAAGCAAACAAGTAGTAAATTTGGACAACAGTAGTAAGATTGGATGCTTCAGGCACAATCAGAGCACAATCTATTCAGCTTCTTTTCGATCTCAGCAATGGTGACAATTTCTGAGTATTAAAATATTAGCCTATGAGCGTGTTCCAACCTTCGAACAACAGTAACTATTAGTTACTATTTTCGTTCCAACCTCGTCAAAGGTTGCTACGCTGACCATTCCAAACACTTAAAAAAAGATAAAAAAGATGAGATCATGTTATTTTAAATACAAAGCACCTGCTCCACTTGTCGAAATTATGCCATAACCATACTTTGACGGAGAAGTTCAAAATTCGAGATGCAAGTGTTACTCTTTTGGATGTTTCTTCGTCGCTATACAAATCATTGACAACAGAACCCAACCAGCGCACGACCTTCTACACTGCTTCCTGGTCAACGATTGAAATTAAGTGTCTTTTTGTGTATGTTTATGTGTTTTATTTATTTTCTTCATTTACTCCGCTTTCTGAAAACGGCGGGTTATAAATAAATTACTTACTTACTTACTTACTTACTTCGAAGTAGTGAGTAATAGTAACTACTCACTTACCGTGCTCGGGAGCATAGTAAGCGTGGTAACTACGCATCTCTATAACGTGATTGGTCGGATTCGCCCTGGCATGATATCTGCTGGAAAACAGAAAAATTGTTCCAGCCTTGACGGCAAAAAGGCAGAGCTCGTGACGTCATGCGTAGTAACTACGGTAAGTAGGGTGGGACACGCTCTATATACATGTTCAACTTCGAGCAAAATGCCATACTAAAAGAATGGCTCAAGGATGGCCCAAAGATGAGCCGGTTGCAAAGCTTCCGCCCTTTTTGAATAGCAGGACCGATGCTGCATACACTGCTCTGCCTATGAGAGACCTGAAATACTATAAGAAGCTGAGATAAGGGCTATCCTGGAATGGGTCTTCCTCTGCTTGAGTGTCAAAGAAACCTCTGCTTTAACTACTACTACTGATACGTCCTTATTGCTTGCATGTGCAATTTAATGAAATGTACTGAAAAGAATAAATATATCAATAAATAATCCAAGAAACAATGGTCACAGGTAAATGGCATCAATTTTTTACAGAACCACTTAATCTTGAAAATTCTCGCATTAACCTTCTTTTGCCTATTAGTTTCCGCATAAAATCATCCATGTCCTGCATCTTCTTTGGCTCGGTTCGAAGCTGAGACGCGAAGCTTCTTTTGCCGAAGCTACCAAATGAGAAAAGCGAAATAAAGAGATTGACAATAACAGAAAATAAGATGAATGGAGCAAAGACAATATACTGCAGAACTTGATAGAAGACATTCTGGAAACTGTTGGCAACAGATGTCTCTAAAAGAAAAGAAAACAAAGTTAGCGTGTAAAGGGGATAAAGGAGAAGGAATAAGGTTCCAAAATACAGGAGCTACAGGAGCATTAAAAACAGGAACAGAAGGAATCAAATTCTCCTCGGGCAAGACATTTGTCTTTCAGTTTCACACTGATAGCTTGTCAATCTCACCCCCCTAATGTGCCCCCTTTTCCTTCAACCGCGATGTGCACCCTTTTCCTTCAACCGCGAACAGAAGGATTTACTTATTGACACTGAAATGGACACTCAGGTCTTTCGTCTTCTCCTTGACCGGATGAATTTTTTTTAGCCTGTGTAGTTGTATGATAATTGTACGAAAACGTTGCATGGATTAATATGTAATAGCAAAGAATACCATCATTTAATGTGCCTAAGACTAGGCCAGTAGTAAGCGGTAGTAACCAGGAGCATCCGGCCTTGCTTTAGTAGCATCCAGTCTTGCTAATAGTAGTATACAGTGGGTAACAGTTAAACTGTATTCTATTAAAACCTACAACTCCGTATAACTAATTCTTGATAATTTTTCGTCGGGGAGGCTCTGCCATTCAACCCCATTGTTACCGGTTTTCCGACATTTGAATCCATGGCTTCTAACTTTAATCCAAAATGTTTCTAGGCTAATGAAATCACGGCTTTTAAGGTTAGATGGTTTGAAGTTCCGCATCTAAAAAGAAAAGTTAACAGGATCTTGTAAGATATATGGACTCTTCAATGAACAACGGTAACGCAGAACAACATTTCTGTGTGGGCAAAGGTACATGCTTCTTTGAGCGTTGAAGAAGCATATGATGAGGGACTAAAAATCGTCGCCATTAAGGGGTCAAGCGACTTTTTCAAAAGACTGAGGAGGATAAAAAACCTTTTAAAATCAATTTTACAACCGATCTTGGTGTATACATTGCTAAAAGGAGACGTCCCATCCTAAAATCGAGCTTCAACCTCGCCAAGAAGGGCCAAATACAGCTCTAATAACATTCAGCCGACGTATCACTTTAGCACTGTAATTATGATTCGCCGTCGGCTTGGGTTGAAAAAATATTTACTCACAAAGTACGATCTTGATGATTTGTGTGTTGAATAACAGCTTTCTTTACAGCGGAGAAATTTTTTGTTTTTTCGACGTACTACTGACTTGGACCGTTCTCGTGGTGGTTAGATTTCTTGAGCAACTCAAGTATATCGAGAACGGCTTATCGTTGGGGTCTCAGAAATGTACAGTAGATGCAATAGATAAGATCAAAGAGCTAAGAAAAGTCGTTTGACCCCTTAATGCATACCAGCAACGAAATATTCCGGCAGAATACCGAGTGCAAAAAGTAATTTAAATAAGCTAAAGACAAACCAAAGCCATTCATATTTTTGGCACTCGCCTTCCGGCCAAATGCCATTTATCGATAATTTTTCCGTTCGGTCGGTCCTGTCGGTCGGTCCGTCGGTCGGTCAGTCCGGTATTGTGAGCTATAGTACTTCCGGTTGTGTTGGAGCAATGAAACTTGGCAGGCATATTAGGGACCCAACCAATTGACTTGGAAATAGTCAGTTCCGCCATCCGATCATCGTGGGGGGAGTGGAGGGAATCGGAATCCTGAATCTTGACTTATAAATAACTTTCGAACCGGTGATCAGAACCTAATGAAACTTGACATTTCCAAAGACCAGATGTCCCATATCAAGTCGGAACCGGATCCAATGAATGTGGGGGGGGGGGGGAGAGGACCGGAAATCGTGACATACTCAGAGTCGAGTGATCGGGATGAAACTTGGCGGGAAGAACAAGTACAAGCCATAAATACATCAGTGACACAACCGGACCGGATTTGGGCACCGGGGGCAGTTGGGGGGGGGGGGGAATTCCAGTAATCAGATTTAAGGTACTTCCAGATGTGCTAGGACGACGAAAATTGGCTGAGAAATTGCAGACTTGACAAGACTGGCTTTGAAATTGTCATTTCATAGAACCGACCATCCCTTAAAGTACTGATCTTAACCGGAAAATATAAGAAACACTTTTATGCAAAATTTACATTTTTATGATCGCCATGGCCCGTTATCATTTTTTCCTAAAAGGTTTTGCTTAGAAATCGATTTCTAGCTCTCTTAAAGTACGCACCTTAACCGCATAGTAAGACAAATACTTGTGTACCAAACGATACATTTCATGATCCCTGAGGACCCGTGATGTTTGTACCACAAGGGTTTTACTCAAACTGAATTTCTAGTACCCTTACAGTGTGCATATTAATCGAAAAGTGAAAAAAATACTTTTGACCAAACGATACATTTCATAGTGCCCGAGGGCCCATGATGTTTGTGCAGCAAGGGTTTTGCCTAAAATGAATTTCTAGTACCCTTAAAGTGCGCATTTTAACCGAAAAGTGAACAAATTAATTTTGACCAAATGACATGTATTCGTGATCCCCAAGCTCCCATGATCATTTTTGCCTCAAGGGTGCTGCTTACAAGTGGATTGCTTAATACTGTTCACAAAACGATACAGTCTCGTGATTTCCAAAGGCCCGTGATTATTCTTATCTTATCGGTTCAAATTGGCAAATTCCTACTTTCATCCTCTGACCCATGCTCATATGGCAAGGGCCATATGAGCATGTAGCTCTTTCTTAACCTTCTGCTCCGTTTTGCTCGGTTGCTTTTGCACCCTGAAACCGTAAGGAAGTACAACAACTCTGCATAGCTTTCCGTGTAGCTGAAAGCAACAACAAAAGAAACAGCTTTGAGTCAGAAGAAATCCAAAACATTTGGTTCTTACTAAATATTATTTTTAATTTATCATTCCCATTTGGTTGTTCTAGAGGCGAAAAACAATACTTAGTTCCTCCAAAATTCATAGATAAAAGTGTCGAAAGAAACATAAATCTATAGTACCGAGCCGTCATAGATCTAGAAGGCTTGACTTAAATTAAGAAACACATGGCTGTCTCCCAATACGTTAGTAATTGTTGGCGTTAACTAAGTACTCAAAGAAGATCAACAATTTTAAAGTGTAACCGAAAAGGGGTGAGACGGGACAATCTCGCTACCCATCACTTATTCACTTAAAGAGGCGAAGACCCGATGAAAATGCGTTACTTCGTTGTTCCGCTATTCACGAATAAACGATTTTCAAATAGTGGAATTTGTCGGATTTGTGGTACCTCTATGTGCGTGTACCTGTGCTTGACGAAAGCGATTTACGAAAAATAAGTGTTCAGGCATGAGCTACCTTCCGCGAGCTCATCACTGGCCACTGAAAAGCCGCGTTTGTATTGAGATTCAAATTTTCCGCATCATAGTAGAATTTTGCATTGTGAGCACGGCCGTAGATTTGGAACATCATACTAGAGCAAACAGTCAAAAAACAAACATCCATAACACAAGCGAAATAATGCAGTACGTTCAGTTAAATGGTACAGTAATAAGTTGTTTTTTCAGTTAAAAAGCAGTGCCAGTTTCCTCTGTTCTTATGACTTTGATATACCTGACCTACACCATGACGCACCTTTATAGTTTCCATTGAAAAATATATATTGTTATGGTCCTTGGGCTTTCAAGGCAAATAAATATCATATCATATCATATCATATGTTGCCCTCACACGACTTATGCAAAATAACATTTGAATAGAGCTGTCCTTCTACAGAAAGTACCTAAGAAAGGAAGCTGGAGCTCGAAATGTATTCCCCTTAGAACCTTTATCGATCGAATACACCGTATACTAAACCGTAAGTGGAAAATTTCTCGCATTAAACCATAAGCAGTAATCTTCTACCGTCCATATCTGCCGATTCGGGGGCGGGGGGTCACCGGGGAAGGAGGAGGGCGGGTGGTTTGGTACCTGTGTAAGGGTCACCGGGTTTTTTTGGTAATGGGGGGGGGGGAGATAGCCTAGACCCATCGCAGTTATATATTGCAAAAGAAACCCAGTATACAGTCTACAGTACACGAGATTATAAGTTGCCCTACAGGGGCGAGGAAACCAAAAGTGGTAGTCATTGCAGTGTTTCTGACTATCAGAACAAAATTTCCTCTCTTGAAAAACTGTCCGCATATTCATTTCCCTTTTTCAAAGAAGAAGTTGACAGGTCTAGGTAAAGCCATATTGGCAAAAGAAAGTATTGTACTGGCTGATCAACTTCAAACTCTGATCTAAAGACATGGAACTTACTTTTGCAAGTTCCGCTTTCGAATGAATAGCCTTGTGAACAGGAGCAAGCGTACGACCCGTAGTTATTAAGACATCCGGCGCCGTTATCTCCACTGCTTGAACACGGTTTGCTGGATGCACACTCGTCAATGTCTAAAAAGAAATGAAGTTGGATGATGCAGAAAACATATGATATAGACAATGTAGTAGTATGACAGATCTTAACCCTGTTTTTGCTGTCCAGCAGTTTCCTTCTGAATACCACAAATTATCTGTTCGTTGAACATATTTCAAATTTGCTAAATCTCTATTTAGTTACCGGGTCACCGCCTTGTACCTGAATTAGTTCCTTGCGTCCACCTTCGTGGCGGATAAACGGCTCCACAATTTTTGTTCTTTTGCATGAGCGTTATCCCGATGGAAATTTTATAGCCTGCGTACAGGAGTGAGTGCTGCGTGAAGCCGCCACCCTAAACTCCTATTTTTGGGAAATGACTTAGGGAAAAAGAGTAAAGGTTGAGATAAAATTCAGTGGAGTATCCTGAAAGGAAGCTTAGAACCTTCACTTTCTGCTGGTACCATAGTTTACTTGTAATTGTTCAAGACTAAGCTGGAGAACACGAAAGAATATATGCACCCAAGTGATCATGAAGTTGCCCACTTTGCTGAAAATAGTATTTTGCTACATGGTGAAGTTAGAGGCCAGCTGTTTTGTCAGAGAGGTTCCTTGACCTTTTGAAAATAACAAAATTTGCTGTTTGCTTGGAATTTGCATGATTTTTCTGGGGGTGGCAGCTTCATGATCCAAGGTGGCAGGATCATGTACCATGGCCAATTGGGGGGTGGGCGGTGCCATAGTAAGGGCAGCTTCATGCAACACTCCTGTAGTTGTATGATAGTTGTGCGAAAAAGTTGCATTTGTTGATCTTTAATGGTAAAGAATACTATCGTTTAATGTGCCTCGGACTGGGCTAATCGCAGTAGTATCCAGTAGCATCCTGTCTTGCTAAAAGTGGCATGCAGTAGAATGCAGCAACACGGTAGCTTTGACATAGAAGCATGTAGTAGCATCAGTTCGTACTGCATACTACTTTTTCGTACAACTACTACTATTTTGACATAAACGTTTCATCGGGATGTCACTCTTGGTCAGCATTGTTTCTTTAATGTTTGTTTATTGAATTATTTATCGCTTCTTTTTTTTCATTTTTTTAACAATCTTTACGCAAAACTTAGGTAATTTTTTCGCTTTTTGCTCAACCTGGTTGGCTTTTCGTTCAACTGAGGGACAGGCTAGATACTAATCATAACAGTTGCGATTTTGTAGATACCACGGTATCTGTTACCACGGTAACTGAATCTGCAATTAGTCGTTTTTGCAGTTATAGTGGTACGAGATACACGGTCGCTCTGCAAAACGACTATTGCCGAAATTGCATTCTTCAAGTCATCCCCAAAGAAAAACGGATATCCAGTTACATTACTTCTTTCTCACCAATTTGACAAAATTTGATAAAACTGAGATGACTTTTCAGATACCACGAATAGACGGTCGGACCGTGGTATCTGAATATCAGATACTACGATAATCGGTCATTGCAGGTACCACGATAACTGCAAAAAAAACCTTTAGCCCGTGGTAACAGATACCATGGTATCTCAAAACCGCTCTTTGCATGCTGGCGTCAGCTGAACCCAGATCGTTCAAAATGGGTCAAAGTCCAGGGCTCTCTCATTGCTGCTCTTCTCTGAGATCAACTTGCTGATCATCTTATAAATCAGAGTGTACCAGTACTTCGAACAAAGGGATTCGACTACGGCTGGGCTACAGAGGAGTAGATGAATGAATGGGACAGCGAAGATTTCTACTCCAGTCGATTGACACAGCCAACCAACTAAACACCTCTACGAAATCAACATGCCACAGTCTTCACTGGGGTGCAGCCAACGGTTGAACCAACTGACAACGCGACAGCTTGAGATAATACGATTTCATTAGCTGACTAGCGTAGGGACTGTCTGACAGACAACAGCCTTCACGTGGGTATCCACTTTGTCACATTACTAGGTTATAAAGTTGCTATCCTAGGAATTTTAAAGGTAGAGACTAGCAAAAGGTTGAGTTCCCAAGAGTTCCTCTTCAGTTCTCAAGTGTTGTTCTTGACAGTTATGAGAGTGCAATCATCGAAGACCGGTCATTCCTAAGAAAGCAGGCGATGAACAAGGTCGTCGAACGTTCGAAAATCGAGAGAGGCTTGTAACAGTGGTTTTACTCACCAGTACATTGTCCACCACTTAGCTGCAGCCCTGTTTCACAAGTGCATGAATAAGACCCAGCAGTGTTCGTGCAAGTCCCTCGAATGCCACAGGGGCTTCCGCTTGAGCATTCGTTGATATCTGTAAAAGAATAGCGACTTCACAAACAGTAACGGTAGACAAACGATTTTACGTGAAGGGCGGCTTTCCCGAGGAAATTAATTCTTTGGTTTTCTTGATGTCCCACCATGTGGGCCCTGAGCCTCGTTTTGGTTGCAATAGCGCTGCCGCATCGCTGCTGCAGCACTTCTTTGCTTTTGCACAGTATGCGTTTTGGATTCACTTTCTTCTTGCTTGAAGCGGCAGCGCTGCAGCACCTTGCAGAGAAGCACGGACTTGGTCTTTGAGCAAGTCTGTGATTCTTGAGAAGCGCTGCCGTCTTCCTCGGAAGCACTACAGTGCAAAAACGGATGTAGAAAGAATCAGTCCGGAATCGGCCGAGAAGTGGACCTGCAGCATGCAACAAAAACGAGGCTCTGGTCAGTCTCCAAGGCTCAGATATTGGAGTACTAGTTTCATGAATTTGATGGAAAATTACTTCCAGTTTAGTTTTCACGGCTAAAGTCTCCTGCCTAATATTCCGTTTCTCCGGAAATATCAGTTACACTAGGCTTTAAATTTTAACCGAATAGGGCTAAGATTAAACAGTATGGTGACAAAACTTATTCACTTAAGTATTCCTGAAAACCTGATAAAAATGCATTACTTTGTTGTTTGTTATCTTGAATCGATTTCATAGAATGAACTTATTCTTTCGGATTTGTGGTACCTTTGTGTGCTTGCCCCTCTATGCTTGAAATATCTACCAACTAGAAATGTAAGCCATTGCCGAAAAATAAAATAAAAGTATCGGATTCGTTGCAAGACATATCTTAAAATCAGTTTCCTACTTTTCTAAGGGCGTAACTGCTCTGACGTCGCATCTTTAGCCATGTAAATGAAAGCCTTTTTTTAGTTACAATTCTCCGGTTCTGGAAGATTTTTTTGTCTCATGTACGCAGCGGACAATCTAAACGTTATTACTAGAGCCACGGTTGGAAAAATACAAAATCCATCAGATAAGTAGTGGATTCAATTATCAGATGTAAAAATTAGCTGCCTTTTCAGTTAAACTTTAAGAACCGAAAACCTATCGTAAAAGCGTCATTGATCTGAAAGAAAGAAAGATGGCTTGAAAAGGGTGATTCGAGCTCGCAATGAGAGGGCGCGAAAAGATGGGAGGTTAGGGTAAGGAAGCGACAGTAAAAGAGTTGTATTTGTTAAGAGTTAAAAAGAGCATGAAGTTGGGAGAAAAGTCTTGTTTGGGTCTACGAACCCGGGAAGGTTCATTTTTCTTAACCACTTTCTCTAGATTAACCCTGTTTTGCTTTTCTTTCTTTTTACTTTCTTTCGAAGTTTTAATGGGCGACAAGTTTAGAGTGTAAATTACTTTCTTATTGAAATTTAAGTTTTACCCCGACTAAACAAACAAAATCAAATCCCTATCAAACTTGGACGGTCAAGTTTCTGACAGTCATTGTTGTAGCTTGAGCCTGAAAAGGACCTCCTAGGGGAGGAGTCAAGTGATGACAAGTGAAAGGTTTTGTTGGCCTCGCCTTAGAGGAGCAGCCATACCATGAGACAGTGATGCCGAGAATGGATGAAGTATCGTTCGAATATAACGAGCGTGTACCACCCTATTTACTGCAGTAACTACGAATGACGTCACGAATTCTGGCTTCTTGGGGTCGAGAATGGAACACATTTTTCTATTATCAGCAAAATATCGCGCCGCGGGCTAATTCGACCAATCAGGTTCAAGATATTTATAGTTACCACGGTTACTACGCTCCCGAGCGTGGTAAGAAAATAGTTACTGTTAATTACTATTTCGAGAAGGCTGGAACGGTCAGCGTAGTAACTTCTCACGAGGCTGGAACGAAAATAGTAAATGATGGCTACTATTGTTAGAAGAGTGAAACACTCTCAGTATTTCAGCTGCCTTAGTCAAACAAAGCTATCATAGACAATCATAAGAACCAGGCTTCCATGCTAAGTAGTGGCAAAACTTTCGTCAAGCACGATCGGGAGATTGGAGAAAAATTGAAGGTTCATTTCGCACTACTTACCCGAACATACTGGATTGCTTCCACTTGTCCCAGTTTGACTGTAACCAGATTTACAGACGCAAGCGTTTGACACACAGTCTTGAGTTGTTGAGTCGCACGAACACGAACCAGAAGCAGAGGCCAGGAGCACTGTAAAAAAAATTACATTAATATTTCCTCTTTTTCACTTATCAACCATTTTACCTACTGTACAAGAAGCCCTCAAAAACACACCCGCATAGGCCTAAACCAAGATTCGGGGAAATTGTGTGAATGTTGGTTCAATCCCGAAGCTTTTTTTCCATATAGATCTTACAGCGTAGGTAAATTTAAGCTTCGCGGTCAAGAGGTCGAGTCTTCGATGTCTCTCACATATCTTGGACTTACTATCGGTAGAGACATGAAGTGATGGACTTATTAGCCAGTTTTCACTTAGAACACGCAAAGCATATGGAGTAATTGTACCGAGGAAATCGAAATATAATCGGCAGGTACTAGCCCTCCTCTATTCGTTTTTTTAAACCTCCAACTTCTAGCACTATCCCTTTTTGGCCCATATGTTCAGCGACTGATGAGAAATGTATCCGTTCAGTTTATTTTAAGTATGTTAAGAATTGACTGAAATTGCCACTTTGGATTAGAAACACCCATGCTGCGAGAAAATGCGCTATTGCAAATCCAAATCAGCAGATAAAAGATGAGCGTGGTCGTTTTGCGGAGAGCTTGGACATTACCCATAGTTATGTCTTGCTATGTTGTAATTTAGTTTTCTGTTTTATATATTTAGCTGATGCAGATCAGCTTTTCCTCTCCTCGTACTCTATTCAAGACGGTTTGTTTGTCAGATAATAAAAATGGCTAATAAAAATATCAACATCATCATCATAAGAAAACCAAATCAAACAAACCCGGAAAACCTCAACAACCCAGTTGAGCAGTAAAAACAGTGTACAAAAAGAAATGTAAGCAATAGCTTTTGCCTCCAGCAGTTCTTAAAGCTTAAGTGAAAAGCCAACTTTTGTCTGTATCATTTAACTGGAATACCCTGCATTATTAGGATTGTGTAAAGGGATTTATTTCATTTTTAACTATTTGCTGTTGTATGACGGTTAGAATATCTACGGCCGTCCTGACAAACAGGAATCTACTACGACGCGGAAAATGTGAATCTCAATACAATTGCGGCTTTTCAGCAAATTAACTTGCGGATTGTAGCTCACTGCGTGAACACTTACTTTTCGTAAATCGTTAAATCGCAATTTGTCAGGAAAAAAGGAACTTAGAAAAATCGTGCCTGCGCCGCTCACTTTATTTTATCAGGGCTAATACTGACCATACTACAGTAGCAGTTAAATTGAAGCCTATAGGGAAAAAAAGAAACGGGATTTAGAAAAAATTTCCGCCGGCCCTCGATTTAAGTTTGTCTTCGGTAGAATAAATAGAAGCTGCTACCGCAATCGTGCACATTGTCTAGCAGTCTTCGCAAAACGACGATTAGTAGCTGGCTAATCATCTGTCATGCCGCCCTTCACTCTTAATCTTAGTGCGTATTCTCAGTTTCTAAGATTCGGTAAATTTTTTGAAAAATTTGGTAAGACTTTGGCTCTGCCCCTCCCCTCCCCTCCACACTAATGAAAATGCACTTGCGACTCCCCTGGGTATGGAGGCAAAGTGAACTGATGTCCCAATCCCTAATTTATTTCTTACCCTTCTTACCCCAGTTTACTCTCTTAGGGGTAAATTAATAATAGTTTTCATTTACAGATTAAACTAAAGTCATTGCTTTGCTATAGGTTTTAGAAGTTATCTAGCGGCCAAATAATCACACACTAATTCTGAAATATATTCAGTAGCCCCCAAAACTACGTCTATGCCTTTTCTGCACCAGAAAAGGTCACCGTTCTATGACTTCGCACATTTATACACTAAGTAGTTCATCTGTGTAAATTAGTTATTCGTAAATTTTAAGAAAATTAGTTGATGGCTTATCGTACTTTAACTTCAGAAAATAGTCAGCAAACTTAGAAATCAAATAAACAAGTTAGAGGTATACTTGATGAGATATGTTTACATTTACGTATAATTACAAGATTTGCTGCCCGAGGAGGGGCCTCAGGGTCCGAGGAAGGGCCTTCTCAGTAGTTCCTAACTACACCTCCTACTTTTCTAATTAGACTTCTCAGAAAATACTACTACTGCTAATATCGAATTACAGATAGATAAAAATTTGAGGGCCCTCCCAACATAGCTGTCAAAATGCTTACATGTAGATGAAACCGAGCCAGACAAAACGGTGAATGAAACGCCGGGGATTGTCACTTCGGTTGCCCCGTTGAAAGCTTCTATCAGTCGTTGCTGAATCGCTTCCGTTGTGAGCGGTGTAGTAGTACTCGAAAGCGTTGAAACCACGGAAACTTCGGAATTCAAATTCTGTCGGCTTTGTCTTGGGTCATCAGTTGATTCGTTGACTAAACTTTTCTTGAAGCCAGTAACGTTAGGAAGCGATCCTTTGAATACAACGCGAAGCTGAAAGACAGTGATGATTGAAATATTCCGCTATTTTCTTTTCAATAACAAATGCCATCACCAGTCCACCAACTTTCAAATTTCCTTTCATGATTGTTTTCATGCGTTTGCTCTCCAGCCAAACGTAACCTTCCCATGGAAAGAGTTTTCACAATTAAGCCCCGCCTACATCGTCGTTCATGGTTGGTCGTTTTCTATTACAGGCCAATCAGATACGCAGAGCTTGCCGGCGATGTCCAGATCGCTCGTAGTAGAGGTAGTGTGCTTTTAGAATGTAGAGGCATTGGAAGAGTTAATACATGGCAGCTGATCGCTTTCATTTCTTCAAGTGCATTTGGGCTCGATTGCAACAGTTGTAAGTCTTTAGTGGGAAACTGAGGCTATAAGCCATTCCTGAATCTTGCATGGATGGTGTAGCAAAAATTTAATTCTAGGCACAATCTCAGACTGCGTAGTTTTCGATTTTAGTGATTCGCACTTCTTGTTCATGTCACGCCTAGCACAGAAGACAGTCCAGTTCTAATCCTTTACTGAAAAGAATAGAAGTTTTTCAAGTTAGCACACTGTCAGAAGCTTCATAAGAGATAACACAAGAATGCGCGGTTTCAACAGACAAAGCTCAATAGATATAACTTGGGATATAACCTGTTGTCGCGACAAACGTCATATATACATAACAAGCATTGCCAGGAAGAGCCGAAAAAGCATCTGCTGATTTTTTCCGATTTCCTGACAACAAACAAAAAAATCAGCAGATGGTTGTCTTGCGGTTTTTTGGCTCTTCGTGTTAATGCTTGTTATGCATAGCAATTAGTAGTCTGCTGAGTGTTTTCTGTTGAAAACTGCGCATCCTTGTGTTACCTGTTATGACACTACTGACAGTGCAGAAGTTTCGGAACGGGCCCACCCCTGTCTAGGTTTCTCATATATAAATGTTCAGCATTTCACTACCAAGGTTCAGCATTTCCCAACCAACGAAAAATCCTAGTCTGTTTAGCTACTAAATAGCCCCCCTCCCCCCTCCCACGGTACGTAGAGAAGCTCAGGATTCTATCCAGCGTCGGTCTTGAAGTCGCTTTTCAAACAAGGTGAACTGCTATCCGCATTACAATGTTTAAAAGGTGTTACGACAAATCATGAAACACACAATATTTTTTTAAGCCCATCAATCAAGATTATTATCTAAATAGCTTACAGCTAGAAGTGGAATACAGTATTTACGGAATCCACAGACCCGAAAAAAATTAACTAATACACTTACAAGAGATGACCAAAAATAAATGATGGGATGAAACTAAGTAAGAATTGGGCAAAAGAATTAGCAGGATATGGAGAAAATTAATTACCAGTATTCCTCTCGGAACGAAGCGAAGAAGATGGGAGGGGAGGGAGGAATAAATGGGTCATCTGGGGACAACGCATTATCTTTGCTCCAAATTTTTTTAGAAAGAGTATTTCTGCGGTCAGTTAACTTTGGAACGTCCAGTTTAATGAGAGCCTCTTCATATGAAATATTATGACCACACAAAAGGATTCTCACTGCTCTCTTTAGTACATTTTCCTGGCGATCAGAGATCTCTGCAGAAAGAGAAGAAAACCAGTGAAGCATATTCCAAAATGAGGACGGATATAAATTTTAGAATAGCAGAGGGGGTATTTATTATCCAAACCGAAAGCTTTAAGAGTAGAGAGGGATTTAATTAAAAAGATGGTTTTACGGATAACATTGTTAACACGAGAATTCCATTAAAACAATATAAGAACATTAAAACAACAATATTAAAACAATACTCACAAATTTTTCGGTCTCAGCCTTGAGCTTCAGATATTCAGCGGACGCTGGATTGTCAAGAGCATCGGACCATTTTAGTTCTGGTCCAAGAGGTAATTTGGCTTCATAATACTTAGGAACAATCGGCTCAATGGGCTCAAACGTCATCTTCTGGTACGCTTCCGAAAGCCACTCATTGATGTGTTGAGTGAGATTCGGACTGGGCGGATTTATGAATCCGGTTTCGGCTGGCGGACTGCGTTTTCGTCGGAAAAGAGGTGCGGTTCTGGCAGATGACGAAGTTTTCTTAAATCCGGTGACTACCAAATCAGCATCTTTGAAGACAGCCTTCAACTGTAAGAGAGGGTCGTTAAATAGCTGTTTTTGCTTGAAACTTTCATAACGTTCATAACAACGTTCATAACACTGATAATGGTAAGGACTTCTGTTCCTTATCCACTTTTAACGATCATAAACACGTTTTGTTTATCTGAATTCTAGCTTCTAGTTCCGTTCTAGCTTCTCATTTCCCGTACGAATTATCGTTTCTGCTCTTCTCGCTTCCCAGTTCTTGCTTTTGACAAAATACCAATTTAGCCACCCCTTATTAAATTCAAATTCGTTTATTTCCATGATATCTTTTAACAAAAATAGTGGTGGATCGTCATACATGGTCGACATAGTCATAAATAATCACAAATATGTTACAATTTTAAATTTTTTAAACACAATCCGATAACAAACATAATCACGGAGTTTAAATTCATAATTCCGATCCGTTAAGAAACTTCACAAAAATTTCGCAATTCGTTATTACCTGTTGATCAATATTAGAAAGAACAAACAAGCACCAGAACCTCCGTCTCCCTATCTCTGCAACAGGTCCATGGGGAGTTGATTAGTTTCCCGAAAGCATGCCCGAGTGAAACGAGCGGAGGGTAGGACCTACGCGGAACAGCACAATTCGTTATTTTTATAAACAGCTATATCGCAGTAGAGCCCCTGAGAAGAAATTTCAAGAGCAACAGCCAACTGGTTGTCTACCATTGCGACGTCGCATGTGACGCGCTGCAGAGCGGGTAATGCGCACCATCTGCCGTTTAACTCTGACATGATCAGCGGCGAAGAGGGAAGTAGACAGTAACTCAAATCTCAGCAACTACCTCTAGCGCTGCTCAATTTTGTCGGGGTATCCATCGTCGGTTCATGGAACCACGGATTCTTGAGTCATCCACTCGTTGTTGACCAATGAGGAAGGATTATGGAGCGAGAATCGAGAATCGACTATTGAAGAAACCTCTGGATTGTGCAGAATTGCGAAGCTCGCTGGTGTTTTATCCTACCACCAATTTTCTGAGCAACACTAAATTGACTGTTAACAATGTAGCCAGGCGTGTTTTTAAACCACCCAAAACTTGGTGGTTTAAACCACCCAAAGCTTGTCTCGTGCACATCTGAAGAAGTTCACTGGTACTATTTTGCCGTCTAAGTGCTTCGGAGCTGGAACTGGAGAAATTTGCTGCTCAACCAATTTCCTATCGCTTTGCTGTGTGGCAGCCTCTCCTTGCTGCAACCGTACAGCAAGAATATTCATTTTTTCTTCACATTTTGTTGTTATTGTTTTCTGTGTGTTGTTATGTTTTAGTTTATATGACAGTTCGCTGTCATTAAAAGTAATCATTCATTCATTCATCTGCCTCGTTTCTTACAAAATCTCAAGAATGACGATAGGCTTCATGTCAATGGTAAAAAAAACGTGAAAATAGGAGAACTGTCAAGATAATCGCGACGAGAATCACTAATATCAAAAGCGCAACTATTCAGTGAGCGATGATTATGAGCGTGTTCCATCCTACTTACCGTAGTTACTACGCATGACGTCACGAATTCTTGCTTTTTGCCGTCAAGGCTGGAACGATTTTTCTATTTTCCAGCAGGATCTCACACCAGGGGCGAATCCGAACAATCACGTTACAGAGATGCGTAGTTACTACGCTTACTACGCTCCCGAGCATGGTTAGCAAATAGTAACTATTAGTTACTATTCCGACAAGGTTGGAACGGTCAGCGTAGTAACTTTTCGTGAGGATGGAACGGAAATAGTAACTAATAGTTACTATTTGTGGAAGGGTGGAACACGCTCTATATCGGATAGCTTGTGGACACCTTCTTTCCGGATTTGTATCCAGCGAGGCCGTTGAAGGATTCGAAGTCTCACGGAAGGAGTGGAGCAAGAAGGACTGGAGTCCCAGCAAGAAGGACTTGAAGCCGGAAAGGGACACTGGAATCCCTGACCAGAGCCAATCGAACCAACCCGACCCCTCATAATTTTCCTAACTGATGCACATGGCAATTTACGAAGAAAAACTACAGAATAGAAAACCATTCAATCGCTCGAAACTGCAATTTGTCGTATTCTTATCGCACTGCGTACACCAACTGTGACAGACTCAGAACTTGGTCCTCCCTTCTCACAATAGTAACTATTAGTTACTATTTTCTTTCCAATCTCGTTAGAAGTTACTACGCTGACCGTTTCATCCTTTTCGAAATGGTAACTAAATAAATACTATTACGCCTACCATGCTTGGGAGCGTAGTTAGAATGGTAACTACGATATCTGTGACAGGATAAGGCTATTGCGCGTGGTGTGATGTTTGAATCCGTGAAGTCATGTATGTAGGGAGGAAAATGACCTCAATTACACAAAAGCGTTTTTGTCTCCAAATCAACAAACAATCCTGGACTAAAACAAATACAGCTCAGCACCAACGCCACATACTCATTCAAGCGAAGATATTTAACTGTCATTTCTGTCTCATTTCACAGAGAATTTCAATTAGAACGCTGTATATAACTGACGATGTTCTTGAATGTTTTGAAGATTGGTTACTGATTATAGCAAGACCAGACCTAATTTTCATTTGCAATGCAGCATATGGTAATTTAAAAAATTAAACTCCCTGTTAAGAAGAGTCTTATCAATCGTTTAAAGGACCCCTCGCACTATTTACTATTCAACTTACAGTATTTTATAATATTTGAATACTTTAAGCTATGCTGTGTTTTCAACAAATAACCCACGGGTTTGGCCGTTTTAAGCCTTTTCCGAGACCAGTTTTCTTGTAGAGAAAGCACGGAAACTATTTACATAGCCGGCTTTTCAGATGGAAAAACTTCTCGCAGACAACCGTCGACAGTGTGATGCACTTCGAAGGTAGCAAAACACGGCAAGTGACAAGATCAGCGTGGTTTGTTAGAGGGTTAGAATGTATCGTAAGAAATTGGGGTCTCTGGGTTTAGAAATATATGGAGTCATTATGGAAATAGGTTGCATTAGGATTATGGGTAAGACAGGTCCTTTAAGGATGTATTAGGAGAAGAGACGGGCAGATTTTGCGCTACACAGCAGCATACTGTTATAAGCTGTTGTCTGTACTTACAAATCTATCAGCTTCAGCTTTCAGTTGCAAGAAAGGCAACGAGTCCTCGTCATTAAACTCCTCTCTCCACTTCGTTGAAGATCCAAGAGGCAAGACGGCACTGTAAACTTTATCTAAAGCCACCTGAGCTACTCGACACTTGCCATCGGTGTCCAGAACCTTCGGGAATCTGCACTCACAGGCATACCCCTTGCTGTTAAGGGAACGAACACAGACACTTAGCTTGTCGTCACACTCGTCTTTGGCTCCCGCAGTCTCACAAGGATCAACTTCAACTTTGTAGGCTAAAACGAAAATTAACATTAACGAAGGACTGAATTTGTATGTCATACCTAACGTTAGATACTAGAAGCGTTTTTACGGAGCTAAATTGACAAAAATGCAGGTGATTTTCGATTTTATCTCTTGAACTTAGCGCGAATCAGCTACTTTGTCAAGCAGGCAGACGTAAAACAAAGAATCCTTCTAGTACTTATTGGTAAGGGCATAAGCCTGTTCATAAAGAAGTTTAACTAATGAATTGTTTGAGATTTGGTCTGTCTGTTATTGTCAATTTCAGAGATTTGATAATGACGCTAATCTTGTGTTCTAACTTTTGGGCCGACTGTGTGGCATTAAATTGTTGTTTCCACGACAAATATTCAAAAGTGTGCCTAGGTGCTACCATAATACATGTTTGTCACGTGTTCACAGATCCGAGTATAAAACTGTGCATTTAACCGAGTTTTATTTTGAGCGTGTTCCACCCTTCTAACAATAGTTACTATTAGTTACTATTTCCGTTCCATCGTCCCGAAAAGTTACTACGCTGACCGTTCCAGCCTTCTCGAAATGGTAACTAATAGTTACTATTTGCTTACCATGCTCGGGAGCGTAGTAAGCGTAGTAACTACGCATCTCTGTAACGTGATTGGTCGGAATCGCCCGTGGCATGATACGAAAATAGAAAAGTCGTTCCAGCCTTGACGGCAAAAAGCCAGAATTCGTGACGTCATGCGTAGTAACTACAGTAAGTAGGGTGGAACACGCTCTTTGACTATCAAGGAATTCAAAAAAAAAATTAATCATGGGCTCTATTAGGCTACTGACGTTCAGAACACTCACTGCTGATCCGAAAACACATAATTCACCTCGACGCGGAGAACCTATTTATACAAATAGGTTTAATAATAATATATTTTTGTAAAGCGAATCTCAGAAATTATTCAGTTCTAGATTGTAAGGTCGCTTCAGAAGGAAGACTGTTCTTGCACTTCACCCAAAAAGGTTTATTTTTTGGCAGTCTTTTGGCCTTTTTGTGGCTAAGGAAAATAACACTAGGCAGTAGTGCCAAGACTTGACAAAATTGACACACACTACAAGCAGCGGACTAGCATCACTAGCGGTAGAGAATATCCCTACTGAAACTCCTTCAGAATCCTCCCCCCCCCCCCACCAACTTTTTGACATTCGGGCCCAAAATTTACTAAAATTGTCAGTATATTCGGCATATTTACATGGATTCGGTAGTTATACAGAATCCCAGATAGGTTATCGGTACAGATCTATTCGGTATAATAATCGGGAGTTTGGTACCCGATGAAAAATTTGTAGCCTGCGTAGTAGTGTGGTAGTAGTACGAAAACATTGCATGTAATACTATGTAATAGCAAAGAATACTATCATTTAATGTGCATCAGACTGGTCCAATCTTATGTAGTAGCCAGTAGCATCCTCTCTTGCCAAAGTAGTATCCGGTCTTGCTAATTGTAGCTAATTGTTTACCGTGTGCAGTAACACGGTAAAGTAGAAGCATGCAGTAGCATCTTTAGTGCTGCATGCTACTTTTTCGTACTACTTCATAGTACTATTTTGAGATAAATTTTGTCATCGGGTATACTTGCCAGTATTCGGTAGTTTTCGCGAATTCGGTGAGAGAATTTACTGAAATTATTTGGTAATGTTTCGATGCCAGAACTATTCGGTATATTATGGAGGTTCGGTATAATTTTCAGGATTCAGTTGTTACCACAAGTCCCGACTTTAGTTCCAATTTTGACGAAATTATACCGAAGACGAATGTTATTTGGTAGTCTTTGATACAGAAACATGTCGGTGTAATAGCCGGGATACGGTAGTTATACAGAATCCCGAACATGCTATCGGTCTATACTTATTCGGTATCACAACTGGGATTGGTATTTATTCGGTATAATTGTCAGGATTCCGGAGTTGCCACGAACCTTGAAACTCGGAAGAGGTCGAGTGAAGCACTGGTCACAGACAAAAGAACTGATCTCGGATTTCATCGATAGACCTTGCTTTTATTTTGGATCCCAAAAAGAAGATCTAACCATAAATGTTTCAAAGCACTTTTCGTAATATTCTCTATTGTGTAGAAGGGTGTGTCATTTGACTGGGGTTTTAAGCCAGTTTTAGGATTGGGTTTTCGAAAGATTAAAAGATATAATCTGGAAGGAAATGGTTAAATTTGGCAGGAAAAAGCTAACTTTAAAAATTCTCGCCAGCGACTCTCACTTTCTGTGATCATTACAGTGTTGACAAGACTACACTCTACACTAGCCGCTGCTGCCGGAACGTCGCTCCATCCGGTTTATGCAACTCGTAGAGTCTCAGTATTTAGTTCATGGTAAACGATAGAATTTGTAAGAGGAGCAGTTAGGTTCTGGCCTATAGGAACGAACAAGACCAAAGGTATCGATGGGATCCCAACAATTTAATGTTTATCAGACTTCTTGATCCAGACAATCGAATCTTGTACATTTCTGAGTCTTCGCTAGACCCCTTTAACGCTTTTGCTATTCATCCATAATCAACCGCTCTAATGTGTAGCCTACAAAAACATGTTGCCGTTTCAAAGTTTTTTGCTTACCGCCAAACAACTAATCAAACAAGGAAACAAAGTTCAGATACGGATTCAACAACAACGTTTACTCCAATATCTCATATCTAATCGACCTCAAAAAAGTTTTTGAATTGTGTTTTTTACCAAATTCCTCGTGTTTTCTTATCCGTCAAGGAAATAAAGTTCAAAATTCGAGTCAGTATGTCTCCTTGTCTTAATACCGAATTTCTAGCCAACTTCAGAGACAACTTTGAGCTTCAGTCAAATTTCTGTTTTGGCTGAATTCCTGGAGAATTATTTGTCTGGCAAGAAATATAATTTCAGATACGGATTCAGTGAGCCTCCTTACGCCTTAAACGAATATCTCATTAGCTTATAAAATATATTTTTTCTTACCCTTAATTCTAAACCCCCTCCTTCTGCCTCTAAATATAGGGTTAAAGGACCCATCTAAGGACTATGCCTGTACTTTGCCAGTGAAACCGTCTACGAATATGAACGACGAAGATCAACCTTTTCAACCCCTCCCCCCGACAATCCAAAACCCAAAGAATACGTACGCTAGGTTTAAACAGTCTTCTAATAAACCCAATTAATTTTGGTGTATACGCGCGAGCGAAGTCGCCATCCCCCCGGGTGTTTAGCTTAAACAAAACGACGTCACCCACGTGTCAAGCTAGAATCCACGTCAAAGTTTGTCAAAAAATTTTGTTAAATTGTTACGAGATAGTTGTCGGATGAACTCTAAATTTTCGACCCAGAAAATGCCAGTTGGGACATTAGAGATAACTAAACTGATCGCATATACTTTAAGTTTATCATTAGTTTGTTCTAAAGTTGCTACAGCATGTCCCCTCACTCTATATCGACGATGTCAAAACTTCATGCAAAATTTCCAAATTCAGCGCGAACTAGTTGTCCGATGTGAAAATAATTTTCCCGATTAGGTTCAGCATGTGTTCTTACACCCCTGAATCGAACATCTAATCAACTTCAGATACAACTTTTACTTCTCCAAAAATTTCCGGGATTCGTGGTGAACTACTTGTCCGACAAGAAAATAATATTCAGATTCAGCATGTTTCCTTACCCCCAAATCGACTATCTCATTGGCTTTTGTCGTCGTCCCTTAATTTGAAACCCGTCCCCCACCCCTAAATATAGAGCTACAGAGCCCATCTTCAAACTTGACCTGTCCTTTGATCCAAAGAGTCATCGTGCGAAATTTGAACAAAATATCTCAACCCTTTCTAGAGTTATCGTGCTAACAGACGGACAGACGGACGGACTGACGGATAACTTTTGCGATGTCCTAGGTATCCCTCCACTTACGTTTTGGGATCCCAAAAATGGATTTCGGAAATTTGCGACTGCAGCACTCGATTTAATTTTCTCTCGGATATAATAAATAGAAGCTGTTACTGCAATCGTGCCCAGCAATATATTATCAAAGGGGACTTCGCCAAAACGCCGTCTAACAGTTGGCTTGTCGTCTTTCATGGTGCCGTTTAATGTTACTCTTCCTACGTAATCCTTTCTGTTCCATAATTTATAGCTCGAATTCTCATTTTCTAGGATTTGGTAGAAATTCGGCTCTACACCCCCCCCCCCCCCAACGAAAATACACTTGCACTGGGTTAACCTTTAATGTTTCTTGCTAGTACTGAGTCATTGTGCGTCGGAATCATTGTAACCAGTCGCATGCCGGGAAACTGTTGTGATTGATGAAACCCGAAGAGTGATCAGTAAACAAGTAAGAGGGAGGAATTAAACAAGTAACATCTAGCCATAGCAAGTAAGATCCTAGCCTAATAACATCTGCCCCTTCCATTTAGTAGATGGTAGTCCCATGGGGTATTTCCGCAACATAAGCGTCTCCAGATGGGCAGGGAGGTGGTTCAAGGTAAAGACACCTTGTGTTACGTATCAAACAAATCTGTTGCGTAAAGGAGTGTCGTGATTATTATCCCCTGCTTTCCCCTTGTCTATGCTGAGTGCATAACAATGCGAGAGCTGTAACCAGAGGCGTTACAAGCCAAAATGTTTGGGGGAGGGGGGGGGGGGACGAGGCATTTACTGACTGGGAAATTTTTACAGACTTTTCTGCAGAAAAAATGACTGTTTTCAACAACAAAAATTACATTTTTGAAACAGCATTGGGGGGGGGGGCGTTCCCCCTCCCAGTCGTGACACCCCTGAACTGGTTATAAGATAATTTGTAGTGAAGAATGTATCTGTCCCAGCTTTCTGTGTCCCTTTACAGTAAACTTTCACAATTTCACGATTATCGGAGGCAGTAACTTACCAGTGCATCCATACAATGATGGGGTAAACCCGTCACTGCACGTACACTCGAAGTATCCATAGAAGTCCTTGCAGGTAGCTGTTATATCTCCACCTGCATTACATGGCTTGCTGGCACACTCGTCAATGTCTTGGCAAATGTTGTTGAGTACCCCGAACCTGAAGAAAACAAAAACTTCAAAAATAGATAAAACTTGGAAAATAAAAGGAATTAAGAAAGTAATAATTTTTATGGAGCTTCAACTTTCCACGAACAAATGTGACATCTATCTGGCAAATAAATATGATTTAATTTCATATTTTTTTGTTATTGTCTGGACTTGGAGGTGAACATTTAAACGACGAAGATGTCATCTAAAAGGAGGGAACAAAGCTTTTCAGATATCGGTCTCGAGACACCGGAAGAGGCTGTATGAGAGGTACAGGTTCTGCCACTGCTCTTGCGGGTCTTTGTCGATGTGGCTTAAAATCAGGGGGCAGTATGGATCGATGGGATGTACTGTTCAGCAACCCTGTACCAAAAGTAAGCGACAGCTTTTTTGGCGGCTAACAAGGGAATCTAGGCCAAAATTTCCAAGGAGGGTACAGTATGGGGCATTTGGCGCTTTTGAAACTATCAACAATGCCCGAAATTGAACTCTCTCAATCACGTCTGACTGCTCCTGCGTCAGGCCATAATGCCAAACGGGGAAAAGTATTCTAAGCAGTACCGTATAAAAGGTATCCAAGCAGTAAACATGGAATAGTGTAACACACCAAACTGGACCAGAATGCACCTATTTGGTGCACTCTTGGGAGGCACAGATTTTATTCTTATTGTTCTTGTTTCAATATCGATAAACAAAACCAAACATCCTAAAACTGAATAGGTTAGTCCTTAGAGATAGTCAGTACAGGTACACTATGCAAAAATGCATTTCTCAGAGTTGGTTGAGATTTTTTGTTTAGTTTGGGTTGTTTTCTTCCCAAATTGTCTGGAACTGTTTTTCATCAAACACTAACACTTTACTGATTTAATTTTATAAATTTGTTTTGTAATTTTTTCTTGTTCTTAAGAAAAAGTAAATTTAAGCTTAGAATAAGGAAGAAATTAGAAAAAAAAATGTAAGCTAGTTAGTAAAAAGTAACTCACCCTTCGCTGCAAGTACACACTGGACCATCATCACTGTTAGAGCACAAAGCATACTTGTCTTCACCAGCAGCGCAAACGTTGATTTCAGTACAGGTCAATCCTTTTTTAGTCGCTTGTATCGTGGTAAGGTCGCTGATTAGGTTAGACCCTGCAACGTCGACAACATTGGACGGATCCGCGAATTTCTTCACGATAGTCTCAATGTAACTTATGATGTTAACACGGACGTCAGGGTTTAGATAGAAGTTGATTTTGATAAAGCCGTTCGAGGTCTTTTCGATATTGTCATAAACGGGGTTGATGACACTAAAGAGCCGACGAATCTGAAAAACAAATCCACTATTACTGGTTCTGTGGCCACTTCAGAGGATGTGATGTATGGATTCCCCTTTAGAAGTATTTAATTAATCTGAATTTTAAAGTTGACATGATACGATGTGTGACCAAAAATACTGAAGACC
Source organism: Branchinecta lynchi (assembly GCA_023053575.1). Lineage (NCBI taxonomy): Eukaryota > Metazoa > Arthropoda > Branchiopoda > Anostraca > Branchinectidae > Branchinecta > Branchinecta lynchi. The sequence goes on from JAKZAP010000015.1 coordinate 13,789,085, forward strand.
CCCTTTTGCTTATTCTGCTTTTATTTTCTCCTTAGCTCTCTTAAGAAAACAGAAGCTTTTGAAATATCGTTTCTGGCCTTGTAACTTCGACTTTTTTAATATTTTTTTTTCTACTAGCATAGCGTTTTTTCCTCCTACAGTAAAAAGCCGACGAGTCTGAAAAACAACTACATTACTATCGGGACTGTAATCATTGCAGAGGATGAGATATGGAGATTCCCACTTGAGTCTTAAAGTTTAACCGAAAAGGGCTAGGATACGACAATCTAGTTACCCATCACTTGTTCACTTAAATAATCTTGAAAACCCGATGAAAAAGCGTTAGTTTGTTTTTCTGATATTTCCAAATAACCGATTATCCCATTGTGCTTGCTGCTCTTCCCTTTTTTTGTGATAGCTCTATGGTGCCTGGAACATTTGGCAACAACACCAGTAGCATAGGAATAAATAAATCGTGTATTTGCCATATCTGACCTCGACCAAAATATGAGCTTGAAAAATCACATTTGGTCGACAGTTTAAATTTTCGCGGGCGAATTGTGGACGGATTCACCATGGGAAAGCGTCCACATTCCCAACGTCCCTACTGAAGACTACTGTGGACAGAATGAAAATCCCCAGCGTGTGTTGTAATAATTCAATGTATTTGAATCTAAGATGTAAAAATAAGTTGCCTGTTCAGTTAAACTTTAAATTTAAGTCACACCTTTGCGAGAAACCGTACGATGAGGAACGTTACCAAGACAAGTGAATTAATAAATAAAATTCATTGGTGACCCTATTGTGGTTGACTTGATGACGTGACCAATGCAAGCTGCAGCAAGAAAACGAGGGAGGGCCAACCCCTGTTCTAATTTTCTTATTTTATATCCAGTTCTGATCTGATACAGAAGAAAATGTGTGATCCAGAAAAACAGATAAATAAGCCAAATGAGTTAATAAAGTTCACTACAGAGATATGTTGGTCAGCGAATGCACTAAGATCCGAACAGAAAGTTGGGGTCTATTACAAGAAAAAGTGATAGACTAATAAACTTAAGAAATAAATATGTTTCATCGTAGAGATGCTTCTCCTTACGTTGATATGTCAACGACCTGAAAGGAATGAAAGGCGCCAACTTGAGTGACAAAGAAAATCAAACAAAGAAATTTAATAAATCATAAAAAAAAATCATTGGAGATCTAGTATTTGTCATCTTGGGCTAATCAGTAACGATCTAAAAGGACTGAAAAGGTGGGCCTTTAAGCCGAAACAGTACCTGTAATGTGGAATGGATTATAATATTGGGCTCCAGCAAACTATCAAATTTGTTCAAATTTCCTTGCTTTGCTGAGTGCCACGAAGTTTCCTTCACTATTTTCTTGTATAACTCTATTGGTAAATGTGTTCTGATCAAAATAGGTCCAATGGCTTAAATACCATCCTGATAATCGTTTAATGGTACAGTGTTCATAAGTAACGAAAATTTAATTTTAAATAGCCTTTGACCATTTGTACGTGCTTTTTAATGTTTATGTTATGACAGTACTCACCAATTTTGGTTTTGTAATCGTGAAAGTGTGAGTGAATAAATTAATATTCTATTCTACTATTCTATTCAAACTTAGGACCGAGAAGATTTTAGAAAATGGATAAAATCTATACACCATTTTCTCAAAAGTAGGTTTGCATAATTAATCCCTAGATATTTTGATAAGAGAATGAACTTGGACCCTAGAAGATGGAACAAAATATTTCTAGTCTTAATTCTTCATATTCCGGTTCACAGCCACCTCCAGTTCCTCTAAGTTCCCTAATGACCATTTCGTCCCTCATCAGTTTTTACGGCACTTGCGGCCTTCGGCTTAAGTGCATGTAGCGATCACAAAGTCTATCAATAGCTGCGTTCGTTGCACTCTGGGCTGTCTCTTTTCTGTCACCAGTGTCCGGTTCTTCTCTTATAACACGTGTTTTTGTTCACCTGTGAGTTGATGAAAACTTGCTAACTCCTCGCTGAAGCCGGGCTCCTGACTCTCACCGACGGGCTCACCGGACACCGGTTAGTTCAAAAACTGGCTATAAGACTGGTAAGTACTCACCAGTGGATGCAAAAACGGCTTATAAGATAAACCGGAGACCACCCGTGAGTATTCCCGTGCCAAAGAACGCAGCTAATCTGTCTGTCCCGGGATTGCTAGTTCGAGCACTTCCACGTAACCTTGGACGATGAAACGGACCCGACCAGATGCTCAATGAAATGTTATTTCCCGAGTTCCGACAATCTGTTCGAGGATGTGGAGACAAATCTGAAATCTTGTGAACCGTGCAACTTGCAAACGGTAGGTCAGCTTCAAGTGAAAATTGATGGATCGTCGGGGCTGGTACCTAGCCAGCTTTATGTGTCCAAACCGCATCTGACAGTGGGGAAAATTAGAGAGGGAGGTCCCCGAAACTGTATAATATGCGTAGGGAATCAGACCAGGATCCGGCCTCCGCGGGGGGAGTTGGAGGGTGTAGTACTGGGAATGTAGGCGTTCCAATCCGAGTGAAACTTGATAAGTGGTAGGAGAAAGTTTCTCAGGATTTAAATTTGACTGTCCAAATCACTGCTGCACACGGTGGAGGAGCTTGCGGGAGGGTTCCCAACTTTTGTCTGGACCGGATTCAACCTCATGTGGGAGAGATGGAGGGGAGGGGGTCCCAAAATTTTCCCAGAAGACTTCAGATTCCACTGAAACTTGACGGTTTTGCCCAAGATGTGACATTTATGAGTTTGAATAGGAACCGAACTCGCGGGGAGTTGGAAGGACGTCGAAAACTTCCGGAAGTGGACCGATTCGACTGACACCTTATTAGTGCTGGGAGCTAAAATCTCTAAATGTGACAATGCTGTCTCTGAACCTTTTGCGGCCTCGGCTGTGAAGACGGCGGGCATTTTCCGGACCCAGTGACAGGGCAGTTGAAATGGGCGGGGGGGGGTCGAATAACGTGAGAAGAAGATGCCGTAAGATTTAGACCTGGAATTAATATCTTATCCGGCCATTGTAAAAGAGTTCCATGGGCCATCGGGAGAGCAATCCAATCTTGGCAGCACGAAGCATAGCTGATGATGATAATAGTTATAACTGTATTGGAAAAAGCATGACGGCCATATACACGTACTAGTGATTAATACACAAAGACGTAATATCCCTAAAACTGTGAACAAAAAGCTTTCCAACTCTTAACGCTCTAGTTACAAAGCGACAAACATGCTTATCGACTAGGCGGAAGTCATCCTTTGGAGGCTCTTTCCTACAAACTTACCTACTTAAAAAGTAGTTACTCAACTTACCAGCTTTCGAATTAGTGAATCGTATAAGATGAAGTTACTCGTGCTCTTGTCCGAGAAGTCGTCAAGCCATATGTTTCTCAAAAGGAAAGAAGCCCTGTACGGGCTTAGCGTAGTGCCTACAAGAAATGTAACTTAATCCAAAATCTCCAACTAACATTCAGACAATTTGTTATTTCGGAAATTTATAAGAAACCTTTCAGAAGTTAATTACACTAAGTTTTTGATTAAATTACCTATTCGGAGGCGGAATTCCAATCTTTGCTAAGAGTGTGGAAATCGGAGAGCAAAATAACACTAGGGAGCAACGCCAAGACCTATGCTTTCCATGCTTTACAACCGGGCCTTACTTGTACCGCCGCTCACTACGTTTGTGGCATTTAAAGCGAGACAAAGTTGCGGGTTTAGAAATTTCTAGTAAAGCCAAGATGCCGTCTGCAGACATCGAAGAAACAGGTGAGGTTGTACCTTTTTTTTTGCTCTATTCAGAATTTGAAGATACAGGAACCAGCGCTGCTGCTCGACTAATTGAGTTTTAGTACGGACGTTCTCTATCACTAGTGGTGCTAGTGTTGCTGCTATTCGAGTATGTGTCACTTTTTTTTCAAATATTGGTGCTACTCCCTAGTGTTACTTTGCTCTGGGAGCTCGTAAGCCCTTTTATGCAACTGTTCTTTTGTTAAGCCCGGATGCCAGACTTGAGGCTCAATTTTATAAGATGTCTAACCACAATTAGAAATCGTCTGCACCTCCAGCCGAACCAATCACAAATGAATTGTGAAAAGACACTTCGTAAGAAGATTAATGCAGAACTTCGGAGCTTTCACCCGAAAGCACGAACACAACTGTAAAAGAAAAATCGAAAATGGACGGAATGGTAATACCACTTGTTACAGTTAACCGAAAGGGCTGAGACGCGAAAGTCTAATTACCCGTCACTTAATTATTAACTTAAATAGGTGCGAAGGCCCAATGGAAGATCGCTACTTCGTTGCTCCACTATTCTTATAATCGATTTCCATCGAATGAGCTTTTTCTTTCGGGTTTGTGGCACCTCCACGTGCTTATACTTCTATGTTAAAAACGTTTAGCACCTACAAAGTTAAAAGATTGTAGGAAAATAAAATAAATTTTATTTTGTTTTTCCTCAGCTTCGCTTCATTAGCCGTAGAAATGCGCGCTTTTGTTGAAATTCAAATTCTGCGCAACTGGGTGAACTTTGTCTTGTCGGACCAGCAGTGCATATTCTGAACGTCAGTAATAGAGCCTAGGATGAAGAAATCCAAACTTCCTTAGAAGAGTCAGAATAATCAAGCGCACTCAAATCCTAGACATGCGAATAACCTGGGTTTTCAGTTAGACTTTAAGAAGGAGGGAAAGAATTGAATAGGATCAGGTTTCAGTTCTACTTTAAAGAAAAAGATATTGACTTACTAACAAAGCAGGTCCTCTTCCCGTTGATAGGGCTATCGATCTCAATAGTAGGGAACCTACACTCGCATGTGTATCCTTTTCCATTAAGAGATCGCACACAGTCAGCATTAATCAATGCACATTCGGCTTTGACAGCTTCATCTTGGCACTTGTCAACTGTCTTGTCTGATGTCTCTGATGTCTCTAAAACAAAATTAAAATTCTTTACAATACCCTGCTCCTTTTACGCAGCTGCAATAAGGACGAAGGGCGAAGAGTAAGTAACAACCCCCTTAAAAGTTCAGTGGTAGAGAGATGTTAATTCGCATCTAGTTGTTTTAATTGGTGGGCTGTAAGTATTTACATCGGAGAAAAAGAGCAAAAAGAAGACCAGACGACAGTACCTGCCTTTTTAATAGCTTGTGGAATCTGGGATATACTTGACAAATTGTGCCATACTAAGCACTTTCTCCGCTAATCCAGCAGCGGAGTCAAGAAGTACTTGTAGTTGCAGTTTTAACGGGATCAGCGATCGCTACCTCACCCAGTTGCCGAACGGTGGTGTCCCAGATGCCTGTATCTTACGGCATCTACTGTCGAAATCTAGCCAGCAGCTATCTCATCCTCTGCGAAAGCGGCGGAAACCGTCTACAGGCTCTTTTTAAGTAATAAGTAATTGCGCTTACTGGATAGTTTTGTATATGGCCCTTCGACTTTTAAATAGACTTAATTCTAGTCAAATTCTTAATCTAGTGTTATTTTTGTCTATACATTTAACCTGTGCCTTTAAATCTGAGATGAGCGGGGAGGGAAATCTAGTAAGTCCTCGAATTCAACTACTTGGGAAGGAGTGTGGAGAAGAACGGCTCAAACAACAAAGAGGTCCAGCTTCATATCGGTCAAGCAAGCGGAGCTTTCAACCGCTTGAGACCTGCGAGTGGAGATCCAGGAAACGCTCCACAAAGGTGAAGCTGCACCTGCTGAGCAGCAACGTCATGTCAATACTTCTCTGTCAAAGTAAATGCTGGAAGCTCAATATGCCGTAGGATGAAAGGATTTTCGCCTTCGAGACGACTTCTCTTCCTAATTCCTCAAAATAACCTGACAGCAAAGAGTGTCAAACCAGGAGGTACGTGGTCTTACTTGTCCGCCAATGATAACGGACGTTATCATAACTAGAAGAAACTCAGGCCTCAATCCAGGTTGCCAAACAAAATTCTAAACTGGCAACCAAAACGAAGATATCGACGGGGAGGAGCAAGAAACACGATCCGACGCCAGTCTGCAACCTGAGTAGGAAGGTGTCACTGCAGCAGTCCACCAGAGAGAAGACTGGTGCCTATTCGTGGATGCCCTGGGTCTTCTGGTTGTGCAAGAGGATCGAAGGTCCAAAGTATGCATTAAGACAATACAATGGTGGAAGCTTAGTAGTCCAGACCTTAATTCCTCCAGAGCCATCGGCGGTGCCCCGTGTGTCCACAAAGCGTCTCCGTTCGTCCCGCATCGGACGAATGAGAGAGCGTCTGGAGGGAGGACGTCTGCCGCAGCGGTGACTTCCTCCCATTCAGGTAACCATGCCTATCCTATCAGAGCCAGACCTAGGCTACCAAACCCTGAGTCACCAAACCTATTAGGTAGGTTTTATAATTCAGCCGAAGAGACATGGGGGGAAGATGTATATTTTATGGCCGGGATTAAGTGAGCAGAATTTAAGGATTTTAATTAGTTTGGCGATTGTTTAACAGTGAGAAAACGGATGAAATGTTTGGGGAATAAATTACTGTGGTCCCTATTTCTGCCCGATGTGATACTGAGAATAAGAGTTTGTTGCATCTGATGTGTGAATGCCGTGAGCTAGATGACCCATTGGCCGAGAACTACAATAAAAAATGATGAAGTGTGGATGAGGAAGGTTATTGGTAGTACGTATTTTCAAGATTTGAAGAGAATGGTAAGGTTCCTAAAGGTACCTTCAGCCCACAGAAAAAATTACCTTGAAGAGTTTTCCTGTAGTTTAGGTTCATTATTTTGTTTAAGCGTTTTTTGTTTGTTACTATTTTTGAATATATTGTGTTATGTTATGTCTGGGGGCGTGCTGGGCTCGTTGTCAGGGGCAAAGATATTTCATCCGAGGTAAATATTGGCGTTTCCGTTCCTTTTGTGATGACTTCGAAAAGTGCAATTTTCGAAGCGCAATAATAATTGTCGTTTTGCACAGCAACTATAACCCTCCGGATAAGGTTACACGGTAAAAAAAAGTCTTGCAGTATTGGCTACTTCGGTTAATGTTGTCTTTTTTTAGATAAGATTATCCCCACTTGGGATTAATTTTATCCCAATAGAGATAAGATTAATCCCAGTAGCAAATACTGCATCCTTATTCGGCGAAACTTTTTACAGAGTAGCCCACAGGGAAAATTGTATATCCCTGTAAATTTAAATATTGGCATAGTATTCTTGTTATTATAGTTTTTCTTTTGTTTTTGTGGTGCGATGGCCCTTGTTGGCTTTTATGCATTAAATATCTATCTATCTATCTATAAGTTACCACGGTAACTGCAAAACGACTCATTGCAGACCCAGTAACTGTGGCAACAGATACCATCGTCTCTGCAAAACGCAACTATTATCTATGACAATGACAGGCGGAGCCTATTGACATTAACACAAGACTGATTTAGCAAAACAAGCTGCAGGACTTAGCTTCAAATGGGTACCTAGAGAAATCTAGGGAAAAGCACGGGAAGCGTCGGGTGATTTGCCCCCAATCACGCATCGCACTCCCCACCGAGGGCGGAGTATCAGGAGATCGGCACCTGCGCTATGCGAACCTTAAATGGTTTGTATGCGAAAAATGTGCTTAATTTTTGTTTTCTTTAATCTGGATTCGAATCTTCTGCAGGTCAGGCTGGATTCAGACATACGAACTCGGATTCCGAACCCTGAATCTTACGAATACGCCCCAACGCTCAATTTTTACACACCGTGATTTAGGTTTTGCACTTAACGAGCCCCAAATTCATTCTTGGTTGCAAAGAGGCTACATAAGAACCTTAAAATATAGTTTACATCGCCCAATTAACCGCCTCATTTGTAGTCATCAATACTTTTTTGTCACCTCTGATTTTTAAATTATAACCTATTAGATGATTTGATTTTTGTTAAGGTAGGAATCGAACCCGGATTGGAATCCTCAGCATGAAAAGGTGGAATTCGTAATCTGATTCGTACCTAGCCCTGGATTCGGATTCGAATCCGTTCATGACCGGATTCGCCCATCTGTGGAAGGAGTGCTTCTTTACTCGCTTTTGTTTTTGTCGTTGACACACATACATACATACATACATATAAGTTCCCTGTTAGGGCGGTGTTCCCAATTGCCTAGAACTGACAAACCTGTAAAGAGAAAGAACAGGGGTCAACCACATGTCTACCACTTATGTTTAGTAAAAAAAAGGCTTACCGATACAAGTGTCGTATCCGAAAGTGTAGCCGACAGAGCAATCGCATGCGAATGTCCCATTATAGTTGGTGCACTTTGCACGGATGTCTCCAGAATTTGAGCAGACTTTTTCTTTGGCACACTCGTCAACATCTAGAGTAAAAGAAAACTGATTAAAAATGAAGTTGCTTTATCTTCAACTAGTATTAGTAGAAAAGGAGGGTTTTCCAGGGTTGCCAAGTGTGACACTTATGGTGATTTTTGAAACTGTTTACCTCACCCCGGGTGACACCTAGCATGACACCTTTCCAGGGGCGTAATTTGCTATGGGACAGGGGGGGGGGGGAGGGCAACTGCACCCCTCCCCCCCCCGCTTGAACCTGAAAAAGCCCTACCCAACCTGAAAAAGCGAAGAAGCTTGACGTCAATCGCGCAGTGGACAGTTTCGCGAATTTGAAGAAGCGTCGTTTCGCATTGGTCAATTAGTAAAATATCTCTTTGTTTCTTTGTTTTTATTATGTTTTTTTTTTCTTGAAATAAAACTGCTCATTTTCACTTGACTTGGGAAAATCGGCTCTGACTCTGCCCCTCCCCCCCCCCCCGAGGATTTTGACGAAATTACGCGTCTGCGCTTTGTTGTTAGACTTGTTAACTTGTTAAACTGTGTTCAAATCCATTAATAATTAACTAATGCTCTTACGCCCACAATTCCGTATTAATGTAGAAGATACCATACCCCGTAATGCTATTTCTTCGCCCCTTTTTTGAGGTTTCAAAAGGCAACATTTTGCCACGAATTTCGACACTGTCATGAAAGTTTGAAAAATAAACGGCAAGTGTCATTAAGGATAATTTGGTTGACACATTTGCAATGGAAAGAATGTCAAGTGAACCATACAAAAGTTGGAATTAAAAAATTTTCCGCGGTTTCAGCTTCCCATTTATTTCCACTGTCAGTCCGAGGGGAAAGTGGAATAGAATTCCAGGAATTTGATTCTCACGGCTTTTTCAATGTGCTTCTCGCTGGAAAGAAGTTTCGGAATCTCGCGGAAACGTCCTAAAGAGACACAACTACAAATGTAACTGCGACAAGGTTTTCCCCGGCACCGTAGCCTACTCGGATACGAGGATGTAATGAGGTTCCTCGACTGGTTTCAAGTAGGGTTTCTTTCTCACTTATTTACAGAGCTTCTAAGCTTTGGAATAAACTTAGCACATGCATTAAGGAACTGGGTAATTGAATCTGAATGTCCGTCCTTGGGCGAATAGGTTAGCGCGCTGGACTCCCAAGCGAAGGGTCGCTTGTTCGAGTCTCGGTGGTGCCTACCGTTTGGTTTAGGGCGAGGGTTAGTGGCGTTTCTCCGTAAGACAAGCGAAAAGTCTACCCAGCTTCAAATGGGTACGTAGAGAAATCTACGGAAAAGCACGGGAAGCGTTGGATGATCTGCCCCAGCCACGCATCGCACTCCCGGCCGAGGGCGGAGTATCAGGAGATCCGCACCTGCGCTACGCGAACCTTAAATGGTTTGCACGCGAAAACTTTGCTTATTTTTTTTTTTATTTTTAATCTGGATTCGAATCGTCTGCTGGTCAGGCTGGATTCAGACATTCGATCTCAGATTTAAAACCCTGAAATCTTCGGTTCGTAACCATCATAAGTGTGATATATGTATGGTGTTGCTCGGTAGGTATACTTTTGAAACAGATTAAATAAAGAAGAAATTAGGTTGTTTTCTGTATATTTCTGTAGGTACTGTCTGTTAATTTTTTTTTGTTTACTGGTTTTCAGTTTCGGTACATGGTCTCATTGTCCATAGTCTATCTTCCTATTTTTCTTACACGTTAGCACATCTTTCCAAGCTCCAATTTTGTTGTGCTACTGATTCAACGTGTTCTAATTGTCTCCCCTCCCTCTTGGCCCTGGACAATCACTCACGTACCAGGGTCCACTCCCGGAAACTTTCTAGAAGGTACCACACCTCTCGTGTTTGCCAGCACTTCTTCAGTAACCGAGCTGTTCCTCTATGGAACAGCTTGTTTGTCCGAACCAACTGTCACCAGCGAAACACCCGAAGGTTTCAAAATGCGACTCAATGAGGACTGGCACGAGCAGCCCTGGAAAAAGGACTGGTGCGACCCGGATGCAGCAACCAGAACATAGCACCATCATCATCCGCAAGCTACTTATCGGGATACAACCTCCTTATTGCTTGCAAGTGCGATTTAAGGTAATTTAAGATAATAAAACTGTACAACTACTATGGCAGTCAGTTGGTGAAAGTCTAGTTCTGGTCTCTAGAGCATCATTTGTATTTTCACCGACTCCCCGTTTCAGCGGGACTCATCTATCCCGTGTTCTACCTTTTATATTATATGGGGAGTTAGTTTGAGTTGTTGCTGTTGCAGTTGGTATTTGGAAAAAAAAACTACAAGTTTATATGGCACTTGCAAGGCTGGGTCAGAGGATAAATTAAGGAATTCGTCGGTTTGTGGGTTTGTTGCAAGGCCGTATCCAGGAAAGGGAGGTGGTCCCCCCTTCTCCCGATACATACAAAAATCATCATTTATATTGGCTTTCCCCTCTGATCTGTGCCTTTTCTGTGTCTTTTTTGTCCGAACCGCAGGCAACCCCCCCCCCCGAAAGACCTCTCCTCCCCCCGAAATAAATTCCTGAATACTTGCCTGGTTGTTGTGATCATTTGTAAGCAAAATCCTTGAGATAAGAATGATCATGGGTCCTTAGACATCACGAGAATGTATTATCCGTAAAAACAATTTTATTTTTGTTTTTGTCTGTGGTGATGCGCACTTTAAGGGCGCTAGAGATTTATCTGTAATGAAGACTCGTAAAGAAAAAATGATGATAAGCTCATTGGAATCATGAAAAATTATATTTTGCTAAAAGTTATTGTTTGTTGCTTAAGGCATTCGCCTGTAAGCAAAAACCTTGAGGCAAAACTGATCATGGGCTCTTGGGAATTATGAATATATATCGTTTGGTTTTAGTAATTTTTTTTTACTTTTCGGTTCAGAAACGCACTTTCAGGCTGCAAAAACTAATTTGAGTTAAAATGTATACTTGGCTTAAAAATGTTTGTTTACTTTGTGGTTAGGATTAGTACTTCAAGGGATGGTCGGACCCCATCTATGCCAATCTTGTCAAGTTTCTCATGTTCAAGCCAAGTTTCATCGCCCTAGCACATCTGGAAGTACCTTAATTTCTTATAACCAGAATTCCTGCCCCCCCCCCCCCCCGCACCACCAACTCCCCTCACAGTGCCCGAACCCGATCCGGATTTGTCACTGACATGTCTAGTTCTTGTCCTTCTTCTTCCCACTAAGTTTCATCTCAATCGCTCTGCTCTAAGCGTGTCACAAGATTCCAGTCCCCCTCCTCCCACACATTCATCGGATCCGGTCTGGACTTAAAATGCGACATTCGAGAAACGAGGTCTTTCCAAATATCAAGTTTTGTTAAAGGACCCCTCGTACAATTTACTCTTCAACTTACAGTATTTAAAATATTTGAAATACTTTAAAACTAGGCTGTGCTTTCAACAAATAACCCACGTTTTTGGCTGTTTTGACCCTTTTCAGAGACCCGTTGACTTGTAGCGAAGACAGAGAAACAATTTACATAACCGTTTTTTCTGATGAAAAACTTACCGCAGAAAACCGTCCTACACATCGTAGGTAGCAAAAAACAGCAATTGAAAAAATCAACATGTATTTGTTAGAGGGGTTAGAATGTACCATACGAAATTGGAGTCTCCGGGTTTAGAAATAAATGGAGTTATTATAGAAGTAGGTTGCGTTATTATTACAGGTAAGACAGGTCCTTTAAGATTCGACCACTCATTTAAAAGTTATACATATCTCAAGATACCAAATTCCCCCTCCATCCACTCCACTTGGGTCGGGGAACTGACTGTTTCTAAGCCAATCATGTTTAGTCTCTAATCTTCAAGCCAAGTTTCATCGTCCTAGCACATCTGGAAATACCGAAATTCCGGACTCCCCCCACAGTGCCCAAGTCCGATCCAGCTCTAGCACTGACGTATCTAGTTCTTTTGCTGGTCCTCCCCGACCCCAAGTTTCATCCCAATCGCTCCAATCTAAGCATGTCACAAGATTTCCAGTTACCCCCCTACCCCCCCCACCCTCACATTCATCGGATCCGTTCCGGACTTTAAATGAGTCATCCGAGATACGAGGTCTTTCCAAACACGAAGTTTCGTTAAGATCCGATCACCAGTTCCAAAGTTTACATTCCTCAAGATTCCGGATTCCCCCTCCCTCCAATCCCCCCACGGTGGTCGGATAGGGTGTTCAATGTCACCGGAATTCCGGAACCCCTTTTCAACTCCCCCGACAGTCAATGATGTACCTAGGGCTTTTGCTTGTTCCTCCCACCAAGTTTCATCCCAATCGCTCGACTCTAAGCGTGTCACATGATTTCCGAATACTCGCCCCCCCCACAGTCATCGACTTGATCCGGACTCGAGATGGGACATATGGGACATGACGTCTTTCCAAATATCAGGTTTCATGAATCCGTTCGAAAGTTATGCATGTCACTAAATTACGGATTCCGGCTCCCAAGTTTCATCTCCTAGCACATCTGGAAGTACACTAGCTCGCAAACACCGGACTGACCGACCGACACACCGGCCGACAGACAGACCCACAGACCGACGGAAGAGTGATTGGTATATGGCACTTGGCAGGAAGTCAAGTGCCATAAAAACAAAGATTCAAAATGTTTAAGAGGATGCCTGTGAGCAAAACTGATGGTGGATTTACACACGCAGCGTGTAAATCCGCCATAAATTTGATTTTTAAGTATGACTGATTTTTAGAAAAATCTTATGTCCGATTGTAATTATGTTTTTGTTTTTTTTAGACACTGACTGGATTCTGGTATGGAAATGGACAACAACCTTCACACACTAATTGTGTCACCGAGATAATCCTATGAAGAGGCATACATCTACAAATGTTACGGAACCTCCGCGTGTTTTCGTTGCTTCCGTTCGGGGAGCCCCGGCAAACGGCGACAGTCTCGCAAGAGCCACAGAAAAATGTAAATTTGTTTTGCGATTTTTGGCCAGTTTTCTCGACCAAAACTACGGTCGCTTGTAGCTACTTCGAATGCTCTAAGAATGACACTGCTATTCCTTTGCATTGTCGCAAACAGGAAAATGATCATAGTAACCCACAAGCCCTTCAATGATTTCTCATTTAAGAATTCGACATACGCCATTTCAGCACTTCCAAGCGAACTAAATTCTGTTAATCCCCCTATGCCTCACCATCAGCACTTGTCATAGATAATTTAAAATAGATCCAAAGATTGATGAGTAGATAGTCTGCAATCTATTTCCCAGGTAATGGAGATTTTGCAAATGACTCAATAGTAGAAAGTGAAAATTGCCTACTACGGGTCCGGACTCTTACTATGTCTACAAAAGTGCTGAATTTGATACAATTGGGACTTACAGAACATAGTCTGCTAGGAGCAATGAACTGGTACAAGACAAATTCTCGGTTCAACACCGTAACAATTCTTCTTCTAGACTGTGAAGAGCTGCGTCTAAAGAAGGATGGCTTTTTAGTCTAGAAATTCCATTACCTTCACAGACGCCATCTTTAGAGTCGAATCCGTCACTGCATTCACATTTATCATCCAGGCAGATGGAACTAATATCGCCACCTCTTTGACACTTGTTCTCGTCACATTTTAATGGTGCACGAGTGGTTGCCACTGTAGTTGGTTTGACTGGGATCGGTGTGGGCGTGGTAAGTCGAGGTGTTGTTGTTGTTTTAATTGGTTGCGCTGTTGTAGAAATTACTGGAGCTTCAGTCGTTGTTAAAGCCTCCGAAGTCGTCGAAGGTACGGTTGTTCTTGATGTTTCAGTAGTTGTTAGTGGTGTTGTTGAAGCTACTGTGCTTGTAGAGGCTTCGGCTGTCGTTAATACCAGCGTGGTTGAAACTCCTAGCGTGGTTGATTCTGTAACTGTTGTTGAGACTTCTGTCGTTGTTGAAGATGTGGTGGTGGTTGAAGCTTCAGGCGTTGTTGAGGCTACTGTGCTTGTAGATGTTTCGAGCGTCGTTAGTGCTGGAGTGGTTGAAACTTCTGGTGTTGTTGAAAATTCAGGCGTTGTTGAGGCTAATGTGCTCGTCGAGGCTTCGGATGTCGTCAATGCCAGAGTGGTTGAAACTCCAAGTGTTGTTGATTCTGTAATTGTTGTTGAGAAATCTGTCGTTGTTGAAGATTTGGTGGTGGTTGAAGCTTCAGGCGTTGTTGAGGCTACTGTGCTTGTAGATGTCTCGAGCGTCGTCAGTGCTGGAGTGGTTGAAACTTCTGGTGTTGTTGAAAATTCAGGCGTTGTTGAGGCTACTGTGCTTGTAGAACCTTCGGATGTCGTCAATGCCAGAGTGGTTGAAACTCCAAGTGTGGTTGATTCTGTAACTGTTGTTGAGACTTCTGTCGTTGTTGAAGATTTGGTGGTGGTTGAAGCCTCAGGCGTTGTTGAGGCTACTGTGCTAGTAGAGGTTTCGAGCGTCGTTAGTGCTGGAGTGGTTGAAACTTCTGGTGTTGTTGAAAATGTAGGCGTTGTTGAGGCTACTGTGCTTGTAGAGGCTTCGGATGTCGTCAATGCCAGAGTGGTTGAAACTCCAAGTGTGGTTGATTCTGTAACTGTTGTTGAGACATCGGTCGTTGTTGAAGATTTGGTGGTGGTTGAAGCTTCAGGCGTCGTTGAGGCTACTGTGCTTGTAGATGTTTCGAGCGTCGTTAGTGCGGGAGTGGTTGAAACTTCTGGTGTTGTTGAAAATTCAGGCGTTGTTGAGGCTACTGTGCTTGTAGAGGCTTCGGATGTCGTCAATGCCAGAGTGGTTGAAACTCCAAGTGTGGTTGATTCTGTAACTGTTGTTGAGACACCTGTCGTTGTTGAAGATTTGGTGGTGGTTGAAGCTTCAGGCGTTGTTGAAGCTACTGTGCTTGTAGACGTTTCGAGCGTCGTTAGTGCTGGAGTGGTTGAAACTTCTGGTGTTGTTGAAAATTCAGGCGTTGTTGAGGCTACTGTGCTTGTAGAGGCTTCGGATGTCGACAATGACAGAGTCGTTGAAACTCCAAGCGTGGTTGATTCTGTAACTGTTGTTGAGACACCTGTCGTTGTTGAAGATTTGGTGGTGGTTGAAGCTTCAGGCGTCGTTGAGGCTACTGTGCTTGTAGATGTTTCGAGCGTCGTTAGTGCGGGAGTGGTTGAAACTTCTGGTGTTGTTGAAAATTCAGGCGTTGTTGAGGCTACTGTGCTTGTAGAGGCTTCGGATGTCGACAATGACAGAGTCGTTGAAACTCCAAGCGTGGTTGATTCTATAACTGTTGTTGAGACACCTGTCGTTGTTGAAGATTTGGTGGTGGTTGAAGCTTCAGGCGTCGTTGAGGCTACTGTGCTTGTAGATGTTTCAAGCGTCGTTAGTGCGGGAGTGGTTGAAACTTCTGGTGTTGTTGAAAATTCAGGCGTTGTTGAGGCTACTGTGCTTGTAGAGGCTTCGGATGTCGACAATGACAGAGTCGTTGAAACTCCAAGCGTGGTTGATTCTGTAACTGTTGTTGAGACACCTGTCGTTGTTGAAGATTTGGTGGTGGTTGAAGCTTCAGGCGTTGTTGAGGCTACTGTGCTTGTAAAGGTTTCGGGTGTCGTTAGTGCCGGAGTGGTTAAAATTTCTGGTGTTGTTGAAAATGTAGGCGTTGTTGAGGCTACCGTGCTTGTAGAGGCTTCGGATGTCGTCAATGCCAGAGTGGTTGAAACTCCAAGTGTGGTTGATTCTGTAACTGTTGTTGAGACATCTGTCGTTGTTGAAGATTTGGTGGTAGTTGAAGCTTCAGGCGTCGTTGAGGCTACTGTGCTTGTAGATGTTTCGAGCGTCGTTAGTGCGGGAGTGGTTGAAACTTCTGGTGTTGTTGTAAATTCAGGCGTTGTTGAGGCTACTGTGCTTGTAGAGGCTTCGGATGTCGTCAATGCCAGAGTGCTTGAAACTCCAAGTGTGGTTGATTCTGTAACTGTTGTTGAGACACCTGTCGTTGTTGAAGATTTGGTGGTGGTTGAAGCTTCAGGCGTTGTTGAGGCTACTGTGCTTGTAGATGTTTCGAGCGTCGTTAGTGCGGGAGTGGTTGAAACTTCTGGTGTTGTTGAAAATTCAAGCGTTGTTGAGGCTACTGTGCTTGTAGAGGCTTCGGATGTCGTCAATGACAGAGTGGTTGAAACTCCAAGCGTGGTTGATTCTGTAACTGTTGTTGAGACACCTGTCGTTGTTGAAGATTTGGTGGTGGTTGAAGCTTCAGGCGTTGTTGAGGCTACTGTGCTTGTAGAGGTTTCGGGTGTCGTTAGTGCCGGAGTGGTTGAAATTTCTGGTGTTGTTGGAAATGTAAGCGTTGTTGAGGCTACCGTGCTTGTAGAGGCTTCGGATGTCGTCAATGCCAGAGTGCTTGAAACTCCAAGTGTGGTTGATTCTGTAACTGTTGTTGAGACATCTGTCGTTGTTGAAGATTTGGTGGTGGTTGAAGCTTCAGGCGTCGTTGAGGCTACTGTGCTTGTAGATGTTTCGAGTGTCGTTAGTGCGGGAGTGGTTGAAACTTCTGGTGTTGTTGAAAATTCAGGCGTTGTTGAGGCTACTGTGCTTGTAGAGGCTTCGGATGTCGTCAATGCCAGAGTGGTTGAAACTCCAAGTGTGGTTGATTCTGTAACTGTTGTTGAGACACCTGTCGTTGTTGAAGATTTGGTGGCGGTTGAAGCTTCAGGCGTTGTTGAAGCTACTGTGCTTGTAGACGTTTCGAGCGTCGTTAGTGCTGGAGTGGTTGAAACTTCTGGTGTTGTTGAAAATTTAGGCGTTGTTGAGGCTACTGTGCTTGTAGAGGTTTCGGGTGTCGTTAGTGCCGGAGTGGTTGAAGTTTCTGGTGTTGTTGAAAATGTAGACGTTGTTGAAGATTTGGAGGTGGTTGAAGGTTCAGGCGTTGTTGAGGCTACTGTGCTTGTAGATGTTTCGAGCGTCGTTACATCTGGAGTGGTTGAAACTCCTGGTGTTGTTAAAAATTTTGGTGTTGTTGAGGCTACTGTGCTTGTAGAGGCTTCGGGTGTCGTCAATGCCAGAGTGGTTGAAACTCCAAGTGTGGTTGATTTTGTAACTGTTGTTGAGACTTTTGTCGTTGTTGAAGATTCGGTGGTTGTTGAAGCTTCAGGAAGTGTGGAGGCTATTGTGCTCGTAGAGGTTTTGGGTGTCGTTAGGGACATAGTGGTTGAAACTTCTGATGTGGTTGAATAGTTAGGGGTTGTTGAGGCTACACTGCTTGTAGAGGTTTCGGCTGTCGTTGACACCGGAGTGGTTGAAACTTCTGGTGTGGTTGAATATGTCGGCGTTGTTGAGGCTGTTGTACTTGTAGATGTTTCGAGCGTTGTTAGTGCTGGAGTGGTTGAAACTTGTGGTGTAGTCGAAGATTTTGGCGTTGTTGAGGCTACTGTGCTTGTAGAGGTTTGGGGTGTCGTTAGTGCCGGAGTGGTTGAAATTTCTGGCGTGGTTGATCCGGCAATCATGGTGGACATTTTTATCGTTGTTGTAGATTCGGTAGTTGATGAGGACTCTGT
The DNA here is from genome assembly GCA_023053575.1 of Branchinecta lynchi. NCBI lineage: Eukaryota > Metazoa > Arthropoda > Branchiopoda > Anostraca > Branchinectidae > Branchinecta > Branchinecta lynchi. Next base: position 13,806,898 of record JAKZAP010000015.1, read on the forward strand.
GGTTGTTGAAACTTCAGGAAGTTTTGATGTAGTTGCGCCTGTAGATTGTGTCGTTGATGGTGGTGTAGATGTTGCTCCGGAATTCGTTGTCGAAGATCCAGGCGTTGTTGACACTGTTGGGCTTGTAGACGCTTCGGGTGTTGTTGAAGCTTCGAAAGTTGTTGCTTCAAATTTGAATAGAGCTAAAAAATAGTACAGTTAGTTTGACATATAAGACGAGAGATGTGGTAACATAAACTAATATTTAATGAAGCTCTAGTCTCTAACGTGTTCCAAAACTTAAAAAAAAATATTTTCTGCTCAACAATGTATTCGTATAATTTTATTTTTAATTTTATCAATAAGAAAAAAAAACTGAAAGGAATGCTAAAGAGGTCAGCTTGTCACCATGTCTATTAAATACAAGAAAGAACGTAACATACACTCCTTTCTTATCGATTTGATACCATTCGGGACATCATTAAATTGTTGATTACCCGTTAGACAGAGTAGGAGTACATGTAAAAGAATTAAAAGTTGAAACACAAAAGTATTGACACTCTTGTGACCTCCCAAGTACTGGTAATTTCGAATTAGTAGAGGATTCTCCAAAGATACGCATGTCTGATCTCAGACAGAACTGATGACACTGCGGAAAATTCGTCCAGGAATTTGAACATGCGACATCCCGTCCCGGTTCGTATGTCTGCAGTGTAAAACCCAAGCTTCACCATTAACATATTTTTCCATGTTTGGCACACTAAGATATTGCACCATATCCGACGAAAACGGATATTTCTCGTCGTCATCGGAGAAGGTAGAACTAATAACTCAATATTGTAAGAAACAGGATTTTCAAATAGTGAATTGTGAGCGTCTGATGAATATTATATGCTTGTCAAGGACAATCAAGAATTTTCCAACCCTTTCCAGAATGAGTAAACCCATTGTTCGAACAAAGTAAAATTGGAACTGTGTTTCAGAAAGATTCAAAGTCTTAATTCTTCAAAGTCTTGACATAAAAAAGGAGTCTTTTTTAGTATATACATACAAGTATATACATTTTTAAGTATAGAATTGCTGAAAATATCTATTAAACGCTCAACAATTCAGTCTGTGAGTTGAAAAACCCATACCTCGCAATGTTGAATTCTCTTATTTGTTTTATCCGTTTTCGTCAGGCTCGCTGGAATCTCTCTATTCGCTTTTAACTAGGAGCGTGTTCCATCCTACATAACGTCACGAATTCTGGCTTTTTGCTGTCAAGGCTGGAGCGATTTTTCGATTTTCCAGCAGAATATCATGCCACAGGTGAATCCGACCAATCACGGACAGAGATCCGTAGTTGATACGCTCCCGAGCGTTGTAAGCAAATAGTTACTATTTCGAGAAGGTTGGAACGGTCAGCGTAGTAACTTTAGAAGGGTGGAACACGCTCTAGGTGTCCTTCGGGCAACACGCCCAAAAGGCGAAACAGAAATGGAGAGTGAGAGAAAATAAATCTGAACATCAAATGAATTTTGAATAGCCATGAAATGAGCTGCAGTTTTTTTCTTGGTTTACGGAAGAATTGACTTGACCATGTGGAAGAACCAATATCAGGTATGTGGAGCCTGAATATAAAGTTTAACAGAATTAGGCTGAGATCAGACAGTCTTGTCGTACATCTTATTCAGTTAGATCGGCCGGAAAACCCGAGACAAATAAACTACTCTGTTTGTCCACTATAGGCAAATAATTGATTTGATCGAATGAACTTATTGTTTCCGATCTGCGATACCTCTATGTGCCTATCCATCTATGCTTGAAACTGCGAAGATAAGCTATTGCTGAAATAAAACAAAACTTTGTAAGACATTTCCTAATATTGCGAGTTTCTTCCAGCGTGGCGTTTCCGAGCTTAGCGTCTTTAATCCTGGAAGTGAATGCTTAATTTAAATTCAAATTCTCCGCGTCTTGATGAATACTGGTTTGTCGTGCAAGCAGCGCACTTTCTGAACATTATTACTAGAGCCTTGGGAAGAGCCTTCAAACATCAGATAAAAAAAAAAATAAGCTGCCTTTCCTGTGAAAGAAGAAAAGAAAACACTCACCCTCTGCTGTCACTTCTTTCACCAGGATGCTGAAGCCGACACCTTGGAGTGTTACCTCTTCAGTGTCTTGATAGGCCTGCAGTCGGCTTTGAATCGTAGAAGTGTCGTAATCCGTGACGGAACTGGACAAGACGATATTCAGAGTGACCTGTGATTCATCATACTGGCGCTCAAATCGATTTTGTTGTACGAATTGGTTGACAGTTACAGTGGCATCAGGAAACACCTTTTCGAGCTGGAAAAGATAGCAGTGCAGTTGTAACAAGATTAAGAGATTAAGGTACAGGGATGCTGCCGGGTGCACATGAACTAGAATTTGATATGGAGACATTCCAGAGTGCTTTGCTCTACAATGGTCCTCCTAGTATATTTCCTCCCTCTATCACCTGCTTTTCTAAAAAAAAAAAAATCACCCTCAGTCCGAGCAGGACCTCTCTTTTATGTCACATTATGCTAAGGATAAAGTACATCTTTAATCAGGGAGCAAGCAGTATTATACCTGATATTTACATTATGTTCATTTGTGTAAATGATCGGTCAACGATTCATCAAGTAAATTAATTATTTTCGTAATGGCCGGGCTTGATTGAATATTTGAATTCCAGCTTTGCTAGGATGTGGGAATCAGATTCATTAGGGACTTCTGGATTGACTGCTGTTGAACTATAGCATTCGATCGTTTTATTCCCTTGTCCTTATGTACGGTTTAATAATTGGTCCTGGGGCTAGTCGGCATCTACGATGTCAGAATGTCTTCAGCCCAGGCCCAAGGAGCGATGGCCCTAGGCTTCACCAAATCTCGGCACCAACATCCTCTCAACAATAGTGTTAAAAGTGGGATCTCAAGGCTTGCCAACCACCCACTCATCCTTTTAACAAATTTCTGCCAGCATTTTAGGCACCATCACAAATCCGAAGCTGACGGTGCTCGCTACACTAATATCATTCCAAGCGCAAGTGGAATGACAATCAGATCTAAAATAGTACTTTTAAAGAACATCAGTTTCGTGCAGAGAAGTTGAGAGTTTTCTCAATGCAAAGACAATTCGGTGCAGACAATCTGGCCGTGGAAAATTATATCGGAGAGGCGTACTCGACGTGTTAGTGGCACAGATCACCAAATCAGCTACTGGACCCTATGGTCCAGTGGACCGACCTTTTGTTTTTAGGCTGCAAATTCTTAATATCTAGATGATATTTCTGAATGTAAGTGTATATTACTGAATGAATGACTGAATAATGGATAGCACATTGCTGAAAGTATGAATTCGTACACTTTGTCTGTCCGTCTGCCTCTTTGTATGTACTTTATGTCCTACGGGCTACGGAACCGGTAGTTCTCACGGAAACCAAACTAACTACTATTTGGTTGAAAATGAATAGCTCACGGACACAGATGGCTATGGGCTAGGGTTCCGGCAGTCACACAAATAAACAAAAATTGATCTCACGGACCCATGTCAGTGCAGACTAGGAAACCGGAAGGCAATATTTTTATTCACTTCGTGTTGTCTGCACTGACATAGATCCGTGAGTTCATTTTTTTTTTTCACTACCGGAACCCTAGTCCATAGCCATCTGTGTCCGTGAGCTGGTCATTTGCAACCAAATAGTAGTTGCTACCGGTACCTTAGCTCTCAATATATGGGTTTCTGTATTGGTTTTTTTCCCATGTTATTTTCTGTAAGTCAGTGAAAATCCCGGCATCCTAGCTCTCATCAAAACTATTCCGTGAATTTTATATTTCAAGTACACACCACCGGAACAGAAGCTCCAATTATACAGTTTCCGGTATCAACTACCGGCTCCCTAGCTTCTGAGTACACAATTCCGTGAGGCTACCGGACGAGAAGCTGGTGTGATGAAGTTTCCGTGAGCTATTTCCACTTACTAACGGAAAGGGATCCAGCACATACAAGTTTCCGTTAGTTAATGACGTCAGATCCCGGAATCGCAGCTCATTTGGTTTGCTTTCCATGAGAACTACCGGTTATGTAGCCCGCAGGACATAAAGTACGGCTCCCGATTCCCTTGACAGTGCCGGGAAGTTTAGCAGGAGAAATTGTCAGTAAGCCTCAGTAAGCCTCAACTTGAATACAATTTCAAATATATTGTATTGGTGAAATAAATTGTAACTTAGGGTTACCTTGTCACAATAAAAAAGGAAAAGCCAAAGTGCTTTCAGATAGAATTGAAAACCTACACTTAAGCTTCTTTTTCCTTCCTAATTAACAACCCCTGTTCTGGTCATAATCCAAATTGCCATATTCTAGTTCAGCGATTCCAGCCCGATGAAAAATTTGTAGCCTACGTAGTTGTATGATGGTTGTACGAAAACGTTGCATGTATTGATATGTGATGGTAAAGAACACTATCATTTAATCTGCCTCAGACTGGACCAATCTGAAACAGTAGTATCCAGTAAGATCCTGTCTTGCTGAAGCAGCATCCAATCTCGCAAATAGTAGCATGTAGTGGAGTAACACGGTAGCCTATGACATAGAAGCATAGAGTAGTATCAGTTCTTACTGCATGCTACTTTTTCGCACAACTTCACACTACAGTTTTAAGATAAATTTCTAATCGGGAAGGGGACTAGTTTCTTTTAAGTCCTCCCGTGACTCGTTACCAGCATTTGTCAGCATATATAGTCAAATTGATCTACAAGTAGAAGAGTAGAATCTGCAATCTGCTCCTCAACAACGGAAGTCTCGCATCGCCTACCCGATGACAAATTTCGAGAATTAGTCATATGGAATTGTACGAAAAAGTAGCATGAGTCGTAACTGTTGGCACGGCATGCTACTGTTAGCAAACTGAATGCTACTACAGCAAGGTTTGGGCTATCGGATACTACTGCATAATATTAACCCAATCGCAGGCATGTTAAATCCAAGTATACTATACTATTTCATATCAACACATGCAACTTGTTCGTACAACTACACACTCAAAGAATTTTTCGTCGGGTATGAAGTAGAAAGTTGAGATTTATTTTCCCTGCATTACCTTATGGATCCATACTTTATTTCACCATTTCACTGTCACAAATGTTGACCTGAGACGACCGAATAAGGCGAATTGCTTCCACCTCTTAAAAAGTTCGTACTGCAGCTGTTAGTACAGTTCAGTATTACCGCAGTTTGCCATTCGAAGCGGCCGAGGTCCTTCCATGGTCGTTATGAGGGAATCGACTAAATAGAGGCACGGCACGGCGCAGGAGTCACGAGTAATATAACAGATTAGCAAGTAGAAGTATAAAGTAAGTAAGAGTTCGTAACTCCAACGGCTGAAAAGGCATATTAGAACATTGTTCCTATACCTCACTCTGGAGCCATAAAAGAGGCCTTAGTTTGTGTGCCTCCTTTTAGTACTCATTCCTCGTATACTATGTCGTGCCGGGTCGTGCCTCTTCTTAGTTGATTCCCATTCTGCAGACCTGTGTGGATCTTAAGTCCTTTACGACCCTCTTTATACCACCGGCTCTTTTGAAGAATGACTAGGCAAGCCATTCGGAGGAATTTATTCTCCTTGCTGTCATAGGACCCCACTCGGAAGCTCAAGTGCTGTGGCAGACGACAGTATTTTGATACTTCAGTATTAATCCCGTGGATATCCCTGATCACTAGTAAGAATTCCTAAGAGATCCAACTTTATAAAAATGCTAATGCTCAAGACACCACCCTACGAAGTAAGTTCACTATAAAAAAAAATCTTGCGGTATTTGCTACTGGGATTAATCTTGTCTGTACTGAGATAAGATTATCCCTAACTTTAATCCTTACATGGAGAACTTTTTTACAGTGTTAGCAGAAAATACCAACTCTAACTAATCGGCAAAAGAGCGGGGACATGCTGCTAGTCTTCACACTAATGGACTCTCATCACCTCCCTCGTCGCTCCTGTTGCGTTCGACAGCACTTCTCAGCAACCGCGTTGTTTCTCTGTGGAATGGCCTGTCTGAGTTAAATTTAAATGTGACCAACGAGACACCTGTGTGTTCAAAAGTGCTTGAGAAGGACTAGCGCGCGGAACCATGGAGAGAGGATATATCGTAAACCACTGCACTGTCAGAAGTTTCAGAACAGATGGCGTATAACAAGAATAATACCATTTCACTTAGAAATAAAGTATTATGACCATATTTACACTATTTCGTGCCTAGATCTCCATGAACATCTTCAATTGGTAAAAATACTAACGGAAACGAAAGAAACATAAAGAATAAAATCCCAAAGTTTGGGATGAAAGCTTGGGCTCAAAGAATATTTATCCCAAAGTGTTATCTGTTGAAACCACGCATCCTTCTGTTGTCGTTATGTAACTTCTGACATTGTAGTATTTTTACCTATTGAAGGTGTTATTGGAGATCTAGGCACGAAATAGTATAAACTTAATTGGTCATAACACTTTATTTCTAAGTGAAAAGGTGTTATTCTTGAAAGTGTTATGCACAATCTGTTATGAAACTTCTGACAGTGTGATCCCAGTTGACAAATTTAGTCTGGATCCACTTTATTTGTGGTTTTGTTTATTCTGATTGTTTTTAATTAATTTTACATTGCACCAACACCAGCAAAAACTGATTCTCCTCTGAATTTGAAAGGGAGTCCTTTCTGATGATGGTGATGATAATCGGAACATTCCCCGTCCGTGGGGACTGGCGAGAATACGGGGAGTGAGTCCCTGGGACAAACAAAAACGCGGGGACTCCTCAAGTGGAGTCCTCGGGGAACGGCGAGAATACGCCTCTTGACTTTCAAAGCAGTCTCACCTGGTCAAATATTGGAAAGTAAACTTTGAATCTTCCACCCTTATAACTATAGTCAGTATTAGTTACTATCTTCGTTTCAACCTCGTGAAAAGTTAATGCGCTGACCGTTCTAACCTTCTCGATAATAGTAACTAACAGTAACATCTGCTTACCACGCTCGGTAGCGTAGTAAGCGTGGTAACTGGATACCACATCCTTATTGCTAGGTGACGAAACGCTAAGCCCTTTAGCACTCGGATCTGGCTGAGACTCCCTAGGATCAGTCATGGAACTGGATTTTTTGGGGAGAGCCAATAATTATCAGGCTTTCGAAGTTAACGTTGTATCAAAGGAAATAGAAGTTCACCTGTGGCTCTACCATACTATGAACTGCTGAAACCTTGCGACACAAAAATACCTTAGTAAATTTTAGAGCAGTGTAAACCAATCTGATAGTCCCGTCCTGTATTCACGAAAAGATTATGGCTAGTTTTGAAAGAATAATTCGTCGCTGTCACGCATTAATATAATTTTTTCAGAATATTCAGAGAAGAAGAAAAGTCTCTAAAATCTACTTTTCAACCGATCTTGATAACTTGTATGGCGAATAACATCTTTCTTCACAGCGGATAGAAGGAAGGAACATTTAGGATTTTTTTTCTGCCGATCTACGACTGATTTTTCTGTTGCTCAACTCATTTTGACCGTTCTTGTAGAGGTCAGTTCTTCTGAAAAACTCGGGTAATTTGGGAATGGCTTGTCGTAGATCTCTGAAAATTTTACACTAGATGCAAGAGCTTAGATCCATAGCCCCAGGATCAGTAATTCATTTTCTCGAAAACTGCTATTTGACCCTTTAATGCGTGACAGCGACCTATTTTCATAAGAAAAAAAATTGACTCACAAGTATTTCAACGCCTCTCTTCAGCTTCAGGTATCTGTACGACCTCTTGTCAGTAAGGTCGTCTGACCATGGCTGGTCTGGAACCAAAGGTAGTTGCGCAACTGATACATATTGGTTTGTTTCGGATAAGGCTTTGCAGTCCCCACTTGATGTCAGAATCCTTGGTAGTTCGCACTGGCATTTGTATCCTTTGGCACCATAATGCTCAACGCACTGGGCATTCAGGTTCTGACATTCGCTCCTGTGTTTGTCTGAACAAGTTGTAAAACTTGTAGCTAGGGCTGAAAAAGGACGTGACGTAAACAAGAGAAATGAAAGTAGTAATATTGTATGTTTATTTCTTCCTCCTCTAAATTATCTCTCCCTCCTCCGCCTCTTAAGTACTGACCGGATCCGGTCCGGATGTACAAACGGCACACCTAAAGCTTAAGATTACAAATTCAACCTGTAAACACTGAACAAAATAAAATACAGAAAACTTTCAGTGACAAATGTTGGCCATTGGCATTTGTGATCGCAGGAACAAAGAGACAAATTGGAAAGAATACAGAAGCGGGCATTTCTTTTTATCCATAATGGGCCGAAAACTGGATAATTCTACCTTTTAAAACCTCTTAAACCTCAAAACACTGCAAGACCACAGAAGGAGCTAAGCACCGACTTCATTTCAGCCATTGTATCTCACCCTAGTTCCCTCTACAAAATCCTCCCTTCCCCCTACCAAAACGTCAGAAATTGACCAGAAAGAATGGTAAGTTGTAGGGTACGCAAACTGTGTCTTAGTACCTACCAAACACGTTATATATACAAAAAGTTTCATTCCAGATTCGTAAGTGTACTGACATCTCATTGTAAATATTTGTGTTGGCAATAATCGCAAATTTGGTGGTGTAACCACGGGAGTCGATTCATATACTTTCCATCTATCTATCTAGCTATCAAAGAAAAAAAAATACTAAGAACTATTAAACGAACGTGCGGGTTCACAGATCTTTCAGTTGAATCTGCTGGACAGTTTGTTCGTTGACTTGCTTAGAATTCGTTTCAGCTCGAGTTCCTGCCAACCAGGGCCTATCCAGAAGGGGGGGGGGGGGTTAAGCCCCCCCCCCTCCCCCCGAAAAAAATACTTATCATCGATATCTCTTGTAATCGGTCTCTATCAGTCAGGATCTACACAGACAATGTGCCACAACAGCATATTTCTTACCTTTCTCTTGAACTTCGATCTCGTTGCCAATGGATAAAAGCTCTGACTTGCAACCATTAACACACCTCTGCTTCAAAGCAGTCTCGACATTGACAGTGTCCAACCCTATAGAAGATAGTCTGACGTCCGCGAAGACATCAGGCTTTATGAATTCTCGCTGCAGTATGTTCAAGGCGGGTAAATCCTCTTGGAAGATATTGTCCACGACAGGGGTTGAGGAGGGAACCAATTTTTTTAGCTGTAAAGTACAAACGTCAAGGCTGTGCCGGTAAAAGAAAAACTGACATGACTAGTCATATCAGTCGATAATTAGGTAATAACAATATAACTTTATCAAACAGTTTTCTCTCATACTGCTTCTTCAACGCGTTCTCGACTTCCAAGAATATGACCTTCCCAAAATCCAGTGATGAATTGCCACCAGATGGGCAAGACAAACAATAACAGTCACACGTTAGATCTTGATATGAGTTATCTGAAGGGGGAATAAGCGATGAGGCTTCCAGTTCATACCGAGTCGCGCATTGGTAGAAAAGTCAGTCAGCACTGAAGACAAACTTAATGAGGTTTGACACAACAGATTTTGGTAGAGCAAAAATAGAGGCAGAGTCATTTAAGCACTTTTAAACATAGCCAGGGTTAAAAGGGAAACATAACAGAAACTGAATATAGACAAGCAAGCCTGGCTAAGCCCACTAGCCCCATGGAAAAGTCAGTCAGCACTGAAGTCGGAAGAGAAAAGTGACAAATTTGATGAACTTTGACATAACTGAGTTTGGTGGAGCACACACAGAGGCTGAGGCATTTTAAATAGTTTTAAACATAGCTAGGCAGACATAAAAGAAACTGAATATAGCCAAACAAACCTGGTTAAACGTGTACCACAAATAAAGTATCGTTGTTTACTTTACACCAGTGCATCTAGAGGCAAAAAAAATTAAGTATCCCGGAAGTAATTGTGTTGCGAGAGCAACACTTTGGTTTTGTCCTCGTTTTTTTTTTTTTTTTTTTTTTTTTTCCTATGACTCCGATTTCATTTTATTCCTGGTAACTGAGAAGGGTCTAACCTGTGCGGTTTTTACGGAAAGTGTGGACCTTAGGCCGGATTGATGAATATGACATTACTTTTTGGAAAGCTCCGTATAACTCTTGCCTGGGGCCAATAAGGATGGTTTTTGCTTGTCCTCGAGCCAGAGCCTACGGTTTGCGAAGTGAAGTGGAGTTGTATGGCCTATGTCAGTGAGGACTATATGAAGTTGTGTAGCGAACCTTTCGTTTCATCAAAAGATATTTCTGCTTTCGAGTGGAAAGCTCCGTTCTAGCACGCAAGCAGGCAGGCACCAGTTTCAAATTGAAGATGGACTAAAATCTATAAGTGTTAAATATATGCGGCAGTTACCCGGCCCCACAGCCAACATATCTTCTTTGAGTGATAAATAGAAAAATCTACAGAGACAAAAAAGTGGCTTTTTCCCACGGGTCCGAAAGTGCTGCCATCTATTGTTTCTGTCCATGTCTGCGACGATTTCAGCTGAGTTTATAATTTTTTTTTTTGCACTTCTGGTTTGTGGTAGAGTAACGGTATCAGATGTGCCTCTTAAACTTTAAAAGTTCTCTCACTGCTAAAAAAAACTAGAGCTTATCCTTTGCTCCTTTCTAAGTCGTGACGTTAGAAAGTTGGCCTACGGCAAAAAAGTCAACTTTTGAACTAAGACAGGTAGAATTTTTTTTTCGAGGGCAATCGATAGCCATTGATGAGCTGATCAAAGTATATGCCATCCATTTTTTGGTACAAAAATTCCTTCATGAGATACACCAGTTTGAAAATTTCAAAGGGGTTGACAACTTCATAGTAAGGTACATTGTAACCAAAAATAGGCGATACCAGTTATGATACATATAGGGGACTTTTAAGCAACAGTCGACTGTTAGCCCATAATCATCTTCGGTAATGAGGGGTTTGCAGCTTTTGCTTGTTGGTATACCTGGTTTCCGGTGTATTCGATGGTAAGAACAATTTGGTTCCCAATGGTAAGATATGCAAGGGACTTGTAAGTAATAATCGGCTGTTATGCTACAATCATCTTCTGCGATGATGGGTTTGCAGCTTTTGCTACCTGGTGTACACATTATTTGTTTCCGGTTAACTTAATGTATATCACGGGAGAGGGACTTGTAAGTAGGAATCGGTTCACGAGGGGCTAGGAATTTTTGCAAATGGGTGCACATTGTGTTCGATTTCTATAAATCTGACGGTAAGAAAGTTTGTGTCGATGGTCTATCAATGTAACCGAGGATTAACTGTTTACACAACGGATACAAACGAAAATGTAAAGCAATGAGGTAGTTTCATAATAATTGATAGTGTCATCTATGGTATTTTAATCCTGAAAAGTTACGGATAGCTTTCTATTACCAACTAGATTATATAAGATATTGTTCCAAGTTTTCATCCGTCACGATGTCTACGATTGAAAAGGATAAAGTACAACTGACTGCAAAGTTAATTTAGTCCCTTCTTCCTATATTATTTTATTGTTGTTTTTACAACGCTGAAGAATACCTTTTGATCATATGATTAATTTTTTTAGAACATCCCGTTTAAAAAGCTTATGCTATAATCATCTTCAGCGATGAGGGGCTTGCAACTTTTGATAGCTGGTATATCCATTATTTGTTTCCGGTGAATTTGATGTCAATTACGGGAGACGGACTTGTAAGTAAGAATCGGTTCACGAGAGGCTAGAAATCTTTGAAAATTGGTGCACATTGTATTCGATTTCTGTAAATATGACAGTAAGAAAGTTTGTATCGATGGTCTATCGCTATAACCTAGGATTAACTGTTTACGCAACGGGTACAAACGATACGGTAATGTAAAACAATAAGGTAATTTTGTAATAATTAATAGTGTCTTCTATGGTATTTTAATCCTGAAAAGTTACGGATAGCTTTATAATATCAACTAGATTATATAAGATATTGTTCCAAGTTTTCATCCGTCACGATATCTACGATTGAAAAGGATAAAGTTCAACTTTGACGGCCATCGATAGCCGCTGATGAGCTGATCAAAGTATATGACATCCATATTTTGGTAAAAAAAATTCCTTTATGAGATACACCAGTTTGAAAGTTTCAAGGGGTTGAAAACTTCAGTAAAAAGGTACACACTGAAACCAAAAATAGGCGATACCAGTTGTGAGACATTTATGGGACTTGTACGCGACAGGCAACTGTTAGCTCATAATCATCTTCGGCAATGAGGGGTTTGCAGCTCTCGCTAGTTGGCGTGCCTGTCATTTGATGAACAATTTGGTTCCCAAATGTAAAACATGCAAGGGACTTGTAAGTAATAATCGGCTGTTATGCTACACAAATCTTCAGCGATGAGGGGTTTGCAACTTTTGCTAGTCGGTATACCCATTATTTTTATCCGGTGAACTTGATGTCTATCACGGGAAAGGGACTTGTCAGTAGAATCGGTGCACGAGGGGCTAGAAATTTGTGCAAATTGTTGCACATTGTATTCGATTTATATAAATCTGACGGTAAGAAAGTCTGTATCGTTCGTCTATCGCTGTAACCTAGGATTTACTGTTAACGCAACGGGTACAAACGAAACTGTAATGTAATACAAGGTAGTTTCGTAATAATTAATAGTGTCATCTATGGTATTTTAATCTTAAAAAGTTACGGATAGCTTTATAATACCAACTAGATTATATAGGATATTATTCCAAGTTTTCATCCGTCACGATGTCTACGATTGAAAAGGATAAGGTTCAACTGACTGCAAAGTCAATTTAGTCCCTTTTTCCGATATGCTTTTGTTGTGGTTAGGGCAATCGATAGCCCTTGAAGAGCTGATCAAAATATATGCAATCCATTTTTCTGAACAAAAATCCTTCATGAGATAAGCCAGTTTGAAAGTTTCAAGGGGTTGACAACTTCAGGAGTAAGGTACACACTGAAACCAAAAATAGGCGATACCAGTTGTGAGACATGTAAGGGACTTGTGCAGCAACAGTCGACTGTAAGCAACAGTCGACTGTTAGCTCATAATAATCTTCGGCAACGAGGAGTTTGCAGCTTTTGCTAGTTGGTATACCTGTTATTTGTCTCAGGTGTATTCGATGGTAAGAACAATTTTGTTCCCAATTGTAAGACATGCATGGGACTTGTAAGTAATAATCGGTTTTTATGCTATAATCATCTTCAGCGATGAGGGGTTTGCAACTTTTGGTAGCTGGTGTATCCATTATTTGTTTCCGGTGAATTTGATGTCAATCACGGGAGACGGACTTGTAAGTAAGATCGGTTCACGAGGGGCTAGAAATTTTAAAAAATTGGTGCACATTGTATTCGATTTCTGTAAATATGACAGTAAGAAAGTTTGTATCGATGGTCTATCGCTATAACCTAGGATTAACTGTTTACGCAACGGGTACAAACGATACGGTAATGTAAAACAATAAGGTAGTTTTGTAATAATTAATAGTGTCATCTATGGTATTTTAATCCTGAAACGTTACGGATAGCCTTCTTCCGATATTGTTTTGTTGCTGGTTTTACAACGCTAAAGAACAGCTTTTGATTATGTGATTATTCTTTTTAGAACATACTGTTTTAAAAGCTTCGATAAGTTGACAATTTCAGCATTTAACCGACAGCAAAGAAACAAAACCAAAGTGTTGCTCTCGCAACACTTTAGCCGGCGAAGCCGGACAAAGGTTGCCGCAACACTTCACGTTGCCCGGGCAACGTAGGTCTAGTCTTAGGATTAACTTAACCCTCAAAGTTGTTAAGCCAGAGTTTCTTGTAGTTTTTTTTTGTAGTTTTTGTTTCTTTTTAACAGCCATGCAATTGAACTATTCGTTCATTCATTCATGAACACAGAATTAATTAACAACATGCAAAATAAGCTCTATAATTTCATCCAGAAAGAGTGTACGTCTATCAGGCCAGCCTCATCCATGGTTCAACTTGTCCATAGTTCGACTTTCTTGCCGATTTTGTGATTTTTTCATGGGTGGCTTCGGACCGCCTTTCAAAAGGGGCCACAACTACTTCACCGATAGAAAGGAATTTATTGGCTGCTGTTCTTGGTTCATGGGAGCTGGTATTTGTCGTCAAATGCTAGTCTCGGCATTTAAAGTTATAACTCCTTACGGTACATAATATAACTTACAGTTATGTTATTCCACAACCTCACTGTAACGGATAAGTTCCAAGTTCGAGTCTTGTATTAAAATAATTATTTATGAATATTCAGTTTGTAATTAAGGTTGTCAGTGTAACTTGTGATTTTTATGGGGGTTGGTATCCTGACTCTGCAGCGAATAGTGAAAATAAGGTAGTGTTAGTCTTTCAAGTTTACATGACATCGAGATGCAAGTGTTACCCTTTTCGAAGTATCGTCATCTCTACCGATATCATTTACAACTGGGACCAACCAGCGCTTATCCATCTACCCTGTTTTCTGACCGAAGATTAAAATGCTGTGTTCTTATGTGTTTTGCATTTGTTTTTATTTCTTTCTTTTGTGTCTGAGTCAATCAATTTGCTTTATTGCAGCATAAATGCCATAAATAGCAGAAAAAGAAAAGAAAAACACTAGGGAAGATAATAATGGTGGTTTAACGACCGCCAAATGGGTAAACAAGAGAAGATAGGCTTAGAGGCAAGCAGCTTATTATAACACCTTTTAAGTCAATAAATCAATTTGCTTTATTGCATCATAAATGCCATAAATAACAAAAAAAGAAAAGAAAAACACTAGAGAACATAAGAATGGTCGTTTAACGACCGCCAAATGGGTAAACAAAAGATTATACGCTTAGAGGCAAGCAGGATTAGCTTATTATAACACCTTTTCAGTCGCGACAATAGACAAACTTGTGCCGTCCTGTGAATTCCAATAAACGTGTAACAGTGATTCAGCTCTTGTGGAGAGCTAACACAGCAAATATGCGGAAGCTAAAGAACCGAAGAGTATGCGTCTTAACAGCAATATTATCTAACTTAGTTAGAACGTTCGCTCTCTTACATAGGCTACTCATGATGTGTTGAATATGTAAATCCTCCCGAACGTTAGAATTGAAAAGGTGAATCCTAGATAACTTTCTGTTAGAAAGGTACGCTGCATCTGGTAGGTGCGTATACTCCGCTTTTGAAAATGGCAGTTAAAAATAAATTTCTTACTTACATACTTACTGCTACCTAATTGTAGCTTACAGATTCGTTCACACTCACTTTACTATTTCGGATTTTCACTATCGAATGAACATTTTTTGTTTTTACTGTGTAGCCTACTATTATTAAAGTTTGCAACAAACGTTGAGAATTTTTGCTATTTTCACTCTCTGCTTCAAATCAATCCACCCTATGTTGTGGTCCACGGTCACGACCAGCTAGAATTAAGTCCTAAAAAATTCGACTTTTAAGAAATAGTTTGAGCAATAAAAATATTAAAGATGTAAAAAGATATCAAATGCGCGTAGCTAAAAAAATTTTAGGAAATATTATATCGAATCATTACTTACCAGAACTTCTAAGGAATCCCTAATTTTGAGGAAATCTTGACTGTCCTTGGCGTCATAACCATCTGACCAGTCGAAATCATCCAATTTGAACCTCAGGGAAAGTTGACCAGCTCTTGGATCTTAAAAAGTTCAAGGTCTTCATATCTAAATAAGCTAAAGAAGGCGCTCGGACGAATGTTCTGCGCTTCTTAATCCCATACTAGCAATCTGGTGTGTACAACATTAGTGGTACCGAGTATTCCCTTCTCCTTTGGAATTCTTGACCGCGTAAACGCTACATAGGCTGACTGCGAACTATAGTACTCTTAAAGACCAACTCTTCTGAAGATGAAGAACCGACGTATGCCCAGCGAAGAGTCAGAAACGTCATGACAACAAACGTTGCTGATTAGTTTACACAGGATTTCAGCTGATTTGAGTTTGTTCATTTCGGTGATGCTTCTTGGTCTTCCCGAGATTCACTGGCGTGCTTCACTGGCCAGCGCATACGTTGGCTGAATTTCTAAATTAAAAACAACATTCTTTAGTATTCAATAAAAAGTATTTATTCTTTTCATAATTTCTTCAGAAATTCAGCTGAAGTATCAGTTTAGCTCAGTCAGCTACCCTCCCCAGTCCCCACCACCACCAGTCACAACTCCAAATAAAGAAACGTCATGACAACAAACGTTGCCGATTGGTTTGCACAGGATTTTAACTGATTTGAGTTTTTTCGTTTCGGCGAAGGTTCTTGTTCTTCCCGAGATTCACTGGCGTGTTTCGGACTTCGTTTAAAAAACAAAAAAAACGAACACATTGGCTGTACGTTGGCTGAGTTTCTAAATTAACAATAATATTCTTTAGTGTTCAATAAAAAGTCACTATTCTTCGTCATTCTATTCTTGATTGGGAGTCTGAAAAGCCTCACGAAGAGAACAACAAGCAACTTTAGTAAACACCAACATAAGCGACACATCACATAAATGGCAAGCCAATTCTCGGGAGGGAGAATGGATGGAAAAATTACGGAATCGAGTGAATTAGTAATGTAAGTTCGAAGAGTCATTAGTACAACCAAGGGCGTATCCAGGGGGGGGGAGGGAGTTGACCCCCCCCCCTCCCCGAAACATACAAAATAATCATTCGTATAGGCTTTTCCTTCTGATCTATGTGTTTTTTTTTTACTTTTTTGTCCGACCAGCAGGCACCCTCCCTCCCCCGAAAGCCCCTCCCCCGAAATGAATTCCTGGATACGGGCCTGAGTACGACCATGGGAACGAACAAAAATTTATAATGCAGCATGCAGCTTACCATAGATGCACTGTCCATCTATCAGAGTAAGCGGGAACTCGCAGTAACATTCATATCCTTCTCCACTTACAGCAAGTCTGCATGCTTCGCCGTTCTTCGTGCACTCGACCTTTTCTTCTGCTGAACATAGACTTTTGGCTTCATTTTCTAGAAACGAAAGTAAGCGTAAGATAATTAGTGAAAACTAAATCATTTGCCTCAAAATATTGGCAGGACCGTAGATGTGAACTCTGAAGGGGACCAGGGGTCCAAGTGGAAAATAAAACAGTGTAGTTTGGGACAAAGAAACAAAGACTCGGCATTTTCCCACTTTTCCGAAAGTGCTGCCATTTCTTTTTTGTAGGCTAACTATTTCTGATCTTGATGTCAGCTGAGCTTATCATTCCATGTTTTGCACTTGGGATTGCGATAGAGAAATGATGTGCCTCTTCGATTTTAAAAGTTATCTCATTACTAGACAAATTAGACCGTATCCTTTGCTCCTTTCTAATGGCAATGTTAGAAAGTTGGCCTAAGGCGAAAAAGTCAACTTTTGAACTAATACAGATACATTTTTTTTCAACGTCAATCGATAGCACTTGATGAGATGATGAAAATATATGTCATCCGTTTTTTGGTAGAAAAATTCGTTTATGAGATACCATTTTGAAAATTTCGAGGGATTGACAAGCTAAGTAGTAAGGTAGACATTGAAATCAAAATTAGGCCGATGGCAATTGTGATACATGCAGGCGACCAAGCAATAATCGGCTGTTGGACCATAATCATCTTCGGTGATAAGGGGTTTGCGAATTTTGCTAGTTCGTGTACCTATTAATCCTATTATTTGTTGTTGGTGCCTTTGATGGTAAGAACAATTTGGTACCATCTATATCACGGGGGGGGGGGGGAGGGACATGCAGGTACGAATCGGTTGCTAGAAAGGGCTCATGAGGGGCTCATTTATTTTCTTTCATTTTCATCTTTCATCTTTCGGTATGCCAAGTTCTTGCTTGGTATACCTCTGTGGGCCAGAAACCGGCGCCTGGTTTCTCTGTATGGAATCACAGATCCGAACAAAGCCATCGCGGAACGGAGATTGCGGTTTGAGAAGTCGTTAGATTCGACGAATAGCTTTTTCAGCGCCTTTCTGTAAATCGCTACCTGAAGTTGTTAAGTGTGTTTCTTTTTTTTGCAGTTGTTTTGATCAGAAGGGTGTTTTGTCTATATCTGTATCTGCTTTTCTTCTCTTTCTTTTCATTTTTTTTCTCTTTTTATATTTACCTCGTGTTTACACCGTGTGTGTAATTCGGGTAATAAATTTATTGATTGATTGATTGATTTCCTCCTCTTTTTCGAAATGGCTGGTTATGAATAAATTACTTACTTACGTGCTTAGTGCACATTTTATTAGATATCTCTTAATGTGAGGGTTAGTCTCCATGGATACAAATGATACTGTAAAACAATGACGTAGTTTCGCAATAGTTAGTAGAGTGCGTTTTGTGTTCCCCTCATTTATTGACTTTCATTGTACACGTGGATTACGCCGCTTGTGAAATTGACCATCTTGCTATGTCGTTTCATGTCAGTGTTAAATATAGTCCTGATCAGACGCCACTATCTGATAAAAAGCACAAGTGGTTTGTAAGAAGTAATTGGAAACGAGCTAATATTCGTTATATATTTGTACGTTAACTGCAATGCTCAGTACTATTAGAGTGCCTTACCATCTATTACAGCTAAAGGCTAATGGGAACAAAGATGATCTTAACAACTATTATATGATTATTATTAGGTGTATGAAACAGGCTGAGAAAATTGCAGTTCCCGAGGAACGTATTCGGGTTGGGACCCGTAAGCCCATTTGGTCTTCTGATGAACAGTTAAAGAATGTCAAGTATAAAGCAAAATTTTGGCTACGTATTTGGGTTGAATGTGGACGTCCTTCTTCTGGTTAGGTTCAAAATATAATAATGAAAACAAAAAAAAAGAGTACAGGAAATATTTAAAAGCTGTCCGATATAAGGGCATGAAGTTTTCGTCTTTCAAAAAAGATTGGTCGAAAATTATTAATTCTGAGAAATTAGAAAGTGGTGCACCTTCAAGTGCTCAGATTGTTGGTTCGACTTGGTATGAGTATTATTCGTCTATATTTTTTGTTGTAAATTATGCTGTTCACGCGTTTTACCTGCGGCTTCTCAGTAGTAAGTTGCCCGTTAATATTTCACAGAAACATGTAATTCCGATTTCAATTAATGATGTCGCCCAGGCGATCAAGCGGATGAAGTCGTCATCTTCTGATATTATCGAGATTAATTCTCATCATTTTAATTTGGATTGTACTAGTCTTTTGTGCCATTTACAGTTAATGTTTCAGATGTGTTTAACAATCTCCACGGTTCCCGACAGCTTCTTGTCTGGTTATGTAACTTCTATTCTCAAATGTGGCAAATCCCCTATTTGTTCTTCTTATCGACCAATTACCACTGCTTGTAACATCAGTAAAGTCCTCGAGTATATATTATTACCTTATTTAAGCTACAGTTCTAATCTTGGGGATAATCAATTTGGGTTCCAGTCGGTTGTTAGTTGTCAACAGTCCTACAGGGTTTTGGCAGCGGCTATTAAACAAGCTACAGCAGAAGGCTCCTCCCTTTATCTTTGCCCTCTTGAACTTTCAAAAGCGTTTGACAGCGTTGTACACAGTCAAGCTCTCTACTCTTTGCTATCCCATATTGTTAACATTTCTGTAATTTTCCTTTTGCATTCTTGGTATGACAACTCTTTCCTTCGAATCAACCATAGTAACTCACCCACTGTTCGGATTCGGCGGGGAGTTCGACAAGGGGGGGTTCTTTCTCCTTGTATTTTCAAGATTTGTATCTCGGACATTTTGTCAAAAATCCACTCAACGTATTCTATTGGACATTCTGACTTTTCTTATCTTGCTTATGCAGACGACTTGCTTCTGATTAGCAATAGTCGTACAAGCCTTTCTTCAATGGTTTCAAAACTTTCTAGTCTCTTCCCAGATGTTGGATTGTTTCTTAATGTGGAAAAATGTGAATTCTTGGTTTTTAATGATCGTTCTTCTTCTCAGTCGTCGCTTGTGTGTAAACATTTTACTATCCCCCTTGCTACTTCTTTCAGGTGGCTGGGCATCACTATCACTAATTCTCTACCGTCTCTACGACAACAAACTGCCCTTGATGTAAAGAAAAAAAATACAGTTTGGTTGCTCGAAAATTGTCGCTAACCGTGGGCGGTATAATAGACGAGCTCTTGGTCGGCTGTATTCAACTTTTTGCGACCATTCTATTTTCTATGTTTCTGGACTTTATCCTCTTCTTAAAAAGAAAGACCTTCTTTCTCTCCGAAATAGTTATTTTCGTTACTGTAAATTCCTTCTTTACCTCCCCCCTTGGCATCGGAATAGAGTGATTATTCGTAAGTAAGGTGTTTCAAATATTTCGGAGAAATTACTAATGCTACACAGGAAGCTGTCGGGTTCAGCCTACTCTCGGTTTTCACCACACCACCCCCTTACTCCCCTGTTTATGTGCTAGTGTTTGTTTTGTATAGTAATTTTAGTGTTTTCTTCCTTTCTTTTCTTTATTGGACTCCACTTGTTTTTCCTCTGGAATTTGTGGGTAAGAAATAAATTATTATTATGATGGTTGTACATTTTCAGCGGGTCTTCAAGCCAATTATAGTGAATAAGTGATATGTAACTATATTGTCATATCCCAGACCTTTTCGGTTAAACTTTAAGCGATTCTCGAATACATTTCGGGGATTCTCCAATACACTTTTGACGCATTAAGCCTCAAATCCATTCAGTAACTGATGCAAAATTTGTAGCCTACGTTCCTGCGTAGCTGTATGATAATTCTTCGAAAAAGTTGCATGTATCCATACGTAATAGTAAAGAATACTATGATTTAAAGTCTTTGATTCATGTGGGCCGAGAAGGTGGGAGAACCATCATTTTTTCGAAGGGTCGGATTTTTATAAACACACTGTTACTTCCCCAAAATCCTCACGGTAGCCAACGTTATCCACAAATTACTTGAACACAATGCACTCCTGAAAGCAAATCTGCCATTGCTAATTATGTATTCATTGATCTCCTGGCAGTGGTCAAAATATTACTAAAACCTTCTAGAAGATCGAGTAGCGTGTAAGAGGATCAAAACAACTAACTATATCATCATGTGGACGTTTAGATATGTCGGAAGAAGGAATCTTTGGCCAGTTTGACATTTTATGGCACTTGAGCTTACTCAAGTGCCATATAGAGATCGTAATATCTGTCGGTCTGTCCTCATTTTGCAAGTTTGGGCACTTCCACATGACCTACGACGATAAAAATGACACGATTATCAGGGACCCAACCGGATTAACCACCTCCCCGATTCGACCATGAATGGGGGAGTGGCAAGATCGGGAATCCTGATATTAGTAACATTCGTAACTGTTGAACGGATAATCGGGCGTGAATTAAACTTGAGAGGTATCGACAAGGCCGTATCCGGGGGGGGGGGGGGGTAGGAGGTTGACCCCCCCCCCCCCCCCGAAACTCACAAAAATAACGATTTGTATACGTTTTCCCCTCTGATCTATCTGTTTTTTGTACTTTTTTGGCCGACCAGCAGGCACCCCCCCCCCCCCCGAAAGCCACCACCCCTCCCGAAATAAATTCTTGGATACGGGCCTGTGTATCATGAACAAATGTCTTGGATGTTTATTGTCAAATTGGGATCGGATCCGATAACTGGGAGGGGGGGCTGGAGGGGGACACCCGAAATCTCTTGAAACGCTTTTTTTAGTTTTTGTCAAACCCCTACCCCTTTCGTCACACTAGTATAGCTCTGCGCCAGGATGAGTCATTCTTTCTTCACACTAGTATAGCTCTGCTCGTGGATGAGTCATTGTCTGTTTAAATTCGTTCGGAGATAGCTAGAGCAATCGAAGGTCGAAGTGGTTGGTATAATATGTTGTTGTACCTTAGTAGGGGTTGATATAGATTAGGGGTGCTAGGATGATGAAACTTGGCAGAGGTATCAGGGACCCGACCAAACCAACCTAGCAATAGTCAGTTTCCCTATCTCACCATCTGGGGGGGGGGGAGGGTGGTCCGAACTGGACTCGACACATATGGAGAAGTTGGGGGGGGGAGACCGGAAATCCCGAGAAAGGGTTAGAATGGAGGGATCGGAGTGAAACCTGCTGAGAATAACAAGCATCTTCTCCAGATAAATCGCTTACACATTTGGACTGTATCCGGACACTTTGGGGAGGGGGGTGGAGGGGTGTTTCCCAGAATTCCGATGATGGTAGTTCTGGGGAATCTTCACGACGAAACTTGGGAGACGTCAGGGACCCTATCAAACTGACTAGTCGTGGTCCGATAGTCGTGGGGGAATAGAAGAAGGGGGAATCCGGAATATTGAGTCCTGCGTAGCTTTGGAACGGACGATCGGATTTGAGTGAAATTTTGTAATTGAACAGAGCTTAGAATTGGCTTAGAAATAGACACCTTCTACATCCCAACATTCCCTAAAGTACCGATCATGACCGCAAATTAAGAACAATACTTTTACGCAAAACCTGCATTTTCATGATCCCCATGAGCCCATTATAATTTTTGCCTCAAGGCTCTAGCTCGCTTAAAGTGCGCATCTTCACCGCAAGGTCGAAAAGTACTTTTTATCAAACTATGCCTTCTACCTACTAGCAGGCGAAACCCTGGACGAATCAGAGGTCCGTCTCCTCGAAACGGGAAATTACGCAGCAACAATTCAAAGAAGAAACGTACTTGATATAAATGTCGAAACCATATTGAAGACCATTGAACCACCCAACAAAGAAGAGGAGTTCCAGAAATGCCTTTACAGTACTTTTTACCTATTAGTGTATAATAAGATAATATCGACTCTGTACAAACCTCCAAAGCAAAAAACCCCTGCAAACATTTTGCCTATTCTTGCAAGTGCCATATGAGCTTTCAGCTCTTGTTAGGTGAGCTGAATAATATTTAGCTAAACTTCAGAATCTTCAAGAAATTACTTTAACGAATTTATTACAGTTTACGGCGTTTGTTTATTGTAATCTAGTTTACATCCTTAATTCTTTGGGCTATTAACAAGGAAAAACAGGAAAAAAAATACTGAAGTCAAACTATAATCACAGCCTTCACATGTCGGGCACTTGCGACCCGCGCCGCTAGACGACCCAGCGGTCAGATCAACTCGTAGTTTCGTCTTGGGTCTTGGTTGGGGCGGGTTCTAGACGTTGCAAGTGCTAGAATGCTTATGATATAACTCCTTCAATGTACCTGACATTGGTCCAATCTTCAGCAGTAGTATCCAGTAGCATCCTGTCTTGCTAATAGTAGCATGCAGTAGAATGCAGTAACAGGATAGCCTTGACATAGAAGCATGTAGTAGCATCAGATCGTACCGCATGCTACTTTTTCGTACAACTTCATACTATTATTTTGAAGTAAATTTTTCATCAGGTATAGGAGAACCGCGCATGCCAAGATATCTTTCACTACGCAGGTAATTGACGATGTCCTGAAACATCCGTCATTAACGGAAAACTCTCCCTTCCCTAATGCAGTCAGAAGATCCGAAAACTGGGCCAGCTTCTGAACATACCTGTTTTTGAAACAGGTTTACACGTGTACTGACCCAGACTAGACCTAGGAATTTCGGGATTTAATTATAAGTTTGTTTGTAGTTAAATATTCATCCTCAATCACTGGATAATTTTGACTTTTTGAAAAGGAATTTCTGGTTTTGTCAAGCTTGCTATCGAAGTTGGCGAAGAAGAAATAACATAAGCGAAAAAAGAAAAGTTAAGACAAAATTCGAGTTGCAGCATTGATTTTACCTCTTTTAGTATAGTTGTATTTATTATTACAGTTGAAGGTCAGCTTTTAGCTTGTGGCGATTTATACTTTTTTCACTTTGCAGCTAAGATACACAGTTTAAAATGTTGTTTCCATTTTCTCGCCCATTTACGGATTTGTTGTCCCCCCATTGTCTCCCTGACTTTAACAAGATTTGCAATCTGGCTCACTTGTTAAAAAATACTGATTGCACCTGTTGAGCACATAAAAAAACAATTGTGTATGACGCATATTCGCTGAACGTTTCTTAGACTTAGGGTACTGAGGGAATCAGTATTCATTAGCAGGGACGTGAAGGAGTGGGGGGGGAGGGGGGACGCCTCCCTCCCCCCAATGCTGTAGGCCAGTCGATAAAAAATAACCGAGTTGGCGCGAAGCGCCGCGATTTTTCGTCAAAACAGTTGATTTTTTTCATGAAAACAGTCGTTTTTTTCTGAAAATTGGTCGATTTTTCGTCATAATAGTCGTTTTTTCTGAAAAACAGTGTATTTCTCTGAAAATCAGTCAATTTTTGTTAAATAATGTCATTTTTCTTGTTGAAAACAGTCGTTTTTTCTGCAGAAAAAGTCGGTAAAAATTACCAGCCAATCGGTAAATGCCTCGTCCCACCCCCCAAACATTTTGGCTAGTAACGCCTCTACTGCCCATTACAACAAAACTAGTGCAAGACAACATTGGGAGCCATCTAGCGAAATGAGCAAAATAAACAAAAATTTGGCTGGCATAGGAGTCAAAAGACTGAAGCGATTTGAATGAAACGTGGAATGTAGGGAGATTGCATGCCCTAGATGATATATTTTATGGCCCGAACCGGGTGCCACCATGGTGGGTGAATGGTTGCTGGAATTTCCCTCAAAACATGCTCAGATTCGGCCGGCTTACAAGAACCGGCCGGCTTACAATACAACAGGCGACCCCCCGGACCAAGGGTCGGTGCCGGGTTCGTTGAGGGGCCTGCGCCTCGCCTGTCAATCAACGAACAGGGCTACGCTTCTTAAGGCTTTGGACTTGGTCAAATATCTACTTATTCCAGGCCTCCCAACTAACTAACTTAAGGAAGGAAATTTTTTGTAGTGTTTTCGAGTCAGAAGGGTGGTCGAAGAAATGTGTTTTACAATAACAAGGAATTTTGTGGAATTTGTCCAGTTAGCAGGGAAGCATCAGGATGATCTAATGTGAGTATTAAAAATAAATTTTGTATTTATGTTTTCATCATATGTGTATCTTTTCCTATGTGTTGGCTTGTCGGACGTGTCGCGCAAATATATTCTCCCAAAAAAAATAGCGAAGAAAACGAAAAAGTTTTAGACAAAACGAGCGTGCATCTACCGGTGAAAAATACGGTTTATATGGACAATAAGGTGGAGACATCAGTAATAATCAAAGTTAGAAAGTGAAATTTCAACTTATAATTTACAAAAACGAAATACAAATAGGCAAGAGCCGATTTCTCTAGAAAGCAGACATTAAAACAAGGTATTGGTTTACCAGGAAAAAGGGCGGCAATCAAATATGGCGATGATGAATACATTTTCTCACGCACCGAACAAGAAAAAAAAAAGAATAGCCATAGTCCGTCCGAAGAAAAAAAATAACACCAAGCTGTGGGCAAGGATTAAACAAAGAAAGTTAAAATAACGCGCAAAAACTTTTCCTTTAAATTTTACAAGACTCGTACAAACGGTAGCTCAAATGGTTAGAGTGCCTGCTTTGTACGCATAGGGTCATGGGTTCAAATCCCGACTGGGGAGCATTTTGTCTTCCAGTTCACTACTTATAAAACTCTTACAAACTTTTACCTATTCCAAATGGTTGTATTGACTTAGCAGGTATGCGTCGAAGATCAATATTATGCTTACTTGAGGTGTTAAAGACCCTCTTGAAATGATGACAAAAAAGCATGAGAAGTTTAAACGGAAGTTGCATGGTCGAAACATGATTTTTGTCTCTCCGCGACGAGTTGTACAATATATTAAAGTTCTAATTTTGTAGTTTTTTTTTTGCCTTTGCCGTTTTTTGTGTACAGGTTCGTTAGAGTTCCTTTTAGTGTTGTATTTGTTTTCTTACATCGATTCTGAACGAACTCAATTTCTTAATTTCGCATCATTTTGGTTGAAAATAAAACACTCATTCAATATATCCTCCGTAGTAAAATGGTAAAGAAAACGTGAATGTTTTGGAATAAAAAAGTTCGATACATGTGAAAAACACAGTAGCTTATATGATATTTGATATAATATAAAAAAACTTTCGACATCGAGGTTGAGATCGGAAAATAACCACGAGTCGGTCCTTCAAAATAATCTATCCGAGCCGAAGGCAATGTAGGTTATGAAAGATATCTATCCAGCGTATCGAGGCTGATATTTTTATTTGGCAGTCGAAGATGTTATTCCGATATTAACAGTTATGGATTTGTGTTAACTGTTACAACTTTTTCAAACAGAGCCGTAGATGAATGAATTTTTGTTTTTTTACACAGTCACGTAATCACGATGACACAAGACCGAGTATGAACTTAAGACGGATTATGAACTTCACAATTAGCCATGAAATTAACAATTAACCATGAACAAACCTCTAGAGGTTGATATGACTTCATATCATCCTCTCTGGAGGCTGATATGACTTTATATCATCCTCTCAGATCTACCGCTAACTTTCTATGTGAAGGTTATCGGAAGACTGACCCTGGGTCAGATGATAATATACATTGCATACCTGTAAAGTCTTATGATATTAATCATAAAGAACAACGTTCGAGCCATGCAATGCACAGTAATAAACCAGGAAAAATAAATGCAGAAAGACTACCACCTCACAAAAAATTTCACGATGCTATACCCACAAAGATGTACCGAGAACAACTCTTTATACTTACAAATTCTGATTATCTAAAAATCTCCATAACCAACCCTTGTCCCCTTTCTCAACTCCAAAATCTATTTTCTTAGCCCCCCCCCCCGACTCTTGACACTCTACAAAAAAATGAAGTAAATCTTCATCTTTCACTCGGCGCATCTAACAAAAACATTGAGCATCTATAACTTCTATAAATGACATATGAGCAGCGGAGGACAATGAAAATTAAATACCTGCGTTGACTTCTAGGTTAAAAATCACTGCACCCAAAAGGGGCAGAATGAAATTGATCAATCCTATCCTTGTCATTCCGTCATTCACTTCGGATATTTCTCACGATATGTAGTGTCTGGCTAGTCTCCTTTTTATGAAAAGACACTCGTTGGGCCAAACCAAAATGTTAGCATCTGATGGTCGTTGAGTTGGGAGGAGTTATTTTTTTGGGGTCGGCCGATTTTATTGGTTCTGGTCATTCCTGTTCCCAGCCAAGAACAGGCTTAGCTAATTTATGCGCGAAACAAGATCACAAGCCCTTTACTTTTTCCATCGAATAGGTATTCTTGATCAGACAACTTGCCAAGATGTCACTTGTTGACGTTTTGTTTTGACATCCCAGTTTTGCGTTCATGGAAGAACAAGAGCTGGAAGCTCATATGGCACTTGCAAGGCTGGGTCATATGGAAGTGATGGTCATTTTTTTTTTTTCATTTTTGGGTTAAGATGTGCCAAACTTGTGATAGACCGACCGACCGACCGAAAAGTGATCGGTATATGGTACAAAAACTGGGAGCTACAGAACGCAGTGACAGTTCTGATACTTGTAACTTTGTTTTTGTTTACTAGTACATTTAGAGTTGAAGGGAAGGAAGAACTTATAGTTTAACTGACAAGCCAAGTTATTTTTGCATCATTTTCTTGAACATATTGAATTATCTGAGTTGCGTTAAGCAATTTAAAATTTTTCACTATATGCCCTAGTAATTACTAGGGGGGATAATTTGCCATTTTTTAAAAGCGGAGTAAGTGAAAGAGAATAAGTAAAACAAAAAGACATATAAGAAAGACATAAATTTTCAATCTTCGGCCAGGAAGAAGTGAACAACCCAGCGCTGGGTGGGCCCAGTTGTCCATGATTTTTGTCTGCCTGTTATCCCTGTAAATTGCCCCTGTAAATTGCCCCTACCCCTCTTTTCCAAGACGTTAGTGACGGGATAGCTGTGATTTAGTAAAGCTTTTGCGTCCGTCTCTTTCTCTGTCTGTCTGTTAACACGATAACTTACAAACAGGTAGAGATTTTTGCTCAAACTAGGTATGACGATTGGGGGGGGGGGGGGGGGGGGGGGGGGCAAAATGAAGAGGCGAAATTAATATTTCTTAAAAGCTATAGGAATCGCTTACTTACTATTTTGCAGAAGTAACCGTTTTTGTTGAATCGATTAGAGATTCGTTATAGGGGTAAAACTGCATGCCGAATCCATACCTGACATTTTTTCGTGCCGGACAAGTAGTCCGTCCGAAATCCTGCGAAAACCGGAATTTTTGCAATACTTTTAATTGCTTGAGAAAGCGGATTGGAGTGTTGATAGCTTGGTACTGACTTTTTGAATCGATCTATCTGCTATATTTTCCTACTTAGCTGATATTACCGACGGAATCCGCCAAAAAACGGGAATTCGGAAAACAAAAGACAGAAAGGAATTACTTAATAATAATAATAATAACGATTTTCTTATGACCCATCATACACTCGCAAAGAGATAGACGGAGTGTAAATACAAAAAAAAGAGGAAAAGTAGTGTACGGAAAGACATAACACTATACAAAGAACCACACGAATCTAACGTCTAACAAATTAGCCTAATAATGAACCAAAAAAATTAAAAAAGAAAGAAGAACAACAAAGACAAAAGAACAAGATCAACTAGAACAAAAAACCCTTCCAAGGGTGATTCGAAGGATTTTCTGACTTCTTATAAAAAAGTTTATCCGCAGTGTCGAGAGGTTCCGGCAAGCTGTATCTCTCCTGCAATCTTCCGTTCCTTGTCCAAGGTGGTACCCGAATGAGGAACTTGGTATATTTGAAATAAGCCCTTCTAATTTTATTTTACCTGATTGAGTTAATATGTCCCAGAAAGGAACCGAGTGTAGAACATGAGGGGGACAAACGGCATTATACACTTTTGCAAGGTGGCGTCTACTTAAGGGGGAACGGTAGTCGAAACTCGTTATTGCAGATTCAGAATGGGTTTTGGTCGGTGAACAGGTCAAAGTCAAAGGACTCCCTCTGTGCGATGTTTATCTATGTCTCAGGTCATCAGAGGGAATTGGGTCGAGAGACTAACACTAAATTACATTTGAATGACGTTTTGGGTGCTGATTTTTCGCAATCATTGAAGAACCTGAAGCAACGAGTTCGCTCGTTGTTCGCGTCACTTATCGTCAAGTAAACGCGTCTAACAGACACACGTTCAAACTTTGGAAAATTTTAAAAATGTTCGAGTAACAAGGCTACAGGTTGCTGTGGGATCCCGAAACATAACAAGACCAGAGGTTTCGATGGGATCCCAAAAAATAATATTTGATCCAGACAATCAGGTCTTGTCTTCGCCAGACTCGTTGAACATTTTTACCATTAAATTTAGAAACAGATCAAAGCCAAATAGCGAATCATCTGAGAATACCAAGTTCAGACATGGGTTCAGCATGTTTGTCTACCCCTATATGTCATATCTGTTTTGACGAAACTAATCGAAACTTCCTGACGTACTTCTGCCGAATTTCCTGTTTCGCCCGAATTTCGGGAGAACTGCTTGTCCTGCAATAAAATGAAGCTAAAAACGAATTCAATGTATCTCCTTACCCCTATATCGACCGTCTAGTCAACTTCAAACACAACTTTTACATATAACAAGTTTTCCGGTTTCTTCCGGATTCCGGGCAAACCATATGTTCGGGTAAGAAAAGATTGTCAAAGACGAATTCAGCATCTTTTCTTATCCCTAATCCGGACAACTAATCAACTTCAAATAAAACGTTTGCTTTAGCAAGTTTTCCGGTTTTGGCCGGATTCTGGGCGAACTACTTGTCGGGGTAGAAAATTATTGTAATTGCTCAGCAAACTTCTTACCCCTAAATCGAACATCTAATCAAATTCAAATAAAACTTTTACTTTAAACAAACTTTCCGGTTTTGGCCGGATTCCAGGCGATCGTGTTGATCGTATCTGTCTGTCGGTCCACTGTTCTCGAGTTAGGGTACTTCCATCAGTGCTAGGACGATGAAACTTGGCAGGCATGTCTAGGGACCCGATCAAACAACTTGGAAGTAGTAAATTTCCCTACCTGACCACCGTGGCTGGAGGGAGGGGGAATGCGGAAATATGTTGTTGTCCCAAGGTCAAAAAACCTAGATTTCGGTCAGATCCCTACCGAAATACTGTTGCTAGTCGAAACCCCATAAGATATTCGGATTTAACAAGTTTGTTCATTCCAAAATTTCCGTTCAAATTTCTTGTCAGATAGTGCAGAAACGGTTACAGCACTTTCAGCATATATTTTTACCCCATAACGAACATCTAAACGATGAAACCTTTTGATACGAAACCTATACGGAGACATGCTGAATCCCTATAAAATTATTTTCACCCGAAACAGTCAGTTCGCCGAAAATCCGGCAAAAAACGGAAATTTGTTAAAAGTAATGGTTTTATTTGAAGTTGATTAGAGTTCCGATACAGGGGCAAGAAAGCATGCTAAATCTGTATATACAAATCCCGAGATACAGTTCACCCGGAATCCGGCCAAAACCGGAACAAGAGTTTTATATAAAGCTGATTAGAGTTAGATGTACTGATAAAGATCATTTTCTCGCGGGACAAATAGTTCAGCTGGCTAAAAAAAAAGTTCAGCTTTGCTAAAAGTGACAGTTTTGTCTGAAGTTGAGCCGTTTGGTCTAATTTTTCCAGAAAACACCACTACCATGCATTTATGTTTATTTTCAGATGGCTAATCATTGATAAATAATAAAATGTTTAAGCAGTCTGACAAGACCAGATCTCTCTCTAAATGCCCCGATTGTATGGATAAAATAGTCCAAGAAATATTAAAATTTGTGGGATCCCATCGAAAAACCTTTGGTCTTGTTTTATAATGGAAAGATCTGAAACATTTACATGAAGTTATAATTAAGCACCAAAGAGCCACGCTGCCCACGCTGGTCTTAAGAAAAGAAAAAACAAGAGCTATGAGCTGAGCTGGCATCTGTTCAATCAAGGGGATTTCCGTAAATCCAGTAGACCAACTGCTATTTTTACCACAGAATGGATGGTCACTATCATATGATCTTTGTACCCTAGAATTTTCTTCTTAATTACTCCACTCGTTGGATGCTTATAGGCATGCCTCAGAAGTTCCGGCTTCCCCCTTCCAGCTCCCGCTTACGTGTCGGCACAGGAATACGTCATCAAGAGCGTCTTATCTTACCAACCCAGCAAGTTTTCGTTTCCGGAAAGTTTCCGATGCCCCTCCACCGAGGTCAAATCAGTTCGGGACCCTGAAAAGGATCCTGTGGAATGTATGACCTTTGTACCTTCCAAGTTTCATGTGCGTCAGTGTACCATTTCATCCATGTGCGTACAGAAGATTGTGCCGAATAGCCTTCTTACTCCCCCACCGAGTCGAATTGGGTTTTAACACGTAATAAGGTCGTCTAGGAAAGCTTTCTTGTGACCTACTAAGTTGAACTGAAATCAGAACAATTTTCGAGAAATTTCGGTGCCGCACCCACCAACCATGGTCGGATCCGGTCCAGACTAGAAATTGTGTAATCTAGGGCATATGATATCACTATATTCCAAGTTGCACTCGAAACGCAACAAAAGCGAATCCGGAATCCTCCACTGCGGCCGAATCCGGTAGGACACGTACATGAATTGCCGGACATTTTCTCTTATACTCATCAAGTCTCATTCCAGTCTTATGGTCCGCTTGAATGCACGCCTCACAAGTTTCCGGATTTCCCATTTCTCCACTAGCCCACAGATGGTAGAATCCGAAAAACGAAATTTACCTAGAGGTTTGGGTATGCCCAAACTGACAAAGCCCGGACTGACCGACGGATGAACATAAAATGCTATAGCTATGAAACACTTGGCTGAAGGGCAAGTGCTAAAAAAACAGCTAGGCTGTGACGCAATAAGTTTTTTAGAGATTCATTAGCCTACTTGAATCAAAGAAGAAAGTTACACATGTTTGACAACTTGAGCTCCGTAACAAAGAAACATATAGTGGGCATTGATGAGCAGTCGGCAGATTTCAAGTTCAAGGAATTTCAAGTTTCTTAACGCTGTCCGAGTTATGACGGTGTTGTCATTATCCGAATTGTGTGCAGTTGTCTCGCTTCTTATCGGTGTTTCATTTGTGACGTCGTAATCCTTTGTTATCTCACTAAGCACGTATCTAGGCAAAGACTGGCGTCCTGGTCATATATATTTTGCTTCAAGTCGCTCCCAATGAACTTTTACAGGTCTCAAGTAATCGCCTCGCTTGTTCCTTTTTATCACTTTGCTATCACGACTGAATTGTAGCAAGCAACTGAATTATTTGTTTCGTATTCTGGCATAATAATCGGTCCCCTCTTGACCCCCTGTGAATAGCCTCTGCTGTCCCAACGGGGTTACAGGTCTTGATGCATCCTTGCAATAACATCCCATGCTATGGAAACGATACGAGAAAAGTATGTTTTTTTTTTAGAAAAGAAGGGACTGAAAATACAAAAAACGAAAATTCCGAAGTCTGTGGGCTATCAGAAGATACCAAATTTGTCGTGACAGAGTTTACCCAAGTCGTGGACAGTTTGTTGGCGGACAAGACGTTTTTTTCTAATTTCTAGCTGATCTGGCAAACGAGGTGTCGGGCTTTGAAAACTGCTCTAAACATTTTATAGCCCTTAAAATGTTGTAAAAAATGGGTATCTTAGAATTTTTCCGCCACCGTCAGTTTGGCTAGACACATTGCAACAGATATTTCCGGTTAACATAGGAAAAGGGTAAACCTGCTCTTTACATGTTTTAAAGTTCCGTTCCGGCACTGCTCCGACCGCACTAGCATACGCATTACGTATCTTACGCTCAGTGCGAGCTATAAATAATTTCCGAGTCGACGTTAGGGATGTACCAATAGGTAATCCAAGATAAACAAGTTCCTGCGATGGTATGATATTAGAATCACCAAGATTCACTGTATCTGGAGTTGCAGATCGGTGGAAATTAAATAGTAACACTTGAGACTTGGCCGTATTTAAAGAAATACCGATTTCATTGTAATTCTTTGAATTCTCCTTATAACTTTTTTCGAAACTCAACACAGCCCTACTTAGGTTAAGAACATCATCCGCATAACTTACAATAGGCACACTGGCACCATTCAGTATGCAGCAAGGGGATAAATCGCCTTATGCTCTTAGGGCCGCGTTATTATAAATAGTAGGGGAAGTAATGGCCCCTTGCTTAATCCCGAGATGTACGCGAAGTTCTAAGGGAATAAGCGAAGAGCCAATCTTCAAACGGACCCGGAGGTGTCTATACATACAATAAAGAGGTCAAACTACATCGACTGGCACCCCCCCCCCCCCTTTTTAAAAGCTCAAGTTTAGCCTGAGAAAGAATCAGAGATCCGAGAGCATTACTAACGTCATATGCACCAATAACTTTTCTCGAACAGGTTCTGCATTGCATATCTTTCTATGTCCCACGGGGAGCTATGACAATTACTTTTGTGGAGGTTGTTACGACCTCGTATCATCCTCCAGAGACCGATACGAAGCCTTAACAGCCTCCGCTGATGTTCATCGAGCACTTTTCCTCAAATACTGAAAAGCAGAAGCTGACCTCCAAAACAATAAAATAAGTGTTGAAAAATTACAGAATTGTTTACTCTCTTAGACAACCAGTCTATTCTATTCATATCCTTGTCACAGCCAGATTACCACTCAAAATACAGCTTGTCAACTCAAACAACATCCATCCCTTGCTTTCCAAAAGCTAGTTATTCATCATTGATAAAATGACAGAACATCTTCCTCTCATAGACAACCAGCCTATGCCCTAGGCTACAACTTCACACAATCAGATTTCAACTGAAAATACAGCTTGTCAGCTGAAATAACAACCTACTATCCCTTGCTTACCAAAGGCTAATATTTAGCATTGATCACTGTCTTTGTTCTGGAATTATCTAGTTTCTCAAAAGCCAACACGTGTGGTTTGTTATAGTTTACTTTTTACTTCCACGACCACTGGAGTGGTCATTTTAGTAAATACATAGTAGGTTTTCATGACCACTAGATGGATCTTAATCGCCAAAAAAGTAAAAGACTATATTGGTAGAAACTGAAGTGCTTGGGTCCCAACAGTAGTCGTTTTAGTAGGTCTAGAGTAGGCTTGTCTTGCTACTTTACTAAATAAAATTCCCTACCCCTTTTGCGAAAAGGTACAACAAAAGAAGAATAAGACCTACCTATAAATTTTTTCTGTTTGAAAAAGTTAT
Source organism: Branchinecta lynchi (assembly GCA_023053575.1). Lineage (NCBI taxonomy): Eukaryota > Metazoa > Arthropoda > Branchiopoda > Anostraca > Branchinectidae > Branchinecta > Branchinecta lynchi. Next base: position 13,840,973 of record JAKZAP010000015.1, read on the forward strand.
AATAGTTATCATACCTCTATCTCGGTTCATACCGGTATAACAACCTCTACGGTCATTTCAAAATATCAACCACGCTGCTCTCGGCTGATATTTTTCATAACATGCCTCGCCTTCGGCTCGGCCAGGTTATTTTCAATGACCGCCTCGGTGTTATTTTCCGATACCAACCTCTATGTCTGAAGTTAATCTTTAATAGCCAATAGCCAATCCGACTCACAAGAAAACTTCTGTTTAAGCTTCAATCTGACTTTTTTAATTAACTTCTGCTCAACAATTACCGGCTCACCTTTACCTCGACTGTTCAGAATACTCCTAATTTCTTCATCAATTTTTTAAAACCTGAGGACTGTCAGGGGCACCAAACTGCCAAGTCTACAGTGCTCGCAATAGTGGCAGTACGAAATGATGCTACTACATGCTTCTATGTCAAGGCTACCGCCACCCACTCAGTTTCAGGTATTTCTGATGCACTAAAATCTGTAGAACGATCGGGGCGAGACCTCCAAAGCAGATTTGGATCGTCAGCGATTTTTGCCGCGAGGTCAGCTTTATTATTAGCAACATTATCACGAAGCGCCTTACAAAATTTTGATTTTTTTGGTCTTCTTTTTCTTATTATTAGAAACCCACTGTACCACAAAAAAGTGGAAAACGAAGGGATAAAGAAAATATAGATAACATATCAACGAACTAAAAGGAGCAAGCATCTTGACTTGGATGTATGCGACCGTCTACACGCTCGCCGCTCAATTTCTAGTAGGCTTCCAACTGGATCAATAACATTGAAATAACGCAAAATACTTGTGTTACTATGACGGGCAGGTAGGTACAGAAAATATTTACAGAACTTAAAATACGTCTTCCTTAAGCGCGACAGGTCATTTGGAGACAGTAGGTCACTCTTTCTTTCGTATAAATCCGGATGGCATTCACAGTGCCATCTCTAGGCCTATCACTCTCCTGCCGTATCCATAACCAAACATTTTGCCTGGGAACAGGCACTAATACCCACAGTAATTCTAAGATTACTAAATCTTACGGAGCTACTGACATTTTGTCACTGCTGCAAGATTTACATTCTGATTTCCGTCAGAAGTCTTGTCTACGTCTGTTGCCGCATCACCGACTGATTAGACTTTTTGGCTGATAGCTCTTGCGTATTGTATGTTATTTTCTTGTTGTCTTTCGTTCTTTTCTTTTTATTTCTATTTATCTCTTCTACTCCATACTCTTATGTTGTAAAACATTTTGTGGGTTATAAATACACTTACTTACTTACTTACTTAATTAAAACAGGATTTCTAGACCAAAATCTTTTTTTCCGTTTTCACTCAAGACCTGCGAACAGATACGGCGGTCCGATCAGCAGATCTAATAGCCTGAATAATTCGTTCAAAATATAGATTGAGCTGTAAGCGAAGCTCAGGCTCGTCGATAATTCTAGAAGAAGACTGAAGGAGGTGTTACGGGAGTTTTACCTTACGCAATATATCATCACCTACCTGTCGGAAAAGCCCTATGTCGGTAAGATCCCAAGATTTCCTAATGGACCATTTAGAACGTTGGGGGGTGGTCCTTGGTGAATTAGATACTGGTATATTAACGGCAATAGAAATGTGATCAGAGGCGTTACTAACAAAAATGTTTGGGGAGGGGGAAGAGGTATTTAACGACTTGGCCGGTAATTTTTACCGACTTTTTCTGCAGAAGTTTTTGAAAAAATCGACTGATTTTCCGAAAAATCCACCGATTTTCAGAAAAACCAACTATTTTGACAAAAATCGACCAATTTTCAGAAAAACCGACTGTTTTAATGAAAATAAAATCAACTGCTTTGACGAAAAATCGCGGCGCTTCGCGCCGAATCGATATTTTTACCGACAAGCAGACGGCTTTGGTGGGGGGGCGTCCCCCCCCCCCAGTCGTGACGCCTCTGAATGTGATCACTACAGACAAAATCATCCAAAACAGAAACTTCATGCGAAGGCTCACCGGAGAACAGAGCATGATCGATGTTTGAAGTAGTATTTGCCACGGATATGAAAGTGAACTGCTTTTTGGGACCCCAAAACGTAACTGGAGGATACCTATGACATTGCAAAGTTGTCCGTCTGTACGTCCATCTGTAAGCACGATAACTCTCGAAGGGAATGAGATATTTTGATGAAACTTGATGCGAGGATTCTTTGGATCAACAGTAAGTTCGAGTTAGTAGGTGGGTTTTGTAGGACTATCTTTAGGGGTGGGGGAGGGGTTTCAAATTAAGGGGCAACACAAATTTTGTTTTAAACGCTACAGAGATAGTTGATTTAGGGACAAGGAGACATGCTAAATCCGAATATGAAAGTTATGTTCTCAACGACAAGTAGTTCACCCGAAATCCGGTGAAAACCGGGCACAAACTTTGTCGACCAATTTTCGGCTATAGTAGTCAGTACCCTTTATTCTCAAACCAGTATAGCTCTGCGCGTGGATGACGACATATCTTGTTTATTCTTTGGACGTCGGAGAGATCTAGTGTAATCGAAGGTCGAAGGGGTTTATATATAATGTTCAAACGAGGAAATGTGTTGTTCAAGTGAGGATGTTTTTCGTTGAGGATTCACTGTGAAAGTACAGGTCAAGTTCGTAGATGGGTATTTTTTTATCACGAATTCGGCTGAGACTGGAAGTTTGGTGTAAGCTCAAAGTTGTTTTCTGAAATCGATTTAGAGATTCGGTATCGGGGCAAGGAGACATGCTGAATCCATTTTTAAACTTGATTTTAACAGTAAAAATCTTTAAGGAATCTGACGATGACTGAATGGCGAAGACATGACCCAATTATTTGAATCAAACGTTAGATTTTTTGGATCCCATCGAAACCTTTGGTCTTGTTTTTCGGGAGCACATGGAACAAATTTGGCTGCATTTTCCTTACAATTTGTGTTCGGGAGCAACGATAACTCGATAAAAAAAAAGTTGAAATCCCCGATGATGAGACATCGCGGGAATGAACGAAGCAGTTGCTTTTTGGGATCCCAAAACGTAAGTGGAGGGATACCTATGACATCGCAAATGTTTTCCGTCTGTCCGTCCGTCCGCTCGTCTGTGAGCACGATAACTCTCGAATGGAATGAGATATTTTGATGAAACTTGGTTTGACGATTCTTTGGGTAAAGAGTAAGGTCGAGTTCGTGGATGGGCCCTGTAGCCCTATATTGAGGGGTGGGGGAGGGGGTTCAAATTAAGGGACACATAAAATATTTTTAAACAGCTAATCTGATAGTCGATTCTTGGGTAAGAACACATGCTGAGCACGATGGTGAAAATCATTTTCTAGCCAGAAACGTAGTTCGTCCGGAACGTTAAAAGTAAAAGTTTCATTTGAAGTTGATTGAATGTTTGATTTAGTGGTAAGAAGACATGCTGAACAAGATGGTGAAAACCATTTTCTTGCTGGACAAATATTTCGTCTGGAATCCGGCAAAAACAGGAAAGTTGGTTAGAGTAAAAGTTTCATTTGAAGTTGATTAAATGTTTGATTTAGGGGTAAGAAGATATGCTGAACACGATGGTGAAAACCATTTTCTTGCCGGACAACTAATTAGCCTGTAATCCGGCCAAACCGGAAAATATGCTAAAAGCAAAAGTTTTATCTGAAGTTGATTAGATGTTAGATTTAATGGTAAGAAGAGACGCTGAGTCTGTAGGCTATATGATAATCATTTTTTACCCGGACATATAATTAGTCCGGAATCCGGTTGTACCCGCATTTTTTTTAAGTCAAAGTTTTATTTAAAGTTGATTAGAAGTTCTTTATAGGGATAAGGAGATACGCTGGATCTGTTTCTGAATTTTCTTTTTTGCTGGACTAGTAGTTCGCTCGGAATTCGGGCGAAACCGCGAATTCGGCAGAAGTAAAGCAGGAAGTTTCGGTCAGTATCGTCAAAATAGATATGGCTTATAGATGTATAGATAGATAGATAGAATATCTGAACTAGATTTTCTCTGATGATTAGCCTGGTGAAGACCGGATTTGGCGCAGACAAGACCCAAATGTCTGGATCAAATCTTAGATTTTTGGGATCCCATCGATACCGTTGGTTTTGTGGAATTTTGCCACCTTTCGACACGCGGTGTTAAGCCTCACCTTGGAGACCTGGTCACCAAAATTAATGGGCACATTAGTGTTCTCTATAGCAAACCCACTGCAGCTAACGGCAAGAAATCAGTCTGATGAACGTAGACTATCGACTTTAGATTTTGGTCAAGACAGCTAGCCCTCCACTAGGTCGGCCCTTTCCTCCGTGTAGAGAAGCAGGGGATAATTAATGTAGAATTAGGACTATGTAGTACGTTGGCAAGGCCGTATCCAGGGGGGTAGGGGGTTGAACCCGCCCCCCCCCCAAAAAAAACGTACAAAAATAGTCATTGTTATAGGCTTTTCCCTCTGATCTATGTGTTTACTGTATTTTTTTGTCCGACGAGCACCCCCCCCCCCCCCCCGAAACCGGGAAATTGGCAGAAGTGGCAGGACCCCCCCCCCCCCCCCCCCGAAATAAATTCCTGGATACGGGCTTGTACGTTGGTGTGGTCCGGTAGTAAGAAGTGTTCCTGGATGCACACTAAGTCATATTTTTCAACCATTTTTTCAAGCAGGGCGAGCTTATTCAGAACCCCACCGTTTATGTTCCAAGGTAACAACGGTACCGAACTGTGATTAGTTGCCTTTTCTCATACTTTTTGGTGGTTCGGGAAGCTTTCGGTTTTCGGGACAGCTGAAGGAGTAGTGTCGGACTAGGTTTCTATGTCAAATCCAGACCTGATTCGATTCTTGTGGGGAGGGAGTTGGACGGCACCGGGGTTATCGTGAAACACTTAGCTTCGAGGGGTCGAGATGGAATTTGTTGGAAAGAAATAGCATTAGTCCTAGATACGTTCTTGACAGAACCAGATCATGTCGGGAGGAATTTGGAGGAATTCCGGTAATCGCGAATTAGGATACTTTCAGGTCTTCAAAGGACGAAGAAACTTGGTGGGCATAGTATTGACCAGACCAAAGATGTAATGGCCAAGGAAAACTACCGGTCCTGGATCCGACCCTTCTTGGAGGACTTAGGGGAAGAGGAATCTGGAAATTACTTACTTCCGTAGTTTGCGAACGGGTGGTCCGATTCGAGTGAAACCTTATGGGTGATAAGAACTGATGACCTATGTCTGAACCACGAGCGGCAATGGCTGGGGGAGTTGCAGGGGGGGGGGGACTTTTTTGTTTTGGTGTGAGATAGAGTGAGAAGTGTGATGGCATCCGTCTCTTCTGGGTTTGTTTGTTTAGCCCGTTTGTTGCCCGGCTTTCGAGCCAGTCTCCCTGCTGGGGACGTTATATAAATAGTGTTAAATATGTATATTCATACAATAAAAGAACTTGAACTGTGTTGCGAGAGCAACACTTTGGTTTTGTCGTTTTTTGTGTTTTTTTTCTCCTAGTACCCCGATTTGCGCTTATTCTTTGAAAGTGGTAAGGGTCTAACATGTGCTGTTTTTACGGAGAGTTTGGACCTTAGGCTGGATTGACGAATATGACGTTATCTTTTGGAAAGCTCCGAAGAACTCTTGCCTGGGGCCAAAAAGGATGTTTTTTTATTGCAATTGATCCACAGCCTGCAGTGTGTGAACTAAAGTGGAGCTGTATAGCCTATGTCAGAGAGGACTATCTGAAGTTATTCAGCCAAGCTTTCGTTTTGTCAAACCAAGTTTCTGCTTTCGAGTGGAAAGCTCCGTTCTAGCAGGCAAGCAGACAAGCACCAGTTTTAAACTGAAGATGGACTAAAACCTCTAAGTGAAAAATATGTGCGGCAGTTTCCTGGCCCAGCAGCCAATACACCTTCTTTCAGTGATAAATAGAAAAGTTTACAGAATAAAAAAAAGTGTCATTTTCCCACGGGTCCGTTTCTGTTTGTGATTTCAGCTGAGTTTATCATTCCATTTCTTACACTTGGGAGTGAGGAAGATAAATGAAATCAGATGGGCCTATTGAACTTTGAAAGTTCTCTCGCTGCTGAAGAAATTAGAGCTTATCCTTTGCTCCTTTCTAAGTGGTGAAATTAGAAAGTTGACCTAAGGCAAAAAAGTCAACTTTTAAAGTAATACAAATAGAATTTGTTCATGTCTTCATTCAAGAATCGGTTCATAAAGCATTGCCATTTTCATGAGATGCTAGAATGGCCTACGGTGATGGTCTTTCACTGTAACCTAAAATTAAGTGTTAACGCAACGGATACAAATGATAATGTAAAACAACGATATATGTTACGCAAGAGTTAGTAGAGGTATTTTGGTATTTTCACCTACAAAGGTATTGATAGCTTTATAATGCCAGCTAGGTTATATAAGATAAAGTTCCAAGTTTCCACAAGTCACGATGTCTACGACTGAAAAGGATGAAGTTCAACAGGCTGCAAAGTATTTTAGTGTTTTTTAGTGTTTTTGTATTCTTTTTCATTGTTTGTACTCCACTATTCAGTCTTTTCAGCGGGTTATACACATAAATAATTAAATAAATAAATAAAATAAAGTCAATTTAGTCCCTACTTCCGATATTCTGTTTTTGTTTTGTTTTTTCAACGCTGAGGGATAACCATGTGATTACAGATTGTGTCATCAGTTCAGAAAAATATTGTTCATGTATAGGAACATACCATTTCGAAAACCTCAATGGGTTGACAAATGCAGCATTTAACAGTTAGCGAAGAAACAAAACCAAAGTGTTGCTCAAAGGTTGCTGCAACACTTCACTTTGCCCAGGCAACGTAAGTCTAGTTGAACTTGAACATGCAAGAAAACCAAAAGAATGGGCTGAATGGGATGCAAATTGGACAGTACCCAGTTTATGAGGCCTAGTTTGTTATTTGGCATCCGGATCGGATCCAGCCACGGTAGAAGGAGGACGAAGCGGAAACCGGAAATTTTTGCAGACGCTATGATTCGAGTCAAACTTTAAGGACGAGAAGAGAAGATGTCAGAGATGCGAAGTTTGTGTATCCTAGTCGTATTCGGCCACAGTGGGGAGAAAGAGTCCTGGAAATGTTGTGGCTCGCATAGGGGTCAAAGGAATGGAGGGATTTGAATGACACTAGGAAAGTAGAGAGACCATGGAGATGATATATTTTAGGGTCCGGACTCGATCTGAGCACGGTGGGGGGTACCAGAGTTTCCCGAAACAAAACTTAGACTGAAATAAAACTTGATAGCCGGTAAGAGAAGATGTTTTGGATAACCTGTTTATGTGGCTGAACTAGATTCGGCCGCGGTACAGGGAGTTTGAGTGGGAGGGGTACCGGAAATAGAATGGCACTCTTAAGGATACAGCTAGTGTGATAAAACATTTGCAACTAAGGCGATGCCGGAAATGCTCAGACAACTAGATATCCTATTTCTAGGTCCGATTCTAAGGGGGTTAAAGGGGTTTATCTTGTAACGTTCTCATCTACTTTCTTTTACCACCTACTCGAATCGTAACAAGGGCTATATGAGCTCGTAGCTCTTGTTAATAAAAAGTGCGCAAGTGCTCAGACATGGAGTGTAAAAGGATGGATTGGATAGACTTAGTATTTGACGGTGCAAAACGGGTAAGCCAGCTACATTTCATTAGAGCTTTTTTGGCCTTTCTTGGCAAGGGTCCTCTTCAGGCTCAAACCACTTAAGCTGGAAAATTAACTTCTCAAGCAGCTTGAGTGGGTTTTATGGACGTTTTATTTTGTTTGTGGACGTTAATTTTAATCTATGTTTACCCACTTTTAACTATTTACGTCATCTATCTTTTGAAAATAAACCCAAATTCTATTTACTATTCTTCTTCCCTAATATTTGGAAATTATTGATCTCATTTAAATTTCTGAAAAAAAATTTGTAACTACATTTTCCTTAAACAACAAAATCTGAAGTATTAAACATTTGTCAACACTTAACATAAAAAAATTAAGATCTCCAATTAACCACACCTTTACACACCAAGTCATCCACCCCAGCTAATTTACTGGCACAAAAACAAAGACAACACGATCAAACTTAAAAACTATTTTCATTATAGGCGGTGTCTATCGTTCCCCTATCTGGGAATCGATACTCACACGCTATTGTTCCCCGTTTGTAGGGGAATCGATGTGTCAGAAGCTAATGTTCCCCGACAGATCGGGGAATCCACTTGCCCAGGGCTAATCTTCCCTGCCAAGTCGGGGAATCGATGTGTCCTGGGCTAACATTCCCCGAGTACTCGGGGAATCGAAGTGTCGAGAGCTAATGTTCCCTCATAATCAAATAATCGATTTAGAGATCAGGGAATCGTGGGGTGAGGGGCTAATGTTCCCAGACATGTAAATATTGATTTTGTTGAGTTGAGTGTCGGGGAATCCAAATGCCAGGGGCTAATGTTCCTTGACATGCAAATACTGATTTTGTTGACTTCAGGTCGGGGAATCCAAATTCCATGGGCTAATGTTCCCTCATAATCAAATAATCGAATTTTGAGGTGGGGGAATCCAAGTACCAGGTCATTTGATTATGCGGGAACATTAACTCTGGATGATTCGATTCCCCGACCTCCAAAACCATTATTACTCTGAACATTATTCCCTCACACCTCGATTCCCCGGTCTCTAAGTCGATTATTTGATTATGAGGGAACATAATCTCTGTACACTTCGATTTCCCGAGTACTTGGGGAATGTCAGCCCAGGGCACATCGATTCCCCGACTTGTCGGGGAACATTAGCTCCTGACACATCGATTTCCCGACAAACGGGGAACAATAGCGTGTGGAGTATCGATTCCCAGATAGGGAAACGATAGACACTGCCTTCATTATATATACAAGTTTCCATCTTCCGTTCCGGCTTCTCAAAACCACATTCCAACTCTCCAAATTTAACTAATTTACTGGAAATGGTAAAAAAAAAAGGAAACAAAACGCCAACGACTGCAAGGGGCTGCCCCCATCTTTAACACATTCAACTAAAAAATATCATTAATAAAAAAAAAATCATTTAACTAACATATTTAAAATATACTGACAATGCATACACTGCAACGGGGCAATTTGTGCCCAATTGCCCCAGAACCGGGTGAGTGTGAGGATTTGAGACCACAAAAAGTACAACTAGATCCCAGTCCCAATAATAATACCAAGTTTCAAATTGATCCCTGTCATGGTTCACGAATTGCGATCTCCACTATCTGGGCAATCTGGGCCTAATTGCCCTTGAACTAGGTGGGTGGGAAGTTTCAACTTGATCTCTGTCATAGTTCAAGGGTTATGATTTCCCCTGAACCTGGTGGATATGGACTGTTCCAATGATTTCTTAGTGAAAATTCGACAAATCTTCCGATAAAAACACTTTTTTACGAAACAAGCGGCTATTTTCACGAAAAATTGCGGCGCTCGCCAACTAGGTTATTTCTTACAGACTGGACTCAGCATTCGGGGGAGCGTCCTCCCCCTCACCCTCCCACACGTGACGCCCCTGGTAACCAGCGTTTGTAGACGTAGCGAATAAAGGTGTTAGCCTATTTATAATACGACGCCTTGCAAGAAACCTGCGATGGTCTAATCCCCTTGGCTACACTCTATACCTGTCAATCACCATCAGCGGTACGAACCATTTCAAATCATTTTACAACCCTAGCCTTTGACCGTTCAGGTCTCGGCCGCACACCCGGGCTCAGATATGGAACTACGAAAAAGTTAACCATAGAGTGAAATCTGCCGTTACCTTTTCACACGGAAACACGCGCACCTTGCATTTAAGTCGCAGTGTCAGTGAAATGACGGTCTCAAAAAGGTAACCGTAGAGTGAATCTGTCGTTACCTTTTCTCACGGAAACACGCGCACCTTGCAGTCAATGAGGGTCTCACGAATCAAACCACAAGAGGCTGAAATATCCAAAGCCGCAATTTGAATGTATCCTTCTTTCTCATGCCTGTCAAGAAGTGCTGGTCCAAAGCAAATTATGTTAATTGGCTTCAACAAAAAATGAATTGAGCTGTACTTGACTCAACTTTTTACGGGGAAAAAATATAATATTTGATGAAATGGTTTACCTGTCTAAGCTTGTGAACACGATTGCTTCTGACAGATTTCGTTCAATTAGTCATGGAAAGGGTCTATGATGTAATGAGAACGAAATCTTCACATTCAGACGTGAAAAACTTCCAGTACGTCAACGCTTTCACACCTCCCGCGAACCCCTTTAGAAGAAATCTTTCACCGATTTGTCGAAGGTAATTTGTTGAAACTTCAAACATCAAGTTCTGTAAACTTTTTTGAGGAAAGTGCGAAATTTTAAAGGACCCGTTGTACCCATAATGGCAGTGCAAACTACGTCAGTAATTGCATTCATTAATTTTAAGCCCGGACACCAAAATCTGAGATGTTACATTAAAATCCGGCAACGATACCTAACTCACTAGTTTCCAAGCAAATTATGCTCCGGACGAGTGTTCGCGTAACATGCCATTGAAGCGTCAAACTGGTTATCTGAACTTTGCCGAGTTCTTGCTAGAATTCGATAGACTTGGGAGAAGGTTTCAAACAGCCAAAGCCGTGATGTTTGTTAAAAGTAGAGCCTAGTTGTACAGTAGAAGATGAGAACATAAACAGTAAATACTGCGAGGTGTGCTTTAGGTCTCTTCAGCAAATCGGAGTCTTTTTATGTGGAAGAAATCAAATTCTGTAAGCTTTTATCGGTCAAAGCCCGATCATTTTAAGCATCGTCAACAAACCGGGATCCTTTTACGCGTAACAGGATCAAATGCCCGGTGCCGGCAGCGGTTATCATGTGTACGAATAATAATTAGCATATTTAAAATTGTTGAAAGATCAATCGACTAATTTATGGCCGCCACACGTCTGGCGGCCTTTCTGGGCAAAAACACTCTTGCCCTCTTTGTTGGTGTCTTTGTACAGTTGAATGATCTTTTGCTGTATATTTGAAGAAGTATTTGGCATTTCGCAGGTATCATTAAAGATCCGACAGCAGAAGTTCTGAATTTCTCACTTTTCGCTGGAAACGCTTAAACCTTCATGAAACCTTCACGACTATATTTCGTGCCGAATTGAAGCTAGTGTTCAGAATGTGTGAAATTTGGATGAAATAAGAAAAAAGTTCGCAAGAGTCGTCGAAGCTTCGCATCAAAATTACAAAAAAAAAAAAATAATTTAATACGAAACTGTAAAATCCCACCAAATGTGACTGGAAATTTCTGGAGAACTCTGAATTCTCAAATTATGTATTTGCGGTCTGAATTTAAAAAAAAAACGATACAAGAAATCTTTCAAATGAACCAAATTTCCAAGTTGTTTCACGTTTACGAAACTTTCCATAAGTTCTGTCATGATTTAGAGAACTTCTTTAAAATTCCAAATGATTTTCCAGAAAATTAAAAAAAACTGATGGACATTGAATCAAACTTCTTAAAGCTGATAAACTTAAAGAACGGACGAACACTATACAAAATTTGAACCACTCTCATAAGTTTTAAAAATGATTGTTCCTCTTTAGAAATTTCGATGACAATGGACCAAAAGGTGCTGGAAATCGAATTTATCAATTTCAAAGAACTGCATTAGTTTGAATTCTGATGGAAACAACTTCAAACCAAACTTGTGAATATTCAATTTCGACATCAATTTTTATAAGATTTTAGATAGTCTTTGGAATTATTGAAATGGACCTTCAGCTGATTATGAGAAACAGTAAGAACGAGTCTGACATTCGTTGCTCTAAATTTTGAAACTTAAAAAGCGTGGTCAATGGTTTAAGATTTTTGTCAAGTTTTATGAGTTTTCTTCGAAATTGTAAGAAGGAAATGTCGACAAGACAAAATATTCCCGAATGTCAATTAAATTCGGACAAGTTGTTTTAGATTTCACATTACAAGCTTTGAAATTTTAAAGAAAAGGTCTCCATAGTTTCTCGAACGATGAAAATCTTCGATGTAATCAATAATAACTTGCGAAAATTTGTCTTTTTGCTCGGCGGTGTTGCTAGCTCAGGAATAAGAATGTTTTGCACTTTCGCTTCATATTGTACTAGACACCAAGAAGTAGCGTCGAGGACTTTTTTCGATAGGTTGCGGGTCGATCGCTGAAAGATTGGAATTATTTGGTAATTATGTGGACTACGTGCTTCAGTGTGGCTCGATCCTAATTATCTGTGAAGTTTTACGTGTTCAAGCTCCCATTTCCGATAAGACTTTCGTAAACAAGTCCAAAGCTTTCGATGGGACCCACAAATTATATCTGATCCAGACAGTTAATTCTTTTTCTTTTAAAAATTTAGAAACAGATCAAGGCTTATAGTGGGGATCGAAACTTAAAAAATAATCATTTTTTGTAGATTCTCAAAAGACAGTACAGTAACTGGTAGATCTAAGAAAATCAAGTTCAGATATGGATTCAGCATGTGTGTTTACCCCTACAAGTCGTATTTATTCTGACGTAACCCATCGAAACTTCCTGCCTTACTTCTGCCAATTATCCGGTTTCGGCGGAATTCCCGATCTGCCTGTCCGGTGAAAACATAAAGCTAAAAAACAAATTTAGCATATCTCCTTACCCCCTATATACTTACCATATACTTATAACACATTTTTCGGTTTCAGCCGGATTCAGGGCGAACTATCGGTCCGGGTAAAAAAGGATTATCATATATGGACTCGGCGTCTCTTCTTAACCCTAAATCGAACGTCTAGTCAACGTAAAATACAACTTTTACTTTTAACAAAGTTTCCAGTGTTGACCGGATTCCGAGCGAACTACCTGTCCGACAAGAAAATGGTTTACATATTCGGGTTCAGCACGTCTTCTTCCCCTTTAATCGACTATCTTATTAGCTTTTTAAAAATATTTTGTTTGCCTATTATCCTGGACCCCCTCCCCCACCCCTAAATATAGGGCTACATAGCTCAGCTACGGACTTGACCTTTCGCTTAACCCAAAGAATCCTTACACCAAGTTTCATCAAAATATCTCATTCCCTTCGAGAGTTATCGTACTCACAGACAGACAGACAGACGGACAACTTTTGCGAAATCATTGGAATCCCTTCACTTACGTTTTGGGATCCCAGAAACTGTGACTGAACAACTGTGTTATGAAACGCCATGATTAAGTCTCAAAGTCGAGCGTTCTATACAGGGGGTCCCGACCCTTTCTCCATTAGGGGAGGGGGGGACCTGGTAAAATTGACCGAATTGGTACCTGATTTTTACTGAATTTATTAAAAATCGTGAGCGGGAAGCTCACGCGGCACTTGCAAGGCTTGGTAAAAGGATGCAAATCGGAATTTGACAATTCATGGGTTTGTTCTGTTCATTTGTAAGCAAAACCCCTGGAATGATACTAACGACGGACCCATGGAAATCACGAGAATCTATCGTTTGGTAAAAAAGTTCTTTTTTTTGCATTTGGCTGCGATGAAACGCACTAAGGGTGCTATAAATTCATCTGTAATGAAAACCCTTGAGGCAAAAATGAGCCTGGGCCCTTTAAGACCTTGAAAACTATTTTTTTACTCTTCGGTTAAGATATGCACTTTAAGGGTGCTATGACTTTCTAAAGACTATTTTTTTACTCTTCGGTTAAGATATGCACTTTAAGGGTGCTAGAAAGTCATTTCCAAGCAATAGCTTCGGGGCAAAAACGATCATGGGCTCATGGGGATCACGAAAATGTAGATTTTGCCTAAAAGTCTTTCTTGTACTTTGCGGTGAAGAGAACGGATTAACGGATGGACGGATCTGGAAAGTGACAATTTATAAGCCAATCTTGCCAAGTGTATATGTTCAAGCCAAGCTTCGTCGTCCTAGCACATCTGGAAGTCCCTTAAATCGCGATCACCGGAATTCCGGACCACCCTCTAACTGGTACGTCTAGGGCTTATGTTTGTTCTTCCCACCAAGTGTCATCCCAATCGCTACACTCTAAGCGTGTCACAGAACTTCCGGTTTTCCCACCCCCACAGACACCCCCACATTGATGAGATCCTGTCTGCACTTGAAATGGGGCATCTGAGACATGGGTTCTTTATCAAGTTTCATTAAGATCCGATCACCCGTTCAAAAGTTGGACATTTCTCGAGATTCCGGATTCCCCCTCGCTCCACTCCCTCCACGATGATCAAATCGGAGAAAAGACTGTTCTTAACTTAAGATTATCGAAAATTTTGGTCTTAACTGGGGATCACCGGAATTCCGGAACCCTCCCTCGGACTCCCCCACAGTGCTAGGATGCTATCCGGTCTTGTCAAGTATGTATCTGGGGCTTGTGCTTTTTCTTCCCACCAAGATTCATCCCGATCCAGCCACTCTAAACATATAACCTGGTTTCCCCCCTCCAACTCCCCTCCCCCCAAAGTGATCGGATCCATTCAAGACTTGAAGTGTGAAGTATGATATCTGAAAAGTTATAGTGTGATATTCTTTCCAAATATTACCAAGTTAGTTTGGTAGGGTCCCTAATATGCCTGCCAAGTTCCAACGTCCTAGCACTTCTGGAAGTAGCCTAACTTGAGACGAGTGGCCTGACAAACAGACTGAAAGACCGAAAAGTGATCGGTATATGGCACTTGAGCGAAGCTGCAAGTGCCATAAAAAACCTATAACCACAGATTTTTGTAGATTGTAGATTGTTTGCACAAAATTATGTGGTTTATAGTTTATTTTAGATATTTAGTTTTGTTCCCTTGTTAGTTGTGAAATGCCGTAAGGCTAAATCACGTAATAAAATTGCACGTCTGGGAATCTGGAAGGCGCAGCTTTGACAATCGTAAGCTAGTCGTGGCGGCCATCAAGAAGCAGTTTACGACTCGTTACGACAGGAGATTTTTTGTCGTCTTCACTAAACTTGTTCTCGATCGTATCGTATTTGTTTGGTTTCTGCGTGGCAGAGCAAAATTACTCTACGGAGTATAGAGAAGCTGTATGCTTTCCATGTACTGAGAGTAATGTGATACGAGTCGGAGACTCCATGTAATCAAGATGTAATAGAGTTATTTTGCTCTGCTGCGTGGCAAAATAAGACTCTGGGGACTGGGGCAATCAGCGGACTGTGTTTTGGGTTAGATGAAACTCGGATGTACTTAACTTAAATGTGTTCAGGTCATTCAGTTCAAACCTGTCAGACCAATGCGAACTTGTATTGCTTTTTTTACATCAAGCTTCCCAAGGTTACTATACATAATTTTAGAAAAAGGTAGAACGAGCTTGAAGTATCAAAAGTGTATTTTCGATCTACGTCTCATTTTTGTCTTTTTCTCTTCCAAAAATAATAATTAACGTCATTTTAGAGTCATTCCAAATCTAAAAGAAAACTGCACTTTTATTTTGGCATTACTGCAGTCTGTTTCTTGGGTTTTAGATAAAAATCTTTGACATGGAATTTATGTTGTTTCAAAATTACACAGTTATCCGGGAATCCGTTCAGTTAACCGAGTTTCGGTTTAGTTTTCCCTGTCTTTGAATCAAGTCATCATTCACGGAGTCTTATATACGCCCAGGGGGCATTAAGGCGACAAGACCGGGACGAAAATGCAGCTTGAATTCACACATTTTTCGCCATAATTAGAATGTCTCATCCTCCATTGCAGTAGCACATTTAAGTAAGCTTATTGCGTAGTGCCCATGAATCAAATACAGTATTTCCCCATATAAAATACTCCCCCGCCCCCCTCGATTGGAACCGCTGTCTGGAGTTGCATTCTTAGAGATGTGTCAAATTGGGGTAAAATAATTCTTTTCATTAAGGTGCTGTATCCAAATTCTGTTTCTGGAAAAGTTCAACATACAGGGAGGTCAACCAGTTTTCTAAATTATAATCGGAACCAAATATTCCTTCACCCCAAGCTGACTGCAAATTATGTTTGACAGTGCAAAAAGGATGCATCAGCTGCGTTATATTAGAGCTATATTTCGGCCCTTCTCGGCAAGGGTCCTCTTCAGGCTGAAGCCGATGATGCTGGAAAATGAACTTAAACGGAACGGAAAATGAATATAGGGCCGGGCTGAAATATGGCACTAACAAAACGCAGCTGACGTATCCACTTTGTACCGTCAGTAAATCAGGGAATATTTGCCCCAAAAAAGGAGTGGGGATCTGTAGTCCTTTGTCTGTTCCTCAATATATGTTAGTAGCTTAAGTAGGTAAGCCAACCCAGGTTTCTGAAAATGAGCAAGAAAACCGACAGAATCTCCCTAAAACGTGTAATCTCACACAGTTGTCAGAGTCCGGCTATTCCCAAAGCAGATTCGGCCGCAGTAGGGGGAGCTGGAAGGGGGGGAGGTACCGGAAAGGGTGTGGCACGTATACGGATCAAACGAGTGGATTTAAACTTGGAAGGTAGAAAGTCCATTTACCCTAGATGATCCGAGGTGATGCCAGAATGCTCATACTCGAGTGAAACTAGATATTCTGTTTCTAGGTCCGAACCTAGAGGGGTTGAAGGGATTTTGTGACGTTCTCTTCTACTTTCATGCATCACCTACTCGTAACAAGTGCCATATGAGCTTGTAGCTCTTCTTTTTTAGTTGTAAGGGTTGCCTAGGATCTACATAGTATCAAAGTGGTTCTTACTCGGGGTTACACGTAACCCATCGGTTACGCGAGTCGTGAGACCTTCGTAAGGGAGGGTTTTGGCTTAAGAGGGTTTAGTTCGGAGAACCAGCGAAAATATCTTTCCAAACCTTGATCAGCTTGTCTGGTACTACCTACACTGTAAAAAGTTTCTCCGAGTAAGGATTAAAGCTAACTGCAGTATTTGCTATTGGGATTAATCTTATCTCTACTGCGATGAGATTAATCCGAATTAGAGTTACGATTATCTTTTTAGATACAATGTTAATCCCAGTAGCAAATACTGCAAGATTTCTTTTTTACAGTGTAGTGTTTCGGCTCATGTAATGAAATAGTTGATCACTTTAAAACTAAGATATGGTTACGAAAATAACAAACGCTTTCGGCTGCTTTTAGTCCCTTACCTTTTACATCAATCTTGGCAAAATGTAATCTAACCAGTCTTCCGACGAATAAACTCCTCTAGTCCGTGATTCAGACCGAGATATCGGGGGGGGGGGGGGGGGGGGGGTAGCTCACGAGCTGCAGAAGGTTTGGAGAATTTTGCCAGACCAGCTTTTTGTGCTGATAACGAAAATCCTCCCGCACCACTCCGCACTGTTGTACGTCACCGATTTTTTAGCCTATAAAGGCAGATTAGGCCTATAAAGAACATCTCTATAAAAATAACTTTCCTAGCAGAATCGCATAAGCTAAATAAAAAAAACTATACATATTCTAAATCCTCTTTTTACCCTCTATCGAATTGTGTATTTCCTATTATTTAACATGACGTATTTTTCTTAGAAACGTCTTAGAAGCCAAGAAAAAGCGAAAATTCTTTTACTTTTTCATTAAATTGTCATTTATCCCGGAAATCTTCCAGCAAACCACTTATTTTTATTATTCAGTTAAAAAGATAAGCTCTTTGCTAATTATATGAGCTATTAAAACTTCAAAAACGTTTGGTTTTAAGAATTGATTTTTTTTTTAAAGTAGAGCATTCACATTTTCATCAGTGAGTGACGGTATTAATTTTAAAGGAAATATATTAGTTTGACGGTAAACTTCGCGTTACTTTTTGACGTGAAATCCAACCGTGACATTATTTTTTCTCTTAGCATACGTAAGGTCATGTAGGCTATATAGTCTATAGGGCTATATAGCTTATAAATCCTATACTGATGTTCTTTTTTAAAACACAAGTTTTGACCGAGCATGGGCTGCACTAACCATCTCTTCTCTCTCTGCCACATACTTGAGCAAGGGTAGCACGGTCAGCATCTACCAATCAACTATCTCGATAGCTTTTAAAATATATTTGTTTTGCCCCTTAATATGAAACTCCCTCCCCCACCCCTAAATTTAGGGCAAAAAATCCCATCTACGAACATGAACTTACTCTTGACCCAAAGAATCCTCACACCAAATTTCATCAAAATATCTCATTCCCTCCGAGAGTTATCGTGCTGACAGACGGACAACTTTTGCGATGCCATAGGTATCCCTCCACTTACGTTTTGGGATCCCAACAACTGCAGATTGGACCGTGAGCACTAAAAGGACCCCTCTCATGCATTCTACCTTCTATACATCCTAGCTTCTTTAAGGAATAATACACCTTCAAAATCCATGCCTTTTGCCATTGTTTCGTTTGGTTCGTACGTCTTTTTAGCGCTTTTCGGCCGTGCCGAATTTTGCCAGTCACGAAACTACAACTTGGCTGAAAGCTTTGAAGTTCGCCGATACTCTTCACACATAAGGACACTAGAAGCCTCATAGTGTTGTTAAGTTTTGGAAAAATCAGCCGGCAATTAAAGTCTAAACGGCTAAAATCTTTACCGTGACTTATTGATAAGCTACGTTGGTCTTTAGCCAACTGGTTAAACCTAAATTTTGTAGACTGCTCAGTCCTAAATCAATCAAGAGCTGCACTCAATCTTTAGTCTGGTATAATGCCTACTATTTTAGTTTCTCTAAGCAGACAATGTCTAGGCTTAGCCTACTGAGTATACTGTACTTCTGTAGGCTAGACTAACTCTAGACACCACAAAGCAGACAACTGAGTTCTTACCTCATTTTTCAAGCGTCTGGAATAGAAGTATACTGGCACTTGCCGTAAAGAAAGTATCAGTCTTGACCTAACTCTGGATTGTTCTTGGTTGCACCATGTAACTTGCACTTGTGTTCTTATTGTGCAATTTATGCAAGGCCAATTTGCATTCTGCAAGGCCAGTTTGGTGCACCCCCATTGTCTCATATTCAACACTTCTGTAGACATCGAAACTACGCCGAAACTAAATCCAAAAAAACGCAACTATAGAATAGCTAAAGGTTGGACAGGTGAGGTACTGGGTAACTTTTACTTTCAACTACTGAGGCCTATGCAAAATCTCCAGTACCTGGGAAGAAGATTGCAGATTTTCTAGTTATCACCCTGTGATGGCGAGGCATAGGGAGGGGGTAACAGAAAATAGTTCGCTTGTAACCGTTGAACTGGAATATAGTAAAGTTCTCAAAAACTTGACAGAGCTTCTGGATTGTTTTTGAAATTTAAAATAATTTCTTCGAAATTCGATTGATTTCTAAGCACTTCTTTGCTTGCCCCCCCCCCCCGAATGTTGTCAGCCAGTCGCCAGAAAAATAGCTGAGTCGGCGCGATGCTGCTCGACTTTTTGTAAAAACAGTCGATTGTTTCTTTTAAACAGTCAATTTTTTCTTGGAAACAGTTGGTTTTTAAAAAAAATAGTGGGTTGTTTTGAAAACAGTCAATTTTTTCTAAGAAATAGTAGTTTTTCTTAAAAACCAGCCGAACTTTCGTTAACACAGTCGTTTTCTCTCAATAATGGTCATTGTTATCTGTAAGAACAGTCGGTAAAAATGACCAGCCATTCGGTAGATACCTTGCTCCCACCCAAACATTTTGGCTAGTAATGCCTCTGATTTGAGCAGAAATTTCTTACGAACTCGCATAATTTTACAAACTAATTTCATTCAAGTTACACACAATCGTAACACATGTCTAAACTCTTCACGAAATTTAGCCAAGTTTATACGTTTCATGAATAGGTTTCAACATTGACAACGAAAAGGAAGTCCGAACTTACACTCCGACGGCTTTAAGAATAATTCAGAAATCTCAAAAGGTTGTTACAAAATACACCAAAAAAACAGTAAACTACCAACAGCACAGTACCTGAGAAGGCGTTCTTATGTTTGGCTCCAAAAGGCCACCATACCACCACTGGTTGTGGCTAGTGCCAGAGATGAGTGTAAGTTGTTGATGGGAAGTGGGTAGCCCCTCGGGACAAGCCTTCCTTGGACTAACAGGCAAATCATCTCACCAAGCAGATTTATCTCTCTTTAATTTCTTATTCTTGTTCTTACGTTGCCTCATAGTAAGTACGTCATGACTGAAGTTGAACAAATTTCAACTTTGAGCTAGGGAAAAATTTTACGGATAATTACGTAGTAAGTATCAGTAGCCTGTTGGTATCGGTGCGAAGGTGAGATGTACGATTTGTTTTCATTCTCAAGGGATCTTTAATCTCAAGGCCTTCTTTCACAACCTCGCCGTAAATGATAAAGAACAAGACAACGTTGTGATCAAGCCGAATTAAAAAAAAAATACTATATCTGATCTATAGGGACACTTTTTATGGCCCTTTCCGGTCAGTCGGTACAGTGTTCTCGAGTTAGGGTACTTCCAGGAGGGCTAGGACGATGAAACTTGGCAGGCATCATATCAGGGACCTGACCAAACTAACTTGAAAATAGTCAATTCACCGACCCGACCAACGTGAGGAGAGTTGAGAGAAGAGGCAGGAATCTCGAGGTATTTCTAACTATGGAACGGGTGGTTGGCTTCTTAATGAAACTTGATATTTGGAAAGACCTCGTTTGTCGGATCTCACATTTCAAGTCCGGACCGGATCCGATCAATGTGGGGTGGGGGGAGTCGGAGGGGGGGAACTACAACAAACATGGTCAATGCTGAATAACAAGCTTTTGGAAAGCAAGAAATAGTAGGATGTTGTTTCAGCTGATAAGTTGTATTTTCAGTGGAAATCCGATTGTGACGAGGTATGACATATGGGGATACCCATTCGACGACATAGGCTGGTTGTCTCAGAGAGTAAGATGTTCTATCAATTTTCTTTATTTATTTTATTTAAAAACATTATTTTATGTTTAATATGTTTCTTTTTTTTTCTTTTTTTTGCCTAAAGTGATGTTTTATCTTTGTTGTTTAGAGATCAGCTTCTACTTTTCACTATTTGAGGAAAAGTGCTCGATGAACATCTATGGAAGCAAATACGGCTCTGTATCAACCTTTCTGGAGGATAATACGATGTCGTATCAACCTCCAAAAAGGAATTGTCACAATATAACTTCCTGTGGGACATAGGCAGATATACGTTGCATTCCTGTTAGAAACAAGACAAAGGGTTTCGATGGGATCCCAAAAATTTAATATTTGTTCCAGACAATTCGGTCTTGTAGATATCCGGTCTTCGCCAGACTCCTTGAACATTTTACTATCAAGATTTAGAAACAGAAGAAGATCAAACCAAGTTCTGATATGGATTCACCATGTGTATTTTTGCCCATAGACTATACGTCATATCTACTTTCACGAAACTGATCAAATCTTCCTGCCTTACTCCTGCAAAAGCTTCGGATTCAGCTGAATTCTGGGAGAACTACTTGCCCGGCAAAAACTAAAGCTTAAAAACGAAGTTGGCGTATCACCTTGCCCTTATATCGAACATCTAATCAACTTCAGATAAAACTTTTACTTTTAACAAATTTCCCGGTTTCGGCCAGATTCTGGGCGAACTATATGGCCGGGTAGAAAATGATTGTCAAAAGCGGATTCAGAATGTCTTTTTACCCCTAAATCGAACATCTAATCAACTTCAGATAAAACTTTTACTTTTGACAAATTTACTAATTTACGAACTTCTTGCTCGACAAGAAAATGATTTTCATATAAATGTTCTGCATGTCTTCTTAACCCTAAATGTAACATCTAATCAAATTTATAGAAGACTTTTACTTATAACAAACTTTCCGGTTTTGGCCGGATTCCTTGCGAACTACTTGTCCGGCAAGAAACTGGTTTCCACATTCGTGTTCAGCATGTTTCCTTACCCGTAGATCAACTAGCATGTCTCCTTACCCCTAAATCAACTATCTCGTTAGCTTTTTAAAAAATGTGTTCTACCCGTAATTTGAAATCTCTTCACCACCCCTAAATGCTGAGCTACAGAGTCAATCTACTAATTCGATCTCTCTATTGACCCAAAGAGTCCTGATACCAAGTTTCATCAAAATATCTCATTCCCTTCGAGAGTGATCGTGTTTACAGAGGGACAACTTTTGCGATATCATAGGCATCCCTCCACTTAGGTTTTGGAATCCCAAAAAGCTATTACAAAATATTATTTGTTCCAATGAGGTATATTAACTAGCTTGAACGCCATCCTGTTGCTGGAACTTCGCAGCGCTTAGCAATAGATGCTCTGAAAGAAGAAACATAAAGGAAATTATAGAAAATATTTCAATAATCAAGCGGACATGAAATAAACGTTTTCGGCAAGTACTTTGCAGTAAAAGTTACCTGGTATGGGTTTTAATGTTTTCTTCGGTGATATTTCCATGACAGTCGTTCGTTGACGGTTTGTTGCTGCATTTACGTCAAGAATCCAGCTGTGTAGCATGGCCACAAGAGCTGACGTACCGCTTTGTGCCGTCAATTATGGTATCTTGTGAATATCGGGAGATGAAGCTAGCTCTTCCCAAGACGGCGGAAATCTCCGATGTTTTCGGAAGGAAATTATCCATCAATTTGGTCTCTAATCCCTTCAAAGCGTCCGCTAACAATGTATTACGAACAATAGTCGCCCGCATTTGTTGTCGACATTTGGCTTTGTTCGTAACTCGTAAATTGTGATCGGCATTAAAAAAATATTAAGTTGATCCTTCGGACCAAGGCCGTATCTAGGGGGGTGGGGTTGCCCCCCCCCTCCCCCCCCCACCGAAAAATACAAAAAATAATCACTTTTATAGGCTTTTCCCTTTGATCTATGTGTTTTTGTACTTTTTTTTCGACAAGCAGGCAACACCCCCCTCGAAATAAATTCCTGGATAGAGGCCTGCTTCGGACTGATCTGTAATTTTAGATAATCATAAAAAACGTATGTTGGTATGAGTTAAAAACTGGTTTTCGATTATGTGCTGAATTTGTAGAAGCCGTTCAACTTTTACGTGAAAATGACTGTGGCATCAAACCAGTCAGGTACCTGACGCGCTGGTATTACATTTCATTGGTGTAAAGTTTTTTCTGGTAACAAAATCCGTTCGTAAAATGTTAAAAAGCTCCCAGCTTCCATCGGTTTCATTAGCAAGACCAGAGTAATACAATATATCAGTTTTTGGGATCCCAAAACGTAGCCTAAGTGGAGGATACCTATGACTTCGTAAAAGTTGTCCGTTTGTCCGCCCTTCTGTAAGCACGATACCTCTCGAAGGGAATGAGAAATTTTGATGAAACTTGGTGTAAGGATTCTTTGCGTCAAGGGAAAGGTCGAATTCGTAGATAGGTTATAGAGCTGTAGATTTAAGGGAGTGGGAGGGATTTCAAGTAAAGGGGTGAAATAAACTATTTTTTAAAAGCTAATGAGATAGTCGATATAGGGGTAAGGAGACATGCTGAATCCGACTACAAAATTTGTTTTCACGCGGGACAAGTAGTTCACCCGAAGTCCGGCAAAAAAATGAAAATTAGTAAAAAGTAAAAGTTGAAACTGAAGTTGATTACAAGTTCGACTCAGGGGTAAGAACACCTCCCGAATATGAGTATGAAAATTCTTTTCTCGCCTGGCAAGTATATCACCCGGAATCCAGAGATTTAGCTTGGATTTTTAGAGCCCAATAGCATAGTAGTCAAGATAAACACGTGGGTCAGGCGGTATGGAATTCACTCCCAGATAGTGTTAAGGCGGCTGAACACCAACAATTGTTTAAAAAAAGAGTAAAAAAGTTTTGTTGGAGGGGTGAGGAGTCACGATTCAGAGAATGAAGGTATAAGTTATCATTTCTTTTGTTATTACCTTTATTTATTTATTTTTCCTTTTCTTCTCTTTTTTCTTCTTCTTTTTTCTTTTGTGTGGTATATGGAAAACATGATTAATTTGTGTTTAAATGAAATTAAGTCATTGTTTAAGTTAAGTTAAAGTATTTTGTGGTAGCCGCCCAGTGCCAGTGCATCTATGTCTTCTCATGGGCGGTTACCTATCATGATGGGTTATTATGTAATTTAGCAATAAAATAATCTAATCTAATCTAATCCAATCTAAAACCTACTCTACCCCTCTACCCAAACAAGCAAAAAAGCTGCGTCAGTGCGTACTAAATCTTTGTTAAGCCTAGCGTAAGAAGCATACAAATTATGTTGAACAACCACAGAACAATCGAAAACGGATAAGTCAACTCAATTTGACACAAGGGTCCTCTTTTGATACAGATACCCTCTTATCGTTTAAGGGGGAATTGTAGTCGAAGCTCTTTATTGCAGATTCAGAATGGGTTTTGGTCGGTGAACAGGTCAAAGTCAAAGGACTCCCTCTGTGCGATGTTTATCTATGTCTCAGAGGTCATCAGAGGGAATTGGGTCGAGACTGACACTAAACTACATTTGAATGACATTTTGGGTGCTGCTTTTCGCAGTTACTGAAGTGCCTGAAGCAACGAGTCGCTAATTAACTTGTGGAGTAAAAGCGTCACTTATTGTGAAGTAAACGCGTCTAACAAACACTCAAAATCTTGTTAAATCTCAAAATGTGCGAGGAACAAGGCTACAAGTTGCTGTGAGATCCCGAAACAGAACAAGACCAAAGGTTTCGATGGGATCCCCAAAAAATAATATTTGATCCAGACAATCAGGTCTTGTCTTCGCCAGACTCGTTGAACATTTTTACTATTAAAATGTAGAAAGAGATAAGGCCAAATAGCTAATCATCTGAGAGTTCAGATATGGATATGGCATGTGTGTTTACTCCTATATGCAAGGCCGTATCCAGGGGGGGTTAGGGGGTTGACCCCCCCACCGAAACATGCAAAAATAACGATTTGTATAGGCTTTTCTCTGATCTATGTGTTTTTTGTGCTTTTTTGTCCTACCAGCATGCACCCCCCCCCCCGAAATAAATTGGATATGTAATATCAATTTTAACAAAACTGATCGAAACTTCCTGCCTTACTTCTGCCAAATTTCCGGTTTCGGCCGAATTCCAGGCTAAGTGCTTGTCCGGCAATAAAATAAAGCTAAACAAGAGCTGGAAGCTCATATGGCACTTGCAAGGCTGGGTCAGAGGACTGAAGTAGGAATTCTTCAATTCGTGGGTTTGTGCTGGTGATGTAAGCAAAACCCTTGAAATAAGAATGGTCGATGGGTCCTTGGGAATCACACGAGAATATACTGTTCGCAAAAACTATTTTATTTGTGCATTTGGCAGTGATGATGCGCACTCTAAGGGCGCTAGAGATTCATCTGTAATGAACACTACTGGACCACAAATGATGATAAGCTCATTGGAATCATGAAAATGTATGTTTTGCTCAAAATTGTTGTTTGTATTTTAAGAAATTCAGTTGCAAGCAAAACCCTTGAGGCAAAAATGATCATGGGCCCTTGGGGATTATGAATAGATATCGTTTGGTTAAAGTATTTTTTTGACTTTTCGGTTAAGAAACGCACTTTAACGGTGCTAAAAATTAGTTTTTGATCGACACCCTTGATTTAAAATGTATACTTTGCTTCAAAGTATTTTTTGTACTTTGTGGTTAGGATTAGTACTTTACGGTTAGGATTAGTACTTTAAGGGATGGTCGGATCTGAGAAGTGATAATTTGTAAGCCAATCTTGTCAAGTTCTTGTCACATCTGGAAGTAGCTTAATTCGCAATCACTGAAAATCCGGACCCTGCCCCCACGTCACACCAACTCCCCTCACAGTGCCCGAACCTGGTCCGGTTTTGTCCCTGATTTATCTAGTTCTTGTCCTTGTTCTTCCCACCAAGATTCATCACAATCGCTTCACTCTAAGCGTGTCACAAGATTTCTGGTCTCTCCCCCTCCCCCACATTCATTGGATCCTGCCCAGACTTAAAACGGACATCCAAAACACGAGGTCTTTCCAAATATCAAGTTTCGTTAAGATCCGACCACTCGTTCAAAAGTTATACATACCTCAAGATTCCATATTCCTTCTCCCTCCACTCTCCCACGATGGCTGAGTCGGAGAATTGACTATTTCTAAGCTAATAATTTCAAGTCTTTAATGATCAAGTCAAGTTTCATCGTCCTAGCACATCTGGAAATACCTTAACTTGCGATAGCCAGAATTCCGGACTCCCCCCACAGTGCCCAAATCCGATTCGGTTATATCACTGACGTATCTAAGTCTTGTGCTTTCCTTCCAACCAAATTGCATCCCAATAGCTCCACTCTAAGCGTGTCACAAGATTTCCGCTTCTCCCCTCCCACTCCCCCCCCCCATATTCATCGGACCCGGTCCGGACTTTAAATGGGTCATCCAAGACACGAAGTCTTTCCAAATATCTAGTTTCGTTAAGATCCGATCACCCGTTCCAGTGTTATACATTACTCAAGATTCCAGATTCCCTATCCCTCCACTCCCCCAACGGTGGTCGTATCGGGAAGTTGAATATTTCCAGGTTAATCTGGTCGGATCTCGTACTTGCCTGCCAAGTTTCATTATCCTAGCCCACCTGGGAGTAACTTGACTCCGTATCAGCGGAATTCCGGAACCCACCCCTCAACTCCCCCCACAGTGCACGAGTCCGGTCCGGCTCTCTCAATGATCTAGGGCTTGTCTTTTTCCTCCCACCAAGTTTCATCCCGCAGCGATCGCACCACTCTAAGCGTGTCACTTGATTTCCGGTTCCCCCCCCCCACATTCATCGGATTCGGTCCGGATTTGAAATGGGACATCTGAGACATTACGTATTTCCAAATATCAAGTTTCTTTGATCTGATCACCCTTTCGAAAGTCATACATGTCACTAAATTCCAGATTCCGGCTCCCCTCCCTCCCCCCCCCCCCCCCCAAGATGGTCAAATGGAGCAAGTGACTATTTCCAAGATAGTTTTGTCGGGTCACTAATATGCCTGCCAAGTTTCATCGTCCTAGCACATCTGGAAGTACCCTAACCCGCAAAAACCGGACTGACCGACCGACAGACAGACAGACCGATGGAAAAGTGATCGGTATGTGGCACTTGCCCGGAAGACAAGTGCCGGAAAATCGAACTCAATGCATCTCCTTAACCCTATATCGACCATCTAATCAACTTCAAATACAACTGTTATAACAAGTTTTCCGGTTTCTGCCGGACTCCGGGCAAACCATATGTTCGGGTAAGAAAAGATTGTCACATACGGATTCAGCATCTCTGCTTACCCCTAAATGGGACAACTAATCAACTTCAAATAAAACTTTTGCTTTTGCAAGTTTTCCGGTTTGGCCGGATTCTGGGCGAACTACTTGTCGGGGTAGAAAATTATTGTCACATATGCTCAGCAAACTTCTTATCCCTAAATCCAACATCTAATCAACTTCAAATAAAACTTTTACTTTTAACAAACTCTGCGGTTGTGACCGGATTCCAGGAGAACTACTTGTCCCACGAGAAAATAGTTGCCATAGTGGTGCTGTTGCTGTCTGTCGGGCCACTGCTCTCGAGTTAGGGTACTTCCATAAGTGCTTCGACGATGAAACTTGGCAGGCATATCACGGATCCGACCAAACAACTTGGAAGTAGTCATTCCCCTACCCTATCACCGTGACGGGAAGGAGAGGGAATGCAGAAATATGTTGTTGTCCCATGGACAAATCAGAACAGTTTTGGAGAAATTTCGGTGCCGCCCCTACCAACCATGATCGGATCCGGGCAAGACCACAAATTCTGCAATATATGATATCTCTATTTTCCAAGTTGGATTCAAAACGCAACAAAAATGCCACAAAATGTCCGGTGCTCCCCGTGCTGTGGCCGAATCCGGAATCCTCCACTGTGGCCGAACCCGGTCGGACATGAATTATCGGACATTTTTTCTTATACTCAAGTCTCATTTCAATTGTTTGGCCAGCTTGGGTACACTCCTCACAAGTTTCCAGATTTCCCATTCCTCTGCTCCCTCACAGATGTTAGAATCCGAAAAACAAAATTTACCTTAGGTTTAGGTACGGCCTGTTACCATTATTCTGGCAAGTTTCAACGTTATTTGGAAGTGCCCAAACTGGCAAAACCCGGACTGACCGACGGATGGACAGAAACTCCTATAGCTATGTAGTACTTGGCAGAAGGTCAAGTGCTAGAAAAACAGCTAGGCTGTCGCAAAATAAGTTTTTTAGAGATTCATTAGCCTACTTAAATGAAAGAAGAAAGTTACACATGCTTGACAAATTGCGCTCCGTAACGCAGAAACATATAGTGGATATTGACGAGCCGTCTGCAGATTTCAAGTTCAGGGCATTTCAAGCTTCTGAACGCTGTCCGAGTTTTGATAGTGTGGTCATTATCCGAATTGTGTGCAGTTGTCTCGATTCTTGTCGATGTGTGATATGTGACGGCGTAATCCTTTGTTATGTCACTAAGCACATATTTAGTCAAAGTCGGGCGTCCTGGTCAAATTTTGCTTCAAGTCGCTCCCACCGAACTTGTACAGGTCTCAAGTAATCGCCTCTCTTGTTCCTTTTTATCATTTTGCTATCACGATTAATTGTACTAAGCAACTGAATGATTTGTTTTATAACCTGCCATAATAATCTGTATTCATGATCTCCCCTCTTGACCCCCTGTGAATAGTCTCTGCTGTCCCAATCGGTTACAGGTCTTGATGAATCCTTGTGATAACAGCCCATGCAATTGGAACGATACGAGAAAAGTGTGTTTTTGGAGAACAGAAGGGGCTGAAACCTACAAGAAACGAAAATTCCAAAATCCATTCGAAACATTCTGTCGCGTATTCTCTGGGCTATCAGAAGATAGCAAAATTATCGTGACAGAGTTTAAGTCGCGGACACTTTGTTGGCGGACAAGACACTTTTTTTCTTATTTCTAGCCTACCTGGCAAACGATGTGTCGGCTTTGAAAACTGCTCTAAACATTTTGTAGCCCGTAAAATGTTGTACAAAATGGGTATCTTTGAATTTTTCCGCCACCGTCAGTTTGACCAGACACTTTTGAAACAGATATTTCCAGTTAACATGGGAAAAGCGTATACCTGCTCTTTACAAATTTTAAAGTAACGTTCCGCCTACAAGGCCCGATGAATCCATATTTGAACTTAGTTTTCTTGCCGAACAAATGATTCAGCCGAAACTGGAAATTTGGTTGAAGCTCAAAGTTTTTCTGAGGTCGATTAGAGATTCGGTATTGGTTTAAGGAGACATATGTAGGTGTGAGGATTCTTTGGGTCAAGGTACAGGTCAAGTTCGTACATGAATTATGTAGCCCGTCATTTATATTTGGTGACAAAGAAGAAGATTCCAAGTTAAGCGTAAGCACAGAACAATCGAAAACGGATAAGTCAACTCAATTTTACGCACGGGTCCTCTTTTGACACGTACTATAGGCCAGGTCCGTATCCAGGAAACAGTTTCGGAGGGGGTCTTTCCTGAGTATCAGACCTAATAGCAAACAGTACTAAAAAGATATTTATAACATGTTAAAGTCATTACAAAAAAAGTTTAGTTTTGGAAGTTTCAAAGGTGGTTCAATCCCCACTATAAGCCTTGATCTGTTTCTAAGCTTTAAGAGTAAAAATGTTTAGTTGTATGGATCAAATATTAAATAATTGAGATCCCATTGAAACCTGGTCTTGAAGAAGGTGAAGCGACATGCCTCTGACCGGCCTTATATTGTGAAGGCAGTAAAAGACCTTATTAAGGAAAAACTGCGTTTATTTAAAGCTGGTAAGACTGACCAAGCAAAACGACTGAAAAATAAGATTCGCAAAATGACGAGGAATGCCGCAAAAAACCACTACGCAAATCAGACTGAAAAACTATTAAAGTCTGACCCTAGAAAATGGTATAGTGGAGTGAAGAAAATGATGGGGAAGGTTCAGAAGGGACTTGATTTTAACCTTGATGAAAGTGAACAGGAAACGGCAAATAAATTAAATGCTCACCTTGCTGCTATAGTTCAAACTCTCCCTCCCCTCCCCCACGAAGAAATTCCCCAAATCCCACCTGATTTTGATTTCCCTAAAATTAGCCAAGATGAAGTAACTAAAAAATTAAGGAGGCTTAAAAGAACGAGTGTAACACCCGTAGATATTCCCGTTGAGTTGATTAAAGCTTTCCCTGAGAAAATTAGTAGTCCCCTTTCACATATTTTTAATAAAATAACAGAATCAGGTGAGTACCCGTCAGTTTGGAAAAATGGTTATGTGACACCTATTCCGAAAAAAGATTCCCCTAATGATTTTACTGGTGTGCGCCCAATTACTATGACCCCTATTTTTAGTAAAGTTTACGAACAGTTCCTTTCATCATGGTTAAAAGAAACAATTTTGAGACTTGTTGACCCGAAGCAGTTTGGTAACCTGCCAAAAACATCAACAGCACATTACTTAGTTAGCTTGCTAGATAGAATACTTAAGAATTTGGATAATCCAAATATATGGATTAATTTAATAGCCATAGACCTAAAAAAAGCGTTTGATTTAATTAACCACAGCAAGCTCATTGCCAAACTCCTAAATAAATTTAAAATTGAGCCGTTTCTGGTACGAATTGTTGCACAATTTCTGTCAAACCGAACATAACAAACTAAGTACAAAACGATATTTTCAGATATTTTACCTATTTTTTGCGGTGTACCCCAGGGTACTCTGTTGGGACCGCTTCTTTTTTTGGTTATGGTCAATGAGCTCGCACTTTCTTTCGCAGATAGGTGGAAATTCGTGGATGACCTGTCGCTGCTTGAAGTGTGCAGAAGAAATATTAAAAGCAGTGCTAAGGTTATCATCGATGATATCTGTGATGAGGCAGCTATGGATGACATGGTCGTCAACATGGATAAATCGTTGGTGCTAACTATATCATTTTTAAAAAGTATGCCGGACTTTTACCCTCCCCTCCCCACTGCCCAGTGTGTGAAACACATAAAGTTACTGGGAATCCATATTACCCATGACTTAAAATGGATCAAACAAGTGGACAGCATGCTAAAAAAGGGAAATATGGCAATCCGATCCCTAAAATTATTATCCCGTTACGGTGTCCCTACCGAGCACCTTTTAAAAATTTTCTTGTCTTTTATCCGCCCCACTTTAGAATATTGCTGTCAGGTATGGCACTTCGGTTTGACACGGGATCAGTCGAATTCGTTGGAGAGATTGCAATTCCGAGCCCTCCTTGTTACTTCCAAATCGCCAAAGGTGCCATACATTGAGCTTCTTCGGAGTTTCAAGCTGGAATCTTTGGCCCAACGTCGGGAAAAAATGTGCCTCAAATTTGGAGTTAAGACGCTTGAGAATCCTCGTCTGCGAGACATTTTCCCGCCTGAGTTTGAACCTGTTAGGCCTAGACCTGCGCGAATGGTTTCGCAGCCGATCCCTAAGTTACATCCCCTTTCTGCATCTCATGACCGATACAGAAAAAGCTTCGTACCGTCATTCGTCGAAATGTATAACTCATCGTGATTCTCGTATAATTCATCGTAATTCGTGCTTATTTTATAATTGTTTGAATCCTAGTTCTTACATACGTTTAACGTGACGTCATTCGTCGAAATGCATAATTCGTTGTAACTCTTGTTTATGTTATAGTGATTTGAATTTCAGTTTTAATATAAGTGTAATTGTAAATGATCACTTACAGTGATTCGAATTGTATATAAGTTTATTATTTATGACAAAATTATGACAAAGGTGTTGATGTTATTATGTTTATGACGAAAAATCCAATGTTCGGCTTGCCCGTGAAGGAATTTTAAAAATAAATTGAAATTGAAATTGAATTGTTTATTGGGCCAGATGCAGGCGAACCATAAGTTCAGCTGGGTAGTTTATATTACACTTGCAGCTTGCTTTTGGCTCAAATGTCATTTACAGATCGTAATTCTGTCCGTTCGTCTGTCGGTCGGGCGGCCTGTCCCACGACTGCAAGTTAAGGTACTTCTGCTTGTGCTAGGAAGATGGAACTTGGCAGGAGTATTACGGACCAGACCAAACTAACTTGGAAATAATCAGTTTCAAGATCCGACCATCTAGAGGGGGAGGGGGGGGGAGGGAGAATCCAGAAAGTTGAGTCGTGCATAACTTTCGAACGGGTGATCGTACTCCTGATACTTTTCAAAGATAAGTTGACCGTATCCTCAGGCAGCGTTGAAAGTATGCAGAAGCCTACCTTGACGATATCATCATCTTCAGCAACAAATGAGAAGAACATCTGGTACACTTAGAAGATATGCTGCTCAAGATTGGAGGAGCTGGAGTTACGATCCATCCAAAGAGATGCCGCTTTTCAATTCAGTTTAATATAATCTAAAAAACAGATAAAGGACAAGCCGATGGGTCGTTTTTACGTCAATACATAACGTCATAACAGAACAATCTACAAGTATATACAAATTTGGGACATTTATACCGACATCTTATGATAAATATGGTCAATATGTAATGTAATGTAATGTTTATTTTTCACCCATCGTACAGGAAAGAGAAAATGATGGAGTATAAAAAAGAAAGAAAGTAGAAAAACACAGAAAAAAGATCACACAACAAAGAAAAAAATATACAAATACATTAAATACATTAAACCGAGACAACTTACCAAGACAACTTACCTGGGACACGGCATTGGTAACGGCGAAGTCCGACCGGTTGAAGAAAACGTCCCGGTTTCAAAAATGAAGAGAGAGAGAGATAGGTTTATTTAGACAACATCATAGCTAACAGCTAATTTGCGTTGCTTCAATATGCTAAATAACAAACTGACA
Source organism: Branchinecta lynchi (assembly GCA_023053575.1). Lineage (NCBI taxonomy): Eukaryota > Metazoa > Arthropoda > Branchiopoda > Anostraca > Branchinectidae > Branchinecta > Branchinecta lynchi. Next base: position 13,873,596 of record JAKZAP010000015.1, read on the forward strand.
CAAAAAAAGGAAAATATCACTCGGCTTTGTTTAGCAAATCTGTAAAAAAGGTACAAACGAATTTGTGTGGCGGTTCGTTCGCAAAGCTACTGGAACCAGTTTATTTTGGTGACGCGTACGGTTGATGGGCGGTGCAGTGGGTGGTAAGATGTCTCGATGCTGGGGTTTAGAGAGAAGAAACTTCCCAAACCTCAGGATAATCTACTGGTATCTTTGGGTCAACGTGGGGAGGTCGAGTTTAACAAGCGCTTCACCATAAGCTAGTTGTCGATCGCCAATATTAATGATCAAGGCCCGCTTTTGTACCGACGTGAGTCAAGAAGTGAGTCAGATTATTTCTGCGGTTCAGTGATGGGGTGGGGTGGGGTTCACTGCGGTGGAGCTCATGGATTTGTGCCAAGGTTTGCAGAATGTGATGGCCCACTTAACGTTCTGGTCAGAAAAGACCAACACGAAAAAGATACGTGGACAGACGCACGCCAGAGGTCCTTCGTACTAAAAGCACTAAAAAAGCACCTTAAAAGCCGTGAGTACAAAACGAAAGAAGGCTGAAAAGCGGGGATTTCAGAAACTCATGATTCCGTGAGGGAACTAGGAATAGTAAGAAAAGACAGAATAGGCAAGACGAGCATTGAAAGAAGCGCAAGAACTGTTTCTTAAAATAGGATAGAGGCTGTTTAGGGGGTCAAGGGATTCCAGGAACTTTGTTAAAACCTAAGATGACTAATTTTCAGAAAAACATCTCATTTTGTTTAACCCGTGCCATTCACTTAAGCCCCGTTCACAAGCATGCCTCAAGCACAGATGTCTAGCCACGTGCCTAGCATCACCGTTCACACCAATGCCTAGGCACAAATTTTGGTCCAGGCACGGAGTTCCAGGCTCTAGAACTTCGTGACTGGCTACGGTGACCATCTGTGATGGGATAGGCATGCTTGTAAACGCGGCTTTAAAGTGCTGAGTCAGGTGCATTACAAATAACCTAGATCTAAAGCGACTACTGGCTGCTATCAGGGAACTCATGCCAGCAAGACACAATACCAAGGGAACCGGTTAAGACTTGAACCTGTCTGGAACAAATGACCCACAAAACACTACGTCTGACCGCTATCAGAGAGCAAATCTCAGCGAAAAATCATTTAGGAGAACGAGTTCTGTAGGATGTAAATTATTTATAAAGGCTTTATCTCAAGCAGGGTTGTGACGTGCTCGTAGAATTTTCAGTGCTACTAAGAAAGGAGAAAATAGTGTTCTTAAAAAAGGACTTTTTTTGGCGTAGTCTGCCTTCTACATACACCTGAAGTTTGTGTTTCTTCTTTGTGTTTAATTTTTTTCTATTGCCTATGCACAGACAGGAGAAGACATATACATATCGTCTACTGAAGGCTTTAAGCTTTAACTCCTTATAATCTCGTAGTCCGTGGTCCCAGAATGATTTTGGCCTCTCCTGCGGCCAGTTTGAGCCGTCGGCATTTTGAACCAAGACGATATTAGCCTACCTGTGACCATTTGAACGGCATCTGGAACTGCAGGCATTTTGGACGATTTCGATTTCGGGTGTTCGACCAGAGTCATGGACATTTTGATTCGTGGGCATTTTGAGCTGTGGGCATTTTGGTCGTGGGCATTTTGAACCATGGGCATTTTGATCGTAGGCATTCTGAGCTTGGGCAATGTGAGAGTGGGCAAAAAGGTCGAGATAATTTTGGGAACCGCCCGGTCAGTTACCTTAAATTGCACTTGCTAGCTATAAGGCTGTGTAGCCAGGAAGCAGCCCAGACGGCAAGTCGCTTTCGGTAATTCCCAGCAGATCAGTCGGTACAGGGCAGTTACTTTGCCCTACCTATCATGGTAATTCAACCTACTTTCGTGATCACTCTATCCATTATTAAACACAAACTATAGTTGTGTTTTTGCAGATACCATGGTATCTGATACAACTTTCTAAAATCGTTTTTGCAATTATCGTGGTATCTGATACCACGGGCAAAAGGTATTTTTGCAGTTATCGTGGTATGTGGCCAGTTACCGTGGTATCTGATATTCAGATTATATCTGATATGGTGATTGGTTGACACATATTATATCTGATATTCAGATTATATCTGATATTCAGATACCACGGTCCGACCGTGGTAACTGATCGTAGTATCTGGAAAGTCATCTCACTTTCATCAGTTTTGTCAAATTAGTGGGAAAGAAGTTTGGCACTTAATGATGTGACTTTTTCTTTTGGGATGACTTCGAACTCACAATTTCGGCAATTGTCGTTTTTGCAGAGCAACCGTATATCAGACACCAAGGTTGCTGCAAAAAGGCTAATTGCAGACCCAGTTACCGTGGTAACAGATACCATGGTATCTGCAAAACACAACTTATCTCTCCTTGCCGATGCAAAATCTCCGGCCTCCCCGGGTACCTAGCGGAAGAAAGGCAGAAGTGGTGTCACATATGCTCCCAAAGATCGCCGTGATTGGTTGACACAGGCTGTGAGTCGTTGAGTTTGAGTCATTACGGAGACGCTTACTCCTTCTTCCTGAGGATCACTGGCGTATTTTGGAATTAGTCATATAGAGTATTTCCAGCTCTGCAGCTAGAGTCGATTCAGCTGCAATACTATAAAAGAGTATGTGGGCTGCACCCAACAACCCACATCCAAGATCTTAAAGGTGACCTACAGGTATATTCTCGATGAAAATACAAAAGTTATCCCAAATTCTTAGGTTTTGGGTAAAGATAGCTCAACTGCCTGATAATATTCTTTTGAGAGCGGCTTATATGGAATTATTAAAGATAGGAAGAAAGAGTACGTGGCCTTTTAAAGTAAAGAGTCTACTGGAGGAATTAGGCCTAGCGTATGTATGGAATGAAGGTCTTGGCCCAGGTGAAGGTATGCAATATCTCCTGGCAATAGCAATTTGATTGTTAAAAGACCAAGAAATCCAAAAATGTGAGGGGATGGTAAGTAGCTCAGGGACATTCAAAAAATATACGCAAGTAAAAGAAGTATTTGGTGAAGAGGTATTTAAGATAAATTTGCCCCAGTTATATTTGCGGTATTGGATCCAGTTGCGCGCCAAGTGTCTATAAGTGCATAGACAGAGTTATTTTTTGAAGAGAAAAGATGAAGACCAGCCATCCGGGTGTGCTTGCCCTCGATGTGGTAATAGAGATTTGGCTCATGTTCTGAGCCGGTGTCCACAGCTTTCAGGGTCAAAGAAGGGAATTATTGTGAGGTGAGGTTATGTTACTTCCTTACATCTTAAAGAGCACGACGCCAAGCATTATATGTAAAATTTACAGATTTGTTGATGGTGTGGTGAAATTTTGAGAGAGCGATGGCGAAGTTTAGTTCATTTAAAGTTCTTTTGTTTCGTTGTTTTATATGTACTCTTTTGTATATGGCCTTTGGCTTTGAATACAATTATTTTTATTGTTATTATTATGGTACATTCTTATTTCTGATTCATATTGTTTCGCAACTTTTGATGCGTATCATGCTGTCGTCGGTAATTCTCGATAGGCTTATTCATCAGAAAAAAATGGTTATTTAAAAATTTTCCCCTGCTTTTACTAGAAGTCAAAGGTGACTGGAAAAAGGCTTAAAACAGCCAAAGCCGTGGATTGTTTGTTGAAAGCAGAGCCTAGTCTTAAAGTATTAAAATATTTTAAGACACTGGAACATAATCAGTCAATAGCGCGAGGGGTCCTATAGCAATCACTGAGACACACATGACCACGCATTTAGTTGATATAAGTTGGCTAGTTTAGACCGCGAAACTGTGTCCGAAGGTAGAAGAGTTTTGAAAGGGCTCACACAAGGTATATGCTATCTAGCAAGTATGTGTCATCTAACTGATTTTATTTTATTTTATTCTTTTTCGTTTCTGCTCGGAGAAAGATCAGACCATTGCCACAAGCCCTTTTTCTTTTCCTTTTTTCTTTAGTTGTATGTTTGTTGTCGAAAATACTCGTGTTGGTATTTGTGTTTGTTTCCACTATTAAAGCGGACCACAAAAAATGGTCTTTTTACCACACACCCAATGCTAACCATCCCTAATGTCACTTTGAATGTTCAAAACCACAAAAAGACATCGTCAAACACTGAGCATAATTAAAAAAAAAAAAAAGTTTTTAAAGGGCTCACACAAGGTATATGCTATCTAGCAAGTATGTGTCATCTAACTGATTTTGTTTTGTTTTATTCTTTTTCGTTTCTGCTCGGAGAAAGATCAGACCATTGCCCCAAGCCCTTTTTCTTTTCCTTTTTTCTTTAGTTGTATGTTTGTTGTCGAAAATACTCGTGTTGGTATTTGTGTTTGTTTCCACTATTAAAGCGGACCACAAAAAATGGTCTTTTTACCACACACCCAATGCTAACCATCCCTAATGTCACTATGAATGTTCAAAACCACAAAAAGACCTCGTCAAACAGTGAGCATAATTAAAAAAAAAAAACATTTCCTAGGTTGAAATAATTCGGTCTGGACTAAGTCTCAGCCGATTATCCGAGAAAGCCATTAATCAATTTTTTTGTTTATACTCCGCTTATGTTCATTTAGCGGGTTAAAAAATAAATCAATTAATTAATTAATCGGCACGCAGTGAGCCAAGGATAAAAATAATAATTTCCACATAATGCTCCAACTGTTTATTACAAACACACATAAATTAAAAGCCTAAGACCAGTATGGTACTTATGAAGACATTCAAAAAATAATCAATAAATTCTTATAATTCTTTGCTAATCAGACGGGGAAAGTATTGTCATCTGGAAAAACGTTCTGCGTGGTTTATTTCTCCAGCCAAAATAGCAACCCGGCAATCAAGTTCAAATCTAAATAAACTGACTTGCGATCACAAAGAGAAGGTAAACAGAATGTTTGGATTAGTTCTTTAACTATCTTGTTCTAGAATTCTAGTATGTTACTTGTTTGTTTATTTTTTCTTTATAACGCCTTAAGCTAAGATTTTATCAATATTTTCTAGATCGAAATTAGTGAAGTATCGTCTTCTTATGGTTCAGGTTCAGGTTCTATAATTTCAAAAACTCTTCGTAACAATATACTTCTATCACTGGGGGCCGGCAGGGATACGAGCTCGTTAGCTCTGTCCCATAAATAGTTGCGTTTTCGCAGAAACCATGGTCTCTGAAACCATGGTCTAAAGTCGTTTTGCAGTTATCGTGGTGTCTGATACCACGGTCAAAAGGTATTTTTGTAGTTATCGTGGCATCTTTCCAGTTATCGTGGTATCTGATATTCAGATACCACAGTTCGACCGTGTTATCCGATCGTGGTAACTGAAAAGTCATCTCACTTTCATCATATTTTTTCAAATTGGTGGGACAGAAGTTTGGCACTTAGTGGTGTGACTGGATATCAGTTTTTCCTTGGGGATTACTTCGAAAAGCACAATTTCGGTAATTGTCGTTTTTGCAGAGCAACCGTATATCAGATACCACTTTAACAGCAAAAACGACTAATTGCAGATCCAGTTACCGTGGTAACAGATACCATGGTGTCTGCAAAAACGCAACTAATGTCACCGACATTAAGCAACTCTGACGCTTTTAAGCAACATGAGGTTCATTTCTATATGTCATAAAATAGTACCTTGACTTACCTCGTTACGTGCCCTTGGGGATCATGAAAACGTATCGTGTCCAAAAGTACTTTTTTTTAGGAGAAGACTCTGGCCACTGGAAATATGTAATCGGTCTGACAAAAATGATTTCAGTAAAGCAAGGCATCACTATATGAGCACAGATGTTTTTTTTCGAGACAAAGTGTTACTTTAGCTAGAAAGTGCTATTATAGTGCAACGCTTTCTTGAACGAGCTACTTTTTGACAAACAGTGGCAAAATTACCCGTGGCAACACTGTTCTCAAGCCCTTTTCTGGAAAAAAGCGCGATTACATCGAAAGGCACAGCTAAGATACAGATACAAAAGATACAGCTATAGGCAAAGAGGATGTCTGCCACCTTTTATCGAAATGCAGAGCTACTGGGAATAAGGTAGCAGATCTTTTTCATAGGGGGGATCAATGAGAATTACATTACAAACTTGATGGGGAGCAAAGACTATATAGAAATAAAACAACTTACTGTGGACAGTCATCTAGCGACATTCAGCTCACTTAGATCCCTGCGAGACCTGTAAAGGTGAAATACTGTTAAAACGATTTAAGACGAGTGAGTAGGACACCCATCACTCAGCAACACTAGTTGTGTTTCTGCAGAAATAATGGTATCTGATGCCACGGTCTAAAGTCGTCATTGCATTTGACGTGGTGCACGATAATACGTCTAAGTTACAGTTACTGAGTGCCCCCCCCCCCCCACTCCCCCAAAGTCAGCGGATCCGGCATATCTGACCAATTCCTGTTGTCTCTGATATTTAGATAACACGACCCTGACCGTGAGCAAACTGTAATTAGGGGAATTAAGTCAAACTTGGTGAGTCAAATCCCGTCAGACCAATGTCGAAAATAGCACGATTTTTATATTAAGCATCCGAGAATTACTAAATAATCTCGAAAAAAGTACAATAATTTTAAAAATTCATCGGTCGATGTTCTGTTTATGTAAGATTTTTTGTTTATAATTTTTCTGATTTAAATGATTTTCCCATTCAGCCCTAACTGAAAAGTAACTGAACAGTACGAAATGATTGCATTCTGTTCTCGTATTAATTATATTTATTGATTATTATTTTTTATGTTATCATTTAAGAAAATATTTAAACGAGTTTTATTTACCTCCTGACTCAAAATTGCTAAGTCGCTTGAAATCTGTCAAGACTCAATTTGTGCCTTTTTCTAGTCTAAACACTACAAGTCAACTATATTTGACTGCTACACACCCATTTTGCTACAAAGAAAAAGGGTATTCGGAATTTTTTTTTTCTTTTCAATTCTCCCGTCAATCCCAGACAGCTGATCCATCTTCTGAACAGATCAGTCACTGTTTACGCGTTTATTTCGGTCCCATGTGAACAAGCTATTATGGTGAAACCCCTAAATTATAGTCTGCTGATTTTCCCCTGGATGCCTACCAAAGGTTACATCCCAAAGAATTTATGATCCTCATCGATCATCATCACCACGATGAAAGTACGCACGTGGGTGCTAATTATGCGTGTATATCATCTTTGAATTCCGCCAGCGCTCCTAGCAGGTGGGCTGCTGGCAAGAACTTACTGACCCACTCCCCCCACAGAGGCAGGATCGGGTTCGGAGTCCAAAAGAAGCAGAACTAGAACCCTCGATCACTCTTAATTCCCACCAAGTTCGGTTGGAACCCGACCCTCCTTTCGGGTCTAGATGATGATGATAAATTTCCGGAAAGCCATTCCCTCTCTCAACCAATGGGTCGGAACGCAACCGGAATTGTTTCAGCCTATTTTAGGTAGTAAGCTTTATTCGGGTATAAAATTTCCTAGTCCTCGCTTTCTTAAGAGTGCCCGAAATCGAGAACCCGCAGACGCATTTACTGCATGCCCTTTCTGAAAAATATGGAGGAGGAAAAAATAAATTTTACTTGGCTTTCCTAGACCTCCAAAAAGCTTTCGATAGCGTGGATAGGGAATTACTGATAATGGAATTAATTAAAATTGGACTACCAGGTCAATTTGCACAGCTGGTAGCTAATATGTATGGAAGTACAAAAGCAGTCGTTAGAGTGTTTGGTAAAGGAGTTTCAAGGATATTTGAACAGACAAGAGGTGTGAAACAAGGAAGCGCCCTGTCACCTCGGCTATTCGGAATATTCGTAAACGACATTGTAGAATTCTTGGAGAAAAGATGGGCCCCAACCGTTAAGCTCGGCAACAGAAGGATGTCGGCTCTGCTGTTCGCCGACGACATGGCAGTAGTAGCGAAAACAGCTCGTGAACTACACATCTTAATTGACCTGATGGCAGAATACCTTGAATCGAAGAAACTACGTTTAAACCTCGGGAAGACGGAGATAATGATCTTCAATAAAGGAGGAAGAAGGAATGTAGTTGAGAATGAGAAATTTTGGTTCAAAGGACAAGAGATTAAGGTAGTGGAAAAGGCGAAATATCTGGGATTTACCCTGACACCTAACTGCAGATGGAAGGAACATGTGAGCGAAATGTCAATGCGAGGGAAAGCAGCAGTAGGTGCAATACTACGTTGTGACCTAGTGAAAAAGTCGAAGTCATTAAAAATCTTTAAGCAAATATTTGATTCGAAAATTAAACCGGCAATCCATTACGGAGCTGAGCTATGGGGCCTGGAGGCCGCGGATAAGCTATAATCAGTCCAGTTTAGATACTACAAAAGACTTTTCGGGCTGCACCAGACAACACATAACCAGCTAATCAAAGGAGACTTCGGCATCTTCTCACTGAAACTGCACCGGCTTTATCAAGTATTTAAGTTTTGGCTGATACTAACCCATTATCCTGAGGACCGATTGGCTAAACAAGCTTATAATGATTTGCTTCGAATTAATAGGAAAACTACTTGGACTCAACAAATCAAGAAATCTCTTGACAAATTAGGCCTCTCTTATTTGTGGATGGAAGGAAATGGACCCGGAAACACACAATGCCTTCCAGAAATTATGCAGAGATTGAAAGATCAAGAGATACAAAAGTGGGGCTGTTTAGTACGTTCATCGGAAACACTGAAAGAATATAGTAAAGTAAAAGACATCTTTGGGGAAGAATATTATTTTAAGTTAAATTTACCTTTTAAATATTTAAAATCATGGATCCAGTTGAGGGGAAATTGCCTTCCAGTACATAGGGAACAAAGATTTAAAAAAAATAAGGGTACAAATGGTAAGTGTGGGTATTGCGGAAACGAGGATAATAAATTAGCCCATCTCCTCATGGAGTGCCAGGAGCTTGAAAGTCTTAGGGATGAAATTTGGGGGGACCATCGGTTGGTGCTACTTTCTGATATCCTGAGGTCTTCGAAGCCTGGAACCATATGCAAAATGGCACGATATGTGGAAAAGGCGGGAGAGGCTCAGTCGAGCCGGAGTGAAATAAAATAAGTATTGTTTTATATTGAGTACGTGTTCTGTGCAGTGTTGTATCAATACATCATGTTGTGTATGGCCGTAGGGCTCAAATAAACTTTTCTTTCTTTCTTTCTTTCTAAACCGAAGCCAAATTTTAACAGATACAAGGCTGGAATGTCATCTAGCGTCCATACTTCACTTTAACCAAAGTGTTGGTGTGTACAAAAAGGGGTAGGCAGGCAGAAACTTCATATTTTAGTTTGTACTCCAACATGTAAAAAAAAACCTGGAAAAATGCCTGAGCTGGAATTTCCACATGGAAGAGACACAAATGTCCTACACAACAGGGACACGATGCTACACGGATACGTCAGAACGAAGAAAAACAAAGGCCCGACACTACGAAGACACGGCACCGCGTCGAAAACGAAAAGGCGTTACTACAGAGACACGACTGTACTTCAAACGACGCTACGTAGACATGACGTTACAACGAACGACACTACGTAGAAACGACGGTACATCGGATGACACGACATAGACACGCCAGTACTTCGAACAAGACTACATGGGCACGTCATTACGAGGACAAGATCCGACGCTACGTCGAAAGCTAAAAAGTGTCGACCCATTGTTGGGACTGTTACGATCATGTCCAGGTAGTGTCGCTATTTGTACCGTCGTGTCCATGCAGTGGCGGTCCTCTTCCGTCGTGTCCATGTACTGGCGGTTTTTTCGTTTCACTGTTCTGTCGGGAGCATATCGCGATACAAGTTTTCACGAGACAATCGGTTTTTGACAAGTGTCACTAGGCAAATCTGCACGAGGCAATCAGAGCATTGGACAAATCTTCAAGAGGCAATTATTCATTAGGCAATCCTTTCACGAGATACCCGGATTAAGAAAAGTAGGATTAAGACAATCAGCCATGTTAGGATAGTAGTCAGTTTTGGTTTTGGAAGCAGAATGTCAACCCAAATCTAGTTCTAAATGGTGAAAACTGCAAGAGGAGGGACTGCAGTCCATACTAGTGGCTCCAAGTTCGTTCTGCTTTCAACGTCTTCAACGTCGAAAGCAGCTACTACAGATGCTCTGACAAAGGCTGTCCAGTACGAGGGAAAGAATGTAATGGCAAGTTTACTCCAACTTCCGCGGCTGACCGCAACCCCATACGTAACCCTGCAGCGATTGTCAACTACAAAGCCTACCACCGGTCACTTAGCGCAGAAGTAGGGAGCCATCACATAGTATAGGGGCTATCTAAATGAACTGGAGGTAGAGCCAGTGCTCAGGGATGTATAGTTCACTCGCTGCAATTTATGGAAAGTCTTTATGCCGAATTTGTCTCACGAAAATTTGTCTTGAGCAAGGTTTGCCTCGTGATAATTTGTCTCCTGGTAATTTGTCTTGTGAAAAACTGCCAAATGACTGACTTGTCTTGCGAAAAGTTGACCAGAAATTTTTGCCTCGTGATAGACTTGACTCGTGAAAACTTGTCTCGTGATAGGTAGCCAAACATTTGTCGGTCAAATGGATAAATCAAATTTTGCATGCTCTTGTCGTGCCTCAGTAAACCCGAAGAAATAATTTTTTAACGTTTTGTCGGGCGATGGTCGACTCTCCGGCACATCGTGTTCTTTTTATATGCAAGAAAAGAAATCCTGCAATCATTTGTCGGTGAAATGAATAAATCAAATTCTGCAGGCTTTGTCGTGCCTCAGTAATCCCGAAGAGATAATTTGTTAATGTTTTGTCGGGCGATGGTTGGCTCGTCGCCACATCGGGTTCTTTTTATGCGCAAGAAAGGAAATCCTGCAAACAATTGTCGGTCAAAACAATGAATAAATCAAATTCTGCATGCTTTTATTGTGCCTTGGTAATCCAGAAGAAATATTGTTTTTAGGTTTTTGTCGGTCAACTCGTCAGCACATCAGGTTCTTTTAATACGTAAGAACGAGAATCCTGCAAACCTTGTCTGGTGCACCCGGGAAGTTCAAGTCTTATCGGTCCAAGGCATTAATTTTACACATAAGAAATCAAGTTCTGTATAGTTTAGTGGAGCAAAACATAGAAAAAAATCAAATTCTCGATGGTTTTGTCAGGCGTCGGCATTCTCGTCGGTACATCAGGTTCTTTTTCCACATAAAAAATCATATTCTGTAAAATTTTATCGGGTGCATGCCGAAAGACTACAAGACAACTTATCACACATTGTCAATGGCTGCAACTTTGACACAACACAACTGTTCATTCATGCACAATAATGATTATATACATATAATACCTTTCTGTAAGAGCCATCTTCACTCAGGACTATTCAGCATGCCACCAGGTACCTAATCTAGGACAAAATATCCAGAACACTCTTCCATACAGAGAAATAAATATTCCCCAGTTCAGGACAATAGCTGCGACAATTTTTTTCGATCTGGATAGTAGGGTATTTTTATCCCCGTGGGTATTTCTCTAACTATCTCGCGCTCGGTTAAGAGGGCATCAAAAATCTCTTATTGACTGGCCCCTTGAATGGAAAATATTGCAGGAAATTTATGGGTCCCTGGTTGAAGTAAGTATTTCTTTTGGGGTGTGGGTTCTTTTGGGGTGGGGGGTGTCAGATACTATGGTATCTGCAAAAATACAAAATGCAAATCCAGTTACCGTGGAATCAGAGATCATGATTATACTTCTTCTCTCCTCTCTTCTTTTTTTCTTTCTTGATACAATCAGTCAGTTGATTCTGTTTTTGGGATCACAAAACGTAAGCGGAGGAATACCTATGAGATCGCAAAAGTTGTCCGTCCGTCTGCAAACACGATAAACAGCTAATTTAGACAGCTAATGAGATAGTCATTAAGGGCTAACAAGACATGCTGAACACGACTATGAAAACCATTTTCTCGCCGGACAAGTAGTCCAACTGGAATCCGGCCAAAACCGGAAATTTTGTTAAAAGCAAAAGTTTTATTTGAAGTTTATTAGGTGTTCGATTTAGGGGTAGAAAACATGCTTGTGACAATTATTAAAAACACTTTTTCGATGGACAAGTAGTTCATCCGGAATCCGGCGAAATCCAGAAAATTTGTTAAAAGCAAAAGTCTTATTTGTAGTTGATTGGAGGAGTAAGAAGAGATGCTGTAGCCTATCCATATATGACAATCGTTTTTTTGTTTTTACCCGGACGCATAGTTCACCTGGAATCCGGCTGAAATCGGAAAATTTGTCAGAAGTTAATCAGATGTGCGATATAGGGGTAAGGAGATACGCTGGATTCGTTTTTGAGCTTAGTTATTTTGTCTTATAAGTAGTTCCCAAATTCGCCAGAAACTGGAAATTTTGCAGAAGTAAGGTAAGGCAGGAAGTTTCGATCAGTTTCGTCAAAACAAATATGACTTATAAGGGTAAATACATATACTGAATCCATATGTAAACTTGGTTTTCTCAGATGATTAGCTACTTGGCCTTAATATGTTTCTGAATTATTCTAGTAAAAATGCTTAAGGAGTCTGGAAGAAACAGGACCCAATTGTCTGGATGAGATATTACATTTTTGGGATCCCATAAAACCTTTGGTCTTGTTATTTTAACTTAAATCGGCTAGTGTTTTGCCGTAGCCAGTCAATCCTGTGAGTGCTTTCCTGGCAGGAATATTCTGTCAGTTGTGTATTTTTCTTTAAATATAGTTAAATGAAACTGGTAGACTGAAAATATGGTATCTGCAATAATGCAACTATGCAATCTTCTCGCCCTCCACCAGCACCTTGCTCTGCAAGCCCGGACATCCGCATGTGATGAAATTGCAAATATCTTTTAGAGTTCCCATTCGGATAAAGTGTATTCATTTTGTGAGGAAATTTGTTAAGTTTACGCTATTTTTTCTAAGAAAATCACGAGAATCTTACAGTCTGATTACTTTTTCTAGTAAACTACATGCGCGAACACGCATGCCAAATTCTTTGAAAAATTATCGAATTCGCATCGAGCTGCGGATTCTGTAAGCTCTTACCTTGTCCTTAGAACGACCCAGCGCAAAATAACACTAGGAAGTAGCGACAACACCTATATTTTCCATGTCTCGGAAACGGGCCTTAGGCATTGTCCTAATAGGTGTAATAAGCTGAATAACGCTATACGCTATGTTTACGCCTTAATACACACGCCCGTTCAAATACGAACCCGAGAGGCTCTTATCAATGCAGCGAGCAGTGTTGCCAAGGTCATACAGTGTTTCGAGTTTCTGAAGATAAGAAAAGTGTTCTTAGTGTTACTTCAAGTACACCAGTACAATTTGACGCCCAATATATTGTAAAAAGCAGTTAAATTTACGGATGGGCAGCGTTGGTCTTCGAAGTAGCATTAAGCAGTCGCAACAGAACAGAACCTGTTATTTTGAAGAAAAGTTGTTTCTTCTGCTTCCAACAAAGTATGACTTTACTGCTTCCCGTGGCAACCCTGACGACGCTGCTATTTTCTTCGGCCCGCTGGCGGAACCAACCAAGCGATCTGATTGGCCCTTCACAAGCCAGAATAGAACGCTAGTCTATTCTCCTTATTCCCCTTATTACAGCGCGCTCCGAGGAAAAGAGGAATCTGTAATAAGTCTTATACGCGGTAAAACACCTTATTATACCTATTAGGACAATGCTTTACTCAAAGCAAAACCCGTTACGCTTGCGACATTCAAAGCGAGACAAACTTGCGGGATTAGAAAATTTTTGGTGATGCGGTGTGTAAACATCAAGGAAATAAGGGAGGTTGTATTTTTTTTTGCCGAGTTCGGAATATGGACGGAGCCAGCGCTGGGGCACGACTGATTGAGTTTCAATATGGATGTTCTTTAGCTCTAGTGGTACTGCTGTCGCCGCTATTTGAGTGTGTGTTACTTTTTCAAGTCTTGGCAGTTTCAGCAATTTGGGATAAATAACGACTGCTAGTCTTTTAGATTAGATACGTTTTTTGCTCTGAATTCTCCTCGCGATTCTCTCCCAGTTCTCCTATTTCGCGTATTATAATATGAAGCCAATTCTCCTATTTTTTAGTTTTTGTCACAATCGAGACCGGGAAGCCTTTGCGACTCTGCAAAATCGACAAGTTGCTCCGATATTCAATTCTCGATTCGCTTTCTCCGTTCTCCTACCTGATCGGTCAACAAAGGTGGATGTTTAACCTATTTATGCAGGTTTTACGAGTGGCTAAATTAGCCTTTTTTTAAATTCAGATAAGAAACGCAACTATTTATTCTTTGTAATACATATTTGAAGTATCGGTAGTGTTTTCAAGATTTGAAGAGGCTGGTAAGGTTCCTAAAGGTAGCTTTAGCTACAGAAAGAATTTACTTTAGTTCAGTTTCGTTTAAGTGTTTTCTTTGTGTTTTTGCCATGACCTCAGGATTTTTGTGCAAGAAATTATATTCTATTATATTCTATACAGTAGAGGTATACTTTTTTTTAACGTCTTCTAACTTTGAACGGCACTTAAGAAATTGTTCTGAAAGAACAAATAAACGGTTGTAACCACAAACTGTTCTTCAAAATGCAGTAAATTAAGCGAAATTATCAATTTTATGAAAAACCTTTCGATTCTTATGTAAATTAATCTTTTTTTAGATTATAAATGGGCTTATTAGAAACGATAGTAGTAACTACAACACCTTCCAGAAGTTTACATTTGTTAAATGGTTTAACAAACCTCCCTTGATCAAAAGAACAAATTACCCAATTTGGCGATAAATTTACACCCGTGCGAATCCGAGGTGCATATCGTGAGCAATAGTACGATCTAATGTGTAATGGAATGAATGATCAAGTGTGGACGAGTAACATGCTTGGAAGTATGTGCTTTGAGGGCATTCGTAGCAAAAAGTTCCTGAAGATAGGTTTGGCCCACAGAGTTTTCGTTAGCTAAGATGAAATATTTTCGTTAAGGCACAAGTCTTACGAGAAATGATTTTTCCACGATAAAATAGCTTAGAACTCAGTATCGTTTTTACAAAATACCAATACTTCCCACGTGAAATTAGAGATTATCGTTAGTACTTGTTGACTCTACCCATACTCCAGCTCTCCGACGCTGCGGCTGGACGCAAAATATTTGAAACCGGAACCGGAACGCGCCACAAAAGAAGTCCAAACCGAAGATAGACCTGACGGTCAGCCATGTCTTCCAAAATAGTTAGCGCAACACTTTGAAGCTCTCGTTATGTGTGAAAGAGTTGTCGGCAGACCTAGAAGATTTCGGCAAAGTTTGCCGTCCGTGCCTGGCGAAACTCTAGACCGAAAAAACGCTAAAAAGTCGTTAGCTCAAAAGGAAACAATGACGAAAGTCGGGGATTTCAGAAGCTTACAATTCCACAAGGGAGCAAGAGATAATATGAAAGGCAGAATCAGCAAAATGGGTCCTTCAAATTGTTTTTTTCTGTTTTTCATTGTCACGACTTCAGACTTTTTCTGTTAACAGATTATTCTTATTATTTTTGCTACGTTACTGTTGATTGATCAGCAGTGGAAATTCTTTTGGCTCAGATTGCCTCAGTTACCACTTGTGTTCAAGTTTCCGCCTTAGCAAAAACAGAATCAGTTCGTGCCAGAAATCACTAGGAGATCTCTATAATTATTTGATCTGCGGCAGACGTTGCGGACACGAGGCCAACGGTCATAGACTCAGACAAAAACGCTGACCCACTAACTCGACTGAGATCGTATTAGATCCCAGACAAAAGGTAGGAAAACTGGTTGGTCAGGATTCAGTTAGCAAAGGTCCTAATTGATCTGTGGCAGGTATTGCGTATACAAAAAGGACACGAGGCAACCTCAGACCTAAACCTAAAACACTGGCCCACAAAACTCGACTGAGAACATATTACATCCCAGAAAAAAGGTAGGAAAACTGGTTGAGCAGGATTCAGTTAGCAGAGGTCAAGACAAAAAATCAGCCAAACCCAAATTAATAGCCGGAAAGGTATTTGTCTAATATCTAGAGGCAGATAGCGGGGATGATTCGATGGAGTTCTTAATCAAAGGAAGCGAGATAAAACCACTTTGCAATCCGGCTGGATATTAAATGCGAGGTAAGGTATCAACACTTGAAAACCCTACAATTAAAGTCTTTGACAGCGGCTGAAGTATCGGAAATGTGGTTATGTTCCTTCGTCGTCCTGAAGGTTTTTCTGGATTCCTTCCCCCACCTAGTGCAGAACAAAACGTCCTACTACATCTGTAGAACGTTCCTTCAGATAGGGTTGGCACAAAATAAAATTGTATTTCCCCGTTATTTCAAATATAGGCAAAGTACTGATGTTGAAATGTTTTTTTTTTGTTTTTTTTTTGCGATGGTCCTTGTAGGCTTTTATTCATTAGATCCTTTTAACTATCTATGAAAAGTTAATTACGAAAAACATATTGCTTCAACTTTGGACGAATAAAAATTCGTTATATTAGATCATGATGCCATGAAATGCGACAACTACAGAGGCATAAGTCTGATGTCCATTCCGGGAAAACTCTTCGCTCATGTCATACTGAGACGCATCCAAACAGCGATCGATGAGCACCTACGAGAAGAACAGCATGGTTTCCGACCCAAAAGGTCATGTGCTGACCTAGTATACGTCCTGCGCATGATCATAGAGGAGTCCAACGAATGGAACCATAAGATCTACATGGCTTTCATCGACTTCGAGAAAGCTTTCGACTCCATAGACCGCAATACGTTATGGAAGATCCTCGGTTTCTACGGAATCCCGCCGAAACTTGTGGCACTCATCATGGCCCTATACGAGGACACGGAGTGCTGCGTGCGACTAGAAGACGGCAACACAAGATACTTTCGCATAATGTCCGGAGTCAAGCAAGGGTGTGTTCTTTCCCCATTCCTCTTCGTTCTTGTCATGGACTTCATCCTACGGGACTGCACTGGCTACGGAATCGAGCTTTCCAACAACCGACGCCTCGCTGACCTGGATTTCGCCGATGACGTTGGACTCCTGGAATCCAGTAAGACAAGGCTACAGGAGTTGATGAACACAATCGAAGAGAAAGCCAGCCAGTTGGGTCTCCGGATTAACTCCGACAAAACGAAGAGCATGGCAACCAGCAACTCCCCTTTAAATCTGAGATGTGCGGGAAAGGACATCGAGCAAGTCCTGGAATTCAGATACTTAGGAAGCACCGTGGAAAAGGACGGCTCAAACGCCAGAGAAATTCAACTTCGCATTGGCCAAGCAAGCGGAGCCTTCAACCGCTTGAGACCCGTCTGGAGATCCAGGAAATACTCCACAAAGCTGAAGCTGCGCCTGCTGAACAGTAATGTCCTGTCCATTCTGCTGTGTCACAGTGAATGTTGGAAGCTCAACATGCAGCAGGAGAAGAGGATTCTTGCCTTCGAGACGAATTGTCTCCGGAGAATCCTCAACATAACTTGGCAGCAGCGAGTATCGAACCAGGAGGTACGCCGTCTCACTGGTCAGCCGCTGATAACAGACGTTATCCGAAAAAGAAGATGGCGATACTTGGGCCACGTCCTTCGCATGGACGAATCCAGGTTGCCAAACAACATCTTCCATTGGCAACCAAAAGGAAGACGTTGAAGGGGACGACCGAGAAATACGATCCGTCGCACCTACCAGAGGGACCTTGCAAACGTCCACGCAAGTCTGCAACCTGAGTGGGAAGATGTCCTGGCGGCAGCCCACCAGAGGGAAGACTGGCGCCTATTCGTGGATGCCCTGGGTGCCTCTGGTGGCACAGGAGGATCTAAGGTCTAAGGTAAGATCATTTACAACAACTATAATAAATTAAAATTTCAAGACATGGTTTTCCTCATTCTTATCTTGACTAATTATTCGACCCTTTGCGTTCAGGAGCGTGTTAAAGCCAGGCTTCACCTTCCAGATTACCAGACGTCCGGGGCTTCCGCATAGTCAAGCCAACCCTTCCAGATTTTGGTGATAATGATGCCGTTCAATTTTGCTATTCTTCAACATTTTCTAGATGTCCCCTTCACATTTCAATATTTCTCGCTTCCCAGTCACAAATGTCAATCACTTTCCCCTTGCTTCTTACATTTGCATATTTACTCTGTCTCTCGATGGATTGCCTCTGTGGTACCTTCCAGACATCCGGAATCTGGGGTGTCCAACACCCCGGACTTCCAGAAGTTTTTTGCCTGGCTTCACCTTCCAGATCCTCTCGATGAAAACTGCTGTCTGGAATCCGGAAGAACAAGACCAAAGGTTTCGATGGGATCCCAAAAATTCAATATCCGATCCAGACAACTGGGTCTTGTCTTAGCCAGATCCAGTCATCGCCAGACTCCTTGAACAATTTTACAATTAAAATTCAGAAACAGATTAAGGTCAAATAGCTAATAATCTGAGAAAACCAAGTTCAGACATGGATTCAGCATGTGTGTTTACCCCTATAAGTCATATCTGTTTTGACGAAAACTTCCTGCCACTTCTGCAAATTTCCCGGTTTCGGTCGAACTCCAGACCTACTTGCCCGGCGAAAAAAGAAAGCTCAAAAACGAACTCAGGGTATCTTCTTTCCCCAACAATGAACATCTAATCAACTTCAAATTTAACTTATAACAAATTTTCCGACTCCAGCCAGATTCCGGTCGAACTATATGTCCGGTAAATTATGATTGTCACACACGATTCAGCATCTCTTCTTACCCCTAAATCGGTTATCTAACCAACTAGAAATAAAACTTTAACTTGTAACGATTTTCCGTTTTTGGCTGGATTCCGAACGAACTACATATCCGGGTAGAAAACTGTTTTCACAAAAGTGTTTAGCCTGTCTTCTTGCCCTAAATCGAACATCTAATCAAATCCAAATAAAACTTTTAATTTTAACAAACTTTCCGGTTTGGGCCGGATTCCAGGCGAACTACTTGTCCGTCGAGAAAATGATTTTCACCATCGTCTTCAACATGTCTTCCTACCCCTAAATCGAACATCTAATCATCTTCAAATAAAACTTTTACTTTTAACAAACTTTCCAGTTTTGGCCGGATTCCGGGCGAAGTACTAGTCCGATGACAAAATGGTTTTCACCATCGTGCTCACTATGTCTTCTTACCTCATAATCGACTATCACATTAGCTGTTTCAAAATATTTTCTTTGCCCCTTAATTTGAACCCCCTCCCCCACCCCTAAATGTAGGGCTACAAAGCCCATCTACGAACTCGACTGGTCCGACGACCCAACGAATCCTCACACCAAGTTTCATCAAAATATATCATTCCCTTCGAGAGTTATCGTGCTTAAAGACGGACGGACAGACGGACAACTTTTGCGATGTCAGAGGTATCCCTCCACTGACGTTTTGGAATCCCAAAAATCTGGAAGATGAAACCTCGCTTTTGCACTTCCTGCACAGGGAAATTTGGTGAATAGGAAATCCCTGCTGGACAAGCGCGTGTTAGACAATTCTGCTAAAGGCAAAGCGGCTTTCAAGCATCAGGCAGGTCGTAGAGGGCCAGAAAGGACCGTCCATCCTCAATAACCATCAAGAACTTCTTGGACGGGCCGTACATTTTTCGAAACTTTTGGTGTGTCAAGGAAGTGAATGATACAAGTGCTTGTTTGAAGTCTTTAAATTTGCTCAGCGTGGGCCAACTACAGGATTATCAAGCGGCAGTTTTCGTTTTCCAGTGCGTGCATATTCTAGTCGCAATTGTTTTTCGTGATACTTATAACCGTGCTAACAGTGACATTCATGAATATGATACGAGGAATAGTGATCACAAGATCAGGATCTCGATTGCAGTTTCTTGGAACTGCAGTCTGGAATTCTCTACCAGTGAGCGTCAGGACGGCTGAGCATCTTTTAAAGTTTAAGAGGAAATTAAAAGAATATTTAAAAGATGGTTGAGAAATTTATTTATTTATTAGGGGGTAGGGGCTGGTAAGGAGGTCTGGCTGGTAGGGAGGAAAGGTTGGTTGAAGGTAGTAAGGAGGAATTGGCGGATGGGTGGTCGGGTGGTAGGGAGGGAGTAGGGTTGTTGGGAGGTATATTTTTATCTTGGAGGTGATAATGAGATGGATTTTGGTCTGTTTTTTTGTTTTGTTTTGTGGTCTGTTCTTTTTCCTTTTTTTTTTAGTTACTTGTTATGTTGTTTGTTGGTTTGCTTAGAAAATGGTTAGCCTTTATTACTACACGCCAGCAAAAACGTAGGTTTTTTTCCATTAGTGCAGCACTGCAGGTCTGTTTCCATTAGTGCAGGTCTGACCGTTGAAGCGAACGGTCGCAATCTGGCATCAACTCTTAGGTTTAACTGTAATCCTTAACGGTTAAATCGGCGGTTGACCTTTTGACCGCTGACACTTCGTGCCAAACACAACGGAAGCCAAGCCTAGCATCTAGGAATGCCAACCGATTGGAATGTTGAGCTCTGCTACTCTCCTGTGCTCAACTTCCTACAGCAGAGTTTTATTAGCGGACTGCAAACCGACGACATCGTGAAGTATGTTAGGTTCAAGGTTCAAGGTTTTATTATTTACAACAAAACAAAATAACTAAATATCAGGAAGTTACCCGGCAGAGAGGGACTCAACAAATGCTCGGGCAACATACAAAGAAGAGAAGAAAATTCAACCAATAACAGATTAAGAGCGCGCCTATATCATAACAGCGTGAACAACAAGAAGAAAGAAAAACATGAAAAACAATAAGAGATTATAAAGCAACTTACCACGTCAGATCGAAGACTCAATAACCATCAAAATATAAAAAAATATATAACCATGGCTAAAGAATCAGAGAATCAGGACTGAACAAACCAGAGGCCAAACCACCTTCTCCAAACTCCTCAGTAATAAAAATCCAACAATTTAGTTCTAAACCTTTTTTTTAGTAAAGGAAGAGAAAGGCGAACAATATCTTTATCTTCTAATAAATTATAAAATTTAACTAAACTGAGTTACTGAGTTCTTCAGCGCTCAGGCGATTGGAGAAGCAAGGAAATTGTTGTGGCAGAAGATTTACCCTGATATTCTTGTACCTCGACGAACTGGACCCAATGCACCCACAAATAGCTTGATCGATCTGCTGTCTGCCTTTGAAGATCGTGACGATACGAGCTCGACTCTCCCACAGTTCGTCATCAAGTCACCAGCTGAGGTCCCATGCGTTCCGGCTAATTCTTTCTCGATCCTATCTGCCAACATGACGTCTTGCCTGAATGAAATCAAGTTCATCAAAGAAACTATCAGTACCAGCTTCAACCAGGATCCGTCCACAGTATGTAGGGGAGCTCGGGGTTGGATGATCGGATACGGGGTTGGTCTGGACACCCGCAAAACAAATATTATAAGTTGTCACTAAAATCGGAAAAAAATACATAACATCTAGATTCTAGTGATCTAACTTTGTACCAAAGTTTCATGGTACTTGCTTTTCTGGTTTTGACAAAAAGTTAAAAAAATTAGTTTTCTCGAGGTAAAAGTTTTTAGCTCATGGTCGGTTAAAAAGCTGTACGTCCAAGATTAGCGATAATTGGAAGGCGATTAAATGGCAATAGACAGCTCAGTAATTGGGGTGTGTAGCCTGCTTAGTACTTTCAAGCTAGATCAGTTAGTTTTCCTGTAGTACGCCATTTTGTTATTTCAGTCAGGGTGGGGTTGGTTCGGACAGTCTTTTTCTACTGATATGACATACAAAACCGAAACTGACTTAGAAAAATGCTAAAAGACGTTATCAGAACCTTATCGTATTATTTGTTAACAGAATTAGTTTGAAAAATGAACGAGCTAAAAAGAGATGGCCACAACCGAAGAAAACTGGTTAGTAGAATTGTCTACAATAAAGTAAAAAACTAGATTTTTTGTATTTAATGATTTAATATAGTTAACTTTGCTTACAATATTTTCAAGGAGGAAAAAGAAACACGTATTCGTCCTTATGAAGTTAAATTCCGGAAAAGGTTCTTATGTTGGAAAGTCGAAAGAAAAGGAGGTTCATTGAATGAAAGTTCGTTGAGGGGCTTGAAGATATTCTTTCTGCAAATGAGTGGGCCTAAAATCATCTTTCTGTAGAATCGATTCGAGTAATCGGTCCAACTAAAGATGAACGGAACTTTGCCGATATAATTTTGAAGTTACCAGTCTCTGGAATTGCTAGGTTAGCTGAAAGGACAAATGAAGGATTTTCACTTTAACGCTACCTCGACTCTTGAAGCATTTGTTTTCTTTAGTTTTTGTTTACTTTGAGCTGCGATATTATAATTTCCACTTATTAACATATTTAAATAAAGTCGAATAAAAAAATAATTCATTACAAACAATGTCCGAACCAACCCGAGGCCTGTCCGGATCAACCCCATGGGTACGGGGTTGGTTCGGACAAATTGAAAAACAGAAAAAAACGTTTCCTTAAAAACTTGATGTAGGAAAAAATCTGAAAAAATTACCCCCTATTCCCCCAGACATTCTACATGTTTGACAACAAAAACAATGTAAATCCGCCAAGAAATGGCGGCCTAGCAAGAAAAGGATAATTCCTGTCCGGGTCAACCCCGAGCTCCCCTAATGGTTCTCCTGGGGGATCAGAAAGCCATACTGTTACCCAAAACAAGCGAACTTACGCCCAAGTTGTTAAGGTTGTAATGGACAATGTGCCTGCTCACCTTTCAGACCCATTGGCAAGGAAAGGTCATCTCGATGCAATGGAAGGGAACGAGGACATAACTGAACTACGAACAGCAAATCAAAATAGCTGTTGGATTGTCCAAACAAGGGACCCGTCATCTGCTTCTCGCTTAGTAAAAGCACTAGCCGAAACGATGCCTGAAGCCGCGACTCGGATCGTTGAACCGAAGTTTGTTGGCATCGTTCGCAACCTACCGGACAATGTGTCCGCAACCGATATTGCAAGTCTCATTCCGAACGTAGTGGAGACTTCCCGAATAAGGAGTTCCCAAGTCTACAAGATATACTTTGCCGACAAGTCTTCTCTCGACAAAGCCATTGCTGCTGGTGTCCGCATAGGGTATGAAGTCGTTAAAATTTCCGAGTTCGTCAGACTGCCAAGACGTTGTAGCAAATGTCAGTCACCCAAGCATCTCAAACACAGCTGCCCCCTTCCAGACGGAACACAGAGGTATGCTCGATGTTCAGAAGACCATGAGAATTCACGAGCTAATCCTTGTTCAAAACCCCCCAAATGTGCCAACTGTGGTGCGAACCGTCTTTCAGCTTGCGTTGTCTCAAGCTCCGAAAAGCCGCTGAGAAGGCCAGAAAATGATGGATTCTGAGAAGACACTGAAACTTGGAAGTCTGAACATAAATGGAACGAAGGATAAAGACCTGTTGATTGAAGACCTTCTTACCAATAATGATGTCGTTTTTCTACAAGAGCATTTATTGACTGAGGCTTCTTGAAGCTCCCTTCGCCGCTCCCAAGATCATTCTATCTTTATCCAGGCAGCTAAAAAGACAAATGGAAGACCCTCAGGTGGTCTTGCTACCTTTGTTCAGACCTCTAGTGGCTCTGTCCCGGTTTGCACTTATTCAGCTCAAAATATCCTAGCTACGCAGATCAATGGCACTGTTCTGATAAATGTCTACTTCCCCTGCGAAAGAAAGGACAAAAAATCGCTCGATGCATTTTCGAGCGCTTACAACAAACTGGAAGCTGTCCTTCAAGACTGTACAAAGCAGAAGAAAACCTGGATTTTAGCTGGCGATTTAAAGTGCAAATTGCTCATCTACAGTACTCGGAGCAGCCTATTCCTGGCGGCACTCCCGACTGGATATATGGTTGTGCCTAAAACCTTGGGCACACCTATATCTATAATATAGGCGGCACCACGTCCAATCTGGACCACGTCATTGTCTCTGATCCTTCTCTGGTAACCGACATAGTGAATTTTGATGAAGAAAAGATCGACGACGATCATCTCGTCTTGACCTGCAACATCAACCTACAAGAGGCTTGGAAGACCATACGATCTTGTAGGACTTCAAATTGGTATACGCGACGCGACTGGAAGCATGCCAACCATCTCCTTTCTTGCCAAACACTTACCTTTCTCCTGGCCTCGATCAAAATCCCTTTCCACCTACTTCAGACTTCTTTCAAAACCTTCCAGAACAACAGAAACTGACCTGAACTGTTACTATCAACAAGTAGCATGGTGTATACGTCGAGCGGAAGATTAGCCGTCCCGCTTGAGAAAATCCGTCGAGGTACACGGAAACCACTTTGGAACAACCCTGAGATAAGAAAGCTAAGAAATTCAGCAAAACTTTGATCACCTGCGGTCGGCCTACATCCGGTGCAGTTTCCAAGCTAAAAATAAAGACAAAAAGGGAATACAAATCCTGTCTAAGGAAGACTCGCCTGAACGCAGCCGATACCCCACTCAACAAGAAGGCCTGGGAGAACGTCATTCGCTCGGACAAATGTAATCCGGAGGTACCTTCCATCCTCTCTTGTTTGGACTGGATGTCTCACTATGCAAGATTGTTTTCTGCCTGCAACGAAAAGGTATCTTCCTTCTTTTCAGTCTACACTAACCGTTACTTGTCAACGAGGTTAAAAAAACATGTAATTTTCCCGATTACAACATCTGAGATCAAAAGTGCTTTAAAAAACATGAAGAAAAAGAAGAATCCAGATAGAGATGGCATTTCCCACGAGCATTTAAAGCACGATTTACCAGCTCTTAATAACCACCTCCAGCTATTGTTCCAGATGATCCTGTCAACATCCACCTTACCGGAAAGTTTTCTTCTGGGTAAGATTACCCCAGTCTTAAAAAGAGGAAAAGATGCAAATCATTGCAGCTCTTACAGACTCAATTACCGTTTCATGCATCCTCAGCAAAATTTTCGAATACACTTCGGCACCTGAAATTACTTCTAAATGTGACATCGGAAGCCTACAGTATGTTTTGAGAAAACGAATTGGATGCTCCCGTGCCCATAAGTCACTGATCCAAATTCTAAAGCAAGCATCAGCAAAAAGAGAGACAGTTCATCTTTGTGCGATTGACATCGCTGGAGCTTTCGGCAATGTTAACCACGTCCAGGCTTTACTGTCTCTGATGGAAAACGGCGTAAATAGGTCGATCATATTGGCCTTAAGATCGTGGCAAGCTGCAAGCTGGTAGTCAAATGGCAAGATCAAATGACAGATTTTTAAATGTGAGATTGCTCAATGCCTAAGAAAGCTTACGCCAACTTTTAACTTCCGTGGTATCGATGTTAGCTACCTGGCCAATGCTGACGACGTCCTCCTTATCAGCCGATCCAGGAAGGGCCTTGAAACAAACGTTGCTAGCCTGAACCAATCGCTTGGCGACATTGGCCATCAGTCAACACTAGTAAATGTCACTACGTTTGTTTGCTACTCTTCGGAAACCCTCTATGAATGTTGGAGGCAGTGTTCTCATAACTGAGGAAAAAATTCGATGGCTTGGTATAGCAATTGCGCAGACTATGCGAAATATTTGCGAGGAAGCAGTTAAATCAGCCGCTAAAGGAATTAGATTTGGTTACTGCAAAACTGTGCCGAACCGTTCGAGGTATAGCAGACCTGGGCTTGGGAAGTAATATACTGCCTTTTTCACACCGTATGTTAACTTCCTTGCTGGATTACATTCTATACTCAGAAGAAAGGACCTTCGACGCATACGCTCGACATACTTCAGATATCTGAGATTTCTTCTCTACCTACCCCGGCGCACACGGAACCGCTACGGTTAATTTCCGACCCATTGTTGACGCTTGAAGCCCTCTCCTCAAATTTATGTTCTCCGATTGGAAAATTACCTGTTCACGACCCCATCAACATGGTTCTAAATTAGTTAATCCATATGGAAAATATTTGTTGAGCGTTTTGCGATTATTTTATATTTCTTTATCCTTTTTTACTGCACTTACGCCCTTGGGCAGTGCGTCATAAATTCATTCATTCATTCATTCAAATGTAAATAGTGAAAAGTTAAAGCGTGTTTATTAATAAAAAAAAATAAGTAAGAAAACAAAGTGTGTCTTCCAATTTCTTGTAAACAAATTTCTTTCTTGACTAATGTGGTGTAATTTTGTAATACTTGTCTTTTGTTTGGACTTGCACGTTGGGAATTTGCTTGAAATAATTTTTTCTAATACTCTATACGGCTCCAAAACACGTCACTGATCATCAGGAAGAACTAGAAAACGTCTCACTAGCGACTCAAACTCAACAACAACAACTACTGCAACTCAATCACGGCGATCTTCAAGAGCAGCTGTGATACACGAGGTGATACCGCTTCTCGCTCGTCCTCTGGTTACCCGACGATTTTGCATCGACAAGGAGATTTTAGTCATTCAAGAGTATTGGAATTTGCCAAATTATGTTTCCAAGTGCTAGACATGTCGGTTAAAAACTTGTCAAGGGATATTTACCATTGACCGGTTTTCGTCTAATCGGAAACAGCATTCCAGTGTCTGGAGAACCACCGATTGCATCACAGCCTTTTTTTAATGCAATGTAGCTCCTGAGATTGTCCCTAGGTCAAACGTGTAACAAGTAGACAGAAAGTGTGCTAGGAGGTGAAGTGAATCCTCATGTAACGGTCAGAGTTGCGAAGTTGTGGAAAATGAAATCGCTAAAATGGAACGCAGAATGTGTGCCTAGAGAAATCCTGGGAAGCTAGACTGGTTTGCGACAAGGCCAGGACGAAAGGACCCGTTGTATTTCCTGGATCAGGGCAGAGAATTTTACATTAGTTCTGTAAATAACACGTACCAAGGCTAATGCTGGGGAGAACCTCAGTCGGCAGGTTTTCATTCGGCAAGTCAATTTCGGTAATTCCCAGTAGTCTGGCAAAGGGCAATTTTCGGGACGGCAGTCCCTACAGGACCAGCGTCTTTTAGGTAATCCAATCAAAGACAAGGTGGCTATAACAGATTAGGCAAATACCGTTGCTATTAAATTTAGAAGTAGGTGGTAGTTGCTCTTAGGTATTTACTGTCAATTATGTCAATTATATAAAGCCACAAATGCCACAATCAGCTCAGCTCTCGACATAGCGTAACGAGTGGCCTATGCTCACCTGCCCACGCGACAGGGAAGACCCGCTAATCCGGAGTCAAACACCAGTTTTTGGTTGAAATTGGTAGAAGTTTATTTATCACGAAACTTTAAGCTAAAACTTTGAATCTTTCTCTTTTGTTACGGTGATGCCATCTGCATTCCGTACGTTTTCCTTATGCCGCCGCTAGGCAGCGTTACTCCCTTCCATTGCCTGTGTCTTTTATCTTTTATACCGTCGCGGCCACTCTTTCGTATTACTTATTAACTCTCTGGCCACGCCGGGTGTGAGTCACCTTCTTCTAAAGACTTCTTTCCCGGTGCCCGGCGGGGTAACAACTCTTTTCACTTAAAGATTGTTCTTTTGTAAGTACATCTATTAATAAAACCTTTTGTTTACTTACGGACCATAGGTCACTTCTATGAGTCTTTGTTAAGCTCCTTAGAGTGGGCTGGCCTGTAAGGCCTAGTGTATGATGGGTGGTTGATAACCTGTTTTGTGTTCGGTATGCAAACCATAGTGTGAATCGACCAGGGGAATCCATAATGAACCCGTGAAGTTCTGCACGTGTAGTAGGCCACCAACGCCCTAGGCCATCCTGACTCCGATGATTGTTTACCTGGACATTTACCATCTTATGTCCGGCTTACTACACCCCTCGCCATAACATCAGGTTTGAGAGTGCAAACTCCATATACAAATACAGTCACCGTAACAATGGTGTCAGAAGTGGGATTTGGATTTTTTCCCCGCACCATTGTCGTATCAATGATATAAGAAGTGGATTTTGGATTTTTTTTTTTCCCCACACCATTGTCGTAACTATGGTACATGAAGTGGGTTTTTGGATTTTTTCCCCATTGCTTTATTATAATAATAGGTTAAAAGTAAATTTGCAATTTTTTTTGTCGAAGAATGTAAAGTAAAATTTTCTGATTTTTTTTTCTTCGAAGAACGTAAAGTAAAAACTTTGGATTTTTTTTTTCGAAGAACGTAAACTAAAATTTTTGGGAATTTGTTTATTGTTTGGAATAAATTATAGGTTTAATAGCAAGAATGGGGAATTATTGTAAGATTTAAGGGGGAAAATAACTTAAAAATTAAATTTTGGTCGATTTACGCTTTGGTTTGTAGTACTGGACTTTTTTATCGTTTAGTTTAAAGTAAGCGTTACCTTATGACAACTTAGGCCTAATATCCCCATTTTTCTTGAGGTATGCCCCAGATAAGTGAGGCAAGTCCTCTATTTATGAGTAAAAATATGGGTAATAATATTTTTATTTTGGGTAATTAAGGATATTTATTAGGTGAGGTTCCACTAATAGCATGATTGATGGGTCCATTAAGATTGCATTTGCCAGAAGTTTTGTAACTTCTTGGGCTGGTTAATAGTTAGTATGACTTTTACATATTATTTTTTGATGAATATTTATGATATATTATTCCCTGATCAGGAATTTATCTTTCATGAATTATGTGGAGCATTTTCATAGGTATTTTTCACCAGTGGTTTTGTTGTCATCGTTGTTTGTGTTAGTCAGGAATCGCGACCTGAGCTAACAAATAGCCTCACAGATTAGAATTTTGTATGGAAATGGATGTTACGTCCATATTTTCCTGTTATGACAGGAATTATGACCTGTTCTGACATTACAGATGATGTTTATGAATGTGAATATAGTTTAGTGGTACGATTGTGTCCCCTATTTTTTTTTAGTCATCCTTCTTTGCTGCCAGTTTATCCGTTATGTTTACTTTATAACTGGGTTGGTTAGCTAAGTTGGAGACCCTCCCCCCCTTGTATGCTTGTTGATATGGTATCAGTAGGCCTCACTTTTTTTTTAGTCAACCTACTTTCCTGGCAATGTATCCCTTATGTTTCCTTAATAAGTGGGTCGTTAGGTTAAGTTGGAAGACCCTCCCCCCCCTATAGGCATATTTATGGAGATGAATTGTGGTGCTATTAGTCCCTGTGTTATTGTGGTTCCCCTCTCACTGAGATATAGCACCACTGTTCAAAGACCTTTGTCAGAAGGCAAGAAGGTTGAGCCTTTATTATAAGGCATTATTGAGAGATGATGAGTCACATTGTGACCATGCCCCTTCACATATTTTTATTATTCCCCCCTCCCCCTTACCTGATGGGCTATTCTCTTAATGATAGAGATTTGTATATGACATTGAAGTCATAGTGAGTGAACTAAAAAGTAATGTCATAGGTTAAGGACCATGTATCTTTCTATGAGGCTGTATGTTAAACAAACAATGAATAACCCATTTGTGTGAGATGTTTTTTTTTATATGATATGTAATATTCCAGTCATATTTCTTAGTTTTTTGACAAAAATATTCTTCAAGAATTAAAAATACCTCATAAAATGAGAGATTTATGTGGTAATAATTCACATTTGGTATTTAGGTTAGAAGAGTTGGAACCTCACATATTTTTTTTTACAAGTTGTCATATGGTAGTGTTTACTTTATTGGTTGTTGCCCCCATTGTATATTGGTCCCTGGTCAGTCTTCTCTTTTCTCTCATATTTTTTTTTTGAATCTCATTTGGGAGATTTCTCTTTGATATTTTTGTTTATTACATTGAATTAAATCTAAAAAGTAAGAAGTATTCTGATTATATTGAATAAGTTAAAGATATAAAGATAGTATCTAGCTTATTCATGATTCCAAACCGTGTTACCGGTCGGGGCCCTTTTGACTCCCCCCCGATCACCCCAAATATCATGGCGACTGAGGATCCACCCCCACCCTACTCGACCTTTCATTCTGAAGCACCTTCTTTGGCCCCATTAAACTCCTTCCAGCCCATTAATCCTCCAGCAAGAACTTCTGAGCCTTCTGCTCATTATTCCCAGTTCTCTGGCGTTTTTGCTCAGCCTTCAGCTGTCCTTTCACAGCCGCTTGTGACTAGCTCTCAGCTGCCAACGGTTTCGTCACAGCACTTAGCTGTCCCCACACACTCTTTGCCATACCGGTACCAGCTAACAGCTCCACCTGTTCACCAACATCTTCCCCGCCTGCAAGACCACCCATCGCCTATGCCGCTCCAGCAACACCAACACCATCCGCTTTTGCTATGCCCGTACCAGCTGACCCCTCAAACCACAAAGCTGACGAACCACCATGCCGACTCTACATCGCCACTCCACCCTCTTGTATTTCTCTAAACTTTAAAAATAATATATTTTAATTTGGGTCTAAGGTCAGATTTATGTAACATTTATGGTTAACTTTTAGCAGATGGATGCCAAAAGTTTGTTAATCTGGTGCTTAACTTTTAAGTCCGTGGGTCACGGACTCAATATGGAGGGGAGGTATGTTACGGTGATGCCATCTGCATTCCGTACGTTTTCCTTATGCCGCCGCTAGGCAGCGTTACTCCCTTCCATTGCCTGTGTCTTTTATCTTTTATACCGTCGCGGCCACTCTTTCGTATTACTTATTAACTCTCTGGCCACGCCGGGTGTGAGTCACCTTCTTCTAAAGACTTCTTTCCCGGTGCCCGGCGGGGTAACAACTCTTTTCACTTAAAGATTGTTCTTTTGTAAGTACATCTATTAATAAAACCTTTTGTTTACTTACGGACCATAGGTCACTTCTATGAGTCTTTGTTAAGCTCCTTAGAGTGGGCTGGCCTGTAAGGCCTAGTGTATGATGGGTGGTTGATAACCTGTTTTGTGTTCGGTATGCAAACCATAGTGTGAATCGACCAGGGGAATCCATAATGAACCCGTGAAGTTCTGCACGTGTAGTAGGCCACCAACGCCCTAGGCCATCCTGACTCCGATGATTGTTTACCTGGACATTTACCATCTTATGTCCGGCTTACTACACCCCTCGCCATAACATCAGGTTTGAGAGTGCAAACTCCATATACAAATACAGTCATCGTAACACTTTAATTAAAGTGGATCACAAAAAATGGTCTTTCTACCAGACACAAATATTCTTTGAGCTCAAGCTGACTTTGATACATATATTCAAACAATGTTTACAACGGATATACGTCAGCTATGATTCTTCATCAGCGATATTTCGGCCCTTCTTGGCAAGGGTCCTCGTCAGGCTGTCAATCTTCTGAGTCAACGCAGGGAAGGAAACACACCTGTAAACAAACCTGTATGCCTGACGAGGACCCTTGCCAAGAAGGGCCGGAATATTGCTGATGAAGAATCGTAGCTGACGTATATCCGTTGTAAACATTGTTTGAATATATATTTAAACCTGTAAGGGACTCGTCATTACAGATTTGTTTCCTTCCCCGACGTTGACCCAGAAGATTGACAGCCTGACGAGGATCCTTGCTAAGAATGGCGAAATATCGCTCAGTCTAATGTTACAACTGTTTATTGCAATTACAAATAAATTAAAAAACAAGACCAGTGTGACTCTTGAAAACATACAAAAACTAATGAATAAAGTCTTCTAACTCTTTGCTAATCAAACGGGAAAAAGTACTCAATGATCATTTATGTCATGTGTGTCCCTCGCAGCTGAACTTAGTCATTCAACAACCCCTTTTTCTGGCTATCAGAGGTTGCGTTCCACAAACTTAACAATTGTTAGCAATTGTTAAACTTTACTTCGGCGCGGAGCTAACTGCAGCTTTAACGATCGTTAACTTTTCCCAGATCAAAAATTGTTAACAATCGTTAAGCTCTGGAACGGAAATTGTAGGTGGGCGGAGCTTAAATTTCGAAATCAGAAACGTGGAACGCAAGAAGTTAACAACTGTTAACAATTTGTTAACGATCGTTAAGTTACGAAACGCAACCAAAGCCTTTTCTACCAAGGAAATCCGTCACTATACGGATATCCTGGATCCTTTAAAACATCTTTTTCTATATTTAAAGGTTCTAGTAAATCAACCTTTCCGGGAATAAGCGTGCTGCCAGTATTTAATAAAAAATCAGTGAATTACCTATGACATTTCTTAAAAAGTTCCTTTCGTGGGCGACTCAAAATGTCAATTTTTTTTTACTCTGAAGCATGACTAAACAATAATAAAATGACCCGCGGAGAACCAAAATAAGGTGCTCAGGCTACTTCAAATAAATCAAATTTTGGCCATCAGTCAAACTGACTGCTTACATGCCCCATTTGTAAACACGTGATCGCTGAAACATCATACAAAGTGTAAAGCTCTCAAATTGACGAAGACAGACGAAGTTATCTTGAAGAGGACTGACTCGGAGCCTTACTATACATACTGACTGTACCTTACACGCCAGAAGGCACCTTCTGCGTGATCTCTCTCCCAACGCCATTTAACTGTAATTAAATAATAGATAGGTATGTTAGTTACCCACGAACTAGTCTAAAACTATATGTGACCACGTTCAAATCGTTCAAAATACTAAATATTGAAAATTTCGACGCCTGCCTCCCCGAAAAATCTGTTCTCCGGACCGTTGATTTTGTCCGGGTGCCCGCTGACAAATACTACCGAAAGGAAATTTCAGGTTCGTTTCTTTTACCATTCCATGCGCTTCTTCATACGTTAGTGCAATTTGGAGAGCCTCATTTATATTTTGTAAATTACATTTTTGTTCCAGAATAAACGTTCAGAAACCATCGAGCAAACCTCGCTGAAGTGCTTGGAGGTTCAATGTCTCCAGCACATCAACAAAACCCGGCCCGTCATATTGCTATAGGCCTCGGCTACTGAATTGACCCGGATGAAGAACTGGGTTACCGGTCACGTTTTTCTTGTTTAATATTCATTGAAACAATCAATTTGTCATCGGCTGTTTTAAAATCACCATAATTTGCGACATAACGATGCTACAAATCGTTGAATGACGATACCGACGCATAACATTTAATATAATGAGTAAATGGCTCCTCGTCTAACAGCGGCGCGCATTCGGCAATAAATTAATAATCATGTATTTCATTTCCTTAATAGCTTGTATTCTACACGCTAGCACTGGATCGCCATTCACGCAAATAACACATGACAATTGCATAAGTAGACATTTCATCTCGAAGTAGTACATAGTACATAGTGACATAGTAACAATTTGTTTGTTGTTATTCGCGGATGATATTGCATTGATAGCAGAATCAAGGCATAATTTTCAGAAGCTGTTGGATATTTTGGATGAATATCTCGCAGTAAAGGAGCTAGAGATAAACATAGAAAAAACAGTTGTAATGGTTTTTAGGAAAGGAGGTAAAATAGACCAGGAGCCGTTGTTAAAGTTTAGAGGAGAGCCGATTAGTTATAAAGAACAATTTAATTACCTAGGATGTACGCTTACGTGGAACGGAAAGTTTGGAAAGCAGTTTGAGAATAGTCTTGCTAAAGGAAAGCGTTGTATTAATATGATGTTACGGAGTAGCCTTAGGGAAATCGGTGATTTAAAATTACATAAACATTTATTTAAGTCTAAAGTTATACCTGCGGTCCATTATGGATCTGAAATATGGGGTTTTGGTAAGGGGGAAAAATTAGAACAATTACAGTTAAGTTATTTCAAAAGAATTTTAGGGGTTAGTGAAAAAATGAATTCATTAGTAGTTAAGGGGGATTTAGGTTTAGCAAGCATGCGTAGACATAGATGGGTAGCTATGATAGGTTTTTGGGAAAAGATTTTGATGCTGCCGAGAGTAAGGATCCTCAAGGCGGCTTATAAAGAGAGTATTTTAGATACTAGAATAGATTCGTGGTCTTCACAAATAAGATGTATTTTAGATGGTTGTGGATTGTCAATGTGGTGGAATGATGGCGTAGGTCCTGGTTTGCAATTGGGAAAAATAAAAAAAGAGGTGGAGGCTAGGCTTTTAGACCAAGAAATTCAGAGTTGGCAGGTTGCAAAGGATCTGTCACATTCATTGAGGTATTATGCTAAGGCTAAAGAGGTGTGGGGGGAGGAAATATTTTTCAAGGTGTTTTTAAAAAAGGAGGAAGTTAAGTTGGTGTGGTGTCTCAGGGCAGATTGTTTACCGCTTGGGAGAAGAAGAACATATATTGGAAGTTCTTCCGAACGTTCTGGTCAGTATTTCTCCTGTCCAATGTGTGGAGATGAGAATGAAAGTGTGGTGCATGTCATGTGTGAATGTGAAGAATTAAGAGAGTTAAGGAATGAAGTGTTTGGAGAATGCGTGAGGGTGTTCGATGAGGAATGGATGTGTAGTATGATTGGTAGCCGGCAGTTTGGTGATGTGAGGAGGCTGGCAAGATTCCTCAGGGTCGCTTTTCAACACCGAAAATTATGCCTAGAGTAAGTAGGTTACGGTATAGATCTTTGTTCTTTTTTTTTGTTTATATTGTTGCCATGGCCTTTTGGCTTTTTTGTGCAATTAAATCTTATCTTATCTTATCTTATCATCTCGAAGTACAACTTGAGAATATAATTTGACTTAACTAGAATTAAAGTATTGGGTAAAATAAGGTACCAAAGGATTTCAGGTAACGATCTGTCGAGTTTATGGGTGGTCTGTCTTGTCTCTGGGAAGCAGCGTCCCTCTGTCTCTGTCGCGTATTAGGCCTGCTATTTGGTCTAGGCTCAAAGTCAGGTAGAATGGCACGATGCATTAAACTGTTCGCTTGAAATGTAAGTAACTTGTAAAAAACAAAATCGGGAAGATTCTGCCCCCCTTTAAATTAACGAAGCGGTTAGGTCGATGGACGTTCAAAGGCTTGAGTTGTTTAGATATGCTGTTACCATTATTTGTAACAGAGCAAAAGCCACAATCAGCTCAGTTCTTGCCGTAGCGTAAGGAGCGGCTTAAGCTCACCTGTCCACGTGACTGGGTAGACCCACTAATCCGGAATCAAACGCCAGTTTTTGGTTAAAATTCGTAGAAGTTTGTCACGAAACTTTACGCAAAAACTGTGAATCTTTCTCTTTAATTAACTTCCTTTCCCCTGGTTCCTCTTCCTCCCCTCTTACGTCAATGTCAGATACGTAAATGTCGTTGAAAAAATATGCCCATACGGAAGGCCTGAGCCATACACAGTCCCGGTATCCCGGCATAACAACATGGAAAGTGTTGGTTAGATTGTGTTGACTTTGGTAAATAAGTAAAAGCTCGAATAGCCAAGACCTTCCTACAGGACAGGCGTGAAACCTAGACAGTCCCGGTACCCCGGCATTAGAACATGGTAAGTGCTGATTAGATTGTCGGTTCGGTTTGGTAAATGAGTAAAAGGTCGAATAGCCCAGAATATTCCTACACGGCTTCATTTGTTCAGTTGACTTCACCAAGAAAGATGGTAAGACCGGTTAATAAGTAAACGTCAGCCACAAAAAGACAAAATACCCGGTGCAACTTTGGTTTAGATTAAACCAAACTTCCAAATATGATAAGAAGTCTTATTTTGAGTCTGAAACCCGAAACTTAAGTATAACCAACATTTTTAATTAGTTATAGCAAGGTCTTTCAACTTCTCACGAACTGATCACAACTTCCCGATTTTGCTTTGATTTGAACCTTAACCCCTCCCGTCACCAACTATTTTTAGCCGAGAAAAAGATTATTTTTTCACGGAAACCTACTAGTTAAGGCATAAGTAAGCTAGTGTTGAAGTGATTTGCTTGGAATCGTTTATTAAGTGGAAGAAAACGGATGTCCAATTAGCTGGATAACGCGACCAGCTTAACATGCGAAAATAGCAATTCAATCACTTGACCTGACACGAGAATGTTTGGAACAGGTTCGTTGACCCCTGAAGCACATTTCAACTTCGTATTTTTCACGAATTGTTGTGGCTTTGAGCTTGCCGACCCTCATCGTGCATCTCTTGCATCTCACTCAAAGCTTTTCTCCCGTTTTCTCTGGCCAGTGGTGATAGCCATCACATCATACGTTACTACGTACTTGGGGCTATTTTTGGGATCCCAAAACGTAAGTGGAGGGATACCTATGACATCGCAACAATTGTCGGTCTGTCCGTCCGTCGGTCTCGAAGGGGTTGAGATATTTTGATCAATCTTGGCATAAGGACTTTTTAGGTCAAAGTACAGGTCAAGTTCGAAGATGGGCTATGTAGCCCTATATTTAAGGGTGGGGGAGGGGTTTGAAATTAACGAACGGAGATATTTTTTAAAAGTTAATGAAATAGTCGACTTAGGGGTAAGGAGACATGCTGAATCCGAATATGAAATTTATTTTCTCGCCGGACAATTAGTTTGGCCGGAATCTGGCCAAACCGGAGAATTTGTTTCAAGTAAAAGTCTCATTTAAATTTGATAAGATGTTCGATTCGCGGGTAAGAAGACACGCTGAATCCGTATATGACAATAATTCCTTGTTGACAGTAGAAGTTTAATCTGAAGTTGATCAGAGTTTCGATGGAGGCGCAAAAATACATGATGAATTCGTTTTTGAGCTTTAGTTGTTTGCCAGAAAAGTAGTTTGTCCGGAATCTGGCCGAAACCGGAATTGGGTAAAAGTAAGGAACAAAGGACAACGTAGGCTATAAGGTAAACCATATGTTGAATCAATATCTGAATATTTGACAGCTTAAAATGGGTATCTGAATATATCTGAACTTGGCGAAATTCAGCTGGCGTATCTACTTTGCACTGTTCAATACGAACTTGTTCTTCTCCGGTTGTTACCATTGGCCTTAATTTGTTTTTAAATTTTAAAATTAAAACGTGTTTAAGAACTCTGTTAGACCGAGTATCTACAAGACCGAATCGTCTGGAGCAAATATTAAGATTTTGGGATCCCTTCGAAAC
The DNA here is from genome assembly GCA_023053575.1 of Branchinecta lynchi. Lineage (NCBI taxonomy): Eukaryota > Metazoa > Arthropoda > Branchiopoda > Anostraca > Branchinectidae > Branchinecta > Branchinecta lynchi. Next base: position 13,910,325 of record JAKZAP010000015.1, read on the forward strand.
CTTTGGTCTTGTTTATTCTTGGCGTCAGTTGGTCCTCCATGCCTCCATATGGTTGACTCCCTAGGTTGACCTGCGAATCGTGGGGTAGACGAATTAGCTTGGTAAAGGGCAGTGGCAATCTCCTTTCGACATGCAACAAGATCCAGTTTCTCTTTCCTGGCCAGTGATAGAAATTGCAGCGTCTGATTCAGCAAGATCAACCATGCAAACAAATGAATCATAGTCGCCGCTTGCGAGACCGGATTGGTATCTTGTACAATCTCACAAGCAGTGAGATTTCATCAACTCCATATACGCTGACAATGCATCTTCTGGTGACCTCAGGTTGTCAAATTTGAATGTAGCTGTAGACCACCTTCTAGCGTTTACAATTCCCTTTATTGCCAACAAAGCCCGAAGAAACAAAAACAGTGTTTTTGTCAAGCTACAGGAAGACAACTAGCTTTCTACACCTTAATGAAGCCTTTCCAATGCACCTTGTCCGTATTTCTTCATCTCTTTTTTTTCCGACTTGACAGGTGACTAAGGTATGCGCTTGGCACGGGACGGTGCCAGTTCCATGCCCCGCCTTCTGTCTCAGGGTTTAAGTGAAGAAATTCCCCTCCTTTGGGATATTCCTATCTGTCATAAGCTTCATGACAACACTACATCAAAGTCCCAAAGACTCCTGTTCGACAGTTGATGGCCTTCCATCAGAATTGGAGAGGACATAAAGCTTGAAGCCCCATGCACAGTACTTTTCTCTTTTGTGATGTTTACTGTCTAGTGAACGGGTGCATTTGCTCGTCTGTCGAAATGTCGTCGAGGACGTTATTCCTCGTCTGTCGAAACGTTGTCCAGAACGTTGTTACTCGTCTGTCCAAATGTTGTCTGAAACATTTTAGAAAAGTGTGGATTTACGGTTGAACGAGTGCGTGTCACGTTGTCCACTTAACTGGACTGTAAATAAGAAGGACATGCAACAGTGACATCTGTTACAATATGCTGATAAAAACAAGATTATTCAAGACTTTAGATGGCATCAAATCGTGTAAAAAATTTAACAACGCTTCATTTATTTAACTGAACCTAATCGCGTAGTTCAATTAACTGGAAAAATTTAATAACAAAAAAAAACACATACTGAAAGTGATTTAGGAATAGAAAAAAATACCCATCTATTCTCAATGATTCATATTTTAACGCTATAATTATTTCAATCACAGTTTCTCTTTCGAAAGTGTAGAAAAAACAATATTTAGGCGTTTCCTCCGATGTTCGATGTTCAAGGTCTCCTAACATAGGAATTAGTCTTGCAATTCAATATTTGAAGGCTCTGTGTTGTAGTCCGTAAACAGGAGAACACAACAGCTCAATCAGAGTCACGAAATTTCGCATAGGTAGGGAGATAAGCGTGTTTTGGGGATCCCAAAACGTAAGTGGAGCGATACCTATGACATCGCAAAAAGTTGTACGTCCTTCCGTCCGTCTGTTAGCATGATAACTCTCGAGGGGGTTTAGATATTTTCTTCAAAATTGACACGATGACTCTTTGTTTATAATAACAGGTCGAGTTCGAAGATGGGCTCTTTAGCTCTATATTTAGGGATGGGGGAAGGGTTTCAAATTAAGGAGCAAAAACCCGGAGCACCCGGAATCCGGTGAAAACCGGACACAAAGTTTGTCGACCAGTTTTCTGCTACAGCAGTCCTACCCCTTTATTCTCAAACTAGTATAGCTCTGCGCCTGAATGCAGGCATTCATTTCTCTGTCCTGTTTGACTTGACGTCGGAGAGACCTGGCATAAGCGAAGGTTGAACGGGTTGATATAGCAAGGATATTCAAGGGAGGATGTTGTTCAATAGGGATTCACTGGTAAAGTACAGGTCAAGTTCGTCGATGGGTCCTTTAGTCCTATCTTTAGAGGCAGAGGAGGGGTTTGGAATTTACAGTAAAACATGTATGTTTTAAGCTAATAAGATATTCATTGAGGGGGTAAGGAGGTCCGCTGAATCCATATCTGAACTTGGTTTTCTTGGCAAGGAAACATGCTGAATCCATGTTTGAAATTTTAACAGTACAAATATTCAACGAATCTGACGAAGACTGAATGGCGAAGACACGACCCAATCGTTTGAATCAAATGTTAGATTTTTGGGATCCCATCGAAACCATTGGTCTTGTTAATTGTGTCTAACTAACTGGTCACGGTGACGGAAGGGGTTAAACAATCTTTTCAAAATGCAATACTTCCCCACGAGGTCGGAGAACTCCTCCCGTCACCAACACATAATACTTTCACCAGAACTTCCCGGTCTTGAAGTTTTGCTACGAAAACAAACACACCTATGGTGCAAATGCAAAGACCTACGTTGCCTTGGCAACGTGAAGTGTTGCAGCAGCCTTTGTTCGGCTTCGCCGACTAAAGTGTTGCGAGAACAACACTTTTGTTTTGTTTCTTCGCTAACTGTTCAATGCTGAAGTTGTGAAACCATTTGAGGTTTTCGAAATAGTACGTTCCAATCCAAGAAATTTGTTATTCCGGACTGATGACATAATCTGGAATCACATGGTTATCGCTCGGCGTTCAAAACAAGACCAAAGGTTTCGATGGGATCCCAAAAATTCAATATTTGATCCAGACAATTGGGTCTTGTCTTCGCCAGACTCCTTGAACATTTTTACTATTAAAATTCAGAAACAGAGAGAAAACCAAGTTCAGATATGGATTCAGCATGTGTATTTACACCTATAAGTCATATCTGTTTTGAACTACCTGTCCGGCGAAAAAAGAAATCTCAAAAACGAACTTAGGTATCTTCTTTCCCCAATATTGAACATCTACTCAACTTCAAATAAAAATTTAACTTGATAAAAAAATGTCCAGCTCCAGCCGGATTCCGGTCGAACTTTATGTCCGGGTAAAAAATGATTGTCATACACGGATTCAGCATCTCTTCTTACTCTCATTCTCTTTCTCAACCCGCAACAACTTTTAATAATTTTCCGGTTTTTGCCGGATTCCGGGCGAACTACTTATCCGGGTAAAAATTGTTTTCACAGAAGTGTTCATCATGTTTTTTTTACCCCTAAATTAGACATCTAATAAACTCCGAATAAAACTTTTACTTTTAACATACTTTCTGGTTTTGGCCGGATTCCGGGCGAACTACTTGTCCCATGACAAAATTATTTTCATCATCATGTTCAGCGTGTCTTCTTACCCCATAATCGACTATCATATTATCTGTTAAAAAATATTTCATTTGCACCTTAATTTAAACCCCCTCCCCCACCCCTAAATTTAGGGGTAACGAGCCCATCTACGAACTTGACCTTACTCTTGACCCAAAGAATCTCACAGCAAGTTTCATCAAAATATCTCATTCCCTTCGAGAGTTATAGCGCCCACAGACGGACAGACGGACGGACAACTTTTGCGACGTCATAAGTATCCCTCCACTTACGTTTTGGGATCCCAAAAACAACATAATATTGGAGGTAGGGACTAAATTGACTTTGCAGCCAGTTGAACTTTGTCCTTTTCAATCGTAGACATCGTGACTTGTGGAAACTTGAACATTATCTTATACAACCTAGTTGGTATAATACAGTTATTCGTAGCTTTTTAGTATCAAAGTACCACAGATGCCACTCTACTAATTATTGCGAAACTATATCGTTGCGTTAACACCCAATTTTAGGTGACGGTTATAGACCATCACAATAAACCATTCTAGCATCTGAAGAAAATGATAATGCTTTAGCAAGCGATTCTTGAATAATGAAATGAATCTATCTTTTCTTATCATCAAAAACACCGGAAACAAAATAGGTACACACAACAGGAAAAGTCGAAAATCCCTCATCGCCGAAGATGATTTTGGTGTAACGGCCGATTGTTACTTACAAATCCCTGACTTGCCTCACAGTTGTATTCTGACTATTCTTTGTTTGAGTGTGTACCCTACCACTGAAGTTTTCAGCCCCTCAAAAACTTAATTCCAAGTTACAGTGATAGACCATGGAGACTAATTTTCTTACCCTCAGATTTAAAGAGATCAAAGAAGATGTGCACCCATTTGCACTAGTTTCTAGCCCCTCATGAACCCCTCTAGTAACCGATTTCTACTTACATTACAAGTCCATCTCCCAGTGACAGACATAGTACCAAATTTTTCTTAGTTCAAATACACCAGAAACAAATAATAGGATTAATAAGTACACCACCTAGCAAAAGCTACAAGCCACTCATCGCCGAAGATAATCATGGTCGAACAGTCGATTTTTGCTTCCATGTAAAAACAAGAGCTCGAAGCTCATATGGCACTGCCAAGACTTGGTAAATAAGAATGACGATGGACCCTTGGAAATAACGAGGATGTATCGTTTGATAATTTTATGTTTGCACTTGGTTGTGATGATCCGTACATTAAGGGCGCTAGAAATTCATCTGTAATCAAAATCCTTGAGGCAAAAATGACCATGGGCTCATGAAAATGTAGGTTTTACTTAAAAGTATTTTTTGTACTTTACGGTTAAGATTAGTACCTTAAGGGATGGTCGGATCTGGGAAGTGACAATTTCTAATCCAATCTTGTCAAATCTCTAATGTTCAAGCCAACTTGCCAAGTTTTATGGTCGTAGCGTAGCATATCTGGAAGTAGTCAGCTACGATTCTTCATCAGTGATATTTTGGCCCTTCTTGGCAAGGGTCCTCGTCAGGCTGTCAGTCCTCTGGGTCAACGTCGGGGAAGGAAAAAAAACTGTAATAAATAACTGAAGATTCTATCGACAATAAATGTTTTATTAAAATAAATTACCTTCAAATACCACTGTACTGAAAAACTAGTCCTGAGATTTAATTTTTCACACGGACGCTGTTTTTGCTGCACGATTGGGGCGACGACAGGAAAGGTTTTCTTCTGCATTTTGATCAACTTCGGTTTTGTTATTAATAAGGGGCTGAAAACTTAAATATTATTTCATTAATAACCTCGTTCTACGTTTCTATTATGGAGTTCTCGCCTGTATCTATTACTTTGAATAATTACTGCACGGAAAAACTAGTGCTGAGATTTAATTTTTAACAAGGCTGCTGTTTTAGCTGCACGATTGGGGCGACTGCAGGAAACATTTCTTTCTGCATTTTGATCGACTTCTGTTTTGTTGTTAATAAGCGACTGAGACTTAAATTTTCTTCCCTTAATAACCCCGTCCCACGTTTCCGGTAAGGAGTACTCGCCTGTATCTCGGTTAATGCCTGCTCGGTTTTTCTTTATATCAACGGCTTCTCGAATGGTTTGATGGAGTCCGGTGCACGTTGCAAGAATGTGTGCTTTTTTTTACCTTAAACTGCGATCACCGGAATTCTGGACCCCCTCCAACTCCCCCAAAGTGACCGAGTCCAGTCCGGATCTATCACTGATGTATCTAGGTCTTATGCTTGTTCTTCCCACCTAGTCTTTTCCCAATCGCTATCTTCTAAGTGTGTCAGAAAACTTCCACCCCCCACCTGGTTCCCCCACACTGATCGGATCCTGTCCGCACTTCAAATGGGATATCTGAGACACGGAGTCTTCCCAACTATCAAGTTTCATTAAAATCCGATTCCCCGTTCAAAAGTTATAAATACGTCAATATTCCGGAATCCCCCTCCCTCCACTCCCCCTACGGTGGTCGGATCGGGGAAGTGACTATTTCCAAATTAGTTTGGTCGGAACCCTAATATGCCTGTCAAGTTTGATCGTCCTAGCACATGTGTAAGCATCGTAAGTCGGGATCACTGGAGTTCTGGAACCCTCACTTCAACTCTCCCCACGTTGCTCAGTTCCGATCCGAATATGTCAACTATGTATCCAGAGCTTGTGCTTGTTCTTCCCACCAAGTATCATCCCGATCCATCCACTCTGAACATGTCACACGATTTCCCGCCCCCCCCCCCCCAACTCCCCCCAAAGTCAGCGGATCCATTCCGGACCTGATGCATGACATCTGAGACACGAGGGCTTTCTGAATATCAAGTTTCATTAAGATCCGATTCCCCGTTCAAAAGCTATAAATACGTCAATATTTCGGGTTCACTCCCTTCGCTAGCCCCACGGTGGTCGGATCGGGGAAGTTACTACTTCCGACCCTAATATGCCTGCCAAGTTTCATCGTCATAGCACATGTGTAAGCCTCTTAAGTCAGGATCATTCGAATTCCAGAACCCTCCCTCCAGCTCCCCCCACAGTGCTCGGATCCGGTCCGGTCTTGTTCTTCGCCCCAAGTCTCATCGCAATATGTCCACTCTGAATATGTCAAACGATTTCCGGTTCCCCCTCCAACTCCCCCCAAAGTCACCGGTCCAGACTTGAAGTGTTTTATCTGAGACACGAGCTTATTCCAAATATCAAGTTTCATTAAGATCCGATTCCCCGTTCAAAAGTTATAAATACGTCAATATTCCGGACTGCCCCTCCCTCCACACCCCACGGTGGTCGGATCGGGAATTGACTGTTTCCAAGTTAGTTTGGTCGGGTCCCTGATATGCCTACCAAGTTTCATGGTCCTAGCACTTCTGGAAGTACCCTAACTCGAGATGAGCGTCCTGACGGACCGACAGACAGACCGAAAAGTGATCGGTGTATGGCACTTGAGCGGAGCTGCAAGTGCCATAAAAACACAACAGAATATCGGAACTACGGACTAAATTGACTTTCCAGCAGCCAGTTGCTTTATCCTTTTCAATCGTAGACATCGTGATTGGTTAAAACTTGGAACATTATCTTATATAACCTAGTTGGTGTTCGAAAGCTAACCGTAACTTTTCAGGATCAAAATACCATAAATTCCACTCTGCTGATTATTTCGAAATTATTTCGTTGTTTTACATTATCATTTGTATCCGTTGGGTTAACACTTAATTCTATGTTAGAGTGATAGACCATCACTATAGACCATTGTAGCATCTTATGAAAAATGAAAATGCTATAGCAACTGATTCTTGAACGATGACATGAACCAAACTTTCTTATCATCCAGAACACTGGAAACAAAATAAGTCAACAAACTAGTAAAAGTCTGATACCCCTCACCCCAGAAGATGATAATGGTCTATCAGCCGATTGTTACTTACAAGTCCCTGACATGTCTCACAACTGGGTTCCGCCTATTCTTTGTTTGAGTGTGCACCCTACCACTAAAATTGTCAACCCCTCAAGGTCTTAATTCTAAATTACAGTGATTGATAGACCAATGAGACTTATTTTCTTACCCTCAGATTTATAGAGATCAAATAAAACGTGCACCAATTTCACAAGTTTCTAGCCCTTCTGATTACAAGTCCATCTCCCCGTGATAGACATGGTAGACATCCCTGATGGTACCAAATTGTTCTGACAATCAAATACACCGGAAACAAATAATAGGATTGATAGGTACACCAACCATCAAAGTTTCTAACCCCTCATCGCCGAAGATGGTTATGGTCTTACAGCCGACAGTTGCTTGCTTTTTTTGGTTTCAGTGTGTACCTTACCACTGAAGATGTCACCCTCTAAACTTTCTAACTGTTGTATCACCTCTAAACAGATGAAATTTGCTTTGACCAGCTCATCAAGGTCTATCGATTGCCATTTGAAAAAAAAAATCTATCTTTATTAGTTAAAAAGTTGACTTTTTTTTGTCAAATATTACCACTAACAAAGGAGAAAAGTGCAAGCTCTAACTTCCTTAGCGGTGAGAGAACTTTTAAAGTTTAAAAGGGTCTCATTTCTGATCTCATTTCTCTTCCTCAATCCCAAGTGTAAGAAATGAAATGATAAACTCAGCTGAAATCATGAACAGAGATGGGTGGAAACAATAGATGGCAGCACTTTCGGACCCGTGGGAAAATGCAATTTTTTATTCTGTAAATTTTTCTGTTTATCACTCAAAGAAGATATACCGGATGTAGGGCCAGGGTACTGCCAAACAGGTTTACCACTTAGAGATTTTAAGTATATCTTCTATTTAAATCTGGTGCCTGTCTGCTAAAACGGAGCTTTCCACTCGAAAGAATGGTTTGATGAAACGAAAGCTTGGCTGCATAACTTCAGATATTCCTCTCGGACATAGGCTATACAACTCCACTACACTTCACACACTGTAGGCTCTGGCTCAATTACAAGCAAAAAACATCCTTTTTGGCCCCAGGCAAGAGTTCTAAGGAGCTTTTCAAAACGTAATGTCATATTTATCAATCCGGCGGAAGGTCCACATTTTCCGTAAAAACCGCACAGGTTAGACCCTTATCCCTTTCTAGCAATAATCTGAAATTGGGGTACTAGAAAACAAAAATAAGACACGACACCTCCTCTACCTCTTACTGCACCAAATTAGAGGGTCGATGACCCCTAAATATTATAGAAAAAGGTTGCAAGAGGAATTTTGATTGTTTTGAATTAACGAAGGAAGATCTTCGGTCTATCGAGCACAGTTCTGTAAGAGCCGGTATTTGGCCAACCATGGTGAGAGATTTAGTTCCTTTTCTTGACAACAAAGTCCGGCGGCATTACGTTCGACAGATGTAGTACGACGTTTTGTTCCGCACGAGGTAAGGAAGGCGAAAAAACTCCAGGATGACGAAGGAATATAACCGCAGTTCCGATCCGGCAGCGGTTGTCGAAGACTTGAATTGAAGGGTTTTCTTATGTTGATACCTTACCTCGCATTTATTATCCAGCAAGGTTGCAAAGTGGTGTGATGTGATTCAGCGCTCCATCGAATCAACTCTGTTATCTACCTGTAGATATTAGACAAATGCCCTTCCGGCTATGAATTTGGGTTGGCTGATTTCTTTTTTTTTGACCTGTGCTAACTGGATCCTGCTCAACCCGTTTTTCTACTTTTCGTCCGAGATCTAGTATGATGCCAGTCGAGTATTGTGGGTCAGCGTGTTGGTCCGAGTCTACGATGATTTGCGTCGTGTCCTTATTTTTTGCGATAGCTGCCGCAGATCAAATAGTTGTAGAAATTTTCGAGTGATTTCTGGCACGAAGAATCGGTTCTGCCTTTATTTGAGGCGGAAACTTGAACATAAGTGGTAACTGGGGTAGCCTGAGCCAAAAGAAATTCCAATACTGATCAACTACAGTAACCTAGCAAAAATAATAACAACTAGACCTACGTTGCCTGGGCAACGTGAAGTGTTGCAGCAACACTTGGGTTTCATTGCTTCGCTATCTGTTAAATACGGAAGGTGTCAACCCATCAAGGTTTACAAAGTTATGTATTCCAAGAACAATTTTTCCTGAACTGACGACATAATTTGATGACATAAAAAAAAAGCAACAGAATATCGGAAGTAGGGACTAAATTGACTTTGAGGATGATTTTATTAACGCACTCAAGGAGAGGTAAATAGTGCAGTATAGACAAATAAAAGGAAAAAAATACACTGAGCTTTCACTACTGTAGTAAATGCACGAGATAAAAAAAAAAAAAAAAAAAGAAAAAAAAAGGGACTAATCGGGTCTAAGAAATCTTCTTCCTAGATGGAGTACGGAGAAATGGTCAAGGGCAGAAACGTTAAGGTCCTAGGCAATTCAAGATATTTTGCAGCCAATTGAACTATATCCTTTTCAGTCGTAGACATTGTGTTTTTAGTGCTAAGAAAGTATTCAGTGTAAATTAAAAATATTAAGAGTGTGTTAGTGTGTATATGCGCGTGTAAGATTGTTTACTTTTTGTTTCGTTTTGTTGCATGATGGCCGGATGGCTTTAATGTGCAAATAAATCATTCATTCATTCATCGTGACTGGTGAAAACTTGGAACATTATCTTATATAACGTAGTTGGTATTATAACGCTATCCGTGACTTTTCAGCATCAAATACCATAGATTACACTCTACTAATTATTGCGAAACTATGTCATAATTTTACATTATCATTTATATCCTTTGCGTAAACACTAAATTTAGGAACAGTGGCATACCATCACCGTGGACAATTCTAGCACATCATGAAAAACGACAATGCTTTAGCAACCGAGTCCTACTTACAAGTCCTCTTCCCGTGATAGACATTAAACCAGACTTTTATAATTATCAAATACCCCGAAAACGAAATAGGTACACAGACTAGAAAAAGTTGGAAACCCATTATTGCCGAAATGATTATGGTCGAACAGCCGGCTATTGCTTATAAGTCCCTGACATGTCTCGGGGTTGGGTTCCACTTATTTATTTATTTTTCGAGTGTGTACCCTACACTGAAGTTTTCAACCCCTCGAAACTTTAACATGATCAAGACTATCCCATAATATTGAACAAACAACAACAACAGAATATCGAAAGAAGGGACTAAATTGACTTTGTAGATCGTTGAACGTTGTCCTTTTCAATCGTACATCCTGACGAATGAAAGCTTGGAAGAATATCTAATATAACTTGGTTGATATTTAAAGCTATCCGTCGCTTTTCAGGATCAAAATACCATAGATGCTCTACTATAATTACTGCGAAACTGTGTTATTGTTTTAAATTATCATTTGTATACGTTACGTAACGACTGATTCTAAGTTACAGTGATAGACCATTCAGCATAATTTCTTCCCTCAGATTTGTAGAGATAAAAAAATGTGCACTAATTTTTACAAGTTTCTAGCCCCTCGTGAACCCCTTGGTCTCCCTGTGATAGGCATGGTACCAAATTGTTCTTACAGCCAAATTCACCGGAAACATATAATAGGCTATCCCTTAACCTTGAACAAACAAACAAAAAGAATATCGGAAGAAGGGACTAAATTGACTTTGCAGCCAGTTGAACTTATCCTTTTCAATCGCAGACATCATCACTGGTGGAAACTTGGAACATTATCGTATATAACCTACACTGTAAAAAACTTCTCCAAATAAGGATACAGTATTTGCTACTGGGATTAATCTTATCTCTATTGGAATAAGATTAATCCGAATTAGGGTTAATATTATCTCAATAAAGAAAAGATTAATCCTAGTAGCAAATACTGCAAGATTTTTGTTTACAGAGTAGTTGGTATTCTAAAGCTATCCGTACCTTTTCAGGATGAAAATACCATAGATGGCACTCTGCTAATTATTGCGAAATTAATTCGTTATTTTACACTATTATTTGTATCCGTTGCGATAAGACTTAATTCTAGGTTAAAGTGATAGACCACCACCATAGACCAGTGTAGCATCTTATGATAATGACAATGCTATAGCAACCGATTCTTGACGATGACATGAACCAAACTTTTCTTATCATCCAGAACACCGGAAACAAAATAGGTGAAATTAGTTACAAGTCCCTGACATGTCTCACAATCGGGTTCCGCCTATTCTATGTTTGAGTATATACCCTACCACTAGAGTTGTCAACTCATCAAAGACTTAATTCAAAGTTACAGTGATAGACCATGGAGACTAATTTTCTTATGTGCATCAATTTGCCCACCATCCCACGAGTTCAAGTTTCTAGCCACTCAAGAATCCCTTCTAGCTACCGATTCTTACTGTCAAGTCCATCTCCCCGTACCAATTGTCTTCGCGATCAAATACACCCGCGGCAAAGAATTAATAGGTACACCAACTACCAAAGTTGCTAACCCGTATTTGCCGAAGATGATGTTCAAACAGCCGATTGATGCTTAAAGTCCCCAAGATGTCTCACAATTGGGATCGGCCTTTTTTTGGTTTCAGTGTGTACCTTACTACTGAAGTTGTCAACCCCTCTAAACTGTCAGACTGTTGTATCTCATGAAAGAATTTGTGTACCAAAAAACGGATGACATATGCTCTGATCAGCTCATCAACTTTTATCGATTACCGGTGAATAAAAATAATTCTGTCTGTATTAGCTCAAAAGTTGACTTTTTTGCCGTAGGCCAACTTTCTAATGTCACCAATTAGATAGTGTCAAAGAACAAGCTCTAATTTCTTTAGCAGTGAGAGAACTTTTAAAGTTTAAGAGCCATATCTGAAACGATCTGATACTATTCTCTATCGCAATCCAAAGTGCAGACAATTTTTTTTGTGTAAACTCAACTGAAATCTCGACAGAAATGGGTAGAAACAATAGACGGCAGTACTTCCAGACCCGTGAAAAAATGCCACTTCTTTGCTTTTGTAAATTTGTCTATTTATCACTCAAAGAAGATATACTGGCTCTGGGGCCGGGTAGCTGCCGCACATGTTTACACTTATAGATTTTAGTCCATCTTCAACATGAAACTGGCGCCTGCCACCTTGCCTGCTATAACGGAGCTTTCCACTCCAAAGCAGAAACATGGTTTAATGAAACGAAAGCTTGGCTGCAAACTTCAGATACTTCTCTCTGACATAGGCTATACAACTCTATTTCACTTCGCACACCGTAGGCTCTGGCTCGAGGAAAAGCAAAGACCGTCCTTTTTGGCCCAAGGCCAGAGTTCTAGGGAGCTTTCCAAAATGTAATGTCATGTTCATCAACCCGGCCTGAGATCCACACTTTCCGTAAAAGCTACACAGCTTAGACCCTCACAACTTTCTAGGAATAAGCTGAAATCGGCGGCATAGAAAAAAAAAATGGGACAAAACCAAAGTGTTGCTCTCGCAACACAATAATCTGTTAGCACAAAAAGTCAGAAGTGGTCGCAAAGAATTATTTTTGCAGGGGCCCCTCTTGCTTATCCTGTCTCTTATGTTATTCCTAGCTCCCTTATAGAACTGTAAGCTTCTGAAATCCCGCCTTTCGTCATTGTTTCATTTTGTGCTGACGACTTTTTAGTGCTTTTCGATCTAGCCGAAAATTCGCCAGGCACGGAACGCAAACTTTGCCGAAATCTTCAGGTCTGCCGACAACTCTTTCACACATAAGGAGATTTTCAGCGTGTTGTTTTCTACTTTGGAAGCCATGGTTAACCATCATGTCTACCTTCATTTTGGACTTGTTTGTTTTGCTTTGTTCTCCATTTTTTAATTATGGTGCCTTCAGTTTTCAAATATTTTGCATCCAGCCACTGCGTCAGAGAGCAGGAGGCTGGGTAGAGTTGCTGACAGTCAGTTTTGAACGATCATGGCTGCCTAGGTCAGAAGGAAAGCAAATTGACTTTGACAAAAATGGGAAAGAGGTATCATGACAATTGCTATCTTGATTATCAAACCGCATATGAAGCTGGAGAGAAGAAGGTTGAAGTTACTGAGATGATGTCCACATAAGTTTTCCCGTCAATAAAAATTCACCCGGCCGCCGTCTTTCTGGACTAATTTAAGTGCCAAGATCAGACACTTTCGAAACTTATGTTCAAGGAGTTCGGGACTGAGATCTAGTAAACCAAATCTGCAACCGTTTCAAAGAAACTGGACTCGACATCCCCATGATGACAATGCAACCGACTTTCGGAATCACTACATCCATTCTTAAACCCACAAACCCGGACGGTACATTCTAAGCAGCCTACCGATACCTTACTGGTTTTCAAACTCTCCTTGTTGGGCTACTATCGATGTGTCACGTGCACTCGACCATTGAGAGAAGCTAAAACGTATATCTTTATTATTTCTACGTTTTACCTGGAGAAAGGCTTAAAACAGCCAAGCCAAAAATGAACTGTTGAAAGCAGAGCCTGATTTTAAGATATTCAACCATGAACATAAATCTCAACTGTAATCAAGACGTGAGGGTTCTTTAATTATTTTATATTTCTTAAATTATTCTTTCAATGACCCACCTCAGTATCTACCGTCACCTATACTTTCCTCTATATCTACGTTTAATTTTTTTTATTTTTGCAACTAAACCAAAAATGGGGACATTAACTACATACATCAACTCGGTGAGTTCTTAGAACTATGCTAAACTGTAGATGTAAATACCTCTGCCCCTAAGATACGTTCTGTAGGATTACGAGTTACAGTAGCTCGTTCAATGTATTCTAATAAAATAGTACTTCCCAAACAACCTTCACCAAACAGGACACCAGACGGGTTCTCCAACCGCGGTGTGAAGATTCGATTCTCCTTATGAGACTTTGTACTTATGAGACTCCTTACAGGAGGATCGCACCACCTTATCTCGCTGGAAGTGCGATTTAATGTATGCATGAAACCCGGAAATAGACACATCAACACATCACTGCAACCAATTCGCCATTCATCGGGATACTTTTCTCTTGCCCGGTGTGCAGACCAGCGCTGTAGAATACAGAGCAAATGTTTGTGAATGTCGGTGTTCCCGGGATGGAATTCCTGCCCGGATTTGGCACCATCATCACTTCCATATGGAAAAGATAAGAATTTTTCAACTTTTGATGAAAGTGAAGAACATCCGGTCTGGAAATCCTTATCGTGTGTCCCCGCTATTAGGGATAGCGGTTTTGGAACGGAATACGGGAGAAAGAGTTTGGGTGACAAATATTTTCGAGGAATTAACAATTCTAGAAGGCTGATCTGTCTGGGAATGTCTGCCATGAAGCACTTTCTATAATCTTGTTCGGTGCCGGTCTCGTTTTCTTTTCTTTATTTGTTTAATATTTAAAAAAAAATCTTCTGGTTCTGATGAAATTCACCATGACCGCATGGCTTTTGGTACAATAAAGATCACAGGTTAATACTCTGTATGACCAATTCCAAAATACGCTACTGATCCTCAGGAAGAACGAGAAAACGTCGACTAAAACTCAACAGCTCATGTGTCAACCATTAACGGCGATCGTTCGGGACAGCTGTGGTGCCGCTTCCGGCTCTTCCGCTAGGTACACGGCGATTTTGCATCGGCAAGGAGTGTTAGTCATAAAGAGTATTGGCATCAGTTTCTAACAGAGCCGCTCAATCTAGAAAACGCTCGCATTAATCTTGTTTTGTCTGCTAATCTCCATATAAGTTCTGCCATGTCCTGCAGCTTGTCTGGTTCAGGATTGAGCTGCGATGCGAAGCTCCTTTTGCCGAAGCTACCAAATGAGAAAAGCGCAATGATGAGATTGACAATCGCAGAAAATAGGATGAAGGGAGAAAGGACTATAAACTGAAGAACTTGATAGATGGCATTCCGGAAACTGGTGGCAACAGATGTCTCTAAAAGAAAATAAAATAAAGTTAGTGCCTGTACCAAAAGGGTAGGGGAAGGACTAAGGTTCCAAAACGGCTGCAGGAGTATCAAAATCAGGAAAGAATAAAAATACTCTTGGGGCGAGATCTGTCTACTCCGTGAGGCACTGCCATCCGGGATATTGGTTGATTTTCAGACACTTGAATCCTAGACTTTTAAATTTATTTAAAATATTTTCGAGTTTTTCGTAACGGGCAACTTTTCTGTTATAAACTTTTTTTTTTACAGGATCTCCCAAGATATATGGATTCTTCAGTGCAACACCCTGTTTAATTAAAGGAGAAGCCATCAAGAAAAAAATATTTTAGATGGGAAAGTGTACAGTAGGCATTTGGTTCCTTGAAAGTTACAGAAGCATGTGAGGACATTCACGCCAAAGCAATATTCTTAAGTAAAAATAGGTCATGAAGCGATTGAATTTTTTTTTTTTTAATGTTTTGCTCATTTTGGCCCAGTTGCATTCGCACCCTCAAATGGCAACATTACCGCTCGGAACTTTTGCAGTAGTTCAACATCAATTTTCGAGCCATTCACAAAAGATACAGAATATTGGATACAAATAAACAGAGATGAAATAAAACAAATCTGACGGGATTATGATGGGAATTTATCATCCCCATTGGACTGTTCTAGAAGCGAGAAACAAATATTTTATGATCTGGAATTACGTAATTTTCAGGTCATGGGATGAGAAACAATAGGCCAGCAGAAAAAAGTTAGAAAGCGACAAAAAGGCACGAGAAACGGATTCAGAATAACTGTCGTAATTTCATTTTGTACAAAGGTTATCCAAAATTCAGAGATGTATTAAAAAAAAAGCATAGGCTACCTCTACTGCTCCGAGCAGTTACATATTAAGAAGGCCTGACTTAAATTACTTTACACAAGCTTCTTTTCTTTCTCTACCTTAAGTCGTTGTTGGCGCTCATAGGGGTCTCGTAGAAGGTAAGCAATTATAAGCGGTGCGAGTTTCCTCTGTAACGTACTTCGCGAAAGTGGTCGACCTGACCTAACCCCTGCGATACCCACTACCTCTATAATGTGAGAAATTTTGTGTTCCGGATTCGACAAAACGCTACAGTAGTACGTAGCGTCTGCTGTTTTCCTATGTATTGCAATAAGGGGCGTCACGACTAGGGAAGGGGGGGGGGAGGGGGAAGCCCCCCCTCCCCGAACGTTGTCGGTAAAAAATAGTTCGGGCCGTGATTTTTCGTAATAACAGTCGATGTTTTACTTGGAAACAGTCAAATTTTTTTAAAACATCCGGTTTCTCGTGAAAATAGTCGATTTTTTCATAAGAATAGTAGTTATAGCCGATTTTTGTCAACACGGTCGTTTTTCTCAATAATAGTCATTTTTATCTGCAAAAAGAGTTGTTACAAATGACCAGCCAGTCGGTAAATACTCCCCCCCCCACACACACACACATTTTGGCTAGTAACGCCACTGATTGCGATTTCTGCTAGAATTGAACACAGGAAATGGTTCTCAATGTTTTTTCTTTGCAGGGACAATTGTCCTCCTATGGCTTCCATTATTGCTCAGTCTTCAAATATTTCAATGTCCAGCTTCGAGGTATGTGTCCTCAGGGGCGTCACTAGCCTTTTACTTTGTCGAGGGGGGGGGGCTTCCAGTTTGTGACGAACGACTAAAAAAATTGCCAACAGAAGACGCCAGCCACCACAAAACAGAAGCGGTGTAAACTAATTGTAATGGATCCAGTTGAGATCGTTCGTTTAATATAAATTGTCATATTTAAATTTGCATATTCGGCTTTTCATTTCTTCTTTCGTTAAAAGTTGAAGCTTCCATTGGCTGTAAGCGCCGCAGTCGAAGTTTGTAAACCTGCCCTTTTTCCTGAAAAATTTAGCTATACCTGCCAGACAAGTTCTAGCTTTTAATGTGTTTCAAACCCCGACCAGGGACCCATAAATTTCCTGTAATGACTCGCCAGTCAGGGGGCTTGTCAATAAGAGATCTCTGATGTGCTCTTGACCTAGCGTCAGATAGTTCGAAAAATACCCACGGGGATAAAATACCCGACTATCCAGATAGACAAAATTTTTCGCAGCTGTTTGTGCTGAACTAGGAATATTTTCTCTGTAATGGAAGAGTATCCTGGATCTTTTGTCCTAGCTTAGGTACCTGGTGGCATGCTGGTTATTTTGTCTATCTGATCAAGAATGCCGATTCGACCCAAGCGGAATTTTTGGCAACTAGTCTAGGCTAGGGCAACATAGCAACATAGAAGCATAGGAAATGACAAGCCCCCTGAATGGCAAGTCATTACAGGAAATGTGTGGGTCCCTGCCCCCACGAACATCAATCATAAAGCGCAAATCAAACGAAACAACGTTCTTCCAAATAAAAACAACTACGGAATGTGTTACAGGTAAACAAGTATTTAAGACTAACTGCAATGAATCAGCTGAGATTATTCCTTTAATATAAATTCGTAAAATTAAATGCACAACTTGGGCTTTTCAATTCAGCTTTTGCTAGAGAGCATAGCTTCCAACGACTGTGCCCAGAATGAGTTAAACTGAGCGCCGCATGCGGAATCTTTTTTAATCTGTCTTTTTCCGGAAAAATTGTGTTTTTAACCCCCAAGAATTTCAACCCTAAAATGCCAACTAAATGAACACCCTTCTTCCAAATGAAGGAGAGTACGAAATGCGCCGCATGCTAAAATTTTGTGGAAACGCTGATGAGCAGATCGTCTTTTTGGGATCCTAAATAAAAGTAAAACTACCTGTCAAAAAAAGTAGCTGCCACCCACAGTACTTGGTACTTGGAAAAAGTCTTTGGAAAAGGAAAAGTGGTGGTCCGGAAGCGCAGTATCCTTGTCCTTTTTGTAATTCGAGTGATGAGGGGCTGGGCCATGTTCTCTTGAGGTATGAGGAGCTTTCTAATATAAGGGGTACTCTTTTTCAGAATGGGGGGGATGAGCTACTTCTAGGTATCCTTAAGTCTACAAATGCTAGGTCTATAGTGTGGTTTGGCAACATGGTAGAAAAAGTTATTAGTTTAGCAGAAAGTCGGTAGGATATTAAGTTAAGAATGTGAGGTTGTTTGTTAGTTGAGATTGTTGTTTGTTTTGTTTTTCTGTATATGGCTTAATCGCTTTCAAAAACAGATTCAAACATAGTAGGCACAAAATAGATTTGTTCTCAATTTACAGCAAAAGAATTAGTTTCCACGTTAGAAAGACATGCTTAATTCTGAAGTACTGCGATTGCCATTGCACTACGTCTCCTCATTTACCCTTCGAGATTGAGCGTGTTCCACCCTTGTAACAATAGTTACTATTAGTTACTATTTCCGTTCCATCCTCACGAAAAGTTACTACGCTGACCGTTCCAACCTTGTAGGAATAGTAACTAATAGTTACTAGTTGCTTACCATGCTCGGGAGCGTGGTAAGCGTAGTAACTACGCATCTCTGGAACGTGATTGGTCGGATTCGCCCCTGGCGTGAGATCCTGCTGGAAAATAGAAAAATCGTTCCTGCCTTGACGGCAAAAAGCCAGAATTCGTGACGTCATGCGTAGTAACTACGGTAAGTAGGATGGAACACGCTCATTATGACCACATCTAGAACCGACGACTACAGACCGAGAGCCGACGAGACTTAAACTAGTCTGCAAAATTTGGTTTCTTATCTGTAAAACCAAAACCCGATTAACCCACGAACTTATGCTTTCGGTCTCCGTCCGACAAAACTTGTTGTTGTCATTTGATTTCTTGCGTGTAGAAAATTTCGATTTGCGTGCGAGACATAAGCTTTCGGGATTGGCTCGACTAACGCTTACGGATTTTGATTTATTACGTGTAACGAAATCCCGACCTGCCGACGGGACTTACACTTTTCGGGTGTGCCCAGCAAACGAATTTGATTTCTGCCGTATAAAAAGAAACCGACATGCCGATAAGAATACCGACGCCCAACAAAAGAATTTGATTTGTTATGTGTTTTGCCAGACAAGACTGTAAAGAAGATTATACCTTACGTGTAAAGAGAAGCCGACGTGCCGGCGAAACTTACCCTTTCGGGATGCACCCGATAAACGCTTACGGCATTAGATTTCCTACTAGTAAAAAGAACCCGATGTGCCGACGAGAATACCGGCGCCCGACAAAACCATAAAGTATTTAATTTCTTATTAAACTTCCCAGGAGCGCCCGACAAATGTATGTAGAACCCGATGTGCCGAAGAGTCGACCGCCAAAAGCATACCAAATTTTATTTCTTCTGTATAAGAACTCGACCGCCGACGAGAACACCTGAGGTCCAACAAAAGCAAGCAAAATTTGATTTCTTCTGTGTTTTGCCCAACAAATTAATTTCTTTTGTGTAAATGAAACCGATTTGCCGATGAGTCGACCGCCGCGCGACAAAAGTATATTTTTGTTTATTTCTTCTGTGTTTGCCGGGGATCCACACCGACAAACTCGTGAACTTTCTCTGGACTTCGCTCGACGAAAGTACTTTCTCCGAGACCTTTGAAGGGGGGGGGGGTGGAGGGGAGTATACCCCCATAGTGATACCCTGGCTGTGCATGTAAAGGAAGCACCTTAGAAAGGCAGCTCCTTTCAGAACTGTTATCTGTCAGAAGCACCGTATACCAAACAGTAAGTGACAAACCTCTCGTAAACGAAACCAGAAGCAACAATCTTCTCTGTTATTTATCTCTTTTATTTATTTTTTTATTTATTTATTTATGAACCGCTTTTTGCGTAACAGCGGAGTATGAACAAAATACAAAAGTAAAATATACATGTTAAACTTAAACAAAACAATGTAAAGAAACACGACAATATTCTTTTCATATAAAAAAACAACACACTAAATAGACTTAAAATTTGTATACAGTG
Organism: Branchinecta lynchi; assembly: GCA_023053575.1. Lineage (NCBI taxonomy): Eukaryota > Metazoa > Arthropoda > Branchiopoda > Anostraca > Branchinectidae > Branchinecta > Branchinecta lynchi. Next base: position 13,930,252 of record JAKZAP010000015.1, read on the forward strand.
ACAAGCACATTAATCGGGTTCAGGAATGAAAAACTGGCTAATAATTTCATGGGCTGAAAGGGCAGGATGTTTGTGGAGGGAAAATTTTGTTTCTGTTGATGTTAATTTTAGGTTTGATTTTGCTTTCTTTGTTCAAAAGTTCTATATATTCTTGTTACTTTCCCCACCATGGCTCCATAATCTTATAGGGGGGATGCAAATCGTCAACACAGGGGCGTGAACACTAGGGGGTTCTCTGTTATTTATCTCTTTTGTTTCTGTAGATAATAATTTTAGGTTGGATTTTGCTTTCTTTGTTCAAAAGTTCTATATATTCTTGTTACTTTCCCCACCATGGCTCCATAATCTTATAGGGGGGATGCAAATTGTCAACACACGTCACGACTAGGGGTTCTCTGTTATTTATCTCTTTTGTTTCTGTAGATATTAATTTTAGATTTGATTTTGCTTTCTTTGTTCAAAAGTTCTATATATTCTTGTTACTTTCCCCACCATGGCTCCATAATCTTATAGGGGGGATGCAAATCGTCAACACAGGGGCGTCACGACTAGGGGGGGGGGTACGCCCCCCCCCCCCCCCCCAAAAAAAAAAGGTTGTCGGCTAGTCGGTAAAAAAAACAGCCGAGCTGGTGAGAAGCGCCATGATTTTTCGTAAAAACAGTCGATTTTCTTCTTGGAAACAATCTCTTTTTTTTTTAAACAGTCGGTTTTTCGTAACAATAATCGATTTTTCCTTAAAAATAGTGTTTTTCTTAAAATCAGCCGATTTTTTGTCAACACTGTCGTTTTTTGTGAATAACAGTCTTTTCTATCTGCTAAAACAGTAGGTAAAAATAACCAGCCAGTGGGCAAATACCTTGCCCCCCAAAAAACATTTTGCTAGTAACGCCTCTGCGCCCACAAATTGTTTACCAAAGCACTGAGGGGACGCGAGTTCAGTGTGAGCGCGTGACGGCAGCTCGGTTGGCTAGCCTAGGTATACACGTTTCATACAAAATATATTTATTTCCAAAATTTATGCTTTAGTGACGTGCGTGCTTTGTGTCAATTGACGGATTTTCATGGGTGAACCAACCTGTGCCTGAACTGTCCGATTCTTAGGCTGGGTGAGACCGACGTGTGGACTAACTGACGTCTGAAAAAACTGTGGGGTTTTTGGTGTGGGCCAACTGACGTCTGTACGAACTGACCTGTGGTGGTAGTGACAGCAACCCTTCTGTGGGACACACATAAAATAATCTAAAAGTGGTAATTGAATTGATTGTTTGTGTTTATGTCAGTATCCCGATTTCTCTCTTAGAAACCCTGTCCACACATTTTTCTAGAGGTATTGACCAACACACATTAGCAAGTGATTAAAATAAGGTATTTCCTGGTACCTTATAAATAAACACCAAAGCTTGAAAAAGCTTTGCTTGAAAAATAAACACCCTGTCTGAAAAAAGGATCCATGTATTTGAAAATATGAGCCTTAGAAGAATCTTGAATATAAGCTGCCAACATAAATTAACCAATGCAGAAATACGCAGAAAAACAGGTCAGCCGTCTGTCATCGAGCTGCTGAAAAGAAGACGGTGGACAGAAGTCAGACACAAGTCCTTCGTATGGATGAGAGCCGCCTTCCTCGAACAACCTACGAGTGGAAGCCAGACGGGAGAAGAAAGCGAGGCCGCCCCAAAAACACATTGAGGCTAACATATGACTAATATCTGAGGACGGCTGGTACCTCGCTAGTACCTGAATGGGAAAACGTCAACGCTGCGGCATCAATGCGGGACGAATCGAGAGGCTTTGTCGACGCCGTATGCGCCACCGATGGTTCTGGAGGAACTAAGGTCTAAGGTAGTTTGCTGGTTGATCAGCTTCAAACTGTGACATAAAGACAAGTAACTTACTTTTGCAAGTTCCACTTTCCAATGAATAACCATCCGAACAGAAGCAAGCGTAAGACCCGTAGCTATTAAGACACTGGGCACTGCTGTCTCCACTGGTTGAACAAGGTTTGCTAGATGCACACTCGTCAACGTCTGAAAATACATAGTGCTAGAAACTGAAGAAACAAGACCAAAGGTGTCGATGGGATCCCAAAAATCTAACATTTGATCCAGACAATTGGGTCTTGTCTTCGCCAGATCCAGTCTTCGCCAGGAACTGAACGTTTGTGAGAGAAGTTATACTTAGTAGTAAAGATTAAAGTGGGCACTTGAGTTTTGCATTTTATTCATACTTCGCTGTTACGCAAAAAGTGGGTCACAAATAAATAAAATATAAAATTACAACCTGGGTTGTAGTACTGGGATTAAAGCCTAAAGGTGGACTGACTGTTTTCAGCGAAATGGACATCGAATAACTTGTTGTACTTTGACCCATCGGAGCTACTAAATGATGTTTCTGCTTATTTTTTCTGAGTATCATTCGATCTATCACAGACATGCAAATCTTCGAGAGCAGACCTGAGAATTATTGTTCAACTGGTGAAGTAAATTTTCTCACTTAACGCACAGCCTGGTTGGCTTTTAAAGTTCAAGGACGGAAAAGAAATTAGGGGACAGGTTGGAATGTTCATCATAAAATAACGTTAGTACTGTTAAATATAGCTTAATCAGAGTTTAAGGAGAAAAGTTTGTTCGGGATTAGGCAGCTTGGAAGGTTTTTCTGGATATGTTGGAAGCATATAAACGAGTTTATGTAGGTAGGATTTACTAAACGAGTTGGTTGTTTGATTTTTTATTTGTTTTGTATCTTGTTTTGTATGTGATGGCCCTCGGGCTTTAGCAAATATATCATACGATATCAGATCATAAGAAGTCTCTGCTTCGTTGCTTCTCTGGTCTGATTTGCGACTTGTTCTGCTTGGGAAGTCAGAGTCTGTTGATCCTTCGAAAAAAAGGATTCGACCAAGACTGGAGAAATCCGTAGAAATATGAATGGTAAAGTAAATGTTTATACTCTAGCTAGACTGTAAAAAACATCTTGCAGTATTGAGATAAGAATATCCCTAACTCGGATTAATTTTATCCCAATAGAGATAAGATTAATCCCAGTCGCAAATACTGCATCCTTATTCGGATAAACTTTTTTACCGTATATAAGGCACAGCCAACCGACTAAACAACGTCCTGAAATTAGCTTGCTACAATCGGGACCTCGGTATACCCAACAGTAGAACCAACTGACGTAGCTACGTCTACAAGCCTGCTATTCCACGGTAAGCATGACTTAAGAAAATACAATATCACTCACCGGCTAAGGTAAAGGCTGCCTACCAGCTGTTAGATGACTCTTACCTAAGATTGTATAGTTGTCTTGCTATGAATTCTTATCGCTTATGGAGTAGAGGCCGGATGAAAAATTAATCTCAGGATAGTAGTATGAAGTTGTACGAAAAAGTAGCATGCATTACTGACTGATGCTACTACATGCTTCTACTTCAAGGCTACCATGTTACTGCATTCTACTGTATGCTACTATTAGCAAGACTGGATCCTACTATAGCAAGACAAGATGCTACTGGATACTACTGCTTAAGATTTGCCAAGTCTGAAGAACATTCAATGATGGTACTCTTTACTATTACATATCTATACATGCAACTTTTTCGTAACACTATCATACAACTATGCAGGCTACAAATTTTCATTAGGGGGTAGCCAAGGGTATTAAGGTGTGTGTTTAAAAATAGTGTGCTCCACTACTGTTCCAATTGGGGTTCTTGACAGTTATAAAAGTGAAATCTTCCGAACGATCGGCTGGTTATTTCTCAATAAATCAGGCGATGGATAGGTCGGGTAACGTTACAAAATCTGTAGAGGCTTGCCGCAGAGAGATTTTACTCACCAGTACATTGTCCACCACTTAGCTGCAGCCCTGTTCCACAACTGCAAGAATAAGACCCAGCAGTGTTCGTGCATGTTCCTCGAATTCCACAGGGGCTTCCGCTTGAGCATTCGTTAATATCTGTAAAATAACGTCAACTTTATTACAAGTTTCGTTTGACTTTCCCAGCGAATTAAGGTTGTGTTCACCAAACTTTTAACAATCGTTAACTTTACTTCGGGGCGGAGCTAACTGCAGCTTTAACGACGGTTAATTTTTCCCAGTTCTACAATTGTTAACTATTTTGTAACGATGCTCACCGACAATCGTTACAAAATAGTTAGTAGTCGTTAAGCTCTGGAACGGAAATTGTAGGTGCGAGGAGCTTAAATTTCCGAATCACAAACGTGGAACGCAAAAAGTTAACAACTGTTAACAATTTGTTAACGGGAACGCAACCTAAATCTTTTTTTCTTTATGAGGTCCCGCCATCTAGGTCCTGATCTGTCTATACGATGCTCCGAACTTGAACCCACTGACTGCCAGATGTGATTAAGAATTACCTCTAGTCTGTCTGTAATCTGCTTTCCGAGCAGCAGAGCTTGTTTACTCTTCTTGGAGTAGAAACTGAGAACTATTATGTTCTGCTCATTACGCTGTGGATTGATATTTTACCATCTCTCTGGCACAAGTGTTGATGAGGCACTAGCGGTCTTTGAGAAACTAGTCCACTTCAGGTTTGCACAACTAAAAGATTTTGAGAGTGACTTCCGGCACAAAACAACGATTTACAACGGTTGTGAGTGAAAAAAAATTTTCACGAAAAAACTTAAAATGGTCATTTCTTATCCGAGTCGGCGTTGCAAAAACAACACATTTGAACATATACTGGAATAGAGTGATTATTATGTCCTACGCAGGACAAGAGGAACACAAACAAGATAGAGTGACAATTCACACTATTGTGCGACATGTGGCCACTCTGACCCTTTGGCTCGCTGAACTGGAAAAAGAGGAATACCCCTTGACGATCACGTGGATGTAGCGTGTTGATCACGTTTTCTTTTAGAGAAGGCGTAAATTGTGTACTTGTAAGTTTAGTGTTTGGCCTACTGGAGCCTTGGAAGGTATCGTGCGCTTTTTCAACTGTCACATCATGCACTGTACGTGGCACGGTGCTCAATAATACAAAGAACAAATAATCCAATAGAATCTCAGGCTCGTACCCAGGAATTTAACTCGGAGGGGGGGGGGGTTGTCTTTCGGGGATTTTTGCCTTCGATTCGGACAGAAAAGACATAGATCAGAGGAAAAAAACTATAAAAACTGATTGTTTTTGTATGTATTGTTCGGGGGGGTGAACCCCCTATTCCCCTCCCCCCGATACGGCCTTGAATAGAACCTCCGTCTTTGGTCCCATGCACTGAGTATGGATACCCCGACAAAACTGAACGGAGCTAGAGGTACTTGATGTAAGCTTTGAGTTGATACCCGTTAAGTTCCCTCTTTGCCGCTGTTCATACGAGATACAAAAAAATGTAGCCAGCCTGCAGGCGTGGAGAACCCGCTCTGCAGTGCATCACACGTGACGTCACAATGGTAGAAACCAGTCAGCAGTAAAGGAGGATTCAGACGGTGTTCATGAGGAAATTTCTTTTCCGAGGCTCTGCTGCGATATAGCTGTTTGTAGAGGTAACGAATTATTATGTTCCATGTAGCTCCTATACTCTCCACTCGTTTGCATCGAGCAGGGTATCGAGAATATATTTGACTCCTCATGGCCGTATTGCAGAGATAGGGAGACGGAAGTTCTTGTGATTATTTGTCCTAGATAATATTAAAGTCCGAAATCCAAACATAGACTTTTTAATCCCAACGAATTTTCATCTTTTGCGTCATACAAATCCACCATGTTCGGTCAACGTCAAGGCGAGATACGATTTCAGGCATTAAACATTCCTGCCATCAACAGCAACACATTTCAATGAGGACAGAAAACAAAAACTCAAAATATTCGCAAAGGTTAGCTGTACAAGTCCTCGACTCAAAAAAATGTCATTGCTAATATTTTATATGACCAAGTCAAAAACACGTCACTGAACCTCGGGAAGAACGAGAAACGTCGCCCGAACGATGATTCAAATCCTATGTCAACCAATCATAGGCATTCGTTTGAGACAGCTTTCGTGACGCTTCCGGTTCACTAGGTGCACGGCGAATCTTCACTGGCACGAAGAGTGAAGAGTTTGTCATCAAGAGAATTGCTCACAGATTCTGCTGATGGGGGAGAGGGGAAAGCTTAGTTATATCGGTAATGTTAAACAACGGGGCAAGCCGCTGCGAAAAACGAGGGACCTGTTCTGTTAGTTTTCTTCTTCTTCTTCTTTAACACACTTTATTACTTTATTACCTGGGCCCAAGCTGACTTTGAAACTTAAGCTGTGTTTTTTTTTTATTCACTACAGCAAATGGAATGGACATATAAAACGGCTTTTAAGCGAAACTATGCCGAAACTACATAAAAAAAAACGCTACTATATATTCAAATAACACATAAAACGGATACGGAATTTAAACTCAGCCTGACTAGGACTTTTGAAGAAAATAATCATCATTTAATCTGAAACCCCTCTCCCACACCCTAAATATGGGGCTACAGGGCTCATCTACGAACTTGTCCTTTACTTTGACCCAAAGAGTCCTTATCAATTTTGAATAAAATATATCAGCCTCTTCAAGAGTTATCGTGCTAACAGAGGGACAGACGGACAACTTTTACGAAATCATACATTGTACAAAGTTTCTAGGAATAAGGATGCAGTATTTGGTACTGGGATTAATCTTATCTCTATTGGGATAAAATTAATCCGAATCAGGGATAATCTCATCTCACTAAAGACAAGATTAATCCCAGTAGCGAAGACTGCAAGGTTTTTTTTGTACAGTGTATGTATCCCGTCACTTCCGTTTTCGGATCCCAAAGATTTCAGGAAAAAATCATCGGCGAAATTTGAGCTACTCACCCGAACATACTGGATTGCTTCCACTGGTCCCAGTTTGACTGTAGCCTGATTTACAAACACATGCGTTCGACACACACTCCTGAGTTGTTGAGTCGCACGAACACGAGCTAGCGGCCAGAAGCACTGTAAAAATATGTATTAATATTACCTTTTCACTTACACACAATTTTACTTACTACACAAGAAGCACTTGGGAAAAAAAACGCCTAGTCATAAAACGAGACTAGGACAATGACTCACTGCAGGAAATGTGTCTGTTCATTCATACCCCAAGCACTCGTGCATAACACTACCAAATCGATCAAAATCGTTTTCTGTCAATCATGTCTTTGACCAGTCACTACACGTCGAAGATTTTAGCTGGCGATGCAGATTTTAGTCACCTCCATTCGTTTTTTTTTTTTGCACTTTCGGTTCTTGTTGGCACGATTTTTCCTTTCGTGGTATTGACCTTTTTTTTAAGTTTGACTAGTCTATAATTCTTAGTTGTATCGTTCCTAGATCAACCCATTGACAAAAGCGACCTTTTTTAGCTGAAAGAATCACGTTATCAGAATCAATAAGAAACACGTTATCAGCAAATCTTGGGGGGAGAAGAACACGTCAAATTTAGGCCACATTCTAGGTTTATTATATAGATTATGAATTTAATAAATTTGTTTAGGCAAATAAGTTTATTTTAGTTTATTCATAAGAAAAAATAGTGAACACCATTAACTCTTTATGGCCCCATCATCAGGCCTAACATAAGGCTTGGCAATGGGCGGGGTGTATTCTTCGTTCATTTAGTCCCAAGGGAAACAAACCAAAGAAAAAGAAGGAGAGAATAGAAGAAGAAGAAGAAACGAAGAATAAAGACAGAAAAAATTGACAAGAAAAATTCACTAACGAACGATCTTCCATCAACAAAGAACATAAAAGCAGTTTTTGAAAATAGCTTAACGTCGTAGCACCCAGTACCAGAATAGCACACAAAGTAGCACACAGAACGAAGATTCTTCAATCTTTAGTGATCCATGCCCCCCTCCTCTTCCTCCATGTGCCTCCCACATTCATACACATAGTTGTATATGTAATTTTAATAAGTAATGTATAATATCAAGAACAAAATAAATTGATTGATATAACGCATATATGTTGTGCCGGTCTCGTCAGCCGCTTAGCCAATTATATGAACGAAGGAAAACTAGTCGACATTCGCCGAAAAAGAAAATTGACGACTGACTTAGAGATAAATAGACAAGTTAACACTATATACCTTATCTTTCCATTTTAACCTTCACAAGATGCTGCTGCAGCTTGTGAGGCTGGTGTCTTAGGCAGAAAATCGAATAAATATTTCTTGAGCCCAAGCTGACTTTGAAACATATATTCAAATAATGTATACAACGGATACGTCAGCTACGATGCCTCATCAGCGATATTTTGGCCCTTCTCGACAAGGGTCCTCGTCAGGCTGTCAATCTTCAGGGTCAAAGTTGTGGAAGGTAACAAACCTGTAATAAATAACTGAAGATTCTATCGATTACTGTCGGTACTGACCGACTAGTCGGTAGAAGCTTCAGTTATTGTGTTGCGAGAGCAACACTTTGGTTTTGTCCTAGTTTTTTTTTTTTTCCTATGCCGCCGATTTCATTTTATTCCTGGTAATTGGTTCGGGTCTAACCTGTGCAGTTTTTACGGAAAGTGTGAACCTTAGGCCGGATTGATGAATATGACATTACATTTTGGAAAACTCCGTAGAACTCTTGCCTGGGGCCAAAAAGGATGGTTTTTGCTTGTCCTTGAGCCAGAGCCTACGGTGTGCGAAGTGAAGTGGAGTTATATAGCTAATGTCAGAGAGGACTATCTGAAGTTGTGCAGCCAACCTTTCGTTTCATCAACCATGTTTCTGCTTTCGAGTGGAAAGCTCCGTTCTAGCACACAAGCAGGCAGGCACCAGTTTCAAATTGAAGATGGACTAAAATCTATAAGTATTAAATATATGCGGCAGTTACCCGGCCCCCCAGCCAACATTATTGTCTTCCTTGAGTGATAAATAGCAAAATCAACAGAAACAAAAAAGTGGCTTTTTCCCACCGGTCCGAATGTGCTGCCATCTATTGTTTCTATCCATTTCTGTTTGCGATTTCAGCTGAGTTTGTCATTCGTTTTTTTGCACTTGGGTTTGCGGTAGAGAAATGGTATCAGATGTACCTCTTAAACTTTAAAAGTCCTCTCATTGCTAAAGAAACTAGAGCTTATCCTGTGATCCTTTCTAAGTGGTGACGTTAGAAAGTTGGCCTACGGCAAAAAAATCAACTTTTGAACTAAGACAGGTAGAATTTTTTTTTCGATGGCAGTCAATAGCCGTTGATGAGCTGATCAAAGCATGTGTCATCCGTTTTTTGGTAAAAAAATTCCGTCATGAGATACACCAGTTTGAAAGTTTCAAGGGGTTGACAACTTTAGTAGTAAGGTACACACTGAAACCAAAAATAGGCGATACCAGTTGTGAGACTGCAGTGTATAATCATATGTATAATAATGTCAAAACAGTAAAATTAATTACTTTCTGAAGCAATAAAACTCAGCATCCTTTTTGCACAGAATGGTAATGACGAAAGCCTTAAGGCTTGCATCAGTAATTTCAGATCATCGAAAATAGAAATAAAATTCAGATACAATCTTAACAAATATACCTTAAGTTAAGGTATACTTGTTAAGATTATACGGAGTTAATTTCTATTTTCGATCCTAAAATAGTTAAAACGGCGTTTCCGAGAGTTTCAACTTGTGGCTCGACTGTGTGACATATAACCCCGCATTTGGCATATGGTGTCCAAAAATTAGGGTTTGTGGCTGACGGTCTGGTCCTGGGTTGTCGTACTTTTGATGCACAGGAGGGGTACCTAACCTACTTTTAACACTACCTCGGTTTTTGCCGCAAAAGTGTTAAAATTAAACGTATTTGCTGTCCTGACAGTCAAGAGGCAAAATACGACCTTTTAAACTGTTATGTGTATTCAAATTCTGTTCCTCTTTTTGGGATCCCACAACGTAAGTGGAGGGATACCTATGACATCGCAAAAGTTGTCCGTCTGTCCGTCCGTCCGTCCGTCCGTCCGTCCGTCTGTCCGTCCGTCTGTAAGCACGATAACTCTCGACGGGAATGAGATATTTTGATGAAACTTGGTGTGAGGGTTCGTTGGGTCGTCGGACCAGTCAAGTTCGTAGATGGGCTTTGTAGCTCTACATTTAGGGGTGGGGGAGGGGATTCAAATTAAGGGACAAACAAAATATTTTGAAACAGCTAATGTGATAGTCGATTATGGGGTAAGTAGACATGCTGAACACGATGGTGAAAACCATTTTGTCATCGGACAAGTATTTCGCCCGGAATCCGGCCAAAACCGGAAAGTTTGTTGAAAGTAAAAGTTTTATTTGAAGTTGATTAGATGTTCGATTTAGGGGTAGGAAGACATGCTGAAGACGATGGTGAAAATTATTTTCTCGAAGGACAAGTATTTCGCCCGGAATCCGGCCCAAACCAGAAAGTTTGTTGAAAGTAAAAGTTTTATTTGAAATTGATACATGCTGAAGACGATGGTGAAAACTATTTTCTCGATGGACAAGTATTTCGCCCGGAATCCGGTCCGAACCGGAAAGTTAGTTGAAAGTAAAAGTTTTATTTGAAGTTGATTAGATGTTCGATTTAGGGGTAGGAAGACATGCTGAAGACGATGGTGAAAATTATTTTCTCGAAGGACAAGTATTTCGCCCGGAATCCGGCCCAAACCAGAAAGTTTGTTGAAAGTAAAAGTTTTATTTGAAATTGATACATGCTGAAGACGATGGTGAAAACTATTTTCTCGATGGACAAGTATTTCGCCCGGAATCCGGTCCGAACCGGAAAGTTAGTTGAAAGTAAAAGTTTTATTTGAAGTTGATTAGATGTTCGATTTAGGGGTAGGAAGACATGCTGAAGACGATGGTGAAAATTATTTTCTCGAAGGACAAGTATTTCGCCCGGAATCCGGCCCAAACCGGAAAGTTTGTTGAAAGTAAAAGTTTTATTTGAAATTGATACATGCTGAAGACGATGGTGAAAACTATTGGTGAATCCGGCCCAAACCGGAAAGTTTGTCAAATTAAAAGTTTTATTTGGAGTTGATTAGATGTTCGATTTAGGGCAAGAAGACATGCTGAATACTTATGTGAAAACAAGTTTCTACCCGGACATGTAGTTCGTCCGGAATCCGGCCAAAACCGGAAAACTGTTGGAAGTCAAAGTTTTATTTCTAGTTGATTAGATAAGCGATTTAGGGGTAAGAAGAGATGCTGAGTCCCTGTGTGACAATCGTATTTTACCAGGACATATAGTTCGACCGGAATCCGGCAGGAATCGGAAAATTTGTTATAAGCTAAATTTCTATTTGAAGTTGATTAGATGTTCATTACTGGGGAAAGAAGATACCCTGATTTCGTCTTTGAGCTTTCCTTTTTCGCCGGACAAGTAGTTCTGGAGTTCGGCCGGAACCGGGAAATTGGCAGAAGTGGCAGGAAGTTTTCGTCAAAACATATATGACTTATAGGGGTAAACACACATGCTGAATCCAAATCTGAACTTGGTTTTCTGAGGTGATTAGCTATTTGGCCTTAATCTGTTTCTGAATTTTAATTGTAAAAATGTTCAAGGAGTCTGGCAAAGACTGGATCTGGCTAAGACAAGACCCAGTTGTCTGGATCAGATATTGAATTTTTGGGATCCCATCGAAACCTTTGGTCTTGTTTGTTTTGAAGCTGCTTTGAAAAGGGATTTTCTGGCTACGGACTTTGATAACTCTACCCTTTTCATCACTTTGTCAGCCCTTCTACTTATTATGGCAGTAGAATACTTATTTTTGGCCTTTTCTACTTACCAAATTTTGGAGCTACTTACTTTCCAGTCTCCTACTTATTGTCTCATCATTTAATTTGTAACAATCCCTGCATTTTAGCAAAAAAGTTTGCTTTTACTTGTACGCGACAGTCAACTGTTAGCTCATAATCATCTTCGGCAATGAGGGGTTTGCAGCTTTTGCTAGTTGGTGTACCGGTCATTTGTTTTAGGTGTATTCGTTGGTAAGAGCAATTTGGTTCCCAATTGTAAGACATGCAAGGGACTTGTAAGTAATAATCGGCTGTTATCCTACACAAATCTTTAGCGATTTGGGGTTTGCAACTTTTTCTAGTTGGTGTACCCATTATTTCTATCCCGTGAACTTGATGTCTATCACGGGAGAGGGACTTTACGCAAGGGAGTTTACGCAACGGGTACAAACGATAATGTAAAACAATGAGGTAGTTTCGTAATAATTAATAGTGTCATCTATGGTATTTTAATCCTGAAAAGTTACGAATAGCTTTATAATAAAAACTGGATTATATAAGATATTGTTCCAAGTATTCATCCGTCACGATGTCTAGATTGGAAAGGATAAAGTTCACCTGACTGCAAAGTCAATTTAGTCCCTTTTCCCGATATTCTTTTGCTGTTGTTAGGGCAATCCATAGCCCTTGATGAGCTGATCAAAGTATATGTCCTCCATGTTTTTGAAAAAAAATCCTTCATGGGATAAACTAGTTTGAAAGTTTCAAGGGGTTGACAACTTCAGGAGTAAGGTACACACTGAAACCAAAAATAGGCGATACCAGTTGTGAGACATGTAGGGGACTTGTACGCGACAGTCGACTGTTAGCTCATAATCATCTTCGGCAATGAGGGGTTTGCAGCTTTTGCTAGTTGGTGTACCTGTTATTTGTTTCCGGTGTATTCGATGGTAAGAATAATTTTGCTCCCAATTGTAAGACATGCATGGGACTTGTAAGTAACGGCTGTTACGCTACAATCATCTTCAGCGATGAGGGGTTTGCAACTTTTGCTAGCTGATGTACCCATTATTTGTTTCCGGTGAAGTTGATGTCTGTCACGGGAGAGGGACTTGTAAGTAGGAATCGGTTCACGAGGGGCTAGAAGGTTTTGCAAATTGGTGCACATTGTATTCGATTTCTATAAATATGACGGTAAGAAAGTTTGTATCGACGGTCTATCACTATAACCTAGAATTAACTTTTTACGCAACGGGTACACACGATAATGTAAAACAATGAGGTAGTTTCGTAATAATTAATAGTGTCATCTATGATATTTTAATCCTGAAAAGCCACGGATAGCCTTGTAATACCAACTAGATTATATAAGATCTTGTTCCAAGTTTTCATCCGTCACGATGTCTACGATTGAAAAGGATAAAGTTCAACTGACCGCAAAGTCAATTTAGTCCCTTCTTCCGATACTGTTTTGTTGTTGTTTTTAAAACGCTAAAGAATAGCTTTTGATCATGTGATTATTCTTTTTAGAACATACCGTTTTAAAAGCTTCGATAAGTTGACAACTTCACCGTTTAACCGACAGTGAAAAAACAAAACCAAAGTGTTGCTCTCGCACCACTTTAGTCGGCGAAGCCGGACAAAGGTTGCCGCAACACTTCACGTTGCCCAGGCAACATAGGTCTAGTTTATTTTAGGTTTACAGGTTTGTTTCCTTCCCCGACATTGACCCTGAAGATTGACAGCCTGACGAGGACCCTTGCCAAGAAGGGCCGAAATATCGCTGAGGAAGCATCGTAGGGGACGTATCCGTTGTATACATTATTTGAATATATGTTAAAAAGGCAGCTTGGTCAGCCTTTTCTCTTGCTTTGTCTTAGACATTATTTGAACATAGAAAATCGAAATTGTCCCTCCTAGTCGACGAATTAAGACTTCTCGGATAATAATACCACCAACTTTTTAACGAGATTGAGTTACAGAAGAATATGAAGTTTAGACACTCCGAAAATCGCTGCCAGGTACCCCCCCCCTCCCCTTTACCCCAATCCCAATCGTTATCTTCGTTTATTCGGCTGTGAATTTTGGTAAAATAAATACGTCTGGTTTTACCACCTGCTATTCGGCTAGACCGTAATCGATGTTGCAACAAAATTGAACTGAATTGAACTTACACGTAGATGAAACCAAGCTAGATACAACGGTGAAAGAAACGCCGGGGATAGTCACTTCGTTTGCTCCGTTGAAAGCTTCAACCAGTCTTTGTTTAATCCCTTCCGTCGTAAGCGGTGTGGTAATACTCGAAAGCGTCGAAATCACGGAAACTTCGGAGTTGGAATTTTGTCGGCTTTGTCTTGGGTCATCGCTTGATATGTTGAAAATAGAATTCTTGAAGCCAGTAACGACAGGATGCGAACCTTTGAATACAACGCGAAGCTGAAAAACAGTGAGGATTAAAGGAGAACTGAGACCTGATATTATTCCATTATTTTCTTTCTCAATAGCAAGGTTCAAGGTTCAAGGTTCAAGGTTTAATTTACACTTCTATAAAAAATCAGAATAAATAGGGTCAAGCCGGGGACACAAGGTCGATTGACAAAAATTCTCAATAGCAAATGCCGTCTGGTGTCCACCTCTTTTTGATTTTTCTTTCACAAATGTTTTCTTGCTTTGCTATCTAGAGTTCTAGACAAACCTTATCTTCCCATGGAAATAATTTCTAAGACTACCTGGCGTCTCCTGCGTCGTTTTTGCTTGGTTCACTCGGAGTTACGGCCAATCAGACTCAAGTTCTATTGGCAATGATACTCAAGATTGTCGTAATAGGTGGTGTATGTCTACTGCCACCAGAGTTAAATAACACTAAGGAGTAGCGCCAAGACTTAAAAGTGACACACACTCAAATAGTAACAACACTAGCACCACTAGCGATTGACAACATCCTGCTGAAACTCAACTGGTCTTGCACCAGCGCTGGCTCAGTAGCTCCATATCCTGAATACAGTGAAAGAAAGACACAACTTCCCCTGTTTTTTTAATGTTTCCAGACCGCATCCAGACTAAAATAACTCTAGAGAGTAATGCGAAGACCTATCCTTCCCTGTTCTCATGCATCAAAAATGGGCCCCCGTCGCAGCGCCACCCAGCTCGCTTCGCGTGAGAAGCTTCAGCGAACTGTCCGTATTTTGCTCTGGATCAGAACCACGCTCATTGACGATTGGTCGAATTTCAGTAGGGATGTTCGAGTCCGTTAGCGGAGCTAGTGTCGCTGCGACTTGACTGTGTGTTGTTTTGCTCTGACCGCATCTTATGTAACGTTTACACGGACAAGAAATCCCGTCGAGTAGAAAGGAATTCTGGTCGACTCGAAAGGATTCCGTTCGTGAAGACGAGTAGAAAAAAAGTCTAGCGGGACGGGAATCCTTTCATGATGAAACGAATTCCGGCCCACTTGAAAGGAATCTTCACGGCGGCGCTGGTAAAAAGTAAAAAAAAAACGCTAGCTAGCTTTTGAGAGCAGCAATCATCAGTACTGATGTCATAAATGCTCTAAAAATATTTTTTAATGGATAGTGATATTATATATCTCAGATTTTCTGGTTTGAAGAATTAATTTTTTTCCCTCTGCGTGTAAACATAATCTTGTCACCAAGACCGGATTCTGTTGAAGTTTTCCTGTACTTGTAAACGCTACATTAGCTGAACTAGACATTTTGGAAACCCGCACGTTTGTCTCACTTCTTGTGTCCCGAGAGGAGTGGGCGGCGCTACGAGTAAGGCTCATTTCCTCTGCATCGAATGGATAAGTCTTGGCGCCAATTCCTAGTGTTCTTCTGACTGCCAAGTGGAGAGGCCCTGGTAGAGTTAAGGCATGGAAGCATGGGAAATTATGACCATCAGCTTTCTAAAATCTGATCCTGAGTTCTCCCTACCCATTTCCCCAGAAGTAGCTCTTTCGGTGGTAAATCTGTTGGGTGTTACCCTCTCTAACGACCTTAAATGGGACTCCCATGTCGAAACTATGACTAAACAATCTTTCCCCTCGCTATCCCTCCTAAAACACATGGTTAAATTTTCATCCCCCACTTCAGATTTGCTCCACTTTTATACTTCTTTTATACGCCCAGTTCTTGAGTACGCTTGTCCGGTATGGCATTTTGGCCTTACAAAAGATCTTTCAGACCGGATTGAATGTATCCAAAAAAGGGTTTTGCGCATTATTGGGCTGGAAGGAAAGCACCCCTATTTGTATCTTCTCAAAAAGTTCGGGCTCACCACGCTTGAGGAAAGGAGACAAACACTGTGCTATGGTTACGGAACACGAGCGTTTTCTGACACAAGGTTCCGTGATCTCTTCCTACCCATTCACGACCCTCCCAGAAGTAGACCCCCCCGCGAAAAATCCCAGAAAGTTCCCAAATTAACACCAGTAATTTGCACTCACGAAAGATACAGGAAAAGCTTCGTTCCATCTTTCGTGACACTTTTTAATTCTCACGACTAAAAATGAATTTGTTTTGTTCCATTTGCATTTATATGATTTGGTTGTGCCTAAATTGTATATATATATATATTGACATCTGCAAATCTGCTGTAAATGTCCATTGACAACATTTTCATGTATTATATGTTGACGAGAAATGCAAATTCGGCATGATTGCTGTGAAAGTCATTTTTAAATTAAGTTCTACTCTACTCTACTCTAAAAACGAGTTCATCTCAGTGGTCGATGCTTTTTTTGCAAGATTGAAATCTTCCTGGCAACTCCGACCTGAATGTAGGAACTGTAGGTTATGGACCGATGGGCCCTTCACTGAACCTTTAAGGGATGGTGTGGCTAAAATTTTTATTTTGGGTACCAGGGTAGAAGAACCATCACAGTTGTAGATTAAAATATAGTTTTAAATTTCGACGATTCACACTTGTTTGTTCTTGTTTTGCCAAGCTAGGCTCTACCAACGATCCCTGAAAAAAAGACCCCCCCCCCACCTCCTCCCCACTAGAAATCAGGAAGCAAAAGTATACAGATCACAGTAGCAGGTACTTTAATTACGATTCTGTGCTGTGGCAGTCTTGCAGTCGGTTTCCAAACAGTGGCGACCTCTAGCAGCACTGACTGAGTGGCTCCTTCCCAAAGGTGGGGCTAATTGTCACTTGTCATCACTTGAGTATACCGACATTATTGATCGCCACATTATTGTACACAAAATAAGCGCCAATCCAGCCAATTGGAATACTTCTGAAGTAATCCGCCGGCACAATGTGAAAGGCATGTGCCGATAATTCTTAAAGGACATCTCGCACTGCACAGTGTTTCTGCTCAGATTGTTGGCCACTTTACAACAAAGCTATGGTTACAGAAAATTACACACGGCTTTGGCTGTTGATAGCCTCTTTCCATGTCCCTTGCCTGGGATGGTACTAATCTTGGCAAAATGTGCATAACCTGTCTTCTGAGGAAAACAACTACGTGGGAACAATGATGCGGCGTCTGATACGTCACTTGACGAGAAGACATGTGTGATAATCAGTCTATTGATTATATGGATAGGAAACACTTATTTGTGAAGATTCTGGAGAACGAGATTGGATAGAAATGTTACTGAGACAGAACGAATTACTATCATAAGTACAACTCTTTAAAGAATTCAAGAAAAATAGTAAAAACAAATTTAGGAAAAAACTCACAAACTTTTCAGTCTCGGCCTTCAGCTGCATATATTCAACCGACTTTGGATTGTCAAGGGCGTCGGACCATTTCCGTTTTTGTCCAAGAGGTAATTTGGCTTCGTAGTACTTAGGAACAATCTGCTCAATGGGTTCAAACGTTATCTTCTGAAACGCTTCGAAAAGCAACTCATTGATGTATTTGGTAAGATTCGGACTGGGCGGATTTATGAGACTTGTCTTGACTGCTGCTTGTGGACTGCGTTTTCGTCGTGAAAGAAGAGTGGATGCCCCAGTTTTCTTAAATCCGTTGACTACAGCAGTAACATCTTTGAAGACAGCTTTCAACTGCAAAAATAAAATTAGGTACAACCGTTTATAAATAAAATTGTAATAGCATGGATGATTTTAAGGAGTTATGTCTCTCATCACTCTGGTAAGCAGCAAGAGCTGTAAGCTCAAACGGCACTTGCAAGCATACGCAGTAGGTGATAATCAATCAATCAATCAATCTGTTTATTACCCGTCAAAAACAATGGAGGGTTTGTGGCCCTAGTGACGGAGTACAAAAAAAAAAAAAAAAAAAAAAAAAGGAGAAGAAAAAAAACAACAACAGACAATGCACATAGGAAAACTTTACACTAAACACAGCACAAACATAACTACAGATTACACGAAAATCGAAGACCACTGGTGGTTCAGTTTACTAGCGGAAGATTTGAAATCTTCCACTCTCTTATCAATAATTTTAGCAGGCAGAACCAGATGGAATTTCTGCGCCAAAAAAGAATTGCTGGTCCAAGGGGGCAAATGCAGCAGAAACTTGGCAAACTTAAAATACATCCGGTGAACATTTTTCTTATTAGAAGCAGACAAAAATTGCCAAATGGGGGACATAGCAAGAAGATGGGGCACAGTTAGACTGTTGTAAAGTTTAGAAAGATGAAACCGACTAAGACGTTTGGTATTAGAAGCAAGTGAAGCGTAAGCGATCCGTATCTTTTTAGCGAGGTTTTGAATAGCAAGCTTGATTGTTTCTTTAATGGTTTTTCCGATGGGCATACCAAGGTAAACAAGACTTTCAGAAAGCGGAATAGATGTTTCACCAAGTTCAAGTCGCTTGTTTGGATTACCCTTAAGATTGAAAGCAATTGCTACGGTTTTGTCAACATTAAAACTCAGACCGATCTGCTGATATTCATGTTTTAGTTTCGCAAACGTACTCTCACTTCCCAAAAAAGTGCGACTTAGATTCAAAATATCATCGGCGTAAGTAAATAGGGACACATCAATACCGCCATAAATACACGTGCACTCGACAGAATTTTGAGCAGGAAGAACCGAGTTGTTGAAAAGAGCAGGGGAAGTTAAACCTCCCTGTCTTACACCTTTTAATACATTGAAGAGGTCCGACCCCCCTTTCATTTTAGCTCTGAGATGACTGTACATATAACGAAGACATTTAATAACGGAGGGATCAACCCCTCTTTTTACAGCTTCTGCCAAAATTTGGGCAAAAATACAGGAATCGAAAGCTCTGGCTATGTCCAGTGCACAAAGTACAAGGAAATCTTAGTAACAGCTAAGATTCTTGCTGTGTTGAGGAACAGACGATTATGGACCTTTCGGGTTCATGAAAAAGTATGGTTTAATAAAAAATATGCCATGCAGTTGTGGTTACAATTCGTAAGTTAAGAGGGCTAGGAATCCGTTTTGTAAGCAAATGCACTGGTTCACAAATGATCATGGGCCCTAGGCTCACAAAAGTATATCACCCACTCGAAAGTATTACTTTTTGTTTGCATATTGCGACTAAGACGCGCGCTATAAGGGGTTCGAACTGAATCTGGAAGCAAAATATTCGGGGCACAGATGATCATGGGCCCTTGGGATCCTAAAAATGTTGAGTTTCTTAAGAGTATTTTTTCGAATTTGTGGTAACGTTGGTGCTTTAAATTTGTTGGAAAATCATTTGTAAGCAAAAGCCACGAGGCAAAAATTATCACAGGCCCCTGGGAACCAGGAAGTATTTTTAAGTATTTTTTCACTTTGCAGTTAAGATACGCACTTTAAGGGGGCTAAAATTCATATACTTGAGGTACAAATGAGCATAGGGGGCTATCGAGTATTTATGAGATCAGAAACACGTCCTTTCGTCAACTGTCAAGTTTCCTCCGGATCCGACCAATCGTTGAAAAGTTATGCATGAAATTTTGATAGTCGGATTCCAATTCCCACCACTTCCCCGAAGACAGTCGGATCAGCAAATTGACTGCTTCCAAGTCAATTTGATGGGGTCTCCAATAAACCTGCCGAGTTTCATCTTCCAAGTGCGTCTGTAAGTACCTTAACTCGCGATCACTGGATTTTCGGAAAACTCCTACCAAGACCCCTACAGTGCACCGATCCGGTCAATTTCTTTCGGAAATGTATTTAAAACTTGTCCTTGTTCCTCTCACCAAGCTTCACCCCCGTCCTTCAACTCTAAGCGTGTTCTGAGATTTCTGATCCCCCTCCAATCCTCCCCCCCCCCCAGAGATATCGGATCCGACCCTTTGACAACCGGAATTCTGGGATCCAGCCTCACCCGCCCCCCCCCCCCCCCCTCCAATACAGTACCCGATCCAATCCGTTTATGTCAACGATGTATCAAGGATATGTACTTGTTCTTCCGAACAAGTTTCATGCCAATCCCTCGACTCTAAGCGTGTCACGATATTTTCGGTACCCCCCCCCCCCCCCCACCCTCCAACTCTCCCCACAGTTGTCAATCCGGTTCAGACGTAAATGAGAAATGTGAGGCATGAGTGCTTTCCACACATCAAGTTTCATTTAGATCCGATCACTCGTTCGAAAGTTAAGCACGCCTCAATTTTCCGGATTCCCCCTCACTCCACTCCCCCCACGATGTTCGAATCAAGGAAGTGACTATTTCCAAGTCAGTTTGGTCGGATCCGTGCTATGCGTACCAAGTTTCATCCTCCTAGCAGATCTGGAAGTACCCTAACTCGCGATCACCAGACCGACCGACGGAAAAGTGATCGGTATACGGCACTTGGCCGGAAGGCAAGTGCCATAAAAATCCTGATAATAGTCCGTAAATATTGAGTTGGCGATGATTTTGGGGGGTTTTGTTGATAAGAAAATTAAGCCTTTAAGATAATATGCAAGGGATAAAAACAAGTTCGAATATTTCAGTTGCTCCTCGAAAATTTCGTTTTTGTTCTTGTATGAATGATTAGCTTGGCTTTGCAACTTATTTTGGCGAGTGTTATACCGGATAGCTTCTGGATCCTTTTTTCCAAAGTTCTATTTAGCAAGATAGCTGTAAAATCCCAGCTCTTAGTTGGAGCGTGTTCCACCCTTTTAGCAATAGTAACTATTAGTTACTATTTTCGTTCCAACCTCGTATTAAGCTACTACGCTGACCGTTCCAAGCTTTTCGATATAGTAACTATTTGCTTACCATGCTCGGGAGCGTAGTAAGCGTGCAACTATGTGTGCATCTCTGTAACGTGATTGGTAGGATTCACCCGTGGCATGATATTCTGCTGGAAGATAGAACAACGTTCCAGCGTTGATGGCAAAAAGCTAGGATTTGTTACGTCATGCGTAGTTACTATGGTAAGTAGGGTGGAACATGCTCTTGATAAGGAGATGATCCAGCAGAGGCTTTCCACGCTAAAATGTCTTGGGAGATTTGGCAAAGTATTTACCGACTAGTTGGTCATTTTACCGACTTGATTATCTGACTGATTTAATGAAAAAATCTACTATTTTTTAGAAAACTATAGACCATTTTTCAGGAAAACTGACGGTTTCTGAGAAAAATTCTACTGTTTCGTTTTTTCGCGTCAACTAATTTTGTTTTACCGTATGGCCGACAGAGGGGGCATCCCCTCCCACCCATACGTGACACCTCTTGGAGCAAGAAGGAATGGAGGAAGGAATCGGACGCCTTGGAGTCCAAGACCAGAGTGTAAAGTCGAGTCAAACACACCAACCCGACGCCCCAGTTCTTTCCGAACTGATGCATTATAAGAAATCCTTCCATGTCAAGCTGCTATTAAACGTATTCTTATCCCATTGCGTACAATAATAATGACGGACTGCGTGTTTCATCCTCCTTACAATAGTAAATATTAGTTACTACTTTCGTTCCATCCTGAAGAAGAGCTAGAAGCTCATCTGACACTTGCAAGGCTGGTTCAGAGGAAGAAATATAGAATCTACCTTTTTGTGGGTTCGTTCTTATCGTTTGTAAGCAAAACCTATATGATATATGATCATGGACCCTTGGATCATCATGGAAATCCCGAGAATTTTTTTTAACTTGGCTGCAATGATGGGCGCTTTAAAGGCGCTAGAATTTCATCCGGAAACAAAACCCTTAAGACAAAAACGTAATAATTCCTTGAGGATCATTAAGATATCGTTTGATCAAAAGTATTTTTTTTCACTTTTCGGTAAGATGCGTACTTTAAGGGTGCGATGATTTTTTTTAAGCAAAGCACTTGTGGCACAAATGATCGTGGGCCAAATGCATTATTTGATATAAAGTACTTCTGAGATCCCAAAACGTTAATGGAATGATACCTATGACTTCGCAAAAGTTGTCCGTCTGTCAGCACGATAACTATCGAAGGGAAAGAGATATTCTGATGAAACTTTGCGTAAGGATTCTTTTTGGGTCAAAGGAAAGGTCAAGTTCGTAGATGGGCCCTACAGCTGCATATTTAGGGGAGGAGGAGAGGTTTCAAATTAATGGGCGAAACAAATATTTAAAAGCTAATGAGATAGTCGATTAAGGGGTAAGAAGAAATGTTGAACACGACCAGGAAAGCCATTTTCTCGCCCGACAAGTCGTTCGCCCGGAATTCGGACAAAACCGGGAAATTAAAAATGTAGAAGTTTTATCTGAAGTTGATTAAATATCCGATTTAAAAGTAAGGAGACATGCTTAATCCGAATATGAAACTTATTTTCTCACTAGACAGGTAGTTCACCCGGAATCCGGCAAAAAACGGAAAGTTTATCAAAAACAAACTTTTAATCTGGAGTTGATTAGCTGTCCGGTTTAGGGGTAAGGAGACGTGTGAATCCAAATATGAAAATTGGTTTCTCGCCAGACAAGTAGATCGCCAGTAGAATTTCTTTTTTAAATACTAGAATAGTAGTGACACCTATGACGAATTATTTGTGTACTTGTCATTTTAATTCGCGTTCGTAATTTTATTAATTGTATTTTAAACCGTGAATTGTATAACAATAGTGACACTTGCGACGAATTATTTTGTGCTTGTCATTTTAATTCGCGTTCGTATTTTAATGAATTGTATTTTAAACCGTGAATTGTATATATAAATCATAGGTTACCATTGTGAATATATCCCTTGGTTGATCTTTTTATTTGTAATGACATGTCCAGCACTATTTTTTGTTTGTAAAAGATATTTATTGATAAATAAACCGAATTGTAATTGTAATTGTAATTGAATCCGGCCAGAACCGGAAAATTTGTTAAAAGTAAAAGTTTTATATGAATTACAGTAGGTTTTGGATTTACTGGTAAAAAGACATGCTGAATACATGTATGGCAATCATTTCCTACCTCGACACATAGTTCGTCTCGAAGCCGGCTGAAATCGGAAAATTTGTTAAAACTTGAAGTTTTATCTGAAGTTGATCAGAGGTTCGACAGAGGGGTTAGGAGATACGATGAATCCATTTTTGAACTTAAATGTTTTGCAAGACAAGTAGTTCGCCCGGAAACCGGCCGAAGCCGGAAATTTTACAGAAGTAAGGCAGGAACTTTCGTCCTAGCAGATAAAAGAGTTTAAGAAAACTAGGTGAAAATTTAGATCAGTGAGATTTTTCGGAAGTTTTTAAAAGTAAGTGCGCAAATGAGGCTTATAATTTATTTGTGTACTCATTTCTGAAGGAGTTTGATAAGTGTTGCCCATTTAAACAGGTAAGAAAGAACAAAAAATATTCTAAGGAAGGAATGGGTGACGACTGCAGGGATCCTTGCATCTTTAAAAATGAAGATTAAGAAGTATAAGGATTATCTGAAAGACCCAACTGATTAGAAACTCCAGTTTTTCAAAGAATACCAGAATCAGTTAAATAAAATTAAAAGGCATGCTGAAAAAATTTATTATGGAAGGGAATTCGAAAAAATCAAAGGAAATATGAAGAAAACATGGACAAAATTAATGAGGTAACGTGCCATAATAAAGGAAAAGAGCAAATCAAAAAGAAGAAATTCGAAGATAATATTGTTAATGATCCAAAAGAAATTGCGGAAAATCTGTGTAAATATTTTTCTGAGGAAGGTTCAAAACTGTGTCACGAGGCCGCTAAAAGATCAACAAGGCCCTGCACGCCCAACTCGACGTGTAACCTCTGAATTCCTCTTTGCGAAATGCGATGAAAAAGAAATAGATGAAATAATCATGAAATTGAAATCACAATCTTTGTGGTCACAATCACAACCAAACAAATTGTCATCCCTATTTTAGGATATTTAATAAACTTGTCACTTGAAGCGGAGACTTTGCCAGAAAGACTAAAAGAAGCACGTGTACTACTCCTTCATAAAGGAAAGTCTAAAATTGACCCAAACAATTTCCGGCCCATATCCATTCTTCCTTTTTTTTCAAAAATTTATGAGAAAGTAGTTCATAAACGAATGTATAGTTATCTTCTAGAGCATGACTTACTTTGCAAAACGCAGTTTGGTTTTCGGAAAGGACTTTCAACGGATCTTGCCATTTTAAAACTGGTTGATTGGCTCAACGACGCATTTGATAAAGGCCTAGTTCCCGGAGCGTTATTTTTAGATCTTAAAAAGACATTTGATACTATTGGTCATTATAAGTTGCTCCAGATTCTTAAATCAATAGGGGTAGATATCATAGCTTTAAAATGATTTGGTTCGTATAATTCCAACGTAACATCTGAGAGCCATTTTATATAAGTTGCTCCAGATTCTTAAATCAATAGGGGTAGATATCATAGCTTTAAAATGATTTGGTTCGCATAATTCCAACTTAACATCTGAGAGCCATTTTTATAACGTGGGGAGTCCCGCAAGGGTCAATATTGGGACCCCTACTGTTTCTTATTTATGTTAACCAAATACAATATTATTTAACTGAAGCTAATATAATACTATTTGCAGATGATACACTTCTTTTTGTTGCATGTGAAAGTCTACCTTCTTTGTTAAAAAAAAATGGAAACAGTTCTTACCGGATTTGCATCAAGGGCCGATTCGAATTATTTAACACTAAATTACAGTCAGACAAATTATATTTTATTTTCTAGAATAGCATCAATTGTAACAGATGTGAAATTAAGAGTAGTTAATAATACCATAGATAGGGTAAAACCCAGCAGATATCTTGGATTCACAGTTGATTAGAATGTTTCGTGAAAAGAACATGAGAAATTAGTTGGTAATAAGCTTTCAAGGTCCCTTGGAGTCATCCGCCGCCTTAAATTCCGTTTTCCTAAAAAAAATACTAAAGATGATTTATCATTATATTTTCCGTCCTCATCTGTCTTATTGGTGCTCCGTATGGGCTAGTAACTTCATTTCTTGCTATAAAAGAGTTCAAATCATCCAAAATAAGGCAGTTCAAATCATATCACCGGTTCAGCACACTGATAACATAACATTAATCTTCATTGCAAATGTGCCAAGATATTTGACGTATCGAAGACTCGAGATTTCCAGATCGCAACATTTTGCTTCAAGTATTTCAATAACCTCATTCCATCTTCATTCCAAAATATGTTCTCACTAAATCAATACCTGCATTCTTATGACACCCGATACTCTTGTGACATCGTCCAAGAAGCGCCCTCAACAAAAATGTCTTCTTTTTTAATTCGATTTTTTTTCGCCGACAATTTTGAATCTACTACCGTTAGTTATCGGGAATGCGAATAACCTCATTTCCTTCAAGTGAGCAGTGAAAGGTCATTACAGGAAAGTTGTTAGTGTTATCCTCTTTAGACCCCCCCCCCCCCTGTTTTTCTTTTCTTTTCTTTTGTTTCTTTCTCGTTCCTTCTTTCCTTTATTTTTTCTCTCCTTTTATTTAAAGTTGAAACCATAGGTTATTTTTTTCCTCTCCTCCGCTTTTCTTTAAATAGAATATTCAGTTAGTTGATTCTGTTTGGTGTTTAAATTAATATCGATCATTTCCCTGCCCTAGACAAGCACTACATTTGTGCTTTCCTGGCAGGAATGTTAATTCTTCATTTTTTTGGTCTTTAAACATAGTCCAATGCAACTGAAACTGAAACTGAACTGAAACTGACGCAGGCTACAACGCTGGCAAACACACATGCTGAATCCATGTTTGAAATAGGTCTTCTCAGATGATTACCATTGTCTTAATCTGTTTCTAAATTTGATTAGTAAAGTGTTCAATAGGAGTCTGGCGGGATCTCTACAATTGACCCAATTGTCTGGATCAAAAATAAAATTTCTTCGATCCTATCGAAACGTTTGGTCTTGTTGACGTTGCAGTCAAGATGCGCCAATTAAAGGAGCTAGAAATTCAATATGTAAGCAAAACCCTTGAGGCAAAAATGACCATGGCCCCATGCGGATCTTGAAAATGTTTGCTTAGAAGTATTTTTTGGGATTCCAAAACGTAAGTGGTGGGATACCTATGACATCGCAAAAGTTGTCCGTCTGTCAGTCCGTCTGTCCGTCTGTCTGCATGATAACTGTTGAAATTTTATAAGAGTTCGATTTGCGGGTAAGAAGACAAGCTGAATTCGCATATGACAATCATTTTCTCACCGGATGTATAGATCGCTCGGAATCCGGCTGAAACCGGAAAATTTGTTAAAAGTAAAAGTTTAATCTGAAGTTTATTAGAGGTTGGATGTAGGGGTAAGGAGACATGCTGAATTCGTTTTTGAGCTTTAGTTTTGCCAGACAAGTAGTTTGTCCGGAATCCGGCCGAAACCTGAAGTTGGGCAGAAGTAAGGAAGGAAGGAGATACGACGTAGGCTATACGGTAAACCATATGCTGAATCCATGTTTGAATATTTGACAGCGCAAAACGGATATCTGAATATATCTGAACTTGTTGAAATTCAGCTGGCGTATCTGGTTTGCACTTTCAAATACGGACTTAAGTCCGTATTACCATTGGCCTTAACCTGTTTTTAAATATTAAAAGTAAAAATGCTTAAGAAGTCTGTTGAAGACCGAATATCTACAAGACCGAATTGTCGGGAGCAAATATTAAAATTTGTGGGATCCTATCGAAACCTTTGGTCTTGTTACCTTTGCGGTTAAGAGTTTAAGAAATGGTCTGATTTAGAAGTGACGACTTCTAAGCCAGTCTTGTCGAATCTCTAATTTTGCAGCCAAGTTTCATCGTCCTAGCACATCTGAAAGTACCGTAACTTGCGATCACCGGAATTCCGGACCCCCCCCCCCCTCTAGCTTACCGAAAGTGCCCGGATCCAATCTGTTAATGTAAACGATATATCTAGAGCATTTGTTCGTTATTTTATTCCTAACAAGTTCCATCCCTATCTGTCAAGTCTATGCGGGTCACGTATGCCCCCAACAGTTGTCGGGTCCGGTCCGGACATGAAAAGAATATCAGAGACACGTCTTCTGTTCAATTATTAAACCTCACTGGAGTCCTATCACCCGTTCCAAAGCTATGCATGTTGCCAGTTTCCGAGTTGCCGATGCCTCCACTCCCCCTACGGTGGCTGGATCGGGGAAGTAATTATTTATAAGCTAATATAGTAGGTTCCCTAATATGCCTGCCAAGTTTCATCGTCCTAGCTTATGTGGAAGTGCCCAAAATAGTAAAACCCGTACAGACCGACTGACATTACGATCGCTATATGGCACATGAGTATATGCTCAAGTGCCATAAAAATACGCCCATTATAACATTGGCCAGAGACGGGAGAAGAAAAGAAGTTGTGACGGGTGAAGAGATGCCGTCCGCAGTTGATGTATTATGTGGTGTACCCCAGGGAAGTTGACTGGGAGAAATTTTATTTTGTTTCTTTATAAATCATCTCCACTCGTCTATTAATCATTCCTCAGTTAAATCTCTACTTACGGCATAAAACTTTATTTGCCTACTGATACGCAACTTTTGAAAGAAGACCTCTTTAATCCAGTGGTGCAAATCTAACTGAAAATGTTCCTCGACCCATCGAAGTGGGTTTACGTAGTTAGCCCCAGTTTCTGGTGGTTCAAATCTAACTCTATGTTAATAAGCCCATCTAAGTGTGTCTTACTTCATTATGGTCGTAAAGTGTTCGGGCAAGTACTTCAAATTTGTACTGAAGTATTAAGTATCAAGTACTTCAGAACTTTGTACTTAAGTATCTAGTATTAAGTACCTATCAACAAATGTACTTACGTAGTAGTTTACTTAAGTTTTAAGTTCACGACTTGTCCTTAAGTATTACTGAATATACTAGAAAATGAA
Organism: Branchinecta lynchi; assembly: GCA_023053575.1. Lineage (NCBI taxonomy): Eukaryota > Metazoa > Arthropoda > Branchiopoda > Anostraca > Branchinectidae > Branchinecta > Branchinecta lynchi. Next base: position 13,958,096 of record JAKZAP010000015.1, read on the forward strand.
TAAAATGTTTTTTATGTCATTTAGCAGTTAGGCAGTTTGAATGAAGAATAAAACACTATGAACTCATCCTTTGCTCAGAAAGGAAATCAAAATGGCGGCAGTACTGACTCATCTCCGAGTCTCAGTGGTGGGTATTTGCTTAAAGCAATGCAGAATTTACTGTAAGCGCTGCATCCCGGGTATTTCTTACCCGGCCCAACTCCTCCCACAAGGACCAAGTATGATTCAGACTCATAAACGGGCTCCACTCGTCTGATCCTTAGGCATGCCACAACATTTCCAGGACCCCTCCTCCCCACTTCCAACCCGATTAAAAATTTGTCTTGAAATAGTACTATGAAGTAGTACGAAAAAGTAGCATGCAGTACTAACGATGCTACTAAATGCTTCTACTTCAAGGCTACCGTGTTACTGCATACTACTATATGCTTCTATTAGCAAGACTGGATGCTACTATGGCAAGAAAGGATGCTACTGGATGCTACTATGGCAAGAAAGGATGCTACTGGATACTAATACATAAGATTGGACCAGTCTGAGGCACATTAAATGATAGTATTCTTTGCTATTACATAGTATTACATGCAACGTTTTCGTACTATTACCATACTACTATGCAGGCTACAAGTTTTCATCGGGAACTCCCCAACCACGGCCCAATCCGGTTCTGACCAACTAGGGCATCTGCTTGTCTGTCAGTCATCAAGTATCGGGCCGGGACCTAAGAAAATACCGTCTGAGACATGCACAAGTTTCATCCGAATATATCCACTCGTTTGATCTTTAGTCATACCACACTGTTTCCGCGACCCCTTCCAACTCCTCTCACCGTGGCCGAATCTGGTTCGGACACATAAATTGATGATCTAGGGCATATTCTCTTACCAGGCATCACGTTTCACTCAGATCTGAGCGATTATTTGTGCACCTTCCAAGTTTCGCCTCAGTCGCAACGCTCATTTGATACAAAGGCGTGCCACACAGTTAACGGCACCAACTTCCACCACCCTCGCCAGGCTCAAATCCGATTCGGACACGTAGAGGGACCATCTAAGGCATGTGCTAGTACTACCAATCAAGTTTCACGCGAATCCTCCTCCCTCACCGATGGTCGGATCCGGGAAAAGACGGTTTTTTAGACCATTGTGTTGGGTCTTCTTTTTGTCAAGTTTCATCGTCCTAGTTTACCTGGAAGTCCAAAGCCCTAACTAGCAGAAGTCGCAATTGTAGCAAAGGACGAAAGACAGTGCGATCGCTAGATATTATGGCACAGGAGCCAAGGCTGAAAGTGCCATAAAACATTTCTTGTATTAAACAACAATCTGTCAGATTGAAATTGATTCAATTTGAACGTTTTGCCAACTGTTAAATTCCCGTTTTTGTAGAATAATTTTACTTTATTTAAAGAAATCGATGTTGTCTAAGCTAAATATACTTGAGACAGTATTTGAACATGTACTGGTACTTGAGGGCTTCAAGTACCTTGTTATTTTTACTTAAGTATCAAATATTAAGTAGGCTACTCCATAGAAGTTGTACTTAAGTAAAACCAAAGTACTTTGGTTTTGTACTTAAGTAGTACTTGAAGTACTTCCCAACACTGGTCGTAAATCACAGCCTGACTATATTTATGTTTTATCCGGTGAAAGGATCCATTCACAAGAAATTGTGCGTACCCTCGGTGTTTGTTTTGATGCTCAACTAAAGTTTGAAAAATTAAAACTGAAAATTATTGTCTGACAGCTCTGAACAGAAGTTTTTGGAAGTTCAATCTCCTGAATGTTTGATTGCTGTAGAAAGCCCTGGTGCGCTCTATCGTTGAATACAACACTTCGGTCTGGTCTTCTTTAAGTGTGACCAACGAATATAGAGTAGATAAAGTGCAGAAAAGCCTTCATCTCTACACAGATGCTTATCGGAGTTTCAGAAGATGTCGTAGTGACATTATCAACGCATTTCGGATTGTTACAGGAGTAGACGATCTTGACCCCAATTAGCTTTTTGGTTTAATCACTATTATATAACCCGCCAACAACATTAGAAACGGTACCCTCCGAAACCACGCAAAAACATTGGTTAGTGCTCATTCTTTATTAGGGTAAGGGAACCGTGGAACAGTTTTCGAGGAAAAGTAGTAGACTCAAGCAGCGTTAAAATGTTTAATCGTCGAAACCCCACTTTACTCAGTAGCTTTTGTTGTCTGAATATTTGTTTACTTTTGTCAATGTTAAATTTTCTTTTTGTATTTTTCTGTAAAGAAATTAAACTCTATGTAAACAAGGAGTTACTAAGCTAAATGTTTGATATCTTTTATCAAACGCGAAAGAACTTTCGCGAACTTTCGCGAAAGAACTTTCTCTCAGCTTTTAAAATTAATTTATATTTAAGACCTTCTAGTCCTCAAAGTCTGTTTGAGAAATTCTACCAAAACAAAATTTTGAATGGTTAGATACACTGTCAGAAGTTCCATAACAGATAACACAAGGATGCGCAGTTTTCAACAGACAACACTTTTTCAGCTCATCATGGCAATGTTTGGTATGCATCAGGACCCCACCAGATGGACTTTCAAATGGTAATTTCCCCGGTCCGACCATTGTGGGGGACTGGAGGGAGGGGGAATCCGGAATCTTGTGTCACGTATAAGTTTCGAACGGGTAATCAGATTCTAGTGAAACCTGTGTTCTAGTGAAAGACAAGAGGACATTTTTCTGATGTTAGATTTCGCATCCGGACCCGATCCGACAACTGTGGGGGAGCTGGGGGGAGGGAATCCGTGAAACGCTTAGAGTCGAAGGATCGTGATGGCAGTTATTGGGAAGAATAAACAACAAGCCCTAGATTATTGTTGGCAGAACAGGACCGTATCGGGGCACCGTGGTGGAGGGGGTGTTGGGTTTTTTTCGGAACTCAGGTTATCGCGAGTTAGGGTACCTACAGATGTGCCAGCATGATTAAACTTGGCAGGCTGTCAGAGACCTGGCTAGATTGATCTTTCACCCGCTCCCTTCCATACGCGACGCCCTTGTCAAATATCCGCATGATTAGATACACCTGTCTTTCATGATGTGAAAGCACCATGATTCTGCTATTGCCAGTATTTTTGAAAATTAAACTTATGATTCTTTTGCGTTATGCCCGGGCCCCACCACGGGCACACACGTCGTAAGTCGGTTTTTAGACATTTTTATGACCGGTTTTTAAGATGTTTAGGACGCTCCTGTCTCATTGGTTGTTCATAACAATTTAAAATCCGGAGATAGATTTATTCATCCCCGGATTTTATGAACGGGTTGAAGGAGGAACGTCTACAAACCGGTCTTAAAACGTGTAAGAACCAGGAAACGATTACACGCCCGAGATCTCCTCGTATTTTCCAAACCTCGGCATCGAGCTTGAGCTATAACTTTCTTAACAAGAACGTGAATCAAGCAATATTTTGTAGTTATAAAGGAAACAGGCATTGCGCGGATTATTCGGAAGTCGCTTTGGCTTTTGGACAACGGTGAGTAAATATTGAACCTGTTTTTTCTTGGCTTCAGATTTAGTAGTGGACTTCGAATTTCCACTTTTTCGTATAGTCGATTTCAAGAGGATAAAACCTGCTTTGAGAACTTATCCTGAATATCGGGATTTTTTTTAAATGAGTTGATCTGTTCCAACAGTTCCAGACACCTATTACGTTCTTTGGTTTCTTATGCTAAATACAAGAAGGAAGGTCCTGCACTGTAAAAAGTTTCTCCGTATAAAGATTTAAGTTAACTGCAGTATTAGCTACTCGGGTTCATCTTATTTCTATTTGGTTTTAATCTTATCTGCGTAGAGATAAAGATAATTAGAGTAGCAAATACTGCAGTTAACTTTAATCTTTGTACGGACATTTTTTTACAGTGTGGTGCTTGAGCATATCGAACCCGACAACGATGATTCCCTCTGACGTTATTTTATTCCCTTGTTTTTTTTTACCTTTTTGCCTCTACTCGAATTGTCAATAAACTTTTTAGTTTGAACAGATTAACTGTTAAAAACAATTTCCTCTGGTCTAATCTCATTCGAACGATCAATCCTCACATGTACAGGAATGAGTTCCTTCTTCAACAAACAAGGTGACTCGCTCGACAAGTGACGTCTGAGCTTTCAGCTGTTGTTACTGTAACATATGATATAGTTAGACTCTGAGTAAGAACCTGGACTTCTAGCTTCTAATCCCATCTTCACCTTCTCCTTCAAACCATTCCACCCTCTTTTGTAGTTCATGGTCAAATACCAGATACAATTTCAGTAACCGAACAATCCCATTTTAAATAGCAACAAAGTATGAGCAAGAGAAAGTTTAAAAAGGAAAGAAGGTATTAGGTTACGTAAGGACACGATGGGTCACAATTTACATCGAAACATTACTTACCGGAACTTCCAAATCATCCCTAATTTTGAGGAAATCTTGACTCTCTTTGACTTCGTAACCATCTTCCCAGTCGAAATCATCTAATCCGAACCTCAGGGTAAGTTGACCAGCTCTTGGATCTTAAAAATGAATTAATATTAAAGATGTTCAATAACTTCCTCTTTGACGTGATTATGCATCCTTTACCCCAAACTTGAAAAGATTGTGAAACACTTTTGTGGTGTCCCCGTCCTCCCCCCAGAGTTTATGTTCAAATGTTCTCAGAAAATTGACTACTTTAAAAATGAACTGTGCTTACAACAAATTGCACTGGGCGTGTATGCACCTTTATCTCTCAGCAAAAGTAAAGTCCTAAGGACTTGTGCTGCAATTCATATACTACTTGTATCTAATAAATAAATAACTATACACAACAACCTACAATTATTCACCTAGCCTATGACTTAAATAACAAACAATTAAACTTGAAAACTATAAACACCAATAATCCTTAATATTTACTCATTACCAGTTTCAAAATGCCTACGATTCAGAATGCCTAGCGACGAAAATACCCACGGCTGAAAATGTGCAAAATGCCGACAGTTCAAAACCCAATAGGGAAAGCTAAAATCGTCCTTGTTCAAAATGCCGGCTTAAACTGTCCCCAGGAGAGGCCAAAGTCACCCTTACGAGATAACAAGATAAAGTTACGAGATTACAAGATAAAGGATTATCACTGTTTAAAAGAATTATTTAATTATTTGTTGATCAGTTCATAATGTCATGTAGATTGTTCCAATGCAGAAAGAGAAACTAGGCGATCCAAATCATCCAGTCAACTTGCCCCATGAAGGTAATAATTGTTATTCAAGAGAGCTTAAAACCGCTGTTTGGGATTCAGTTTTTGTTTTCTAATTCGGCAGAGTGCTCTAGTATTATGACTGAGGTTAAACCAGTTCAATAGAAGATTATCGCCAATCTGGTTGCTCAGTTTACTCCTTCCGTTGCTCATTCATCCCTAGTTGCTCATTCATCTACTACCGACTGAACCCCTCAAATAATTCGATCGTGGGCATTTTGAATCATGGGCATCTTGAGCCGTGGGCATTTTACTCCTAGGCATTTTGAGTCGTAGGCAGGTTGTAGGTATTTTATGTCATGTGCATTTTGAACCACGGGTGTTTTTAGTCGTGTGCATTAGCCTTGTGAAGAGCAGTTTAACACAAATGTGTTTAACACAATTTAGGTTTAACACAAATATTATGAAAAGCAGTTTAACACAAATATGGTATATACCCCACGACATATAAATCTCAGGAATGACAGTAAATAGATAGATTACGGTAAAATGGTAGTGTGAATAGTATTTTAAGTATGAATAGTCATTAATACGACCACGGAAATGAATCAGATCTTTGTTTTTCAATTCAGATCTTTTCTGAACTCAAAGTAATATTGCGTAAGTGACTGGATACCTATGACTTAGTAATGTTGTCTATCCGTCTGTCTGTCTGTTAGCATGATAACTCTCGAAGGGGTTGAGATATTTTATTGTAACTTCTTGTGAGGATCCATTTGGTCAAAGTTCAGTTCAATTTTGTACGTGGGCCTCATTGCTACAGATTCAGGGGCGGGGGGGGGCTTCAAGTGAAGGGACGAAAAATAGTTTGAAAAAGCCAATGAAATAGTCGATATAGGGGTAAGGAGACATGCTAAATCCAGGTCTGAAACTTATTTTCTCGTCGAACAACTGGATTGTCCGGAATCCGGCCAAAACCGAAAAATTTGTTTAAAGTACAAGTTTTATTTCAATAAATATTACTTCAGCCCAAGCTGACTGCGAATCATATTTGATAGTGCTAAACGGATACGTCAGCTGAGTTTTATTAGAGCTATATGGCGGCCGTTCTTGGCAAGGGTCCTCTTCAGTTGGAAAGGCGAACTTGTGGGAAACACAAACTAAAGAGTCTAGCTTGGCGTTTAATATTTGACTTCATGATTTCCTTTGTGAGAGTTGGTTGGAGTTAAAGACACTGATGTGATTTTGCTGCTCGACTGGGTCTTTGATCGGTAGAGATTTTTTCGCATTTGAGTTGACTTTCGTTTTGTTGTAGAGAAGAGCTTGAGATCTGAATTTCCTTTCGCTGATGATTCCCTACCATGTTTCTGGTAGTGAGTATTCGCCTGTGTCTGTGTTGATCCCTGAACAATTTTTCATATGTTCAACGGCTTCTCTTACGAATGGAGCGGCGAGAATAGAGGAAGTCACTCCACGCAGACACCGCCTAGGAAAACAACGAGACAACCCCCCCCCCCCCCTCCCGAAACGTATAAAAATAGTAATTTTTATAGGCTTTTCCCTCTAATCCATTTCATTTTTGTACTTTTTTGTCCGACCAGCAGGCAAAACCTCCCCCCCCCCGAAAGGCAACATCCCCCCCCCCGAAATAAATTCCTGGATACGGGCCTGCAACGAGAACACGGGAAATGCTTCTAAAATGGATTTGGCTGGAAAAAAAAAGATATACAGTTTACGAAAGTAGTCTGGATCCACTTTATTTTTGGTTTTGTTTATTCTGATTCTTTTTAATTAATTTTACAGTGCACCACACCAGCAAAAATTGATTCCCCTGTGAATCTGAAAGGGAGTACTTTTTGATGATGGTGATGATAATCGGACATTCCCTGTTCTTGGGGACTCGCAAGAATACGGGGAGTGAGTCCTCGGTACAAACAAAAACGAGGGGACTCCTCAGGTGGAGTCTCCGGGAACGGCGAGAATACGCCTTTATAGTTTGATGAAGTCCAGTGCATGTTGCAAGAATCTGGGCTTTTTCAAAATGTACAACGTGGGATGGGTTTCGAAAACGTGTTGTGACAGTGCCGATTTGAAGATGTAATTTGACTGTGTTATTGAAAGGGCGTGGTCGATCTCCTGTTCTGTGAGTCTCTTTGGGAAAGTCCTCTCTGTCCTGCCGAGATAGCCATTCTCGCAGAAGGGCCTAAATATAGCCCTAAAAAACTCAGCTGACGTATCCGTTTTGCACTATCAAACAAGTTTTATTTCAAGTTAACTAAATGTTCTATTCAAGAACAAGAAAACATGATGAATCCGTATATGCCAATTATTATTTACCCGAACAAGTAGTTCGTCCGAAATCCGGCCAAAACGGAAAATTTGTTAAAAGTAAAATTTTTCTTTGAAGTTGATTAAATTTTCTATTTAGGGGTAAGATGACAAGCTGAATCCGTATATTACAATAATTTACTACCCGCACATATAGTTCGCCCGGAATCCGGCTGAAACCGGAAGATTTTCTTATAAGTAAAAGTTCATCTGAAGTTGAATAGAGGTTCGATGTAGTGGTAATGAGGCATGCTGAATCCGAATTTGAAAATTATTTTCTCGCCGGACAAATACTTCGCCTGGAATCCGACCAAAACTTGAAAATTTGTAAAAATTTAAAGTTTATTGAAGTTGATTAGAGGTTCGATATAAGGGTAGAGAGATTTGCTAATTTTTTAGCTTTAGTTTTTTTCCCGGGCAGTTACGTCACCCGGAGTCTGACAGAAACCTGAAATTTGGCAGAAGTAAGGCAGGAAGTTTCGATCTATTTTGTCAAAGTAAATATGACGCATAGGGGTAAACACACATGCTGAATCTGTATCTGAACTTGGTTTTCTCAGATGATTAGCCATAGACCTTAATCTGATTCCAAATTTGACAGTATAAATGTTCAAAGAGTCTAGCGAATACCGGATTTCTACAAAACGCAATTGTCTGGATCAAATATTAAACTTGTGGTACCCCATCGAAACCTTTGGTCTTGTTTCCTACAGAATACACACTCGTTACCTCCCTTTCAGAAAACTAAAGTATCAACTATCCGGGCCTGAAATCTGTGGGCAGGGAACTAACCATAAACCTTCGAATGAACCACAGCAAATAACTAGAGACTAACGCGAAGACCTATCCTTCCCATGCATCAAAATTGGGCCTCCGTCGCAGCGCCGCCCAGCTCGCTTCGTGAGAGAAGCTTCATCAAAGTGTTCGTGTGAGCAGTGGCGGACGTAGAAAATTCTAGCAAGGCTAAGATTTCGTGCAAACATCGAGATGTTTGAACAGAACTGATCCTTAACTTTGGAAAAAAACTTTGGCAAATGAGAACAATCGATCATTGCTCCCCCCCCCCCTGATGCTCCGAAAAATAGCAGGACAAGACAGCAAAACAAACTAGTGCCTGTCAGAGGACAAACCTCAAGGTTCATGAACTCGTTTGTGCCCTTTTTTACAGAGACTTTTAACAAAGCGAATAACTAGTGTAATTTATTTATTTTACTAATGTACGACCAGCGTAATTTAGCATCTTCTAACGAAGAAAGCTACGAAGTTGGTTTATCCATAAGCGATTTGACAATAAACGATTTGATTTGAATTTGAGATTCGAGGATCAGATCAGATCCAGCGCTCGTTAATGACTGGTTGAGTTTCAGTAGGGATGTTTGTGTCCTCTAGCGGAGCTAGTGTCGCTGCGGTTTGACTGTGTGACTCTTTTTCAAAGTTCGCGCACTATTCTCTATAGCTATTTTGCTCTGACCTAGATCTACTACTGATGAGTTACGAGCCTAGGGCAAGATATATTCTTCTGGATGTTTTGAAGGGAAACGGTGAACATCTGATGTCTGAAGCAACTGGTCCCACGTCCGCTCTTTCCTGAAAGAATGTTCCTAATCTCTGAAAAAAAAAAAAAAAAAACTACTTCGATCACGCACCAGAAGACCAAGATCAATCTTGGAAGTCTATGCTTGGGGACGTTTCGCACTGGGGCGTTTTGTTGTGGAAACTTTTCGCCTCGGTGACATTGCGCTGGCAACGTTTTGCAATGGGGACATTCAAGCTTGGTCACACTTGGCTCATTTCCTGGCTTTTTGGGTTGCAAAAGTGAATAATGTGAATACATATTCAGTTGCAAATAATTCAGAATGTTCTCGTTTTAAAGTCAGGAGATCAATTCCTCTGATATGCGCAGTGGCAAAGAGGGAAGTAGACGAAGATCAACTCACAGCTCAGCAAGTACTTCTAGCTCAGCTCAAATTTGTCGGGCTATCCGTAGTCGCTGCATGGGAAAAAAAGACGGAGGTTCTATTGGCTTATTTGTTCTTGATATACTGGTATATTCTATGTCCAGTATTGGTACGACATTGATTTTGATTGCTGAGCTGCTGTTATCTTTACGAGGCGTCTCATATTGACCAGACGAGCGTTTATGCAAATTTTCCCGGACTTGTCACTAAAGGGACATGGCGAGAGAGTCTAAATGGTTATTTAAAATAGAACATCTTGGCAGAAACATTATGTAGTGCGAGTTGTCCTATAATGCCTACTGAAATTTTTGCCTCCTTGGTCTATTAAACCAGCTAACAAGAGCAGAAGAGCGTGAAGCAAGGAGGTGTAAAAGTTTGTGGTGAGCCTTCCAGCACAGCCAACCATCGCCACTGATCTGCGAGGAGCGCGAATACATATTTTGTGAGTTTCGCCAGTTACACGATTCAGTATCGAACTTGTTTGGAATCAAAGCTGTTTGCAGTCTATATTGTTCATTCAGGAGCAAAATAACTCTAGAGAGTAATACACAAACTTTGAAAAAGTGACACACAGCTAAATCGTAGCGACAGTAGCTCCACTAGAGGACACGAACATCCCTACTGAAACTCGACCAGTCTTTAAAGTTTAAGTGAAAAGGGCAGAGAAGGGACAGTCTTGTTACCCCTCACTTATTCACTTAGAGAGGCTTGAAGACCCGATGAAAATGTGCTACTTTCTTGCCCCATTATTCACGAATAACCAATTTTCAAATAGTGGAATTTCCCTGTCAGATTTGTGGTACTACCTGTGTCGCATGCTTGACGAAAAAGATTTATGAAAATTTTTTTGTTCAGGAACTAAGCAGTCTTCGCCAAGCTTATCACCGGCCACTGAAAAGCCGCGTCTGTGTGCCGATTCAAATATTCCGCGTCATAGTAGAATTTACGCTGTGGGGACAGCCGTAGATACTCTGAACCTCACTACGAGGGCAGACAGTTGAAAATCAAAAAATCTCTTAGCAGAATCCAAATAACTCAGTGTATTCAACTAAATGATACAAAAATAAGTTGGCTTTTCAGTTAAACTTTAACGAGCGCTGGGCTGCTAGTCTTTCTATTAAACCCAATTAACTTTGCGAATATACGCGCAAGCGACGTCACCATCCCCTGCGTGCACAGATTCAACAAAATGAAATCACCCATGCGAAGAGCTTTTTCATGTGTGAATAAAGGGGTAGGTTAGGGACTTGGTCAATGGTCCAAAGTTGGTCAAATTTTTGTATTAAATTGTTACCAGATAGTTGTCGGATGCTTTCTGACTTTTCGACCCAGTAAATGCCAGTTGGGACTTTACGATATAAGTAAACTAATCGCATGCACTTTTTTTTATCATTAATATGTTCGAACGTTGCAACAGCATGTCTCCTCACTCTATATCGACTATGAACTTTTTTGTCCGGTGTGAAAATAATTTTCATATTTGGATTCAACATGTGATCCTACCCCTGACTCGAATACTTAATCAACTTCAGATTTTACTTTTTTCAAAATTTTCGTTTTTTGCCGGATTCCAGGTGAATAACTTGTTTGGCGAGGATATTATTTTCATATTCGGCTTCAACATGTTTCCTTACTTCTAAACCGACAATCTCATTAGCTTTTAAAAACTTTTTTGTCGTCCCTGAATCTGAAACCCCTCCCCCTACCCTAAATAAAACCACCCCAAACTTGACCTGTACTTTGCCCCAAAGAGTCATCGTATCAAATTTGTACAAAATATCTCAACCCCTTCGAGAGTTATCGCGCTAACAGACGGACAACTTTTGCGATGTCATCGGTATCTCTCTACTTACATTATGGGATCCCAAAAAGAGTCATACAAGAAGAATGCAAAAATCAGCGTAGTGCCGTCATGGTGGACAAAAATGGCATGGGAAGTTCAATATGTTGTCTAGTGTACCTTGTATTGCTCGGGATAATATTTGTAGACCTAGGCAATTTCAATCTCTCGTTGTCATGCTGTGGTCTTGAATTTATCCACTTTCAAAGAAAGTTGGGCCTGGCGTAAATCTTGAAATCCTATTTGATAGTGCAAAACGGATACGTCAGATGAATTTTGTTGGAGCCATATGATATGATATGATATTTATTGCAAAAAGCCAACTGTCCATAGCAACTACCACAAAAAATCACTTACAACAAAAACAAAAAATGAAAATCCTACATGTAGCTTAATCACACTTACATTAGATCCTCCCGATGCTTCGCTGCCAACCGCCATATGTTGGCCCTTCTTGGCAAGGGTCCTCTTCAGGCTCAAAACTTTAGCTTTATTTTCAAACAGCTTATACTTGTAGAATGATTTCAAATCTTCTAGATGAGTCCCCCCTATTTTATTTTTAATCTTCCTGGTGGAATTTTAGTTATAAATATATATGTAGCTTCATAGGTGATAATTTAAATTTCCAATTTGAATGAAAAATTTGCGGTTTTGAACCTGAAGAGGACACTTGCCAAGAAAGGCCGAAATATAGCTCCAACAAAATTCAGCTGACGTATCTGTTTTGCACTATCAACTATGATTCGCAGTCAGCTTAGCCTGAAAGAGTATTTATCCTGAAATCCCCCCACCCTCCCCCACAAACAAAAATTGTCATATTTTTGCTCTATGTCTATTGTAGCCGGGGAGATTTCGCCAGGGGGACGTTTTGGTTGGGGTTGCTCAGCCACGGTGACGTTTTACCATGGGGACGTTTCGCCGACAACCCTCTGATAACGACCTGTTGCTTTTTTGCGAGTCGTGTTTACCTTTCTTTAAAAATCACGAACCGGTCATGCCTGGTCAAACCTTATGGTCCATTTACACACTGCGTAAAATCCGAGCGTATTTTGAAATCCGAGCGTATTTTACGCACGTTCTGAGCTTGAAAACATTTCTAGCAATACGGACGTATTTGAGAAATCGGTCCGTTTTGTATCTAAACACGTCCGTATTACTAGAAATCTTTTCAAGCTCAAAACGTGCGTAAAATACGCTCGGATTTCAAAATACGCTTGGATTTGACGCAGTGTGGAAACCCATGGTGGGTTGTACTTGTTGCTTTATGTCTGACTTCCATTCGCCATTCCTTATTTCTTTCACTCCTGGCCTATCCCAGATTATTAGCCCAGCTGATCAAATCTAACGAAACATGAAATTTCATGGTTCAGGGAACAGACTGAGCATCTGGGAAGAAGACTGTGTCTGTACTAAAATAAAGTTAATTTGAAAAGCTTCCTCTGTCAAAATGCTGTATCATTATGTTAAAAGCATAGTAGAAGAATGTAGGACAAGGTTATTGAGTCGTTTTGTTCTGCTTAATGTTTTCGTTCGTGCTTTTTCTATATATTTTTTTCTCTGCCATATCTCATAAGCGAGTTGTACATGTAAACTATAGTAATGTTCTTCTGTCTCCATTGGCCCTTTCCTTTCCCAGTGCAATAAACTATCTCAAAGCACAATGGACACTTCTAATGCTTTACTTTGTATTAAATACTTCACAAATGAACATTTCCGGCTTCCTTTAGAAGGCGGTACGAAAATCGGCCGTTTTCTTGTTATCTTTTGTCTTTACCTCTCTGGCATTTCGGCGATCCAAATCTTAAGAGCTGGGATATCGTGGCAGGAAATTCAAAAACTCCCAGCAATGCTGGTATAAAATATTATATTTAAGATGTCACCAAAGTCAAGTCGTAGATGCAGTTTACCTGATTGTTCTAGTGTTTCATCAGAACTTCCATGGCTTAAAGTGCCTATTAAAAGTTTTTCTTTGTGGAATGGTGTTGTGAAGCTTGATTAGCTTGCTTATAAAATGTACCAGAATATGCAATAAGCTTATACAAATAACATAGCTACAAAAATCATTCAAAAATAAATAACCTATTCAAAGCTGAATTATACAAGCTGATTTATGCATAAAAGAAAGATCTACTAAGTATTATAAGAAACATCGCTTCTATCTTTGTCCAAGTTATTAAATTGAGCATGTATTGGCCCAAAAAATTACGCTTTGAAATATCACAGAGAGGAAACTGTTGAAAAAGCTGCTGATCTAGGGGGTAAGCATGTTCCTAGGTTGTTACAGGTTGGGATTGATGCCCGTTGAACTTTAACTATAATCTATTCATGTTATGCATTATTAGCATGTTATCTCGATTTTGGAGATGTTTCACTCAGGCAGATAAGAAAAAGCTGCGTATGATGTACTTTAAGTATGCAAACTATTTGTTTGGGCTACCACCGTTGTCCAGTAACCAGTATGAGCGTGTTCCACCCTACTTACCATAGTTACTACGCATGACGTCACGAATACTGGTTTCTTGGCGTCAATGGCTGGAACCCATTTTTTATTTTCGTGAAAAGATCTTACCACGGGCTGATCGGGCCAATCGTGTCACAGAGATTGTAGTAACCACGCTAACTACGCCCCCCATGGTAAGCAAATGGTTACTTTTAGTTACTATTTGGAGAAGGTTAGAACGGTCAGCGTAGTAACTTTTCACGAGGTTAGGACGAAAATAGTAACTAATAGTTAGTATTCTTAGAAGGATTGAACGCGCTCTATGGATGTCCATCGTATCTAGGCCTAGTCTTTTTAAACTGTATTTTTTTTTTTTTTTACTCCGTATCATCAAGGCAGGAAATAAATCTAAATATATCATATCATTAAGACTTGTTTTGAGTGGAAGACGTTCACTACCGTCAAACATCCCCAAGAAAAAAGAGTCTCCAAACGTACCGGCTTACCCGTGACAAAACGTGCCGACAGAAAAAGATCCTCAAGCACAAAAAGACATTCTACCAGTAATGATGCAACCAGTTGCACCACAAAATCGAGTCGTGGTTTACTATCATCAACTTTTTCGTTACGCTTTGGCACGGCAGCCAAAACCATTTCGCCTAAAATTTACTTTCAGTATTACGCTCATCTTCGAGAAAATGACGTCAGGTAAGAAAAAGAAAAAAAAAACAGGAGACAAAGTTTTCAACCGGTTTGTACACGTGACAATTTCTCATAACACTTGCAGCCTTCTGCTTGAGGGTCATCCCATATAGCAATCGTTGGACTGTAACAAAATTAGATATTGTTCGTTTGTTAAACAAAAATGACTTAGAATAAATTGAACTACTAAAAAATCAGTAAACCCTCTTCACATTTCATAACGTCTTACAATGATGATAATGATGATGACGATTTTATTTATAACCCATCAAAATAAGCACGAAGCACGAAGACCAAATAAATAAAAAAGAAAAAAAAAAAAACACAAAAAGAATTAACTTACGGAATATACAATATTAACTCTTACACAAAAAATAAACCAAGAGGGTTTTCTAGTCGTGATCCATCTTTTGTCTATGTGTTTCTATTTGTTTCTCCACTGCTGTTAGTGGGTCACTAATTTAAAAATACTGGAAATTCTCGAGTTTCTCGTCCAAGGGGGAGGCGTAATATACATTTAGCAAAGCGATAGAATATTGACCAGATTTGTTTCTTTTCCAGTTTAGGAGAATTCTCCAAAACGGTGCAGTATACAGGATGTGAGGTAGGGCGACTGAATTGTCGATAGCCGCGAGGAAGGGGCGTTGAAAACGTAGCTTATCTTAGAAAGGTAGGCACCATCAATTGGCCATATTCCCATTCAGCGCTTCCAAGCGGATTAGTTTCGGTTAATCCCCCTATGCCTCACCATCAGCACTTGGATCAGACATGGGAAAATAGATCCACAGGCTAGTGAGTTGAAAACCTGTCATCTGTGTCCCAGGTAATGGAGGTTTCACATACGTCTCAGCTGCAGAAAGTGAAAGTGACCCACTACTCTATGGATCCGAATTTTTAATATGTCTACGCAAGTGTTTGTTATGAGGCAATGGGGGACTAACAGAAGCTAGTCCACTTGGAGCGCTGATATGGCAAATTCTTTTACGTGTCTGTGATATATGCCGAACTCTCAGTCTGTCCGGTAAGATTGGGATATTTCCACGATCCGCACCGGTTCCCCCCAGGGCGATCCGCACCGGTTTTCCCACTCGTTTCAGAAGTGGGACTTTTTCTTTTTTTTCGCATTCCAGTCATTTAGACTCTAGACTATCCAAGAGACGCCCGAGATAAATATAACCAAATTGCTCACAATAGCCTTCCTGCAACAGCACATTAGCTGTTGCCCACCAGAGTAACCTTCGCAGAACGACGCAGCTCTCCAGCAGTCGGATGTAACCAAGACAAAACCTTTGACCAGACTGAGACTAGTCACACTCAAACTCTCATTTTGGCCAATCCGGAAACGGGAACTCAAATCCAACTCGGGAACCATCCTCCCGGCCTTCCCAGTATTGGGATATACAACACCGGTTTAACCTCTGGGTCCTGGCGTGACCTGTTTTACCCCGGGTCCGTGTCTCAAGTCCTTTTTTGAACAGAAAATTTTCCGACCGATTTCTTTTTCTGACAATAAATGAAACGATAGGAACAAGAAAAAATTAACGAAATCGCGAGTATTTTTGTTCTTATTATTACTTAATTATAATTACTGTTTTAACTTCCTTAATTGTTTTACATTATTACTGCTGCTGAAAAGGAAACGTGAGGCCTCACCGCTTTCCAAACCTTCCCTTAGAACGAGAAAGCCTTAAACAGTATAAAATATGACAAATTTAAAATAACTAAAATCAAAACAAATCAATAAAGAAAATGTGAAGAAAACCCACCAGATAATCTTATATCTAGGTCGATCTATTCCGAGATTATTCCTTGATTGCCGGGCAGGCCAAAACCATTCAGCTTTCACTTTCACCTTGAAACTTTCAATTTCCGATTAATGTCATCAAGCCTCCTGGGTGAAGTTCATTACCCTGAGCTGAGAAAGGGTTCAGTCGATGAGCCCATGATTGACAGTTGCTTACGGTACATCGACCGTTTTCCCATAGGTGTAGCCAAATGAGCAGTTACGTTTTTGATCGAAGTTTGAAGTTACCTTCAACCTCTAAGGTCTCTGCTTAAATACCGTTTTTTGGTCGCCGGTCACAGTTCCTTCGTCCTTCAAACTCTGAGCGTCGAACTTCGTGCGCTAGCAAGTTCGATGTTTGCTTGAATCGTCGAAGAAACGTCGACCTGGCAAGGATCGCCGTAGTCGTAAACACACTAATTAAGCAAACGGTGAATTTCGATGGGGTTCAAAAACGGAAATTAAGCAACCGGCTAAGCGAACGGCGAACAAAACTTCGATCAAAAACGCAACTAGTGCTTCCACTCCAGAATTTTGAAAAAAACGTCGAAGTAGTTAAAAAATCAGGAGATTCAGTAATCAAAAAAATCAGGAGATTTATAAGGAGAAGTTCTAGAAATCAGAAGTTTATAAGGAGATATTAGGCGGAAATTTGTATTTATGATTTATTTGTCATAGAGGGGAATATTCAAAGCACAAGTGTAGCCTGCAGGGGTGTCGCAAGTGCATTTTCGTTGGGGGGACGGGGCAGAGCCAAATTTTACCAAATCTCTCAAAAATTTAACCGGATCCTAGAAACTGAGAATTCGAGCTTTAAAAAGGATTACGTAGTAAGATTGAAGGACAGCGAAAGACGATAAGCTAACTGTTAGGCGGTGTTTTGGCGAAGCCCACTTGGAGAATATATTGCCGGGCACGATTGCAGTAACAGCTTTTGTCTATTATACCCAAGAGAAAATTAAATCGAGAGGCGCAGGCGAAAATTTTCGAAGTACATTTTTTTTTTATTCTCCTGCAGGCTAAAATTTAACTGCTGCTCTTACAAATTCTATCATTTACCATGGATTAAATACAAGACTCTAAGAAGTTCCAGAAACCGGATGGAGCGACGTTCCGGCAGCAGCAGCTACTCTAGTCTAGTCCATACTACCTATGATCACATAAAGTGAGCGCCGCAGGCGAGATTTTTTTTTTTTAAATTAGCTTTTTCCTGCCAAATTTAACTATTTCCATCCAGATTCTAGCTTCGGTGATGAGTTCCCGCCTCCAAGCCATGCTCGACAAAATAATAATTAAGAATATATAGCCGTTTGGAAAAACCAGGAGAAAATTAGGTAGAATGGCGACATATCAGTAGAGAATCAGTAGATCAGAAGACTGAAAAATAAATTACTAGGAGACCTCAGGAAAACGTAAATCTCATGATAAATCAGGAGAAGTGGAAGCACTGAGCCAAATGCGATCGATCGTCGAAACCGAACGTAACCACAGCGTCGGAACAACCCCGTAAAACCACCAAGTCCGCAAAATTACGGATTTTTAGGCAATCTTGACGATCACCAAACGTATACGAAATGTGTGGATTATCTGGCAAAACATGAATGCAATAATGTTGTTACAGCAATAATCGCCAACAGTGACCAAAGCCTTACTGGGTCGATGTCTGTAAGGCACTGCCCTCCGCTTGAATCAGGTCAACGGTCTAAACAGCCGACGATTTTCTGGACGTGCGACAACATTTAAGTTAATCCACGTTACCGTTACAACAGATACCCTTAAAAATTTACCACTTCATTATAACATTCTGATGAGCAGTCAGAACAAACCATTAATCATCGCCAACTATTGATTTCCCTCTTTTGATCCACAGAATCGGGCGGGACGGGTACACCTAGATCAAAACCGTCACTACACGAGGCATAAATTAGTACCTTCCGGGTAAACCGTATGCGTTAGGGCGCCTCAAAAGACGCCAGTCCGCTAGCGAAAGCTTCCAAATCCCAACTGTGTTGTAACGTTCGATCAAAATGCAACGGGCTCTGATAGTCTTACCCCGATAACCAAATCCATAACACATTTGAAAGAAATCCAAATTAATGTCTGTTCACATTCTTTTTCACCAGGACGAAGGGATTATATTTTCCAACCAATATTCGATCAGAATGGAATTTTCTAATCATCAGCTTAAATTTTCCATTACTGTTCTAGAAACCAATAATATTTATAAACCTTAATCAAAACTGCTTACTGATCGATAGTCCTTCAGCCTAAGCTGACTGCGAATCATATTTGACCCAGCAAAACTGATAAGTCAGCTACATTTTATTACAGCTATACTTCGGCCCTTCTTGGCAAGGGTCCTCTTCAGGCTCAAGCCGCTCAATCTGGAAAATTAACTTGTCGAAATATAGCTCTAATAAAATGTAGCTGACATATCCGTTTTTGCTGCGTATATGCTTACTGATCATTACGTTCTTGAATTGTTTGTAATAATAGACTGATCAAATCCTCAAAATGAGATATCGCCCGGTCAACTGCGTGCAACAACTCCAACAACCTACAAACAACAATCAACTATTTAGAAATATCCCTCAAGGATTGAAATACTGCCACTTCTTCCGACGCGTTTATTAGGCTCTGTTTCATTGTTCCACCAATCCATCCTCTAATCTGGATCACGACCTTCAATACAGAAATAACCTCTCTCTTATGATTTTACATCAAAATAAATAATAACTCTATTTATTTTTAAATTCCCAAATATATTCAGTCTCACGAAAACCTGGAATATCCAAAACTCACAATAATCCATTTTCCCTGCTTACTGAACGTACCGAGCATGTAGTGACAAAAGTTTATAATCCAAGAACATTTGTTGTCTGAACTGATGACGCAATCATTATTCTCATCGGCCTAGCTATCCCTATAAACGACGAACAAAAAAATTCTATATCCGCGGACGTTTCGCCACGTGGATGTTTTGTCGTGGGGAGGTTTTGTCACGGGGACGATTCGTCAGGAGACATTTCGAACCGGGGTATTGTGTCGACAACCCCGCCCACCGACTGGTTGGCTATGCCTTTCGCTTCCGGCAATAGCTTTATAAGTAGTATACAGGTTTCTTTGATGGACTTACGAACAGGTAACCCCAGATAAGTGAGCGAATCCAGGGGCTTCATGAAGAAAAAAAACAATTCCCCTACAGTAAAATGACTTGGCATGATCAGAGCACAGTTTCTAAAAAAAAAGATCTGCAATGACTCGGTTTCGGCTGCTCCCGATTCCATTTGTGTCGGATACGGAAAAATAGTTCGAAATAGAGGAAGGTATAACAGACAAGAGCTACGAGCTCATATGGCACTTGTTACGAGTAGGCACGGCTCGGTTATGTCAATGATATATCTAGTGTTTGCTAGGTGTCTTCCCACCAAGTTTCATCTCGATCCCTCCACTCATAGCGTTTTCCAATATTTCCGGTTCTCCCCTCCAGCTCCCCCCAAAAGTCACCGGATCCGGTCCGGATTTTAAGTGGGTCGTCTGAGGCATGAGGTCTTTCCAAATATCAAGTTTCATCGAGATCCGGTCACCCGTTCAAAAGTTATAAATACCTCAAGATTCCGGATTCCCCCTCCCTCAACTCCCCCAACAGTGCCCGAATCGGCTCGGTCATGTCAATGATGTATCTAGTGTTTGCTAGGTGTCTTCCCACCAAGTTTCATCTCGATCCCTCCACTCATAGCGTTTCCCAAGATTTCCGGTTAACCCCTCCAGCTCCCCCAAAAGTCACCGGATCCGGTCCGGATTTTAAGTGGGTCGTCTGAGGCATGAGGCCTTTCCGAATATCAAGTTCCATCGAGATCCGATCACCCGTTAAAAAGTTATAAATACCTCAAGATTCCGGATTCCCCCTCCCTCCACTCCCCCCACATTGCCCGAATTGGCTCGGTTATGTCAATGATGTATCTTCACATCAAGTTTCATCTCGATCCCTCCACTCACAGCGTTTCCCAAGATTTCCGGTTGCCCCCTCCAGCTCCCCCCAAAAGTCACCGGATCCCGTCCGGATTTTAAGTGGGTCGTCTGAGGCATGAGGTCGTTCCAAATATCAAGTTTCATCGAGATCTGGTCACCCGTTAAAAAGTTATAAATACCTCAAGATTCCGGATTCCCCTCCCTCCACTCCCCCGACAGTGCCAAAATCGGCTCGGTCATGTCAATGATGTATCTAGTGTTTACTAGGTGTCTTCCCACTAAGTTTCATCTCGACCCCTCCACTCATAGTGTTTCCCAAGATTTCCGGTTGCCTCTTCCAGCTCCCCCCAAAAGTCACCGGATCCGGTCCGGATTTTAAGTGGGTCGTCTGAGGCATGAGGTCTTTCCAAATATCAAGTTCCATCGAGATCCGATCACCCGTTCAAAAGTTATAAATACCTAAGGATTCCGGATTCCCCCTCCCTCCACTCCCCCCCACAGTACCCGAATCGGCTCGGTTATGTCAATGATGTATCTAGTGTTTGCTAGGTGTCTTCCCACCAAGTTTCATCTCGATCCCTCCACTCATAATGTTTCCCAAGATTTCCGGTTGCCCCCTCCAGCTCCCCCCAAAAGTCACCGGATCCGGTCCGGATTTTAAGTACGTCGTCTGAGGCATGAGGTCTTTCCAAATATCAAGTTCCATCGAGATCCGATCACCCGTTCAAAAGTTATAAATACCTCAAGGTTCCGGATTTCCCCTCCCTCCACTCCCCCCCCCACAGTGCCCGAATCGGCTCGGTTATGTCAATGATGTATCTAGTGTTTGCTAGGTGTCTTCCGACCAAGTTTCATCTCGATCCCTCCACTCATAGCGTTTCCCAAGATTTCCGGTTGCCCCCTCCAGCTCCCCCCAAAAGTCACCGGATCCGGTCCGGATTTTAAGTGGGTCGTCTGAGGCATGAGGTCGTTCAAAATATCAAGTTTCATCGAGATCCGATCACCCGTTCAAAAGTTAAAAATACCTCAAGATTCCGGATTCCCCCTCCCTCCACTCCCCTCACGGTGCTCGGATCGGGGAAGTGACTATTTCCAACTTAATCATTTGGGGTCCCTGATACGCTTGCCAAGTTTTATCGTCCTATCTTATCTGGAAGTGCCCGAACTAGCAAAACCTGGACAGACCGACAGACCGACGGACGGACAGAAATTGCGATCGCTATATGGCACTTGGCCGAAGGGCAAGTGCCATAAAAAGCCCTTGGTCGTTTCTATAATAGTATTTGTTCTCCCTCTGTCTGCAACCTTTCCGGAATTTTTTTTCTTCTGAGACGAAAAGATTTAAATTGTATCAGGACATGGTATTTCAAATATTGTAAATTTCTATTGTACCTTCCTCGACGTTCCAGGAATTCCCGTGTAACTGCAACTTTTTTTCCCTCTGACCCTTCTGCACAGTTATCTTCAATTGCCCAGGACCTTCACGTTTTTGCCCTTGGCCATTTCTCCGAATTACATCTGGGAAGAAGTTTTTTAGACCCGATTAGTCTCTTTTTTATTAAATGTTTAATTTTTTGATCTTATGCATTTACTATATTATTGAAAGCTCAGTGTATGTTTTCCTTTTTGTGTATACTGCGCTATTGTCCTCTTCCTAAGTGCGTAAATAAAATTTCCTCTTCATCATCACGTCCGGGTTTGATTTCCAGTTGAAATGATTTATATGGATTGAAATGCATTCCAACGTGACCATGTTCGGTGCTAAGGATGTGGACATTTTCTTCCAAACGAGTAACGGTACGGCTCGTATGCTGATGAATATCATCGCTGATTAATATCATCAGCTCGCACTATCAGGCTAACATCAATACCCCGAACAATACATGCAGGTTCAATTTTACTTTGCGATTAAATTATTAGTGGCGTTTTTGATCGCCGATTAGTTCGGCGATAGCGTAGCCGTCTGAGTTTTGTCGTTTTTGACGTTCGCCGGAAGCCGATTGCCGTAGCTGTATATCTTAATTCCTGTTTTTGTTCTGATCGGCTAATGTCTATCGCCTGAATTCCTGTCCATCGCCGATCGGCCAAGGACTCGCCGTTTGCCGTAGAGGTTGGGTTTTCGTTTGACGATTTGGTGTTTTTTTCAAAAATGGAGGGAAATGAGGATTATGTTCTTTATGTTCTGCGTTATGAGAACAGCCTCTTTGAATTCCAATGTGATTAGACATATCTAATGTGTAGCTTATGTTATAACAGAAGTACACTGCCAGCAAAAAAAAAATTCCGTTTTCGCGTACCCAAAAACAATAACAGGGCCGTCACGTATGAGAGGAGGGGACGCCCCCCCCCCCCCCCCCGATTTTGTCAGCCAAACGGTAAAAAATAAGAAGCGCCGCGTTTTTTTCGTTAAAACAGTCGATTTTTCATGGAAACAGTCGGTTTTTCGTAAAATTAGTCTTTTTTTCTTTAAAGCAGTCGGTTTTTCTGAAAATCAGTCGGTATTTTAGAAAATTAGTCGATTTTTCGTAAGAACAGTTGTTTTGTATTAAAATAGTCGGTAAAAATAACCAGCCATTCGGTAAATACGTTGCCCCCCCCCCCCCCCCACAAATTTTTTGTTTGCTAGTAACGCCACTGGCTACATGAACCCGGTGGTTTTCCTTTTTTCACAACTGTGTAAAGCTTTCCTGCGGCAAGACCACTGGATGTAGTCGACAATTAAAAGTTAGCAAGCATCAACACTAACCTGTATTTATTATTCGTGGGGGGGGGGGGGGGGGGCTGACACTATACACCAAGAGCTAAAGTGCATGACAAAACAATTTATCATAGGGGGGACATATTATCGGCGCTACATAAGACTTTCAAAAATTTGAAAACAAAAATCTAGTCTCGCACCTGTTGGTCGGTGATGACACGACGTGCAAAAACAAACCAATAGGAAGCAAGAACTGTTTCTGGTAAAAGCTTGAAGCCTTCGGGATCCCATTTTTTATTAAAAACAAAAAAATTTCTACAAATCTGTGATAATATAATTAAACAAGAGCTGGAAAAAATTTTCAAATTATTACAGGCTTACAATACTTACCAAAGATCAACAATTCACTTTCAAATACGAAACTCCTACATCTCAAAACGTTAAACTACTTGTTTTTCTTCCCTTCCGTTTTCGTCGGGTAGGCTGCAATCTCTCTCTACCAGTTTCTATGGGTTCGTTCCAGCTCGGCCCGAAAGTTACTAAATAGTTACTATTCAGTCACTTTCTCCGTTCCAGCTTGTCAAAAAGTTACGGGGAGCACAAGGAAGATCGTTACTTCGAAGTAACTTTTTATAAAGATAGTACCCCACCGTCTTTAGCACTTTCACTTTCCAAGAGGTAAACTCGGGGCAGCAAATTGAGACAAGGTGTAATAGCTAAAGTAAAGAGGACATTATTGTGTGATTTTCAGCTGTACTGGGCCTTTAGCTTCTCGTCAAATATGATTTGCTGATAAAACCCCCCCCCCCCCCCCAAAAAAAAAAAAAAAATTCTAGTCAACCTAAGTTGACGGTTTACCGGTCAGTCTGGTGACTTGATATGGACTGTGGCAGGAATGAATTTCAAATGCCAGTAACTGAGATGGCAATAATATCTATTAAATTTCTCAGTTATTCAGAGGTGAAAGCCTTTTTCTGTTGCTTTATATTATTATTACTATATAATACTGCAGGAGAAGAAGCTAAAAATTTATTCAGTGAACCTTGTTAACCACTTTGACATCATTGGGTTCTGGAGGATCTTGGGCGTTCCATTTAAACTACTAAAATATTTTGCTAAAAAATTTGCACGGAAAAGACTGTTGCAGTTCTGGCTAGGAAACAATTATATGTGAATAAGGATTTAGCGACCAAAAAGACAAAACCGGAATAGAGAATCTATTTCAAAATAATTATCAAGTCGTTATTATGCACCAAAAACAAACAATTTTTCTGTTCATCCTTCCCATGCAGTCCTCATATCTTCTTGCATTCAAGAAACATGCGTTACCTCGTCCCGTAGTAACTTCGATCGTTCCAGGTAGTAGTTAACTTGTGACGTCACACGTAGTTACTTCGAAGTAACTACGGAGAGGAGCTGGAACGAACCCTATATATTTGGCCACACAGGAAGCGATTTAATGAAACGTCCGTCATTACGGCAAATAACCCAAACGTAGTCAGAAGAAGGCCAGCTGCTGAAAATGACCGTTTTTGAAACAGGCTACAGGTGTGACTAACCCAAAACTAGGCCTCAGAATTTCCGGGTCTAGTTTTAACTTTTATATTTTTTGTATATGTTCATCCTTGCTTAGGTGATCACTTTCAGTTTTGAAGAGGAATTTAAGTTCCTGTCATAGTAAATCACACGTTGAAGGATACTAAAACATGTAGACGAAATTGAGTTGGAGCGTCGAGTCTGCCCCTGTTACATTAAATCTGCCTATTTGACTGTCTTTTATCTTCAGTGCAAAACTTAAAAGATATTTTACCTAAATATCGCGCCGAACGGTCCCAGTCATACGGCTGCTACGATTCGAAAGCAAAGTTTTAAAGATGCTATCGATTGTTTCATTACTGATTTATTACACATATTTAAATCTATGCTTGGGGACCATTTTAATTTTTTTTTTTTTTTTTTTTATGTTTTTCAGGGGACGTTTTTCATGGGGACGCGACGTTCAGGATTTTGTAATGAAACAATATTTTTTTACATTACATTTACATTTACATTTTACATTTTATATTTTTGAAATTAAATCTGCCTCTATGACTGTCCTAAACATTGCGCCGAACGGTCCCAGTCGTACGGCTATCTACGATTCGAAAGCAAAGTTTCAAAGATGCTATCGATTGTTTCATTATTACACATATTTAAATCTATGCTTGGGGACGGATTCAGTTTTTTTTTTATGTTTTCAGGGGACGTTTTTCATGGGGCCGCGACGTTAAGGAATTGTGTAATAGAACATTTTTTTTTTCGTAGGGATGTTTTGTCATGGGGGACCTTTCACCATCGAGACCATTTGTCATCGCAACGTTTTGTCATAAGGACGTTTTGTGAAGGGACTTCTTTCGTTGACGTTTCGCTTGAGACTTTGGGTCTGGAACGTTCCACAGCTGATTCGCGAATTCCTCTCTGAAGGACCCGCCGTATCTATAATTCGAATGCAACCTAACTCCGTCATTACTGCATCCGTTCTGAAACCCCAATTTCATAGATGGTACGTTCTAAGCTTCCCTGAAACCTAACCGATTTCCAAACGGTATTTTCCTTGCTTCTCGATTTTCGATGCGTATCATGCTCCCCACGGTTGTTTGCAAGAAGTTCACTCGTTGGAAACAGAAAGTTCTCGAAATTTTTCGTGCCAAAGGGTCTGTTGGTTAGTTCTAAAATCAGGGACATGCTGAGTGTGTTCCACCCTTCTCACTATAGTTACTATTTCCGTTCCATCCTCACGAAAAGTTACTACGCTGACCGTTTCAACCTTCTCGAAATAGTAGCTAATAGTTACTATTTGCTTACCATGCTCGGGAGAGCATAGTAACTACGCATCTCTGTAACGTGATTGGTCGGATTCGTCCGTGGCATGACATCCTGCTGGAAAAAAGAAAAATCGTTCCGGCCTTGACGGCAAAAAGTCAGAATTCGTGACGTCATTCGTAGTAACTACGGTAAGCAGGGTGGGACACGCTCATTATTCAACTAGTTTACAGTAGGATACGCCTAACGGAACACAGACGATACGCTAAGCAGTGAGAAGTGTTCGACAAGGCACTGAATTTGTTGTGGCAATGTTGGCACTTGAAATTGTTTCGAAGCCCCAGCGGTCCAGAAGAACAACTCAGTCTCGACACTAGAGCCTAGCTTCTTTTAGAACCTATTTAGTATTAAACCTAACTGATGAAATAATTAATTAAGTATATTTATTTTATTTACATTGTAATTTGTATTTTTGTACGATCTTGAGTATGACGCAGTATGCATCCTTGAAAATTAGATGACCGGCGTAGCGAAAAGCTCTCTGGATCGTCACATTCAGAGGCGTTACTAGCCAAAATGTCTGGGGGGGGGGGGGGGAAAGGGGACGAGGCATTTACCGACTGGCTGGTAACTTTTACCGACTTTTTCTGCAGAAAAAACTAGTGTTTTCAACAACAAAAATCCCATTTTTAATAAAAATCGACTGATTTTCAGAAAAACCAACTATTTTTTTACTATTTTGACGAAAAATCGACCAATTTTCAGAAAAGTCGACTGTTTTCATGAAAGAAATCAACTGTCCGACTGGCCGACCGACTAGACGACAGCATTGGGGGGGGGGGGGGGTCCCCCCCCCAGTCGTGACGCCCCTGCTCACAATTACTGCAATACTCTCGATGACTAAGCTTAAAACGCCAGTGATCCTCAGGAAGAACGAGTAAACGTCGCACTAATAACTCAAACTCAACAACTCAAATTCGGTGTCAACCAATCACGGCGATGGTTGGGGACAGCCGTGGTGCCGCTTCTGGGTCTTCCACTAGGTACACGGCGACTCGCATCAGCAAGGATAGTTAGTCATAAGAGTATCCACATAACGTGCGAGAGTTTGTGTCTAACATTTAGGGGGCCCCACCGGCCCATTGGGGCTTCTCTGATATCAGAAGTATCAGCTACATGTATAAAGGATGTTAAGAGGGTTAGAAAAGGTGTATTCATGTAGTTTAGCATGTAAAAGCTGGTTTGTATAATAAAGAGTATTAACTAAACTAAAAAAAAAAAGATTTGTTCATATATGCGTAAACACTGGTACTAGGTTCACCACTGTTACTGCTCAACATTGTTTGGATAAAAAGCTGATTAGTGTTGCTTTCTGAAGACGTATAATCGTTTCTGGGAGCCCAATTGACTCATTGACATTAAATACTTGCTTATCCCTAGGCTACATCGCTTGTGGCTTAGCTATGAATATCTCCGAAAAAATATGTCCCCATCAAAACTTTCCCCCAAAAAACTCACGTAATAGAGGTTCTCAAGATTAAACGTCCCCATGACAACATCCATTGAAATGAGGTCATCATGACGGAAACATCCCCATTCCGAAAATTATCCTTCCATCCGAAAATCATTCTACCTATATAATGCTCAACATTCATGAGCATTATATAGGTAAGAAACCTTCAAAAGTGTCATTACAGATTGGAGGACAAAGGCTTGTAGTTAGAAAAGACGGACGTAGGAGCGGTGGCTTGAGATATGGGTTATTTCCCTCAAATGTAAGATTTCATTTGGCTCTCGGGTGTATCAGAAAAGAAGGTAGTGTAGTATCATTTCCTGGGTAATATTTGTTACGACGGCTGTATTTGTATGCGAAGATGCACTCTAAATCTGATGTTATGGCGAGAGGTGCAAGAGGCCGGACAGAACATGGTAAATGTCCCAGTATGAAGTCATCGGAGTCAGGATGGCCTACTTTCAAACTATGGTTAGCAGACCGAACTTAAAATAGGCTATCAACCACTCATCATACCCTAGAGTTACTGGCCAGCCCACTCTAAGGAGCTTTATATAAGTCTCATAACAAAGACCTATGGTCCGTATATAAACAAAAGGTTTTCTTAACCTTTACACAAAAATGTAGCTGGCCGGCCGAGCCCCAGATAAGAAGTTTAGATGACTCACGATCATGGATGAGTCACGATAATCACAGAGTTAAAAAAATATACAAGAGTAGACTACGGACAGTAACCCCAACAGTATAAAAGATTGAACATAGATGGCAGAAGGGGAGTGGCGCTGCCTACTGTGCCTAGCGGTGGCAGAAGTGAACAGTGCGGGGTGCAGATGGCACCACCGCAACACTCAGGTCGCCTCTAACTGGCCGTCAGTGGCCTCTAACTGTTCATCTAAAGTTGAACTGAATAGGGTTGAGATACGATAGCTAGTTCCCACAACTTTTTTTTTGTTAGATTTGTAATATAGGTAAACCTTGTTAATGTGTTTTTCTTTCCATTTTTTTCCTTTTCGTTTAATTTTTTGGATCTTTTAATTGTACTCTACCGCACGTTCTTTTGAACCTTGACGGGTAACAAAATTTATGACTTACTTAATGTATTATAGAAAGACTGTAGCATCATACACGAACTTTGTCTTACTATGAGACCGTGCAGAAGAATTTGGAGAATTTGGAATCATGAGTTTTTAGTCCAGGGTGGTAGCCTAAAAATAACTACAAAATTTTGTAACATAGTCTCCCTAGAACTTCCCCTGAAACTTTGAGCTTGGAACGTCCGGGAAAACTGCGATACAACAACAAAGTTATGCCAAATAAATATGAACAGGATATCAAAGAAAATTAAATTAAATTTTATTTATAACTGTCTAGTGGGACGGAGTAAAATAAAAAAAAAATGAAAAAGATAGATACAACACACAACAACAACAACCAAAATATACAAAATTTACTAAACCGAAAGTCCGTGGAGCTCAATGGCCGGTCACATTCTAGCTACATTCTACTGATGAATTTCAAGACATCAGTAATAATCAAAATTAGATACCTGTATTTACTCCTTTGTCAGAAATCAATGCACCCACAAGGGGCAAAATTAAAGTGAGTAATCCTGTCCGTGTCATCCCGTCATTTACTCGAATATTTCCTCACGAGATGCTGACAAAGTCTGATTTGTTGAAAAAGGAAACTTATTGCTGGGTCAAAAACAGCATCCACAAAGGGCAATTTATCGTCGTAGTTGAGGTAGGAGGAGTTACGTTCTTTCGACCGGTTTTTTTTGTTATCGGTCCAGGCTTAGGTAACCAACCAGTCGAGTAGGAATACTTCATCGGGAAACAGTAAACCATGATTTCACTCGTGGTACTCGAAGCTGACAAGTTTAATGGAAGAAATAACAAGAAATTGCAGAGTTCAGTAAATTTTTTGCCCGTAGCTTTTGTTTATTTTTTTATCAGTACATCTGTAGCTGAACGGAAGGGGAGAACCTGAGTACGTATTTGAAATGAAGGCAGATAGTGTACCACGACGGATGGTACTCGAGGTTTGCGACAGATCATGGAACAAGGCTCGGTTTTGGATACTTAGTTGCGTTTTTGCAGGTACCATGGTATCTCCCGTACGGAAAATATCCACGTCGAATGCCATTTTACACCTCGAATCGAGGACGAAACGGTATTTTCGGTAGCGAAATGCGGGCGAAAGTATAGCGAGGACGAATATTGATGGCGAATTATACTTCGACCCACATTTTCGCTGCGAATATGAAGGCGAAGGAGAGGGAGATCTCGCGTTCGCTATCGTGTTTAGTAAAGGGCGAAGGCGGATTTCCCTTCGACCTTAGTTTTCGCTGCGAAAAAGATGGCGAAAGAGAGGGCGAGTCTACCTCCGCCTCATATTTAGTGACGGGCAAGCGTGTATTCAACTTCGACCTTGTTTTCGCTGCGAAGATGGTAGCGAAATATCAGGGAGATTTCATCTCCACCTCGTTTTTGGTGAAGTGCGACGGCGACCTTATAGTTTCACTGAAGTTGCCATCAGGAGACGGTGAAAGACTTTTCCTATTATACTTCGACTTTAGTTCCACTGGCAAGCTAATTGACGAGATGCAGAGGCAGAGGCAGTTGCATTTGGGGACGGATAAATCAGTTACATTTTATTAGAGATATATTTCCTTCTTGGCAAGCGTCCCCTTCAGGGTCAAGCCGCACAAGCTGGAAACTGACCAGTCCTTTTCTAGCTCATTTTTCATAATTGTCCATTTCCCAGGAAGTCCATTTTCCAGCGTGAGCGGCTTGAGCCTGAAGAGGACCCTTGCCAAGAAGGGCCGAAATAGAGCTCTAATAATATGTAGCAGACTTATCCGTTTTGCAACGTCAAATATGATTCGCAGTCAGCTCGGGCTGAAGGAATATCTATCGAATGAGAGAGAAACTACTTTTGAGCTTTACGTTTGCCAGAAACCTAGGAGCAAAGAGCAATCCAGTCCGATTTTATGTATCACTATATAAATCAAATCCAATCTACCCAGTATATGGTACCTTATTCCCTAATTGCTTATTTCGAGACAGGAAAAAAATTTATTAATTGTAAGAGCCACGGAAATGCTTTAATTTAAGCCTTGCCGTCTATAGTTTTGAAAATATTGCTGTACTGTGAAGTTCAAAAAATTTCAGAAGCGAGTTTGAACCTTGTTCGATGGTGCAAAAGCATCACCCAACAAATTTCTAGAGTTACTGGTCCTAAATCGAACATTTGGCGAAACTAGTTTTGTCTTCTACATTGAGTCTAATTTTGGGCCCATCTCTCATACTGGATCTCTGACACAGTTCTGTAATAATTCACTGATCAATGGATCGAATTTTTGTTACTTGACAAGGGCAATGCGCTGGTCGATTGCTACCAACATTATTTGGTTTCGATTTCGTGATGCTTTCTGAGAAAACAGGGTTTTTTGTGTATTAAATGTACGAGGTCGAGTTGGATTCGCTACCAAACCAAATGAGGCGAGAGAGAAAACGAGGTAGTTTCTGTTTCAAATGTACGAGGTCGTTTTGACCCAAATTTGAGGTGAAAAACGAGAGCGAAAACGGCCTAGTTTGTGTTTCAGATGTACGAGGTCGTTTTGACCTAGATCTGAGGTGGAAACGAGAGCGAATAGGCAGCGAAAACGACCTAGTTTGTGTTTCAAACGTACGAGGCCGTTTTGACCTAGATTCGAGGTGTAGATTTTCCGTACGGGCTGATACCACGGTTGCAGTTACCCTGGTATTTGATACCATGGTTAAAAGGCGTTTTTGCGGTTATCTTGGTATCTGGCCAGATATCAGTGGTAGCTGATCGTTTGTATCTGAAAAAGTCATCTCACTTTCTCATCACCAACGATAATGGAACTGATTCTGTGTCAACTAGACGACACCATTGAAAAAAAGCGCCGCGGGCTCGGTAGACTCGTTGGTCTTAGAAAGACTGTGTCAGAGAGAAGGCTCGAGGCCAAATGGCGGACATTTCTTCTACTGCAAACTATAAGAACATCAACTCACAAGTTAGAAATAAACCATAATCCATCCAGTTTCCAGATTCAAACGACCAAGATGAGTTGGGATTAACCGCAACAAACCATTCACCCGCAACATTACTTTGAATCCTTTTTTTTTATTATATTTATTTTTCTTTAAATGTTTTCAACGAGCATTGATTTAACTTTATTTCTGAGAATATTTACAGAAAAATCAAGTCTAACTTCATTATTATAATTATGCCATACATACCCTCAATATAGATCTTTAAATAAGATCTTTCAATATTGATCACTAAAATCTTGATCTTTAGGAAATTGTTAAAGGCTGCCGGGTTTTAAGAGGATCGCGCATGTTACGGTCGTGATTAGATTTAATTCCAGAAAATAAATCGGGTTCATAAAAATGTTCCCGTAGGGAATTAGAGTGGTGTTTTTTCTTAAATAAAATAGAATGGAAAATGACGAAAGATTCGAGGGGCAATATATTCAAAAATAGAGGAAGACTATTCGTTGGTGACTTATTAGGGCAAGAATCAGGAGACGGTACAAAAAGCTTAAAGGACCCCTCTTGCCTATTCTGCCTTTTGTAATATACTTAGCTCCAATATGGAATTACAATCTTCAAAAATCCCCACCTTTTTCCATTGTTTCGTTTCGTAACTACGAATTTTTCGCGCTTTTTCGGCCTTTCCGAGTTTTCCCGCGATCCAACGAAAAGTTTGTCTTCAAGGTCCGCTGACAACTCTTGCACATATATGGATGTGATAATCTTCTGTTTATTACTTCTTTTATTTGCTTAGTTTTTCCACTTTTTGAACAAGACACGTTCAGTTTTCAAATGTTTTGCGCCCAGTCGCCGCGTCGGAGAGTAGGAAGGCTGGATGTAGTCGACAAGCGCTAACAAGAGAATCGCTAGTTTTAGGTGGAAAGTAATGGTACTTAAAAAAGAAATTTCTGATTCATCTCATAGGGAAAAGATCATTTCTAGTAAGAGTTGTGCTTTAAGAATTCTTAGGGCTTTATTCTGCTGCCTTACCAATGGTAATATATTCGATCGAAGCGTATCTAAATACACAGAGGACAATAATTTTCATTTTCATTTATTGTGCTAAAGATACGGGTTACCACCCCAAAAATATGTACTTTGCGTTGACTTAGTACAGAAACCTTGTTAAAGAAGACCAAAGGTTTCGATGGGATCCCAAAATTTTAATATTTGCTCCCGACAATTCAGTCTTGTAGATATTCGGTCTTCAACAGACTTTTTAAACATTTTTACTTTTATTTACAAACAGGTTAAGGACAATGGTAATAATCTGAGAAGACCAAGTTCGTATTTGACAGTGCAAAACGGATACGCCACCTGAATTTCACCAAGTTCAGATATAGTCAGATATCCGTTTCGCACTGTCAAATATTCAGATATGTATTAGATTTAGCCGGATTCCGAACAAACTACTTGCCTGGCGAAAAAACAAAGCTCAAAAATGAATTCAGCATGTCTCCTTACCCCTACATACAACCTCTAATCAACTTCAGATTAAACTTTGCTGTTAACAAATTTTCCGGTTTCAGCTGGATTCCGAGCGATCTATACGTCTGGTGAGGAAATGATTGTCATATACGAATTCAGCATGTCTTCTTACCCGCAAATCGAACATCTTATCAAATTTAAATAAGACTTTTACTTTTCACAAATTCTCCGGTTTTGCCCGGATTCTGGCCGAACTAATTGCCCGGCGAGAAAATAATTTCATATTCGGACTCAGCACGTCTCCTTGCCCCTAAAGCGAACCTCTAATCAACTTCAAATTAAACTTTTACTTTTCACAACTTTTCCGGCTTTCGCCGGATTCCGGGTGAACTATTTGTCCGGATCGAAAATAAATTTCATATTCTAAAATTTCATACTCTACTTACGTTTTGGGATAACAAAAACTGTGATTTAACAATCAAGAAATGTTCTAACAACCTCAGAATAATTAGCAAACGCCCACGATTCAGTCTCGAAGTATATGATACCAAACTTAGCAATTCTATATTTCACCGGAGGGATACCTATGACATCGCAAAAGTTGTCCGTCTGTCCGTCCGTCTGTCCGTCTGTAAGCACGATCACTCTCGAAGGGAATGAGATATTTTGATGAAACTTGGTGTGAGGATTCGTTGGGTCGTCGGACCGGTCAAGTTCGTTGATGGGCTTTGTAGCATGTAGTATTGCAGTATTAAAGGGCAAACAAAATATTTTGAAAATTTGATAGTCGATTGTGGAGTAAGAAGACATGCTGAACACTATGGTGAAAACCATTTTGTCATCGGACAAGTAGTTCGCCCGGAATCCGGCCAAAACCGGAAAGTTTGTTAAAATTAAAAGTTTTATTTGGAGTTGATTAGATGTTCGATTTAAGGCAAGAAGACATGCTGAACACTTATGTGAAAATATTTTCTACCTGGATATGTAGTTCCCCCCGAATCCGACCAAAACCGGAAAATTGTTAGAAGCTTAAGTTTTATTTCTAGTTGATTAGATAACCGATTTAAGGGTAAGAATAGATGCTGAATCCGTGTTTGACAATCATATTTTACCCGGAAATATAGTTCGACCGGAATCCGGCTGGAGTCGGAAAATTTGTTATAAGTTAATTTTTTTTTGAAGTTGATTAGATGTTCATTATTGGGGAAAGAAGATACCCTGAGTTCGTTTTTGAGCTTTCTTTTTTCGCCGTCAAGTAGTTCTGGAGTTCGGCCGAAACCAGGAAATTGGCAGAAGTGGCAGGAATTTTTCGTCAAAACAAATATGACTTATAGGGGTAAACACACATGCTGAATCCATATCTGAACTTGGTTTTCTCAGATGACTAGCTATTTGGCCTTAATCTGTTTCTGAATTTTAACTTTAAAATTGTTCAAGGAGTCTGGCGATGACTGGATCTGGCTAAGACAAGTACCAGTTGTCTGGATCAGATATTGAATAGAGAAGTATCCGTTTTCGTTCGACCGACGAACTGGTCCATAGCCATTTCCACTGGTGAACTGTTAGTTGAGTAATCGCTGTGAGCCCATTAGTTTAAGATACTGGAAATGGACGATGAAACTTCTACTGGGAAAGATTTGCGTCTTCATTAAAGTCGAAGCTTATAGGTGGTTGTGGCGATTCAAAAGCTCTCGTTATTTCCGTGGGTGTCCCACCGCCACCCAGAAAATCTTGCATCATCGAGAGGATTAGTTGGGTCAGAGGAAAGGGTTAATATTTTTGGTAGGTCCATCACTGTCGTAGATTAACCACTGTAGGTAGCGCAGGTACACGTAGTTCCAGATCTAAGTCCTTAAATGCGAAGAGGGTGTTTACCGCTACCGACGCTAACTCTGCGCGAATCCTAGCCAATACGAAGAATGAGCTTAATGTTTCAAATAATTCTTTATTTTAGGTCCAATTTAAGAAATTGTATAACTGGAACAAGTCAAAACCCCAAAACTAATCAAATTTCAAGTGGTGAGAAATCGCCAGCAGAAATCCTTCTCTTGAAGACTTTCCTTCTTGATACATCATTTTAACTTTCAATAGCCTCTTCTCCAGTTCCCAGACACTTTGCGACGTTTTGGATCAGGGCTTGCCGTCTCAATGGTCAGAAGTGTTGAGTAAGCAGCTTTCTCTTCCACAAAAACATAAGCAATTTATAGACAGTTGGGTTTCGACTAAACATTTGTTTAGACGGTTCTACCATCCTTCCGTACTATTCTGTCGAACGATGTGATAACTCACTGCACTTCCAGGCACTCAGAGGAAACTTCTCATTCCCTAGCTTGACAAGATTATCGTCAAAGCAGATGGACGATTCTGGAGCTTGTTCCATGACGTCAAGCCGTGTATCCCTTACTTCTGCTACCGGGATGTCTGCGAGGGCTGCCATTTTTCTGACATGGGCTACCAGCTCCAGCCCTTCTTGAATTTCGGATCGATACAGCGATACAAGGCCAAGAGCTTGCACTTTTCTATACAAACACTGACTGAAGTGAAATTGCACCCATTCACTAGCACCCCATCAAAGTACGTTCTAACAGCCTTCATGGCTGACAGCTCAAAATCAAACTTCATGGTTTCGAAACAAATTTTGGCTTTCAGAATACCACTCTACGAACGGGTTCCGGCTAACCCACCCTCCGGACAAAAGCCCTCCGGAGACCCCCCCCCCCTCCCGTTACAAAAAAAAACGGCGCCCCCCCCCCCCTCGCAGACGGCGGGGCAGAACAGAAATAAACAAGGGGAGTGTAAAGCAAAGGTGAAGGGAATAATTGACAGAATAATTGCTGAAGTGAACGAACACACGCATTCTCCTTAAGCTGTGCCAGTGAGGTTTTAAAAGTGAAAGATCAAATTAAAACCCATGCCACTCAGTGTAATGATCCCCCCCCCAACAAATCCTTTCCCAATTCCTTCCCTTTCGTGGCGAGAAAGCTGCAGTAAGTGATGTAAAATGTGAAGGGACATCAGACGCTTTAAACAGTCAGCCAATTGCCCTATCCCCTTGCTTGATTCCCGTCCCTTTTAGTTATCCCTGATTCACACAAGAAACTCCAAGATAGTCAGCAATTTTTGGGATCCCAAACGTAAGTGGAGGGATACCTCTGACATTGCAAAAGTTGTCCGTCCGTCTGTTAGCACGATAACTGTCGAAGGGAATGAGAAATTGTGATAAAACTTGGTGTGAGGAGTCTTTGGGTCAAGAGAAAGGTCGAGTTCGTAGATGGACCCCAAAGCTGTATATTTAGGGGTGGGGAAGGGGCTTCATTTTAATGGGCGAAAACAAATATATGTTTGATTCTGGGGTAAGAGGACATGCTGAATCCGAATATGAAAATTATTTGTTCGCCGGGAAAGTAGTTCGCCCGAAATCCACCGGAAGCTTAGCATGAAATTCTAAAATCCACTGATATAATCGATGTAGGGTGAGGAGACATACTGTTGCAACTTTCGAACATACTAAAGATTCATTTATTTATTTATTTATGTATTTATAGCTGTGCATCTATCTGTAAAGATAATATACAGCAAATAAACGTTACCTTATCTTAAAGATAAACAGAAAGTGTATGCGATTAGTTTAGTTTTCATCAACGTCCCAATCAGCATTGACTCGGTTAAAAAGTCAGAATGCATTCGACAACTGTCTGGTAAACAACTTAATACAAATTTTCGACCAATTTTCGAAAAATACAGGTGGCCATACCAGTCCCTACCCTACCCCTTTATCCATACAGGCGAAAGCTCTGCGCGTTGGACGATATGCTAATCTATGGGTGCCGGAGGGAGTCACGTTTCTTGTCAAGTTACGTATTCTTTGCGTAATCATGGATGATGGAAGTCTTTCTACTCGTGTTGGGGCATCGAAGGTATGTTGTTCAAACTTTTTATGAGGATTGACTGGCAAAGTACAGGCCAAGTTGTGAGTCCCTTAGATATTTAGAGACAGAGGAGGGGTTTTCGAATTGAGGGTAAAAAAGGTATGTCTTACAAGCTAATGAGTTAGTCGTGAGGGGTAAAGAGGCCCGCTAAATCCATATCTGAACTCAGTCTTCTTTCCGGACAAATGATTCACCCGGAATTCGGCCGAAACTGGAAATTTGGTTGATGCTCAAAGTTGTTTCTGAAGTCGATTAGAAATTCGGTATCGGGGTAAGGAGAAATGCCGAATTGAATTTTGAACATTTAACAGATAAGCTGGCAAAATTTCCCAAAACCCCGAAATTCGGATTGAAAGGTTCCATGTCACTAGCTCTTTTACTCTGAATTTTGTCAAAGTAAAGGACCTTTCTGAAGTCGTTAGGATGAGATATTGGAGTAAACATCCTACTGAACCCATTTCTGAACTTGGTTTTCTCATCTACTTGGTTGTTTGGCTGTAAGTTGCCTGAAACTTTGAAACTGTGACATTCTTTTTGTATATATTCCAGCGGTGGGTTATTGATAGATAGCAAAATGTTAAAGGGGCTGGTGAGGGTGCGCGCCTCTACGTAGACACGACGCTACGTAGACACGTCAGTAAGTGGACAAAATCCGACGCTACATGGACAAATTTCCCGACACTACGTGGACAAAAAAAAACCGACACTACGTGGACACGACGGTACATCGAACGACGCTACGTAGACACGACGGTACATCGAACGACACTACGTAGACACGACGGTACGTCGAACGACACTACGTAGACACGACGGTACGTCGAACGACACTACGTGGACACGTCACTAAAAGGACAAAATCCGACACTACGTCGAAAATCAAAAAGTGTCTACGTAGTGTCGGTACCTGTACCGTCGTGTCTATGTAGTGTCGGTACTTGTACCGTCGTGTCCATGTAGTGTCGGTACCTGTACCGTCGTGTCCATGTAGTGTCGGTCTTCGTACCGTCGTGTCTCTGTAGTGACGTGTCCATGTACTGACGCTTTTTTTCGTTTCGATGTAGTGTCGTGTCCATGTATTGACGCTTTTTTCGTTTCGATGTAGTGTCGTGTCTTCGTAGTGTCGCCTGTGTGTTTTGTCTCTGTAGTGTCGCCAGTCTGTTGAAATTCTCCATCGTTTCTATTTTAAGGAATATAGGATGTATTGCTAGCTAGCTTCACTTTTGTTTCTTGGTTTGAGTCCGCCCATGTTCGTAGTCATGTTCGGCGCCCGGACAGTAGATGGTGCTATGGGTTTGCGGAAGCCGTTTTATATATAATGGAAAGCTTGACGGTGGGAATCGGATTGCATGTCTCTGAGCTTGAGCATGCGTTGGTTAGTAGTTTGGGGTTGGGAAGATGTGGTAGGATGGTTGAAATTCTGACCAGACTTACGATTCACCAGCAACATTTCTTCCCCTAGGCTAGCTTAGTGATTCCGCATGCGACCATATCCAGTCGGTTTTTCTTGAAATCAGTCGATTTTTTTCAAAACTTTCGTTTTCTCCGGCAAAAATAGTCGGTAAAAATGACCGCCATTTGGTAAAAACCTTGCCCCCCCAAAAAAATCTTTTGGCTAGTAACGCCTCTGATCCTGAATATCGTCAAGTGAACTGTAAGTCACAGTCTGCTGATTGTCCCCAGAGTCACCAAGGGTCACATCCCCAAGGACTTATAATCCTCATCGGTCAACACAATGAAAATACGCACCAATATGCTTTTAAAACGGGATGTTCTAAAAAAGATAATCAAATGATCAAAAGCTATTCTTCAGCGTGTTAAAAACAACAACAAAATAATATCGGAAGAAGGGACTAAATTGACTTTGCAGTGAGTTGAACTTTATCCTTTTCAATCGTAGACATCGTGACGGATGAAAACTTGGAACAATATTTTATATAATCTAGTTGGTATTAGAAAGCTATGCGTAACTTTCCAGGATTAAAATACTATAGATGACACTAAAAATTATTATGAAACTACCTCATTGTTTTACATTTTCATTTGTATCCGTCGCGTAAACAGTTAATCCTAAGTTAGAGCGATAGACCATCGACACAAACTTTCTTACCGTCAGATTTATAGAAATCGAATACAACGTGCACCCATTTGCAAAAATTTCTAGATCCTCTTGAACCGATTCCTACTTACAAGTCCCTCTTCCGTGATGGACATCAAGTTCACATAAAACAAATAATGGGTAGGCTTACACCAGCTAGTAAAAGCTGCAAAGCCCTCATCGCTGAAGACGAGTGTAGCATAACAGCCGATCATTACTTACAAGTCCTTCGCATATCTTACCACTGGGAACCAAATTGTTCTTACCATCGAATACACCGGAAACAAATAACAGTTACACCAACTAGCAAAAGGTGCAAACCCCTCATTGCCGAAGATGATTATGAGCTAACAGTAGACTGTTTGCTTAGAAGTCCCCTACATGTCTCACAACTGGCATCGCCTATTTTTGGTTTCAGTGTGTACCTTACTACTGAAGTTGTCAACCCCTTGAAATTTTCAAACTGGTGTATCTCATGAAAGAATTTTTGGACCAAGAAATGGATGACATATACTTCGATCAACTCATCCACCGCTATCGATTGCCGTCGAAAAAAATTTCTACCTGTCTTAGTTCAAAAGTTGGCCAACTTTCTAACGTCACCACTTAGAAAGGAGCAAAGGGTAAGCTCTAGTTTCTTTAGCAATGAGATAACTTTTAAAGTTTAAGAGGCATATCAGATACCATTTCTGTACCGCAAACCCAAATGCAAAAAAAACGAAACAATAGATGGCAGCACTTTCGGACCCGTGTGAAAAAGTCACTTTTTTGTTTCTGTAGGGTTTTCTATTTATCACTCAAAGAAGATATGTTGGCTGTGGGGCCGGGTAACTGCCGCATATATTTAACACTTATAGATTTTAGTTCATCTTGAATTTGAACTGGTGCCTGCTTGCTTGCGTGCTAGAACGGAGCTTTCCACTCGAAAGCAGTAACACGGTTTGATGAAACGAAAGGTTCGCTACACAACTTCAGATAGTCCTCTCTGACATGAGCTATGTAACTCCACTTTACTTCGCACACCGTAGGCTCTGGCTCGAGGACAAGCAAAAACCATCCTTATTGTCCCCAGGCAAGAGTTCTACGGAGCTTTCCAAAACGTAATGTCATATTCATCAATCCGGCCTAAGGTCCACACTTTCCGTAAAATCCGCACAGGTTAGACCCTTACCAGTTACTAGGAATAAAATGAAATCGGCGGGATAGGAAAAAAAAAAAAAAACCTTAGGACAAAACCAAAGCTCTCTCGCAACACAAAAATGTAAATAGGTAAAATTAAAAGAATGAAGTTTCCCGGATAGGCCTATCTACAAGACACAGTTGTCTGGATCAAATATAAAATTTTTGGGATCCCATCGTAACCTTTGGTCTTGTCCTTTTTACCGTTAATTACGCGCGTATATCTTCGAATTCCGCCAGGGGATCTAGCAGATGGGCTGACGGCAAGAATTTACAGATTCACTCCCACAAGAGAGGCCGGATTGACCTCCAAAGAGGCATAATTAGAACCCCACCAAGTTTTGTTGACGGTTCTGTTTGGAAGTTTTGATTGGTCTGAACTGGATTATCCTGAATATCGTCAAGTTACAGCTTGTTACACGGGGCCGAAACAGCGGCCAGTTCTCGATTACCGGCTGATTTACGGGCGTACTTACCGGTTGAAAAAAACAAACAGCGGTCGATCTTCCAAATAGGCGCGTATATTGAGATAAGGTGAATTCTCGGAATGCGACCTTTGATGTCTCAAGGGATAGTATACAAACCGTATTTAGGGGAATTATGTCAAACTTGGTGAGTGTTAGGTCAATCCAGTTCAAATTCTGTCAGACCGATGTTGTACATAGCATGGTTTTTCATCCGAGGATTACTAAACGATTTCGAAAAAGGTACATCAGCGGATGTTCTGTTTTGCTTGGTTTTCCCATTCAGCCCTCACTAAAAAGTGACTGAACAATAATAAAAGTTGCATTCTGTTTTCGTATTATTTATTTATAGATAATTATACCTTATGTTCTCATATAAACATGAAAATATTTAAATTAATTTTATTTGCTTTATGAGTTAAAATTGCTAAGTCGCCTGAAATCTGTCAACTGTATTTGACTGTGACACACCCACAATATATTTTGTGTTAATTTCATACATTTTGTTACAAACAAAGAAAATATTAGAAATTTCGGAAGTTATGCAGTTTTGCAACAGTTGATACGTCGTTTGAGCAGGTCAGCCGCTGTTTACGCGTTTATTTCGGTCCCGTGTGAACAAGCTTTTAGATTGAAAACCCTAAATTACAGTCTGCTGGTCATCCCAAAGGGTTTATAATCCTCATCGATCGTGAAACCCGTGAAAATGATGAAAACCCGATGAAAAACCGTGATGAAAATCCGCACGTGGCTGAGTTTGGAATATTTTTCAACCGCTAATTACACGCGTATCATCTTTGAATTCCGCCAGCGCTCCTAGCAGATAGGCTGCTGGCAAGAGCTTACAGACTCGCTCCCTCCACAGAGGCCGGATTGGGTTCGGACTCCTAAAGAGACACAACTAGAATTCTAGCTCTTAGTTCCAACCAAGTTTGGTTTGGACCCGACCATCCTTTTTGGTCTATTTGCTGATCATTGAATTCTGGAAAGCCCCCGCCCTCTCCTAACCTATGGGTCGGATCGCAACCGGACTTGTTTCTGTCTATTTCAGGTCCTAAGCTTTATTTGGGTACAAAATTTCTTTGTCCTCGCTTTCTTATGAGTGCCCGAAATCGAGATCCCGCAGACGCACAAACCAAAGCCAAATTTTAACAGATAGCAGAGACAAGGTTGGGGTGTCATCTAGCGACTTTAAATCAAGTGTTGGCGTACGCAAAGAGGAGCAGGCAGAAACTTTATTGTTATTTTGAACTTAAACATGTAAAAAAAACAAAAAAACTTGACAATATCCTAAGCTGGAATTTCGACATGGAAGAGACACAAATTTCCGACACTACAGGGACACGACGCTACATGGACACGTCAGAACGAAGAAAAACAAAGGCCCGACACTACGAAGACACGTCACTACGTCGAAAACGAAAAGGCGTCACTACATAGACACGACGGTATGTCGAACGACGCTACGTAGACACGACGGTACATCGAACGACACTACGTAGACACGACGGTACATCGAACGACACTACGTAGACACGACGGTACGTCGAACGACACTACGTGGACACGTCACTATGAGGACAAAATCCGACACTACGTCGAAAATCAAAAAGTGTCTACGTAGTGTCGGTACCTGTACCGTCGTGTCTATGTAGTGTCGGTACTTGTACCGTCGTGTCCATGTAGTGTCGGTACCTGTACCGTCGTGTCCATGTAGTGTCGGTCTTCGTACCGTCGTGTCTCTGTAGTGACGTGTCCATGTACTGACGGTTTTTTCGTTTCGATGTAGTGTCGTGTCTTCGTAGTGTCGTGTCTACGTAGAGACATCATCCCGCTGGTGAACACTTAAGAAATTACATTTTTGGGATCCCATTGAAACATTGGCATTGTTACTGTACGGCATCAGCGTTGTTGATGATAATCGCATTGTTGTGTTTAGGATAGCCTGGGACTATTTGGGTTGCATCACCACTGGCTTTGTGATGGGGCTGTCAAGATAGCCGTAGAGTTATTCTACCAGCCGTTCACCATACACGTGCTTATCAACGATACAACAGTCTCATTCTTGTTTGTTTGAGGAGTAAGATCACGGGATTCTATTAAATGTAAAGGATTTTTTTTTGTTTGGTTTTTTTTTGGGGGGGGGGGGTACCGGGGTGAATTTGGTTTTTGAACGGGTTTTGTTTGCCGGGGGAGGGGTTTGGTTCGTGGTTTTCTGGCCGGGGGTTGTCTGGGAGGGGCGGGGGTCGCTTGGGGGTTCTCGCCTAGACTCGTACGAACAAAGAGCTTCAAACACAAGTTCATAGGCCAATTCATGTTTGTCTGGAAGGAAGCATTTTGATTTTGTGACGGTACTCAATTCTTACGAGAAATACAATCACAAATGGAAGATATCAAGTCACAAACTGATAGCTTGCGTACAACAACAGAATTCACGCCACGGAATCAACAGCATAATCAAGTCTTTTGTTGGCAGTAATCTTGATACAGCTCGTGTGTGTACGCAGCCTACCAATGTCTCTGATAGACTTCCAAGCCGAGCGGTCTCTAATGGTACACCATTCTATGATAGCGATGCTGTAGCCGACGCTCGTAACCTATAGTATTCTGTTCTTGGCAGCCATGTACAATAGTTGCGTTTTTGCTGATACCATGGTATCTGTTACCACGGTAACTGGATCTGCAATTAGTCGATTTTGCAGTTGCCGTGGTATCTGATATACGGTGCTCTACAAAAATGACTATTGCCGAAATTGCACTTTTCAAAGTCATCCCAAAAGAAAAACAGATATCCAGTTACATCACTAAGTGCTAAACTTCTTTCTCACCAATGTGACAAAGTTTTATGAAAGTGAGATGACTTTTCAGATACCACGACCAGTTACCACGGTCGGACCGTAGTAACTGAATACCTGATACCACGATAACTGGCCAGATACCACGATAACTGCAAAAACGCCTTTTGACCGTGGTATCAGATACCACGATAACTGCAAAAACGACTTTAGACCGTGGTATCAGATACCATGGCATCAGCAAAAACGCAAGTAATATAGTTGGGACGTTGGTATTGCTGATAGTAACGGACAGACTCGCCTAACTGAGGTCTAGGGGGAGCACGCGCGCTGTACCAGGCTCCTTTGCAGCAATTGCTCACCTTCCACGAAAACCGCAGCCACCTGGTGGGGGAGGTGGTCGTGGATCTGGTCCAGTAAGACCAAGCTTTAGACGTAGTGGGCTACGTAACACCTTAGTGGGTTCATCAGCCAATAGTGCTGTGACTGGGATTAAGTCCGCCCTTCATAGCAACAACTTCCGCCTTGTTTGTTACTAGGTTGGATTCCAAGACAGAGCCCGCTGCATTTGCCAAATCAGAAGCGCTGAAAGTGAAATGTGCCGTCAGGAAATTAAAGTGCGAGAAAATTCAAGGGAACTGGGAAAGTCTGTGAAGAATGGATCTTTTAAGATCGTTATCCCGGCTGTGTACCTTGATATTGCAATGAAGGCCAGTTTCTGGCCTACTGGCGTTATCGTTCGGCGCTTCTTCGAAAACAGAAGACCTCAGCAGGGCGCAGAAGTGGTCAGTCATGGTTATGGCAACATACTTTCCTTGACTACCACCGCCTGACACCCCTACACTGTAAAAAAAAAATCTTGCAGTATTTGCTACTGGGATTAATCTTGTCTCTAACACATAATTTATCACTAATTCGGCTTAATCTTATCTCAGTAGAGATAAGATTAATCCCAGTAGCAAATACTGCAGTTAACTTTAATCCTTACTCGGAGAAAATTTTTACAGTAAGTAAGTAAGTAAGTAAGTAATTTATTTATGACCC
Source organism: Branchinecta lynchi (assembly GCA_023053575.1). Lineage (NCBI taxonomy): Eukaryota > Metazoa > Arthropoda > Branchiopoda > Anostraca > Branchinectidae > Branchinecta > Branchinecta lynchi. The sequence goes on from JAKZAP010000015.1 coordinate 14,002,319, forward strand.
GCAATTTTGAAAAGGCGGAGTAAAATGACGAAAATAAAGAAAATAAACAAAACACATATATACACACATATACACACAGAAAAAGACACTTAATTTTTAATCTTCGGTCAGGAAGGAGTGGACGGTGTGCTGGTTGGGAGTTGTTGTCCATGAGCTTTGAAAGTGATGACGAAAAATCCAAAAGGGTAACACTTGCATCTTGAATTTTGAATTTCTCCGTCAATGTATGGTTGTGACATAATTTCGACAAGTGGAGCAGGTGCTTTGCATATTTGAAATAACATGATCTCATCTTTTTAATCTCCTTCTTTCGCAGAACATGAGTGACGCCAGAACGAAATAGTATAGAAGGAGCGCAGAAGGTGCTGTACAAATTTCCCAAAGCTTTACGATTATAGCGCCCCCGGTTGGGGACGATGCGCCCTTAAGCGCTACGTGTACCGTCAACTTTACAAACAACAGCTAGGACAGGACCAGGAATCCACAACCTACCGTTTTCTGATCCGCCGCCTTCTTGGTGCCAATTCTATAGAAATATGCCTTCGCCACCTACTCTATCGAGCGGGGAGCAAGACCAACAAATATCCAGGCCAGAGTTCTCGCCACGACGACCTGCGTTAAATCTCAACCAGATCATCTCTGTCACATTACCACCGATCCCTCCCGTACTGATAAACGCTCAGTCCATCGGCAATAAGATTGACGAGCTTGATCACTTACTAAACCACGACAGCATTGACATATCAGTGATAACTGAAACATGAGTTCCGTCGGCAGACCTGGTCCAAATTGAAGGCTACAGCACCCACTTATTAACTAGATGCGGTGAAGATTTGCGGAAAGTCCATTACTAGCAGGGTACTTGAAATACTAATCACGCGTGAACACCAGATTGAAGTTCTGTGGATATGGACTCGGCCAAAGAATTTACCTAAGACACTCGGATCAGTTATCTACGGAGTTGTTTACTTCACTCCCTAGCCCCCCCCCCCCCCAGGGCACCTATAGGAAGCAGCTGATATCGATTTACAGAACTGTGCTGACTGGATCAGAAGCAAATACCCATGTGCTGCATTGTTTGTCTTTGGTGATTTCAACAACATTAGACCCAAGTGGATCGCTGAGCAGCTGGTAATGTCTAGTTTTTAAGGCAATTGCAGCTCTGCTCGACTCCCAGATACGGATCACTTTTTTGTCTGTCGGTCGGCCGGTCTGTAAGTCAGGCAACTGTTCTCGAGTTACGGTATTTCCAGATGTGCCAGGACAATGAAACTCGGCAGGCATATCGGGGACCCAACCAGACTGTCTTGGAAATAGTAAATTGCCCGATTCGACCATCTTGGGGGGAGGGGGGGATTGTAGAATCCGAAATTTAGGGGCATACAGACCTGTCGAACAGGTCATGGGATCTTAATGACACTTTATATCTGGAAAGACGTCATGTCTCAGATGTTCCATTACAAATCAGGACCGATTCCTATGAATGTGGGGAGGGGGGGAGAGAGTCGGAAGGGGAAATGGAAATCTTGTGTAACGCTGGGGCAGGGGGGGGGTTGGAGGGGGAAACCGGAAACCCTGTGACACGCTTGGAGTGGAGCGATCGGAATGAAACTTGGTGAGAAGAACAAGCACAAGCCCTATGTACATCAGTGACAGAACCGGACCGGATTCGGGCACTCGGGGGGAGATAGAGGGGAAGGGGGGCTGGAATTCCAGCGACCGCAAGTTAAGCTACTTCCAGAAGTGCTAGGACGATGAAACTTAGCTTGAACATTAGTGACTTGATATTATTGAATTAGAGGACAATGAAACTTGGCAGGCAAATCAGGGACCCGACCAGATTAACCTGGAAATAGTCATCTTCCCGACCCGACCATCGTGGGGGAGTGGAGGGAGGGGGAATCCGGAATCTTGAGGTATTTATAACTTCCGAAAGGGTGGTCGGATCATAACGATACTAGGATCATAGAAAGACCACATGTCTCGGATGTCCCGTTTCAAGTCCGGACTGGATCCAATGAATCTGGGGTGGGGGTCGGAGGCGGAAACCGGAAACCTTTTGACACGCTTGGAATGGAGCGATCGGAATGAAACTTGGTGGGAAGAACAAGCCCTATGTACATCAGTGACAGAACCGGATCGAATTCTGGTGATCGCAAGTTAAGGAACTTCCAGACCTGCTAGGACGATGAAACTTGGCTTGAACATTAGAGACTTGACGTGATTGGCTTAGAAACGGTCAGTTCCCTGATCAACTATCGTGAGGTGGAGTGGAGGGAAGGAGAATCCTGGATCTTGAGGTACGTCTAACTTTTGAACGGGTGGTCGGATCTTAATGAAAATTGATTTTTGGAAAGACCTCGTGTCTCAAATGTACTATTTAAAGTCTGGATGTATCCGATGAATGTTGGGGGGGGGACAGAAATCTTGTGATACGCTTAGAGTGGAGCGATTGGGATGAAACTTGGTTAGAAGAACAAGCACAAGCATCTAGATACATCAGTGAAAGAACCGGACCGGGTTCGGGCACTGTGGGTGGAGTTGGAGGGGGGTCCGGGATTCCGATGATCGCAAATAAAGGTATTTCCAGATATGCTAAGACGATGAAACTCGGCTTGGAAATTAGACACTCGACAAGATTGGCATACAAATTGTCAGTTCCCACATCCCACTAAAATACTTTTAAGAAAAATATACATTTTCGTGATCTCTATTAGCCCATGATCATTTTTGACTCAAGTGTTTGCTTACAACTGGACTCCTTAAAGTAACAAGAGCTAAGAGCTCATATGGCACTTGTTACATGTAGGTAGTGTGAGAAACGAGAAAGTAAATCTGAGCATTTTCCCGAAAATTCCGATACCCTTTCCCACCGTGCTGGGATGCGGTCCGGACCTTAAAATATGCCATCTAAGGCATACGATGTCTCTACTTTCCAAGTTTCATTCAAGTCACTCCACTCGTTTAACCTCTATGCGAGTCACAACATTTCCGGGACTCCCCCCCCCTCCCACTGTAGCCGAATATGACACGGACACATAAACTTCGCATCTCTAACAGCTGCTCTTCCCCGTCCATCAAGTTGAACTCCAATCAGAGCATATCTTCAAATTTCCGGTTCCTGCTACATTCTCCTCCTACTTAGGTCGGATCCGGCTCGGAAGCCAAATGACAAATCTAGGCCACATAAATCTGGTACTGTCCAACTTGCATCCCATTCGGCCCATCCGTTTGGTTTTTGTGCATGTCAGAAGTTTCCGGACCCCCCCCCCCCCCATGGCCGCCTGAGGTTCGGACACATGCTTTGCATATCTAGGTCATCAGTTCTTATCACCCATGAAGTTTCAGTTGAATCCGACCATTTTTTCGCCACCTACGGAAGTCAGTCATTTCCAGATTCCCCCTCCCTGGACTCCCCGAAAGTCTTCCTAGGGCATTGTGTCGGGTCCTTAAGTCTGTCAATTACGTGTCTAGGGATAAAGGCTTTTCTTCCTTCCAAGTTTCATCCCGATCACTCCACTCTAAGCGTTTCCAAAGATTTCCAGTTCCCCCTCGAACTCCCCTCAATGTCACCGGATCCGATCCGGAATTCAAATGGGACATCTGGGGCACGAGGTGTTTCTAAATATCAAGTTTCATTTAAATCCGATCACCTGTTCAATAGCTGAGCTTGCCACTAGATTCCAGATTCTTCATCCCTCCACTCCCAACACGATGGTCGGATCTGGGAAACTGCATTAATCAAGTCAATCTGTTCGGAGCCCTGACAAGCCTGTCAAGTTTCATCGTCCTAGCACATCAGGACGTACCGAACTCGCTGATCACTAGAGATTTGGACCCCCCCCCCCCCCGCAACTCCCCCATAGTGACCAGATCCGGCCGTTTATGTCATTTGTGTATCCCGAACCCTCCAATCTAAGCGTTTCCCAAGGTTTCCGGTTCCCCCCTCCAACTCCCCCCAATGTCACCAGATCCGGTGATGTGTCGGCAACCATCAAAATTGTAAGTAACCCTTCATTCCTCGTTTTACTAGCTGTCACGAGCAGTACATTAAAGTACTAGAACAAGGAAAGAAATGGTGGATTCAAAATTATTAGTCTTTGAGGGGTCGGCAACTATAACAATTTAAGTTTTTTTAGGCAACTAGAATCCTCAAGCCAAGGAGGCGTCTGGAACTAGCATATTTCAAGTCTACCACTCTCGTTTTTATGGCACTTAAAGTTGTGTACCCATGTACCCATGCCTACCCATGTCAGGATACTAAAATGAGAAAGGAATGTGAACTTTGAAAGTTGCCGACCCCTCAAAGAAGACTAAACAGAGGAAGCGAAGGGTGCAGCTTTCAAGTTTTTGGCAGCCTTAAATTCTTGTGACATCCTTTCTCGTTTTAGTATGCCCTTCCTCGTTTTAGTATGCCCTTCCTGTTTTTTGTTTTGTATGCCTTCCAGTTTTTATTGTGCACCATGCCCTTCCCTTCCCTTCCTGATTTTAGTCGATCCCCAAAATTACCTTGAGTTCATTGAATACCGATGTAGCTATACTGGGTGGTTGGAATGCTAATTCTAAGATCGGAGCTTCGTTTAGTTAGTACAATGATCTAACAGAGTTTGCGGCTTCACACATTTTGATTATACCGAATGTTATGCTTCAGACAAGTAACTCGTATACGTATGTTCTCGCTCGTTCACACGGGGCTGAAACAGCGGCCGATTCTCGATCAGCGGCTCATTTACACGCGTAAATAGTGGTTGAAAGAACTTAAAAAATCAGCCGCTGGTCTTCCAAATACGCGCGTATTGTCATCGCGCTCAGTGATCGGGATAGTCTAAATTCTTTGGAATGTGATCTTTGATGACTCTAGGGACAGTAAACAGACTGTATGGGAATTAGGTCAATTTTGGCGAATTTTAGGTCAATCTAGTTTAAATTCTGTCAGACCAATGTGAAAATAGAATGATTTTACAGTAAGCATCTCGAAAAATAGGTAGAATAATTTTCTAATTACAACAGCGTATGTTCTGTGTATGTCTAATATTTTTGTTCGTTGTTTTTCTTTTTTTAAATAACAAGTTGAAGACTTTTTCATTCAACCTTCATTGAAAAATGACTGAACAACACTAAAATAATTGCATTCTGTTCTCGTATTATTTATATTTACTATTAATAATATTTTATGTTCTAACTTAAAAATAAAAAATTTAAATGACTTTTTGAAATTAAAATTGCCGAGCCGCCTGAAATCTGTCAATATTCAATTTGTGACTTTTTCCTAGTCCAAAGACTACTCTCAACTACTACTCAACTCTCTTTGACTTTGACTAACTCACAAGATGTTCTATTAATTTTCTATAGAACAGAATAGAATTTATTACACAAAAAGCCTGAGGCCATGGCAAAAATGGTTACAAAAAAAAAAGGAGAACACTTGAACAAAATAGTAGAACTAAACTAAAGGAAATTCTCTCTGTGGGCTAAAGCTATTTTTAGGAACCTTACCAGCCTCTTCAAATCTTGAAAACACTTACTTCGAATAACGCTCATAATCCATACTTCATCATTTATTGTAGTTACATTCCCAAAAATCTCAACCCGCTGGTCACCTAGCTCACGGCATTCACAAATCAGATGTAACAAATTCTCATTCTCGCTATCACACATAGGGCAAAGGTAGGGACTATATTTATTATAAACAAAAAAAATATTCGAAATTAGGTTTTTTTTTCTTTAATTCTCCCGTCAAGCCAAATAGTTGATCCGTCGTCTGAACAGATCAGCCGCTGTTTACGCACTAGTTTCGATTCCGTGTGTCTCACTATGGGTCGACATCATGACTAGACCACATAAACTTGCCATTATCTCATTGAAGATATTAGTATGCAGTATGAGTTTGGTCCAGATCATTTACTTGTATGGCCGGCTCATTTGGCAATCCCGATTAAGCAGGTATTCATTGTATTCCTCGGTGGAACGTGTATTTACGTAAGATGTACCAGTCGTCTAGAATTGCATTCTTAACGTGGCTGCAGGCGCGTCGTCCTTTATTCGGACCAATTTATGAGGTAATGAAAACTGCGAGAGTGAATTTGAAGACACGATTGAAGCAGGCCCGTGTCCAGGATTTTTTTTTTTTTGGGGGGGGGGGTGCCTGAGGGTCGGACAAAAAAGACATGGATCAGAGGGCCTATAGAAATTATTATTTTTGTATGTTTATTTTTTTATTTTTTTGGGGGGAGGTCACCCAGGCGGTGGTTTGAACCATCATAGAAATAAGACCAAAGGTTTTGATGGGATCCCAAACAATTAACATTTGATCCAGAAAATTGGGTTTTGTAGATATCGACAGACTTCTCAAACAATTTTACTATTAAAATTTATAAACAGATTAAGGCCAATATTAACCATCTGAAAGATCAAGTTCAGGTATGGATTAGTCATGCGTGTTTACCCTATAGCCTACATATGTGCTTTAACAAAATTAATCAAAACTTCCTTCCTTACGTCTGCCAAATCTCCAGTTTCGGCCAGATTCCGAACAAACTACTTGTCTGGCAAAAAACTAAAGTTCATAAACGAATTCAGCATGTTTCTTATCGAATATCGAACCTCAAATCAATTTCAGATTAAACTTTTCTTCTACCAAATTTTTCCGTTTTTGCCGGATTCCCGGTGAACTACTTGTCCGGCGAGAAAATAATTTTCATATGTGTATTCAGCAGGTCTCCTTGCTCCTAACCGACACTTTTAATGGTTTTTTCCCTTAATTTCAAACCTGTTTGGTCAAAATATCTCAACGCCTTGGAGAGTTATCGTGCTAACATACAGACAGACGGACAACTTTTACGAAGTCATAGGTACCCCTTCACTTAATTTGGGATCCCAGAAACGAGAGATTATTCAGAACAGAGGGACTTGCGTTTTCGTCCGCTAGAGATTTTTGGGGACAGGTCCGTCATAATTTTTGCCGTAAGCGAGATTTGGTGGGGACATTGGACAGTGTTGCCGGTGACCGTAATATAGCTGAAGTGTGGAAATGTAAATATTCATCCTTATTTAGTTCTGTAGATAGTGACTGTCGTGGGTGGAAGGTCTCAGTTCTATGGAACCGATTGATAGGATAACCCCTGACCTAGTGAGGTTTTGTTGAAGGACCTGAAAGCAAATAACGCTGGTGGGGCAAAGGGCATTTCGGCAAGACATTTAAAGTATGCTGCAAATGAAAAGTACGCTCTGGTAGCAACGTTTTTCAATCTTTCATTATGGACGGCTTTAGGTAAGTAAGTAATATATTTGTAACCTGCCATTTCGAAAAAGCGGAGTAAAGATGTAAAACACATAAAGACACAGAAAAAGACACTAATTTTCAATCTTGTCCAGGAAGCAGTGGAGAAGGCCGTGCGTTGGTTGGGCTCGGTTGTCAGTGAAGCGACGAAGAAACATCCAGAAATGTAAAAGTTGCATCTTGAATTTACATGATTTGATGTAGTGTAAATGATATTATCATTTACATGATAACATGGTCTCATCTTTTAATGCTAATGATCTCCTGGCGCTGGTCAAAAAATCAATAAAACCTTCGAGAAGATTGAGTGACTGTCATCGATCACTGATGTTAATATTTTGCGGATCCCAAAAGGTCGTGGTTGCGATACTTTAAAATCTAAAAACTACAGACCGATAACTTTGGCTAAAGTTACTTCTAAATTGCTTGAAAAATGTGTGCTTACGAAATTGTCTGGTTGTTTGCGAACAATTAATTTTCAGTTTGGGTGTTCACACGGAGTTGACTTTGCTATTTTCTCGTTTAAGTTCGTGGTGAAATCATTCTAGTTTTGCTCAACACCTGTATTTGCGTGCTTCGCTGATTCGACTAAGGCATTTGAAAGGGTTAACCATAGTTTTTTTTTTTTAGAACTTTGCAAAATTGAGAGTTTCCGGTACAGTTTCTTCGCCCATTGGTTTTTCGGTTCTGGAATCGGCTGTTTTGTGTAAAACGGGATTGTGAAACTAGTAGTTCATGCAGGTTGATTAATGGTTTGCGGCAAGAAGGAGTGCTATCGCCATTGCTTCATGCTGTTTATGTTGATTTACTTTTCAAAGGCTGAAGGATTCAAATACAGATTGCTTTGTTGGTGAGGTTTGCTTTAACCATCTTCTTTGCGGTGATCATCTTGTCGTTCTTTCACCTACGGTGGTCGGTCTTAATAAGCTTGTGAGGGTGTGTGATACATTTGGTGAGGAGCATAGAACTGTGTTTAATCCTAAGAAAACTGTGGCTATGGCTTTCCTACCTTGTTTCTTACCTATCCTTTCCTAGGTTGTTCTGTACCTAGGAATCCCATTCTGTTGTCGGGCCGAAATGTATGCTACGTCATTGAATGTAGATATTTACGTTTGTTCGTCAATGAGCATTCGAAAAATGATACTCACCTCCGTGACCTTGTAAACCTTGTTTGTAAGACAGGAAAAGTTTTAATATGGAAATTTGGTTTTTGTGAGCAGTGCAATCCTTGATTCATGTGGGCCGAGAAGGTGGGAGACACCATCATTTTTGATGGGTCGGATTTTTACGAACATACTGTTACCTTTGTTTTCCCCAAAATCCTCACGGTAGCCAACGTTATCCCCAAAATTACTTGAACAGCATTCACTCCTGAACGCCAATCCGCCATTGCTAATTAACTATTCATGAACTCCTGGCGCTGGTCAAAATATTACTAAAACCTTCCAGAGGATCGAGTGGCGTGTAAGAGGATTAAAACAACTAATTATATCACCAAAGTGTACGTTTAGATACGTCGGAAGAAGAAATCATCGGTCAGTTTGACATTTTTTGGTATCGGAAGCTGAATACTATTCAGCTCAATTTCAGAATCTTCAAGAAATCACTATAACGAATCTAGTATAATTTACGGCGTTTGTTTATTGGGATCTAGTTTACATCCTTAATTTTTTGGACTTACGGGCAGTTAATACGGGAATTAACAAGAAAACACAGAAAACAAAATACTTAAAGGACACCTGAAGGAAGAGTACCAAGTATCATCCCTATGTGTATGACTTCCGTTAACATTGCCTGCATAAAACACAACGCAAATACGAAATAGTGTTTCCAAGCCATGAGTTTTGCTCCATTTTGCATCTGTCCTTATTTCAGTACCGACAATTTTAAAAATGAACAAGTTAAATTCTCCAATCAACCTTTCTTCTGGAATATTTTTTAACCAGTTAAGGCCAAACGTATATCTAGAAGAAACTCCAATACGATCCGGCCAGCGCTTTGCAAGATTTGAATGAATTGCACTTCTTGTCTTGGAGTCTGCATGTGCTCTCCGTGGCCATGTCTGTTAATGCATTCTAAATGGTGTGTTCAAGTATGGTTTCATTGTTCAGGTGTCCTTTAAAGAAATCGATAATTCAAATATTAGTTTATTTTCCAAAATGTTTGGGGGGGGGGGGGTATTTACGGACTGGCTGGTCATTTTTACCGCCTTTTTTTTCTGCGAGAAAAAACGACTGTTTTGACGAAAAATCAACGGATTTTAAGAAAAAATAACTGTTTTTAAGAAAAAATAACTGTTTTTAAGAAAAAATAACTGTTTTTAAGAAAAGTCGACTTACGAAAAAAACGACTTTTTTGAAGAGAATTTGACTGTTTCCTATTTTTTACCAACTGGTCAACAACATTGGGGGGGGAGTCTCGCCCCCCCCCCCCTCCCCCCCATACGTGACGCCCCTCTATGCTAGTGTTGAAGCACATCTGAAGAGCGAATGTATAGCATCTTCTGTCGTGTATTGAGGCTCGGACCTAATCGCACATGAAGATTGAGGCAGATATAAACTTTCAGGTGTGCTTGAATATGCTGCATTGGGTAAAGACATAATGTTTCTGTCGAGCGAAAGAAGAAAGTTTGTTTCGTCAATGAATCGGGGTTTGTTTTTACACAGAAAGAATCAAATTCTGCAAACCAGTTTTAAGTTGCAATTTTTCAAATGTACTCACTGTAGCTTAACCTGCTTTAGTTTTATAGTGTGTCGAATGACTAATAAAACGGTACACGGTAGTTTCATAATGAAACAAAAGTACATCAAAACTACACATCGTAACTCAAGTCTCGTCGGCGAACCGACGTCTGTTTCTTTCTGCAAATCCTGTCGGGCGTAGACCAAAAGTTTGTTACATCCGTAAATACGGATTTTTTTTAAATGCACTGGCAAACGTGTTTTCCTCGTTTCGATTCTAAGGAAGTTTCTTTTAACGTGAACATTTTTTTTTTTTTTGTTATTACTTCGGAACAAATCTACTTTGTTTCCGATGGGCACTATTTTGTCACTTTTTTCGATGGACAGAGTCTTGCTTTCATAGCTATACTCTATATGACTAAGTCATAAACACGCCAATGATCCTCAGGAAGAAGGAGTGAGCGTCTGCCTGTGTCAAACAATCTCGGCGATCTTTGGGAGCAGTTGTGACACCACTTCTGCCTTTCTTCCGCTTGGTATCCGGAGAGGTTGGAGATTTTGCACAGGCAAGAAGAGACAGTCATCAAGAGTATTCTTTACTTTTCACTGGATCGCAAAAAGACGGCATTTAAATCCGTAAATCCGGATTTCTTTTTTTTTTATTGCACTGGTAAACCTGTTTTCCTCGTTTAATTTCTGAGTAAGCGTGTCTTTAATGTGAAAATTACTTTTTTGTAAGGAGAGATATTCGGAACAAATACTTTGTCCTCTATGGCAAAAATTTTGTCACTTTTTCCGACTGACAAATTTGTGATTTCATAGCTATTTTTGCCTTTTCAATGGGATCACAAAAAAAAATGCTCTGCTCTTCGGCGTTTCACAAAATTCCGCATGTGATGCATTTCGTAATATTCTCTATTTGGAGGAACGGCGTGTCATTTACTTGGCGATTAGGCTTGAAATTTTTTAGATTTGAAACAGAGTAAAGGCTAGAATCTTTCTAAGCAAAGGCAGATTCAAAAATTTCGACTGCGGCGCTTGCTTTAATTTGTTCCGGGTACAGGCGTTGAAAGCGTTCCTCTCTAGCGAAAGCTGAAATGTAAAGCTGAGGCTATGAAGCATGTATACACAAATTTTGATTACAAGAATAATTCAGCTGATGTATTGCAGCTACTTTTTGTCCATTTTTGTCGGTAAGTACGAGTCGTATATTACGATCCAGGAGTCGTTGAAATGAGGGGTCTAACCCCCCCCTCCCCCTGCCTGAGTGCTTCGGGCCACCCCTGACTATAATCTGTCTCTGACATGCTCTCGGTAATGTAAGATTTCGTGGGTAGCGGTGTACATATGGTAGCTGCGGGCCACCCACTTTGGTTTTAGATACTGCAAAAGCTCTTCTTGGCGCCCCGACGATCAATCATATCATAATCTGTCATTACCTTTTTACCGCGGAGAAGCACGCACCTTGCGCCAAAGCAGCATCTTCATTTAATGAGGGTCATATCATCCCATAAATAAAATCAGAAGTGGCAGGTAGGGGCGTCGCTGGGGGGTACTACTAAAAAGCTGAAGTTGGCGCTCGTAGAGCACTCAGTCAAAATAACTGAACTATACTTGGCGCTCGCAGAGCACACACGGCCATAAAAATTGAGCTAAACTTGGCGCTCAGCCCAGGAAAGCTAAATGAGGGGCTCGCAGTATGCCCGGAAACCTCAGTAGGGCTATAGTTCAGGGTCACCAAGAAAATGAGTTGACATCCAGATTGGACATCGGCGGTTCGGGACTTAGTGTATTATGTTCTCAGTCGCATGTTTCGAGCTTGCAAGATTGATATAAAGAGGTAGGCTATATTAACAGAAAAGAATTTAATGATAAGAATTTTTCTCCAGAGCGAGGTTGAAAAAAATCGGTTTCGGGAGCAATGAGAGAGGATGTAATGTTTATTGCAATACATCATTTGATTTCGTTTTCTGTTTTATTTTTAACTGTAAAATCAGAACAAGCCCGTTCTGTTTCAAGTTCTTTTTCTTCGCCCTTCCCTTTGGACAAGTGCCATATAGCGATCACAATTTCTGTCCGTCAGTCGGTCTGTCTGTCTGTCTGTCCCGGTTTTGCCAGTTCGGGCACTTCCAGATAAGGTAAGACGATGAAACTTGGTACGCGTATCGGAGACCAGACCAGATTAAATTATAATTAGTCTTTTCTCTGATCCGACCAACTGGGGGGAGTGGAGGGAGGGGGAATCCAAAAAATAGGTAAAATGACATATTTTTAACTGACGAACGGGTGGTCGGATCTTAATGGTCGAGTTGCTAGTGATCCCGCGAGTTCGGTGCTTCCTGATGTGCTAGGACGATGAAAATTGGCAGGCATGTCAGGGACCCGAACAGATTGAATTGGAAATAGTCGTTTCCCCCATCCGACCATCTGGGGTTGGGGGGAGGCTAGAGGAAGGGGAATCCGCAAAAATTAGGTATTGTTAACTTCCGAACGGGTGATCGGATCTCGATGAAAGAAAACCTCGTGCCTCGGGCATCCCAGTTTAAAACTGGACCGGATCCGGTGACATTGGCGGGACTTGGAGGGGGGAACCGGAAATCTTGGGAAACGCTTAGAGTACGGAGAGATCGGGATGAAACTCGGTGACAAGAACAAGCACGAGCCCTAGATACGTGATTGAAATAACCGGACAGGATCTGTCCACTGTAGAGCAGCTGGAGGGGGGGGGGGGGTCCGAATTTTGTCGTTTCCCCGATCCGACCATCTGGGGGGGGGGGGTAATCCTGAAAGTGACGTATTTTTAACTTCCGAACGGGAGATAGGATCTCGATGAAACTTGATATATAGGAAGACCTCGTGTCTCGGGCATCCCAGTTGAAATCCGGACCGGATCCGACGACATTGGGGGGAGCTGGAGGGGTAACCGGAAATATTTGGAAACACTTAGAGTGGACGGATCTGGATGAAACTTGGTATTTGGTGGGAAGAACAAGCACAAGTTTAGATACGTCATTGACATAATAGTACGGGATTCGGCATTGTGAGGGAGTGGGGGGGGTGGGGTGGGGGGTGGAATTCTAGTAAGCGCGCGAGTTCGGTACTTCCTGATGTGCTAGGACGTTTAAACTTGGTAGGCGTGTCGGTGACCCGAATAGATTGACTTGAGAATAGTCGTTTCCACGATCCGACCATCGTGGGAGGAGTGGAGGGATTGGGAATCCGCAATCTAGGCAGTTTTTAATGGGTGATTGGATTTGAATGAAATTTGGCAAGTGGAAAGAGCTTGGTCTCAGTTGTTCCATGTCAGGTCCGGGAGGACTGGAGGAGGGAGGAATCCAGAATCTTGAGCTATTTTTAACTTTCCAACGGGTAATCAGTTCTTCATGAAACTTTATTTGGAAAGACGCCGAGTCTCGGACGACCCAGTTCAAATCCGGATCGGATGCAATGACTCTGGCGGGAGTCGGAGGGGGGAACCGGAAATCTTGAGAAACGCTTAGATTGGACGGATCGGGGTGAAACTTGGTCGAAAGAACTAGCGCAAGTCTTAGATACATCGTTGTCATAACCGGACCGGATTCGAGCACTGTGGGGGAGTTGGGGGGGGGGGCTTAATTCTGGCGATCCCGCAAGATCGGAATCTCCTTATGTTCTAGGACGATAAAACTTGGAAGACGTATCAGGGACCCGAACAGACTTACTTGAGAGTAGTCGTTTCCCGGATCCGACGATCATGGGCAGTCAAACTTAATGGACGGGAAGAGGATAAGTCAGAGATGTGACATTTATGTTTCCGAGTCATTTTCAGCCGCGGTGGGTGGAGTTGGAAGGGGAGTCCCGGAAATTTTCTGGCTCGCATAAGGGTCAAACAAGTGGAGTAATTTGAATGAAACTTGGAGGATACAGAGATCATATGCCCTAGATGACATATTTTAAGGTTCTAAACGGATCCGACCACGATGGGGTTGGGAGGGGGAGGAGCTTTCTCGGAAGTTTCCCAGAAAAATGCTCAGATTCGAGTGAAAGATAGGTGGTAAGAAAAATGCTTCAGATGATCCAGGTAGGGTGCCAGACCAGGTTCGGCGGCGGTATATGGGGAAATGGAAGGGGGTACCGGAAATCTTGGGCACATCTAGGGGCATAGCGAATGGATTTTTTGGTTGAAACTTGGAAGGTTGGCGATGGATTGGAGACAACGTCGGAAATTTTCAGACTTGAGTGAAACTAGATATCCTAATTTTTGCAACACGCATTTTTGGATGGCGGGGTGTTTTGTGAATTTCTCTTTTACTTTCTTGTACCACCTACTCGTGACAAGTGCCATATGAGCTGGTACCTCTTGTTCTGGATGATATTGCTATTTTCGGAAACGGTCGAGTTTAAGCACTGCCATGTAGCCTACCAAAGTCCAGCAAAATGTTTCACATTTTCCGGGATTTGCCGTGAACAAAACAGACGAGCAGACCCATGATAATAACTGTATTTAAAAGCCCAGGGGCCATATACATAATACAACAATAGTACATATTACAAAGGAAAACAACAACAATAATTTCCTCCGGCTATGAAGCCTCACTACTAAGCTTGGTCGCTCTTAGCTTCAACGCTCCGTCCATAAACTCGCACACCTTTGTTATAACCCTTTCCGAAGTGCTATTCAGGATATCTGGAAGAAGCAAAGCACTCCCCTTAAAATAAGATCCCCTTAACTCCGAAAGCTCCTGGCATCGATTGATAAAGTTGTCCATGTTTTCCTCTACCCCTGCTTTGCAAAGTTGGCAATTATACCTGAGATCTGGACCAGTCCTATGCCTATCAAACACTCTAAATCTACCAAACAGGTGGAGGGAATTAGCTATGTGGCCCTTACTGTCTTTTGAGATCCAAAAATACGTTCTGATCATAAAGGATTCCACAAAATCTGATATTTACTGAAAGGAAGGTGCATCACTTCATTCCGTTTTTAGGCTTGGAATTTTGGGCTTGGGCATCATTAAAAGCTAGATTTTGTTTTTTTTGGGGGGAGTGGTGTTTTGCACGAAAAAAGTCGTAGCCTAATTAACAAATTTCACCTGCGTCGCTCATTTTCACTGTCTGATACATAGGCCTAAGAAACTCGGGGGGTTGCGTAATCGAACTACCGTTATTACGAGTGCGTTAACCTTAACCATACAGACACTAGCTTTAATGTTTCTTTAAATTTGTACAGCTTCCCGCATGTAAGGCTGTGTCTGCATCAAAGAAGGTTTGGATGTTAAATTTTCTGGTTATTCAGTTTTCTCTAAATAAAAATCCCAGTAGTGTTAAAAAAAGTTTTATGCTTAACTAACTTCGTCGCTATAAAAAATCATTGACAACAGAAGCCAACCAGCGCACGACCTTCTACACTGCTTCCTGGCCGACGATTGAAATTAAGTGTCTTTTTGTGTATGTTTATGTGTTTTATTTACTTTCCTCATTTACTCCGCTTTCTGAAAACGGCGGGTTATAAATAAATTACTTACTTACTTAAGCCTTGCTAACGTCTACTGGTTTCTGATTAGGTGAAATTGTTGACTATTGTTTATAACTGGTGTAACCCCTGCGCCCAGGGATGGTTCGAAGTACTTGGGCATGGGGGGGGGAAGGAGGACCTCAAAATATACGACTAGCTAATCGGCAATTATGCCGCATAAAACAATGGAAATAGAAAAGCAAAGCACAACAGGCCCAAGAAATGTAAATATAGATTTTCTTAAGGACCCTCGCACTATTACAGTTTTTTCAAATACTACGTAAGACAGGTTCCTCAAGGGTGATGCAAACGGTCATTATAGGAATAAAATAATAAATGAATAAATAACAGGAATTCCAACTTTGAACTTTCACTGGAGAAGACCAATTTTTGGTACCAGCTTCTAACGTATGTGCTCAAGACAATTAAAGCGCCGCGGGCGGTTTTTTTTTTTAATCCGGACAAATGAACTGCCTCCTTTACTAATTTTAGCTTTTAATGTAGCCCTGATCCCAGAAAAGCTTAAAAACCCACCTAATTGATGCAGCCTTCAAACTAAATAAAGGACAGGATACTACCAAAGGCGCCGCATGTGAAATTTTTTGAAATCAGCCCTTTTTTCTGGCAACATCTGCTACTTCCGATTTAAATTCTGCCTGTAACGTTGCTAAATCCAAGCAGCAGCTTCTAACGACTTACTGAAGAAAAACTGAGCGCCGCCGGCGAAATTTTTTTAATCTGACTATTTACTGGCAAGATTGAACTACTCCCCATACAAATTCTAGCTTTTAATGTTGGTGAAGCCCCAAAGCCTCAAGCTTAAAACCCGCTGAACTGACGCACGCTTCATTTAAACAGCGACCGGGCTGCTACAAATGGCGCCACAGGCGAAACTTCTTAATCTGCCTTTTTTCTGGGAAAATTTAACTACTTATAGCTCCTAACGTGATTCAAATCTTATGCCTAAAACTTCACCAAACTGACGCGCCTTGCCACTAGGAGCGTGTTCCATCCTACTTACCGTAGTTACTACGCAAGATGTCACGAATAATGGCTTTTTGCCGTCAAGGCTGGAACGATTTTTCTACTTTCCAGCAGAATCTCACGCCAGGAGCGAATCCGACCAATCACGTTACAGAGATGCGTAGTTACTACGCTTACTACGCTCCCGAGCGTGGTAAGCAAATAGTAACTATTAGTTACTATTCCGACAAGGTTGGAACGGTCAGCGTAGTAACTTTTCGTGAGGATGGAACGGAAATAGTAACTATGGAACACGCTCTAGATAGCGAATAGTCTACTATATAAGACGCCGCAGTCTTTTTTTGAATCCAAACAAACATAAATGCTTCCTATGATATCAGACATCTACCTCAAACCCCGATAACTGTAGAGGGGAGTTGGATATCTTGCCGGAAGTTTGAACACAGCACTGCTTCCACCCGACCCTTTTCTGAAAAAGGGTGATGGCCATCCATAATAAAAAAGAAATACAAAGTAGATTTGGTTTGCATTAACAGTAGGTTATAACCTGTTTTATGCTAAAATGAGATTTTTTTTTGCACAAAACCAGATAAGCTACTGCTGAAATTTGGAAGATCATTTCTTTGTTTTCTGCTAAAACAGAGGTTTTGGTACAAAACCAGTCGCGTTCAAACTCTGCGCCAATCTTGATTGGTAATTGTATTTATTTCACTCTGACAAGCCCGAAACATGCGATTGTCATTCTAAAAAGCTCAAAACATACGGTTGACTCGTAACATAGACTTATAGAAATATCTACGTCACCATACCACCAGAACAAGTCCTTTACAACTGAAGTTCACGACTAGGTGCCATATCCGTAAAGTACGAAGAGAAACAGGCGATTTGCGTCAGGCGAAATTCACGAACTGGTGTGATTCTGATACCTTAGATACGACTATTATTCGAACCTCAGAACACACAACTCTGAATCTGAAAAGCTCAAAACATGCGACTAGGAAAGCTCTTCGTATTGATACGACCAGAAAATGTCACTTGCGGGCGAAATTCACGTTTTGTAAACTGCCGTTTTGCCATTTTGGCAAGTTTGAAACGTACGACGGTCATACAGATAAGCTGAAAACATACGATTAGAGTACGATTCTATGAAGAATGGGGGGGGGGTCACCCCACCCCACGCCCCCCTCGAACTGCCCCTGTTTGTGCTTTGCCTGCCGGTCGTCACCCCCCACGCCCAAGCCCTTCAAACCTACGTTTGCTGTTATCGCGAGTTTACTTTTACATATGCGAAGAAAAGCTGAATCGGGCGGCAGGGCACCGGTAGGCGTCCCGCCACCCTCTAGTCCGACCGCCAGCTCGTCAAAAGACGCTTAGTTTCGAAAACACCCGACCCAAAAGGTACAGTCAGTCTGACGATGCCATTTTGTAGGCCAGAAAATTCTGATTCAGAATATGCTTGGAACGGTGGTATCCGACGCTGGCTTAACTCCTAAAAACACTTTATTGTTTTCGTTTATACTTGCTTTTTAGAAGTGCTCGACCCCTTCTCGAAAAGTACCTATTTTAGTTGAGAATTGGTCAACAGGTAGTGCGCACAAGCAAGAATCGCCGCTAATTAGTTAACCCTACAGAGAAGACACGGAAGAGGAGGTAAAATTGCAAAACAAACATGACAGTAAAAGCAACTAAAGATCAGACTTTCTTGCTACTTACTCAGAGAACGCCGTAAAAGACAAAATATTTGATTTCTGACTATTAACAGGGGAAATAATGTAGCGCTGAACTTGGCATGGTAATACGATGATTTTTACCCATGGTTGCAGCCAGGCCCGTATCCAGGAATTTATTTCGGGGGGGGGGGGGGGGGGGGGTGCCTGCTGGTCGGACAAAAAAGTACAAAAAACACACAGATCAGAGGGAAAAGCCTACACAAATTATGATTTTTGTATGTTTCGGGGGTGGGGTTCAACCCCCTAACCCTCCCCCCCCTGGATACGGCCTTGCTTGTAGCTCAGTCTGTCTGGTGTGTTTATTATGTGAACAGTTACTTGAATGCGAACAATGCAGGTTTGTGGTAAATGGTAGAAGGTGTAGTAAATGGTACTAAAGAACCTTGTGTGAAGACGAATGGACGTTAATTAACCTGTTGTACCGACAAGACTTGAACTTCTCGGCTGCAACCCGACGAAGTTTGCACAATTTAATTTCTTACGTACAGGAGGGGTACAAGACCTCGTTTTTACACTACCTCGATTGTTGCCGCGAAAATGTTCGTATGGGGTGCAGGTGCTCTGTCGACTCGGATGAAGAATAGGGAATTTGATTTTGTGAAGCAACGTTGTGTCAAAATTTGTGTGTCCCATTCAACTCGTCTTTTAGTGCTTTAGATATTTCGTGCGACAATTCAATACACGAGCATATTATTTGAACCAGTTGTAATCCCTGTAGTTGTTGATTCATTCCATCAAACTTAGGTTCTTAAGCAACAGACTCGCATCACATCCTTAATGAACGAGTGTCTACTACTGGCACACGGAATCAGCGGGTCCACTACAGCAGATGATGGCACTTGTTTCTGAGGAGGAGAATAACTTATCAGGTTTCAGGTCTACTTATTTATTAACGGTATATTCATAATCAACGGGTTCGATTTGGTTGTAATCCATTTTTCAACCACTGCGTTTGATAGTTATACTCATTATTGAGTTGAAATAATGGAATAGCATCAGGCTTCATTTCTACTTTAAGCCCTACTCCGGAATTTATTATCGGCAGATTCGGAATCAGCGGGATCGATTTGTTCGGAATCCATCCACTGTGTTTGAGAGCGATACTTCTTATAGAGAGGAAATAATGGAACAGTATCGAGCTTCATTTGTACTTTAAGCCATCGTTTCCGGAACCAGTTCCCGGCATATTCGGAATCAGCGTGTTCGATTTGGTCGGAATCCACTTTTAAACCTACTGTACCGTTTGGGTTAGGGGGGTGTCACATTTTCAGGACCTGGCGGTCGGACTACTCCCTCGAGTTTTGGCTAGCGACGTGCCTGGTAGCAGGAGTACCAAAATTAGTAGGTTGAATATACGATTATCTCAAATCACTGCAAAGAAGTGCTAGCTCAACGCAATTTATGTCACTTTGGTGTAAAAACGATGAATAGATGAATTAGATGAAAGGGCTAACCTGTCAAAGCTTGTGAACAGGCTTCTGACAAATTTATTTCAATTAATCATGAAAACAGCCTGTGACAAATTAAAAGCAGACAGTCTGACGAAAACGGTCTGAAAATAGTTTGTGACAGATTAAAAGCAGACACACTGACACATACAAAATTGTCAACGCTTTGACACCTCCAGCGACCCCCTGCAGACTAAGGCAACTTAACCACACTTGTCAACAGATGAACAAGCCATGGGGTTGTCCACTATAAATTTTGATGTACACAAAGTGCCTAATGCCAGCTGCAGCGTGTTAGACTAGGCCTAGCCTATTCAAAATCAGTATATTTTAAAGTGTTGAAAAATTAACAACTTGATTCACGGTCGGCACCACGGGTTTTGAATACCAAGAACGGATGGACACAAAGTGTCGGGGACTGTGTAACCCCTACAGATAAGCCTTCCATGGACTAACCTGCAAATCTTCTAAGCAAGCAAGTCCATTTTACTTAAAGGACCACTCGCACTATTTACTCTTCAATCTACAGTATTTAAAAACATTACTTTAAAACTATGCTGTCCTTTTCAACAAATAGCCCACTATTTTGGCTGTTGTAAGTCTTTTCCGAGACCCGTTGACTTGTAGTGAAAACAGTGAAAGAATTTACATAACCGATTTTTCTGATGGAAAACTCGATATGAACGGTACGGTTGCGATACTTATTTATTTTTTCTCGTGTGGACTGGCCAAGGTGACGGCCTGAGCAAGTTCGCCTAGATAGCTCGAGGCTCTTTTTGAATGGATTCCATTTCGTTGCCGGATCAAATAAATTAGATTTCAGACGTAAGCGAGTGCTTAAATTATTTAGGTGGATACTTTGGAATGACCCAAGCAAAAGTAAGCTTTTGTATTGAACATTTGAGAGGAGCTGCCCGTCTAATAATATAATCAAGGTCAGGCCCGGATCCAGTCATTTATTTCAGGGGGAAAGGGGAGAGGGGGTCGGACAAAAAACTACAAAAAAGACATAGATCAGAGGGAATAGCCTATAAAAATGATTATTTTTACATTTTACGGCCTTGCTCAAGGCTATTCGAAATAAAGACAACTGACAAAATTGCACTTTTCGAAGTCATCCCAAACAAAAACTGACATCCAGTCAGGACAGTCACACCACTAAGTAGCAAACTCATTTCCCACCAATTTGACAAAATCCTAGGCTTTATTGTTGGTGATGGTGAACGTGAGATGACTTTTCGAGATACCACGCTCGGACCATGGTATCTGAATATCAACCACGATGACTGGCCAGATACCACGCTAATTGCAAAAACGCTTCTTGGCCGTGTTATCAGATGCCATGGTATCTGCAAAAACACAACTATTGAGACAACAAAATTCTGAAGCTGCCGAACCAGATCACACAGAGTATATGACATACTTATCCGCTGAAATATGTAATTTTCTTGTCAACTGTTGTAGTATGCAAGCTGATCTTGGTTTGTTTTGTCTTTTTATTCTGTTTCTCTTTTTTTATTCCATCTCGCTGTCAAATTTCATGCGTCATAAATCGATTATTCCATACGAACAAATTCTGAATTATAATGGTCAGGACATTTGGTTGTGACCATTAATTGTCCATCAACAGACAAAAGACATGACTCGTATTATTAGTTCGGGAAATGTAAGAGAATCTCTACATCCTCCTTGAAAACTTCGACTTAGGTTCAGCTTCCTAGATTCTGGGGTTTTCAATATCCGCTTTATAGCCGGAAATTGTGTGCACACCCCGGGAAATTGTGGTAACAGAGAAGCAGGAACTGACTGAGCAATTATACGTGAACATGTCTGAAGTATAACTGTAATTCCACTAACAGACAAGTGTCACCGATAGTGAGTAATAGGTCAGCTGAGATTGGCGCGGAGTGAGGCCTGGCAGTCCTTATTTAGATCTGGGCTAGTCGAAGAAGCCAAGAAATTATTAAATTAATTCCACTAACAGAAAAGTGTCACCGATAGTGAGTAATAGGTCAGCTGAGTGGCGTGGAGTGAGGCCTGGCAGTCCTTATTTAGATCTGTGCTAGCGAGGAAGCCAAGAAATTACGAAATGTCATTGTGCGCAAAGTCTGAAATGCTCGTTGAGAGTACGGTTCAAAAAGTGTTGCCCATCTCCTCAAAAGTGATCTGAAAAAATTTCATTCCGCTGTCCAAAGGTATATGGGTAAATCTAAGCAATCAAACATAATTAGTGACGAAAACGGCGAACCCATTGCAGCTAGTGTACTTAATCAATATTTTACGGATATCTGTCGGATGCACCCTCCACTTAGTGCCCTTCCGGAAAACGCAAATGTTGGTGACATACCTGTAATTCAAGTCCAGGCTGTTCTGGAAAAGTTACAGCGACCCGACACGTCTAAAGCGCATAACCGAAATGAAATACCTATTAAGTTGATTGCTGAATGTTGCGATCTTTTAAGCCTTCCTTTAACCGCAATTTTTAACCAATGTTTTACAGAAGGTATCTTTCCAAAGTATTTTAAAAGAGCGTACATTACACCGATCCCTAAAAGTAAATCTCCTAGCCAGGCTGGTGACCTCCGCCCGATTTAAAAATATCTGCGTTTTATAAAGTGTTCGAAGGTTTTATTTTTGAGTACCTGTATGATGAAATTTGAGATAAGATTGATCCCCGTCAATTTGGTTTTATACCCGGGTGTATTACAGCGCATTATTTAGTTCGAATGTTAGATGGTGTTTTTAGACACCTCAAAACGGAGTATGAGTTTGTAGACGCTCTTTTCGCTAACATTGTAAAGCCATTTGACAGTTTAGACCACCAGGTGGCTATTCATGAGGCTGGTGATATGGGGGCTCGTAAATTTGTCTTACGTATGTTAGCTAGTTTTTTTTTATCTGATAGAGAACAGTGTGTGCGGCTACCAAACGGTGATATTTCCGAATTCTTGGACATTTTACTGTGGATCGCCGCAGGGGACTAAGCTAGGACCATTGTCTTTTTTGATTGTTTTTAATCGTATTTTAATTTCAATTCTTGACCGTTTTAAATTTGCTGATGACCTATCTGTGCTTTCATTGAGAAACATTTCTATTCATTCTAATTATACTACCAGCCTCAGTGATATTTATGAAAATCTCCAGCCCGAACGAGTCGAGTTAAATTAACGGTAAGCTGCGTGAAGAGTGTTGTTATGAGATTTCATTCCTCAAGAAAAATGTTGGGGTTATTGAGGTTGGTCTGAGTACACAAAACTGTTTTAAATTACTTGGTGTGTATATCCAGAGTGACCTCAAACGAAATACTCACATTGACACTCTTGTTAGAAATGGGTCGCATCTACTGAAATTTGTCTCGATCCGGAGGAGATTTAAGATTCCGGTAAAACAATTAGTCCCAATCTATTGCTGTTATGTCAGACCTTGTCTTGAATACTGCTGTCAGGTATGGCATCCCTGTTTGACTAAGGAGCAATCCAGTAGACTTGAGCTAATCCAGAAAAGAGCAATTAAGATTATCCTGGGCCCAGTGTACGTTAGTTATGAAATGAGCCTTTCAAGTCTCGGTCTCCCTTCCCTTGAGCAGCGTAGGCACCATTTAAAAATAAGTTTTGGCCACAGATGTCTAAATTCTGAACTTCACAGATCAATGTTGCCTGAGTATGTTGAACAAAATAAAAACAGGCCCAACACGCGTACTCAAACCCACACAAACAGAGCTAAATTAACAAATTATCCAGCGGATGCAACTGAAAGATATCTTAACTCCTTTGTGCCGTACTTTGTTCGTTCTTTTAATAGTTCTCAGTCGTGTTTATCTGGTATTATTTGTCATTTGTCATTGGCCATTTTATATCCCGTCGAAAGTAATAGGTTGACTTATCTTTGCTATTTTGATGAATAAACGATATATATATGTTCTCATACATGTTCTCATATGATTGCTCAATTCCACTTCACACGACAAGTGTCACCTCTACTCATAATCGGCCAGTTCAGATTTGAAAGCTGAAAGCGCCTCGCTTACCTGAGAAAGAGGTTCCAATAAATCTTTTTAGCAAAACCATTATTTCTGTTGTTAATTGCCAACTCGCAACAACATCCATAGGTTATAAACGAATTCAACTGCATTTCTATTTATTAGACAAAACCGAATTCGCAAAAATGGTGCTACTACCTTTAGGACTATCTACTTCTTTCTATGATGAGATCTGAAGAAGGTGCTTTCTTGTCTTCTTCCATCCGAAGTATGACGTAATACTCTTGACGGATATTCCCTTAACTTGCAACTTTCGAAGTCGCCGCAGAGAGAGAGACAAAAATGGGAAGATGTCCATCCCTGAACGTGCCGAACTATAGCTGCGTTCTTTGTCACAGGAGTTCTCACCGGTGGTCTACGGTTTTTATGGCACTTGCCAGGGCAAGTGCCATATAGCGATTGTAATTTCTGTCCGTCAGTCGTTCTGTCGGTCCCGGTTTTGCTAGTTCGGGCACTTCCAGATAAACTAGGACGATGAAACTTGGCAGGCGTATCAGGGACCGGACCAGACTAAATTAGAAATAGTCGTTTCCCCAATCCGACCATCTGGAGGGGGTGGAGGGAGGAGGAATCCGGGAAAAATAGGAAAAATTAGATATTTTTAGATTACGAACGGGTGATCGGATCTTAATGAAACTTGATATGGTAGGAACTTGTGCCTCAGATGTTCCATTTTAAATCCAGACCGAATCCGGTGACAATGGGGGAAGTTGGAGGGGAAAACTGAAAATCTTGAGAGACGCTTAGAGTGGAGGGATCGGGATGAAACTTGGTAGAAAGAACAAGCACAACTCCTAGATACGTCACTGACATAACCGGACCCGGATCCGTATCACTTTGGGGCAGTTGGGGGGGGGGGGGGGTCGAATTTCTAGTGGTCGCCGCGAGTTCGGTGCTTCCTGATGTGCTAGGACGGTGAAAATTGGCAGGCATGTTAAGGACTCGGCCAGATTAAATAGGAGATAGTAACTTCCCCGATCCGACCATCTGGGGGTGGAGTGGAGGGAGGGGGAAACCAAAAATTGAGGTATTTTTAACTTGCGAACGGGTGATCAGATCTTGATGAAAGTTGATATTTAGGATGACCTCGTGTCTCAGACGTCCCACTTCAAATCCGGACCGAATCCGATGACACTGGAGGGAGCTGGAGGAGGGAACCGGAAATCTTGAGAAACGCTTCCAGTGGAGGGATAGGGATGAAACTTGGTGAGAAGAACAAGCACAAGTCTTAGATACGTCATTGACATAACCGGACCGGATCTGGGCAGTTCGGGGGTGGTCCGAATTTCTAGCGATCCCGCGAGTTTGGCATACTTCCTGATGTGCTAGGACGATGAAACTTGGCAGGTAAGTCAGGGATCCGAACAGATTGACTTGAGAATAGTCGTTTCCCCGATCCGACCATCGTGGGGGGAGTGGCATGCTTAACTTTTGAACGGGTGATCGTATTTGAATGAAACTTGTCAGGTGAAAAGAACTATCGCCTCAGATTATCAGTGTTAAGTTCGGGTCGGGTCCAATACCTGTGGGGGATGGGGGGGGGGGGGGGTACCGGGAAACTCAAGAAACGGTTAAAGCAGAGGCATTGCAAATCATCCGGAACTGCTCAGAATTTAGTGAAACTAGATATCCTATTTCTCTTTCCGAACCGCATTTTTTTATGGAGGGTGTATTTTGTGAACGTTCTCATCCACTTTCTTTTACCGCCTACTCGTACAAGTGCCTTATGAGCTCGTAGCTCTTGTTCTTATAAGCCGTTTTTGCATCTACCGGTGACTTCTCACCAGTCTTATAACCGGTTTTTGAACTAACCAGTGTCCGGTTTTATCTCACCGGTGCGGACTAACCAGAACCTGCTCGTGAGCTCTGCTGCAGCGAGGAGTTAGCCGGTTTTCATCAACTCACAGGTGAACCAAAAGAAAAAGTTTTAAGGGAAGAACCGGAAACTGGTGACTAGACACCAGAGACAGCCCGGAATGCACCGAACGCAGCTTATGTTAGCTTGCTCTGCCAGCTGCGCTGACTCGTACAAACTTTAATTAAAGTTTAACTGAAAAGCCAACTTATTTGTGTGTCATTCAACTGAATACACTGAATTGTTCTGATTTTTTATTATCCACTGTCTGCTCTAGTTATACGTTCAGAATATCTGCCGCCGTCCCCACAGCGTAAATTCTACTATGACAGGGGAAATTTTAATCTCAACACAAATGCGGCTTTTCAGTCGGTATTGCTGAGATTGATGAAGATTGCTTAGTGCCTGAACAAAAAAAATTGTAAGTCTTTCTGGTAAGGCATACAGCAAAAATACAAGCGCATAGAGGTACCACAAATCTCACGGAAATTCCATAGCGGAACAACGAAGAAGTGCATTTTCAGAAGGTCTTCTAGATAGTCCTATCCCAGCCCTTTTCGGTTGAACTTTAAGACTCTAGGTTCTACCTTCCTAACACCTCTAGTCCCTTTATATGATTTTCTTAACCTTCAACAAAACACATATCTTTTCTCCAAATATAAGTATTGTTTTGCTACTTTTATGCCGTCCAATAGTCCATGTCCAACAAACTATTCCCATAGATTACTGAAAGTCGACAGGTAGGGGAGCTCGGGGTTGACCCGGACATTACTTTTCCTTCTCACTAGGCCGCCATTTTTTGGCGGATTCACACCGTTTTTGTTTTCAAACATGTAGTAGAATGTCTGAGAGAATAGCTGGAATAGCACCAGGTCAGTGAACGGTGCAGAAGCAAGCAGAAGTTATAGTAACGCGTTGATTGGAGGTGGGTTGTCACAGGGGGTTGACACTTGCGGCACTGGGAGCGCTAGCAGTGGTATTGCACAACTCTCGTCGACTGAAGCCGTCAACATGGTACTCGGGGCTATTGGGGCGCGTGGAGACGAAGGACCGCTAACTCCACAAGCCCAGAGCATGCAGAAAGGTACGGGAACGACTGGAACGGAACAGGCCGAGGCTCTTGAAAACCATCAAGACGGAAGCGAGAAAGTACAAGCAAAAGAAAACCAAAACGATGCAAATGAAGAAAACAAAAAGAAGAAAACTGCAACTTTCGTTTCTAGACTTCCGGGAATAAACAAGATTGAGTCAACACGAGAAGTAAGAAATATCGACAGAGAAAAAACCTCAACGCCAAAGAGACAGCTCAGTAACGCGTCAATTGATTCTGTCGGTATGGACAGAGATAAAAAGACAAAAGAAAATCTAGGGAAAAAACCGAAGCAAACCAAGAAGTCTACCCTCTAACACAGCCCTTCTATGACAAGAATTGGAACTTTGAATGTCAACGGCATGAAACAAGAAAAGAGACAAAAAATGCTCCTTGATTTTGCTTTGAATAACCTGCAGATTGATATTCTGTGCCTACAGGAAGTTGATACCGTACGTTTTAAGTTTCTAGACCAAGAAGGATTCACTTTTGTAACGGGTGGGATCACTCCCGACACAGGTTTTATAGTGAGAAAGTCGCTGAATGTTGACTCTACTACTTTGCGGTTTGAATCTGATGGTGACATTAGCAGCATTGTTTGGAATAGTATCGTAATAGTAAATACCCATCTTCCTTCAGGTACGAACAATTTTAAAGAGCGAGAAGAAGTTATCCAGAAAAAAATGCCTCGATACTTGAATAGTGAACATACGCTTGTTTTAGGCGATTTTAACTGTGTCACAGAAGAAAGTGATATCCAGAATGGAGGAAAAAAAAATAAACGGAAAGTTAGTGATCAATTAAGAGAACTAGTGAAAGTATGGAAGCTCCGTGACGTCTGGAATGAGAAAAAGGAAAAAATAGCTTTCACCCGTATTGACAAAGGGGGCGCAAGTAGAATTGACAGAATTTACTGTACGGAGAGCCTAATGGACAGTGTATTAGTTATTAAGAATGTGGTTGCTCCTTTCTCGGACCATAGTGCACTGTTGATAGATATACACTGTAGCAGTAGACCCAGAAATAAGGCAAGTTGCAGTCTCTGGAGAATGGACCCCAAATTTGTAAAAAAGCCGCACGTTAAAGAACAGTTGAGAGCGAAAATCAAAGAGTACCTAAACCAGTTCATTGAGGGGCAAGATGTAATCCAATTCTGGTCCAAATTTAAGAAGAAAATCGGAGAGTGCCTGAAAGGTTGGGAAAAAGAAGAAAAGAGAGAAGAAAAGGCATTCAAGAGATACCTATATAGAGTACTAAATAACATAAAAGATGAAATAGATAAGGGCGAAAATACTTGGTTTGAATACAGTGAGATAAAGCTTCAGATAAAAAAAATTGAAGAAAATGAGTTCGAAAGATTCAAAACAAAGAATAGACTCAGCGAACTGGTCGAGCTTGAGCAAGTTTCCATAGCGGCCAAAGTGAGGGCTAAAAGAAACCATGAAGAGAATCTTATTCGAAAGGTTATGCTCGAAAGCGGACGCATAACAGAAGATCCCCAAGAAATACGTGAGCAAGTAGTAATATTCTACGAGAAAATCTACAAGAGACCTCACGAAATCACAGAGACAACAAACAAGTTTAATGATTTTCATACCAAAAGAAAAGTGACCAAAGACGAAAACGAAGCGTTAAAGGAAGAAATTAGAAGAGATGAATTAGATAAAGTGTTAAAAGAATTAAAGAGTGGAAAATCCCCAGGCCTTGATGGCTTAAGTTATGATTTCTATAAGTATTTCTGGAGCGAAATTGGTGATTTTTTTGTGATGGTATTAAATGAGTACGTTAAACGTGGTTACCCTGAAGAAGACGTGGCAGTAGTATCATTGCTGCATAAAGGGGGAGAAAGAGCTGACTTAAAGAACTGGCGACCAATAGCTCTCCTAAACTGTGATTACAGGATATGCACCAAAGCTCTTACAAAAAGACTCGAAAAGACACTGCCTTTGATACTTGGAGAATATCAGCACGGAGGAATCAAAGGAAAAAGAGCTCAACACATACTAAGCACTATTCGGGATCTTATAATGCGAAGAGACGAAATGATCCTTAAAAAAATCCATGATTGGGATTTAGCTACCCTAGTTGGTGCGGACATAGTGAAAGCGTATGACTCTGTGGTTAGAGAACTGTTGTGGATTCTCATGCGTTTAAAAATGGATTTTGATGAGGAAGTGGCTGGAATTTTCAGAAACCTCTATGCAAACCCCAAAATTGTAGTAAAGGTTAATAAGATCTTAACCCGGAAAATAGATATTGAAAGAGGACTCCGGCAGGGAGACCCGTGCGCTGGGACCCTGTTTGAGCTATATGTAGACCCACTCTTCAAATACACTGAGGAACGAATGGTTGGACTCCTAGTGTATGGAAATGTGTATCTGAAATCAGCAGCGTTTCTCGACGATGGGACGTTTGTTACTGGTAACCGAACAGACTTAAAACAGGTTTGCGAAGGTCTGGAATGGTATGAAAAGAACTTTTATGTGAAAATACACAGACAGAAAAGTAATGTGCTACCACTAAATGAAGAACAGGAGTATAGTGAGGGTTTGGAGGATTGTTGGCTACCAGAAGTGAAAAAGTCCCGAATACTTGGAGTGGAATTTGAAAGAATTTTAAAAGTGGATGACATGTGGGAAGAGAAAGCAAAACAAATTGAAGGAATACTAGGCACTATTGGGAAGAGTCTTCCTAAAACGGTTTTTGAGAGGTCTACATATGTAAACACTTACTGCTTACCACTACTCTTTTATGTTGCCCCAGTATTCGAACTATCACAAAGCTGTGCCAAAAAAGTTGAGAGGTCCATCTGGCGTTTTGTTTGGGCAGCAAAAATTGAAAAGCTGAATATGAAAATGTTATATGTACACAGAGATTCGGGAGGATTGGGCGTAATAAACTTTAGACAAACTTGCAAGTCCCTCTTCCTAAGGAACTTATGTGAACAAGTTGTGAAAGAAGAAACCTCCACTGCGATTCTGCGTGGGTGGTTATTGCCGATTTTAAATGAACAGAACGAAGAGGGAGCCGAAAAAAATAGCGATAAAGCACCAGAACCAATCAGAGCTGTAGCTAGATTGCTATGGAAAGCAAAGGAAACAGGAGCCATGAAAGACGGCATCGACAAGAAAGAGCGAAAAGCTATTATAGACAATATTGTAAGAACCCAAGAAGAGATCGATTTTAGTGCTAAAAGGAGAGAGCCTTTCATGGACTTCGAAATGGCGTTTAAAAACCTACATGAGATACCATGTGGAAATGAGTGCAAGGATATTGCATTCTCTGTAATTCATGGAATCCTACCATACAGAGATCGAATGAGTCGGTTTTTGCGCTCGGAGAGCCCGAAATGTACATTGTGTGACAAGGATGTAAATGAAGGCATCATACATGAATTTTTTGAATGCCCTGCTAATGGAAAATTTTTTGATGAACTGTTTAGAATAGCTGCCCAAGAGGGTTTATGTGTAACAACGCTGGAAGAAAAGAAAAGGTTTGTGAAACTATCTTTTATTATTAAGGATAAGAAGAAGTTGGTGTCTTTATGCTTTCTGGTTGTAAATGTGTGCATGCATGTTTGGAAGAAAAGGAAAAGAAAAAAAGCTATTCGTACGGACATATTCGGTTGTTGGCTTTCAAATTATGTGAAAATGATGAGCAGTAGTCGAAAATGGCGTGAAAAGATGGATGTGGAGTGGTTGATAAATCTGCCTCTATGAATAAAATGTTGAAGATTTGAAAAATTAGTATTTGAAGTATTAAGATTATGTGTTTTTAAAGTTTAAATTAACATTATTATTTATTTTATTTTTAATTATGTAACAGTTTTTGGTTTATTTGGGTTGTAATATTATAGCAGCGAAAGTAGTTGTGTTGTTTAAATCTAAATTAGTAAAAAAAAAATCATGGTTGAAATGTTTCTTGTTTTTTGGTTTTTAAAGTTTATTTTGTAAACTAAAAAAATCCTCCTTCTTGTTGTAAAAGTAGGATCTTTTGAGCGTAAATCATATTTTTTTGTTTTTTGGTTTAAGTGGACTCGAAAATTAGGTTAAAAGGTTTTTTAGATTGAAGTTTTAAATAAAAGCCACCGTAAGGAGGGGTTCCCTAGGGCGGAAGGGCACCCTTCCTGCGGAAGTTGCATTTTTATTTATTTATTTACGGTTTTGTTATTGTAGGGTACCTGATTGGAAAGTCTGCTTTTTCGCTGTTATAATAAAAATATAAGTAACATTGATTTTAAAGTATAAGGGAAAATTAAGAGGTTTTGATTAAAGAAAAT
This sequence comes from Branchinecta lynchi, assembly GCA_023053575.1. Classification (NCBI taxonomy): domain Eukaryota; kingdom Metazoa; phylum Arthropoda; class Branchiopoda; order Anostraca; family Branchinectidae; genus Branchinecta; species Branchinecta lynchi. The sequence goes on from JAKZAP010000015.1 coordinate 14,033,198, forward strand.
TGTTTTAGAAATTGTAGAAAATAAAATAAATATGGTTTGGGGGCAGATTGGAAACTTTTATGTTTTGTTTTTTTTAAATTTAAACTAGGTTACCGATTAAAGTAAATAGAGTGGTTTGAAATTATGGATTATGGAGTTGTTTGGTGGTGTTTTTTTTCGTTTTTATTTTGTAGAAGTTTTTTATGTGTAGAGGTGGTGATTTCGTAGAAAAAGGTTTATAATTATATTGAAATAAGAATAAATAAGTATTAAGATTAGTAAATTTAAATTAAACAAAAGTAAATTATACAGTTGAAATGAAGAAGTGTGTATGTTTTGTTTAGAAAGAGTAGGTGACGTTAAAGAGATTAAGGAAATATTAACGTCACCGAGTGGAGGAGGAGTCGTAGCCCAAAAAGTAAACAATCAAAATGTTGGAAAGATGCTACGCGGGTCTAAAAAAAAAAAAAAAAAAAGAGAATAGCTGGTAGATTTTTAGATTTTTCTACATCAGGTTTTTAAGTAAAAATTTGTTTCTGATTTTCAATTTGTCCGAGCCTAGTGTTGGGCGATATTCGATATCGATGACGACATATCGATATATCGGACCAAATATCGATGTCGAATATCGAAACGTAAATATCGATATCAAAATCGATATTTGTCCATTTATAATTAATGTACATAAGTTAGATTTATATATCCGAAACTGGATCAATTCGTTCTTCGTAATCCAGTTTTTTATTATCTGAAGCTACGACATCTGAAGGAACAAAAAAATACAGATTATTCGATACTGGCTAAAGATACTGGATCTGCCACCCGAGCGCCTGGAGAAAGAAGCTTACGCGGATATGCTAGCATCCAAGAGGAAGTCATCATGGCCGCATAGAATAAAACGGATCCTAGACGAAACAGGGTTCTCCTATATATGGAATGAAGGGAAAGGACGCAATGTAAATACCAGTGAATTTCTAGGTACATTGAAATCAAGAATTGAAGACCAACAGATTCAGTTGTGGTGGATAGGTAAGTAGCCTATCCCTCCACTTACGTTCTGGGATCCCAAAAAGGAGTAAATACGCATTTTGATCCTCTAATCCTTGGGGAGAAAGTGTGTATGTTGATGTTGATCGTTTTGTGTCTTTTCCCGCAAAATCTATTTTTTTCCTCGTAGCTAATATTTGAGTTTCAAGTTTGGTTACTTTCAACTACACCGAATCCATTTCAGCATACCAATTCGCAAATCCAGAGTCCATTTTACTCGACAACTCTTCTTTCGTCTTTCTTCTTTCCTCCACAATCTATGACTTCGTCTACCATCTTTCCAGTCTACTAGCATTGGAAAGGCGTACCTTTTCGAGAGCCGGTTATTTTATCCACGCTGACTCTAGGGTGCAGTTCGCTACGCCACCATTAATTATGCCACGGCTAACAACAATTCCAAATCAGCTTCTCAGCGAAATCCACGTCTATACCAACGAATCCAAGTCGAACTCTCCGCAAATCCACTGTCTATTTGTTTCCCAGTCCGAACTGAATGAATGCTGACTGCTGACTCAACTGAGTATCAAGCCTCAAGCCCCACGAACTTCGGAAGTTCTTTTTCCAGCTTGAGCCTGAAAACTCCACCGAGCGATACAGTTCATCTTTTGTCCCCTACTTTGTTTGGCACTACTATGTCAGATAATGTGCGTCTTGTTTTTGTATGTGTGCTCATTTTAACTATTTTTTTTTTATTATTTTTTTAACTTGACAATGCCACTGCTATTTTGTAAGATATTCTCTCAAATTACAACGATTGATTGATTGAAAGAGGATCCTTGCCAAGCAGGGCCGAAATATGGATAATAATATAAATAAAATTTATATTAATTTATAATAAAATAAAATTCAGCTGACGTATCAAATTTCGAACTGTCAAATATGGCTCGAAGTCAGCATGGGCTGAAAGAAGGAATATGTAGCCAATAAAATTTGATTCGCCAGCATAACATGAAAGGACATGTCCTGGCCAGCTGCAATTAGGCCTACATTGCACCAAAAGTAGTGCCAAAATACCCGCTAAGAACCACACTAAGGTGACCAGCCCTACTGCAAGCCGCCTGCGTACGGTTTAATAGGAAACACTTTACGTATGTTAATTAGCAAACTTTAATGTGAGTACCAGCGAAATGACAGGTGTAATTCACCTGAAAGATACAGTAGGATAAGCAAATTCTTATCCTAAAGGTACCTTCACTCGGTTGGGAGTTGCCGAAATAACCTGGTTTTTGCCATTTCGCCAAATTCACTTTTTTCAACTTCCTTCAGGGGATCGACCACACTCGGGGTGGGTGAGGCCATAGCACCTTGCCGAGTCCCATTTATGACGAAGACGCATGTCGAGTAAATACTCATTACTTCCTTGCATGACCTTGGTATAAGGCAGAGCAAAATAACACTTGGGAGTAGCGCCAAGACTTTAAAAAAGTGACACACTCGAATAGCAGTGACACTAGCACCACTAGTGATAGAGAATGTCCCTACTGAAACTCTGTCAGTCGTGCACCAGCGCTGGTACCAATAACTTAAACCGTAAACACACTTTTTCTGGTGTGTGCAGACCGCATGTTAGCTTTACTAGAAAATTTCTAAACCCGCAAATTTGTCTCGCTTTAAATGCCACGAGCGTATTAGGCGGCGCTACAAGTATGGCCCGATTGTGAAGAATGGGTCTTGGCCCTACTAACTAGTGTTATTTTGCTCTTGCATGAGGACATATAACTGGGATTCCCGGCCGGCTTTTAGTCATAATTCTCAATGAAAGATGGATGATGCTGCTTAAAATCCAGGGAGGGAAACCGTTCTCCGATCGGCCCAGCACTAGTTGCATTTTTTATCTGAATTCTCTGTTCTCCTATAAATTACCGTTTTAGCTCTTCTCGGTTTCGACAAAACACCAATTTAGCCACCCGTTATAACCTGCTTATTCGGGTTGAACATCTGCCCTTTTTGACCAATCAGGAAGGAGTACGCGAGTGGTTGCCCATTCTCAACTTGTAGCGTAAAGCAAGTACACGGTGCCAGCACCAGTTGTGACGTATTTGAACATACAAATCAGCATGTTAGAAGCGCTTGAAAGGTGAATCGCCCATTTTCTGACCGGCATCAGGAAAGGGTGTACAGCAGGTGGCCGGAGTGGATAATCCCTCAGGAGAACGGAGGATTGACTATCGAAGCAACTTCTCGATTCTGCAGAACCGCTGAAGCTTTCCCGTTTTCGATTCTGACAAAAACGCAGAAATAGCGAACTGGATTCATCTGAACAATCATATAACAAGAAATAGGAGAACTGAGAACGAAACGCAACTACTGATGTTAGCTTGCCTTTAAGTAAGGATTACTCAAGGTTTATCCTTCTCCTTTTCTTCCAAATAGTATTCGCAATAAGAACTATCAATTTATTTACTAATAACCTATATAAATTCAATATTGCCGAACCATTCTGTTGAAATTCCTTAAAGCACAATGGACAGCTATTATGCTTTATTTCTTGTAAAATCCTTTGCAAGTAAATATTTATAATGTCCCATAGATCGCGCTTCAACAATACGCCATTTTCTTGTTATCGCTTGCCGTTACCTCCGCGGCACCGGGGCGACTTACTTTTTCAAGCTCGTACTAACCCGGCGCGGAAATTTCAAAAGCTCTGGGCAACGAGTGTAGAAAAGTAAACTTACTTCGAAACCGGACATCTGATCAACTTCAAATAAAACTTTAACTTTTTAAACTATATGTCCGGGCAGAAACGATGGTCTTATATTGAAACCGGACATCTAATCAACTTAAAATAAGAGTTTTACTTTTAAGAAACTTTCCGGTTTTGACCGGATTCCGGGCGAACTAGTTGTCCGGAGAGAACATGGTTTTCATATCCGTGTTCAGCATGTTTTCTTACCCACTGGCTATCTTATTAGCTGTTTGAAACTATTTTGTTAGCTCCTTAATCTGAACCCCCTCCCCTACCTCTAAATGTAGGGTCACAAAGCCCATCTACGAACTCCACCTTTTCCTTGACCCAAAGAATTCTCACACGAAGTTTCATCAAAATATCTCATTCCCTTCGAGAGTTATCGTGCTTACAGACGGACAACCCTCCCCCACCCCTAAATGTAGGGATACAAACCCCATCTACGAACTCGACCTTACTCTTGGCCCAAAGAATCTTCACATCAAGTTTCATCAAACTATCTCATTTCCTTCGAGAGTTATCGTGCTTACAGGCGGCTGGAAGGATAACTTTTGCGATGTCATCGGTATCCCTCCACTTACGTTTTGGGATCCGAAAAAGTCGGATCCATAAGGTAGTGGGTAACTTCCACTTTCTACTACTGAGACGCATGCAAAACCTCGAAGGCCTGGGACGCAGATGTTCTATTCATCAGCTTTTGGATTACTGAGACTTGTTATGCAAAACCTCCATTACCTGGGAAGCAGATTGCAGATCATTTACTAAGAAACCTGTGGGTATGTTAGATTACGCCTGTCGAAAGTTGAGGCAATTGGAAGCGCTGAACTGGAATAAATCGAATTCCATCTCAACGATTATGTCAGAATAATGTAGTGTGGACACGGACAAGAAATCCAGTCGAGTAGAAAGGAATTCCGGTCGACTTAATATGATCCTGTTCGTGAAGACGACTAGAACAAGACCAAAGGTTTCGATGGGATCCCAGAAATTTAATATATGATCCAGAGTTTAAAAATTTAGAAATAGATCAAGGCTTATAGTGGGGGGTTGAAACATTTTCTAAAATACAAAAAAAAAATTATTTTCGAGAGTAGAAAGGAATTCCGGTCGACTTAATAAGATCCTGTTCGTGAAGACGACTAGAACAAGACCAAAGGTTTCGATGGGATCCCAGAAATTTAATATATGATCCAGATAATTAGATGTTACTAGTTTAAAAATTTAGAAATAGATCAAGGCTTATAGTGGGGGGTTGAAACATTTTCTAAACTACAAAAAAAAAAATTATTTTCGAAAGATAGCACAAAACTGATAGCCTGGGTGGGGCTTTTTATGTTCAATCCTTAATAGCAAATTAATAAGGCAAAATTGTCAGTTCTTGAATGTTAACGGACGCCATGTAATATAGAGTGCTATTGCTTAGTTAGTTTTACTATAGTCTTATTGCTGGGTAGTTCCCAAAATCACCACGATCTTTTTGCCCACTCTCACAATGCCCACGATTAAAATGTCCACGGTTCAAAATGCCCACGACTCATAATGCCCACGACCACAAAATGCCGGCGGCCTAAAATGCCGACAGTTCAAAATCATCAGGCGAAAATCACCCTGGGACAGCGGACTATGAGATTATAAGGGATAGGATTAATAACGGTAAAGGCTTCAATAGGAATTATTTTTTTTGTTCTTGATCAGTTCAGAATCGTTTGAGTTAAATTAAAGAAGCAATGTCCTATAAAATTGTGCCAACACAAAAAGCAAAACCAGGAGATCCAAATCCACCAGTTAACTTGCATCACGAAGGTAAGAATGATTCCTCGATTAGCAATAGCTGGAAGCTCATACGGCACTTGCAAGGCTGGGTCGTAGGATGAAAGTAGGAATTCGTCAATTTGTGTGTTAGTTTAACTGCGATCAATTCAATTCATTTGTTTGTATCCGCCAAAGCTGGCGAGTAGAAAAAAAAATAGTAAAATTCATACAATCGGTCTACAGACTAATAACTAGACCATATACTTTCATAAAAACTCCACGTCATTCAAAAAACAATTAGCCTACACTATCCTAAATGAAGTCTACCTAACACTTTAACCAAAATACAATCAACGCAACGCATCGGACAAAGTGTGCTTTATGGAAAAAAATGTTTCCCGTTTCTTTTTCAAAATATCAATGGGGTTTTTTAAACCATAATTATCCATCATAAAAGAACTGGATTGGTATTTCGAAAATCGGCATAAAAATTTCCCAAAATTAAAAAAGTGGTTTTAATACGCGATAAATTTTTCAACGTTAAAAAGGGTAAAAAAGAAGATGCAAGCAAAGCCTGTGAAAGAGCAACAGTGTTAAAAATCTTTGCAAGATTACGTCTAGATAGGAAATCCCTAAGACAAATCACCGCCCCGAAACTAGAAGAAATACGCGAATCCACATCTTTATAAGCAACATCTTTATATCCACATCCTATAAGCAAAACCCATGAGATAAGAACGATCATGGGTACTTAGAAACTATTTTATTTGTGCATTTGGCCGTGACGATGCGCGCATTAAGGGCGCTAGAGATTCATCTGGTGAACACTCCTGAAGCACAAATGATGATAAGCTCATTGGAATCATGAAAATGAATATTTTGTTCAAGTTATTATTTGTACAGAAATTCACAAAAATTCACTTGTAAGCAAAACCCTTGAGGCAAAATTTGTCATGGGCCCTTGGGGATCATGAATATATATCGTTTGGCTAGAGTATTTTTTTCGGTTAACCGACCAAATTTTGAACAAATTAAGTTTGGGCAAAACCTTGAATTAAAAATGTATACTTTGTTTAAAATAATGTTTGTACTTCGTGGTTCGGATTAGTTCTTTAAGTAAAATATTCTTTGACCCCAAGCTGACTTTAAACATTTATTCAAACAATCATAAATAATCAATCATAAAATCATAGCTGACGTATCCGTTGTAAACATTGTTTGAATAAAAGTTCTTTAAGTACCTTAGTACTTAGGATCTGAGAAGTGACAATTTGTAAGCCAATCTTGTATCTTATGTTCAAGCAAAGTTTCATCGCCCGAGCACATCTGGAAGTACTTAAATACGCAATCACAGAAATTTCCCCACCCCATAACGACTTCAGACGAGGGAACCGAAGAATGTTCCAGAAAGACCAGGAGATTCAAGCACTTAAAGAAAAGTTCCAAGGGGGCTCAGTATCAGTTAGAGGCTTCCTCAAGAAAGGACATCGCTTTTGCGGCATCTAACCACGCGCAATAGGCTACAAATGTTTCTTGTAATAATAATAAACCAGTGTTATATTCATAATTGAGATTGGTTCATTAAACGATTATCGTCATTCTGATATTTGGTCTACTCCTCCGGTCACTCAATCACGCCTAATTACGGACTGAAAACCTCAAATTTATCCAATCGTGGGCATTTTGAGTCGTGGGCATTTTGAGCCGTGGGCATTTTGAGTGTTAGCCCTATTGCTAGGTTCGTTTTCAGATGATGGGAAGCGCTGCTATTGCATCTGCTCTGCTTTCGCATCTAACTTGCTGTCCACCCTATCTTGCGGCCATTGTAGATTAGTAAGAGTATAAGTGCCACTAGATGCTGCGTGCTTCCGGCGTGACGCAACCAATCGAAACTTCCTGCCTTACTTTTGCCAATTTTCCGGTTTTGGCGGAAAGCCGCGACTACTTATCCGGCAAAAAAAATAAAGCTCAAAAACGACTTCAGCGTATTTTCTTTCCCTCATGTCCAACATCTAGTCAACTTCATATAAAATTTAACTAATAACAAATTTTTCCGGTTTCGGACGGATTCCGGGCGAACTTCTGTCCGGGTAAAACACAGTTGTCATCTACGGATTCAGCGTCTCTTCTTACCCCTAAATCGGCTTTGCTTTTAACAAATTTTCCGGTTTTGCTGGATTCCGGGCGAACTACTTGTACCACTAGAAAATGATTTTCAAGTAAGTGTTCAGAATGTCTTCTTACCCTTAAATCGAAAATATAACAAGCTTCAATTAAAACTATTACTTTTAACAAAGTTTTCGGTTTTGGCCGGATTCCGGCGAACTACTTGTCTGGCGAGAAAATGGTTTCCGTATTCGAGTTCAGCATGTCTCCTTACCCCTTAATCGACTATCTCATTAGCTGTTAAAAATGTTTTGTTTGTCCCTTACTTTTAACCTCCCCCCCCCCTCCACCACTCCTAAATGTAGGACTACAGACTCCTTCTCCGAACTCAACCTTTCCCTTGACGCAAAGAATCCTCACACAAACTTTCATAAAAATATCTGTCGGGCTTAAAAGACGGACAACTTTTGCGATCTCATAGGTATCTCTCAATTTGAAAGTTGATTAGATGACGATTTAGGGCTAAGAAAGACGCTGAGTCTGTATATGACAATCATTTTTACCCGGACATATAATTCGTTCGGAATCCATTTGAAACCGGAAATTTTATAAGTTAAAGTTGTGTTGTGGGATAAGTAGATACGCTGAATTCGTTTCTGAATTGTTCTTTTTTTGCTGGACAAGTAGTTCGCTCGGAATTCGGCCGAAACCGGAAATTTGGCAGAAGTAAAGCAGGAAGTTTTGGTCAGTATCGCAAAATAGATATGGCTTATTGAGGTATATCTGAACTTGGTTTTCTCATATGATTAGCGTGGCGAAGACTGGATCTGGCGAAGACAAGACCGAATTGTCTGGATCAAATATTAGATTTTTGTTGGGTATTATCAAATAGAACAAGACCAAAGGTTCTCCACTCCGTTCCAGTGGCTTCCCATCGATCCTTTAAGGATTAGTCTTGCTGCTGCTTTTCTTCAAACGATACGAATCGTTCATCCTCTACCAGACTATTTGTCAGTTTTGATTTGGGGCTTCTGATTTTCTTCTCTTGCCGTCTATGTCAGCGAGTTTTCCTCATTTTTCCGCCCTCTAAAAAAGCGAATCATCGAACTCATGCTGTCCTACTTCGATTCCATTCTGCTTGGCCTTCGAACAGGTGGTCACAAAAATGTCGACCTGCTCAATCTTCAGCTTTCCGAACTGTGGAAAATTTCTGCCAATAAGAAACTTCTTGAGACCACTACCTTGACTCCATGTCTCTCCATCCTTTTGCCTCAAGGTAACATCCACCACCGCCGATGGGTAGTTATGCGTGTCTCCATGAACGCACCTCAACTTCCGAGTATCGTCCCAGCACCAGAGCGCCTCTGGCGCCCAATCCGCGTGCATCACTGTGATGTCCGCACCACTATCCAGCAGCATTTCCGTCTTTTCTTCATCGACGTAGCCTTGGATGAGAACTGCCAGCTCACTCGTTGTTTGCTCCGTCTCAGTCCTCTTTGGACTTTCCGCAAGAAACCCTTGGACTGGCTTCTTCCCGACCGGTTGCCGCTTCCTTGGACAATCCCTCATCACGTCGTCCGGGCTACCACAGCCACAGTAGTATTTTCGGTCTGATCTACGACTTTCGCGAGATCCACCTTCCCTGTCATCAAGCACTCTGCTCGATTTCCGAGTTTCGTCTTCTCTTTCGGAATTCGGATTCCATATAGGCTTCCCCTTGTGCATCTGCTTCCTTTCTCCGCCCTCGCAGGTCAGCTTGCTCGATTCCTTGGAAAACTTTCTCGCTTTCTCTCAGGACAACCTGTAGAGAAAATGGAACCGATTCCGTGAACTGTTCCAACTGCAGTAGCTAAAAAGCTGCTTCTACCTCCCCCAGTGGCACCATTCTCCTCCATGGAATGTTGTTCAGCACCTATCGACTCCACTCTCGATCGAAGTCCGTTCAGATCCAACCATCTACTGAAATTCGTCGACAGTTTTCGGCCGTACTCCATACAAAACTCTCCTCCCCTTCCGGAACTTGATGCGGTACGTTTCCTTCGTAACTGAATACTTCTCAACTCAAGTATAACCGCCTTAACAGCATCATATTCTCCAAAAGTGTCGCTGCTTAAACTGGACATGGAGACAACACAGGATACAGGTGAGTTGCCCAATGATTTCGGGGAATGTTGCACGTGGTAACTGTACACTCGAACACGCTGAGAAATTAGTCGATGTCATCGTGCTCGCCGAGTTTCACCAGTTTAGGTGTCGGACCAGAAACACCTTGTGCTGCATTCTGCTGCCCTGCCGAAACCCCTGGTGTTGTTGAGGGCGTAAGCCGGGCCAACATGCTAGTCACCGTGCTCAGAAGCTGACTACATTGATCTGCATCCATGATGAGTGGTGTGCCGGAACCTGATATTTTGCTCGATTAGTGTGAATCAACCTTAACCGACGAATTTTCAGTCTTACTAATAACTCACCTCTCGTTCTGCTTCAGCGTCGCTCTTCGAACTCTGTGAAGCCGCCTTAAGCTTCCCTTCGCCACTGCAATCTTGATTTCCCACCGTATCCGGTCAGCTTTTGACTTACGACCGGCCTAGACTTTCTAGCCGGGATGGAAGCCGCGCCGTCGAGTAAGTTGTATGCAAATTTAATGTTCTGTCGGTGCTGCGAATTAGATCTGGTTCGTCTTGTCTCCTCGATTGATCTCTCAGCGTACGATTTCGTTCTGGCCTACTTTAGTACGCAAAACACTCGACGAACCAAAATCAAATCGGCGATCTTATCGCAACTGCTCTCCCAGCCGCTTGATCGCAAACAATACTCAGACTTGTTCTTCCCCTTCAACAAAATTCCCCGCTATCTTTAACCAGTAACCCTCAACAAGTTAAAGATTACGCAATTCCTTGGACTACCGTAATCAAATCCAACCAGTTATCGCTTTGATTTTCTCCCTTTTCAACGGTGTGAAAAATTTCGTGCCCGTGTTTAGTTACAATCCCGGAGACGAAAATACTAGCTGCGATGGGTAGCGCAACAGCCAAGGGAAAGTACCATTTAAAAACAGGAGCGTCTCAACGGGATCGCTTGAGGGAATAGACACGACTTTCGGTTTATTCCAGATCCACCGTCACAGGAACCAAGGGGGCTGGAGATTACGACGGTGCTCGACACTTTGTCTTGCACTTGTTGTTGGTGTTTGGCACTTTGCCTATACGCCTCCAGGAGAACTGGGTCGATCCTTCCGCTGCTAACCAATGTGACAACTTTTGTCGAGGGGAGAGACGGGAACTGCAGTAAGTAAGTAATTCATTTTTGACCCGTCATTTTCAGAAAGCGGAGTAAATGTAGACAATAAATAAAACACATAAACATACAGAAAAAGACACTTAATTTCAATTGTCGGCCAGGAAGCAGTGTAGAAGGTCGTGCGCTGGTTGGGTTCTGTTGATAGCGACGACAGTGTGGCGAAAAACAGTTATCTTTATCCTTTGAAGTCGGATACAATACTGCGACTATTCAGCCAGTGAACGGTTTATATAGACTCGCCTGAACCGAGTTATCAATGACTTTGATTGAGCGGCTGCACTTGCTTGGTTCAGGTGAGGCTGACACGTGATAAATATTGTATGCCAACGTGATTAACAGAGGTGAAGTAGGAGTTGTGATTAATTTAGTTGAGCTTCAACTAAATTTCCAGTTTTGGCTGAATTCCTGAAGAATTATTTGTCCGGCAAGGAAACTAAGTTCAGATATGGATTCAGTGAGTCTCCTTTGACGAAAAAGCGACCAATTTTCAGAAAAACCGACTGTTTTCATGAAAAAAAATCAACTGTTTTGAAGAAAAAATGCGGCGCTTCGCGTCGACTCGGTTATTTTTTACCGACAGCTTTGGAGGGCAAATTTTCAGGTCTTGGCCGGATTCGGATCGAACTAGTCGTTCAGCGAGAAAATGGTTTTGACCATCGTGGATGCCCTTTTTACCTCTACATAGAACATTTGATCAACTTCAAATGAAACTTTTACTTTCAACCAACTTTCCGGTTTTCGCCAGATTCCGGACAAACTACTTGTTTGGCGAGAAAATATTTGTCACCATCGTGTTCAGCATGTCTTCTTACCCCTAAATCGAACATTTAATCAAGTCCAAATAAACTTTTACTTTTGACCAACTTTCCGATTTTGCCGGATTCCGGACGAACTACTTGTCGGGCGAGAAAATGGTTTTCACTATCGTGCTCAGAATGCCTTCTTACCCATAATCGACTATCACATTAGCTGTTTAAAAATATTTCAACTTATCCCTTAATTTGAACCCCCTCCCCCACCCCTAAATGTAGGGCTATAGAGATCTACGAAATTGACCTTACCCTTGACCCAATGAATCCTCATACCAAGTTTTTCATCAAAATATCTCATTCCCTTCGAGAGTTATCGTGCTCACAGACAGACGGACATTTTTGCGATGTCATAGGGATCCTCGCCTTACTTTTTGCGATCCCAAAAAGTAGCGTTTACCTCAGTTATAGAGGTTCAGAGGGAATTGCCTGCTCGAAAACGTCGAAAAACTTAAAGAGACGTCGAAGAGCGCCTTCAAAAAGTGAAATCAACGCACCGAAATGGGTCAACGACTGGAGCAACCTTTCTAACGGCTGTGTCTCATCTAGTACAATTTTATCGATGTTATGTCAGTTTTCGTATTTTTACTGTATTGAATTTTCTGTAAATATGAATTAAATATTTAAGGCCCATTCACAACGGGTTTTTAGCTAATATTCAGTACCAGCTAGTTCTGAAAATCGATCCGAGGCTTTGCTGGGTTTCTGCCGTTCGTAACTGATGCCAGTTTCGGGTACCAGCTAGTCTCGGGCCAAAGCTTTTGATGGTGCTAGCCAACCAGATTGCTTTGGGGAATACTGACGACTATTCTGATTGGGTAGTTCTGAACCACGTCCGACCGAATAATAATGACCTAAATCACTTTCGATTTTCGAGCAGCCAAGTGTGGATATGGTTTTATCTATTGGGCTTGGTTCGAAACTAGCCAATCAGAATATTCCCCAAAATAATCTGATTGGCCAATCCCCTCAAAAGCTGAACTGATTTTGGGTCCGAGACTAGCTGGTACCCAAAACTGGCACCAATATCAGTTGCGAACGGCTGAAACCCGGCAAAGCCTTAATCTCGGAGAGCTTTTCTAACTACCTGGTGCTGAGTATTAGCTAAATCCCGCTGTGAATGAGCCTTTGTCTTCAAGAAATTTTCTGGCAAGGCCCTAACAATGTCATACGATTTTACTTGCTGAATCGCTAGGCTGTATTTACTTGCTGGATCGCTAGGCTAATTGGATTATTTAACGAGTAATGAGAGTGGCGAAAAATCCTAGGTCACTAATCCCACTAAGCCTTCAGGTAAACTGCTCAAGGTTCAGCGGGTCTTTGATACAGGCCGAAACCCGGAGTTCCGAAAAATCCTGGTGGCGCTAAAGGACTGCTACGGATCCAGTGTAACTTCCAGACAGTGCGCGCTGACGGCGTCAACAAGCTACGCCACGTTGTCAGTAGCAAGTGCCATTTCAGGTAGTATGTAACACGATGGTATTAAACGGCTGAGCTTTATTTCAATACTCTCGAACAAATGACTGCTATCTATTGACAACCTTCGCTTTTTGAGATGTTGTCGGTTCCGCTTCATATTCGATTTCCAGCTTTTTCTTTCCACCTTTCCGCTTCCCTTTCGGTTGTTTTGTAAGTTTCCTCCTTTTGCTGGGGACAGGTTTGTCTTCTTCCTCTTCGCTTTGCTCCGATTCCGTTTCCCCGGTGATGGCGGGATTGGCCAAGAGGTTTGTTACACGTGAATCCAGTTCCTGAGGAAAAACAAACACTATATCATTTATATCAAGGGCTGGAATAGGACAGTCTAATTACCGATCACTTATTCACTCAAAGAGGTTTGGAGACCCGGTGAAAATCCGTTACTTCATTCCTCCGTTATTTACTAATAATAAATTGATCAATGCATTATCAACTAATAATGCAGAGTATTCAGTTAAATGCAGGGGTCTCCATAAAATACCCCTCATATCCAATTCCGTGCAGTTCCACTTGCCTGTCAGCATTCTGGACCCCCGCCATAACCGAGCCCTCGGTCACAGGCCCGTTCCGGATCCCGCGTGGGGCGTCCCATGCCGGGAATTGTGTTTGCCCTGTCCTAAGCACAGGAAATTAATCTGAATGTGTACACCTATAATCTACTACTACTGTTAATTACTTGTGCATCTCTGGGCTACACAAGAGCTGCATTTGAAAATACCAGTCGGACCGGAACGACGACCACCACCCAAAATTACGCGCTTGGCCGCACTTTCCTGCGCAGAACTAGGCGCCGAGGTGGTCCCACAAGATCCAAAAGTCAGCTTTTTAGGGTTACTAAAAAAAAAAGAAGACGACTATACGCCTACTTCTGAATACTGATGTTTCAAATTCAGGAGATTAATTAGAACGGAAAATATTTTCTGATTTGTGTTACAGGACATAAGCTGCTGGTGATCGTTTATTGTGCAGTTAACCAGAAATATAGTGCAGGTAACCAGAAAAATAATGTTTTCCCTTGAAAAAGAAGCGAAAATAAGAGCTAAAATAGATGCTTTTTTATCATTTTTCAGTAGAAAAATGAAAATATCAGTCTCTGATACCATTTCGACATCTAGAAACTCGACCGAAATAACTAAGGGTAATCCTGGGATACTTGAAAAAAAGTTAACACTAATCTAACGTAACTAAATCTGAATTGTGGGAAAACCGGTCAGGTCTCGAGTTAGTACCCCTAACTGCTATCTGCTCATTATCCCCGAAGCTGCCCCAAGACATCAAACGTCACGTCCTCAAAGGACTCCATACCGACAAAAGCACCAATTTGCGCAGAATATTAGACTCATTTTCAGCCGAGAGTTTTGCACTATTTGTCAAATCGGCCCCGTTTTGAGCCTAACGTGAGATTTGAGCCCTGCGTGACTCTAAGCCTCCATAAAAACCGGTCAGCCGGATTCTCTGCGGTTCTTCCTGGATCTTCCTCAGCTGAAACTGGGCGAAGCAAGAATTTATAGCCGCATTTTTTGTAAAACTTCGGTTTCCTCACACCGTTCTCTGTTCTGCCTATAAGCCTGTTTTTTGTTGAATGAGTTTCAAACTCGTTCTCCGTGAGGTACAAGACAGAGGAAAGCGTAGTTGACGCTAAATATATAGGTCGGTCATTAACAAAAAAATAAAAATAAATATTGGATGTTAGAACCGTTGGCGTCACCGAGGGAAAGTGGAAAGTGTAGGCGAAAGTGGAAAAATAGAAATATGAAATAAAATTACAAAAAGCCTATTGTGCCACTTTTAAATCGAGGGGCTAGTAACTAAAAAAATTGGCGTTTGCACGCAATTTCCCCTTTTTTTGGCCACTCAACAGCAACCGATGAACACAAATTTTACTGTGAGCTGCAGCTGTTCATAAAATGCGATCTTTAAAAGATATTCTATAGCAAACACTTGAGTAAACCTGGGAAGAGGATCGGTATTTCTTCTACCAAGAATCCTCTTTTGTTTTGGCTCTGCTCTTATCTTCCTAGAACCGAGCATATCTTTCTTGCGTTCCTACATTCAACCTTCTTGGTTGAAAACTCCTCATTTTTCTTTTAGTTTACTTTATCTTTTTTCCTTTAAATGGCCTACTGCAGAAATAAAGAATACATGTCTTTGTCATTCATGTGGAAGCTCACCTCCTTGTCTGAATTCATCACAGTTTCTGGATTCTTCTTTCCTAAGTCAACAAAAGGTTCTCGGGTGACTGGTTTATCTGAAGATGTACCGTTCAGTTCTTATGTTTTTTTGTACAAGTTGTTTAATGTGATTTTGTGTAAAATAAAGAATAACCTAACCTAAAAAAAAAAGAAAAAAAAAAAAAAAAGAAGGGTCCATTCCATGGCACCCATTTTCTTCGTCATAAATTTCTGTTAATTTCCTCAAAATAGGGTGGTTTTATCCATTTCTGCCGTTTGCTGAAGACCTGTTCCCGATACTTGATGATTGTAGGAAAACGGGATGAGAACGGTATTCAGAACTTAGGTTCTTCTCCGTTGACCATCGAGCTGAATGGGATTGAGGATGGCTGTTTGCAAAAAAAAACGGCTTATTCCTCTCTTTTTTTTTCGGTCATCTAACATTAAAGATATGTTGCCGGAGATGGAGAAACGAGTTGGCGCAATCTAATGTCCTAGATTTCTGGAACGTCAAAACATTAGTGACCGGACATCTGTGATTTCGTTAAGTCCGTCCGCCCACTCCTCAGTAATAGTAATTAGAGAACAAACTAGTCAGTATTTGACTTGCGATGATGTTCAGCACTCTGGCTCGAGAAATCCTTCTTTTCCTTTTCAATAAAGTTGATTATTTTGTACAGAGAAAATCGCGGCGATGAACGAGATTTTTCAATCACAGCGACGGAAGATTTGTATCGCCCGGATTACAAACTGAATTCGCGACAAATAATTAAAATAATAAAAAATAACCCTTAAAACAATTAGAATAATAAAAAATAATTAATTTTTCTAAAAGTGAATCATCAAAAGGGTCGTCCATGTTGCTGTTGCGTGCATAAAAGCGTACAGTCGTCCGATTAAAGTTGAATTTTCCAACATCGAAAACCTCGGCGATGGCCGATATCGCCTCAGTGTGAACTTAATGTAACGTTACATTATAAAGGTTGTGATGCACTCGACGGTTCTACAGACATTAGAATGTTGTTTGCCCGGTTTGACCAGAAACCCTTGCCCGATAAAGAAGCGACGGGGTCAAATACCTGGTCAAGGATTTCGCAACTTAACGGCGCGGTACGTCCTCTTTTTTATTCGTCACGTACGTACTAAAAGCGTGACAGGCAGCCCAGGAAAGACAAACCCGTTTTGTGAAAGTACTGGGTTCAGACCTACGTGATCACAAAATCAGAAGTTAACACCTTCAATACACTGAATTATAAAAAGTTCTGCCAAGTAATTTTTTGATTTTCACTTTCTGCTCTAGCAATGATGTTTCAGACTATCTACGGCGGTCCCCACAGTGCAAATTCTGCTATGACGCAGAAAATTCGAATCTCAACATAGTCGCGGCTTTTCAGAGGGCAGCGGTGAGCTTGCTGAAGCCTGCTTAGTACCTAAACACATATTTTCTGTAAGACATTTTCGTTAAGCGTACAACACAGGTACAGGCGCATAGAGGTATCACAATCTACAGGGAAAGTCACTTTAGAAATCGATTTTCGTGAATAGAGGAGCAAGGAAGAAACCGATTTTCATCGGGTTTTCAAGCCTCTTTAAGTAAATGAGTGATGGGTAACTAGATTAACCTATCTCAGCTCTTTCGGTTAAACTTAGGCCCTTCAGAAAGCGATATCAACCCTTCCAGACTTTAACTTAAGAGCCGGCTTATACTGACTGGCAACTGATAGCTCATACACTTATTAGTTGCGGTTTTGCAGATACCATGGTATCTGATGCCACGGTCCAGAGTCGTTTTCGCAGTTACCGTGGTAAATGATACCACGGAAAAAGGAGCTTTTGCAATTGTACCGTGTTCTTCTAACCGTGCTAGCTGAAAAATTTGTGAAAGCTGAGTTAACTATACCATAGGAAAGAACATAGCTGATTTGGTATTTTATTAAATTTTGCTTACTGTTAAATGAAGACATGAGCACCCTCTAACAGGTAGATTAGTTTTAACTTTCTTCATGCAGATGGCATACACAAAACTGTGCCCAAAA
Organism: Branchinecta lynchi; assembly: GCA_023053575.1. Lineage (NCBI taxonomy): Eukaryota > Metazoa > Arthropoda > Branchiopoda > Anostraca > Branchinectidae > Branchinecta > Branchinecta lynchi. Next base: position 14,050,557 of record JAKZAP010000015.1, read on the forward strand.
ATTATGAAAATGTAGTTAGCACCAAGAACACGGTACAACTATCGTGGTATCTGGCCAATCATCGCGGTATCTGATATTCAGATATCACGGTCCGACTGATCGTGGTATCTGAAAAAGTTATTTCACTTTCATCATCACCAACAGTAGACCCAAGGATTTTGTCAAATTGGTGAGAATGAACTTCGACACTTAAGTGATATGACCTGCGAAAACGAGGAATTGATAGTCTAAGTAGACTAAAACGACGAATAATCTTGGATTTGAATACACTGAATTATTTTGAAACTGCTGCGGGATTTTTTATTCTTTCGTCTTGGGCCCTAATCACTACTATTCACTACGGTCAGAATATAGACAATGATGGCCTGACAAGACTGAAGTTCACCCCGACGCTGCGAACTGAACAACGGTTGATGGGGCAATATGCATACAGAGCTACCACGAGTAAGATCTCTCATGAGGACGAAACATTGCTTATTGGTAAATGCTGAAGCAATACAGTAATGTGAGTCAGCCCATCTTCGTGAGCTGACTCACAGCTTATGCAAGCGTTGGAATATGCTTATTTGGAAGTTTGGTGACGTTAGTCCTGTCATCAAAGTCTGATTGTTAAAAATGTTTTCAAGCTCAAAACGTGCGTAAAATACGCTCAGATTTCAAAATACGCTCCGATTTTACGCAGTGTGTAAATGGACTCAACCATTGTCATACTTTCGACGAGATAGTGAGGAAATCTCGAGCATCGCTTGTTTTGAGGCTAAGGCGCTAAACTAATTAATTGCATTAATCGCCTTGTGGCGATGGCTTCAATTCAATTCATTTTAATTTCAACATCCTTGAACAAAACAACAAACAGAATGCTCCCAAGAAGGGCACAACCGTCTCCTGTGCGGGAGTGTACAACTTTTAATCACCTATTACATACTATGACACACATTTCTCGTCTTAACCTTATCATTTCTTTTTCTTAACCCCCCCCCCCCCTTCACACCCGCTATTCTACTGTCTTCCTATTTGGCGACATCTGCCAAGTGATGATTAATTAGTGTTTTTGAATTTATAGTGTAGTATATCGCGAAAGCTGAAATAAAGCTGAATAAATAAATAAATAAATAGATAGTCCGGGGATCCCGGCACCTCTATCGTTCGGGGGGGGGGGGGGGGGGGTAGCTCGACGGGAGCTGCAGAATATTTGATGAACTTTACTAGACCAACTTTTCTCATAGACTATTCAGATTTCAATTTCTTTTCAAAATTCCCTCACGGGCAAGGCGAACATTGGAGTTTTCTTCATAAATATAATAACATCAACATCTTTGGCAAATTCCTCCATTTCGAGTTTTACACAAATGAAGAAAAATTTTCGTTGTTGCTTGGTTTCTACCGGATTTCTATGAAACGTTAATGAACCTGTCTTACCTATAATTCTAACGCAACCTACTTCCGTAATCACTCCATCCATTCCTAAACCCGGATACACGAATTTCGTACGGTGCATTTAACCCCTGTAACAAAACCTTGCTGATTTTCTCCTTTGCCGTGTTTTACCGCCTTCGATGCATATCACGCTGTCGACGGCTGTCTGCGAGAAGTTTTTCGATAAGAAAAACCGGTTACAAATTTTTTTCCTGTTTTCGCTATAAGTCAACGGGCCTCGAAAAAGGCTTAAACAATCAAAGTCGTGGAAAATTTGTTGAAATCAAAGCCTAGTTTTGATGTCATTTATTTTAAAATACTGGAAGTTGAAGAGTAAAAAGTTTGAGGGGTCCTTCAATAAGTTTAGAAAAATATGATTAATATTACTTGAAAGCCCACTAGCCCACCTTCAATACATGTATTTTTTGCGGGGTTTCACTTATTCGTTATGTTAAGAAAATACTTCCGTTGAGCTGGTGTTTATACGTCTAAATTGCTTTTAGAGGCACATGTGCCTACACATGTGCGGAGTTGACCGCCACGATTTTCATTCTCAGCTCAAAAAGTAGGCGCTGAAAAATTCTTCAAACCTTGTGCAGAAAGTTATGTTTTCCAGAGATTTTCATTTCAGGCTAAAGTAAATTTTCTTTATACGCTAAAGCAAACATCAAAATTAGATTCGACGTCAAAAACTAGCCGTAAACTTATCGTCAATCTAATATATTTAGTTTTAAATTTCCACTGTCGCTTATAGATAAAAACGTGGATACATGCTTTACAAAAATCCATAACTTCGTAAAACCATAAATTCTTAAAGTCTTAATAGCGCTAAAGGATTGACAAGGAGCTTATCTGTTGAATGGAACAACATACGTCTCGAAATTTTTCGAGAAAAATGACAATCTAGTTAAAAAGTTGAAGAATTTTCGCTTGTTCTTTGTTTTCAATAACGACCTTTTTAATAAAAAAATAAAAATATTAACCATTCGATATCCCATAAAAAGAGGAGTCAGAATATGTATAGTTAGTTGGACTTTACTTGTGTGTCAAACCTTCTGCAACTAGTGAGAGAGACCCCCCCCCCCCGTTTTTTGAGCGATATCGTGGTCTGGATCCTGGATAACTAGATTCCGTATTCCTGCGGTGTTCAATAAACCTTCAAATCCCACGTCTACAATCCTACACCCAAACATCCTTTCCCACCCCGCTCCCGAACTCCCACCCTAGACTCATTTCTGGAGTATGGTATGTCGAAAGGCCCGGGTCCGCCCGGAAAAATGTACAGCACTAGCGTCCACCCCCAGCACTCAATCTCTAGCTTCCACCCCCAGCCTAATATGTAACTCCCCAAATCAAAATGGATAGATAGGTACCTATGCTCGAAACTAAAGGGATATGTAATATCCTACTTATGTAGCGTTTACACGGACAAGATTCCGGTCGATAGAAATGAATTCTGGTCCACTTGAAAGGATTCTGTTCGTGAAGTGACTAGAAAAGAAGTTACGCGAGACGAGAATTCCTTTCAAGATGAAAGGAAGTCCGTTCTAGTTGAAAGCTATCATTTTTAGAAAAAATTCTAAAAAAAAAGCAAGCTAAGTTTTGAAAGCAGCAGCCATCAGTACTGAAATCATATATGCTATCAGAATATTCTGTTGTCGGCAAGTGAATTTATTTTTGTCAGATTCTCTTGCTTGACGAAATAGTTTTTCCCTCTGTGTGTAAACATGTTCTTGTCACCAAGACGCGACTCCGTTCAAGTTTACCACTGAATTAATCTACAATTAAAAAAATAAAACATCTTAGGGCACTTTATTTTACCATTTTACGTGTTCGGGCTTCTGCGGCTTTTTAACATTATGAATGGGGTAATTAGTTGACGTTGCTTTTCGCAGTTAAGTACTTCCGATTTTCTTCTACTTTTATTTACATTTCTCCTCACCCTATGTGTACCTATTTTACGGGCAATAAAGTTGAAACGACAAAGATCAACTGTTAGATCAGTACACCATCGACAATAAAGACATTTGACTGCGTGGTGTTGGGCGATATTCTGCTAAACATTTCCTTCCTAAATTTAGCGGCACGAGATGTAGGCATTTGAGCGAAAAAATGATCCCGAAATACTCAGTCGTCATTCAGTCGTGCCCGAGAGCAGACGCAGGTATTTATTCCAGTGCGCTCAGAGATTTACTGATCTAAAATGTCGCAGTGAGAAAGAACGGTGCCAAAAACTGTCCGGCAGGAAAATCTGAACCGGAGCTATCGGGATTATTGTGACTATGTCGAATAAGCAGAAGCATTACTGCCCCGAATGCCGATCGTTAGTAACGTCGAACGCCGTCCAGTGCCAAGCAGGGTGTAGCAGGTGGTATCATGCCGGAATTAATAGGTGCGCACGTATAAGCGCAAGTGAGTACACAGTACAGTGGCTGTGCATCGAGTGCACGACCAAATCAAACAGGCAAAATACATCTAAGGTTGCAAAGCCGACAACCAAGTCGACACCGCGCCTTCCTGATGCTACTCCGGCTACTCGCCATAATGCGCGAGGAGCCGCTATTGAACAGCCTACCGCTTTTGGCATAGGAATCACCCCCAAGTCACATTTGAAAGGCAGCACGAAAACCACTGCCGCACCGCCCCCACCCCACTCCGTTCCTCAGACTGTGCCCAGCGGTGATAATGAAGACACGACAACTGCACAGCTCCATGAGCAAGTGCTAATAACTTCACCAAGTGAGTTAGAAGTAAGTGATATCGAAGTGCTACAGGAAACCATCAGCTGGCTCAAAAAGGATCTCTCAGCCGCTCAGGCGGAAATTGCAGTGTTACGGGCGGACCTCGCTAATGCAAAATCTCACAGCAATACTTTGGAAAACCACCTCGAACTTAAAGAATTTCTCATCAGTAACCTGCAAAAATCCGCCAGTGTCTCCGCTCAACTTTCAGAAGTATCCGACCCCTCGCAATCCAAATTGAACCAGAAAAATATTTCAGTGCAAATCATCGATAGTCAGCCTCTTGGTAATGACCCACCGCTAGCAGACGCAACTTCTAGTGACGTAAATACCGCATTGCAGAGCCCAGGTCACGTTGCAATTACCTGCGGCTGCGAAGTGTGCTCATATCTTTTCGCTGACGCAAGCGTGAGCAAGGTCACTGTCCAAGCGCAAATAGTCGATGTAATTAGTGCGACTGACGCAACCAGTAACTCAGGCTGGAAGCTTGTCAGTCAGAGGAAAAAGTGCCGTTTTCTAAGAAAAAGCTCATGTGAGAAGAGCGATCAGAGTGACGTTCCCCTATCAAGCCCGAAGAAAGCACACCAGCCTACGGGCAAGAATAGGAAAAAGGCTTCCAAATTCAACACGATATGTCGTTATTTTAATGAAAGTGGTTTTTGTAAGAACAGGAAAAAGTGTCGCTTTTTGCATATCTGTGCGCGTTTTATTTCGAAAACATGCAGTAATAATGAGTGTAGTTTTGACCACGTTGATTTGTGTAGTGTTTTATCATGTACTGACAAAGAATGTAGTTTCGCGCATCCGTATTGCGGTATGTCAAAAAGACGTAGCCCTAGTCATGCAAATCGACAGGAAAACTTTTTTTTTGAATCAAAACCCGGCATCAAAAAACTTGGCCGGACGGGGGTCGCGAATTCAGTCACACCGCGAATACACCTCTCGCGGACCTGCGTGGCTCCCCTTGCCAACAATTCCTCCCGCACATCAGCAACCCCCCTACCAAGCGGGTGTTGCACCTCCACAATCGGTCGGAGTGTTTCTTCCCAATCCGCCACCTCAACAGCATCAACCTTTGTATCCCCCACGAAAGATAACGTACCCCCCTCTACATCCGAGCCCTCTGACAGTGTCTCAAATCCCCGTGCCTCCCCCTTTCTGTCCACCTTTGCTGCCCTCACCGGCGAGGACGCAATTTCTAGGTACTGAATAGATTTGAGCCCCTTATTGGTGTGGGTAATGCTGACGGCCGCAACGCCCACCAGGAAAACAATTTATTGTTACAAAGACCTCCTACGAGAACATCAAACACCACTAAAGTAAAGTATTACAATTCTGAACTCTTTTCTTTCCCTAGGTTTATTTACGCAAATGCCGAGAGTTTAAATTTTGATAAAGTGGCCGAGTTAGAAAGTCTAGCTCAGGTTACAAAGGCATCTGTTTTAATGGTTTCTGAAGTCCATCGACAAAACCCGGAACTCCTGAAAATCGGTGGTTTTGACGAATTTATAAAAATGCGACCGGATGACCACCCACTGGGAAAAAAAGGTGGGGGAGTCCTTATTTATGCCCATGAAACTTTAAGAGCAACTAGACTTGATATCCCATTTTTAACCGATTACGATGAAATTATGTGGGTCATTTTAAAACCACGACGTCTCCCGAGAAAATTCACTGGTATAGCTTTATGCGTGTATTACTACTCTCCAGGTCAGACGAGTGAAAATCGCAAAGCATTTGTCGAAAAGTTGCAACTCAGTTCGGATTTTGTTTTGGGTAAATACCCGTCATGCGGAATTTTCATGATGGGCGATGCTAATGAATTAAAGCTCAATTATCTTGACACTGGAATTGGCCTGAAGCAACTCGTCAATTTTCCCACGACTAAGGGCGGTACCTCTCTTGACCGAATTTCCACAAATATGTATGAATTTTACAACATGCCTACGGCCGGTGCTCCGATTGGAGGAAGTTACCATTTTTCTCTTGAACTTAACCCCACCAATTCCATTAAGATTGACTACACTACAACTGTAAATACCAGTCGACCGATCACAGATGAGGGACTACTAACTTTTGGTCAATGGTTGAGTTGCGAGAAATGGGAAAAATTCAAAGATGCTAAAAGTAGTAATGAGAAAGCTACTATTTTCCAAGAAACTTTGCTTCAAAATTACAAGGCTTGTTTTCCCGAGAAGTCAACAAAACGTTTCTCATCAGATCGACCATATATTTCGCAAGAAGTTAAGAAAATGGTAATGGAAAAACGATGGCTTTTCCGTCAGGGTAATACCAAACAAGCCAATAGATTGAAAAACAAGCTCAGAAAAGTCACTCGAAAACATGCAAAAAAAATACTTGGAACGTGAAGTTAATCATCTGTATGAGTCCAAACCAAGCCAGTGGTACAACCGAATCAAAAGAATGACAGGCAAGGTGGAAAAAGGAGTTGATTTTGGTCTTGACGAAGAAGACGACGTTACTGCCAACTCCCTTAATAAACATTTGGCTAACATTGTGCAGTCCCTCCCGCCTTTGCTGGGCGAAGAAGTGCCCACCCCGCCCCCTGAGTTTATTGATTTCCCTCTAATATCAGAGTCCCAGGTGTTTTTTAAATTAAAAAGACTTAAAAGAACAAGCATTACCCCTGTAGATATTCCCGTTGATCTTATTAAAGCATTTCCCGATTATCTCAGTGGCCCACTAACACTCCTTTTTAATCAGGTCACAAAAACAGGTGAGTATCCATCAATCTGGAAAAATGGTTTCATTACACCAATACCAAAAAAAGATGCGCCTAATGATTTTTCGGGCGTCCGACCGATCACCATGACACCCATTTTTAGCAAAGTGTATGAGAGTTTTGTCGCAGCATGGCTGAAAGACCGTATTTTGGAGAAAATTGATCCGAGGCAGTTTGGAAATATGCCGAACACGTCTACATCTCATTACCTAGTAAGTATAATTGACAAAATCTTACAAAACCTTGATGAACCAGATTCTTGGATTAATCTTATTGCAATAGATCTAAGAAAAGCTTTTGATTTAATTTGCCACAATATTCTTATAAAAAAACTTCTTGGCCTAGGTGTACACTCATTCCTTGTTCGTTTAATCGCTAGTTTCCTTCAGGCAGATGTCAACGGACAAAATATAAGTCCACCTATTCTGATCCACTGCCCATCTTTTGTGGTGTTCCTCAAGGTACCCTTTTGGGACCACTTTTGTTCCTTGTCATGATAAATGATTTGGCAACAACACTGGACAACCGTTGGAAGTATGTCGATGACTTGTCACTCATTGAATGCTGTCGGAAAAACCTCCCAAGCAGTGCAGGTTCACTAATGAATGATATATGTCAAGAGGCAAAGGTGGACAGAATGACTGTCAACTGCGACAAATCTGTAATTTTAACCATTTCTTTTTTAAAATCCACGCCAGTTTTTAACCCAATTATTCCCAGCGCTAGTCACGTGAACGAAATCAAACTACTTGGTGTCCATATAACTTCAGATCTGAAGTGGAACAAGCACGTCGATGGCATGTTAAAGAAAACCAATTTGGCCATCAGATCTCTAAAGTTGCTGGCTCGCCATGGAATCCCTGCCCCACACCTCCTACGCATTTATTTTTCTTTTATTCGTTCGACACTCGAGTACTGCTGCCCTGTATGGCATTTTGGACTGACGAAGGAACAGTCTGACCGGGTTGAGAGGGTGCAATACCGTGCCCTCTTAGTAATTTCAAAAGCCCCGAAAGTACCATACATATCCCTCCTTAATCAGTTTCAACTTCAAACCCTTCACTCCCGTCGTTTAAAACTCTCCCTATCGTTTGGACATAAAATCCTGTCGAGCCCCATTCACCGAAATATCCTCCCGCCCCAACATGAACCGGCTCGGTTAAGGCCAAGCAGGTCCATTGCAGAGCCTGTACCGAAACTTCAACCTGTGACTGCTTCACATGCTCGTTAAGAGCTTAGTTTTGTGCCCTCGTTTGTTAAGTTGTTCAATGCCGGGTCGATTTTTTAGTCTGTAAAATAGTTATCAATTGTATATATTGTATTTTTGTGCATGTTATTTTTGGCTCATTGATTGACATACATGTTGACAACAAAAACTAATAATCGGCTCTGTCCGTCGCATGTTTTTCGAATAAAGTGAATTGAACTAATGTCAAATATCAACCCACACTCCGACCGACCATCATATTTGTATAACCTCAACGGTAGGCACACGGTAAAACCTGGTTATATATTTTTTTCTTTCCTTCAGCCTAGTACGACATCTAACGGACATCATAAAAGAGCAAATAGTTCAAGGACTAAACTAGGAGATGCCACTGAGAGGTGTACCGGCCTATAAAGTAAGTAACGAGAGTTGAGCGTCCACTATCGTTTTAAATAGTCCAATCACAATATCGTCGAAAGAATCCTTGACTCAAGCTTAGGAGGGTTTTCGCCAGCTGACAGGCTCGCGAAAAAAGGCGGAATAAATTTCCAACGGTTTTCGCGCTGCTTCGGAAAGTTTCCGAACTTTCCAGCCAGTTTTGGCGTTTTGGAAGCCAGAGCAGATTTCCCGGAAAGTGATTTCAAAAAGTTATTGGAAAGCTTACCGGAAAGTTGAATACTTCGGCGTGAATTTTGAAATTGCGGAAAGAACTGCAAGTGTCTCCTGTAAATGGAGTAAACAGGGCAAACGTCATCAGGGTGACTAGATGGAAAATTTGAGAGTTGATGGAATATCAAATGAGCGATTTTTATGCTAAAAGTTTGGAACTCAATATTTTCCCTGCCATTTCAGCTTTTCATGGGTTTTCGGGATCAGTCCAGTGGTAAAGTGGAAACGATTCCACAAATGAGGAATTCACTTCCCGTAGTTTTCGCGATGCGATTCACGCACTGGAAAATGATTCCAGAATCCCGCGAAATCCTCCGTTTAATTGTTGAAATTTTCCCACCGGACAACCGAGCACGAGAGCGAAAACAGTTGTTTAAAAGCGTACCAGCCCGAAAAATGAAGTCATGTGAGTTTAATTGACTATTTAAACCGCGCAAACGGTTTAAATAGTCCAATTCTAAAATCGCCAGAAGAATCCTTGCCTACGTGATTCGTCATTCATTAAGCTGGTTACTGTAGCTGAGCTGGTTATTGTACCGAAAGGAAAGGGATGCGATTATACGAGTTCGGAAAATTTCTGACCTACTGCTTTGGCGACAATACTGAGTAAGTTCTTGGAACAATGTCTGATCCTTAAAATTGGGGGTTGGCTCCACACTTCGGATTTTCAGTTCGGATTTAAGCCTTCGCATAGTGTTGACTTGGCCATTTTTTTGCTAAAGGTGGTTGTGGAGTATTTTTGGTTCTATTCTTCACCTGTTCTTGCATGCTTCATAGACTCTGCTAAGGCCTTTGACAGGGTGAAACATGGTAACATTTTGAAAATTTTACTTCAAAGAGGAGTCCCACCTCAGTTTGTAAAGCTCCTGTGTTTCTAGTTTACAACGCAGGAGTTCAGAGTGAGGTGGTGAAATGCAGTTAGCGATAGTTTTCGGTTTGTCAACGGCCTTTGTTATATGTGGTGTATCTAGATGAATTAAGTGCTAGATTACTAGCTACTGATGTCGGATGCTATATTAGCTGTACTTGTGTAAATCACATCATGTTCGCAGATGATATTGTGGTGCTAGCACCTACTGTTTTTGCACTGAACAGGCTTCTTGCTGTTTGCGACCAGTATGCGACAGAGTTTGATATTATGTTTAATACTAAGAAGTCGCTAGCAATGGCTTTTTTCCCTGTTGGGTGCCATCTCCCTAAGTTGCATGTGAAACTGTCTGGTAGAATACTCGAGTATGTTCCAAAGTTTCGTTACCTGGGATTTACTGTGACTGAACGTCTACGAGACAATGAACATTTACAACTACTTGCGGATAGTCTTTGCAAGCATGGAAATGTTCTGATTTGAAAGTTCAGGTTCCACCAAAATCTACCCATGAGAGAGAAAGCTACGCGGAAGCTGTAGAACCCGACTGGAAAAGCATCGCATCGATACAGAGCAATACCCTCCCGTTCCACTGAGGCCGTACCGGATGTCACGTGTTTCCTAGAAGCCTGGAAGTTCTTCGATGACACCAACAGGAGAGAAGAAGGCCCGTCACATCCTTGGTTGCCAAAAACACCCGGACATTAGTTGGGATTTTAGGGGGGAGGAATGTGATGGAGTGTATATTTGTGAACTGCGAGTGTGATCCCCTTCACCCGAATACGAGCTTTCTCAGAACCCCAGATCCGGGAGGCAGGAGCTCGATAATTAATCCTATATATGTGTGTGCTTATGTGTTTTTGTATATAAGCATCATTTTTTCTTCAGTCCCGTTGATTTGAATATTAAAGTGGGTCTTTTTAAGACTTATTGTACCCAAATTTTTTATAGTGTCCCTTGTTACGAACAACACGGCTCGTGCTATGCGTAATCTAGAGGCTTGTTACAATCGTATATTTCGACGGCTAGCACGAGTGGCCTTGCAGTGTGGCCTTGCTTTGAGTAGCACCAAACAGCCTTGTAGCTACTGCAGCTAACCCACTGCTTCATTGCCTGCCTACTTGGCAGAAGCTACTTCTACTACGATAGATGTAGTTTACTGGTGTTTTAGGGTGTTGTTATGTATTGTATGGCTTTGTGCTGAGTAATAAAATTTATTGATTGATTGATTAAAACCCGATTTCAAGTGAGACATCTATCGAGTATGATGACATCGATGATAGTTCCATCGTTGGCCGAGAGATGCCACTGAGAGGCTTACCAACTCGAGACAAGGAACTGATGGGAGTTTTATGTGCGATAACGGTTATCGACCATAAAATCGCCGAAATCCTTGCCTAGGTTAATCGGCATTCAATGAAAACTTATTCTCGAATTTTTCCAGCTTGCTTAGTACGACATATAGCGGGCATGATAATAGCATGAATAGTTCAGAGACTGACCAAGAGGGCGTTGAGTCATACAAGCCAAATATGTGGGAGTTCGACGTTAGGTAGCTCAGGTAAATATTCAGAAAGAAATTCAGTCAGATGCCCGACTGACCAAGTGTAAAGAACTTCTCACCTCGCATGCGTTGGGAATTTAAATGTGAAACGAACGGTTTCGCTGCAAACATAATTGCTGAACGTTTACTTTAAGAGCTATTCATTTGATTATACTTGCTAACTTCTCGGTAAAACCGAGCTCCCGGGCAGGTTCTGTTGGTCCGCACTGATGAGGTAAAACCGGACACCAGTTAGTTAAAAAACGGGTACTATAAGACTCCGATGGCTGTATTTTATGAGATTTACCATCTTCTGTCCGGCCTATATACTACACCCCTCAACATCAGGTTGAGAGTGCAGCTTCACATAAATATACAGTCGTCGTAAAAGTATTCACCCATGAATGGCAAAAATGCCTTATACGAAAAACCGGAGACCACCGATGAGAACTCCCGTGACAAACAACGTAGCTTGTAGCTTGCCAATGGGATGCCTTTTTACGAAGCATTATCCTGGTACGACCTTTTTGGAGGCACGAGTCAAACACGTGACGAAATGTCCGTGGATAATGTAAAAGTTTGTGAAGTCGAACGATTTGTTCGTCGGTAGTCTCCGTCACACAAATTGTAAACTGGACCCATGTTTAAGACGACGCTATCCTGTCAAAAATATTATCGGTTTTTATCAACTCAGTTTTTAGACAGTTTTATACCAGCTTTGGTTAAGGTCGTTCTTGTAAAGTGAACTAGTTAATTCGTTGCCTTTTGTTTCGATGTCTCTGACTCGTACACTGTCGGAAGTTTCTTAACATATAACACAAGGATCCGCCACTGCAACAAGACAACACTTGGGACAACAAAGACAACACTTATGCATTAAATGTTATGCATAACAAGCAAATCCCAACGGATTATATCCCAAATGTTGTGTGTTGACACTGCGCATCCTTGTGTTATCTCTTATGAAACTTCTGACATTGTAGTTGACTGCACTAAACGGATATGCTACTGATTTTTCTCGAGTTACATTTCGGCCTTTCTTGGCAAAGGTCCTCTTCAGGCTCAAGCTAGATAGTGGGCGATACAGGAAAGACATCCTCAGGTCATTGTTCACCGCTGTTGCTTTACCTCATGTTCTTTTTGCTGCAACAATCGTAGAAAATTTTCGAATTTGCGACATATCTGCTATTAAAATTTCATATTTCAAATTTTCCAAATTTCTCCTTGGGTTCCCCATTTCTTTCAGTTATTCGCAGTTGGTTTCCAGTTTTAAAGTAAAAGACCCAGTTCTAATTTTGAGGAAAAAGATTACCAACTTTTATAAAACAGCTTTGGTAGCCCTCCAAACCCAAAACCTGTGCCCATTTTTTAACAAGTGAATAAAATAGTGCGTACATAATTGTAACTTAGTTGTCGACATCGTGTGTATTTTTTATAGTATTTATGTGTTAATGAATGGACCAGATGGCTTAGGCATAGTTCTTTTTTATACATTATTTTGTACTCCTCAGTTCTGAGGGAAATAAATAAATAATTAAATAGTGAACCTGTGTTAAAATAAATAAAGATTCTAGCAGCTAGAAGTATCTGATTTTGGTAAAGAATTACTTGGAGTGAAAGTTTAACTGAAAAGCCAACTTATTTTTGTATCATTTAACTGAATACACTACATTGTTTGGATTGTCTTACGGAGTCGGAATCATTTATTTTTCACTATTTGTTTCAGAATGACGTTCAGAATTTATAATAGTTAACGTACCTCCATTTCGGTTCATATCGGTGTAACCACCTCTAGGGGATTATTTAAATTAGGGGTTTATTTATATTTAAAAATATGAGCCTCGCTGCCAGGCCCGTATCCAGGAATTCATTTGGGGGGGGGGGTTGCCAGGGGGGTCGGACAAAAAAGACATTGATCACAGGGAAAAGCTTATAAAAAACATAATTTTTGTATGTTTCCAGGGGGGGGGGGGGTCAACCCCCTAATCCCCCCCTGGATACGGCCTTGCTCGATGCGCTAGGCTGATATTTTTCATAACCTGCCTCGCCTTTGGCTCGGACGGGTTATTTTCAATGGCCGTCTCGTTGTTATTTTCCGACGTCAACCTCGATGTCTGAAGTTAACCTTTAAGAATATTTGGATTCTTTCGTTCCGGTTCAGAATAGTAGCACATTCCGGCCCGAGACCAACTCGGCCGAGTTATTTGAGTATATGAGGAGAAGGAAGCCCGTGAGAACCCCTTCCTTCCACTCCCTCCCACTATTTATCACCGTCCTTCCGGCATCCAAATCCTTCCTACTTTACTTTTCGCCATCCCCATACCCAAAAATCTTCCGGATTCGTGGTACCTCTATGTGCCTGCCCATGTATGCTTGAAATATTTACCAACTAACCAACTGAAATATTAACCCATTGCCGAAAAACAAGCACCCGCTCATCGAGTTTAATCTTGTAGAATGCAGCCTTGTTTTCAAATTAAAAGTCTCCGCGTCTGAATGAATTTAGGGGTGCCGTGCAAGCAGCGGACATTCTTAACGTCGTCACAAGAGCCTCGGGTGAAAAATACAAAATCCCTTAAATGGGCCAAATGTTTCATTGTATTCAAATATCATATGTAATAATAAGCTACCGTTTCAGTTAAACTTTAACTCCAAGCAATGCTTATGAATAAACTTGCCAAAATAACATCATTGTAGTTTTAAGAATCTCTGTTTATTTTATCACAGGTAGTTTAAATAAATAATAATAAATAACTGTTATAGCTTGGGCCAGAAGATGACCCTTGCCAAGAAGTAAGTGAGCATTAACCATCATCATCGGGGGCACGCGTAAAAGCTTGCAAAGTCAAAATTCCGCAAGGACGTTTTCTAGTGGGGTCTCGGTAACCGAATTGTTGATCCTTGGAACAGCCTTACCGAAGATGCGGTTAATGCTGAATCGATCAATAGTTTTAAGTGCATTGTTGATGAGATTTTTACCTCTGATCAGTTCGACTACTCGAAACTTCTCAGAGTTATTTAGAGGCGAAGACTTTTCTCTTGCTTTGTATTATTATTATTAAGAAGGTCTGACATGTCCGTTTCACACTCAGCTTGGGCTGAAGGAATATTTATGTCTTATACGTCTTCTTCTAGATTTTAGCGAGTTGGTTGAATAAAGTTATTTGATTGAACGGTGATTGGGTTGGTTGACTAATTGGCCGAAATAAAAGCCTTACCTCTAAGTCCTCGTCGCTCTCAATGTCGGAATCCCCCGCCTCAACAAACTCATGTTCACCGATTTCATCTTCATCTGAGTACTGGAATCCATCTTCCAATTCCTTTTCAATTTCAGGGTCAAGCTGTGAGAAAAAAATAGCACATTAAAGCTAAATGGTACAATGAAGACACAAAAAAACGATTCGGGGACACGCGTATGGGTAATGGGTGAGGGAAGGGGCTCCCGAATGTTGTCGGCAGTCGGCCAAAAACAAAAGAGTCAGTACGAATCGCCGCGATCTTTCGTAAAAACTCTCTACTTTTTCTCAAGAACAACACATCTAACGAGATGTAGATTTTTCTGATGAAAAGTCGATCAGACAATCTGTAGCCTAAATACGGCTACTCGGTCGGTAAAACAGCCTGCCAGCCCCCAAACATTTCGGCCAGTAACGCCTCTGCACCCATTCTACACAACTAGCTACTTTATGGTAGTTGATATCTGTCACACAGCAAGTGAATCAGCTGGCACTGTCCTAAGTTCAGTAACTGTTCAAAGAGGTATACCTCTACTCTACTCGGCACAGACTATGCATGTGAGTTTGGATACAACGCAGTTGTGAGGAAAGCTCAATACCCCTTACACGTACGACCGAAATGGCCGGAAGGTATACACATAATCTCACTTTGCTGTTGTGGGGAAAAATACCCGCGGAGTCTGGGTAAATACCCGATGAAAAGTTTGTAGCCTGCGTAGTAGCATGGTAGTAGCACGAAAACGTTGCATCATTTAATGTGCCTCAGACTTGTCCAATCGTATGTATTAGTATCTAGTAGCATCCACTCTTGCTAATAGTAGAATATAGTAGTATGCAGTAACACTGTAGCCTTGAAGTAGAAGCATGTAGTACCATCGTTAGTACTGCATGCTACTTTTTCGTACTACTTCATAATACTATTTTGAGACAAATTTTTCATCGGGTACCCTCCGTGTAAACGTAGCTTCAGGTGGAAAAGAAAGCTGTAATGAAAGATCAATGCCCCTTACACGTACGCCCGAAATGGCCGCAAGGTATACACACAATCTCACTTTGCCCTGAGAGTTATACAGGTCCAGGAACATATTAAAGCACACCCCGTACTGTTTACTGTTTATGTTCCAATATTCAAAACTATTTGAATAATGAAAGACTAGGCTTTGCTGTTGATGCAATACCGACGGCTTTGCCTGTTCTAAGCCTTTTTCCCAGGCCCATGGACTTCTAAAATTCAGAAAACCAATTTTACGCATCAACAGAATGATATATACGAAAACTCGTCGGGAGCATAATGAGCATGGCAAATAGTGAATCATGCCAAGGGCAAAGATTAGTGCCCCCTTAGCGGGCTTAGAATGTACTAAACGAAAGTTGGGTCTCCGGGCTTAAGAATCAATGCATGTAATTACGGAGGTAGGTAGCATTGGCATTAGGGACACGACGGGTCTTTTAAGTGTATTGCCAATGTTTCTTCAGCAGAGCAGTCTCCCATCCAACTAACGTTCTGTACACTAGCCTGTTGGTCTGTTGGTTAAAGCACCGTTTCAGTATTTACAGAACATGAAAGCGGAAATTCAATGAACAGAGGCCGAAGACGGTTATCTTATTAGTGTGGATTCGGCTGGTCCAACAGAAAGAAAAACTTTGCTGATCCGTTACTCCTACTCTTGGAACTTAGACGAAATATGACGTAGCGCCCCGAGCTGTTTGACAAGGTCGCTTGAACAGAATTTCTTTCAACAGTCACTCGCTAGTACCGAGTACCGAAGCGAGAACAGTCATAATCGCTATTCGCAGGTATTGGTTAGTGGCTCGCTGTTTTTATTTGGGCTTTGAATTCTTCCAATTTTGGTTTTAATTTTCGGTTTCTTGTTGGTTTTCCTTATCAATCTTCATACTAGTTTTGGCATTTTTTCACCAAATTTGTCTGCGCTCAAGAAGGAAGGCGGTTTTCATCCCGAAATATTCACCTTTTATTTCAGCACATTCGTTGGCCTTTGAAAACCCCGTTTTCGTTGGTTTCTTCGTTGATTTTTTGTGATATTTCAGGCCAATGTGGTTTACGAAATTATCTTTGACCAACCCGTCAGTCAATTCGCGTACCGTAGGCAAAAACGTCAGTTCGCCTGCAAAATCCGTCACTACGCCCAAAGAAGGTTGGCCCACCTATAGTTCTAACTCGACTGAGTCACTGACATTAATTAAGCAAATGGAACAAAACCCCAGGGGGTTAAGAAAAAAAAGAAGCTGAAATTTGCGCGTATTAATGACGGAAAAATTAGTCCCCATTTTCTGGAGGACTTTCAGAAACTACTTCGCTAAGATAGATCGATAGAAAATAGACTGTCGTGGCAATACAACCAAATTTGTAATTATTGTCAATTAAAATACATACTATATCTGTGTAAATTTACTTAATAAAAGTTAAAATTCAAATCTAAATTCATACAACATTAAATCTCAAAGGTTTAACAACTCAGGAAAAAAACCTTGGGTAAATCTGACGTGGTTTGTAGGTATAGGACAGAGTTTGGGTACCGTAGAGATTGCTGTTCGTTTTGGTCGACTTCTTGCGTTTTGGTATGGGGGAGACGGGATTTGGGAGTGGAGTGGGTGAGATCCCGGTGATTACAGATTATTACAGATTTGTTTCCTTCCCCGACGCTGACCCAGAAGATTGACAGCCTGACGAGGACCCTTGCCAAGAAAGGCCGAAATATCGTTGACGAAGAATCGTAGCTGAGGTATATCCGATGTAAACATTGTTTGAATATATGTTTTAAAGTCAGCTTGGGCTCAAGGAGTATTTATCCCGATGAAAAATTTATCTCAGAATAGTAGTTGTACGAAAAAGCAGCATGGAGTACTACCTGATGCTACTATATGCTTCTACTTCAAGGCTACCGTGTTACTGCATTCTACTGCTTGCTACTATTAGCAAGATTGGATGCTCCTAGAGCAAGACAAGATCCTACTGGATACTACTACTTAAGATTGGCCCAGTCTGAGGCACTTTAAATGATAGTATTTTTTTACTATTACATAGCACTAGATGCAACTTTTTCCTACAACTATCATACAACTAACTACACAGGGCACAAATTTTTCATCGGGGTACCATAGCATGAAAGCGCTGAACTGTGATATGGCGAATTAAAAGAAAAAGCTGTTACCTCTTCGTCTTCTTGATCTTCGTCTTCTACCTCCTTCTCACCCTCCTCTTCCTCGCTTTCGATTTCCTCCTCGTCGAGAGCCTTGTCAAAGGCTATTTGTGAAAAGTTGTAGATGTCGCCGTACTAGAAAGAAAAGCTAAGGTTAGCTTTACTTCAAGCGGCTAGATGGCAGCTAAGTATACTTCCTAGCTTTTCCAGAACAGGCAAAAAAGGTTAGTGGCTAAAGTATAGCGGTGCCAACTCCCCTGATAACAAGAACAAACGGTTCGATGAGATTCCAAAGGGCAATATTCTGTCCTTCCATACTTATTTCTTTGAGGTTCCATTCTTTTCACAGTAACAAAGCACCCATCCTTAAAACTCTTTTTAACCACCCTTCGTCAAATTTCTTTTCCTTGCGAAGATGCGGTTAGTGCTGAATCGACTATAAGATTTATGTGTGTTACACAAAAGAATTTCGGATCAACTCTGAACGACCATTACAAATTTCAATCAAAACACTATGTAAAGGCGAAAGCATTTTATGACGAAATACATTGTCATACTAACAACTTGTAGCAACTGAGTGCAATATTACAAATCCAGATGCATGCGAGAAAGGCACTTCGCATTCACCGCAGGGCCGTAGGGGAGGGGGATTCACCCCCCCTTCCAAAACATGCACAAATTATCGATTTTTTTTAGGCTTTAACCTCTGATCTATGTTCTTGTCTTGCCGTTTGGTACGGATTAGGTCCCTCCCGTGTGTAGACCCCCTCCTTCGAAATAAATTCCTGGGCAGACCTGATCCACCGCATTCATATATTCAATCAATCAATCAAGTTTAATCCGAATAGCTAAAAGCTAGAAAAGGAATACAAATTTACAAAATACACAGACACACAAGAAACAATTTAACTAATACACTTACAAGAAATTACCAGAAATAAATGATGGAATGAAACTACGTAAAAATTCGGTAGAAGAATTGGCGGGATATGGGGAAAACTTATTGCCAGTATTCCTCTCGGACCGACACACGGAAGACGGGAGGGGAGGGGGGAATAGATGGGTCATCTGGGGACAACACCTTATCTTGGCTCCAAATTTGTTTGAAAGAGTATTTCTACGTACAGATATTAGTCTTGTTATAGGAGAAGCGTGGGCTACGGCTACTTTTAGCCGAGTCCAACACCAGACAGCTCTTGCTTTTAAAGAGAGAAAAAATAGTAAACGTCCGGACTTTCCCCGGTTCACCCCACCAGACTGAAGTTTTAAGCGATTACTACGATCTATTTTTGCGTGTAATTAATAGAGCGGTTCCTAACAGGTGCATTATTGGTTTAAACGAAACACGTTTCCGATTTCTTTTGGAGCGTCGTATTTTTGTTCGTGGAAGCTTAATCGAATTTTTCTTCTGAATACAATCAACATACCATTACCATTTTATCTTCCCCTGTTTTTTTTCCAGGAATGCTAGGAATTGTTGAATTATAATAGAGTAGGCTAGCTGATTGGCACCTAACTATATTTGTCGCTAAGCAGAGCTAATATTATTATAATTTTTGTCAATTGCATATATTTTTTAAAGAATAGTCCTGTTTTAGTGTAATTTTAATATGTGATGTGTACTATCACAAAGTATATAAATTGATTGATTGATGATAATACCACGGAAATATTAGTGTTAAAAATATTCAATACACTCTTTTCAGTAAAAAGGGGAGGTTTGGCGAAAAGTATGTTGTTATTAGCTTTAGTCCGTGAGTAGCCTACAGTTATTCATAATTTATTTAAACGTTCTTGTGTTATTAGTTGTAGTTATGAAACATTCATTCACTCATTCAAATACTCCAGTCATGAAAACAGAACTTTCCATGAATAGTTGATTATCTCGTCTTGTTATTAGAGCAAAACTTCGGAGACAATCAATGCTATGATTTCCAGAATCGACAAAGAGCCTCACAGTGACAACACTGAAGCCAACAACTTCTCAAGTATACAGGAAGGTAATCGGGGGGGGGGGGGGGGGGGGGGGGAGGGGGCAATTTGAGAAGCGTCATTATTTGCTTAGGAACCTTATTAGGTTAGAAACTTGAGAAGATCCCTTGGTTCATTAGAAGAGAACTCCACAAGGATAGCAACATTATTTGATCATCCACGACAAAATTCCGACTGACAACAAGAAATGGAAGAACGAGGGATTGCTCACTTTATTGATCTTTGTAACTGATGTTCTTTATTTACGAACGGAGTGCCTTTATTTAAAAAATTGACACACCCAGAATTTTTGTTAACATTAAAGATATTATGGATTAAACCAATATTTATTTATTATTTCTTACTTGGTGGGCACCACTGTCAACCTCCCATGGGCACCGATTCGCAAGCCTGGGCACCGGACAAGGATACCAATAAGGTCAGATGCCCACGTTGGAGCCTTTTCGTCAACGAGGTTATCGTTTCTAAAACAAGGCTCTGCAATGAACGACAGAAGTTCAAGGAAGAAGGAGAAGAAGTATATCAAAACAGGGCTCCTGTCTCTCCACTCTGAACAAATCAAAATAGGTGTCATGTCCTTTGTTTTGATGGAACTTACAGCCTCTGTTATGTTAATTTCAATGTCTTGGTTAACACTAAAAATAAGCCTACCTACCTAAGCAAAAACATCATTTCCGGCAGGTTCAAAGTGAAGTTAGAGAGTTAGAAGAAAAAGAACGGAGATTCCCACTTCGAGAGAGTAAACTGACACCAACAATCAACGGTAACAGAATATAACAGTCTGCCGATCCTCAGTAAAAATGAACTTTTCAATAGGAGAAAAGCTTGCACGGGGGATACTTACCTTTGCCCTCTTTGCAAGTTGAAGGAGGAGGATTTGAACCACTTCCTCTTAGAGTGTCAAGAGCTTTCGCGTTCGAGAGTAACATTTGTTGGGGGTGGGTTGGTATCGCTTCCCCGTATCCTGAAATCATACGAACCCCCAAATGTATCGTAAAAGATTTAGTCTCAGGAATGAAAGTTTATCTTAGTTTACGTAGCATAGTAGTTCAAGAGGTGTAATAGTTTATTTGTGAAGTGACACGTGTATTAAATCTTGCATGGCCTTTTGGCTCAATAAACAAGCGTTATTATTATTATCCTCAGCAACGAGCGAAAACCAAGGAGAAGTGTAATATCTTCTAGAGTTTAAAAAATATAAATTATTGAGAAAATTTAGAAATAGCACCCTTTCTCGCCTTCGTTACAGTTAATAGTAGTTTATTTTACGCTAAAGTCTTGATGGCCATGGTAAACACCCAAAAACAAAATAATATTTATACATTATTGAAAATCAATCAAACACAAACATTTTGCTTGTCTGTGTCCGTGGCGAAAAAAAAGGCCGATTCCACGTGCAACCCATTTTTTTTATTATTTTGTGATACACAATGGGAGTGGAGGAAAATAATGAATGGGATACTGTCAAGGATACTTTAACGATAAGATCTACTTCGTCTAAGGACGGACACGTCGTAGGGTACTTGTGATAGTAATTCATTCTACTTCAACGGTATTTCCATCCATTCTCGTTTCAGAGATTCTTCTCTTCATAAGTGCATCCTATCCCCACTATCAGAAATACACTAATTATCACGTTTGCACAAATTGTTCTGTTTACGTCACCTATCATGCGCCCGATCACTGTTGTCGAGAAGCTTATTCGTCTGAAGACTGGTTATGCAAATTTTGCCTAGGTTGTCATCGAAGGCAAGGGAAACCGAAAGAGGTTAAAAACAGCTGAAGAGCGTATGTAATTTTATGTAAGCATAGCTTAGTTTTAAAGTGGTGAACTATACAAGAACATCTGAGCAGAAACACTATGCAGAGCAAGCTGGCCTTTAATATAAGAAATAGCCTAAGTATGTTTTCAGGATATGCAGCAATGGAAGCGTGAGGACATGAGGACGGAGAGAACATTTGGCGGGTGCAGATTTAAGGCGTATTCTCGCCGTTCCCCGAGGACTCCTCGGGGAGTCGAAGGGAAGGGCGAGAATGCGAGAATCACTCCATGCGGACTCCGTGTACAGAAACAGCGAGAATACGGAGAATGCTTCGAAACTGGATTTTGTTCTAAAAAAAAATATGAAGTTCACGAAATTAGACTAGATCCACTTTATTTTTGGTTTTGTTTATTCTGATTGTTTTTAACTGATTTTACATTGCACCAGCACCAGCAAAAATTGATTCCCCTCCAGATCTGAAAGGAAGTCCTTTTCGATGATGGTGATGATAATCGGAGCACTCCCTGTCGGTGAGGACTCGCGAGAATACGGGGAGGGAGTCCCCGGGACAAACAAAAACGCGGGACTCCTCAAGTGGAGTCCTCAGGGAACGGCGAGAATACTCCTTTAGAGTTGATTTGGGTAAGTGGCAAGTCCAATAGATTAGTTTCAAGAGGAGACTTGGGTATAGTTTCCCTAAGAGGTGAGAGAATGGTAATTCTGAATTACTGGGAGAGGTTATTGAGTTTGCCGGATAATACGATAGTGAAGGTTAGAGAGAAAATGTAAAACGCAGACAAAGTGTTCTTGGCAGAATAGTACCAGGACTGAAAACGGGATGTGAGGGTGAAGGAAACGATGCAAGGACAACAGAATTACAAGCTAAACGTATTCCCCAAGAGACACAATAGTGGAAGAGTGAGGTCTATGGATTGGTCTTCGAGTCAAGACTACCCACTCGACTGGCGTATAGACTTGAACCCATTTCCATAAACGCAAATACAAGATCGTCCCCCGGGAAAGAATTAGCCCTTTGTAGCCCATGGTGATCTTGTTTCTATCTGAGAACTAAGATATCTTATAGCAATGAGAAGGAGAATGGAATTAAGGCCGAGACAATTAAGGATGAAGTGATCGTATCTACGTAATTCCCAGATCTTCCGGCTGGCAGGACGGATTAAGAGCTTGACAAATTTATTGGTCGAACGAGGCATCTTGACTACCAGAGCTAGTAAACCGTATGTATAGGGGAAAGCGAAGGCAGTGAGTGTTGTAGGAGCTAGTCACTGAAAATATCCCCCAGTAGCAAAGAGTCACAACTTATCTGTCGGCACTACCTTGGCCTTTAAAGGGCTCTACCTTTCACCCGATAAGAAGAATAAATCTTTCATAATAATGTTTGGTCCAGAAGGATTCTTATCTCCCTGGCTAACGGCAGCCTACCTTAGCGAAAATAAATTGTCTAGAAATCGGCTTATTTTCTGATGCAATGTTTTATTATAGGGGATGGTAATGTGACATCACGCTAATTTGATCTGTCCCTTGTACTTCAATGAAGGAGATTGAAGACGAGACCACAGTGAGCAAATACAACAGAAAACGAAGGATGTTAGGCTATAACCCCTTCTACTTAGTCTACCGTGCTAAACGTCTAACACGAATCTCTATTCAAAATAATGGATAGGATAGGATAGGATACTTATTTTATTAATAAACACAATTTAACTCTTCTGTATTTACATCTACTGCACTAATGGAAAAGCCTACGTTTTTGCTGGAGTGCACGTTTAATCTTCATTTTTCTCAAGTTTTGTTTTATTTTGTTTGATGTTGCTGTTGTTTTGTCTTCTCTTTCGGTATCTGTTTGGTTCATTATTGGGTCTGAAGTTGTTTTTTGGGATCCCAAAACGTAAGTGGAGGGATATCTATGACATCGCAAAAAGTTGTCCGTCCGTCCGTCTGTAAGCACGATAACTCTCGAAGGGAATGAGATATTTTGATGAAACTTGGTGTGAGGATTGTTTCGGTCAAGTTCGTAGATGGGCTATGTAGCCCTACATTTGGGGGTGGGAGTTCAAATTAAGGGACAAACAAAATATTTTTAAACAGATTCACATGAAACTTTTACTAGTAAAAGTTTCATTTGAAGTTGATTAAATGTTCGATTTAGAGGTAAGAAGACACGATGAGCACTATGGTGAAAACCGTTTTCTCGCCGGATAAGTAGTTAGTCCGGAACCCGGCACAAAACGGAAAGTTGGTTAAAAGTAAAAGTTCCATTTCAAGTTGATTAAATGTTCGATTTCGGGGTAAGAAGACATGCTGAACATGACGGTCAAACCCATTTTCTCGCCGGACACCTAGTTCGCCTGAAATCCGTCCAAAACCGAAAAAAATGTTAAAAGCAAAAGTCGTATCTGAAGTTGATTAGATGACAGACATAGGGGTAAGAAGAGGCGCTGAGTTGTATATGACAATCATATTTTACCCGGACATATAATTAATCCAGAATCCGGTTGCAACCGGATTTTTTTGAACGTCAAAGTCTTTTTTAGAGTTGATTAGATGTTCTTTATAGGGATAAGGAGATACGCTGGATTCGTTTCTTAATTTTCGTCTTTTGCTGGACTAGTAGTTCGCTCGAAATTCGGGCGAAACCGCAAATTTGGCAGAAATATCGAGAAGGCTGAAGTATCAGAAGTATCGGTCAGTATCGTCAAAATAGATATGGCTTATAGAGGTATATTTGAACTTGGTTTTCTCTGATTATTAGCCTGGCGAAGACAAGACCCAATTGTCTGGATCAAATATTAGATTTATGGGATCCCATCGACACCTTTGGTCTTATTTTTTATGCTGGTACACGTCTTTCCGTACAATACATGTTTTTTTTTGTATGCTTAATTCTCGACTAAGTCGAATTAACGCTCCTCATCTTGGCGTACATAAAATGGAGGTCGCTCCCCAGTCCCAACCCCCACATGCATTTCCTTCTGCCTCTCTTCCCCTCTATTTTATTTCAAAATCTCCGTATCGGAAAACTGGAATTTCATTCTATCATGATTTCAAAGCTGGCTGTCCCGGATAGCCCCACGTCGAGCGACTCTTTCATCTTTGATTTATAGTCCTTTTGAAATGAATACTGATTACTCGATGGCAACAAATCATGCGTTAATTCACTAGAAGCTGTCGGAAGGGATATCGACAAGCCGTTTCTTCAAAAAGAAAAGGACCCAGGCGACTTTAGTTTTTAACTGACATTCTTAACGTCATTAAATTTAAGGCTCAACAAATAGGGCTGAAATGAAAACTTCTTCACTTAATACTTAACTGAAAAGGTAGCTTAATTTGTCAATTCTTTTAGAATACAACGAATATTTTGGCTGGGCCGAGGGATTTTCAGACTTCTTAGTGTGTTTTCAAACTATATGAAAAGAAAGTTGTCATGTTTATTTACATTTGTCATTGTTAAAGGACACCTGACCAATAAAACCATACTTGAACACACCATGGAGAATGCATTTAGAGACATGCCCACGGAAAGCATTCTTCTCCTGAGCATGACATTTTCAAAACAGGGATGTTCCTTTCTGGAGGTTTGCACATGCAGACTCCAAGACAAAAAGCGCAATTCATTCAAATCTTGTACAGCGCTGGCCGGATCGTATTGGAATTTCTTCTAGAGATACGTTTGGGCTTAACTGGTTAAAAAATATTCCAGAAGAACGGTTGATTGGAGACATTTGTTCATTTCTAAAATTGTTCGGTACTGAAATAAGGACAGATGCAAAATGGAGCGAAAATCATAGCTTGGAAACACTATTTCCTATTTGGATTGGGTTTTTTGCAGGCAATGTTAAGGGAAGTCATACAGATAGGGATAATACTTGGTACTCTTCATTCAGATGTCCTTTAAGTGTTTTAATATGTATATTTTACTTTGTGTATTTTTATTCATACTCCGCTGTTACGCAAAAAGCGCGACACAAATAAATAAATAAAAATTAAAACCTTCTTCACAATAGGCTCTAGTAGGGACGTTGAGAACGTGGAAGGCCTACCGACAAGACAGGCTGATTTTAAACAATACAACAAAACACTGTGATTGTTCAAGCCTTTCCCTTAAACGGAGTCGAGTTCATGGAGAAGGAATCAAATATCAGACGTTACAAATATCAGGCTATATTTATTTATTAATTTATTTCCCTCAGAATTGAGGAGTGCAAAATAATGTATAAAACAGAACTATGCCTAAACCATCTGGTCCATTCATTAACACATACATACTATACAAAATACTGGACGGTGCAAAATCAGACTGTCCAATACTCTATATGACTAAGTGTGTCCCATTGCAATACTCTATATGACTAAGTCCAAAACTCGCCAGCGATCCTCTAGCGTGTCCGTAACGACTCAAATCCTGTGTCAGTCAATCACCATGATCTTTGGCTGCAGCTGTGACACCACTTCTGCCTTTCTTCCGCTAGCTACCCGGAGAGCCCGGAGATTTTGCATCAGCAAGGAAAGATAGTCATCAAGAGTAGCCTATTGGCCATTTGTAGTTTTCTTCTTATCTACATTTTTTTTTTCCAAGGATAGTCAGGATAGAGATATAAGCACATAGAGGTATCACAAATCAGAAAGGGGAAAGTTAAGATAATGAAAATCGAATATTCGTGAACAGACGTATCGAAGGATGAACAATGAAGTATCGCATTTTTATCGGGTCTTCAAGCCTATTTAAGTGAATTAGTGATGGCGGAATAGACTGTCACGTCCGAGTCAACTACGGTTAAACTTTAAACAAGCTAGTCCGATGACAAAATGGTTTTCACCATCGTGTTCAGCATGTCTTTTTATCCCATAATCGACTATCACATTATCTGATTAAAAATAATTCATTTCTATAGAGCCCATCGACGAACTTGACCTTACCCAAATAATCCTCACACCAAATTTCATCAAAATATCTCATTTCCTTCGAGAGTTATAGTGCGCACAGACGGACGAATGGACAACTTTTGCGATGTCATAGATATCCCGCCACTTACGTTTTGGGACCCCGAAAACCAAAGATGATGGACGAAATCAAACTGCGCGGTCTAACTAGCTTGTCCGTACCAATTGTCAACGTTATTTCGAAGCCATATTGCAAAAAAAAAAATCCTTCAAAGAGTCAAAATAATTCAGTGTATTAAGACATAGATAGACTTTACATAAGGGGACCTGTACCGTGACCAATAAACCAGAAACGATTTTTTTTTTTTTTTTTTTTTTTATTATTTAGAAGTCTAGGACTCCACTGTCGGAGCCACATCGACAAACCAGGAACCGAACGTATAATTCTCATTATTGCTCAAGCCAGCTTCACCTTCAGATTCGCAGATGTCCGGGGCGGCTGTCGCACAATCAAGCCAACCATTCCAGATTTTCACGATCATGACGGAAGATAATTTTGCTATTACTCAACGTTTCCATGGATGCCTCCTTCGCGTTTCAAATATCTTTTGCGTCCCAACCACAACTGTCAGTCACAGTCCCTTTCCTTCCTACATTCTCTCGAGTATGTTTCCTCTATGGCTTGTGTGTTTCCTCTATGGCGAGTGTGTTTCCTCTATGGCGAGTGTGTTTCCTCTACGGCGAGTGTGTTTCCTCTATGGCTTCCAGACATTTGGAACCTGGGGTGTCCAACATCCAAAACTTCCAGCGTTTTTGACAGGGCTTTACCTTCTAAATCCATCTTGACGAAAACGACTGTCTGGAATCCGGAAGAAAAATCTAGAACCTTACCTTTACCGCTTGTACTGTGATGACGGTACATCTGGATGCACCAGACCAAAGAAATAAAACAGGCTTCAGCTTCCAGATTTCCAGATGTCCGGGCCTTCCGCATAGTCAAGCCATCCTATCCAGATTTTCATGATAATGATGACAGCTAATTTTGCCATTCTTCCGTATTTCCTAGGTGTCCCCTTCGCATTTCAAATATCTATTGCATCCCAGCCACAACTGTCAATCACTTTCCCGTTTCTTCCTAAATTTGCATGTTTACTACGTCTCTTCAACGAGTTGCCTCTATGGCACCTTCCATACATTCGGGTTCTGGCGTGTCCAACACCACGGACTTCCAGACATTTTTGGCCTGGCTTATAGTGCAAACACACGATCAGGGTCGGGAGCTCCCGTACTGGGATTCCTGCCCGGATTGGCGGCACCATCATCACTTCCATATGGAAAAGCTGAAATTTGTTCAACTTGATGATGAAAGTGCAGGAAATCCGGCCGGGAAACCCTGATCGTGCGTTCTCACTTTTATAACGAATCTAAGGACCTTCCTCTCCTATTTCCAGGCAAAACCTGCCCTCGTCAATACAATTAGGCGCGACAGACCATCAGTTCTCGCCTAGTCCTGATAACTAAATTACTACAGTCACGGTTTCCCTCGGGGATCGTCCTCGGACAGGCTCTTTAGCTTGACGAGTGAACTAACATCAAAGAGAGCAGGAAGCCAGAATTCTTATCAACAAAATAACTGGAAACAATGGACAGGAAAGGAGAGAAAACATTAAGTCGTAAATAAAGCCTAACTCAACCCCTCTGGGATAGTGGGTACAAATTTGACAAGCGACTAGAATCCATACGAGAGAATGAATCCTTTGCATAAATTTGTCGCTTTTCTGCCCTTTCTCCGCAGAAGTGAATTCTTGAGTTTCAAAACGTGTTGGTGGCTGTCATAGCTGTTCAGCACAAGAGGCTGACGCTCCCAACTTGGTTAATTGGCAAGTTGCTCTTTTGAAAATTTATTACGACTTTCCATCTGGGAAGAAGATTTTTTAGACCTGATTCCCTTTTTTGCGTTTTGCTTGTTCATTTTTTATCCTGTGCATTTACTACGTTATCGAAAGCTCAATTTAGTTATCCTTTCCTTTTTTTACTGTTCTATTTCCGTTTTCTTGTTTAGAGCGTTAATAAAAATTTCACCATCATCATCAAATTTTCTCCTGGTTAAAGTAGTGCATAATAGTGTGATGTCGTTCTTCTTCTTTTTTTTTTTTGCTATCTGAAGAATTATATGGCCCTTGTTGGCACTAGAACTTTTTGAAATAAATAAATTTATATTAATAAAATAAATAAATAAATTTCCGACAAAATAACTGCAAACAACGGACGGGAAACGAGAGAAAACATTAAATCGTGAAAAAAGCCAACGCTTCGCGCAGAATTTCGCAGAAGCACAAGTTCACGCAGGGTATAAGTCCGAAAAATCGACTCGAATCCATAAGAGAGAACGAAACCAAATTTCGGATAAGTGAACAAAAGAAATTAAACACTTCGTAAGAGCGAAGGAAGAAATCGGGGTTGGATCGGACACGTGGTTGGTCTGGACACTCGCAAAACAAATATTAAAATTTGTCGCTAAAATCTGAAAAAATACATAACATCTGCCTTCTAGTGAACTAACTTCGTACCAAGGTTTCATGGTAAATACTTTTCAGCTTTTGATAAAAAGTTGCAAAATTTGGTTTTCTTGAGGTAAAACTTTTTAGCTCATGGTAGGCTAAAAAGCTGTACCGAGAAGATTTGTGGTAACTGTAAGGCGATTAAATATGATATAGCTTAGTGATTGGGGTTTACAGCCTGCGTAGTATTTTCGAGATAGGTCACTTAATTTTTCTCTGGTACGCCATTTTGTTATTTTAGTCAGGGTGGGGTTGGTTCGGACAGTTTTGACGGGGTTGGTTCGGACAATCTTTGCCTACCAATACCCCATACAAAACTGGAACTGAGTTGGAAAAATACAAAAGATATTATCAGAATCCTTATCCTGTTATTTCTTAACAGCATTAATTATCAAAATCGAGAAAAATGAATGCTAAAAAGGGTAAGTTACAACCAAAGAAAAGCAGTTCGTAGAATTGTCTACAAGAAATTAAAAGATAAAAAAAGTTTGTGTTTAATGAATGTGATATTTACGATGTTTTCAGGGAGGGAAGAAAATCGCGGTGAAGTTCAGTTTGGGAAAAGGTCAAACCAATGTGTTTCTTATGGGGGAAAGTTGGTGAAGAAAGGAGGTTGTTTGAAAGAAAATAGGTTGAGGGGCGTGAATATGTTGTTTCTGCGCGACAGTGGGACTAAAATCATCTTTACTGAAATAAGTTGAAGTTACCAGCCCCTGTAATTGCTAGGTTAACCGAAAGTACAAATGAGAGATTTTCATTTTAATGCAACTTCGGCAATTGAAACATGTGTTTTTTTTTGTTTTGTATATTCTTTTGAGGTGTAATATTACCATTTCCACGTTTTAAGATGTTTAAATAAAGTATGTTTGTTTCTGAAGGATTGTTGTTAGTCAGAGTTGGAATCACCGTAGCTGGTTAGCTGATAATAGTTTTCGATCCGCTTTAGAAACATGAAACGGAACGCCAAGACATCCGAATTTGAGTGTTGGAGCGGAACATCTTTAGCGCATGTCTGATCCCAGTATCCCGCCCAGATTCGAAATCAGCGTGGTTGTCCACTTTTAGAAGGAGAAGACTTTCGATTCAGTTGACCCCTACTAGTGGGCTATTTGTTGAAAGTACAGCCTAGTTTCAAAGTACAGTAAGCGAGAGGTCCTTTAAATAAATAACTTCGTAAGGAAGCTATCCTCTCAGGTGAGTGGGTGTCAGTTTGAACAGCGACTCGAATACAAAACAGAAGGAAGCGAAATATCGGATACGTGCACACAGGGAATCACGAGAGAATGATGCAGAGCGACGACAATTCAAAAATGATAAGGAAACGACGTATCGCATCCAACAAAATAACTACAAACAACAGAAGGGGAACGAAAGAAAATATTACTTCGCAAGGACGCCAAACACTCAGGGATGGGCGAATCCTTGAGAGAGGAGGTAGAGAAATCTCGAATAAGTGCAAACAAGGTATCATAACCATAAGAACGGTGGGACTTTATGAAAGGGGTAGTTTGTAGTTCAAATCAAACTAATAAGAGAGAAGGAAGCGATAACTATACTGTGCATATTTATAAACAAAGTTAGGAAATTGGAGGCGAGGGGTTACCCACTCCCCGACACCTGCAGTAGTCCCTTTCCCGGCACCGGCCGACACCGATCGAAAACAGCAGTGCCGGACACAAGTTAGGCGATCCGCTTCTAAACATTCTGATTTTAATGTTCTAACAAACGTCAGCCGGTGCCAGCACCGACCGAGCACCTGCTGTACACTAAAATCAACAGTGGGCAACCCCTCCATTTGAAGATGGGATGCAGCAAAAACGTCATAGTGATACATTAGCGAAATTAAATTATCCAGGAATCGGCTGATTTCTGATGCAATGCAGTACTATAGGGTCAGGTAATGTGACATGATAGTGTCATCTGTACTTTGAACTTCAAAAAACACAAACTTCAGTAATCTTCATTTTCCGCTGGATCAATCAACTTCTTTAGAGGCATTCCCAAACACAAAATTCCCGACTGGAATGAAATTGAATTCCAGGGAGAACTAATACAGAATTCCAAGGAACGATGGAGTTACTCAGGTATTCCTATTGTCGAATATTAGGGTTCCCTTATCGGTCGAGGCAGGGCTGGGGTCAACCCACAACACGGATACGATCCAGGATAACGATAGCTTTTGTAAATCAGAAATTTGCGCGGATAGAGCACGGTAGTCTTCCAGTTAAGCCACTTCTGGAACACTAGGCTTTGCATCGACGCAACTCGTTAAAGACATCAATAAACATCAAACTTCCAGACGGATGCACGAGCAGACTCATTTCTCGCGAAGGAATGCCAGGTCACATTCTGTTGCATAAATGAACTCGAATTCCAAAATGGGATATTACTGAACTCCATGGGACGATGAAGTTGCTCAAGTATCCCTACAGACGAATATTAAGGGCTTGCCAAAGGGGTTGATAACTCCCATAATGGCTGTATAGTAAGCGTCCAGTGCCCACGTTGCCCATAAAGGCTGTACAGTGAGTACAGTGCACATCAAGTGAGTAATCCCTCGGGGCTTCAGCCTTAGTCATAGTATGGGTGGGCGGGATGAAAACCTGGTACACGACTAGGATTTCAGCAACAAAGCGCTTTGAAGAAATATGCGTAACAGAGTATAGATATAGATGCTCGATTACACTTAAAGGACCACTCATACCTGTATTGTTCCACCTATTCTGATTTGCGAGTTTTCGAATATGTACCGTTTACGCACCGTGACTGCAAACACTGATCCTTACATTTCCCAGGTTTGAGGAGGAGCAGACTCCCGCTTATCATTTCCAGTTAATGTTTATGTTCTAGTTTTCAAAACTATACGAATACTTTAAAACTAAGGTCTGCTTTTAAAAAATTATCTACGCTTTTGGCTATTTTAAGTCTTTTCCAGGACACATTGACTTCTAGGTAAAACTTGGCAAGATTCAGAAAGCCGGTTTTATGCATCCAATAACATCATACGCGAACGCTCTCGGGAGCACAGTTCGGGAGCATATTGCGCATGGAAACTAGTGAACCTGGGCGAGTACAAACATTAGCCCGGTGTTGTTCGCGGGTTGAAAATGTAACATACGAAATTTGGGTATCCGAAATTAACAATTAATGATTGCAGCTACGTAAATAGGTTGTATTGGTATTATAGGTACGACTTGCACTTTAAACGATTATTTCGCTTCGTTCAAACTGGACAAGAAAAGCAGATTCATTCTCGGAAAATACAGACTGTCTTAGGAGGAAAAGAAAAAATTTCGTGTCCGAGAATCTAGTGTAGTGTCGCTTCCGAGGGGTCCATTGGTCAGAAATGCAGTTAATGAAGGTGTTTCAGTGTTTCTCATCTAAGAGCTTGGTCACACTGGGCTCAAAAAGCCGCCTATCCGACACACAACTGCAAATCCATAGGCGACGTGAGATTTGATAGGCTTTGTGGCAGCTTTGGGATAATGAGCAGACTGCAATTAGGGGTCAATTACGGTTCCTGTAACATTATTATACACGCTGTTTTGCCTTAATTGATCTCCTAAATTTAAAACGACAACATTCAGCATTAGCTGTATCTTGTTATTTTTCTTTTTTCTACTTTTGTAACCCAAAAAGCCAGGAAATGAGAGCAATGTGACCAAGCTCTGAAGACAGCCGGAACGGGTTTGTAATCTTTTCAAGAAAAAAAGAACATAGTACCAGGGACCCATAAATGTCCTGTAATGAGTCGCCATTTAGGGGACTTGTCAATAAGAGATTTCTGATGCGCTCTTGACCGAGCGTCAGATAGTTCGAGAAATAACCACGGGGATAAAAATACCAGACTATCCAGATAGACACATTTTTCGCAGCTGTTGTGCTGAACTAAGAATATTTCTCTGTAATCGAATAGTATTCTGGATCTTTAATCCTAGCTTAGGTACCTGGTGGCATGCTGGCAATTTTGTCTATCTGAGCAAGAACGCCGATTCGACCCAAGCAGAATTTCTGGAAACTAGGTGAGGCTCGGGCATCATAGCAACATAGAAGCATAGGAAATGACAAGCCCCCTGAATGGCGAGTCATTACAGGAAATTTATGGGCCCCTGATAGTAGTCACATGTGTTAGGACACTGGAATAGTCTGAACCTATTCCGAACTCTGATTTCAAGTATAAAAGACCGTGTACCTATAGATAGTGATCAAAATTGATGGCAGTCTAACCCCACAAGCCGGCTAAAACGTACCATTCAAAATTGATGGCCCCATAACTGAGAAATCATGGCCGAAGTACCAGCGCCCAAAATCAAGAAGTAACGAGTGTCTAACCCTTAACAAGACGAAACCACGGACGGAGAATTAAACAGAGAAGAAGAAAACCGTCAAATCAGCAATTAATCTGCAAGGTGGGGCGTGACTGGAATCGACTTACTGCTGGAAATCCGCTTACCAAGCTCCATCAGCAGCTGCCAGCCCAAACAAGAGACCAATAGGAATGGAAAATAAAGCAAAGAAAGAAGAAGGAAAATGAAGAAGAAGAAAGAGAGAAGATAAGAACGCCATCTAGCTAATGCCGACTACCAGTATCCTACTATCCTTCGCATGTGCAATTGTTCTAACTAGTGGACATCCTTTTTAGGAGATATTTACATTTGTAAATAAAATAAACTTGAACTTAAACGAAGGACATCAACTACAGATGGGAGCATGTCAGTCAGCAGGTTTGCATTCGGCAATTCCGAGTCGAACTATCCCGCACAGAGCAACTGCAATGGGACAGGCGCGTTTTAGGCAATCCAGCCAAAAGCAAGCGGCGGCTTTATAAGATTAGGCAAATACCAATACGATTAAGATCGGAGGCAGGGTGAATTTGGTCTAATACATGAACAACAATGTCGGAGATGAATCTATACTGATTTGAACTAACCATGGACCGTCCCATCGGAACCAACACAAACACAAGCAGGGGCGTCATGACTGGGGGGTGGGGGGGGACGCCCCCCACCCCGACAGGCCGAATGCTGTCGGCCAGTCGGTGTAAAAAATAACCGAGTCTGCGCGAAGCACCGACATTTTTCGTCAGAACAGTTGATTTTTTTCATGAAAACAGTCGGTTTTTCTGAAAATTGGTCGATTTTTCGTCAAAATAGCTGGTTCTGGGAAAATTCAGTAAATTTTCTGAACATCAGTCAATTTTTTTTCAAAAATATCATTTCCGTTGTTGAAAGTAGTAATTTTTTCTGCAGAAAAAGTCAGTAAACATTACCAGCCATACGGTAAATGCCTCGCCCCCCCCCCCCAAACATTTTGGCTAGTAATGCCTCTGAACACAGGTCCTCGAACGAATAATGTGCCCACCGAAATATCTTCAAGTTGCTCAAAACCATTATAAGTTGCGTTGTTGCAGATACCATGGTAACTGGATCTACACTTAGTCGTTTTTAGCAGTTACTGTGGTATCTGACGACAATTGCCGAAATTGCGCTTTTCGAAGTCATCCCAAAAGAAAAACAGATATTCAGTCACATCACTAAGTGCCAAACTTCTTTCTCATCAATCTGACAAAATTTGACGGAAGTGAGACGACTTTTCAGATACCACGGTCAGACTGTGGTATCTGAATATCAGATACCAGGATAAGTTGCCAGATACCACGATAACTGCAAAAATGACTTTAGACCGTGGTATCAGATACCATGGTATCTGCAAAAACGCAACTATAGACCGCGAATCCAGCATTATTTTCCGTATAAAGCAGCCATGCACTGGCGAGGCTCTCCTAGCGAAACGAAGAAACTGGGTCGAAAACAGTATTTTAACTCCTAATGATTTCACATGAGATCTCATGTTTTTTTCCAGTCTCATGATCTCTTGATAAACTCATGATTTCTCCTCTTTTTTAATCCAATGCTAAAATTAATTTAAAATGTATTCTCAACTGATATATTTAATTCAGACTTTTCATATAACTAGTCTGATAGCTTCCATTCGTGGTTGGACGCTTTTGTGTTTCACTAGGTGACAGGGGTCATTTGGAATCCCAAAGTGGAGCTCTAATACATAAGACACTTTTGAAAATTTTTGCATGCGGCACCTTTAATAGTAATCTTCATTTGGTAGAAGGGCTATAGAAGTAGAAGTACGCATCATTTACTTAGTGTCTGGGGTTTGACTGTCTAGTCAAATAAAAGGCTACAATTTGTATGGAAGCAGGTTGAGGTTTACCATAAAAAAGCGAATTCGAAAAAAAACAAATCGCCTGCGGCGCCCAGGCTAATTTCGTCTCGATCACAGTGATTTCAACGCATCGGTGCTGGACCTCCTCGCACTGTTTTTATGTGTCATTTCATTTTTCTCGTAAATATGGTGGTAATGTGATATTTTAGGTGGCCCTTCCTTACCTTGGTCCTTACTTTTCTTTGGGATAAAGTAAAAGCTCTGCACACAAAAAGTTCACAGAAGGCGCCATTCATGATGTAGTTTTTGTTTGCTTGAAGGACAGTTTTGGGATTTTGGGGCTCGAGAAGTTTGCTTTATATGACAAGTAGAAAGTTGTACCAGAAGATTCGAGAACAATTATCTCAGATGTTCGATTTCAAGTCTGGACCAGTTCCGAGAAGTGGTGGGAGGAGCTGGAGGGGGGCAACGGAATGCTTAGAGCCGAGGGATGGGGATGGAACCTGGTCGGGACAGAAAGCATAAACCCTAGATACATTATAGACAAAAGCAGGACGGAACCGGGGCATTGTCGGTGAAGCTGGAGGGGGGGGGGGGTCTCGAAATGCCGGAGATCACGACTTAGGGTACTTCCACGTTATCCATGACGATGAAAGTTGAGTAATACCAGGCACCGGACCAGATTGACTTGGAAGTAGTCACGATTCAATCCTGTTGGGGGATGGATCGGTGGGAGCCCGGAATCTAGTGGCATGCACAGCTTTCACACGAGTTATCGGATGTGAACAGAACTTTACAGCTGGTAAGAGCTAAAGGCTCAGATGTTCCATTTAAAGTCCGGGCCAATTCCGGTGACAATGTGCGGAGCTAGCGGGCCAGCGGAAATCTCGTTGAATCGCTTCCAACTACTTCGTGGCCACACCTAGTGTATTTGCTCGTACCGTCGATTGAAACATACGCGAACTGGAAGCAGAGTACGACAAAAATTATATTCTGACACAGTTGTCAATGAGTGGAATAACCATTTCAGATTTACTAGATCAACCAATGAAAGGAATGTCGGGAGAGAGATCCGACCTTGACAACTTAAAAGCTTGTCTGACAAACATGCTGACTGTGCTTACTAGTGAGTGCCATATGAGCTTTCAGCGCTTATTAAAGAATATATATACTTAATTTCAGCGACGAGTTTCGGGGAACCATCCCCCTTCCACGACTACTATTCAACGCACGTTTCCGATGGTTCTTCAAGACACAGTAAAGCGTGGTTTCAGCGGATTCGGAAAATGGAGGGAACATGACCAGCCTTTTAACGCGGATTTCCCTTCCATTCGCTGAATAACGTTTGTGTCCGAATATACCATTCAGCGGAGAAAACCAGTAGCAAACTATCATAATTCTAAAGGACGAAATCCAAAATCCTGGTCACGTCAGGGGCAGTATTTAAATAGTTGCCAGCCCCAAAATCAAATGGAAAGAAGAAGAACAACGCCAAAACAACATCAGGGATTTCACTCCACAAGAGCCTACTTTGACCCTGTCAATAGGCAAGGACCAGTCGCAACTAATACCCATGCAACCTATTTCCGTAACTGCATTCATTAGTTCTTAAACACCGAGACCCAAATTTAACATGAAACATATGAACGCGCTAACGACACCTCACTAATCTTTGCACTTACCACGATTCACTAGTTTCCATGCGCATTATGCTATGATGAGTGTTTGCGTATCATGCTATTGATGCGTAAAACCGGTTTTCTAAATTCAAAGGGTCTGGGAAAAGGCTAAAACAGACAAAGCGGTGTAGTTACACAGTATTCAGATAGTTCTGTATACTGTGACAGTAAATAGTGCGAAAACGAAATCAAGAGTAGACAATGGCGATGTTTTTTTTGATGGAACAAATCTAATGTAATGGAATATGACAGTCACATATCATCATAACATTAATATTTGTTATTCAAGGAAAATATGCAAACTGCCGACTCAAGAAGTTGTGCTAACAATACAGGACGTGCGAACAAGATTGCGCCTTTTTTTTCTTTTTCTTTTGCAAGATTTATAATTATTTATAATTAATTAATTTATTTGCTACACACAAACTACACTAGAAAATAAAGAAAAAAAGGAAGAAAATACTAAAAATAACTATACGTATGCTACAAATGTACCAGCACACAAACTATGGAGGTAGTGTGGCGATAAATATAACTTGATGAAATTTATAACTTCACGGTTTGGCATTTCTCATTTCTCAGTTGACCGGGCGAGTGCAGTTTAGTTTATGTAGTGATATATTAGAAGTAATTATGAAGTTTTTTGTTTTTTTGTATGTATATGGCCCTAAGGCTTTAAATACAATATTATTATTATTATTATTATTATTTTAAAGTAAATCATGAAGACAATTGTTCGATGTAGTATAGGCTTTTTCCTGGCATGACGATGTGTGACACAATATGCAAAAAAAAACGCGACACGAACAAGACCAAAGGTTTCGATGGGACCCCAAATATTCAATATCCGATCCAGACAACTGGGTCTTGTCTTAGCCAGATCCAGTCTTCGCCAGACTCCTTGAACATTTTTAAAATAAAAATTCAGAAACAGATTAAGGCAATCACCTGAGAAAACCAAGTTCAGATTTGGATTCAGCATGTGGGTTTACCCCTATAAGTCATATCTGTTTTGACGAAAACTTCCTGCCACTTCTGCCAATTTCCCGGTTCCGGCCGAACTCCAGAACTACTTGTCCGGCGAAAAAAGAAAGCTCAAAGACGAAATCAGGGTATCTTCTTTCCCCAGTAATGAACATCTAATCAACTTCAAATAGAAATTTAGCTTATAACAAGTTTTCCGATTCCAGCCGGATTCCGGTCGAACTATATGTCCGGGTAAAATATGATTGTCATACAGGGACTCAGCATCTC
Source organism: Branchinecta lynchi (assembly GCA_023053575.1). Taxonomy (NCBI): domain Eukaryota; kingdom Metazoa; phylum Arthropoda; class Branchiopoda; order Anostraca; family Branchinectidae; genus Branchinecta; species Branchinecta lynchi. The sequence goes on from JAKZAP010000015.1 coordinate 14,088,469, forward strand.
TTCTTACCCCTAAATCGCTTATCTAATCAACTAAAAATAAAACTTTGACTTTCAACAGATTTCTGGTTTTGGCCGGATTCCGGACGAACTACATGTCCGGGTAGAAAATTGTTTTCACATAAGTGTTCAGCATGTCTTCTTGCCATAAATCGAACATCTAATCAACTCCAAATAAAACTTTTAAATTTTGACATACTTTCCGGTTTGGGCCGGATTCCGGTCGAAATACTTGTCCGTCGAGAAAATAGTTTTCACCATCGTCTTCAGCATGTCTTCCTACCTCTAAATCGAACATCTAATCAACTTCAAATAAAACTTTTTCTTTCAACAAACTTTCTGGTTTGGGCCGGATTCCGGGCGAAATACTTGTCCGTCGAAAAAATTGTTTTCACCATCGTCTTCAGCATTTATTCCTACCCCTAAATCGAACATCTAATCAATTTCAAATAAAACTTTTACTTTCAGCAAACTTTCCGGTTTGGGCCGGATTCCGGGCGAAATACTTGTCCGTCGAGAAAATAATTTTCACCATCGTCTTCAGCATGTCTTCCTACCCCTAAATCGAACATCTAATCAACTTCAAATAAAACTTTTACTTTCAACAAACTTTCAGGTTTTGGCCGGATTCCGGGCGAACTACTTGTCCGATGACAAAATAGTTTTCACCATCGTGTTCAGCATGTCTTCTTACCCCATACTCGACTATCACATTAGCTGTTTCAAAATATTTTGTTTGTCCCTTAATTTGAATCCCCTCCCCCACCCCTAAATGTAGAGCTACAAAGCCCATCTACGAACTTGACTGGTCCGACGACCCAACGAACCCTCACACCAAGTTTCATCAAAATATCTCATTCCCTTCGAGAGTTATCGTGCTTACAGACGGACGGACAGACGGACGGACGGACAACTTTTGCGATGTCATAGGTATCCCTCCACTTACGTTTTGGGATCCCAAAAAGCTTAAAATCAGCCTTTTTAGTTGAATTTCAAACTGTATTCCAAGCCGGGACAAAATCCTTTCCCATCGGCTTAGCTTTATTCGTGTAACTTTTTTCCGAAGGCAGCCATGGTTTCTACTTATTAATTAAGAACTCAATTTGCTTAATTAAGTTCCATAACGACTGTAACGGTTCTGTGTAAAAGCAACTTGAGACTTGAGATACCTAAATTCCAAACTTCTAGACTAAGCAAACAGAACCTCCTTCAACCTAAAAGGCCTAGGACAACAGGCTTAAAAGCCTATCATGAAACAAACTGACACGCAAGAACAGTATCAAACAAACAATCTGAATATGGGTTTAAGGAACCCTTGTAAAGGACCGTTCAAGCTTATGTTTAAGGCGCAGAATTTCTGAATAATACGTGCTATCCGCGAATTGTGGTAACTTTTCATCAAGCCGAGGCTGTGGAAAAAATTAATAGGAACTCGTTCTATTATGTTTTAACAAGAGCTGTAAGATCATATGGCACTTGCCAGCATACGTAGAGGGTGAGGGTAACAGCTAAGAATTGTTCCTGTCCCGCCACTTTAAGCTTGTTCCGAGATTTTCGATCCCCCTCTTAAACTGTTTAAAATGCCTCTTCCCCTCTTTTTGCTTTACCCAACTTTGTTCTGTCAAGCGTCATCAAGTTTGTCATTTCTGGCTTCCGACTGCACTGCTGCCTGTCTTTTCCACGGGGCTAATGCGCGACTCGATATGAAGCGAAAGCCTAATCACTCATTCACCCGTCAGATAACTTATCCCCAGATCTCACTTGTGATTGTTGTTGTTCCTCTAGCGCATCTGGCGGCAATTCGTCATCGGATTTTATAAAGGACGGATTGTGTTTCCGCGACTAAAACTCAAAACAGTATAACCTACAACTGTTCCGCGGAGAAACGCGTTAAACCATTTGAAACCATGCTTTGGTTTCAATACACTATGGCTGTTTTAGCCGCGCTCCGCCCCCTGGACAAGGAAAAATTCGTCTAACCTTCCTTTCTGACCCATGAGCTGCTCATAAATTAATAAACGGAAGTTTGACCCATTCGAAAAGAGGCAAATGCAGAAAGAGTCAACGAAGAGTTTTTGGAAAAATAAAACGAATTGAACTGAAGAGCTGTAGCGCCGTTAAAGTACAACTGTTACTGGAAATGATATTTTCACAATGAAATGGCTCAGAAATAACGTTTTCGAGAACCCATTACTTGCCACAAGTGAACCCCGGGAAGAGGCGAAACACGTCACCGAACGAATACTTAAAACTGACTCAAACCCTATGTAAGCCAATCAATAACATTTGTAGCTGTGACATTTCTACTCAATGCGACTAAGTCCAAAAGACGGAAGTGATCCTCGGGAAGAACGAGGAGCGTTACCCAACGAGTACTAAAAACTGGCTCAAACCATATGTAAGCCAATCAATAGCATATGCAGAGGCGACGTTTCTACTCTATATGACTAAGTCCGAAAGACGCCAGTTAACCTGGGGAAGAACGAAACACGTCACGCAATGAATACTTAAAACTGACTCAAACCCTATGTAAGCCAATCAATAACATTTGTAGTTGCGACGTTTCTACTGTATGAGCGTGTTCCATCCTACTTACCGTAGTTACTACGCATGACGTCACGAGTTCTGGCTTTTTGCCGTCAAGGCTGGAACGACTTTTCTAGTTTCCAGCAGAATCTCATGCTATGGGCGAATCCGACCAATCAGTCGACAGTTACGATTAGTTGCTCTTTCGAGAAGGTTGGAACGGTCAGCATAGTAACTTTTGGCGAGGTTGGAACGGAAATAGTAACTAATAGGTACTATTTGTAGAAGGGTGGAGCACCCCCTATGCGACTAAGTCCGAAAGACGAAAGTGATCCTTGGGAAGAACGAGAAGCGTCAACCAACGAATACTTAAAACTGACTCAAACCCTCTGTAAGCCAATCAATAACATTTGTTGTGGCGACGTTTCTACTCTATATGACTAAGTCCGAAAGACGCCAGTTAACCTCGGGAAGAACGAGAAAGTTCCCACCAACCCAAACGAACATCTAAATTGGTTCAAACCCTCTGTAATCAACAACGTCTGCTGTGGTGACAGCTTTGGCTCTTTGTTAGGCAAACGGCGAATCTTCACCGCTCCGAAGAGTTACTCATCAAGAGTATAGAGTAGACCTCGCTCGCAAGAAGATTAAAGAGAACACTCACCGTTCCCTCTTTGAGTCTTTTGAGGAGCTCCTCTTCAATGTTTGTGTCGAGTCTCGCGGCAATCAAGGCCTTGTCTTCCCGGCGTTTCTCTCGGCGCTCAATTTTTCGCATAAGAGGAATGAGTTTCTTCCTGGAAAAAAATTCACCATTGTTTCACCTTGGAATTCTTCTGCAGGGATGATTTAGGGGAGAGGGCGACGGAGACCAATAAAATAAAAATGAGAATCGTCTCCTGTGAAGTAGACATCGTGGCTGACAAAGGAGCGTTAAATAATTCTTCAGCCTAAGCCGACTGCGAATCATATTTCATAGTGCAAAACGAATACGCCAGCTGAATTTTTTTAGAACCATATTTCGGTCCTTCTTGGCAAGGGTACTCTTCAGGCTCAAAGCCGCTCAAGGTGGAAAACGAAAAACAAGTTCAACTTTTCCCACAAGTTTGTTTTTCCAACTTGGGCGGCTTTGAGCCTTGCCCTTGCCAAGAGGGGCCGAAATATAGTATAATAAAATTCAGCTGACGTACCCGTTTTGCACTATAAAAAAAAGAGCGTTCCTTGGGTGTGGGCCAATGTTGCCACATTGGCTGATGAAACTGTGAGATTTGGCATAAGTACTCCTTGAGCCCAAGCTGACCAGTGGCTGGACTGCATGAACCGAGACTGCAATCCTATTTTGATGAAAGGAACGTTCGTTTTTTCCAGTCCAGCAACAGCTAGAATAGGAACTTTACGAAGAAGGGCCGAAATGTCGCTGTCCAACAACGTAGCTAACTTTCCGTTTTTAGCCATTGCTTCAACATAAAGTTAGCAGCAAAAACTATTCTGGTTTTATTCTGGCACTTCTCAAACTGGGTAGTTTTTACTAACTTGTAACGAGAAATCACGCTATTTCAGCTTCTTAATTCTATGCTTAACTTTTGTTTGATTTGAATTTTTTATTTACTGGCAAGCAAACGGTCGCAGAGTTCTGTTCTCTTTGTCGATGCAGTAGAAGTTGTGAAAAAAACACAGAATTTTGCGAACAATGGCAACACTGGTATACATTGTAAAAAGTTTCTCCGAGTAAGGATTAAAGTTAACTTCAGTATTTGCTACTAGGATTAATATTATATCTACTGAGATAAGATTATTCCGAATAAATATTCTTTGAGCCCAAGCTGACTTTGAAACATTTATTGTTTACAACGGATACGTCAGCTATTATTTTTCATCGGCGATATTTTGGCCCTTCTTGGCAAGGGTCCTCGTCAGGCTGTCAATCCTCTAGATCAACTGTGGGGGAAGGAATCAAACCTGTCAGGTTCGATTCCGATATCGATTCAGGTTCGATTCAATATCGCTGATGAAAAATCATAGCTGACGTATCCGTTGTAAACATTGTTTGAATAAATTATTCCGAATTAGAGATAAGATTATCTTTTTAAAGACACGATTAATACCAGTAGCAAATACTGAAAGATTTTTTTTTTTTACAGTATAGGCTGCAATGGGGAACTTCTGTCAAGGCAAACTAGACAGCTGCCTAGACCCCAGCCTCGAAGGGGCCAAGGCCAGAGCCAGAAGCGGCAAATGCAAGTATTTAATATAAGAAAGTTAGTGTTCTTATAGTAATTTGTAAAGTGTAGGTTTAAAAGTTGCGTCTCTTTCTTATCTATTGTCCGTCCGCTCTTTCCTTAAAGGACACCTGAATGAAGAGTACCAAGTATCACCCCTATCTGTATGACTTCCGTTAACATTGTCTGCAGAAAACCCAATCCAAATACAGAAAAGTGTTTCCAAGCTATGATTTTTGCTCCATTTTGCATCTGTCCTTTTTTCCGTACCGAACAATTTTAGAAATGAACGATGTCTCCAATCAACCCTTCTTCTAGAATATTTTTTAACCAGTTAGCCCAGACGTATATCTAGAAGAAATTCCAATACGATCCGGCCAGCGCTGTACAAGATTTGAATGAATTGCGCTTTTTGTCTTGGAGTCTGCCTGTGCAAACCTTCAGAAACAAACATCCCTATTTTGAAAACGTCACGCTCATGAGAAGAATGCTCTCCGTGGCCATGTCTGTAAATGCATTCTCTATGGTGTGTTCAAGTATGGTTTCATTGTTCATGTGTCCTTTAAATACGCTTGAGGTATGGGATGTAAGGGTTGAATGTGGAGGGCAAAGCGAACTGAGGCAAAGGAGATAGTAACGGCGATCCATTCCTTGACCAAGTGACGCTCGTGACCCGAGTTAGACTGTATAATATATGCCATCGTGCCAGGAGGCGCCAGCAGAGCCTGACAGTTGATTAACAGGCGGCAGGACGATGGGCATAAAGTATCACAAAGTGAGATCACTGTATTCGCAGGTAATCAAAAAAAAAAAGCTCTACGATATTTCTGCTTAAAACCAGCTACACTCTCAATTTCACGACATCTGCAACATTTTTTCTTCCCCCAAAGCGTCACAACAGGATGACAAAACTGCACTTGCTTTCACTTCTTTCAGTTGCTAATTAACCACTAACCTCAGCGCCTGCCTCCCCTTTCACCAAAATCGGCGACACCGGGATTCCTCAATTTCTCGCGCTGTGAGGATGAATTATCTGTTAAAGTTTAACCGAAAGACGCCGAGAGTTAGCCCCTCCGCTGCCTCAACCAGAAGCGGAGCATAATCGACCAGAAATGTAGAATAACTGATCCATCATGGACCTTATGCGATCCGAGGTGCAAATTAAGGTCATCACTTTGCACTTAAAGTTTAACTGAAAAGCCAATTTATTTTTCGATCATTTGACTGGGTACACTGCATTGTTTGGATTGTGTTAAGGGATTTTTCTCATTTTTCACTAGTTGCTCTTGTACGACGTTCAAAATGTCAACTGCCGTCCTCACAACGCAAAAAACTATGACACGGAAAATTTGAATCTAAATACAGACGCAGCTTTTCAGTGGCCAGTGATCAGCTTACGGAAGGTAGCTCACTGCGTGAACACTTATTTTTCGTAAATCGTTTCGTCGAGCATATGAAACAGTTACACGCGCATAAAAGTGCTACACATTCGACAAGGAAATTCCACTATACGAAAATCGATTTTTGTGAAGAGCGGAGCAATAAAGTGACACATTTACATCGCGTCTTTAAGCCTCTTTTAAGTGAAAAAAAGATAGATAACTAGATTGTCCTATCTCAGACATTTTCAGTTAAACTTTAGATAGGCTTGAATACTTCGTAGTTTCGCTTATCACGAATAGTCAATTTTCATATTTTGAATTTTCCCTTCCGGATTTGTAGTGCGATTACCTCTATACTCGAGTATTTAGCAACTGCGGCGGACCATTCCCAGATTATATATATATATATATATTTATATTCAGATGAAACTCGAGCTCGAACAAAGGAGAGGACAGAAAAATCAAGTTTGTGTTGAATATTTTTCGAACTAATATTGCCGCTTTTCGGTTTTACGCTATCAAACACGCTCTTGCTGCTTGGTGGGCATACGAAAAATAAAATAAATGTCTCAGAAAAAGAGCAAAAACAGATCATGTCAAGACCGAGAAAGAAAAGTAGATCCACCCCTCAGAAAACTAGTCGTAACCATCAGAGCTGCTGTGAGAAATGGCCCTTTTTTACGGGTATAGGGTTTCTTTCAAAGTAGATCCTTGGGAGCGATTGCACTGATTTACGTACGCTAAATGAAAAGCATACAGAATTCGGAGAGTATATAAAGACGGGGCCATAAGAGGTAATGGATTGGAAGAAATAGGGGACCCCGGGATGGTAACGGTCTGTGATCTTGTCTGTGTTGAAGCTGAAGCAGTTTTTCAGCAAGACACAGGAGCAGTATAGCTTCTTCTCTTTATAATTTCAACTCCCTTAAAGTTAAAGTTAAGTTTAAAGTTAAAGGCTTTAAGACCCGACAAAAATCCGTTACTTTGCTGCTTCACTATTCATATAATCGATTTTTCATCGAATGATCTTTTTTTTCGCATTTGTCTTACCTCTATGTCTTATACCTCTATGCTCAAAAGATTCAGCAACTACAAGGAGAAAAGATTGCAGAAAAATAAGTTTTGTTTTGGGTCGTCACAAGAAATAGCGGACTTTCTTCGGAATTGACCTTCACATCTGGATTTGAACGTCCTGAGCTTCGCTTCGTTAGCCATTGAAATGCACCCTTTGCTGAAATTCAAACACTCCGCGTCTAGGTGAACTTTGTCGAGCCAGCAGTCTAGATTATATTCTTAAAGCACAATGGACACTTCTAATGCTTTATTTTGTATTAAATGCTTCACAAATAAACATTTCCGACTTCCTTTAGAAGGCGCTACGAAAATCGGCCGTTTTCTTGTTATCCCTTGTCTTTACCTGTCTGGCATTTCGGCGATCCAAATCTTAGGAGCTGGGATATCGTGGCAGGAAATTCAAAAACTCCCAGCAACGCTTGATAGAAAAGGATATATTTGAGATGACACAATAAGCCAAGCCGCAGATGCAGTCTACCTGACTGTTGTAGAGTGTCATCAGAAGTTCCATATTTTAAGTGCCTATTAAAAGTTTTTCTTTGTGGAATAGTGTTGTGAAGCTTGATTAACTTGCTTTATACATGTACCAGAATATGAAATAAGTTTATAGAAAATAAAATAGCTACAAAAATCTGTTAAAAACAAATAGCCTATTCAAATCTGAAATAGACAAGCTGATTTGTGCATAAAATAAAGATCTACTAAGTGTTATAAGAAACAACACTTTTATCTTTGTCCAAGCTAGTAAATTGAGCATGTACTGGCCCAAAATATTACTCTTTGAAATATCACAGAGAGGAAACTGTTGAAAAAGCTGATGAGCTAGGGGGTAAGCATTGTTCCTAGGTTGTTACAGAGTGGGATTGGGGTAGTCTGATGTGCTCACTGAACTTTAACGTCCCTACTACAGCTCAAGATGAATAAATAAATAAAACAAGAGCTGCAAGCTCATATGGCACTTGCAAGGCTGGGTCAGAGGACTCTTCTTTCCCCAATACTGAACATCTAATCAACTTCAAATAAAACTTTAACTTTTTACGGTTTGGCCGGATTGTTACGGTGATGCCATCTGCATTCCGTACGTTTTCCTTATGCCGCCGCTAGGCAGCGTTACTCCCTTCCATTGCCTGTGTCTTTTATCTTTTATACCGTCGCGGCCACTCTTTCGTATTACTTATTAACTCTCTGGCCACGCCGGGTGTGAGTCACCTTCTTCTAAAGACTTCTTTCCCGGTTCCCGGCCGGGTAACAACTCTTTTCACTTAAAGATTGTTCTTTTGTAAGTACATCTATTAATAAAACCTTTTGTTTACTTACGGACCATAGGTCACTTCTATGAGTCTTTGTTAAGCTCCTTAGAGTGGGCTGGCCTGTAAGGCCTAGTGTATGATGGGTGGTTGATAACCTGTTTTGTGTTCGGTATGCAAACCATAGTGTGAATCGACCAGGGGAATCCATAATGAACCCGTGAAGTTCTGCACGTGTAGTAGGCCACCAACGCCCTAGGCCATCCTGACTCCGATGATTGTTTACCTGGACATTTACCATCTTATGTCCGGCTTACTACACCCCTCGCCATAACATCAGGTTTGAGAGTGCAAACTCCATATACAAATACAGTCATCGTAACAGGATTCCGGGCGAACTACTTGCCCGGGTAGAAATTTTTTTCACAAAAGTCTTCAGCATGTCTTCTTGCCCCTAAATCGTAACATTTAATCAAGTCAAAATAAAACTTTTACTTTTAACAAACTTTCCGGTTTTGGCCGGATTCCACGCAAACTACTTGTCCGGCGAGAAAATGGTTTTCACCATCAAGTTCAGCATGTCCTCCTACCCCTAAATCGAACATCTAATCAACTTGAAATAGAACTTTTACTTTTAACAGACTTTCCGGTTTTGGCCAGATTCCGGGCTAACTACTTGTCCGATGACAAAATGGTTTTAACCATCATGTTCAGCATGTCTTCTTACCCCATAATCGACTATCACATTATCTGTCTCAAAATATTTCATTTGCCCCTTAATTTAAACCCCCTCTCCCACCCCTAAATGTAGGGCTACAGAGCCCATCTACGAACCTGACCTTACTCTTGACCCAAAGAATCCTCACACAAGTTTCATCAAAATATCTCTAGAGTTATAGTGCGCACAGACGGACAGACGGACAACTTTTGCGATGTCATAGGTATCCCGCCACTTACGTTTTGGGATCCCAAAAAGTAAAGTCGTTTTCCCAGGTAACTGATCAGACGGCCAAAAGGCGTTTTTACAGTTATCGTGGTATCTGGCCAGTTATGATCCTGATATCTGATATTCAGATACCACGGTCGGACCGTGGTAACTGATCGTGATATCTGAAAAATTCGTCTCACTCTATCATCAGTAACAGACGGCTCTATATTTTCGTCACATTCGTGAGAATCAAAAATTGGCACTTGTGATATGAGTGAATATCAGTATTTCTTTTTGGATGACATCTAAAATCGCAAATTCGGCAACAATCGTTTTTGCAAAGCCACCGTAGTATCAGATACCACGGACTGCAAAGACGACAAAGTGCAGATCCAGTTACAGTGGTATCAGATACCGTGGTTTCTACAAAAACACAACTGCCTATATTAAAGTTTAACTTCAGAAACTGAGGTTGATATCGAAAATAAAACCGAGACGGTCACTGAAAATAACCTATCCAAGCCGAAGGCAGGGTAGGCTATTAAAAATATCTAGCTATAGAATAATCACTGCCGATTGTTGAGAATGCACAATAAACCGTTGTTCTTTTTATGCTATCATTGCCACGACCTCAGGTTTTTCTTGTAAATAAATTGTTGTTAATATATTATAACTTTTTTCAAGCAGGTCAGTAATGCAAATCCTGCTATGACCCACGGTCAGTTATATTACGATAATCTTCGCACAGAAAGTTAGTGTAGATATAAGAGGATGATATAAGTCAAAACAGCTTCCAGAGAGGATGATATAAGACATATCAGCCTTCAGAGAGGAGGTTCTGTTCAAAAAAGTTATAACAGTTAACACACCTCCATCTCGGTTGATATCGGAATGACAAATCAATCGAGGAGGCTGCTATGACTTATACCACCTCTCATACCTACGCTAACTTTCCGTGTGAAGATTATCGTAATACCAATCAATCAATCAAGTTTAATCCGAATAGCTAAAAGCTAGAAAAGGAATACAAATTTACAAAATACACAGACACACAAGAGACAAATTAACTAATACACTTACAAGAAATTACCAGAAATAAATGATGGAATGAAACTACGTAAAAATTGGGTAGAAGAATTAGCGGGATATGGGGAAAACTTATTGCCAGTATTCTTCTCGGACCGACGCACGGAAGACGGGAGGGGAGGAGGGAATAGATGGGTCGTCTGGGGACAACACGTTATCTTAGCTACAAATTTGTTTGAAAGAGTATTAAAGAGTAAAGTAATATAGCTGACCGTGGGTCATAGGAGAATATGCATTACATACCTGTTCGAAAAAGTTATAATAAATCAACAACAATTTATTTACAAGAAAAGCACTGAGGTCGTGGCACTGATAGCATCAAAAACAACAGCGGTTTATTGCGCCTTCTCAACAATCAGAAGTGACTATTCTATAGCCAGATTCCAGTACATATTTACTGGCGCTTCCGACACTTCATCACCAGAAACCGTATAACTCTCCTCCGCAAATCCTCCACAACCTTATATACTCATTCTGCCTTTTTCTGTTTTCGCTAGCTCTCGTATGGAATTATAATGATCAAACATTCTCGCATTTCGACGAATCTTTATCGTATTTTCGGCTCAGTCGAGTTAGTCAATCACGGGGCGCTAACTTCCCCAGAACTTTCAAAGGTCCGCCTACAACCAAAAGTATGTGCATGAGAAGATTCAAACTAGGTGTTTTCATTTAAGAAAACTCGTTAGGCAGTCACGTCTATCTCATGTTTTGGACTCCTTTCCTTTGTGCTTTTTCCCACTTTTAAACCACGGCGCACAAACTTTTTCAAATTTTTTACGCTCAACCTCCGCTTCAGAGAGCGGGAAGTCTGGATATAGAGCCGACAAGCGCCAACAATACAATACTCTTGATGACTAAGAGGGTGTTCCACCCTCGTACCAATAGTAACTATTAGTTACTATTCCCGTTCAAGCCTCACCAAAAGTTACTACGCTGAACGTTCCAACCTTCTCGAAATAGTAACTAATAGTAACTATTTACTTACCACGCTCTGGAGCGTAGTAACTACGGATCTCTGAATCGTGATTGGTCGGATTCGCCCGTGGCATGATATTCTGCGGGAAAATAGAAAAATCGTTCCAGCCTTGACGGCACAAAGCCAGAATTTGTGACGTCATGCGTAGTAACTACGATAAGTAGGATAGAACACGCTCTAACTCTCTTTGCCGATGCAAGATCATGAGTACCCAACAGAAGAGCGAGAAGCGGTGCCCCCTCGGGTATTACAGCTGCTCCCGAAGATCGCCGTGATTATTTGACAAAGGATTTGAGTTGTTGAGTCTGAGTCGTTAATGGCACGTTGTCTCGTTCTTCCTGAGGATTACTGGCGTGTTTTGGACTTCATATAGAGTATTACCTATAAATCTGAACTATGCCAGTGAAACGTCGGGAAGAACCAGAAACGTCACCCAAACGAACTCTAACTGATTAAAATCCTGTGTAAACCAATCAACAACGTTTTCTGTCGTGACGTTTTTGGCTCTTCGCTGGGCTCACGGCGACACTTCGGCGGCACGAAGAGTTAGTCATCACGAGTATTTCCTGGGGCAAGCAGGCTATTTGTGATTTTGCTTAACGACATTTCTGTACCATTCTATCGGGAAATTATCATTTCTAGTACGAGTTGTGCTTTATAAAACGTATCCGATATCCGTCACTAATGTTTTGAAATCCCAAACAATAGTCCATCTTTGTTACTACGGTATGTTTCGCATTTCTACGCCCTCTTAGAACTTCTCCTATTATAGTAGGATCAGCTGGTGTCCATTTATTCAAAATGTCCCCTCCCGAGCGGGATTACAACGCCATGCGGGGATCGTAGTGCAAAGTTTGAAGCTTACTCAGGCTTAGCGGGGGAATTTGCTTAATGTCTCAAAAAAGGTCAGGGTCACCCAAGGCAAAGCTCGATAGAGACCTTAAAGACTAGACAGCAACGGATAACGTCCATCGAAGAAAAGGGAGTGGAAAATTCAACTTCGTTCTTTCAAAGACAAACCGGGAGACATTAATTAAGGGAGATTACTGGCGATCTCTTCGATTCGCTTTCCGAAAAACAAAGCGAGAATCCGCCGAGCGCAAGAACAAGCAAAAAGCCACTGAGCCTCAGTTGCACCTTTACAACTTCTCGCTGCCTTGCCGACATCACTTTCCACTCGCGAAGTGGATTCACTTTCCAAGTGCTGGCGGGAAACAAGCGGAGCGCGAGAACAGCTTTGGAAAGTGAAGCGACTTTTAGCCGAAGGCGCAAGAACCTCCAGAATAGCCCTTTATGTACGAAGTACGGAACTTTGAAAGCCCGGACATGCTGAAGAAGACCCTTGCCACGAAGAGACGAAGCATCGCCGGACCCATTGACTTCTCGCAAAAATTGGCAAAATTCAGAAAACCGGTTTTACGCATAAACAGCATGATGTTCCAACACTCCTCAACAGCATAATGCGAACGGAAACTAGTGAATCGTTGCAAGTGCAAAGATTAGTGAGGCGACGTTGGCGGGCTCAGAATGAAAATATTAAATGTGGGTCTCCGGGCTTAAGAAATAATTAATGCAGTAACGGAAATAGATTGCATTGGCATTGTACGTGCGACGGGTCCTTTAACACAAGACCCAAGGTTTCGATGGGATCCCAAAACTAAATATTTATTAGATTTCTTGATCCAGACAGTAGAATATGGTAAATTTCCTTCGCCAGACCCCTTTAACATGTTACTATTTATCAATAATCAACCGCTTGAAAACGTACCAACATTATATGTTTTAGAATGTTTGACAAATTACGACCAAACAACTAATCAGATGTAAAACCAAGTCCAGGTATTGGCTCGGCATGCATATTTACCCTTTATCGATTATCTAATCGATAAAGTCTTTACTTCTTCTGAAAGTCTTTACTTCAACTAATTTCCTCGTTTGGCCTATATTCCGGCGAACTGCGCCCAGAGCAAAAGAGATGGTGATATTGGGATGCGAACCAAGAACCTTTAGCTCCAAATTTACAGATTTTGGCAGATACCGGCAGAATTACTCGTCTGACAAGAAAATAGCGCTCATAGATAGATTAATCGAGTGTCCTTGCCCGAGATACGAACCTCTACTCGAATCGAGAATGAACTTTTGTTATTACAGAAATTCCGGTTTGGCCGGACTTTGCGTAAACTTCTTGTCCGGCGAGAAAATTAGTTTCAGATCTAGATTCCTTCTATATTCATTCTCATTCTATATCGACTATCTCATTAGGTTTCAAAACTCCCGGTTTCGGCCGGGTTCTGGGCAAACTACTTGTCAGGCAAGAAAATAAAGTCCAAAACGGATTCGACATGTCTCATTACCCCTACATCGAACTAATCAATCTCAGATAAAACTTTCACTTTCAACAAATTTTCTAGTTTTGACGGATTCCGAGCGAACTAAATAGCCGGCGAGAAAATAAATTTCATTTTCGAATTCAGCAAGTCTCCTTACCTCTAAATCAATTTTCTATTTGGTTTTTCAACTGTCAACCCCCTCCCCCACCTCTAAATATAGAGGTACACACAGCAAATTTACGAGCTTGACCTGTAGTTTGACACTAATAATAACAAATAATATTTAAACAAAATACCTGAAATTCGGGAGTTATCGTGCTAACAGAAAGACAGACAGACAGACGGACGGGAGTCATAGGTATCCCATCACTAACGTTTTGGGATCCCAAAAAGTAAACATGTTTACTTATTTTGTTCTGTCTAATATTTTCATTCTGGCCTTTTAATGTCTTTATTTTATATTACTCCGCAAATAAATAAACTGTCTTATGTCTTACAGAAAAAGTCAGACTAATTCATTCCGGTTTATTTTTAATCGCGAGCAAGCATTCGATCTGGCAATAGATCTATCATTTTCATTCCACAAATTGACATTTTTTTTCGTCTTCCGTCAAGAAAATGAGACATTTGTTTTAACCGCTCTGGTTAACCAAGCGACTTAAGTGTAACAGCTCAAACGCAAGTTTTCCAATTTCGAGACCATATAATCCAATTTTCGCAGTCGGATTTCCCTCTTAAATTCGAAATTTCGACGCATCGCAAGCAGGTTTCTCCATAGTAACGCGGATTTCGCCCGCGGAATCTTAAGCCCAATTCACACAGAGAGCGGACTTTGACACGCCTTGCGACATTCGTCGCTCCAGGCGTTAAAAAGACGCACCGTCAGGTAAAACAAGACCAAAGGTATCGATGGGATCCCACAATTTTAAGATTGCTCCCGACAATTCGGTCTTGTAGATATCCGTCTTCAACAGACTTCTTAAACATTTTTACTTTTAACATTTACAATCAGGTTCAGGCCAATGTTTATAATCGGAGAAGACCAAGTTCGTATTTGACAGAGAAAACCGGATACGCCAGCTGAATTTTAACAAGTTCAGATATATTCAGATATCCGTTTTGCGATAAATTCAGATACGGATCCAACATATGGTTTACCCTATAGCCTACGTCGTATCTCCTTACTTCTTCCTATCCAAATCTGAGAGGGAGTTTTTTTTTTTATGTTGGTGATGATAAAACTACTTGTCTGGCAAAAAACTAAAGCTCTAAAACGAATTCAGCATGTCTCCTTACTCCTACATCCAACCTCTAATCAACTTCAGATTAAACTTTTACTTTTAACAAATTTTCCGGTTTCAGCCGGATTCCAAGCGATCTAATAGCTTTCAAAAAATATTTGTATGTGCCCCTTAATTTGAAACCCCTCCCTGACCCTCGAATATACAGACTACAGAGCCCATCTTCGAACTTGACCTGTACTTTGACCCAAAGGATCCTCCCACCAAGTTTCGTCAAAATATCCCAATCCCCTAGAGAATTATCGTGCGGACAGACGGACAACTTTTGCGATGTCATGGGTGTCCCTCCACTTACGTTTTGGGATCCCAAAAAAGCTTCGTCGGCCTTCGGCTCCGAGCCGAAAAAAATCGCAACGCCTGGCAAATAAATTGAGATGGATGTGGAACAGCTAATTAGCCTAGTTCGTAGTTATCCTGTAATCTACGATACAGGTAACAAGGAGTACAAAGACAACGGAATTAGGGGAAATGCCTGGAAAGAAATTAGTCAAGGAATCAGAGAAGAAGGTACAGTAGGACAGCACAGCAATATAGTCAGTAGGAAGCTCTTGGCCTTCATTTTTAGGTTGTGTCCAGATGCCAGCTGCGCACAGGCTGTACGGATTTGGGCTGTGCTGTAGCTGAGCAAGCTACTCCTCTAGGCTCCATACACCTTTCTATTTGTATCTGTTCATATTTCTGGAAATAGAATTCGGGCGTATTCGCTCTCCGTCTGACACACCCTCCGATTTCGCCTAGACCCTCTGTGTGGATTCCGCTTTACCGGACTGAGCATTCACGCAGCTTTAAGTGGAATTCACAGAGGGCGTTTAAATATTAGCAGGCGAAAATACGCTTTACGACGTCCAGGCGAAATTACAGGTTTGACAGACGAGGAGCGAATTCGCCCATTCATTTCCTCATACGCATTTTCTCTTATACCATTGCCTGTCTACACCTTGATACCGATATCGTAATGCTGAACTAACATGATTAGCCGTTCTACATCAATCGTTTCTGTATTTCAAATTATTTGCCTGGCGTTGAGAACTTTCCTGCTTAGAGCCGAAGCCCCACGACGAGTTTTTACCAGACGATGCGTCTTTTTCAACGCTTTGCGTGACGGATACCGCCAGACGTCGCAAGTTCGATCTCTGTGTCAACACTCTTGATGACTAAAGGCGTATTTTCGCCGTTCCTCGAGGACTCCTCGGGGAATCAAAGGGAACGGCGAGAATAGAGGGAGTCACTCCACGCGGACTCCGCGGACAGAAACAGCGAGAACACGGGGAATGCTTCCAGCATGGATGTTGTTCGAAAAATAGAAATGCAGTTGACGAAATTAGTGTGGAGCCACTTTATTTTTGGTTTTGTTTATTCTGATTATTTTTAATTAATTTTATATTGCACCAACACCAGCAAACTTGATTCCCCTCCGAATCTGAAAAGGAGTCCTTTTCGATGATGGTGATGATAATCAGAGCATTCCCCGTCAGTGAGGACTCGCGAGAATGCGGGTAGTGAGTCTGCGAGACAAACAAAAACGCGGGGACTCCTCAAGTAGAGTCCACAGGGAACGGCGAGAGTACGCCTTAACTCTCCTTGCCGATGCAAAATCGCCCGGTACCCAGCGGAGCCAGAAGCGTTATCGCCTCGGGTTCACAGCTGCTCCCGAAGATCGCCGTGCTTGTTTGACACAGGACTTGAATAGTTGAGTTTGAGTCGCCGGTGAGACTTTTTCTCGTTCTTCCTGAGGATCAATGGCGTGTTTTGGACTTAAGGTGTTTTCTCGCCGTTCTCCGAGGACTCTACTTGAGGAGTCCCTGTGTTTCTGTTTGTCCCGGGGACTCATTCCCGGTATTCTCGCGAGTCCCCACGGACGAGGAATGCTCCGATTATCATCACCAACATAAAATAGAACTCCCTCTCAGATTGGATAGGAATCAATTTTTGCTGGTTTTGGTGCAATGTAAAATGAATTAAAAACAATCAGAATAAATAAAACCAAAAATAAAGTGGATCCAGACCAATTTCGTCAGCAGCATATTTTTTTTTTTCGAAGAAAATCCATTTTGGTAGCATTCCCCGTGTTCTCGATGTTTCTGTACGCGGAGTCCGCGTGAAGTGACTCCCTCTATTCTCGCCGTTCCTTCCCTGAGGACTCCTCGGGGAACGGCGAGAATACGCCTTTAGTCATATATTGTTGTTACCGCGCGGGGCGGAGAATGCCGGCGCCCCCGGAACAGAGTATGAAATGTATGCAGCGCCCGAGTGAACTTGCAGCGCTGCTGTAGGATCAATTCAGTGTGCTGGCTAAACTCTTACAATAGACATAAAATTACTTACGATCTCCTAAGCTTAAGTTTCCTCATTCGGATCAGGTATTGCTGAATTCGTAGGAAGCGCTGTCGACATTTTGCTCTCAAAAACTTTGGCCAGTAGATTAAACTTATATCAAGCTGTCTTAGGGCCTTATCGAGATCCCTTGAAAGCTTCACCTTTTCCCACATTTTGGAAGGGAAAGCGGCCCTAGAACAAATAAAATCAGTCAAGCAAATGGAAAAGAGGCAAAGAGATCCCCGAATTCCAGAAAGTGCAAATCCTCGGGACTCAGGTAATGAAATCGATTTCGCGCAAACGCCAATTCTCAACAGTACGTCGTTTCAGTGCTACTCCTACAGACGACTGCACTGACTGGCAACGAGAATATGCTAGGGACCGTCGGCTAGACCGCAGCCGTCAGAGGGCTCTCGCCTTCACCATATTGGCAGGGTTATCAGTGGAGATAGGCAGGTATTTAAGGAGGGTGAGGTTGGACGGTGGTCCGTATTTTTGTTAGCGAGAAAATGTGACTGCGTCGAGGGGCTACGTAACTAACATGGACTGTCTTTTCACTTCGATTGTATAGGTGTCCGATGTGCGGAGAAGGAGTTGAAGCCCAGTGTAACCCGCACTATTTACGTCCGTCACCGATAGGCAGCGGTACTCCTCTTCACTGCCCTGTAGTTTTATCTTTTATACTAACGTCTACCTCTTGACCTATCTTACTTCGCAAGCTAGGTTACATCATTATGACTCACTTCTTTTCCGAGGGCCAGGTGGCTACAACAACTCTTTTACGTGTAACCGACATTGTTGTAAGTAATTTTGATTACCGAAAATACAGTAGGCCTACTATTTTTGATATTGAGGACCATATGTCATAGCATAGATCTTGTTTAAAGCTACTTATAGAGAGGCTGGATTGCAACGCCTAGGTCGAGTGTCTGGTAGGTTGCTGATAGCCTAGTTTGTCTTCGGTCCATAGCGTTAATTGATCACTGTTGTACGCTGGGGTTTAGTTTAGGTTAAGTAGATTCAACTTTCACTCTTTAGTTTCACGGGGGTTTAGTTATTCTGGGAATATACGGTGGGATTGGCTTGGGTTTGGTCTGGAAGTGATTTAACTAGTTTCAGGACAGTTCTATGTGAAGTTTAGTGAAGAACGATCAGAGGAAAATGTATAAGTTGAGTATTTATAAGTGTTTCTGTTTTAGTCAAGTAATGTAAATAAATAGTGCTGTAGCTGAGTTCTCGATTCCGTTCAGGCGTAGGATTTGGAACCTGAAAGGCATAGTTAGCGTTCCAGCGACTTATTATTAGTTACAATCGTTACTATCCTCGTTATTATTGCCGTTCCTGAGCCCGCCGTAATAAGTAAAATGGCTCCTCCCACTTATTGTTTTCGTTCCACGACTGTTACGATCGTTACAATTTACTTATGATGGTCGCGAGCATCATAAGTGATAATAACTATAGGTTCTGCAGGAACTCCCGTAAGAGTGATGACATGTTCGCGTTGTTATTATTTTCGTTCCAGAGAGCGTGACAACTACCACAATACGGCGTTCGCCCCTCCTCTCATCATCGTAGCTTGTAATAACTTCAGTAGAACGCTACCATAGTTCGTATCATACAGTCATCGTATGCAACACTACCGGTTTCCATAATAATGGGTCATCTCTTTATGTGTGGTGGGCCATCCTGAAGGCCCTAGGCTATCTGACATCGATGAATGTATGGCACCTCTGACGTTTACCATCACTTGTCCTCGATTAAAATGCAAACACACTATCAGGATCGGGCGCTCCCGGATTAGAATTCCGCACGGATTTTCGGCACCGTCATCACTTCCATGCGCAAAAGTTGATATTTTTCAACGTCACGATGTAAGTTTCAAGATAAAGGGACAAAGGGGAAAAAGCAATCCGTATCTATTGTTTCCGACTATAATAGACACATGATCGCTAAAAGTGCGAACACACGACCACGATTGGGAGCTCCCGGAGTGGAATTCCTGCCCGGATTACTGGCACCATCATCACTTGCATATCGAAAAGTTGAAATTTTTTTAACTTGATGATGATAGTGCCGGAAACCCGGCCGGGAAATCCTGATCGTGTGTTCGCACTTGAAAAATGGCTGGGAAATCCTTACTGTGTGTTCACACTTTTACTACGCCTCTCGAGTCCTCGACATAACACCAGATTGAGATTGCACGAGAAGGGCCGACATGCTTCCCCTAAAGATCTGCCGTTTGCTTTATGGGTTCATTGTATAAATTGTAGCATCTTTGAGCGTGTTCCATCCTACTTACCGTAATTACTACGCATGACGTCACGAATTCTGGCATATTGCCGTCAAGGCTGGAACGATTTTTCTATTTTCCAGCAGAATATCATGCCACGGGCGAATCCGACCAATCACGTTACAGAGATCCTTAGTTACTACGCTCCCAAGCGTGGTAAGCAAATAGTTACTATAAGTTACTATTTCGAGAAGGTTGGAACGGTCAGCGTAGTCACTTTTGGTGAGGTTGGAACGGAAATAGTAACTAACAGTTACTATTTGTAGAAGGGTGGAACACGCTCTTTGTGTGATTGATGCTGATAATGAGGTAAGGAGAATAAACAGCCGAATGTACTTCAGGCGCTAAACTGATATAAGACAAACTGTTCTATATGAGCCACGACGAGAAAAGATTGCTGGATTAAGGTTTAACTGAATACGGATGAGATCCGACAGTCTAGTTACACATCACTTAAAGCAAGACTTCACCTTCCAGATTACCAGACGTCCGAAGCTACCGCACGTTCAAGTCAAACCCTTCCAGATATTCATGATAATGATAGCTAATTTTGCTATCCTTCAACGTTTCCTAGATGTCCCCTTCGCATTTCAAATATCTCTTGCATCCTTGTCACAACTATCAACCACTTTCTCTTTTCTTCCTAGATTTGCATATTTGTTCTGTCTCTCAAACGGATTGCCTCCATAGTACCTTCTATTTCCCGAATCTGGGGTGTCCGACATTGCACCAAGAATAAATAAGGGAAGAATTGAGAAGACTTGAATCATGCGACGTGTCTTTCCGCCCGATTCTCAAGTATCGCGAGTGGAGCCTACTCGGCGCCTGTCCCGACCACAGAGTAATTATCGGCACTGGTTCTTCTGATCGCCGTTCTCACTGTCAAGAAAGTGCGCCGAATTCAAATTATACAGAAAAGGCCGACATTTTGCCGTATGCTCTACAATTAAATCGCAGCTACCACTAGTTTAAAAGACGAGATAAGGGGCTAAAGTACAGTAAGATGATAGAAGTGATATTCAATCAGGCAGAAAAGAACCGATTTGGACCGAATACTACAAGTTTAAAGGTGAACTCCAGAATTAAAAAATAAGGGTTCCGGGTGACCGAGTTCGATACCTGATTTTTTTTTGAATTTTTTGACGTAAGAAGCATTCTAGTGGGTCAACTCCAAGCAGAGATACCTCATAAAGTCTAATTCCATTGGCTCCTTTGATGAGACCCCTCGTTCGTTCCGTCATGTTGATGCTGTAGTCTTGCGGGAATGGCACCGACGCCAAAACTCGTAACACAACATCAACGTTGTTTACAAAAGTGACCCATAGAAGAAATTCTGGAGGTGTTGACTAAATTGTGACGGAATTCCAAACAAAACACAAACAACAAACAAACAAAAAAAGACAGCAGAACTGAGTGAAAAAGAAATGTCCAAGACCAGAGTGTGTTGCTACCCTGGTTGTACGCCCACTGTTGGAATAGCTTTCTTTTCTTGGCCAAGTAGTGAGAATAGGGAGCATAGAGAAGAAATTCTGGAAGCTCCATTAAACAACACACAAAAAAAGACAGCTGAACTGAGTGAAATGGAAATGTCCAAGACCAGATGTGTTGCTACCCTGGTCGTAAGCCCACTGTTGGAATAGCTTTCTTTTCTTGGCCAAGTAGTGAGGAGAATAAATTTTCTAAGTACAGTGCTTGGGAAAATTTTGTCAAGAGCAAACACCAGCTTTCTGTCTCCCAACAATTGGAGGCTTCAGATTTTTGTGTGAACATTCCTTTGAACCTGATTTTCTGAGTTCCTGTCAGGATTATACAGGACAGTATTAAAAGACTTGATGAGCATGCAGTGCCAACCATGCACAGTTCATCAGGTTCTCAGGCCTGTCTCAGGCATCCAGTTTCAAATTCAGTGTCAGTTGCTTCTCCAGATAGGCATGTGTCAACTCTTGGTGTAACTCCTGCTGTAATAGATCAGGCCCAGGACAGTCAGGACATCCCTTGCCCAAGTGCTTTGTTCAACTCAACAACCTACGAGTGCCTCTCAGCGTCGTGCCACTTGAGTGACCATGATTACTTCTCGGTGATGCTGCTGTCAAGGAAGTTTCAGTTTCATCCCATGGAGCAGAGGATTCTTGCGAGATCTGGTAAGCCAAATGGTTTTTGCAGGTAATTTTTGTCCTGAAAATGCGAGCGATCAAGGTCTGCCAAAAATTTTTCCCAGGAAATGATTCAGGGGTTGCTGGGAGAAGTAGGGTCACAGGACTAGTTGTCCACCAAAAAACTTTGATTTACCTTAAAAGCGGCATCTTTCAACTTAGAAACTTGAAATTTACGCTAGCTGCATTTTTGTTACTTTTCTCTGTAAGTCGGTCAACCGACCTAGTTGTCACTATTGAGTGTTTATTGATCTCATTGGTCAGTTTGAATGAGTTCTACAAAATAATAAGAAAAAAAGGCATCTGGCATCTTCCTGTTGCCAGCAACATCTCTCCAATGATGATTTTGATTTTCGCGCCCCGCCAAGAACGTAGGTCTGTCGGAAGGAGCTCCCACCTCAGTCCTCAGCAGGTTAACCAACCAGCAAACAGAGCTGGTTGAAGACCCAGAAATAAACAGCTTATTAAAAGCTCTGACTCCAAACTGTGTGATGGAACCGGGTTTTAAAGGCTCAGATACCATATACTTATTCCTGAAGTGTTACACAATAGTTGCATTTTTGCAGATACCATGGTATCTGATACCACAGTCTAAAGTCGTTTTTGCAGTTATTGTGGTATCTGGCCAGTTATTGTGGTATCAGATATTCAGATACTACGGTCCGACCATAGGAACTGGTCACGGTATTCTAGGCCAAAGCATTTTCTTACTGAATGAACCATTCAGGTAGCATCTAAAAAATGTGGTCAGGGACTTCTAAGAAACTATCTTGTCATACTTCTTGGTGCGGTCACAATCAAATTTTGGGGTAATTCTGATAACTAAATAATTGACGAGCAAATTCAATCTTTGATAATGGTTTCTCTTTTAGATTGAAGTGCAGTCAAGCCTTCTGAAATTTAGAATACGGTCAGCCGAGATCAACCCATAGTCAGTACCATCCATAAAGCAAAGGACACAGACGTATGTACCCATGGAACTTTGTGCATCTATAGAGGCTCTGTCATCATAACAGTAACAGGAATCAGCATGGCTTGGAAGACAATCACATTAGGTAAGTTTTTAACTAAAAACGTAACTTACAAGGGCTTCAATGGTTTTCTATCCAAAGGACCCATGACATCAATAGAAACCTTACTGCATTCAAGTAACTGGTGGCTGTAAATATTTTGCCTGTAGTTAATGATAAGAGTTTAATTTTGTATTATCTTTCCTGCTTGAAAGTAGTTGCTGTTTAGGATGGGAATATGTTCAACATTTTGGATATCAGTTTACAAATGCGTCCTCCCTGCAAACATTTGAATGGCTTTAATTCGTATTGCCTTTCTTGCTCGTTACTAGTTGCTACTTAAGATGGAATATTCAGTACCTGAAATCTTTCTTGCCCTGATCCTTGACCAGAACAGTGGATCTGTTTGTGAGAAGCAAGCTAGAGATTTGATTTGTTTTGATGTTTAAATTTTTTTTCATCCACACAGAGCAAAATAACACTAGGAAGTACCACCAAGACTTGACCAAATTGACACACATTCAAATAGCAGCGATACTAGCAGCCTTAGTGGTAGAGAACGTCCGTACTAAAACTTTTTGCAACATTGCAAATATGATACAGCTTCCATTGTTTCCTAGGTGTTTGCAGACCCCACCTTTGCATAAATTTCTTAACCCGCAAGTTTGTCTCGCTTTAAATGCCGCAAGTGTAGTGGGCGGCTCTAACGACTATGGCCCGTTTGCGAAAATAACACTAGGGAGTAGCAGCAAGACTTGACAAAATTGAAAGATACTCGAATAGCTTCGATACTACCGCCCCTAACGGTAGAGAATGTCCCTACTGAAACTTATTCAGTTTTCACTAACGCTGGCTCCGATAACTTCATATTCTGAATATTGCAAAAAAGTGATGTAGCCTCAGTTGTTTCCTCGGTGTGTGCAGACCGCACCTTTGCTTTACTAGAAATTCCTTAACCCGCAAGTTTGTCTCACTTCAAGTGCTGCAAGCTTAGTGGGCGGCGCTACAAGTATGGACCATTTGCAAAGCATGGAAAGCATAGGTCTTGGCGCTGCTCCCTAGTGTTATTTACTTACAAGTTTTCAGTCTCTTGTTTAATTTTTACTACCTTTCTTGCTCAGAGGCAGTTGCTATTTGGATGAGAGTATTTAATTTCTTACGGTCATCAGTTACAAAATTCGTTCTCATTACATTGCAAAAAAATTATGTCAACTTTTTCCTCGGTGTGTGGAGACCGCACCTTTGCTTACTAGAAAATGTAGCTGACTTATCCGTTTTGCAGCGTCAAATATGATTCACAGTCAGCTAAGGCTGAAGGAACATCTATTTACTAGAAATTTCTTAACCCGCAAGTTTGTCTCGCTTTAAATGTCGTTAGTGTAGTTGGTGGCATTACGAATATGGCCCGTTTTATAAAGAATAGGAAACATAGGTCTTGGCGCTACTCCCTAGCGTTATTTTGCTCTGATCCGCACACAATTTTCAGTCCTTCTTTAATTTTTATTACCTTTCTTGCTCAAAGGTAGTTGCTATTTTGGATGAAAGTATTTAATTTGTTACGGATAGCAGTTAGAAAGTTCGTCCTCCTTGCATGAGTGTCTTCTTTCATTTTTATGACCTTTCTTGTTCGAAAGTAGTTGCTATTTAAGATGGAAATATTCAATATTGAAATCTTATGACCTTTCTTGTTCGAAAGTAGTTGCTATTTAAGATGGAAATATTCAATATTGAAATATTTTCTTGCCTTGGCCATTCATTAAAACAGAATATGGATTTATACGAGTCGCTTTGATGTGGCCAGGTTCGCTTCATCCGCATACAAATTTCTACTGCCTTCTTAAATTTGTATTACCTTCCTTGTTCGAAGCTAGCTGCTATTTATTTTCGATACTGAAATCTTTTCTTGCCTTGGCCATGGATTAGAACAAAATGTGGATTTATATGATCCGTTTTGACGTGTCCAGGTTCGCTTAAAATCTATAATGCCTTCTTTAATTTTGATTACCGTTCTTGCTCAGAAGCAGTTGCTATTTTGGATCGAGTTAATTTTTTTTCGGATATCAGTTAAAAATGAGTCCTCTTTAGAAACTGTTTGAATGCCTTCTTTCACTTTTATGACCTTTCTTATTCGAAAGTCGTGGCTATTTAGGATGGAAATGTTCAATACCTACATCTTTTCTTGCCTTGGCAATGGATTAGTACAATCAATCAATATATTTATTACCCGTCAAGAAAAACAATGAAGGGCATGTAGCCCTAGTGACCGAGTACAAAAACAAGACCAAAGGTGTTGATGGGATCCCGAAAATCTAATATTACATTCAGACAATCGAGTCTTGTCTTCGCCAGATCCAGTCTTGGACAGGCTAATCATCAGAGAAAACCAAGTTCAGATATACCTCTATAAGCCATATCTATCTTGACGATACTGACCGAGACTTCCTGCCGATTTCTGAGCGAACTACTAGTCCAGCAAAAAAAAAAAAAAATACAGAAACAAAACCAGCGTATCTCCTTATCCCTATAAAGAACATCTAATAAACTTTGAATAAAAGTTTGACTTGAAAAAAAATCCGGTTACAACCGGATTCCGGAATAATTATATGTCCGGGTAAACAACCATTGTCATATACCGACTCAGCCTCTCTTCTTACCCCTTAATCTGTCATCTAATCGAACTTTTGCTTTTAACAAATTTTCCTGGTTTGGCCGGATTCCGGGTGAACTAGTTGTCCGGCGAGAAAATGATTTTCACCATCGTTTTCGGCATGTCTATTTACCCATAAATCACACATTTAATCAACTTCAAATTAAACTTTTATTTTTAACCAACTTTCCGGTTTTCGCCGGATTCCGGGCGAACTACATGTCCGGGTAGAAAATTGTTTCCACATAAGTGTTCAGCATGTCTTCTTGCCCTAAATCGAACATCTAACCAACTCGAAATAAAACTTTTAATTTAACAAACTTTCCGGGTTCGGCCGGATTCCGGGCGAACTACTTGTCCGTCGAGAAAATGGTTTTCACCATCGTCTTCAGCATGTCTTCCTACCCTTAAATCGAACATCTAATCAACTTCAAATAAAACTTTTACTTTTAACAAACTTTCCGGTTTGGGCCGGATTCTGGGCGAACTACTCTTCCGATGACAAAATGGTTTTCACCATCGTGCTCAGCTTGTCTTCTTACACCATAATCGACCATCACATTAGCTGTTTAAAAATATTTTGTTTGCCCCTTAATTTGAACCCCCTCCCCCACCCCTAAATGTAGGGCTACAAAGCCCATCTACGAACTCGACTGGTCCGACGACCCAACCTAACACCAAGTTTCAACAAAATATCTCATTTCCTTCGAGAGTTATCGTGCTTACAGACGGACGGACGGACAGACGGACAACTTTTGCGATGTCATAGGTTACGTTTTTGGATCCCAAAAAGAAAAAGAAAAAAAACAACAACAAGAAAAAAGACAATGCACGTAGCAAAACTTTACACTAAACACATAACACACATAGCTACAAGAGTATTGGATGGGAACAGAGGATAGATTCATATGACGTAGCAAAACTTTACACTAAACACATAACAAACATAGCTACAGAGTATTGGATGGGAACAGAGGATAGATTCATATGAAGCTTTAGCTGGTGGGATGCTGAGTGTGACAAAATGGTCCCATATAAGAACATATAAGAAATGTTTCATGCAGAAGTACAAGTAGCCTAAAAAAGTACAGTAGATGTTATGAGTTGAGTGCTCACATCCCAGGTTTGTGACTTGCACTTGGCTTAACCATGTTTGGAAATGTGAAATTTAGACAGTGAAAAATGCAATTTTTTTTTCTCGAAAAGTTTTTGTTGTGATGAAAATATGGATGTGACTGAGTTCAGATACAAAGTGTGCTAAGTGTCAATAAAACGGTCATATCTTTCGTGCGTCAATGATCCACAGCTTAATGAGAAAAGAAAGCTTAATGAGCTGTGAACTTGAAATAGAGGATGGGTTTGCTATAGGGAAACAACATCATCAACCAACTATATTCAGCCATTAATTTACATTCTAATTGAAGTTTTTAATTGCAGGATAATGAACGCCTGACCTTCGTCAGACTTAGAAGTGTGTCTCATATTCCCTTGGACGCCAGTTACAATGAAAAAGCTGATTGGGTCATCATCAGTCAAGTATGCACCGGAATGAACAACATTTAGTGTTTAGTGGTTGAGAATGTTCAAAACTGATTAAGTAAAGAACTTCCAATGCTTCATTGTATGCTATAGCATAAATTAAAGTATATTCCTTGCCATCTTATGTCTTTGTAAGCAGTCAGTCAAGTCTTTATTGTATGCTGCTGTGTTACTAAGGCAGTGTAACATAATCAGATAGCCTACTTCTCTGTACATGTAATTTGTCGACTAATACAGTTTTTGAGCTCTTGATGTTTGTCGGAGCTCAACTAAACCCCTGTAGTGTGAGGCAAGGAGCCACAATGCTAATACCACCAAGGGCTCATCATTCACAAACTGTCGCCTAGTTTTTAGGGCATCAGGCTAGGGTCCATTGTTGTCGTTACTGATTGTGTTGTTACTGATTGTATTCTTAGAGAATTACTATTTGCAATGATTTTCCTCTTATAAGTATTAGGTCGCTATGGTCTGTAAATGATGAGGTAAGCTCTGTCAAATGTTGTTCGTCCACAGTGTTTTGAGAGACCAGCAACGTAAATAAAACCCCAATTCTACACCCAAACCTGTAACAAAGGTGCCAAAACATTCCTATGGGCACCATGTGGTAGGTTCAAACTCGATGAAAAATTTACCTCAAAATAGTACTATGAAGTAGTACGAAAAAGTAGCATGCAGTACTATAGATGCTACTACATGCTTCTACTTCAAGGCTACCGTGTTACTGCATACTAATATATGCTACTATTAGCAAGACCGGATGCTACTGGATACTACTACATAAGATTGGACCAATCTGAGGCACATTAGTTGATAGTATTCTTTGCTATTACATAGTATTACATGCAACGTTTTTGTACTACTACCATACTACTACGCAGGCTACAAATTTTTCATCGAGAAGCACAACAGAATGTTTGATGACTACAGTGTACTAGTAGCTAAAGAGGACTAATCGTTCCTAATGATCAAGAAAGAGACTATTAAATCTCTGCTACACAGCTAGATAGACTTGGTCCCATTCTCAGAGGGTTACTGGTCAGTATGATTTGCCCCAGATGGTAAAAGATCATGAGATTCAACTTTAGAGAACTGAATTCATCTTCTTTGAAGTGGTACATCTTAGACAAAAAGTCACGGGGGGGGGGGACTGTTTTTCCAAAGTGGGGCTTAGTCCAGAGTAAATGGATGGTAAGTTTGGGAGTGGATTGGGAAATAAGGAAATCAAGTTACATTCTGGTCGGGAACTGCTTTTGTAAAGAGGGGCTTAGACCAGAGGAACTGAAACGGATGGTAAGTTTGGGAGTAGGTTGGGAAACAAGAAAATTAAGTTACATTCTGGTCCTTAGTTTCGGCATATGTGTGGTTCACACGGGGAGGATGTGTTTCATTTAGTGGGTTGATATTTTAAGCTGAAAGAGTTGAACTTTTTTTAAAACACTAACTTTTGGTGAGAATCAACGGGAGCGAACGATCTGATTTGTTTCTTGAGGAAAAAAAAACATTCCTGTCGTTTGTAGGTATGGGAGGTTCCTTCAGGTAGGCTATGTAGCATCGGGAGTGTTTTTTTTTAAAAGAGAGTTTTCTCCTTTTGGTGTTTTATATTGTGTTTTCGAGAGTTAGCTATTTTGTTTTCCTTCCAGGCTTTTCGGGAATCAATTTTTTCATCTTAATGTGATCAGGGGCTTCATTTTTAGAGAGCAGAGGTGTCATTTCAGGTCATCAGCTGCTTAAAAAGATCAAAGTTTCGAGAGAGTACACCGTAAAAAAAAATTGCAGTATTTGATACTAGGATCAATCTTGCCTTTATTGAGATAAGATCATCCCTAATTCGGATTGATTTTATCACAATAGAGATAAGATTATTCCCAGTAGCAAATACTGGATCCTTATTCATAGAAACTTTTTACAGTGTAGGTGAGAGACCAAAACTGCTTACCATAATTTCCAGTGTTTCCACTGGTAGCTACCCCCTGGGTGCTGGGGGCAAACAACGCCGATGAATAGGATAGGCAAAGGGTAGGTATGGTGCGCTGAATATTGGGCCTTAACCACAAGGTTGAGAGTGACTACAGTGAAATAAATATAAACACAGAGTCTCAAACAACCTTGTAAAAAAGGTGCCAGAACAATGAGGAGGGTGACAGAAGTCAAGGTGAAGTCAGCTCATCTGGGGATTCACTCAGTCCGGTTGTTTGATTACCTTGGTAGTGAGGATACCAATACGACTTCTAATTATCAGCAAACATCACACGTTGTCGAACTTCAAATTTGTCGCCAAAATCGTTCCCGCAAGACTGCCAAGTGGACCTAGCAGGGTTGCCGACCAAGACTATTTTTTTCGCCGTTTTCTCTGGTAATAATTGATGCGCCAGCACGGGACTTCGGCAATGGATTCCCTTGACCCATTGTGGGTCTCTGACGAATTTTAGGTCTAATTCTGGAGTTCCCCTTTAAAGAAGGAAGGACAAGTTTCCAAATGTTTTTACTCTAGGCTTAGAAAGTCAGGTGGAATATCCGTCTCTGGAGAAGTGAGAAGTAACATTTACTTCTTCTTTTTTTCACACAAAAATATTCATGTAATCTCCATGGCAGGCAGGTTCATCGTGATGAAAGAAAAGAGTTTTAATAGGATAGATAATGAAACATTTAGACAACTACCCGAGATAATGATATACATTTGGACCAACAATAATAAGTTGTATCCCAAATTTAGACGTTTTGAATGAAATCGTATAGTTGTCAATTTCCATAATCAGTCATTAATTTAAAATTAGGAAATACTTCAACCCAACTGTTTTACCAACTGTTAACTATCCGAGAAATGCTATGAACTAAATTTTGTGTACAGTGTACAACTTAAAACAAAACATAACAACTCTTTGGGTATAGTTAGTCAGCTATGCCCAAAATTCGAGTTTGATTGATGCAAAAACATGATAATGTAAAAAAAAACGATTATGAAAAAGCGGTTTGTTATTAGCATAGGCAACGACAAATTTAGCCAGATGTAAACTGCAACTATCCGAGATAATGATACACATTTTTGACGAAAAATAATAAGTCCGTTCCACAAATTGAGACGTCTTAAAAGATATCTTACCATCAGCAATCGTTAATTTAAAATTAGGAAATAGTTTACAGCCTACTGTGTTTTGCAACACTACACGAGAAAGTGATATGAACTAAATTTTGTGCAGACAGTAAAAACAAAACATAATAACTCCTTGAGTACATTTCGACAACTAAATACCTTAAATTGTCCAAGTTTAATACCTGTTCTAGATACGATTCTTTACAGTCCTGAGAAGACCAAAATAAAATTACAATGATCACACCGATCCTATTGAATCTGAACTAAATGCATGCCTGTTAGGTCTTCGCTTCAGCTTTCAAGTTGCTTAATTGCTCCCCTGAGTCATCAAACGCCGCATTCCCTAGGGCTTCACCGTCTTTGTGAAGGGTCGTGATACCATAAGCTTCATATTGCAAATCTGACCCGAGATTGAAAAGTTGTTTCCATTTGTATTATCCTCAGAATCAGCACTATTTGAATTTCCCGCCTTTTCTGACTGCTTCATCACTTTTCCTTGGAGGTAACACTTAATACTGCAAGAGGCAACACGCGAAGCTCCACCCCGGGTCCACCCCCGGTAAATAATATCGGACCAAAAGATATCCCGGATGCTGACATCAAGGTTATGTGAGTTCTCAATTCTCCCCTTATTTATTCTTGATTGCACCCCGGACTTCCAGATGTTTTTAGCCTTTCTACTCCGTTTTATTGTGGAGTATTTCCTACAATATTCTTCACCCGTGTTTGCTTGTTTCATAGACTCGAGTAAAGCTTTTAATCGGGTAAACCATAAGACGATGCTTGATATACTCCGTGCTAGGAGTGTACCAGCATGCTACCTCAAACTTCTATCTTATTGGTTCCGGAACCAGAAGTTTAGAATAAGGTGGGGTACGACTGTAAGTAACGAGTTTGGCCTTCTGAACGGCCTTCGGCAGGGTGGGGTTCTCTCCCCATTGCTTTACTCGGTTTATATTGAAGCTTTGTCTGCCCGTCTGTCTTCGTGTATGGTTGGATGCTACATTGACGGAAGATGTATGAACCACCTGCTTTTTGCAGACGACCTAGTGGTACTGTCGCCTACCTGTTATGGATTGAATAAGCTTCTTAAAATTTGTGACAGTTTTGCGTCACAACATGACATTCTTTTTAATACAAAGAAAACTCATGTGATGTTGTTTCGCAAAGCTGGTATTCGTGTTGCTAAAAATGATGTGCAACTGTCAGGTCGAATACTGTGTTATGTCGATGAGTTCCGTTATGTAGGATTCACGTTCAAGTCTAACCTGAATGATGACCTTCATGTTAAAGAGTTGATATCGGGGCTATGCAAACGTGCAAACGTCTTAATTCGTAAGTTCAGCAAGGCTGACCTTGATGTACGCGTTCAGCTGTTTAGAACCTACTGTTATCATCTTTTTGCTTTAGCATTGGTAACTAATGCTACCGCTAAAAGTCTTAGCAACGCTAAAATAAGTTATAACCGTGTGTTCCGGCGTTTGTTTAAGCTACCATATATCTGTAGTGTTTCTTCGGCGCTCGTTTCGAGAAGATGCCTCACTTTTGAGGAAATTCGCCGTAAGGCTAGAGCGGCACTCCGGTGCCGTCTTTTGGATTCAAAGATTGAGGTTATAAAATTTGCCACTGTGCCAATTTTTCATTGCCTGCCTGTATGGCAGTCTCTTCTTGCTGCAACACAACAGCAGGAACAGACTGCATGATTTTGTTGTTGTTTCTTTTTTTTTTCTGTGTTTTCTTTTTCGTCTATGGCTATTTGCTGAATTAAAAGTATTCATTCATTCATTCATGTCTTCTTACTTCTATATCCAACCTGTAATCAACTTCAGATTAAACTTTGACTTTTAACAAATTTTCCGGTTTCAGCCGGATTCCGAGCGATATATACGTCCGGTGAGAAAATGATTGTCGTATGCGAATTCAGCATGTCTTCTTACCCAAAAATCGAATATATTATCAAATTTAATTAAACTTTGACTTTTAACAAATTTTCCGGTTTTGGCCGGATTCCGGCCAAACTAATTGTCCGGTCAGAAAATACATTTCATATTCAGACTCAGCACGTCTCCTTGCCCCTCAGTCGAACCTCTAATCAACTTCATACTGTCCGGCGAGAAAATAAATTTCATTTTGGAATTCAGCATGTCTCCTTACTTAATTTGAAACCCCTCCCCCACCCTCAAATATAGGGCTACAGAGCCCATCTTCGAACTTGATCCTGTACTTTGACCCAAAGCCCAAGTTTCGTCAAAATATCTCAATCCCTTAGAGAGTTATCATGCGGACAGACGGAAAACTTTTGCGATGTCATAGGAATCCCTCCACTTACGTTTTGGGATCCCAAAAACAAGCTGCATTTTCAGTTAAACATCAAGTAAAGTTATCCAAAAGCTGCAAATTTTCAAGAGGGAAAGCAGGAATAGGATTTACTGTGTTGCTGCTTTAATATTAATGCAATTTCTTCATTTTTGACACCCAAAACGGGATCTATGATACGGTAATGCCCATAAAGATCCTTTACACCGTTTTCCACTCTTCGCCGACACAGTGAAATTAAAAATAAATGAAAAAGACTCTGGGAGATGTCAAAACATAAGTCTGACAGCAGATAAGTCGAAGCTGTCAAATTTGTCCAAGCTGTCAAAAAAGCAACTGAAAATTTCGAAACGAAAAATTCAATAGGATTGCCGATGTTTTAAAAGATATTTTTCTATTGCTGGTTATTGCCAGTTTCATTAAGATCCGGTCACCGGTTCGAAAGTTATAATACTTAAATATTCACGATTCTCTCTCCCTCCACTCCCCCCACGATGGTCTCTGATATGCATGTCAGGTTTCATCGTCCCGACTCTGAAACCTCCCTAACTCCCCCCACAGTGTCCGGTGCAGTCCTGTTAATGATGTACCTAGGTCATGCGCTCCTTCCTCCCACTAAGTTTCGTCTCGATCGCTTCATTCTAAACGTGTCACATGATTCACGGTTCCCCCCTCGGACTCTTTCACATTCACCGGATCTGGTCTGGGAGAGACACGATATCTTTCCAAATATCAAGTTTCATTAAGATCCGATCACCCTTTCGAAAGTTATGCATGCTGCTCAATTCCACATTCCGGCTCCCGTCCCTCCCCCCACGATGATCGGATCGGGCAAGTGACTATTTCCAAGTTAGTTTGGTCGGGTCCCTAATATACCTGCCAAGTTTCATCGTCCTAGCCCATCTGCATGTATCCTAACTCGCAAACACCGGCCTGACCAACCGACCGACAGATAGACCGACGGAAAAGTGATCGGTACATTCTTCTATATTCTTCTAGATTCCTCAAGCTGTCAATGATTCATAGAGATCATTTTTTTGTAGTTTTAGTGGTAGTTAGAATAAGTTTCGTTACTGTGTTTCCTTTTGTTTGTATTGCCATGGCCCTTGGGCTTTTAAGGTAATAAATATCATATCATATCATATCATATGGCAAGGCAAGTGCCATGAATACAAGAGCTAGAAGCTGATATGGCACTTGCAAGGCTTGGTAAGAGGATGAAAGTAGGAATTTGCCAATTCCTGGGTTTGTTGTGATCATTTGTAAACAAAACCCTTAAGATAAGAATGATCATGGAACAAAGAAAATCACGAGAATGTATCGTTTGGTAAAAAGTATTTTATTTTTGCACTTGGCTCTGATGATGCGCACTGTAAGGGCGCTAGAAATTCGTCTCTAAAAAGCCTTGAAGCAAAAATTACCCTGGGATCTTTAGAATCATGAATGTACACGGTTTTGTCAAAAGTATTTTATAGACTTTTCGGTTAAGATGTGCACTTTAAAGGTGCTAGAAATTCATTTCGAGGCAAAAATTATCATGGGGTCATCTGGATTATGAAAATGTATATTTTGCATGGAAGTGTTTTTTTGGTAATTTACGGTTAAGATGAGTTCTTTAACATATGGTCGGATCTGGGAAGTGACAATTTTTAAGCCAATCTTGTCAAGTCTCTAATGTTCAAGCCAAGTTTCATCGTCCTAGCACATCTCCAAGAGCAATAAATCGCGAACAGCGGAATATCCCTTCCAAGTTTCATCGTCCTAAAACATGCGGAAGCATCTTAACTCGTGATCACCGGATTTCGGAACCCTCGCTCCAACTCACCCCCACAGTTCTCGGATCCCGTCTGGTCTTGTCAACTATGTATTTAGGACAACGCGAGTTCCGGTCGCCCTCCCCCCAACTCACCCCGAAGTCACCAGATCCATTCCGGACTCGAAGTGTAAGATCTGAGAGACGACGTCTTTCCAAATATCA
This sequence comes from Branchinecta lynchi, assembly GCA_023053575.1. Classification (NCBI taxonomy): domain Eukaryota; kingdom Metazoa; phylum Arthropoda; class Branchiopoda; order Anostraca; family Branchinectidae; genus Branchinecta; species Branchinecta lynchi. The sequence continues at coordinate 14,122,872 of JAKZAP010000015.1, forward strand.
AGTTTCATTAAGATCCGATTACCCGTTCAAAAGTTGACAAGAGCTGGAAGCTCATATGCCACTTGCAAGGGTGGGTTAGATGGAAGTGACGGTTTTACAAGGTAGCACAGCCTCGCAAGCCCCGCTTTTGTTGTGCTATGGAAAACAAAATGTTTATTTTCAATAAAACTGTTCTACTAATTAAAAAAAAAAAAAAAACCTTTTTTTTTCCCTTTTCCGTTAAGATGTGCAAAACTCGCTAGACTGGGTCAGAGGATCGAAGTGATGTCAAAAGTTTTTGTTTTTTTTCCTTTTCGTTTGAGATGCGCACTTTAAGGGTGCTAAAAATTAATCTTTAAGCGAAACCCTTGAGGCAAAAAGGATCATGTGTTCATGGCGATCGTGAAATTTTGATTAAACGATTTTGTTTTACTTTGCGGTTAAAATGAGTTATTTAAGGTATGGTCGGACCGGAGAGTGACGATATCTAATCCAATGATGTGAAGTTTCTAATGCTCCAGCATAGTTTCATCGTCCTAGCACATCTGGAAGTACCTTAACTCATGATCACCGGAACTCTGGACAGCCCCTACAGATCCTCCCCCCCCCCTCGGTACCCGAATCCGGTCCGATACTGTCACTGATGCACCTAGGACTTGTGCCTGTACTTCCCACAGAGTTTCATCCTGATCGCTCCACTCTATGCGTGTCACAAGATGTCCGGCTCTCCCCTCCGACCCCCCCCCCCCCTCCGGTTTATCGGATCCGATCGGGACTTGAAATGGGACATGCTGAGACACGAGATCTTTCCAGATATCAAATTTCGTTAAGATCCGATAACCCATTCGAAAGTTATGCATGCTACTAATTTCCGGATTCTGTCGTCTCCCCCTTCCCCCACGATAGTCAGATCGGGCAAGCGACTATTTCCAAGTTAATCTGGTCGGGTCCCTGAGATGCCTGCCAAGTTTTATCGTCCTAGCCCACCTGGAAGTACATTAACTACGGATCGCCGGAATTCCGGTGCCCCCCTCCAACTCCGCCACAGTGTCCGAATCCAGTCCAGTTCTGTCAGTCATGGATCTAGAGCTTGTGCTTGTTCTTACCATCAAGTTTCATCCCGACCGCTCCACTCTGAGAGTTTCACTAAATTTCCGGTTCCCCTTCCAACTCCCCCCAGATTCATCGGATCCGGTCCGGACTTAAATGAGACGTCTGAGACACGAGATCTTTCCAGATATCAAGTTTCATCACGATCCGATCACCCGTTCGAAAGTTATGGATGTCCCTATTTTCCGGATTCCACTAACTACCCCTTCCCCCACGATTGTCGGATCGGGCAAGTGACTATTTCCAAGTTAGTTTCGTCGGGTCCCTGATATGCCTGCCAAGTTTCATCGTCCTAGCATATCTGTAAGTACCCTAACTCGCAAACACCAGACTGACCGACCGACCGACAGACCGACGGAAATGTGATCGGTATATGGCACTTGGCCGGAAGGCAAGTGCCATAATAAAAATACGTAAATATTCCGGATTCCCCGTCCCACCACTTCCCCCACGGTCGTCGGATCGGGGAAGGACTATTTCCAAGTTAGTTTGTTCGGGCCTCTAATACGCCTGCCAAGTTTCATCGTCCTAGCACATCCGGAAGCACCTAACTCGCGATCATCGGACTGACAGACCGACCGACGGAAAAGTGATAGGTATATGGCACTTGACCGGGACGTAAGTTCCGTAAAAATGTTAAGTTTAACCGAAAAGGGCTGGGATAGGACAATCTAGTTACCCATGACTTATTCACTAAAATTGACTTGCAGACCTGCTGAAAATGCGTTACTTCGTTGTTCCACTATTCACGAATAATCGATTTTCTGAGAGTGGAATTTATTTGTGGTACCTGTATCCGCTCGTATTTTTGACGTATGCCTTACCAGAAAGATTTGTGATTTATTTATTGTTTGTTCAGGCACTAAGCAATCTTCACCCATCTCACCACTGCCCACTGAAAAGCCGTGTTTTTGCTGAGATCAAAGTTTCCCGCGTCATAGTAGAATTTTCATTGTGGAGACGGTCGCAGATACTCTGGTCATAACTAGAGTCGAAAGTGGAAAATAAAAAAAAATTGCAGAATCTAAATAATTCAGTGTATTCAATCAAATGACACAAAAATAAGTTGGCTTTTCAGTTAAACTTTAATCTTATGGTGTTTTCGATAACTGCCAGAAAAGTAAGTTCAGATATTGTTGGAGTTTTGGTGAAAAGGCTAAGGTAACGAAGTCCGTGGTAAGGGTGGCGGGGAAGTTTTCGTCAAATCTTTTTGTGAGTAAGGAAAACAAGGTTGTTGTCCGTCTCCGAAACTATTTTCGTTGTTTATTAATAATTTTCATGATTTTTTGTTGGAGGCGGGAGCTCCTGTGTTGTGTTTGGGTATTTGCCAGCTGTGTGGACTTCTATTTGCGGATGACGTGGTGCTGTTTGCTGAGTCACCGGAGAATTTACAATTTTGTTGGATCGAATACAAGACTATCTTGGTAAAAAAGATCTAGTTTTAACTGTTGAGAAGAGTGTTGTGATGGTATTCAGAAAAGGGGGGTAAGGTTAGTGAGTTAGAAAAGGTTAAGTTCAATGGCCAAGAGTTGATTATAAAAGATGAATTTGTTTAGGAGTAAAATTATCTGATAAAGGTATGTCTAAGTCTAACAAAAGGTAAGCGTTGCCTATACTCAGTTATGGGAAGTCACCTAGGAGATATCAAGGACATTAAAATGCAAAAGTCGCTCTTCCTGGTAAGAATTGTAGCTTCCATGCATTATGGGTCCGAGATTTGGGCATCCCATCGAGGGGATAAGCTCGAAGTGGTTCAATCCCAGTATTTTAAGAGGGTATTAGTAGTTAGCGGTAACAAGTAATCTAGTAATTAAAGGTGACTTAGTATTATTGTCACTCCGCGGTAGGAGGTTAATTAGTATGTTCCATTTCTGGGAGAAAATATTGAGTCTACCTAGAGTTAGAATTTTAGGAGGACCTGCGAGATGGTCCCCGTTAATCTTGGCCGGTGTTAATTAAGAAGATTTTGGATGATTGTGGGTCAATTGAACTATGAAATAATGGTATTGACCCATCGTTTGAGGTAGGTGAGGTTACGAGGGTAGTGAAGGCAAGGTTAATAGACCAGGAGATTCAGCAGTGGCTAGGGGAGGTGAGCTCGACACCTTCTCTGAGGATTTATACTCAGTCTAAGAATTTATGTAGGGAGGAGCTTTATTTTAAGGTTGGTTTAAGACCTGATGAACTGAAGTGGATGGTGAGTTTTCGGGCAGATGCTTTACCGGTGGGTGCGAGAAGACAATATATTGGTAGAATTAAGTGCGGTTCTGGTCCATATTTTTGCCCGTTATGTGGAAAGATGGATGAAGACGTGAACACTATTTTTGTAGTGAGTTGGGGGATCTAAGGAGAGAAGTTTGAGTATAAGGAGGTTCTTCAAGGGGGGTCTCTGAAAGATTTTATGGGTAGCAAAGTGTTCCAAAGAGTTGCGTCGGTTGGGTAGATTTCTGGGGGTTGCCTTGGAGCACCGCGAACGTTTTATTGTAAGTTGATATTGGGGTACGGAAAGCTATTAGTTTGTTTGATAGTTATTTAGTTCTTAGAATTATGAGTTGAGTGTTGAATATTTGGACTGGTACAGTTAGAGTGCTTTTTTATTTTTATATTTTTGTCCAGCCATGGCCCAAAGGGCTTTCTCCGGAAAACATTCATTCATTCATGCATGTTTACTCGATTATCTCATCTCTGATCGACTTCAGAAAGACGTTTTCTTTTGACCAAATTCCTCTTTTTGGCACTATTCCCGGCGAATTGCATGCAAAAAAAAAGAGCTGGTGACACTGAGAGGCGAACCTTCCCATCCAAATTTTCGAGTATTGGCAAATCCTGCCAGCTTATCCGTCAAGGGTATAGAGTCCAAAATCAGGTTCGGCATGTCTCCTTACCGCGGTACACGCCTTATACCGATCGACCTCAAAAACAACTTTGAACGTCAACCAAGTTTCCGGTTTCAGCCGGATTCCGGGTGAACCGTTGTCTGGCAAGAAAAGAAAGTTTAGATATGGATTCACCCTGCCTCCTTAGCCTACCCCTTAAATTCTTTAAGGGCTTAAAAGAGATATTTATTACACTAAATCTGAAACCCACTCCCCACCAAGTTTGAAAAAAATATCTCAACCCCTTCGAGCCCACGAGACGACTGCCAAGACCACACCTAAGAGACATTGAACACGCAACAAGCCCCCCCCCCCTCTCATTTCACAAGTTTGAACAAAGATCTCAACCCCTTCGAGCCCACGAGATGGCTGCGAACTGCCAAGACTAAGAACTAAGAGACATTGCACACGCATCAAGCCTCCCCCCCCCCCCCTCTCATTCCGTAAGTTTGAACAAAATATATCAAACCCTTCGCAGCCTACGAGACGACTGCGAAGTGCCAAGACTAAGAACTAGGAGACTAAAGAGATATTGCACACAGAACCGGTCCCCATTCCCCCTCCGGCATACCGTTGGATTAAACAGAGAGTAATGTCAGTTTTCCTCACCGAAGCGCGGTAAGGTTTCGCCTTGTACCGATAAAGGGGTAGGGTAGGAACTTGTATCGCCACCTGTTTTTTCCGAAAATTGGTCGACAGATTTTATTGGATCAGACAGTTGTCTTTTCGACCCAGTAAATGCCGGTTGGGACTTGGGATATCGCTTAGACTATTACTTATCTTAAGTATTTTCGAAAGCTGCAATAGCATGTCTCCACACCCTATATCGACTATATCATTTTGTTTTAAGACTTGATGTAATTAGCTTTTAAAAATATTTTTGTATTTCTTAATTTGAAACCCCTCCCCCAACCTAAATATATATAATGTAGCTATGGGGCACATCTTCAAACTCGACCTGTACTTTGACCCGAGGATCCTCCCACCAAGTTAGAACAAAATATCTCAATGGCTTCGAGTGTTATCGTGTTAACAAACAGACGGACAGATCGACGGACGGAAGGACAATTTACGAAGTCATAGATTCCCGTCACTTGCGTTCTGGATCCCAAACGGCGGCAAGGAGGAAATTGTTTGATCTTGACTTACCGTTCTACAGTCTTCATGTACAGATAGCATATTCCTTTCTCCTCGCGGACTGTGGCGTATTGACTGTTGGCTAGAGGGCATGATGATGCATTGCAGAGACCGGTCAAGTTGTATTCGTTTCGACAGAAGTTCTGACTCTTTGTCCTAAAATAAAAGCAAATTCCATGTTTTCTCAATAATAGGAGGAAAGGTGGTCCGGAGGTGATCTACTTCTACTACTACAACTGCTAGTATTTCGCTACCTACCAGTAAATAACGTATTATCTAAACATAAATAATGGGAAGAAGACTTAGGGGAGAGTTGAATAGTACGACACAACTTCTTTCTTTATTTATTTTTTTCAATGAAACGTATAGCCTATGTATCTTGCCCAGGGGCGTCGCTAAGGGGGGGGGGGGTCCTATTGTTTATAACTGGTATGACTCTTGGGCCTTCCGGACTCAGCCAGTCGTATATTTTAAGATACTCACCTCCCACGCCCAAGCCCTTCAAACCGCTTCTGAGCTCAGTGATACAACGATTCTAGGACAATTCGTCACAGGACAATTGCACAGGACAATTGGTAACAGGACAATTCGTCACAGACAATTCGTCACAGGGACAATTCGTCACATGACAATTGGTCCACGGACTATTGGTCACAGGCCAATTCGTCACTAGGACAGTTCGTCATTTTAGAAGTTTGCTCTTACAAAGGTATTTTGGATAAATAAAAAATGCCACCTCTTCACAAGAGGTTGTTTGAATCAGTATTTGAATCATTATTTTTAATCCTTGCTCTAATCTCCGATACTTAATCATCAGTCACTCATAATCATCTTCTCGAGGAGAGTGAAGGATTTATTAGTTAAATTTGGAACTCGCAAAGACTGAGAGAGGTCGTTATAAAGTCTATTTTTAAGGATTCTCATATACAAAACACAAATTCAAGCGAACAGGGATGTTCTCGAGAGTGTTCGTCTTGCAGCGATTTTGCTATCACCATGAGAATGCTGACAGCGTTCGCTTTTCTCCCAATTGTGGAAACCCCACCAGAGTTCTACCACTATGTTCAAATCTATCGATCTGAAGTATATCCAATCCTCGACTACTTTGAAGACACTTACATAGGAAGAACCTCAAAGGCCATCAGGGCAAGCAGAAATGCTCTCTTTTCTATCCCTGTCTGGAATGTATTTGAGAGCGTCTCAGAAGACCTTCCTATGACTAACAACAATTTGAAGGATGGCATTCAGCATTCAAGAAACATATTGGAGCAGCTCATCAAAACATTTGTAAATTCATTTTGTTTCTGCTGCCGGAGCAGGGCAAAACAAAAATGAGTATTGAGACGTGGAAGTACGAAGACTAACCTGCGACTGAGAACAATAGTAGGGAGATATTGGTCTAGTCAATCGCTAATAGATACATGTTTTAATGCATTGTATAGCCATACTATTTTAATGTAACAGAGTATTTAAGAATATATAGCTTAAAAACGAAATCCAACCTTGAAATCAGGCTCTCAGTGACAAAATGTCCTAATGACGAATTGTCCTTGTGACGAATTGTCCTTGTGACGAATTGTCCTTGTGATGAATTGTCCTTGTGACGAATTGTCCTTTTGACAAACTGTCCTGTGACGAATTGTCCTATGACAAATTGTCCTGTGACACCGATACAACTAGGCTTCTAATGTTCAGTCTTCACCGCTAGCAGTTATCAAGAGTTTATTATCACATACGAGACGAAAAGATGAAACGGTCGGCAGGGCGCCTACCCCCCCCCCCCCTCTCGAGTTTTGGCTAGCGACGCCCCTGATTTTGCCCGATTTTTTGCAGCATGTAAAGGGTTTCCTGTAGATAGAATCTTTCTGGGGGTTTTTTTCTTCAAATTTTTCTCTCTCGCTTTTTTTCAATAGTAGGCTTAATTATGGATGTCGTCAGTGTATCATACTACCCGCCGGTGAAGGGTAGTATGACTTCATACTGTGTTCATGACACATATTTATTTTTGTGTTTTCTTATTATATTCACTAAAAAAAAATCCTGCGAACTCTTAAAGACAGGAGGGACCATATTTGCCCACAAGAATGTGCATAAGTATTCTTGGACATCCCCAGACCGACGCACAAGGAATCAAATCGATCATTTTCTGATCAGGAGAAGGTGCAGTAAATCCCTACAAGATCTTCGTGCTTTCAGGGGAGCAGACGTTTTCTCGCATCACAACCTAATGCTACTTGAAGGTGGTAGTCAAGTTAAAAGCCCCAAAACGGAAACAACCGAATGCTAAACCACCTTACGCCTGCGAGAAACTACAGAACCCTGAAACACGACGAATCTTCACAATGGCCGTTTCTAACAAATTTGAGGCACTCGAGAACCTGGATGACAGCGGCGACCAGGAGGTCCTGTGGGAGGTCATCAAGGAAACGTATAAAGAAGCTGCCGAAGAGGCCCTCGGCTATAAAGAAAAGACCGAAAGACGTCTCAGACGAGACATGGAGGCTCTTTAGCGAGAGACAACAAATAAGGCAGCAATTGATGGCATCGAATAAGGCGAAGGCCTTATTTCTTGAGCACGAGTAAAGAAATGGGTCGAACTCGTGAAAACAAGAGCTGAAAGCTCATATGGCACTTGCAAGAGTAGTCAAAATGTTGGCGGGAGTTTTTTGTTTGGGAGTTTTGTACACAGTCGAATATTATTTTATTACACACTAGTAAGTAAAAAGTACTGTATTTTTTTGTTAGCATTTACTGCATTTCTAGAACTCTTCTTCTTCGATGGGCGGTTCAATGGTCTTCAGTACGGTTTCTTTATTTATATTCAAGTACGTTTCTTCTTTAAATTGTTGCTGCATAATTTCCCGTATTAAAGGCGCTAGAAATGCATCTGTAAGCAAAACCCTTGCGATCATTGATATATACAGTTTGGTCAAAAGTAGAGCCCTTGTGGCACACATGATAATGGGTTGAGATGTATCGTTTGATAAAAAGTACTTTTCGACCTTGGGGTGAAGATGCGCACTTTAAGGGAGCTAGAACCTTATTTGTAAGCAAAACCCTTGAGGCAAAAATGGTAATGAGCTCTTGGGGATCATGAAAATGCATATTTTGCTTAAAAGTATTTTTCTTAATTTGCGGTCACGATTGGTACTTTAAGGAACGGTAGGATTTGGAAAGTGGCGAATTCTAAGCCAATCTTGTCGAATTTCTAATATTCCAGCCAAGTTTTATCGTCCTAGCACATTTGGAAGTACCTTTACTCGCTATCACCGGAATTCCGGACTCCACCTTAAACTCCCCTCACAGTCGCCTGAGCCAATCCGGTTCTGTAAATGATTTATCCGAAGCATCAGTTAGTTATTCCCACAAAAGTTTCATCCCTATCTCTCCAGTCTAAGTCGGTCACATATTCCCCCCCCCCCAGTTTTCGTTGGATCCAGTCCGGGACATGAAAAGATCACCAGAGACATGTCCTCTGTTCAATTACAAAATTTCACTCAAATCCGATCAACCGTTCCAAAGTTACGCATGACTCAATATTCCGGATTCCCCCTTCCTCTACTCCCCCACGACTATCGGATCGAGTATTTTTTTATCTACAAGTCAGTATGATAGGGTCCCTGATACGCCTCCCAAGTTTCGTCGTGAAAATCCCCAGAACCGCCATCACCGGAAAAAGCGCCGTAGGGACAAGCGTCATTTTGCAGAGATGAAAGCCCAGATGGCAAAAGAGACATCAAAAAGCGGGGACTCAAGAGCTGTCTACAAAACCACGAACGAGATCATCGGAGAGCGGCCTTGCGTGGAAGGACCTGTAAGGGATCCGAGCGGCCGGTTAATCACTGACCCCGAAAAGATCGGCGAAGTTTGGGCCGCCCACTTCGATAGCCTGCTTAAAGGACACCTGAACAGTGAAACCATACTTGAACACACCATGGAGAATACATTTACAGTTATGGCCACGGAGAGCATTCTTCTCCTGACCGTGACGTTTTCAAAATAGGGATGTTCGTTTCTGGAGGTTTGCACATGCAGACTCCAAGACAAAAAGCGCAATTCATTCAAATCTTGTACAGCGCTGGCCGGACCGAATCGGAATTTCTTCTCGATATACGTTTGGGCTTAACTGGTTAAAAAATATTCCAGAAGAAGGGTCGATTGGAGATATTTTTTCATTTCTAAAATTCTTTGGAACTGAAATAAGGACAGATGCAAAATGGAGCAAAAATCATAGCTTTGAAGCACTATTTCGTATTTTGATTGGGTTTTCAGCCGCCCTTATGACAGACCACTGGCGGCTATTCTTGGATGCCCTAAACGACTCTGGAGGTGCAGGAGGAACTAAGGTCTAAGATAAAGTTATGTGTTTCGATATACAGTTCTGTTCACCGAGGCAGACAATACTTTATCATCGAGTGCCAGGCGCCTCCACATTTGAGGGTTAGATGTGTTAGGGGCAGTGGCGAAACTAGGGGGATCGTGGGGGGCAGCTGCCCCCCCCCCCCCCCACGAAAAATCCTGTCGGTAAATCGGCAGTGTTTGTCGGTGCGAAGCACCAACAAACGCTTTTATCATATCGTTTCTGATACCGACAAAAGCTCTGTCGGTAAAACAGGAAACTTCCTGTTGGGAAATCGGCAGCGTTTGTCGGTACGGCACGCTTTAGCATTCAGTTTCTGACACCGACAAAAGCTCTGTCGGTAAGAAAGGAAATTTCAATCGGCAACGTCTGTCGGTGCACAGATTCCGTTTTCAATACCGACAAGAGCTCTTTAGGTAAATCAGTATACTTCTTGTTTGGAAATCGACAGCGTTTGTCGGTGCGGAGACGGTGCACAGATTCCATTTTCAGTACGCAAGAGCTCTGGAAAAACACTTTCCTAATACCGTTTCTGATACCAACATCAGCTCTGTCGGTAATCAGGAAGATTCCTGTCAGGAAATCAGAATTTTTTGTCGGTGCGGAGATGATACCGCCAAAAGCCTTGTCATGAAATCAAGCCGATGATCGGATCGAGATCCTGATGTCTATTATTTTTCATTTTCCGATACAATCGTCGGTAAAATCTTGTCGGTAAAATGAGAACTCTCTTTTCCAACAAAATCTTGTTGTTATATTCAGCATATTTGTGAACCATTCGTCAGTGCGAGAGTTTTGATGTGGTGACTGGAATATTCTCGTCGGTAAATCCGAAAACGCACTAACCAAACACTTCTTCGTTCATCTCTGTTAGTTGCCGGGAAACCAACCACACCGGAAAACCTGTTTCCTCGAATTCTTCATGAGCGATTTCTGTGTTCCCACCCATAAACTGCCCTTTTGGGTTGATCTGGCTGTTTACCAATCCGGAAAATAGTCCACTTTATTCAGTGACCTACGAGTTTCAAAATCCCGTCAGTCATACCCAAACCAAGTCGGCCCACCGAGGTTGGCTCAGTCCAGGATATCTGAATAAAACAATCAAGTCACATGGGCGCGTATTGCCAAGTTTATCTCAATCGTTCAACCGATTTAGTCCCTAAGTGTTTAAGAAAATGTCCAGGGCATAACGGCGAGAAGAGGTTCGGACAGAGAAATGGAACATATTTGGCATCTCTGTCACTCAAACGGAGCACTTCCGAGAAATTTCCATTGGGCCTATCGATCCGGTACACCTCAGCCCCACCTTCACCCAACGGACGTCAGATCCGGTCTGGGCCTCAAATTATTAGTCTACAGGTACCATGAGTTTTGTACCTTTCAAGTCTTATCCCAATCATTCTATCCGTTCGGCCCCTACTCGTATTACAATATTTCCCAGACCTGCTTGCAACACTGTCCTCGGACGCGGATAAATTAAGTATCTTGGGCAAGTTTCGGTCGAATCCGAGCACTTTCTAACACCCATGCACCCGTTCGATTTTTAAAGTATATCACAAAGTTACTCTGAACCCTACCTTCCACTCAGTTGTCGGATTTCGTTCGGACACACAAGCAGCATATTTAGGGCATCTGCTCTCATCAGCGATCAAGTTTCCATAAAACTGGATGGCCCGTTCACTTTACCTGTACTTTGATGCAACGCATCCTCATACCAAATTTCGACAAAATATCCCAACCCCTTTGAGATTTTGTGAATTTTGAAACTCATAGATGCTAAAGTTTTGGACCCCCCAAAAACCGCTTAGTTTACAAGCGAAAAAGACAGCCGCGTAAAGTTTCAAGTAGTGAAGTAATCTGTTGCAGTGTCTGTCACTACTTTTCTGATTTGCATGACTACTGACTGCATAATATGTTCCTGGTTCTATGTGATAACCATTGGTACCAGGAAGTTAATGGCGAATTCATCAATTTCATTAGAAAACCATCTGAATTGATAACTTTACAACGGTTGTAAGATTCATTCAAGGGGAACGTGCGTCGTTGCCGCGCAGCGGATACGGCGCTTTTTGTCGGTAAATCGTTAAAGCCTTGTCGGTTAAAATTTGGGCTTGCTCCCCCCCCCCCTCCCCCACGAAAATGGGCTAGTTTCGCCACTGGTTAGGGGTGGTTTTATATCGTGGTTTGATTTTCCTTCGCCGTATCATGGAATCTACGAACCCCAACTCCATCTAGAAACTTTAGAGACTGGTCAAGGTGCAAGCGTTTAATTTGCTTACATGTTACGTGATCTGTCTGTACATGTGTTGACAGCTGCATAAACATTAATATATAGGCCTACGCTACAGTCAAGTCAACTGGTCGTCAAAACTGAATCTCAAAAAGTCTCTTTTACAAATCGTGAAACATTAAATTAAACAAAAGATATTTTCCCTGTCCAAATCTGACACACCTCACAAAAAACTTCAACCCTGGATACTTCTATTCCGTCCTTCGAACACATTGGCTGTGGTCACTGACGGGCGCCTGCTTACAGTGCGTTTTTGCATTCACCGGTGACTGCTCCCCGTTCTTGTAACCCGTTTAAGGGGGTTAAACGGACGTTTTCTGTCGTTCCCCTCTTTTTGCTTTACCCAACTCTGTTCTGTCAAGCGTCATCAAGTTTGTCATTTCTGTGCTGGCTCTGGCTGTCTTTTCCACGGGGCCAATGCGCGACTCGGTATGAAGCGAAAGCCTAATCGCTCTTTCACCTGTCAGATAAATTATCCCCAGGTCTCACGTGTGATTGTTATTGTTTCTCTAGCTCGTCTGGCGACAATTCGTCATCGGATTTTATGAAGTACGTCTTCTAACGGTCTCTAACGCTGAAGTCTGCCGTCGATTTTAAACACTAAAAAGGAAACCCAAAACCCGCCATCAACGCCTGGACCAGATCCCCCCGCACTGCCCTCCGCTACAAGAATGTGTTTCTGTGATCGTCCATGTGGCCCGCCCACTGTTCTGTTGCCGCGAGCAACAATATGTTTGTCACTTCCAATTTTGCACTCAAACCCGACAAACAACTCTCGGCGTGTTTCGGGATTTTTATGGCTCGAAATTTGGCGGGAATGTGTTATTTTGCGAAAAAAACAACAAATAATGAAGTTTTGAAAAACACTCCTTTATTACGCAGATAGACAAACAAGAACAAGAGCTACGAGCTCATATGGCACTTGTACGAGTAGGCTGTACAAGAAAGTAGATGAGAACGTCACAAAAAACACCCGCCATCCAAAAATGCGGTTCGGAAATAGAAATAGGATATTTAGTTTCACTCATTTCTGAGCAGTTCCGGCATCGTTTCGATTGTCTGTAGCAAATGCACATGACTGTTCAAGCTTTCATCCCCATAAATCCATTTGTTTGATCCTTAGACGTGCTACACAATTTCCGGTACTCACTCTATCTCCACCTACCGTGGGCGAATCTGGTTCGGAATAAAAAAAATCGACCACCTAAAGCATCTTCTCTTATACCATCTATCAAGTTTCACTCGAATCTGAGCATTTTTGGAAAGTTCCGGTACCCCCCCCCCCCCTCCCACCAACGTTGTCGGAGCCGGTCCGGGCCCAATCTCTTAATTCCCTGTTCCTGTCCATCAAGTTTGACTGAAATTGGAGCATAGCCTATCTGCAAGTTTCCAGTACCCCCCCTACCTTGGCCGAATCCGTCCCGGACGCCAAATAACAAATCTAGGCCGCATAAACTCGGCACTGTCGAATTTGCATCTCATTCGGTCCATCCGTTTGGTTTTTGTGCATGTCAAAGGTCCCCCCACCCCCAATTCCCCTAATCGTGGTCGCATATGGTTCGAACGCATGTTTTACATGTCGAGGCCATCGATTCGTATCACCCATGAAGTTTCACTCGAATCAGACCACTCGTTCGCAATTTATAGAAGTCAATTTCCATATTTCTCTTCTCTTGCTCCCCAAAAAATGCTCGGATCTAGGAACGGAAGTTTCCGGGGGTATGTTGTGTCAGGTTCTTAAGTCAAGATAATTCGGGTCGCTAATATGCCTGCAAAGTTTCGTTGTCGTCTTACATCTGGAACTATTCTAACTCACGACTACCGGAATTCCAGGAAACCCCCTCCAACTCCCCCCACAGAGCCCCGAAACCATCTGGCATGGTCAATTTCATCTAGGCCTAATGCTTGTTCCATCCATTAAGTTTCGTCCCAATCCCTCTGCTTTTAGAGTTTCTTGAGTTTTCCATATTTTGTTTACTCCTTGATTTGAACCCAAAGAATCCTCACACCAAGTTTCATCAAAATATTTCATTCCCTCCGAGAGTTATCGTGCTTACAGACGGACGGACAGACGGACAACTTTTGCGATGTCATAGGTATCCCTCCACTTACGTTTTGGGATCCCAAAAATAATCTGCCTTTCCAGTTAAACTTTAAGGTCGTAACCATGACGTTGTTTTTTCTGAGATTTAAATTTATTTCCAGGCTTCTGTAAGTGTACGTTAGAGTGCGTGGCAATGTGAAAGTGTTGAAATGTATGTGGGACATATTGCAGCGTGAAAACGCTTACACAGACGTTTTGACTGGAAGCACCACGAAAAACGAGGAAAGGCACGACCCCTGTTCTCATTTTCTTCTTCTTCCTAAAGACTTTCTGGAAACTTTTCAACAGAGTACTTTTTACAGATATGCTAAATTCCTGCACGCGCTGCCGCTGTGGTCTCGTAATCGACGAGGTACACGAAATCATGGGATTAAAGATCCGATTGATGCTGTATTAGAGCGTCGTGTTCGATTTCTGGAATCCCTCGACCCTCTAAACAGCCTCTATCCAGCAATTTAACAATAGTTACAGAAATAGTGTATAGTGTATTTTCCTCTCTTTTTTGAATCATGTATTGCCAATTTAAAATTGTGTCTTGCATGTTGTTCATTGTTTCACTTTCTTTCTTTCTTTGTTTTTATACTCCGTGACATTTTATGTAAAGATGGGTAATAAACATATTCATTCATTCATTCATATTCTGATTTTCATCTTCCTTGAAGTTTAGCTAAAATGGCAGCTTTTTTTTACATCTGATATCTCAATACACTGAAATATACGGTAATATGCGGTCTCAATACACGGTAAACCGAAAGTTTGCCCAGAAGCGAAGAATCTTAATTTCACCAAAGGCCTGCATTTCCAGGGTTAAAGATGCTAAGCTTGCAAAAGTTATGCCTGTAGAAAGTAGGAAAGTGATGTTAAGATCATGTAAGGAATCGGACATTTTTATTTTAGTTTTCTGAAATGGCTTGCACAAATGTTTCAAGCGTACAGGAACAACCAAACAGAGGTGCCACAAATCCAAAAGAGTTCATTCGATGAAATTCTTTATCCGTGGAAAACGGCTTAACCCATTTTTTTTCAGTTTTCAGGCCTATTTAAGGGAATGAATGTAGTATAACTACACTGTCAAATCTCTGTCCTGTTTGGTTAAACTTTAAGGCCTATTATTACTTATGAGCTTTAAAGGATTCCTAGAACTCCTTTTCTAGTTTGCTTGATATCGTTCTTGCGTATCAGTTTGTATCGTGATCGGCTTTAAGGCCTCTGTTTTCCTAGACCTTTTAGGTTGAAGGAGACTCTGTTTGCTTAATCTGGAAGTCACTGACTTACTGGACTTCGAAATCCTGGATGCCCTTAGATATCTCACTGGAGCCAGGTGAGACAGCAATCGTCTGGTACTACCTCAAGCACAAATAAAATAACAGAAGTAAGCAGCAATCGTCTGGTACTACCTCAAGCACAAATAAAATAACAGAAGTAAGAAGTATCGACTTATGTTTGAGAGTTCTCGAATTACTGCTACATTCTTGATTATTCCGAGTCAATTTGGTGTTTCAAAAGTGTTGTAGAGTGTTAGCTATAGGCCTATTCTCGCGGTTCCCCGATTTCTCCACTTGAGGAGTCCACACGTTTTTGTTTGTCCCTGGGACTCACTCCCCGTATTCTCGCGAGTCCGCACTGATGGGGAATGCTCCGAGTATCATCATCATCATCAAAAAGGACTCCCTTTCAGATTCGAAGGGAAATCAATTTTTGCTTGTATTGGTGCAATGTAAAACTAATAAAAAGAATGAGAATAAACAAAACCAAAAATAAAGTGGTCCAGACTTCGTCAACTGCATATTTTTTTTTTCCGAACCAAGTCCATTTTGAAAGCATTCCCCGTGTTCTCGCTGTTTCTGTACGCCGAGTCCGCGTGGAGTGACTCCTTATATTCTCGCCGTGCGAGACTTATAAGATTTTTGTTCTTAAGACAAGATAAACCAAATTAACAGAAGCAAAATGACTTACTTTGATTTGTAGGAGCAGAAGTTTTGATTGATGATATCCCAAATGACCTAAAATAAAATCAATCAGAATAAAAAATTACAAGACTTTTTTTTTATCAATTATCCTGAAGAAGCAACTATTTCAACGAAACTTCAGCCTATCCCCCCTCTGCAGATTCCGTCTCCAGTGGGAAAGAGTCTCTGCAGCAAATCCTATTCCAATGCAGACACCTGACCAAAAGGAGGAAGAAAATGATCTCAACCTTTAGATCCATGTGTCTAAAACCAGATATCGAGACAATAAGCTTGTCCACTAAATTGCAAACAGCAGAATAAACGAAGATTTACGGAGATGTCCTTGATCTCCTAACTAAAGCAGACATCGAAGTCTAGGACGCCGTAGACCATTCAACCACCGTCGTTTACCAGGCAAAAGGAGCCTTCCTTGAGCCCAGCCTCTCTAAGTTTAGCCAAGCTTCAGCAAGAAAAAGTCTAGAAGGGTCAATGGATCCCAACGACTATAGGCCTTCTTCCGCGACAAAATTGTGGGCCAACACACTTCTGAGTGTTTATCGCGGAAACACAATTGTGTGCCACACAGTCGAGCCACTAGTTGAAACTCGCGGAAACGCCGTTTTGTCTATTTTTTTGGCACTAACTTCAAATTTCTGAAAACAAAAATAATATTCATGTAAAATCCCAAGAAACAGAACTCCAGGCTTATTTCCATCCTCAGTTTTAAGTATATATGCTTGGAAAAGTAGTTAACGTTACTGTTTCGATACTATTCTGCTGCTTAATCTGAATTTCCCGCCAGAATCGAGCCACAAAATCGACTATCACCTCGCCAGTTGTTTGTCATACTTTGGGCCACGAAGCGAGCACGAAAATGTTGTTGCTCGCGGAAACACACTTGTGGGCCGCACGAAAGACCGCGGAAAAACTCTTTTCGAGCCACAATCGACTCACAAACTGTTTGAAGGACCACGGAAAACGCCTTATAGGCCTACCACAGAAGGAAGGAAGGACTAACTAAACCGCCCAGTCAGGCCCGTATCCAGGAATTTATTTCGGGGGGGGGGGTTGGCTTTAGGGGGGGGGTTTGCTTGTGGGTCGGACAAAAAAGTACAAAAAAGACACAGATCAGAGGGAAAAGCCTATAAAAATGCTTATTTCTGTATGTTTCGGGGGGGGGGGGGTATCAACACGGCTTATAAGAAAAACCGGAGACCACCGGTGAGAACTCCCGTGACAAAGAACGCAGCTAAAGATTGCCATGAAGACACAACAGGTTTTACTCCAATAGCTTTCTGCACAATAGAAGATGTAGCACCAACTATCCGGTGCATTGCAAATTCAACTACTTTATCAAGAAATATGTGGCTCGATGAAATCCATGTTCGTCACACTCACTAAAATTTTCCTGCCAAAAGTATTTGTGATTATTACCACATTCCATCAATCTCTTTTCTTTGTGAGCTCCCAGTTTTTTACTTCACGCTAAACTTTCCACATCCTATTCAACATTTCACAACCTGCATCAAACCTTAAATAATTTTCCCATCTCAAATTTCCTGTTCCCCTCATTACAAACGTAAATGCTGAGCAGCTAAATAAATCTACAAACTCGCTGCTGACATTAAACCTGTTTTCTCTCAAATATCTCCTTCCAGGAGTTGAAGTGACAAAGTGATCACAGACAGACAATAGATAGTTAGATAAAAAGATTTATAAATGTGAGTAAGCAAGTAAAGGTTTGAAAAGAGGGTTTACAACGAAAGTAAAAAGGTAGGCACTGTCTAGGGAACCGGGAGCCGTACTTTATGTCCTACGGGCTACGGAACCGGTAGTTGGAAACCAAACCATATAAGCTTCGATTCCGAGATCTCATCGCATAGACTAACGGAAACTTCTATGTGCTGGCTCCCGTTGCGGTAGCAAGTGGAAATAGCTCACGGGAGACTTCATCACACCAGCTTCTCGGCCGGTAGTCCCACGGAATTGTGAACTCAGAAGCTAGGGAGCCGGAAGTTGATACCAGAAACTATGTAATTGGAGCTTGTGTTCCGGTAGTGTGTACGTGGAATTTAGAACTCGCGGAATAGTTTGGATGAGAGCTAGGATGCCGGGATTTTCATTGACTTAAAGAGAAAATCCACTACCGGAACCCATGTATTGAGAGCTAGGTACTGGTAGCAACAACTATATAGTTGAAAATGACCAGCTCCCGGACACAGATGGCTATTGGCTAGGGTTCCGGTAGTGCCAAAAAAATTTTATTTTTGCACTCATGTTAGCGCAGACTAGGAGTCCTGTCGTGGATATTTTTCACTCACGGAACCCAACTCCTATGGGCTAGGGTTCCGGTAGTGCAAAAAACAACAACTCACAACTCGTACAGTAAAAAAATGTTATTAAGTATCACGCACTGCTGGAACCCTAGCCTATGGAAGTTGGATTCCGTGAGTTGTAAAAGTCCATATTGACATGTATCCCTTATATTTTTATGTTTGGCACTACTGGAACCCTAGCCCGCAAGAGTTGGCTTCCGGGAGTTAAAATAACTTTCGGTTTCCTAGTCTGTACCAGGGAGCCATAAATTTCCTGTAATGACTCGCCATTCAGGGGGCTTGTCAAAAAGAGATTTCTGATGCGCTCTTAACCGAGCGTCAGATAGTTCGAGAAATACCCACGAGGATAAAAATACCCGACTATCCAGATAGACACAATTTTTCGCAGCTGTTGTGCTCTGAACTAGGAATATTTCTCTGTAATGGAAGAGTATCCTAGATCTTTTGTCCTAGCTTCGGTACCTGGTGGCATGCTGAACAGTCCTGACTTGTGCCAACAAATTTGGTCTATCTGAGCAAGAACGCCGATTCGACCCCAGCGGAATTTTTGGAAACTAGGTGAGGC
This sequence comes from Branchinecta lynchi, assembly GCA_023053575.1. Taxonomy (NCBI): domain Eukaryota; kingdom Metazoa; phylum Arthropoda; class Branchiopoda; order Anostraca; family Branchinectidae; genus Branchinecta; species Branchinecta lynchi. Next base: position 14,141,578 of record JAKZAP010000015.1, read on the forward strand.
TCGGGCAACAGCAACATAGAAGCATAGGAGATGACAAGCCGCCTGAATGGCGAGCCATTACAGGAAATTTATGGGTCCCTGTATGTACTGATATGGGTCCGCACCCGAACCCTAGCCCATAGCCATCTGTCTTCGTGAGCTGGTAATTTTCAACCAGATAGTTGGTCCTACCGGGTACCTTAGCTCCCAATATATGGGTTCGCGTAGTGGATTTTTTGGATTTCATGTCATTTCTCTACATGAGTGAAATTCCCGGCATCCTAGCTCTCATCCAAACTATTCCCTGAGTTCTATATTCCAAGTAGATACTACCGGACCAGAAGCTCCGATTATACTGTGTCCGGTATGAACTACCGGCTCCCTACCTTCTGAGTTCTCAATTCCGTGAGACTACGGGACGAGAAGCTGGTGCGATGAAGTTTCTGTGAGCTATTACCACTTACTACCGGACTGGGAGCCAGCAAATAGAAGATTCCATTAGCCAATGACATCAGATCTCGGACTCGCAGCTCATCTGGTTTGGTTTCTGTGAGAACTACCGGTTCCGTAGCCGGTAGAACATAAAGTAGGGCTCCCGGAGCCCTAGACAGTGCCTTACCTTCCTACTTACATTATAAACCCTCTTGTCAAACCTTTATATAAATCTGTGAGACTACCGGACGGGAAGCTGGTACGATGAAGTTTTTGTGAGCTATTTCTATTACTACCAGAAAGGGAGCCAACACATACAAGTTTCCGATAAAGTGCGAACACATGATCAGGATTTCCCGGCCGGATTTCCTGCACTTTCATCATCAAGTTGAAATACTTTTCCATATGGAAGTGATGATGGTGGCAAAAATCCGGGCAGAAATTCCAGTCCGGGAGCTTCCTATCCTGATCATGTGTCCGCACTATTAGTCAATGACGTCCGATCCCGGAATTGCAGCTCATATGGTTTGCTTTCAGTGAGAACTACCGGGTCCGCCTGCCGGCACCCTACCGCCCGTTTCAGCTTTTCGACGCATTTGTAACAATAAAACTCGTGATAACTGCAAGCGTTGAAGACGGATCAAATCTAGTCTTATCTGCGAGCTCAGGGGTGGTTTCAAGTACTTGAGCATGAAAGGTGACTACATCAAAATATATGGTAGCGTTCCAGCAACTTATTATTAGTTACAATCATTATTATTCTGGTTATTATTTCCGTGCCAGAACCCGCCATAACAAGTAAATCAGATCTTACTTGATTTACTTATTACGTAAATTGGCTCCTCCCACTTATTATTTTCGTCCCACGACTGTTACGGTCGTTACAATTCACTTATGATGATCGCAAGCATCATAAGTGATAATAACTATCGGTTCTGCAGTTCATTCCAGATAGTGTGATAACTACCACAATAGGGTGCTCGCCCCCCCCCCCCTCAGTTTTGCGGATATAGTGCTGTGTTGCTTGGCTATTGTTTCTAACTGGCATGACTCTTGGGCTTCCAGACATCTGCCAGTCTGAATTTTAAGATACTCACCTTCCACACACAAGCCCTTCGAACCGCTTCTGAGCTCCGAGACATAACTAGGCTTCTAATCTTTAGTCTTCAATGCTCGAAGTTACCACAAGTTTTATTATCACATGAAACAAAAAGCTGAAACGGACGGTATGGTGCCACTAGGCGCCCTGCCACTCCCCCCCCCCCCTCGAGTTTTGGCTATCGACGCCCTTGGATAGGACGTTCGGGAACTAGGATAGTTGCCCTACATTTTATTTTAATATATTTGCCAACGACAATTGGGGTAGTATAAAAACAAAGCCAGGTACCCCTTGTGTACCCGGACTGCAGAATACAGACTTGATTGATTGACTGAACAGAAAATCAGAGTATTCTTTAATTTATCTATCAGCTGAAAACACTGTTGATGAATAACTCTTTGTGCTGACAAAGAATCAGTGTGTTAGAGCCAGAAACATCACCAAAACCTGACCACAACAGACATAAGCTGCGTTTTTTGCAATCATCCAGTCAATCAACCTACAAGATTTCCCACTATAAGTCGGTTTCTTCCTTCGGTTAACCGGCCTAAGTTTTTAAAAGCAGTTTTTTGGGCTGCATTTGCTGGTCGGTGAACCAACCTGTGGACTGAGGTGGGAGCTCCGTCCAACCGACCTACGCTGTTGGCACGGCGCGAAATTCAAAGTTCTCATTGGACCGGTGATGGGAAGATGCGATTTTTTCTTATAAGCAGTTTTACAGCGCTCAGTCGAACCGACTGCCGAGACAAAAAAACAGCCAATAGTGGCAAATAGGTAGGTTAACCGACCTACAGAGAAAAAGGAAAAAAAAGCAACTGAAGTCTATTGGTTTACATAGTGTATGAATAAATTGTTGGTGTTGATTTGAGTGACGTTTACATTGAGTAGCCTATTATTATATAGAGTATATATTGAATATTCTGAGAGTATTACAGGGTGTTTCTCTTGTCTTACTAGGTGTGAAATACATTTGGCTTGCACCCTAGATACAGTAGAGGTATGCTTATGTGAATGTTTGTTGACATCGGATTTCGCTAAAGAAAACAATTAACCCATACCAGGCAACTTTTGGGGCTTTCTACTTATCAGAAACGTTGAATTTACATTCAGATTAACCAGATTTTATCACAAGTTTGAATCTTTTGGCTTTGTTTTCTTCTGATTCTTCTTATAAGATCCAAGACAGTCCAAAAAACGGAACCTAGCATTCAGAAATTAAGCGCATTTTTGTCAACAAGTGCGCTAGGCTAGATCAAGCAGACCGAACGAGATTGAACGGCAGGTGCTTCTTGCTATGTTCCCGGGACGTGAATGGAGTTTCCGTATGACTGTGAACAGGAATTATAAACTCCAAAACATGGACTGACAAAGAAAAAACAACTAAAAACCGACAATTTAGCAAGGGGATGTTTTAGCGTGGATGGCGTACAGCTGAAGGGGTGATCTAACGAAAACGAGAAAATGGATATGGCCTTGAACGGCTGAGGAAGATGGGTTCCGTCCACACAAAAATGCCCATTCAGCTGGAAGGTCTACACAATATACACAATAAGCAAGAAACAAGGACAAGGTATGGAAAAATTTAGAGAGGTGTTCACATAAGTATACCTCTACTTTACTGTCAGATATCTGCGAATCTAAGCCAAAGTAAATTATTTACTTATCCCGGAGATTAAACTTCATCTTTCATCACTCAGCCTTACCAGGTCCATACTTGATGAAAAACTAGCCTAAGGCTTAGGCCTGCACACTCTAGCTGAAAGACAGCAGTTCAGAGACAGTAATACAAAAAAAAGATGCAAAAGTAGAGCTTACCTCATCAGACTGCATTCTGCTTCTGTGAAGATTTTCTTAAAATCAACTAAACCCGTGTTCCAAGATTATGTGATGGTACGCCCAGGCTATATTTTCTTAGCAAACCGTCACAGGCCAACTTGATAGCCTAGGTTCTGGAATATCAGGCTTTTAGAGTTTCGAAACGTGACCGATCTTCTTTTCTTTTATAAGAGCTGAAAAAGCAGAAAAAATTCGGCGGAGCGCTTGGCAAATTGGCGCGGGAGATTCAAAGAGTAAGAAAACCCTCGTCTCAATGAGCGTGTTCCACCCTTGTACAGACAGTAACTATTAGTTAATATTTCCGTTCCAATCTCACCAAAAGCTACTACGCTGACCGTTTCAGCCGTCTCCAAGTAACTATTTTCTTACCACGCTCGGGAGCGTAGTAAGCGTAGTTGCTACGGGTCTCTGTAATGTGATTGTTCAGATTCGCCCGTGGCATGCTATTCTGTTGGAAAATAGAAAAAGCGTTCCAGCCTTGACGGGAAAACGCCTGAATTCGTGTCGTCATGCGTAGTACTACAGTAAGTAGGATGGAACGCGCTCAATACCTCCTTCATAAAATCCGATGACAAATTGCCGTCAGACGCGCTACAGAAACAGTAACAATCACAGGCGAGATCTGGGGATAAGTTAACTGACGGAGGAATGAGCGATTAGGCTTTCGCTTCATATCGAGTTGCTCATTAGCCCCGTGGTAAAAACAGCCAGCACTCAACACTGAAGTCGGAAGCCAAAAATTACGACCTGATGACGCTTGACAGAACAGAGTTGGGTATAGCAAAAAGAGGGGAAGAGACAAGTTAAACAGTTTTAAACATGGTTGCTTCCTGATTTCTTCTTTTTTTTCTTTTTTTTTCATATACCTCAGTTGTGCTTGGCCATTGCCCCATCTATCCTGCGTCTTAAGCGTTCGCTATGAACTGATTTCTGACGGGGCCTCCGAGGGAGAGAATAGCAATATATTCACTCCCTCGTATAAGCCTAAGAGGAACTGCAAATAGGAAAACAAACCTGGATAAACGTAGACCAGGAAGTAACGTGTCATTGTTTTTTGTACGATAGCGCACCTAGCGGCCAGAAAAGAACTATTCTGAGAGGAACTTTATGAGGGGCGTTATGTCCTTCATAAAATCGGATGACGAACTGCCGCCAGACGCGCTAGAGGAACAATAACAATCACACGTGAGCTCTGGGTATAAGTTATCTGACGGTTCGAAAAGTGGAAAAGTCAGCCAGGACTAACTGAAGTCAGCACTGAAGTCGAAGCCAGAAATGACGAACTTGATGACGCTTGACAGAACAGAGTTGAGTAGAGCAAAATGGGGGGAAGAGGCATTTTAAACATCGTTAGGCCTAAGAGGAACTGAAAATAGCAAAACAAACCTGGACACACGTACACCAAGAAGTAACGTGTTATTGTTTCCTTTACGTGAAATAATCTTCGAGGAATTTTATGAGGGCCGTTTCTAACATCTCTACTTGAGATTTTGACGAAGCTGAGATCAAGACCAAAAATCTAAAATAGAGATTGTTCATATTAATAAAGTTAAGTGGACATAAAGTAAAGCTTTCGAAGAGGTGGACTCATCGATATAGTCAGGGAACGGACGAATAAAACAAGCAAAATTAATAACATTCAGCTATTTAACTTTTATGGGATCCCAATGAAAGTGGTTGTAGCTTCAAGACAACCAAGCATGGAACTCCGGACAAACTACCCATGTGAACTCTCGACAACTCGGAAATGTGATAATCCATGCCAAAAAATATGCAAGGGGACCCACCCAAATAAAATCTGCGATTTTCGGGAAAAAGACCCACCCCCCACCCAGCTAGGATTTCATACTATTTTCCATAGCTGGATGAAGCTATTTCCTGATGAATCTGAGTTGGCGGTTTAAAAGTTAAAGCAGCATGCTTGATCTAAAAACAGTTTCAAACGGACATTATGTGATATACTCAATGATTGATTAGTTGATAGTTCTAAATGATTAAATTAGCTGAGGATTAGGCTGACCCAATACTGAACATGAACAATGCATAAAGGGAGAGAAAGTTTGCTGGGATAAAGCTCAACTGACTGATCACCTCAGAGTCATCAGCCATAACTTGTAATCAGCTTGAGCTACTGGGATACTAAAGGCTGACTTGATTTGTTTGTGTTTGTGTTTGTGTTTTGTGTTGTTTTTTTTTACTTAATTTTACGCTGTTATTACTTAGAAACAAAAAGTCGTAAACAGAATGAAAAAGATGCCTTTTGTCAAAATTAATTTAAAAACCATCACCAAACTCAAAATTGATCTTAGGTCTTTGTATTAACCATCTCCAACATTTGTTGTTGTTTCTTACAAAAAAGGCAGGAACTTCCAAAATCTATTCCCCTCCGAATCTGAAAGATTTGTTGATGATGATGATGATAATCAAAGCACTCCACGTCCGTGGGGACTCGAGAATACGAAAAGTGAGTACCCGGGACAAACAAAAAAGCAGGAATCCTCACGGGGAGCCCTCGGGGAACGGCGCAGGAACTCGGAGGAGTCCTCGTCGAACCACAAGAATACGCCTAAAGTCATTATAATAGTTGCGTTTTTACTGATACCATGGTATCTGTTACCACGGTCTAAAGTCGTTTTTGCCGTTATCGTGGTATCTGATACCACGGTCAAAAGGCGTTTTTGCAGTTATCGTGGTATTTGGCCAATTATCGTGGTGTCAGATATTCAGATACTACGGTCCGACCGTGGTAACTGGTCGTGGTATCTGAAAAGTCACCTCACTCTCATCAAATTTCGGTGAGAAAGAAGTTTAGCACTTGGTGATATAACTGGATATCTGTTTTTCTTTTGGGATGACTTCGAAAAGTGCAATCTCGGCAATAGTCGTTTTTGCAGAGCACCGTGTATCAGATTCCACGATAACTGCAAAAACGACTAATTGAAGATCCAGTTACCGTGGTAACAGATACCAAGGTATCAGCAAAAACACAACTAGTACTCTTGATCAGGGGCGTCGCAAGTGCATTTTCGGTGGGGGGGTGCAGAGCCAAAATTTTTACTTAATCTTTCAAAAATTTTACCGAATCCTAGAACTAGAGCTTTAAATTATGGAACAGAAACGATTACATAGGAAGAGTAACAATAAAAGGCAGCATGAACGACGATGCGCCAATTATTAGGCGGCGTTTTGGCGAAGCCCAAATGGAGAATATATTCCGGGCATGATTGCAGTAACGGCTATATCTATTATAGCCAATAGAAAATTAAATCGAGCGCCGCATGCGAAAATTTTCAAAATCCCTTTTTTTTGTGGGCTAAAATTTAACTGCTTCTCTTACAAATTCTATCATTTACCGTTGATTAAATACCGAGACTTTAAGAAGTTCCAGAAACCGGATGGATCGACGTCCCGGCAGCAGTAGCAACTGTAGTCTAGTCAATATACTACCTATGATCACATAAAGTGAGCGCCGCGGCGAAATTTTTTTATTTTATTTTCCTGCCAAATTTAATTTCCATCCAAATTCTTGCTTTTAATGTTTCGAAATCTCAATCCTAAAACTGGCTGAAAACCCCCGTCAAATGACGCGCCCTTCCACAAAGTAGAGAATATTACGAGAAGTGCTGCAGGCGGAATTTTCGAAATCTTTATGATTAGATATTCTTTTTAGGATCCAAAATAAAAGTAAGGACTATCGATGATATCATAGATCATCCCTTTTGTCTGTGATCAGTGCTTCACTCGACCTCTTCTGAGTTTCGAGGTTCGTGGTAAATTCCGAATCCTGGCAATTACAACGAATAAGTTACCGAATCCCAGTTATTATACCGAATAAGTGTAGACCAATAGCGTGTTCGGGATTCTGTATAACTACCGTATCCCGTTATTATACCGAATTGTTTTGGTATCGAAAGACTACCGAACAATATTCATATTCGGTATACTTTCATCGAAACTGGAACAAAGTCAGGATTCGTGGTTAACTTCCTAATCCTGGAAATTATACTGAATAAATTACCGAATCCCAATCATGATACCGAATAATTTCGAACCAATTGCTTATTCGGGAGTCTGTGTAACTACGGAATCTCCATAAATATACCGAATAGTTCCGGCATCGAAAAATTACCAAAGGATTTCAGCAAATTCTCTCACCAAGTTCGTGATAACTACCGAATACTGGTAATTATACCGAATTCCGATCATTATACCGAAGAGATTTGTATAGATAGCCTATTTAGGATTCTGTATAACTACCGAAACCCCGTAAACCGAAAAAATACCGAACAATTTTAATAAAATTTTGGGCCTCTGGCCCAAAATTTTACCGAATCTCAAAAAGGTGGGGGGGTGCAGCACCCCCCCCCCTTGCGACCCCCCTGCTCTTGATGACTAGCTCTTCTTGCTGATGAAGAATCTCCGTAAGCCTAGCAGAAGAGCTGGAAGAGTCACCACAGCTATTCCCAATGAACGTCGTTCGTTGGTTGACACAGAATTCGAGTCGTCGTTCGGGTTACGTTTCTCGTTGTTCTCTAGGTTCACTGGCGTGCTTTGGACTTATTCAAATAGACAACAGCCACCTCATCCTCCCTCACCATTTGGGAGTTAGCACATTTCCTAGTACATATCTCCTCACAGAACTATCCTTGTAGATTTTAAAGTAAACGTTGTTGATGGCGATGATCATCGGGGGGGGGGGGGCGGGGGCTAGGAACTAAGCCACATGGTGCCTCTGGAATGGATATGGATAATTGACTGAAATAACACAGAGAAAGCAAGGGAACGACCGCGGAAGAAAGTTCGTGTCTTTTGCTATCGGAAGTCCCTTGGATAAATAGACTGACTGAGATCAGATCCGGGCAAGATAGCTTTCCCTTTCTTGACTAAATGAAATTTCCCAAACGAATCAAAAGGATATATCCGTTGCCTTTGTTGGAACAAAGGTGCTAACCCAATGTACAGTTCTTTGACTGTGTAGTTGTGTGGTAATTGTACGAAAAATTGCATGTATTGATATGTCGCAGTATGGAATACTTTGACTTGAAATGACTCCGACTGGGTTAATCGTAAGTAGTAGTATTCGATTAGATTGGATTAGGTTAGATTATTTTATTGCTAAATTACATAATAACCCATCATGATAGGTAATCGCCCATGAGAAGACATAAATGCACTGGCACTGGGCGGTTACCACAAACTACTTCAGCTTAACTTAAACAATAGCTTGATTTCATTTCAACACTAATTAATCAACTTTTGTTTCCATGTACCACACAAAAGAAAAAAGAAGAAAAAAAGAAGAAGAAAGAAAAAATAAATAAAGAAAGTTAATAAAAAAGAAATCAAAACTTATACCTTCATTCTCTGAATCGTGACTCCTCACACCTCCAATACAAATTTCTTTACTCTTTTTTTTAAACAATTGTTGGTGTTCGGCCGCCTTAACACTATCTGGGAGTGAATTCCATACCGCCTGGCCCAAACGTTTAATTAGAAAGCCAGTTCGTCTACCACTCCTATGCCAGATTAGTAGCATTCCTTGTAAAAATAATCATGCACATCATTATTTTGTCTATAAAAATCTAAAAACACAGACGGACACACTTCATGCAAATAGTGGTAAGTTAAAACCGCAGCCTGGTAGTCACGAACTTGGCCCACATCCATCACCTTTAAATTCCTAAAACATGCTCCTGTATTATTAGTCTCTTTAACGTAGCCATATCAAACAGACTGCCTTATGAAAAAGGTATATAATTGAATTGAAATAAGAATAAATAAGTATTAAGATTGGTAAATTTAAATTGAAAAAAAGTAAATTATACAGTTGAAATGCAAAGTTTGAAGTGTGAATGTTTGTTTAGAAAGAGTAGGTGACGTTAAAGAGATTAAGGAAATATTAACGTCACCAAGTGGAGGAGGAGTCGTAGCCCAAAAAGTAAACAATCAAAATGTTTGGAAAGATGCTACGCGGGTCTAAAAAAAAAAAAAAAAAAAACAGACTGCCTTATTCTGTAAAATCTGTACACGCTTAAAATTACCGTAAGATAAATAGGGGCTAAAAATAGCATCCAATCTTGCTGTAGAAGCATCCCCTTTGCTATTAGTAGCTAGCATACAGTGGCAACAGTTACCACTGCATGCTACTTTTTTGAACAACTCCATACGACTAATTCTCGAAAATTTTTCATCGGGAATCTTGCCAACTCTGTGAAAAGTAGCACTTCAAGAAACGTAGCACTATTTGAGCCATTTCCAACGAAAACTTTTTGTACTATTCCGACTGCTTTTTGCTTTAAAATCACAAAACTAAGTAGAGTAACATTCTCTCCATACGTTAATTGGAGTGGTTCTACACATCATGACACAGCAGGTTGTTGCAAACAGTTCTGGGGAGAAATAGTCCTTTAAATTTTTGTTTTATAATCTTGAATACCATGAAACATTTCACCGATGTGGCAAGCCTGTAACAGCTATAGCGAGAGCAACATCGATTAGTGTCGCCACATTCATAAGTTACGTTTTTGCAAATCCATGGTGTCTGATACCGCGGTCTAAAGTCGTTTTCCCGGTTACCATGGTATCTGATACTCCGGTCAAAAGGCGTGTTTGCAGTCACCGTGGTATCTGATATTCAGATACCAAGGTCCCGACAGTAGTAACTGATCACGTATCCGAAAATTTATCCCATTTTCATCATCATCAACAAAGGAGCTTGGGTTTTTGTCAAATTGGTAGGAAAAGAAATTTGGCACTCGTCATGTGGGCGGGTGATTATCTCGAATTAAAATATGTTAAGTTTTCATAATGACCTTGGTCCAACTGATTTGGCGCAACCAGACGTCACAAATCTGATGAGAAACTGTTTTTTCTGGCTATTTTTCCTGGGTAGCTTTGGGCCCCCTTGGAAGGGCCGGGGGGATATTAGTAATTCTTTTGGGATGACTTCCAGCCCATATTCGACAATTGTCGCTTTTGAAAAGCAATCGTAGTATCAGATACCACGATAACCTGCAAAAACGACAAAATTCAAATCCAATTACCGTAGTATCAGATACCATTTTATCTGCAAAAACGCAACTATGGTGTTGCCAAAGTATTTTAAGTTCGTGAAATTCCTGCTCCAGGTCCCGCGGTGGAAAAGAAACATTTTGTGGCAAAACAATATGGCATTGTAAAGCCAATACTCGCAACTGATAAGCAATTTAGAAAATTGCTGCAACGCCCAAGCACTCATAGTTGGAAGGGTTTCTTTTTCTTAATGTATATTTTTTATTTTACGTTGTGTTTTTTTTATTGAAAATTTTGGTCTTACTCCTGTTGTTGTTTTCTTCTTTTCTCTTTTTTATCTAGTTCATACCTCGTCTTTGTCCTTGTGATAGTGTGGCGGGAAAGGTTAATCCATTTATACATTAAGCGCACTTTAATGTGTCTGGTTTGTACTCCAGCTTCTGGCATTTCTTGTACACGGAGTGTCATGTGTCTCACGCATTGTCCAAATAGGTATAATAAGCTGAATTGCGCTATACGTGATGTTTACGCCTTAATGAATACACCTGTTCAAATAGGAACCTTTTATCAATGCAGCGTTCGGTGTTGCCAAGCTGATACAGTTTTCGAGGTTCTAAAGATTAGAAAAGTGTTCTTAGCACTACTTGAAGTTCACGAGTACAATTTGACGCCCATTATGCTGTAACAAGCTTCTAACAAAGTAGAACTTTAGTGTTCCCGTGGAAACCCTGACGACGCTGCTCCTTTCCTCGGCCCGCTGGCGGAACTAACCAAGCGATCTGATTGGCCCTGCATAAGTGAGAATAGAACACTAGGCTATTCTCCTTATTACAGCTTGGAAGTGTTTAGATAAACTTATCTTCGTCGGTATCACTGTTCCTATGGCCCGCTTCATCGTCACTATTATTGTGGTTTGCGAGCTGTGTTCAAAAGCCCCGCTGTACCTCAGTAGTGACCTTGACAGTCAGAGGTCCTGGGTTCAAATTTCGGCTGGAGAGCATTTTTGTCTTTCATGGAAGTGCCGAAGCTAGCAAAGGGACAGACCAACTGATGGATAGACATAATGGTCGCTTTACTGTCTTGAGTAAGAGGCTGCCAGTTACGAAGCGGTAAAAGGGACAATTAAAAGCAAGTGCTATAAAATCCTTTAACATATATAGGCTACCTGCTGCTTTACTATAAATAAAATGTGTGAAATGTGGTATCCCCAGTACTCGAGGGGATTTTTTGGGATTTTCGGATGTCCAGCAATCGGGGATTTCAGGAGAATTAAAACGTTTTCCGACGTTCAGTGAAATGACGCAACTGTCCGCAAGGCATGGAAAGTTTCACCGCCCTAGCCGGAAGTGGCTGAACTAGCAAACTTTGGGCAGGGGGACGGACCGACAGGAAGTACGGTCGCTATTGGTCAGTTTGTTTACGAGGTGCGGCGCTAATATACAATATTTGGTAAATAAATAATCGTCATCCACTACCGCCACAGCCAGGCGACAACCGATAATTCTTTCTGCTTACATGCTGATGACAAAAATAGAACAACAGCCTGAAGCCTTTGGAAGATAAAGCTAAATAGGAAAATAACTTGGAAACATTTCACCTAAATAGATTCGGCAACATAATTACACCGGCGGGCCGCCACCGCCGACCCCAACGGTGGCGCCGATGCGCCCAAATGTTTTCGGCGGTGGCCCACTGAGTTATTTTGGGCGGCGCGCCGCCGACTTTCGGCGCGGCTACGGGGACCATGAAGAGCATTTATTAGGAAAGATAAATAGAGGAGCTGCAGGGTAAATCAGCTGCTGGTGCGGATGAAATTCCACCAAACTTTTACTGTAGTTTTCTAGGTTTAGTCTTGCCATTATTGCTTTCGGTTTCAAATTTAATAGTGCGAACAGGAGAATGGCCGGAAGCTTGGAGGACATCGATTATACGCTCAGTAGTAAATAAAGGAAACCCAGGAGAGCCCAACAGCTATAGGCCTATCTCGCTGTCGAAGCAAAATAATAGAACAAGTTTAGAGTGCCGACTAAATAAACGGATAATGCCGGTTTTCGGGCAGGATACGGGGCAAATGATCAAGTATTCATATTAAAGTCGTTGATAGACAAGTATAGTAAAGGAAAGAATAGACTTTTTGTTGCGTTCATGGATGTAGAAAAGGCATTCGATACAGTGGATAGAATTCTACTACTGGAAGAATTGTTGAGAATAGGACTTCCTACCTTAACAGTTAAGTTGATAGCCGACAACTAGCCGACAAGGCCGTATCCAGGATGGGGGGGGGGGGGGTTAGGGGGTTGACCCCCCCCCCCCCCCCCCACGAAACATGCAAAAAATACTCATTTTTATAGGCATTTCCCTCTGATCTATATCTTTTCTGTGCGACCCGCAGGCAAACCCCCCCCCCCCCCCGAAAGAAATTCCTGGATACGGGCCTGATAGCCGATATGTAGAAATAATATTGTGGATGGTAAAGGTGAAAGAGAAAGGAGTATCGGATTGTTTTGGAGGGTGTTCGAGAGGACCTCCAAACTTTATTAAGTGTTCTTTCAGATTATCTATAAAAAGAAAAAGTTGACTTTAATGTTAAAAAGAAAGAAATTGTGATTTTCTCAGGAACTGAGAAAACTGTAAATATTTTGAGGTATTGTTGACCTAGGCTAATTATATATCTTGTCATTTTGTAATTGTAGTTATATAGTTACCGATTAGTTTAATATTCTATGAATTGATGACTTTTTATTTATATTTATACGTATCGTTTAACGTAACCGACACAAGTCAATGATAAATCAAAAAGGGTTATTATTTTTGTTGACGTCCTATGCTATTCTTTGTAAAAGAATATTTGGAGAATAAAATGAATTTGATAATTTGAATTTGAAGTCTCTAATGTGTATGCAAAGTTTCATTGTCCGAGCACGTCTAGACGTACCTTAACTTGCGATCACTAGAATTCCGGACCCCCCTCCCCCATCTAACTCCCCCACAGTGCCCGAATCCGTCCAGTTCTGTGACTGATGTTCATAGGGCCTGTGCCTGTTCTTCCCACCAAGTTCCATTCCGATCGCTCCACTCCAAGCGTGTCACAAGGATTCCGGTTTCCGCCTTCGACCACCCCAACCACACTCATCGGATCTGGTCCGGACTTGAAGCGTGACATCCGAGACATATGGTCTTTACGATCCGATCACCCTTTCGGAAGTTATCATACCTCGGTATTCCGGATCCCCCCCCCCCCGTTCACACGATGCTCGGATCGGGAATTTGACTATTTCCAGGTTAATCTAGTCGGGTACCTGATTTGACTGCCAAGTTTCATTGACCTATCCCACCTGGAAGTAACTCAAATACGGATCACCGGAATTCCGGGACCCCCCATCCAACTCCCCTCACAGTTGACGAATCCGGTCTAGTTCTGTAAATGATGCACCTATCGCTCGACTCTAAGCGTGACACAAGATTTCCGTTCCCCCCCCCCCCCTCTGACTCCCCGCACACATTCATCGGATTTGGTCCGGACATTAAATGGGACATCTCTTTCCAGATACCAAGTTTCATTAAGATCGTATCACCTGTTCGAAAGTTATGCAGGCTCCTAGATTCGGGATTCAATCAATCAATCAATCAAGTTTTAATCCGAATAGCAAAAGCTAGAAAAGGAATACAAATTTATAAAATACACAGACACACAAGAAACAAATTAACTAATACATTTACAAGAAATTACCAGAAATAAATGATGGAATGAAACTACGTAAAATGGGTAGAAGAATTAGCGGGATATGGGGAAAACTTATTGTCAGTATTCCTCTCGGACCGACGCACGGAAGACAGGAGGGGAGGGGGGAATAGATGGGTCATCTGGGGACAACATTCCGCCGTCTCCCCCTCCCTCCACGATGGTCGGGTCAGGTCATATGCCAGCGAAGTTTGTCCGTCCTAGAAGTCTGGAAGGTCCCTAACTAGAGAACAGTGACCTAACATATAGACCGACATACCGGAAAGTGATCGATATATGGCACTGGAGCGGAGATGCACGTGCCATAAAAATGAGGGGTGGAAATTCCTCTATAGAGATAAAGAAATCAAATAAACATCTAAGTTCAAATTACCTCAAAGTGATCTTTTTTTAAAAGGGTAGCTGAAAGGAGCATATACTTGAAATGAAAAAAAAGGGAGGATGGTCTCAGCAGCGATACTAAGGGATTCGGTCCTAAGAGGTCTCAAAGATATGAAAATTCACACGAATATCTTTAAAACTAAAATCCTTCCAAGAGTACATTACTGTGCAGAACTTTGGGGGCTTGACGCTGCCGCAGAGCTTGAGTCGATTCAGCTGCTCCACTTCAAGAGACTGATAGGACTTCATCCAATGACTCATACGCAGGCAGTCAGAGGAGAGCTTGGCCTATTCACAATGAAAAAATCGAGGCTGTTGCAGATACACGGGTTTTGTTTGAAAATTATTACTACCAGAGGATATGCTGCTAAAGGCGTATTCTCGCCGTTCTCCGAGGACTCCACTTGAGGAGTCCCCGCGTTTTTGTTTGTCCCGGGGACTCACTCCCCGTATTCTCGCGAGTCCCCACGGACGGGGAATGCTCCGATTATCATCCCCGTCATCAAAACGGACTCCCTTTCAGATTTCGAGGGGAATCAACTTTTGCTGGTACTGGTGCAATGTAAAATTAATTAAAAATAATCAGAATAAACAAAACCAAAAATAAAGTGGATCCAGACTAATTTCGTTAACTGCATATTTCTTTTTCGAACAAAATCGATTTTGGAAGCATTTCCCGTGTTCTCGCTGTTTCTGTACGCGGAGTCCGCGTGGAGTGACTCCCTCTATTCTCGCCGTTCCCTTCGATTCCCCGAGGAGTCCTCGGGGAACGGCGAGAATACGCCTTAAGAGTAGCATATGAAAAACTGCTGGAGATAGGAGGACGAAAATCTTGGCCGTTCTAGGTTAAAGCCATGCTAGATCATGCTGGTTTGTCATTTTTTAATCAATTAAAAAGAATAATTTAATCTGAATAGCTAAAAGCTAGAAGAGGAATTTGCTTGGAACGGCAAATTGTTCAAAAATTGGCAAATTGTTGGGGAATAAGGCCCACGTTTTGGGATCCCAAAAACCTCAACAGACACCAAAAGAGGAGTGGAGCTGACTGGGACTGAACCGAGGACCTTTCCCATGGAAGCCAAGTTCTACACCCCGTGCCAGAGCCGGTTGTTCAATAAAACAGAATGAAAAGTAACATTGTCACACACTTTAAAGAATAGAAACAAACATCGACTCCCATTTATGGAAACAGTTTGAACTTACTATAAGCAACCAGGAGATACAAAGTTGGCATGGGATAATTCAAACGTCTGAGACTCTAACTACTACAAATTACTTAAGAGAACTTTCCAGATGGAATTTTATTTTAAGTTCTACCAGCACAGACTCTGAAACTTTATTTACAGCTCCGAAGAAAATCATTACAACTTGGTATTAGAGAACAGGTGTCTGAGAGGAAGATAAAAGGGATGGTTTAATCAGGTATATTTGGGGGAGGGTTGCTCTTCCCTAGTATATTGACATCGACCAAAGACAACATTATCAAAATGGGGGTAGAATATGTGAGGGGAAATTTAAATAGGACTCATGTGTCGTAGGATCATTAGGTTTTCGTTGCATCAATATATTTGTGTGTCGTGTATATACAAATCAGTGTATATCTATCAGGATTCAGCATGTATCCGTACATCTTAATCAAACCTCTAATCAACTTCAGATTAAACTTTTACTTTTGCAAATTTTCCAGTTTTGGCCCGGTTCCGGGCTAACTACTTGCCCGGTGAGAAAATAATTTACATATTCGGATTAAGATGTCTCCTTAACCCTAAATCGACTATCTCATTTGATCTTAAAAACATTTTGTTTCAACCCTTAATTTGAAACCCCTCCCCCAACCCCAAATGTAGGGCTACAGAGCCCATCTTCGAAATTGACCTGTACTTTGGCCCAAAATATCTCAACTCCTTCGAGATCATGCTAACGGAAGGACGGACTTTTACGGAAAGTCTTACTAAATCATAAGTATCTCGTCACTTACGTTTTGGATCCCAAAAACCTCAATAGACACCAGAAGAGGAGCCGAGCTGACTGGGTCTGAAGAGGACCTTTCACGTGGAAGCCAAGTTCTACACCCCGTGCCAGAGCGGGTTGTTTAACAAAACGGAACGAGTAGTAACATCGTCACGCACTTTAAAAAATATAAAGAAATATCGACTTTATCCAAATCTTACTAGCCTCATATTTAGGCTATAGCAGAGCAGGCGAAATGTTTGAAGAAAAGAAATAAAGTAGAAAACGAATTCAGAATATCTTTTGTCCATAAATCAAACCTCATCTAACTTCTTACAACGTTTTCGTTTTCGGCCGAATTCCAAGCGAACTATTTGTCCCATGATGAACAAGTTTGAGATATGGAGTCAGCATGTTCAGTTCCCCAAAGTCGTATATCTAATCAGCTTCTTAAGGATATTTTTTTCCGCCCCTTAATTTGGAACCACTCCTAAATATAGGACTAAAGAGCCCATCAACAAACTTGACCTTTGCTTTGACCCAAAGTATCCCCACACCAAGTTAGAACAAAATATCTCAACCCCTTCGAGAGTTATCGTGCTAACAGACCGACAGACGGACGGAGGGACAATTTTTACAAAGTCATATGTATATCCCTCCACTTACGTTTTGGGATCCTAAAAACGTGGATTAACACATATAGAGAAGGAACGAACGAAAACATTAAAGAGAGCAAAGTAACTCTTTGTAGTATTGCACTCTCCTAACCTATTTTAGCACTACTGTGCGAAATTGTGACGGCCTCTATTACTTACTCATTGAACAAAACCAAAGGTTTCGATGAGATTCCTAAGGTGAGTATTGGGTCGGCTACTGATACAGATTATCCGATAAGCTAATATTCTATCAAGCAGAATATTACTGGAATATTACCGGAATAGAATTTATAGAAATCAAGATTCTTTGCGGGGTCTTCGATCACTTTTCTTTAGAACCACTAATACCTTCCTGCATCTGGAAAGTCTACTAAAAGAAAGTAATCCTTAAAAGAAACATTTTTTAACCATTAAAATGTGGTATTTATTCAAACAATGTTTACAACGGATACGTCAGGTATGATTCTTGATCAGTGATATTTCGGCCATTCTTGGCAAGGGTCCTCGTCAGGCTGACGAGGACCCTTGCTGATGAAAAATCATAGCTGACGTATCCGTTGTAAACATTGTTTGAATAAATGTTTCAAATCAGCTTGGGCTCAAATAATATTTAAAATGTGGTATCGGTCCGATATATTTCATAAAATTCCTGGCTCAGGAACTCATGGAATATAAATTGATCCAAAACTTCTAGTATGTCTTAAAACCGATAAATCAGCAACAGTGTAATCAAAATCTGCTAAACTAAAAGGAAGAGGGAAGATAAAGCAAGAAAAACAAATCAATTCTCTGGTTTTGCCAGATTCGAACGAGTTATACCTGATGAAAAATTTATCTCAAACTAGTACCATGAAGTAGTACGAATAAGCAGCATGCAGTACTAACGATGCTACTACATACTTCTACTTCAAGGCTACCGTGTTACTACATACTACTATATTCTACTCTTAGCAAGACTGGATGCTATTATGGCAAGACATACTGCGACATAAGATTGGACTAGTCTGAGGCAAATATAATGATAGTATTCTTTGCTATTACATAGTATTACATGCAACGTTTTCTTTACTACTACCATACTACTACGCAGGCTACAAATTTTTCATCGGGTATGTCCAGTGGAAAAAAATAAGTTCAGGTATCAATTTGACAAGTACTTTCCCCCGGCTAATCTTTCATCGACTCTGGAAGAACTTTAATTCCTCCCAGTTTTCGGTTTTAGCCGGCCTCCGGGCGAACTACCTGCCCGGCGAGAAAATGAAGTTCAAACATGGATTCAGAATCTCGGTTTACACCTAACTCGAATCTACACTCCAATTCAGACAAAAACATTTAATACTGCAAAGTTTCCAGTTTCGGTTTCGACGAAGTTCCAGGCGGACTGCTGATTCAGCAAGAAATGAAGCTCGAAAAGAGATTCAGCATGTCGCGCGGACAAACCCCTGTTTTGCATATCTAATCGACTTTTTGCGAACTATTTGCCCGACAAAAAAAAATCGTTTTAGAAATGGGTTCAGCACGTCTCCTTACCCCAAAATCCACCATCTCAGTGGCTTTTAAAAATAAAATTTGTCGCCCCTCAATTTTACACCCACTCCCCCACACTTAAATAACGGGCTACATGAATTTGACCTGTACCTCGACCCAAAGAATCGTCATACCAAGCTTATCTCAGCCCCTTCGAGAATTAATCGTGCTACCCTGCGTAGTTGTATGATAATTGTACGAAGAAGTTGCATGTATTGATATGTAATAGTAAATAATACTATCATTTAATGTGCCTCAAACTGGGTCAATCTTAAGCAGTAGTATCCAGTAGCATCCTTTCTTGCAATCGGGGCGTCACGGTTGGGGATGGGGGGATCCCCCCCAATGTTGTCGGCCACTCAATAAAATAACAGTGTCGGCGCGAAGCGTAATATTTTTCGTCCAAATAGTTGATTTTTTTCAAGAAAACAGTCGAATTTCTGAAAATCCTTCGATGTTTTGACAACACATTCGTTTTTTTCTGAAAATCAGTCGATTTTTATGGCACTTGAGCATACTCAAGTGCCATATAGCGACTGTAATTTCTTTCGGTCCGTCGTTCTGTCGGTCTGTCGGTCTGTCCCATTTTTGCTAGTTTGGGCACTTCCACATACGCTACGACGATGAAACTTGGCAGGCATATAAGGGACGCAACCAGATTAACTTGGAATCACTCACTTCCCCGATCCGGCCATCGTGGGGGGAGTGGAGGAATGGAAATCCAGAAACTAGTCACATGCATAACTTTAGAACGGGTAATCAGATATGCATGAAACTTGACATGTGTCAAGAACAAGTGCTTCAGATGCTCAGTTTCAAATCCGGACCAGATCCGATAACTGGGGGGGGGGGGGGCACCGGAAATCTCGTAAAACGCTTCCACATAAGCTAGGACGATGAAACTTGGCAGGCGTATCAGGAAACTGGCCAGATTAGCTTGGAAATAATCACTTCCCCGATCCGGCTATCGTGGGGGGAGTGGAGGGATGGGAAATCCGGAAAGTAGTAACATGCATAACTTTGGAACGGGTATAAGTTTTGTGAAGAGTTCTGTGAAATTATTTGTATAGTGACGGGAAAAGCAATGGATTGTATAATTGCTGGGTAAAGCTTCTGCGCTTTCCCAGGGAATTGGTAAATTGTAAATAGATACAGAATTCAGAATTGTAAAATAATCACAGATTTGTACATATACACTTTTAACACGCACATTTTAATATTCGTTATTTTATTTGATTTTTTTTTGTCGTTTCAAGCCGCATCGTTCTTTTGGTTTTTAGTTACATATCGTTGTATGTTTTGTTGGTTCCGCATCACTTTTCTGTTGGTGTTGTGTTGGATTTTATGATTTAGTTGTTTGTTGTTTTCGCTGAGGATAGTTTTCCGGAAGTGCAACCGAAATATCCGAATTTATATTTATCCCTCGCACAGCATCCTAGAGGGATAATTAGCTGATCAAGAAAAAAACCGAAAATCACTATTTTCTATTTCTTTTGGAACGGGTAATCAGACATGCATGAAACTTGACAGATGTCAAGAAAAAGTGCTTTAGAAGCTCGGTTTTTGGTAGGCATATCAGGAAACCGACCGGAATAACTTGGAAATAATCCCTTCCCCGAGTCGACCATCGTGGGGGGATGGGGGGAGTGGAGGTATGGGAAATCCGGAAACTAGTAATATGCATAACTTTGGAACGGGTAATCGGACATGCATGAAACTTGAAATATGTCAAGAACAAGTGTTCGTATGTTGAATTTGAAATCCGATAACTGGGGGGGGGGGGGCTGGAGCGGGGCACCGGAAATCTCGTGAAACGCTTCCACATAAGCTAGCACAATAAAACTTGGCAGGCATATGAGAGAACCAACCAGTTTAACTTGGAAATAATCCCTTCCGCGATCCAGCCATCGCGGGGGGGGGGTGGAGGGATCGGGAATCCGGAAACTGGAAACATGCATAACTCTGGGACGGATAATTGGACATGCATAAAACTTGACAATTGTGAAGAACAAGTGTCTCAGACTTTCAATTTCAAATCTGGACCGAACCCCAAAACTGGGGGAGGGGGTAGAGGGGGGGGGGCGGAAATCTCCTGAAATGCTTAGGGTCGAGGGATCGGGATGGAACTTGAAGGGAAGAACAAGCATTAACCGTAGATACTTTGTTAACAAAACAAGACCGGATCGTGTCACAGTAGAGGGGGTTGGAGGGCGTTTTCCCGGATTTCCGGTGATCACGAGTAAGGGTACTTCCAAATGTACTAGGACCATGACACTTGGCAGACATTAGGTACTCTCCCAGGTCGACTTGAAAATAGTTCCTCTTCCGCTCCGATGATCATGGGGGTAATGGAAGGATGAGGAATCCGGAATCTAGTGACATGCATAACTCTGGAACGGGTGAAAGAACAAGTGTCGCAGATGATCAATTTCAATTCTTTAACGGATCCGATAACTTCAGGGGGGGAGCTGGAGGGGGGGGGGGGTAAGGCGGGGTTCTGCGAATTAGGGGGAAGAACAAGCATAAGCCGTAGATACATTATTGATAAAACAGGACCGGATCGTGTCACAGTGGGGGGAATTGGAGGGGGTTTTCCACAGTTCCGATGGTCACGAGTTAGGGTACTTCCAGATGTGCTATGACCGTGAAACTTTGCAGGCATGGGACTCTATCAGGTTGGCTTAAAAATAGTCCCTCCCCCGATCTGGCCATCGTTGGAAGAAGAAACAATTGTCAATGAGTGATATAACCATTTCAGGTTTACTAGATCAAGCCCATTTTCTGATGAAATGAATATCGGGAGAGAGATCCAGTCTTGAAAACTGCAAACCGTATCTGACAAACACACTAACTGCTCTTACAAGTACCATATGAGCTATCAGCTCTTGTTTTCAAAACTGCCGTTTTTCTTGAAAACAGTCGTTTTTCTTGAAAATAGTCGTTTTTTTTTGCAAAACAGTCGGTAAAAATAACGAGCCAGTCGGTAAATGCCTTGCCCCCCCCCCCCCCCCCCCAACATGTTGGCTAGTAACGCCTCTGTTTGCTATAGTAGCACCCAGTCTTGCTAATAGTAGCATGCAAGATAATGCAGTAACACCGTACCCCAACAGCATCAGATCGTACTGCACGCTACTTTTCCTTACAACTTCATACTACTATTTTAAGATAAATTTTTCATCAGGTAAACAGACGGACAGACGGACAACTTTTATGAAGTGATAGTTTCCCGAGTACGGATGATGTCTTGAATGTTGAAATGTGAAACCAGTCTTAGGAGAAATCAGAGAGTAACTCGGTGACAAACACCGTAGTTATTCTTTAGCTCTGTAACGGCAACTCTGGCGTCATCTCATGGCATCATCATCATCAACATCGCATTTGACAGGATTTGACAGGACAGGACAAAGCGAAGGATTTTATAATGGCTGGGTGAAAGCTTCTGCGCTTTCCCAGGGAATCGCTAAATTGTAAATAGACACAGAATTCAGAATGAAAATAATCGCAGATTTTTTACATATACACTTTTAACACGCACATTTTAATATTCGTTATTTTATTTAAATTTGTTTGTCGTTTCAGTCAGTATCGTTCTTTCTGTTTTTAAGATACATATCGTTGTATGTTTGTTGGTTCCGCATCACTTTTCTGTTGGTATTGTGTTGGATTTTATGATTTAGTTGCTTGTTTTTCGCTGAGGACGGTTTGCCGGAAGTGCAACCGAAATATCCGAATTTATATATATCCCTCGCACATCATCAATAATAAACCCCGAAAATCACGGTTTTCTATTTCTTTCGTAATGAATGGTCAGCATGGCTTCAAACCTTATATATGTGACAGTTGTCGTCCTTTCTGTAGTGCATGTCCCAATCTTGACGCTCCTTATAATGGAAAACTGTCAGTGCCTGCAGTATCAACTTTTCCAATCGTCTTCCCATGTCAGAAGTTGAAGGGAGTGCAGGGACTCCGAATTTTCTTTCCTTTGTTGGACTGAATTGGATTCATTGCAAATTGAGGAAGCGGGGACAGAAATGTTCCGGTTCCAAGAGAATTCTGTTTTGAAAGAGTCGAAGAGTGTAGTGGTCACGTCTGATGTTTCTTTTGCAATGGAGACCCCCTCCCATGACTCTTTTTGGGGGAGAGGGAGGGGTGGGGGGTAATCAACATTATGCGCTCTCCAGTTCCAACGAAGTGCTCTTACCGATTGGTTTGGTGTTGCGGCTTAATGTTTCATCCGGAAGTTATGACCAAAA
The DNA here is from genome assembly GCA_023053575.1 of Branchinecta lynchi. NCBI lineage: Eukaryota > Metazoa > Arthropoda > Branchiopoda > Anostraca > Branchinectidae > Branchinecta > Branchinecta lynchi. The sequence goes on from JAKZAP010000015.1 coordinate 14,164,444, forward strand.
TGTTCTGGTGCCGAAAGAATTTTGTTTCGAAAGAGTGGAAGAGTGCAGTAAATCCTGCTGTATATTTTTCGCAACGGAAACTCCCTATCATGAATATGTTTTTGTCGGAAGGTAATCAACCGTACACGCTCTCAAGTGCAGAAGAACTGCTTTTACTGATTGGTTTGGTTGTGGGCCGATGTTTGATCCGGAACATACGTAAATTATGACCGAAATGTTCCAGTGCCGGAAGAATTGTGTTTCGAATGAGTGAAAGACTGCAGTTTTTTTTTTTTTTTCAATTCAATTCAATTTATTTTCAAAAATTCGCTCACGGACGAAGCCGAACATTGAATTTCTTCCGTCATGTATAACTTAACAATTAACTAATGTTAAAACATCTATAACTAATGTTATTCATTTGGTCAATGTACATGTATCTCACAATAAAACTCTAAGTAAAACCTTCAATCATACGTAACATGTCAACTTATCAAAACATCTATAAACAAAACTCATAATTCGGTCAAATTCACCCCAAACTAAAAACTAGATAATATTTTATCACGTGTTAAGTTTTTGCTTGCAATGAAGACAATAGGCTAATCAACGCTAGCCTAGCCTGTACGTGCTATAGCTTAATCAGTGAATTTTAGTCCCGTAATTGGGGCTTTGGACCCGGGAGGTGAGAACGATATGTATTTGACTGACAAGTTTTGGTTGCATTTATTGTTTTACAAACAAATCGGAAAAAACTTGTTACGGACAATAAGATTGACAAGAGAAATGAGAATGGCCGTGATGGGTGAGGAAGCTGATAAAGAATTTTGCGGATATTTTTATTATTTTTTGTGCCCTAGATTGCAGTCTGTCCAGGGGTGTAATTTTGGTACAAGAGGTATTGGCTCTAGATTTGAGTGATACCCGTCTACTTCTCTCTTAGCCGCTGCTCATCCCGATGAAAAATTTATCTCAAAATAGTACTATGAAGTAATACGAAAAAGTAGCATAACCATACTTTGACGGAGAAGTTCAAAATTCAAGATGCAAGTGTTACCCTTTTGGATGTTTCTTCTTCGCTATAACCAATCATTGACAACAGAACCCAACCAGCGCACGACCTTCTACACTGCTTCCTGGCCGACGATTGAAATTAAGTGTCTTTTTGTGTATGTTTATGTGTTTTATTAATTTTCTTCATTTACTCCCCTTTCTGAAAACGGCGGGTTATAAATAAATTACTTACTTACTAGTACTAACGATGCTACTACATGCTTCTACTTCAAGGCTATCGTGTTACTGCATACTACTATATCCTACTATTAGTAAGACTGGATCTTAATATGGCAAGACAGGATGCTACTGGATACTACTACATAAGATTGGACCAGTCTGAGGCACAAAATGATAGTATTCTTTGCTATTACATAGTATTACATGCAACGTTTTCGTACTACTACCATACTACTATGCAGGCTACAAATTTTTCATCGGGATAGAAAAGCAGGAGGCACGCTGACCCATACTAGAGCGCGTCCAGATAACCAATCGGCTTTTATATTGAAAGTTTCTTCAACGCGGCTTCACAGCGATATAGCTATAGAGGTAACGAAGCGTGATCTGCCACGTAGCTCTCCGCTCGTATGCTTCGAGCATGGTCGGTTCCCTCCCCCTCTTTGGTAGATTTAGAGTTTTTGATAGGCATAGGACTGGTCCCGATGTCAGGTATAATTGCCAACTTTGCAAAGCAGGGGTAGAGGAAAACATGGACCACTTTATCAATCTATGCCAGGAGCTTTCGGGGTTAAGGGGATCTTATTTTAAGGGGAGTGTTTTGCTTCTTCCGGATATCCTGACTAGCACTTCGGAAAGGGTTATAACAAAGGTTTGCGAGTTTATGGACGAAGCGTTGAAGCTAAGAGCGACCAAGCTTAGTAGTGAGGCTTCATAGCCGTAGGAAATTATTGTTGTTTTTTCCTGTGTAATATGTACTATTGTTGTATTATGTATACGGCCCCTGGGCTTTTACATACAGTTATTACAGAGACACAGGAAGTTGTTGATGATACGCACCAAAGGTAGCGAAATAAGGCAAGTAAGAAAATAAGTGAGGTGTCGTTAGGGGGTAAAAATGAGATAAACACCAAGCTTGAAAAAAGGATCCTCGCATTGAAAATATGAGCCTCAGAAGAATGAATATAAGCTGGCAACAAAAAATTACCAATGCAGAAATAAGCAGAAAAACAGGTCAGCCGTCTGTCATCGAGCTGCTGAAAAGAAGGCGGTGGAGATACCTCGGACACGTCCTTCGTATGGATGAGAGCCGTCTTCCTCGGACAACCTAAGAGTGGAAGCCAGACGGGAGAAGAAAGCTAGGCCGCCCCAAAACACATTGAGGTGAAAATATGAAAAAAATCTGAAGACGGCTGGTACCTCGCTAGTACCTGAATGGGAAGACGTCAGCGCAGCGGCATAAATGCGGGATTAACGGAGAGGCTTTGTCGACGCGACGCCCTATTCGCCACCGATGGCTCTGGAGGAACTAAGACTAAGACGTTAGGGGGGCGACAGTGTATCATATGAAATTTGGGTCTCCGTGTAGGAACAGACGAACGATTACGCAAGCCGGTTGCATTAGTTTTTTTTTGTGTACTTGCTAATCAGGTTAGAGATAGCGAGCTCGGGGTCTCGTATGTTATATATTTTCATCATTCTGGAATTTCCTGTCCAAGGGGGGAGCCGAAGTAAGTATTTGGGGAATCTGAAGAAAGTAGAACGGAGTTTAACTTTTTCACTAGCTGAAAATATTTGCCATAAGGGAGCTAGGTAAAGGAATTGGGGTATTGCAACGGAGTTATAAAGGGAAGCAAGGATTTTTGGGTTGAAACGGGTTACATTCTTCACAAGTAGAGCATAGAAGCGCATATTTTTCTTTCAAAATGTTCAGATAGAAGCCGGCGGGTGTGTTTTAATGACGAGCCAATGGGGAGACCAAGGTAAGCAATGCTTTCAACGGGTTTTGAACTGATATCACCAAGAGCAATGGAGGACACGGGGTCTTCAGGTTTCCAATTAAAATGTACGACATCTGACTTAGCAGACTTATACTCAAGATCTTGATGAACGTATTAATTTTGCATAATTTCAGAATTTTCTTCTACCTGTTGGATTGACGTGCTTAAATTAAAAACATCGTTGGCATAACATACGAGAGAAATGTCAATGTCTTGAAGAACACATGAATAAAGACATAGAGATTGTGCTTCTAGAACACTATTACTGAGCAGTGTCGGCGAGGAGATAGCCCCCTGCCGAGTACCCTTACGAACTGGGATTGAACTGAAAATTATAAGTAGGACAGGTTCTTTATTTAATATGTTAATAATATGTGATATGTAGTAGTACAAATATTTCCATTTAACTCTGCTCCAGGCTGGGTAATCTTAGGCAGTAGTATCCGGTAGGTCTAGCATCCAGTATTTACATAGTAACATGTAGTGGGATCAGCTAATGCTGCATAGGCTACTACTAAAGCGTACAACTATTTTTTGACTCTTTTTCCTCAGCTTGGTCACCTCTGAGGGTTGCATTTCCTGCAAGAGCCGAACAGTCCGTTCTGATACAGTTCGAGTACATTTTCTAGGTAACTGAGTTCGTTGGAAAGGTCATCACTCAAGATACTTACCTTAGACCGTAAATACTCCTGTGCTATCAGTGGAACCCTGGGCATCCACGTTACAGTTCAGCGCTTCAAGTGGACGCTCCATTGCCTCATAACCAACACTTGTGAAGACATAGTAAAAAGTCGGATCCATAGAGTAGTGGGTCATTTGCACTTTCTGCTGCTGAGATGTATGCGAAACCTCCATTACCTGGGACACAGATGACAGGTTTTCTCCTCACTAACCTGTCGATCTATTTTACCATTTCTGATCGAAGTGCTGAAGATGAGGCATAGGGGAATTAACAGAAACTAGTCCGCTTGGAAGCGTTGAACAGGAATATGGCCAATAAGCACCAGTCTAACTCTTGCGGTACTGCCAGGCATCCCATCATCAAGTTTGCTCAGATAGGATCAGAGAGCAGTTCTTCTCGAACATAGTAATTCACTTGCGGGATACCTTGTCAGGAAAAACTGTCTCCCGAATCCTGGAGGACTGGAAATCCCAGCACTGCATGGGTGATTTGTGCGCTCATTAGTCGATAACCTGAAAGTAACCATCAACGCAAGCTATCGTCGGGATTCTACGTCCTTATTACTTGCTACACATCATGTAATTAAGGTAAGTTTAGGTTAAAGGCTTGCATGTCATCATTGGTAAATTCGCTCAAGATATTCTCAACTTTACAAATGTTATTTCTTTACCTGGGCGAATCATATTTAGTCACTCTCGAACATGTTCTTGAAAGCGAAAGCAGATGCTGTAGAATATGTTGGTCAAACCAGAGCTAGACACTATCCAGCATATTATTAGCTGCGTTCTTTGTTACGGGAGTTCTCACCGGTGGTCTCCGGTTATTCTAATAAGTCGTTTTTGCATCCATCGGTGACTACACCAGTCTTGTAACCCGTTTTTTAACTAACCGCTGTTCGGTTTTATCTCACTGGTGCGGACTAACCAGAACCTGCTCGGGAGCCCGGCTTTACCGAGAAGTTAGCAACTTTTGGTCAGTTGACGGTGTTAGGCGCAAAACCCAGAATTTATGCCGTTTTTGCACTCCCGCCAGTCATCCTCAGGAAGAAGGAGTAAGCATCTCCGGAACGACTCAAACTCAACGACTCAAATCCTGTGTCTACCAATCACGGCAATCTTTGGGAGCAGACGTGACACCACTTCTGCCTTTCTTCCGCTAGGTAGTCGGAGAGGCCGGAGATCTTGCATCGGCAACGAGAGATAGTCATCAAGAGTATTGCCAGCATGCCAGCGAAAGCAGAAACTGCAGTATTTGGGAACCGATATCTATGTCAGGGGCGTCACGACTGGAAGGGGGAGGGGCGTTACCCCCCCCCCCCAAAAGTTACCGCCCAGTCGGTAAAAAATAACCTAGTCTGCGCGACCCGCCACGATTTTTCGTCAAAACAGTTGATTTTCTGCAAAAACAGTCGTTAAAAATTACCAGCCAGTACTCAGCCCTTTCGCTGAAACTTTAAGAGCTTTTCGTTGAATTTCTTGACGTTGGCATTGTCTGATAGTTTCCCAGAGTCAACCACATGTTCCGTCCGAATGTCACTGATCAATTTTTACTGGAGCGGGGTTATTTATAAGTAGTGAACTGAAAGACTAAAATGTTTCTCAGGTGGTTTTGAACCCTAGACCTTTGTCTTTCTGGGCCAGTGCTCTTGCCATGGGCTGCAGAGGGGCTTGTCAAAATAATTCACTAACTCCGAATGATGGGTTTACACACTCCGAGCGTATTTTGAAGTCCGAGTTACGCACATTTTGAGCTTGAAAAGATTTCTAGCAGTACGGACGTATTTGAGAAATCGGTCCGTTTTGTATCTAAATACGTCCGTACTGCTAGAAATCTTTTCAAGCTCAAAACGTGCGTAAAATACGCTCGGATTTCAAAATGCGCTCGGATTTTGAAGGTAAGGTAAGGCCTGAAGGTAAGTTCATCTAAACAGTTCACATCCTCATGTCACGTGACTAATTGGATATTACGTAGATGTATAACGGGGTTTCTTCTGATTTTATAAGTCGTTATTCTTGATCTAATAGGTAGCGTTCTTGAGGCTTCTTATCGAAGACACTATTCTTTATTCCCAGAGAGTTAACGGGACACAGCGTAAAAACAAAACGTAACAGTGAATACAACTGTAAAACGACGACCCAAGACCTTGATGTTCCAGCTGTAACCCACAATTGTAAAGGCTCTAAGGAAACATAAATTGCTGGGCTTGAGAAGATTAATGTGACAGGGCAGTGAGTCCAGCGTGAGAACCGTCTGTTTTACCCCTGCATCTTTTCCCTAGATACTTGTCATAGATGGAACGTTTTACAAATGACTTTTAAACCGTGACAAACAAACCATAGTTGGTAAGATCGACCATCGCCCGTCTTCAAACTGGAATCCACGAAAACCACGACGATTTGAAGTTATAACCCCTTGGTGAGAGCCTGACCAAGCCAAACATTGTTTAGGTGTACCATTTTATTTGTCCATCACTGTACTTTCGTGAAAAAAAAGTACGTCAAACTACATTGAAACTAAGTGTAGAAAAAAGAAACCTTATAGATAGCCAGATCTTTCAAAAAGCCAAAAGGCTATTTAAACTCAAGGTCATATGCAACGAGGTCAAAATCCCTAGCTCGATCAGCAAAATCACCACAATGATGTTCACTACAAAGCCCTCATCAACGTCATCCTGGAGAAGAAAATCTACCTCTAGAGGCGACTACAGTGGTAATCGGCCCTACCCAAAAGAAAGGCCGAAAGGGACCGACGACAACGTTGGACCCAGTGGCTCTACATTTTTGGATTGGACACAAAGTACAGAAAAAGACTGAGAGAACTTTAAACTGGAAAGTATGTTTCTCGGGGAGGGGGGGGGGAGACGCTGGGGAACCTATCGAAGCTTTTAGTATCCCTAAGACTTTTATTATCCATTAATCCATCTAATTCGCCTATCCTAATCTCACTGACTCCAAGCGCTTTTTCGCTCAATTTCGGAGTTATAGCCCGGTATTACAAATAGGACATCCACTCTTATCTGGAAGGGGGTGTTATCCCTTATCAATCGTGTTACAGCTAAGATTTAAGCTGGATGAAATAAAAGAGCTATACTCTGGCTCCACATGAACTGGGTGCCATTGAATGAACTGGGATGAAACAGCAAAAATTCGCTGTTTCTGCTAGAAATTTATTCGAATAAGGCTGAGATACGACAGTCTAATCACCCATCATCTGACAAGATTGGTTTCAGGTGAGGTTGGCGCAAGGCCGTATCCAGGGGGGGGGGGGGTTAGGGGGTTGAAACCCCACCCCAAAACATACAAAATTAATTATTTGTATAGGCTTTTCCCTCTAATCTATGTGTTTTTTGTTCTTTTTTGTTCGACTAGCAAGCAACCCCCCCCCCCCCCCCGAAATAAAATCCTGGGTACAGGCCTGGGTTGGCGACCCCAAAGTACGCAGCCTCTACACTGTCAGATGTTTCATAACAAATAACACGAGGATGCGCGGTTTCAACAAATAATGCGTAACAGATAACACTTCGGATGTTATCTATCGTGTTAGGAAGTTTGTTAGGAAGAGCAAAAAAAGCATCTACTGACTTTGTTCCTTACGGTCATGATTTCTGAAAACTCAGCAGCTACTTTTTGGCGGTTTTTCGGTTCTTCCTGGTGGTAACGTTTATTATGCACGATATTTTGAAACACAACAGATAACATCCGAAGTGTTATCTGTTACGCATCATCTGTTGAAATCGGGCATCCTTGTGTTATCTGTTATGAAACTTCTGACAGTGTAAACAGGCCCTGAAAATGTTCAAATGCAATTTTGCAGCCTACGGTCCTAACTAGTATTAATTGCTATGTACCAAAATTCCAATGACCTAGGGCCTAGTTAGGACTTCGCTGCACTTTCTTTTTCAACATCATTGAGGACAGTTTGGAAGTTAAATAGTTCAGTGGCGGCTTCCGAAATTCCCGCTAACTGAGACATATCTCATACTACCAAAGGCTTGAAATATTTCGTCATCCTAAGCTGGCATACTATTTCCACAGGGGAGACCTCATTGAGAGATACAAGCTTTGCCACTTTCAATTCCAAACCTTACATAGTTATAGTCTCAAACTCACAGAGAGGTTCGTCATGAGACTTTGGTCGGTGAACTTTAGTGAACGTCGGTGAACGTCGCGGAAGGAAACAAACCTGTAATACAAGCTTTGCCACTTTCAGTTTCAAAACTTACATAGTTGTAGTCTCAAACTCACAGAGTGGTTCGTCGTGAGACTTTGGTCGGTGAACTTCAGAAAGCGCGTGCCTCTTCACTCGAACCGATTTCACGAAGAAACAGAAAAGAGGATTGACAGCCTGACGAGGTCCCCTGCCAAGAAGGGCCGAAATATCGCTGATGAACATTGTTTGAATTGAAAAAGTCAGCTTGGGCTCAAAGAGTATTTAAACAGAAAATCGCCCGTCGCTGAGCCAGTTCAAGAGAGAAATTGACAAAACGTTTACGACTCACATGTAAGTATGTAAGTAAGTAATTTATTTATGACCCGCCATTTTGAAAAGGCGGAGTAAGTGAAGAAAATAAAGAAAATAAACAAAACACATAAACACACATAAAAAGACACTTAATTTTCAGTCTTCCGTCAGGAAGCAGTGGACGACGTCGTGCGCTGGTTGAGCTCTGTTGTCCATGATTTTTCAAAGCGATGAGGAAACATCCAAAAGTTGTAACACTTGCATCTTGAATTTTGAATTTCTCCGTCACTGTATGGTTATGACACAATTTCGACAAGTGGAGCAGGTGATTTACATATTTAAAATAACATGATCTCATCTTTTTAATCTCCTTCTTTCGCAGAACATGAGTGACGCCAGAACGAAATAGTAGGCTATAGAAGGAGCGCAGAATGTATGATCCTATATGTTTTAAAAGAATTTTGTAGAGACTACGTGGCCTTGTTATTTTGCACTATATTATTATGTAATTGAGGTCGGCAACCCTCCTGAAAGGACACCTCTTGCTTATTTTGCCTTTTATATTATCAGTAGCATCCTTATGGAACTGTCAGCTTCTGAAATCCCAGCCATTCCAAATTGTTTCGTTTTGTACCTACGACTTTTTAGCGCTTTTTCGGCCGAGCCGAGTTCTGCCAGTCACGCACCACAAAACTTGCCGAAAGTTTTAAGGTCAGTCTACTGCTCTTCTACACATAAATATGAAGCGCTTCAAAGGGTTGTTTTTCATCTCTACGATCTCTTCTAAGATTTCTATTTCGGCCCTAATTGGAAAGGGTCCTCTTCAGGCTCAAGCCACTCAAGCTGGGAAATGAACTTGTGGAAAAACGATTAAAGACTCTTCCTTAAATATCTGATTTTGTGAACTTCTTCTCTGAAAATCGGTTGGAGTTAAAGATTATTTTATTTTGCCTGGTTTCCCATTCTTTTAACAACGGCGCATTCCCTTTTCAAATATTTTGCGCCCAGCCGCCAGGTTGAAGAAAGTGTAGACTGGGTAGAGTCGACAAGCGCTAAGAAGAAAATCGCTAATTTTACGTGGAAGGTAAGGGTATTTTTGTATACTATATTTTTGAGACATTTCATAGTGGAAAGGTCATTTCAAGTAAGAGGTGTGTATTGAACGAATTTTCATCCATAGCAAGCTTGCACAGGATCATGGCATCGGGGAAGTGCATTTGACACTAAAGGCGTATTCTCGCCGTTCCCCGAGGACTCCTCGGGGAATCGAAGGGAACGGAGAGAATAGAGGGAGTCACTCCACGCGGACTACGTGTACAGAAACAGCGAGAACACGGGGACTGCTTCCAAAATGGATTTTGCTCGAAAAAAAATATGCTGTTGACGAAATTAGTCTTGATCCGCTTTATTATTGGTTTTGTTATTCTGATTGCTTTTAATTAATTTTATATTGCACTAAAACCAGCGAAAACTGATTCCCCTCCGAGTCTGAAATGGAGTCCTTTCTGATGATGGTAATGATAATCGGAGCATTCCCCGTCCGTGGGGACTCGCGAGAATACGGGGAGTGAGTCCCCAGGATAAACAAAAACGCGGGGACTCCTCAAGTGGAGTCCTCGGGGAACGACGAGAATATGCCTTAAGGGGTTTTCTAATTTTAAGACTAAACTTAACTGTTTATCATCACTCTGTCAGAAATTTCAGAAGAGGTAACACAAGGATAGCGGTTTCAACAGATGACAGTTTAAGATGTTCTAGATCTTATGTTTCTCAAGCGTTACTGATTAAAACGTTATGCATACAAAAAAGCTTAAAATGTTACCTGTTATGAAATTTCTGACAGTGTAGTTAACAGACGTTACATACATTTTCATTCCTCTATTTTTTGATGAATTTTATTGACCTTGACAGGCAAGGTGGTGTTCATCTCCTCCGGTTATCTATCCTCAACTAGGCAATGTATTTGCCAGTTGTGGCAAACTGAAAGACCGCAAAAGCGGAAAGACAGAAAACTCCCATAGTCGCGATTCGCTTCCTAGGACTGGAGAGTAGTTAAAACATCCTGCTGACATTTCGTCCGATCCCTTCTCCCAAAGTCGTTCGTTGCTTTTTTGGTATCTGATACCACGGTCAAAAGGCGTTTTTGCAGTTATCGTGGTATCTGGCTAGTTATCGTGGTATCTGATATTCAGATACCACGGTCTGACCGTAGTAACTGATCGTGGTATCTGAAAAGTCATCTCACTTGCATCAAGTTTCGTCAAATAGGTGAGAAAGAAGTTTAGCACTTAGTGATGTAACTGGATGTCAGTTTTCCTTTGGGGATGACTTGGAAAAGTTCAATTTCAGCAATAGTCGTTTTTGCAGAGCAACCGTGTATCAGATACCACGATAACTGCAAAAACGACTAGCTACAGATCCTGTTCCTGTTACCGTGGTAACAGATACCATGGTGTCTACAGAAACGCAACTATTGACAAATTCCTGGAGCATGTGTTGTTGTTTGCAATTCCCCTTGGTTTGTTCACATTTTCTATTTGTTTATTCTTACTTTCGTGTCTAAAGTTGGACAAAGTCCGAGCGCTAGGTAGCGGGCAGCTCTTTTTTCCACGTCTCGATTTCAGTCGAGTTTCCTGTCTTTCCCACTGTTTATGCCATGGACACACGATCAGGTCGGACGTTCCCGTGCTGGAATTCCTGCCCAGATTGTCATCACCAGTATCACTTCCATATGGAAAAGTTGAAACTTTTTCCAATTTATGATGAAAGTGATGGAAATCCACCAGGAAATCTTGATCGTGTGGTCACACTATTACTGTGCGTTCACACAGAGGAATCGGGTGCGGAACTCATTTTGTTGTAGTTTTGTAGCAGCTACAAAATCGCAGGACGGTTTACACAAGAAGATTGGGTTCAGCTACAAAAAGTAGCCAATAATTAGAATAAGAAAATATAGGGGGTTTTATTCATTAGTCTGGGATCGAAGACAGGAGGGTAAGAAAAATATGAAAACTAGATACTATATCTGGGGTAACGGTTCTGACACTGGAATCCGAGCGTATCGACCACACTTCCCGATTCTGGGCTGGATAAGATCCTGGTGCTTTTGCACACCTGTCACTTTTCCCAGGTTCTTCAGGTACTGAAGCTTGGTGGACTTTTGCTTGTCTTACATTGTTACACCAATAACCTCCGCTCCAAACCAAAATGTCGGCACCACCGCGAGAATCGAACCCGGAAAGAAATTTACGAATCCAGCACGCGCTAATCACTCGGCCAGGACATATAACTTTCTGGGAGGACTATGTCACCGAGCGGCCTCGGTTCAACTAGAAAGAAGCCTGAGAGTTGAAGAAGAGATGGGAGAGAAGACAGTCTGCTTCTACCCCTGCGAAGAAGAGGCGTAGGACTGTTCCGGACGGTTGGCACCAAACTGACATAGTTTGTTATAACAATAAACATGTATTCAAAACCATAGCTGCCAGACGGAAGGGTTTAGCCTACCAAATTGCATAGTTTACTCACTACAACGCTTTTTGGAAAGTTTACCCGGCACTCCGAACTAACTGTGTACAATTTTGTAAATTGACAGTCTAATCCGGACAACAAAACTTTAACAAAGCTAGTCCACATACTGAAACCAAGAACTTATACCACTACAGCAGGTCATCCGCCTCCCTCTTGTCGCAATATATCTCTACTGCGATTCCAAAGTTGGCCCTATACCAGTTCAGCGCTCCAAGTGTTTTACTTGTCCACCCTCGATACATTATACTCATATTCATCCTTCACACACAGATAGTAAAACTGATCCGTAGCTCAGTGAACAGTAAAAAGATGATGGAAGAAGGGTAGTCCAAAACTATAGCATATTTAGGGAACTTTTGCAACTATTTTCTGTTTAAAGCACACCTCGCACTTAATACTTTTTATGTTCCAATTATGAAAATTTTTTGACCACTGTAAAACTAGGCTCTGCTATTAATAACTTATCCAAGGCTTTGGCTGCTTTAAGCCGTTTCCCATGTCCATTGACTTATAGCAAAAACTCGAAAATATTCACATAACTGGTGTTACGCCTCAATAGCATGATACGCTAACACTTGTCGGGATCACAGTGCGCATGGAAAATAGTGAATCGTGGCAAGTGCAAAGATTAGTGAGGTGTCGTTACCGGGCTTAAAGTTCTGGGTTGCCGGGATTAAGAATAATGAATCCAATTATGGGAGTAGGTTGTATTGGCATTACAGACACGACAAGTCCTTTAAGAAATAATTACACACATCCTAGCTGATCCACACTGTTAAAAGTTTCTCCGAATTAGGATGCAGTAATTGCTACTGGGATTAATCTTATCTCTATTGAGATAAGATTAATCCGAATTAGGGGTAATCTTATCTCATAAAGGTAAGATTAATCCCAGTAGCAAATACTGCAAGATTTTCTTTTACAGTGTAGTGAAACATCGATGATCATTGGGGGACTGATAGGAACTAAACCACACTGTGGCGTTGAACTGGAATATGGAGTGTTCCAGACTAGAGCGAGAGCTACAACCGTAACCTGAAACTGTTATTTATCTACTTCTTTCCATAACTTTCAAGCCGCAACGTGTAACAGCGTAATACAGTTATACGGATAAACAGCTTAATTAATTAACAGCCTTAAAACTTGCTTTCTCATGACATTTTATCCTTTTTCCAGTTCTTTCTAACAAAAGTAGGAGTTCGCGAATTACCACATAAATAAAACCAACTAAAGCGGACGGGAGAAAATACTGTAACAAGGTTAGCAAAACGAAACTCAGGTAGCGACTTGATCAAATAAGACGCACTAGTTAACGCACAGGAAAGTTGAAAAGACAGTGAAGCTGAAACAGGAATAGTAGAGAACAGAGAAAGCAGAGAAAGAAAAGCAGAAGATGAGAAGTTCGTGACAGACTTGAAAAGAGTGTCATTGAAAGGAAAGATGGCCTGAACACGTAGAAAGAGGCTCAGAGCTCCAAGAGAGCTGGGAAAAACAGAGATATTAAGAAATTAGCCAGGGAGAACACTTTTTGAGATAAGGTTCAAAAGTGAGCTGTCGTTGGTTTTCCAAGCCATCCTATAACAAGAGCAAGCTGTACTAGCTTTTCGGTAGGCTACTAGTCAACATCAGAGATTCGCCAAAAAAAAAAATTCATTTTCGGGGCACCTCTAAAAAACAAGATGTGGTGAAAACTTTTTTTTTACTACATTTTTTATCAACTATTAAACATTTTTCAAAAGAAAAGCTATTTCGAAGAGCAAGCTTTGGAAGGTTTTTGGTACCAATCTCTTCCACAGACTCACCTAAAAAGTTGTTTTAATTTCTGAGACATGTCTAATTTTCGGTTAATTTTCGGAGCTCTCTTTCATCTTTCCAAATCAATATGTGTAAGCTCTTTCATTACTAATCACTTTCAGAGGTATTCCAGAATTCATTCTCTGAAGCATCTCCCATTGAAAACCAAGCGGTGGCGACTTTTCAGTCACAAAAAAAGAAAAATTTTTCAATGCAACCTGTGCAAACTTATCCAGTGCTAACAGTGCTAAAAAAAAAATCTTTATTTGCTGAGACGCCTACCAGAACCACGCTGTGGTGACTTTCTAAAGCCATCCTTGTTTTTGAAACAGCACGAGGCGGTGATAAGTTTTCCAAGACTAGCACACTTTTGAACGTATCAGGCAAAGAATCTTCCGGACTGAAGAAAGGGTTAAGGACTAAATTTCGAAAGTTTGTCGTATTTCTTGAGTTGAAGCAACCGCGTTGAAGCAATTGTTGTTTTTAAATGTCAGAGAAATAGGTGAATACAGACATCAAGATACAGGATAGAGCAGTAAATACAGTTGCCAGCCCCTTCCTTCACAATGTGTGGAACTAGCAATATTTACAGTACTTTTCAACAAACAATAACAGTCTATAAAAACAAACAAAAATTAGTACTGAAATAAAACAAGAAATCACACAAAAACATCTTCAGTTGCACTCTCACAATCGATCAACGTACAAATTAACAGCCTTTTATTTATTTACACTTTCGCATTAATACTTACTAAAGGCAGACTATCCAGAAGCTTTCTCGCTAGCTCAGCTGCACCAAACCTTGCCTTACACCACTTTAAACCTATCTCCTCTGTCTCTAAATTTTGTTTAGGCCTGTACAAAAGCTTGACTTTCTACTTTTAGCCGTTGTGATTTCACGGGATCGTCTAAAAAGAGGTACTGCATGACGCAGGAGGCACGAGTAAAAAGAAGAGCTTATCAACTAGTAGAAGTAGACAAGTAAGCAAGAGTTCGGAACTCCAGGGCCTGAAAGAAGGCACGTTGTTACCTTCATGCTTCTTGCACTCTGAAGCCTGAAAAGGCCCTTTTAGTTTTCGTGCCTCTTCTTAGTAATCGTGCCTCCTACAGTATGTCGTGCCTCTTTTCAATCGATCTCATATGTTTCCCAGTCTGCTTGGGGTCAAGGAGTATTCTTGCTACCGTAGATGGTATTTCCTTACAAGGTGTTTTGGTTTCGCTGGTGGCTGCTCCTTCCTGTTATTAGGGACCAGCCAGTGTTTAGTTTGCTGATAAACGATGCTAGCAAAACAACCCTTATAGAGGAAACATCCCACGCTAGTGGGTGAAGACCAGAAAATCTTAGGAGTGCAAAATAGAACAGATTATCATAAATCGAGGAATGTCTAAAGCGCTATTTTGAGATCGAAACAATGTGAAAGATCTGACAGTTACAGCAAGAACACTTGAGTCAGGTTATGCATCTTTCCAGGGTATCAGTTTTGAAGAAACACAAAAACCTGGGACAACAACAAATGCATTTTCAAATGCCACTCTTGTATCAGGCAAGTATATAACAGCTTCTGGAGCTTTTAGACAGGGGTTTAAAGTGGTGTAAATCGAAAAGCTGCCTAATTCAGTTCAAGGCTACTTTTAAGTAAATATGCCTTCTCCTGGCAAACGTCTAGGGCACTCGTGAGCGAACTGTATTCCTACAGCATAATAACGAGGTGCACAGTAGTGTCCAATGGCAATCGATATTTTTGATCCTGTTGCACTTTGATACTTATGTGGCTTCCTTTTCGAGGCAGTTTTCCTAGAGGTCTTAGTGATCCTTTGATAGTGATGGACGGCTTCCCGACAAGACTAAACTCACAGGAAGCCCGTACAATTTGAATTTTATAAAAAACGTGGTTTTTCGTTTTTTGGAAGAATGAGTGATCAACATCAAATATGCTCATACGTTCCTGATTGCAAAACAATACAGTCACATTTATTTTTGTTTTACTTTTTTTTCTGCAATGTCATGGTCTTTTACGCAATGTTTCTACCAAAGATTGACGTACTACGTATCGAAATTTTTTTTTCACGCAGATGAAAAAAAATGCTTTAATGGAGGAAACGATTTTCATCGGGTTTTCAAATCTATAGATTATACATATAGGATTATATTCATAATACATATATATATATACATATATATTATAATTGTATACATATATTTATATATTATAGAATCAGTGAATCTTCACATTTTATGGTTTTCTGCTGCTGTGCACACTCCCCTCTATGCTGTGGAAACGCGTTCGTCACAACTACACATTTAACACGAACTCGCGCAAAGAATAATCAACAAGTAATAACTATTAACAGAACGCTCACAGTAAGTGGACTATTGGAGGACGCACTTGCTCTCTATTTGGGACTTCAGTTCGCTGACCTGAGCTTCAATCGTGTTTTTCAGCTCTGTAAAGAAAAATATAGGATTAAGAAGGAGAAGAAAATATTTCCTCAGAGAGAAGGAGTCCTGTCAAGGACAAAGAATTTGGGGTACACTAGGAAGAACATAAGGTTTGAAGCCAATCTGACCATTCATTGCAGAAGAAAAAGAAAACGGTGATTTTTTTTTTTTTTGTTCCTTCATCAGCTAGTTATTCCTGTAAGATGATGTGCGAGGGATAAACATAATTTTGGATACTTCGGGTGCAGGTCTGATAAACCGTCCTCTAGTTTTCTTCCTTCGGTTGTGCGACCTAAGTCCTCAGAAGCTGTTATTTCGCACCATCCGGAAGAAGAACGTACAAATAAGACGACCATCCTCGAGGACGGTTTGCCGGAAGTGCAGCGAAATATTCGAAACTATATTCATCCCTCTCACGTCATCTTAGAGGGATAACTAACTGATCAAGAAGAAAACAGAAAATCACGGTTTTATATTTCTTTTGGAAGAAGAAGAAATTCAGAACAAGGGTCTAAGTCTTTCCTCGTTTTTCTCGGAGGCTTGCTGAAAACAGCCCTGTTTTCTGGTAATTCTCTGTCATCAAGTTAACCGACCTGCTTACGGCTACAAGTATTTTTTTTCGGTATCCCATCCCGTTCGCCCGGCGGTACAAAAAACTGCTTATTTGTTTTCTCTAGCATTGTAGGAAAGATTCGGATTTCCTGTCAGAGAACGAAAGTAGGCAGTAGGACGAAGAACAAATAATCAGAAAGAACCTCCGTCTCCCTATCATTGTAAGACGATCATGCGGAACGAATAAATACCTGTACCCTGCAAGGTGCAAACGAGCGGAGGGTGGGGGCTACACGAAACGTCACAATTCGTTACCTCTACAAACAACTATTTAGCAGATCCCCAAAGAAATTTCCAAAGTAAAAGCCAATATTCGTGATGACTATCTCTCCTTGCCGATGCAAAATCTCCGGCCTCTCCGGGTATCTAGCGGAAGCAAGGCAGAAGTGGTGTCACAGCTGCTCCCAAGGATCGCGGTGATTGATTGACACAGGATTTGAGTCGTTGAGTCTGAGTCGTACGGACACACTTACTCCTTCTTTCTGAGGATCACTGGTGTGTTTTGGACTTGGTCATATAGAGTATTGGATGTCCGGACGCGCTGCAGACTGCACTAATTCCTCTGATGTCCACAGCGGCGAAGAGGAAAATAGACGGGCAGCAACTCAAAGCTAAGCAATTACACCAATCTCAGCTAAGTTTTGTCGGGGTATCCATAGTCGGTGCATGGAACAAACGATAGTGTTTCTACTGGCTTATTTTGTACTTTATCTGTTATTCTCCCAGGCGAAGAAATAACAGCTTATGAGGACTTCGGTCGCTTAACCGAAGGAAGAAAGTGACTTATTGTGGAAAATCTCGCAGATCGATTAACTAGATGACGATAGAAACGACGCCAATGTTCCACCCTATCAGATCAAAGTATGAAAAACAAAACTCTTGGGGCTTTGAAGTTTAACTGAAAAGAGAGCTTATTTTTTTATCTTGCATTTTTATTAAAATTATGTTCACCGAGCTTCAACTCGTTCACATGTTTTCAACTCTGAAAAGACAAACTCGCGGTTGAAAACGAGTAAGAAAAGCTAAGCTGAAAGATGTGTGTCGCTAATTATTCTTTGAGAACAAGCTGACTTGTATGTATTCAAAAATGTTTACAACGGATATACGTCAGCTGCGATTCTTCATCAGCGGTATTTCGGCCCTTCTTGGCAAGGGTCCTCGTCAGGCTGTCAATCTTCTGGGTCAACGTCGGGGAAGGAAACAAACCTGTCAATCGCTCGGTTTTATCGTTTATCGCTTATTTATGTTTATCGCTCGGTTTATTGCTGAAAGTTTTCTCGGCTCCAAGACGCTTACTGTGACACGCACTTAGTGTGACAAACAAAACAGCACAGTTTTTCATCTTTCGTTTTATTTAATCAAACTATTTTTACTGAGCTTCAACAAATTGTTGAGATAGAGGTTTAGGAGGAGAAGAAAATGAGAAGCTGAAAGATCTTTAGCGCTTGAAATATTCCGCCAGATCCATTCCAAGTATGAAGAATACTCTTGGTTCCTTAAAGCATAACTGGAAACGCAGCTTTTCTGTTGGTTCTTGTATTTTATGACGCTGAATATTTGAACTCTGTGGAACAATTGTGTTTATCGCAACACGTACTTATAGTGGTGAAAATAATGGATGGCGACCGAAAAGACCAGACCCAAAGAACGCGCAATTTTGATATCGACGAGGAAGTGGTTTTCCCTTCTGTAAAATCACGAAGAAAAGAAAATCAAAGACGTTACAAAAAAATTAATTTCTTTAATCATTGCAAATGTCTTGAATGTCTTATTTGATTTTTCTGATGCTGCAAACAATTAAATATATTTACATGGCAATTGCTGTGAACGTCTTAATCGGTTGTTCTTTTCTGTCTTAATTCGAAATGTGTTGCTATGTGACAAAATAATGTTTTACCTACTTTCGTGTTGACGATTGGCCATATTAGAAGATGGGCTTGTGTGAAGCAAAAGCTTAGTGGTTGATCATGGTTGACCAGACTTCTAAATCACAGATAAGTAGCTGCGTTTTTGCAGATAAAATGGTATCTGATACTACGGTCAAAAGGCGTTTTTCAGATATCGTGGTATCTGACCACTTATCGTGGTATTTGATATTCAGATACCTTGTCCGACCGTGGTAACTAATCTTGGTATCTGCAAAAGTCATCTCACTTCCATCAATTTTTGTCAAATTGGTGGGAAAGAAGTTTGGCACTTAGTTATGTGACTGCATATCAGTTTTTCTTTCGGGATGACTTCGAAAAGTTTAATTTCGGCAACTGTCGCTTTTGCCGAGCCATCGTATAAAATACCACAGTTACTGTAAAAACGACTAATTGGAGATCCAGTTACCGTGGTAACAGATACAAGGGTATCTGCAAAAACGCAACTAATGACAACTCCGCTCAAGCGTCCACTTCAATGATTGCTAACAGAATTAACCCTCAGGCATTTTTCCAACTGTTTCTCCAGACTGAGCGAGAATGGCTTTTCTGACTACCTTACAATAATATTTGCTGAACCCCCAAGGGATACTGGATATTTAGGATAGGATCAAGAAGATGAAACTAATCTAGTTACGGTCTACACTACTGCTTTTCGAGATCGGGAAAGGTGGTCTTTAGATCTCTACCGCAACTTCAAAGCTCTGGGCTCAGTCGAGATCATGAGTTCGACCCGGTCAAACTTTTCGGAAATTAGTAGTATGAAGTTCTGAACTGTAGTAGAATACAGCAGTAACTTATGCCACTACGTGCATAATGTTTGATTGACTGATTGTTTACTGCTTATAAAACTGTAGTCAACACCGAGTACCAAATAGTATTAAGATATTTGATGGTGCAAAACGGAAACGTCAGCTGAATACGAACTTGAGCGGTTTTGAGCCTGAAGAGGAACCTTGCCAAGAAGGGCCGAAATATAGCTCCAAGAAAATTCAGCTGACGTTTCAGTTTTGCACCATCAATTATGTTTCGTAGTCAGCTTGGGTGGAAGGAATATTTAGTATTAAGATAAATACAAAAGAAACCCAAAAGTAACCGACTGTTTCCATGTAAAAATCAACTTTTTTTACGAAAATCCGAGGCGCTTCGCGCCTATTCGATTATTTAACTTGCCAAAAATATTGGGGAGGGAGCGTCCCCCCTCTTCCCCTTACTTGACGCCCCTGGGAATAAGTGCAAAGTCTGTAACCTTTACATTTTCAACACATGCAGTGGCTGAAGACTGTGAACCAACTGAACCGGTGACGCTTCAGTTCACGAATCATCATCGCTGAAGTTTACCCCAAACCACTAGATGGTGTGACAAATGGAAAAGCGCGGAAAATTCAAATTAATATATGACACGGGATCGGACGATTCCCAAAAGGAAGAGTCACTGTCTTTGGAAGGCTGTTGACGAATTAATTATTTGATCCCCTTACCAAAGACAAACCACTATGAGGTGTCTTGGAGGAATTTGGGGGGGGGATGGGGAGGCCAAACGTCTGCAGAAGCTAAATATAATAGCCACAAGGTTCTCATTGACGAAACAATTCAGCAACAATTCCAACAGTCACTAATCGCGATCTCAAAGCAAGCAGTCAATGTCTTTTGCACACTGTTGAGAAATCGAATGCTTCGTCGTGTTGCCAAAGACACACCTCCACAAATTATTGTGGAAGATTATGTAGGGGAAGGACGGGTCTTGTCGGGACAGATGGATGGAAAAGCTAAATACAATAGCCATAAACTTCCGGAAAACAAACAAATCATCAACCAAATTAATGCTCGCTAAGCAGGGCCTCAGACAAGCAGTTACTAGTCACGCATTTTGTCAGCTAGCTACCAAAGCCCCCCAACAAAAACAAAACCAAAGGTTTCGATGGGATCCCAAAAATCTAATACTTGATCCAGACAATTGCGAACGAACTACCATAGTTGTCTAGAAAAAAAAGAAAGTTCAGAAGCGAATTCAGCGTATCTCCTTATCCGTATAAAGAACATCTAATCAACTTCAAGTAAAACTTCTTATAAAAAAATCCGGTTTCAACCGGATTCCGAACAAGCTTTATGTCCCAGTAAAAAAAAGATTGTCATATACAGATTCAGCGTGTCTTCTTACCCCTAAATATGTCATCTAATCAACTTCAAATAAAACTTTTGATTTTAACAAATTTTCCGGTTTCGGCCTGATTCCGGGCGAACAAGTTGTCCGGGTAGAAAATACTTTTCAAATAAGTGTTCAGCATGTCTTCTTACCACTAAATCGAACATCTAGCCAACTTCAAATAAAACTTACTTTAAAAAGACTTTCCGGTTTTGGCCAGATTCCGACCGAACTACTTGTCCGATGACAAAATGGTTTTCACCACCGTGTTCAGCATGTCTTTTTACCCCATAATCGACTATCACAACATCTGTTAAAAAATATTTCATTTGCCCCTTAATTTAAACCCCTCCCCCACCCCTAAATGTAGAGCTACAGAGCCCATCTACGAACTAGACCTTACTCTTGACCCAAAGAGTCCTCACACCAATTTTTATCAAAATATCTCTTCGAGAGTTATAGTGCGCACAGACGGACGGACGGACAGACGGACAACTTTTGCGATGTCATAGGTATCCCTCCACTTACGTTTTGGGATCCCAAAAACTCCGCCACCCATAAATATAGGGCTACTGAGCCCACCTACGAACTTGACCTATCCTTTGACCTAAGAATCCTCACACCAAGTTCGAACAATATATCTCGGTCCATGCGAGAGTTATTGTGCTTACAGAAGAAGGGACCGACGGACAGACAGACGAACAAATTTTGCGAAGTCATAGGTATCCCTCACTTTCGTTTTGGAATCACAAAAACAGTCAAATTAGCAGAAAGGACATTGGTAAATATTCTTTGAGCCCAAGCTGACTTTGAAACATTTATTCAAACAATGTTTACAACGGATACGGCAGCTATGGTTCTTCATCAGCGATATTTCGGCCCTTCTTGGCAATCTGTTTACAACCTGCTTTTGTAAACCTGTTTACAGGTTTGTTTCCATCCCCGAAGTTGAACCAGAGGATTGACAGCCTGACGAGGACCCTTGCCAAGAAGTGCCGAAATATCGATGATGAAGAATCATAGCTGACGTATCCGTTGTAAACATTGTTTGAATATAAGGACATTGGACTTGGTCAGGGGCGTCACGGGGGCTCCGATGTTGTCGGCCAGTTAGTAAAAATAACCGAGTCGGCGAGCAGCGCCACGATTTTTCGTAAAAACAGTCGATTCTTTTCATGAAAACAGTCACAAAGTTTAAGAAAAAAGTTACCAGCCAGTCGGTAAAAGCCTTGCCCCCCCCCCCAAACATTTTGGCTAATAACGCCTCTGGTCTTCGGAGATAGGTCTTTGAGCCCTTTTGGCGTTTCGTATCACAAATCTAACAAGATCTTGGCTCATTTTCTTATTTTTGACACTCTTTTGACCGTTTATTACCAAGCCCTTTGTCCTTTCAGTCTTCGAAGGAAGGAAAAAACTCCGATGAGGTGAGTTGATCAAAACTTGACTCGTCCCATACATAGGGACGAGTAGCCAATAAAGCACAGTACGTTTTGTCAAGGGTTAAAAACCGGCCTACCCGGAAACGGACTGATTACTCATATCGCAATTAAAATTTAACCCGAGTTATACACAGCATCTGCCTACTCGCGGGCCTAATTAGAAATAGTGCGAGGGAAAAATGACGACTTTAAAATAAGTGACGTCAAACAAATATAGAATAATTAAATAATATAAATACAGCACAGCTATTATTTTAGCAATTTAACACATCCAGTTGGGTCTGTGTTTGGTCCTAAGTGCGAACAACGGAACAATGTTATAGAAATATGGAATTCTCGAACAGTGATGAATGTGAAACACTTTCGATTGACTGTATATTTCCAGTCAGCACATACAACAAGATCAGAAAAGTGTTTGATATGAAGAAAACACTAAGCCTAAATAAAATCGAGAATTTTCAGCTGGAAAAGAATAAATAAAATAGAAAAGGCTAAGAAACACAAAGTTTACACCCCTCTAGGTTTCTCAACTTTTGATTTGTTGTACAGTCTTTTTCTCTTCAAGATGGTGTAAAAATCACTTCTGTTGCAATTTGTTTGCGGTCAAACCTTATATTGACTGAACAATTAGAGATTATCGACAAATCTATCGCTACCACAGATAAGCTTCCATAGAGTGTTGTGGAAGATTATGTAGGGGGGAATGGACGCATGCAAAAACTAGATAGCTTACGATAGCCGAAACAAAAGCGAAACAAATCAGCAACGAATTCAACATTCGCTAAGCACGAACTCGAGTAAGAAATCTTTTCTTTAGAAGATTGTTAACAGGCCTGTCTTAACTATAATATTAAGGCAACCTACTTCCATAATCACTCCATATATTTCTAAGCCCGGAGACCCCAATTTCGTATGGTACATTTTAACCCCTCTAACTCACTTTCGTGTTCTGCTACCTTTGATGTGTATCACGCTGTCGACGATTGTCTGCTAGAAGTTTTTTCATCAGAAAAACGGTTACGTAAATTGTTTCCCTGTTTTCGCTCAAGTCAACGGGTCTTGAAAAAGCCAAAACCGTGGCTTATTTGTTGAAAGCACAGCCTAGTTTTAAAGTACTAAAATATTTTAAAATACTGGAAGTTGAAGAGTAAATAGTGCAAGGGGTCCTTTAACGAATCGATTGCTGCATCACGTTATCACAGAAAAGGCCCTCATCAAGTGTTGTTGAGTATTTTGTAGGGGAAAATGGATGTTGAAAGCCTTTTAAAAAGCATCAAAACCAACAGTCGTTAATCGCTACCGCAGACAAGCTGTCACTGTCTTTAGGGGCTATTCACAAATCAGTTACTTGATCGCGTGTTTCCGCAATCGAAACTATGATCTATCCAGCTGGATCGAAAATTATTTATAGCCCGGAACTTGCCAGCACGGAAGCCGTAGAAAAAGAAGTTGGCCTGAGGCTATTGCCGGGAGCATAAACATTGTAGCCAGAGAATCATTGATCTACTTGAATCATTGCATGGAACGATTTACCATTTCCAGCCGTAGCTAACACGTGGAAGCCGGAAGAAAGAGAACGAGGAAATGGAATAAAAGACTGCAAAAAATGAATTTGGATTCTGTTGTAGGGCGTGGCAGCTATATATGCATGCCTTGTACCAGGAGCCCCAGGCCTGATTCGTTTATCCCTTCGTCTGTCAACTAAGGTGTTTTCCACCCTACCACAAAGAGGCAGTGGCTCGAAGTAGTGTTTCCGTGGTCGTTTGTGTGGCCCACAAGTCTGTTTTCACGACTCAACAAGATTTGTTGGCTCGCACTTTGGCTCAAATTTAAAAATATATCTCTAGAGATGAATTTCAGTTTTGTGACCAGAAATTTAGCGGCAAACTTGTTGGATAAATTCAATTCCAAAAAAGAAGATTAAATTTCTAGTTAAGCAGAAAGACACAAAACTAAGTATCCTTCATGTATAGAATGGTAAGGGCGGAAGTCTCATGTTCTATGTGCTGATTCGAGATTTCATCTGTTTGTGTGTTTTTTTAGGCTCTGGAAATTACCACAAAATAAACAGACGAAACTAAGTTTCCGCGAATTACAACCAGTGGGTCGAACGTTTCGTATAGACTTTTGTTTCCGTGGTATACATTCAGAAACGCGTGGGATACGCTGTTGATAAATGCCTCAAGTCGTCTGTTATTGCAGATCTGTGAAACCATTGAGACCGACATAGCTGAAATGTCTATAGAGTGGCTACGCATACATGCCTTGCGGTAACGTTCGAGCCCTACAGCCGAACTTAAAATGCAAAGCTGCATAGGCTCCTTCAAATCAAATTTGCCTGACACACATACAGGTCGTCTAACATCTTTTTTTCACAACACCAGGACAGATAGCTCCTCCGAACTTGTTACAAGGCCTTCGGTGAAAAGAAAGCTCAATAGAGGAAAGCAAGACATTTCTGCATACAAAGGAGTTTGAACGAAGTTCTCTGGCTTTAGGACAAACGAGATGACCAAGTTCAATGTTTACGAAACAAAGGGTCCCAGTCTTCAAAAGTACCGAAAAAGGATGTATCATTCCAAGTTCTTCCGATGGTCCCCGGTTTTCCGTTTTCCCCCTTGTTCATCCCCGTTTAATTTTTAGAGCTCCCGTTCTCTCAGTCTGTAGTAAATGTTCTTCCAGTGACAAATGATTCGCAGTCAGTTTGCGCTATTATAATTTATATTACTGTAATTAGATTTTAAACAAAACTAGGATGTGACAGTAACCCTGACGTAGCAGTACGTCTTGGCAGTGTTCACGTGAAACCTTTGGATTCACATGATGCTTACATGGGGTTACCTGTTTGCAAGTCCATCAAAGAAACCGCACTACTCATAAGGCATATACGTGAAACAAGTGCAGGTGCATACCGATCTGGTGTATCTAATAAGCTATGTTTTCAACGTTCCGTCCCTGCGGCAATCTACAATCAAATCGCCCTACCTCATGTCTTGTATACTGAATTATTGTGGAGACTTCTCATGAGATTGGACAAAAAACAAATCCAGTCAATACTCTACAGTTTTGCTAAAGATATATACGCCTCCCCTTGTACGAGAAACATCAAAATCGCTAGTCTTTATCAAATTAGTGACTCACTAACAGCAGCGGAAAGACAAATAGACCCTTAAATAGTTCGGTTTGGATACTAAATCCCTCCTCTGTTATTTTAAAACTTATATCCGTCCTCAGTTAGAATATGCTTCACAGGTTTGGCATTCGTCTCTTTCTGCAGAGCTCTCTGATCGCCTGGAAAATTTCGAAAAGAGAGCCATGAGAATCATTCTGGGTGATCATAATATTACATACGAAGAGGCTCTCATTAAACTTGACATTCCAAAATTATTTATACGTAGAATACTCTGTTATTTATACTGGAGCTAAGATAACGTGTTGTCCCCAGATGGCCCATCTATTCCCCCTCCCCTCCCGTCTTCCGTGCGTCGGTCCGAGAGGAATACTGGCAGTCAGTTTTCCCCATATCCCGCCAATGCTTCTACCCAATTTTTACGTAGTTTCATCCCATCATTTATTTCTGGTAGTTTCTTGTAAGTGTATTAGTTAATTTGTTTCTTGTGTGTCTGTGTATTTTGTATATTTGTATTTCCTTTTCTAGCTTTTAGCTATTCGGATTCAACTTGATTGATTGATTGATTGAAAAATAAAAATATACAGCCGAAATACTGATCACGTCTGAAAAATCCTCTTAGATTTTGTAAGTTATATTGTGCGCTTTGTAAGTTAATTCCTTCCATGTTTTCCTTTCTTATTCTGCTTATCTTGACGATTAACCAATAAATCATAATTATCAACAAAAGAAGTGACGACCGGGAAACTTGACTTACTTGTAAACTCGTCCTGATCCTCTTCCTCTGCTTCTCTCGCTAATTCCTCCGGCGTTTTCTTCTTCCGCATCAAAGGATTATCAGGTTCGGGTTCTTTCACTTCTAATATCTCCTCTTTCTTTTTGATGTTGTACTGAAAGATAAAATGTAACTATACGTAAGGTGGCTAGATTCCTCCGAGTTGGTTTGTCTCATAGAGAGCGATTTTTGTAGTTTGTTGCGTTTTTTCTTGTTTTGTTGCCATGACCAAAAGGGTTTTTTCGTGCAATAAATTCATTCATTCATTCATTCATATAGTGAGCAATTAATGATATGAAAAAGATGCTGAAACATAACAAAAATTAACGATAAAATAGAACTATACATACTGTGGGCATCGATGAAAAATGTGTAGCCTGTGCAGTTTATTCCAACAAAGTTTTCAACGGATATGTCAGCTACGATTCTTCATCAGCGATATTTCGGCCCTTTTTGGCAAGGGTCCTCGTCAGACTTTCAGTCCTCTTGTTCAACTTCGGGGAAAGAAACAAACCTGTATTTTTTTGTTTTGTTTTTTTACTCCGCTCGGATCAGAAATATATATTACAGGTTATATATATTACAGGTTTGTTTCTTTCCCCGAAGTTGAACAAGAGGACTGAAAGCCTGACGAGGACCCTTGCCAAGAAGGGCCGAAATATCGCTGATGAAGAATCGTAGCTGACATATCCGTTGAAAACTTTGTTGGAATAAATGTTTCAAAGTCAGCTTGGGCTCAAAGAATATTTACCTGTGCAGTTGTATGGTAGTTGTACGAAAAAGTTGCATGCATTGATATGCACTAGTCCAAAATAGTTTAATTTAATGTGCCTCACACTGGGCTAAACTTAAGCAGTAGTATTCAGCAGCATCCGCATTGCTCCAGTAGCATCCAGTCTTGCTATAGTAGCATGTACTAGCATCAGTTGGTACTGCATGCTATTTTTTCGTACAACTTCATACTACTATTCTGAGCTAACTTTTCATCGGGCAATTAATGATAAAAGAAGATAATTATATTTCTGATCCGAGCGGAGTAAAAAAACAAAACAAAAAAAAACACGACTGCAAGACAAAAATAAATAAATAAGTATACATAGTTCGTTTAATTCCATGTTATCTTTGTACAAAAATAGTGGTGGATAGTCCTACACGGTCATAAAGTCACAAATAGTCACACATATGTTACAATTTTAAAATATAATACGACAACAAACATAACTATAACATATAGAACCGTTAAAATACTTAAAATAGGGGACAAAGGACTTGTGATATTGGTTTCGTCAGTTGGGTCTTTGGTTAGTCTGTGCTGCGGGTTGCCTTAACTGGCAGTTTGTAGTCACAGTGGATAAAATGGATCATTATATTTATGAGTCAGAAAGCCTGAGCATAGACTTAATAATATAAAAAGAAAGAAAAACACTACTTCAAGACAAAAGAAATAAACCAGTATTCTCCCAAACTCATTACCTATCTACAGTAACTAATGTAGAGCCAACACTAACATCTCATTTTATCAAACTATCATAATAAACAACTATATTCAAACCTTATTACTTTTTTTTCTCAATAAATATATATTAACAAATATATAATTCAATTTTTCTTGTCCGAATTTCAAGCAATTAATAACTATTTTCCAGCAAAAATGTTTTAAGGTGTTTTTTGAACGAACCAAGACTCAGGAACTGCCAGATCTCAGTGGGAATCGAATTCCAGGCATGCCCTACAGCCACTTCCAGACCAAAGTCTGAGCGCACTGAGGGAGTGGAAGGAACCAGTATGTCATCTCGGTTTCTTAATGCATAAGGGGTAATAACTTCGTGAACAAGTCGAAACATCCCAGAAAAACTATATACCATATATATTTTGACGATACTGATCGAAACTTCCTGCTTTACTTCTGCCAAATTTCCGGTTTCGGCCGATTTCCGAACGAACTACCATATTTGTCAAGAAGAAAAAAAAGTTCAGAAACAAATCCAGCGTATCTCCTTATCCATATAAAGCACATCTAATCAACTTCAAGTAAAACTTTAACTTGTAAAAAAATACGGTTTCTACCGGATTCAAACGAACTATATGACCAGATAAAAAAAAGATTGTCATATACAGATTCAGCATCTCTTCTTACCCCTAAATCTGTCATCTGTACTCAACTCCAAATAAAACTTTTGCTTTTAAAAATGTTTCCGGTTTTGGCCTGATTCCGGGCAAACAAGTTGTCCGGGCAGAAAATACTTTTCACATAAGTGTTCAGGATGTCTTCTTACCCCTAAACCGAACATCTAATCAACTTCGAATAAAACTTTTACTTTTAACAAACTTTGCAGTTTTGGTCGAATTCCGGGCGAACTACTTGCCCGGCGACAAAATGGTTTTCACCATCGTGTTCAGCATGTCTTCTTACCCCTAAATCAAGCATCTGATCAACTTCAAATAGATCTTTTACTTTTAACAAACTTTCCTGTTTTGGCCGGATTCCGGGCGACCACTTGTCCGATGATAAATTGGTTAATGATCAATCGTCTTCTTACCTCATAATCGACTATTACATTACCTGTTTAAAAATAATCATTTGCCCCCTGATTTAAACCCCCTCCCCCACCCCTAAATGTCGGGGTACAGAGCCCATCTACGAACTTGACCTTACTCTTGTTCCAAAGAATCCTCACACCAAGTTTCATCAAAATCTATCATTCCCTTCGATAGCTATAGCGCGCACAGACGGACAGATAGGCAGATGGACAGAAGGACAGACGAACAACTTTTGCGATGTCATAGATATCCCGCCATTTATGTTTTGGGATCCCAAAAACTAGACCTACGTTGCCTGGGCAACGTGAAGTATTGCAGCAACCTTTCTTCGGCTACGTCGACTAATGACAGCAACACTTTGGTTTCGTTTCTTCGCTATCTGTTAAATGCTGAAGTTGTCAGCCCATCGAGGTTTAAAAATAGTATATTCCAAAAAGATTTTTTTTTTCTGAACTGATGACAGAATCCGTAATCACATTGCTGTACCCCAGGGTTTAAAGTATAAACAGAATACCGGAAGTAGGGACTAAATAGAATTTTAAGCCAGTTGAACTTCGTCGTTTTCAATCATAAACATCGGGACTGGTGAAAACTTGGAACATTATTTTATATAAACTAGTTGGTCTTATATATAGCTGTCCATAACTCTTCAGGATCAAAAACCATAGATGCCACTTTCCCCTTCAGAGCAGGCCCGTATCCAGGAATCTATTTCGGGGGGGGGGGGGGGGGGTTATTGCCTGCTGGTCGAAAAAAAAAATACAAAAAACACATAGATCAGAGGGAAAAGCCTATAAAAATGATTATTTTTGTCTGTTTCGGGGGGGGGAGGGTTCAACCCCCTAACCCCCCACCCCTGGATACTGCCTTGGGTCAGAGGATGGAAGTGATGGTCAAAAGTTTGTTTTCCCTTTTTGGTTAAGATGCGCAGTTTAAGGGTGCTAAAAAATTAATTTCTAAGCAAGACCCTTGAGGCAAAAAGGATCATGTACTCATGGCGATCTTGAAAAAGTAAATTTTGCTTAAAGTATTTTTTGTATTTTCCGGTTAAGATGAGTTCTTTAAGGAATGGTCGGATCGGATGTCTAACCCAATGATGTCAAGTTTCTAATGCTCCAGTAAAGTTTTATCGTCTTAGCACATCTGGGAGTACCTTAACTCACGATCAACGGAATTCCTGACCCCCCCTCTCTTACAGCCCTCCCCCCCCCCCACACACTCGGTAATCGAATCCGGTCCGGTTCTGTCACTGATGCATCTAGGACTTGTAACTTGTGCCTGTACTTCCCACTAAGTCTCATCCTGATCGCTCCACTCTATACGTGTCACAAGATTCCAGTTCTCCCCTCCAACTTCCCCCCCAGTTCATCGGATCCAGTCTGGTTTTGAAAATGGGGCATCTGAGACATGAGGACTTTCAAGATGTCAAGTTTCATTAAGATCCGATAACCCGTTCGAAAGTTATATGTGCCTCTAATTTCCGAATTCCGCCGTCTCTCCTCCCCCCACGATGGTCGAATCGGATGTGTGACTGTTTCCAAGTTAATCTGGTCGGGTCCCTGACATGCCTGCCAAAATTTATCGTCTTAGCCCACCTGGAAGTACATCAACTACGGATCGCCGGAATTCCGGAACCCCCCTCCAACTCCCCCCACAGTGTCCGAATCCAGTCCAGTGCTATCAGTTATTTGTCTAGAGCTTGTGCTTGTAATTTCCACCAAGTTTCATCCCGATCGCTCCATTCTGAGAGTTTCACACGATTTCCGGTTCCCCCTCCTACTCCCCCCAGATTCATCGGATCCTGTCCGGACTTGAGAAGAGACATTTGAAACACGAGTTCTTTCCAAGTATCAAGTTTCACTGAGATCCGATCACCCGTTCGAAAGTTAAGCATGCCCCTATTTTCTGGATTCCGCAACCTCCCCCTCCCCCTACGATGGTCGGATCGGGCAAGTGACAATTTCCAAGTTAGTTTTGTCGGGTCCCTTATGTGCCTGCCAAGTTTCATCGTCCTAGCACTTTTGGAAGTATCCTAACTCGAGAAGAGTGGCCCGGACCGACAGACCGAAAAGTGATCGGTATATGGCACTTGAGCGAAGCTGCAAGTGCCATATAAACAACAACACAATATCGGTAGGGACTAAATTGACTTCTCAGCCAGTTCAACTTTATCCTTTTCAATCGTAGACACCGTGACTGTTGAAAACTTGGAACATTATCTTATATGATCTAGTTGGTTTTATGAAGCTATCCGTAACTCCAGGTTCAAAATACCATAGATGCCAGTCTACTAACTATGGCGTAACTATTTACATTATCGTTTGTATCCGTTGCGTTATTACTTAATTCTAGGTTACAGTGATCAGGCCACCATCATAGACCATTCTAGCATCTCATGAAAATGACAATGCTTTAGCAACCGGTTTTTACTTGGAAGTCCCTCTCCCCTTGATAGACATGGACCAAACTTTTCTTATCATAAAAAACACAGAAACAAAATAGGTGAACAAACTAGGAAAAGTCAGAAACCCGTCACCACCGAAGATGATTATGGTCTGACAGCCGATTGCTACTTACAAGTCCGTGACATGTCTTACAATTGGATGCCATCTATTATTTTTTTGAGTGTGTAACCTACCACTAAAATTGTCAACCCCTCCAAGACTTAAATCTAAGTTACGGTGACAGACCATGGTGACTAATTTTCTCACCCTCAGATTTATAGAGATCAAATAAAAAATTCACCAATTTGCACAAGTTTCTAACCCCTCATGGACCCCTTCTAGCAACCGATTCTTACTTACAAAACCATCTCTTCGTGATAGACATGGTACCAAATTGGTTTCACGATCAAATACCAGAAACAAATAATATGATTAATATGTACACCAACTACCAACGTGGCTAACCCCTCGTCGCCGAAGATCATTATGGTCTAAAGTCGGTTGTTGCTTACAAGTCTCCTACTTGTCTCAAGATTGATTTCGGCCTACCTACCTTACTGCTGAAGTTGATAATCCCTCTGAACTTTCAAAGTGTTGTATCTCCTAAAGGAATTTTCGAACCAAAAAACAGATTACATATGCTTTGATCACCTAATCAAGATCTATCGATTGCCGTTGAAAAAAAAAATTCTACCTGTATAGTTCAAAGTTGACTTCTTAGTCGTAGGCCAACTTTCTAATATCACCACCTAGAAAGGAGCAAAGGATAAGCTCCAATGTCTTTAGCAGTGAGAGAACTTTTAAAGTTTAAGAGGCCCATTTTATATGATTTATCTTCCTCAGTCCCAAGATGTAAGAAATGAAATGATAAACTTAGCTGAAACTCCGAACAGAAATTGGTAGAAACAAGAGATGGCAGCACTTTCGGACCGGTGGGAAAATGCCACTTTTTTTATTCTGTAACTTTTTCTTTTTATCACTCAAAGAAGATATATTGGCTGTGAGGCCAGGGAACTGCCGCACATATTTAGCAATTATAGATTTTAGTCCATCATCAACGTAAAACTGGTACCTGTCTGCTTGCCTGCTAGAACGGAGCTTTCCACTCGAAAGCAGAAAGATGGTTTGATGAAACGAAAGCTTGGCTACTTAAATTCGGATAGTCCTCTCGTACATAGGCTGTACAGTTCCACTTCACCTCACACACTTTAGGCTCTGGCTCAATTACAAGCAAAAACCATCCTTTTTGGCCCCAGGTAAGAGTTCTACGGAGCTTTCCAAAATGTAATGTCATATCCATCAATCCGGCCTAAGTTCCACACTTTCCGTAAAAAACCCACTGGTTAGACCCTTACCACTTTCTATAAATAAGCTGAAATCGGGGTACTAAAAAAAAAAATAAAAAAAAATATCAAAACCAAAGTGTTGCTCTCGCAACACAACAATAATTTTTTTAGAAAAAAACGAATATTGTTACGAGAAACCGACTGTTTAAAAAAAATCGATTGTTTCCAAGAAAAAAATCAACTGTTCTAACAAAAAATCGTGGCGATTCGCGTCGACTCGGCTATTTTTTGTACCGACTGACCTACAACGTTGGGGGGGGGAGGGTCCCCCCCCTTAGTCATGATGCCCCTGTATACAGCACCTGCATAAAACCCCACAACTCTGCTCCATAATCGATATATAGCTTCTCAATGTCTTGATCTTGGACATAGGTATAAGAGGTTGAAAGCCTTGATGAACTACATATCACATATCTGCAGTATTATAAAAATTTATTTGGGTTACATCCTATAACCCACACACAGGCGACGAAGGGAGACCTAGGTATTTTTTCTTTAAGACGGCTTAGGGTAGCTCAAACTATTAGATTTTTGTAGAAAATAATTGCTTTGCCAGATGATAGGCTTGCGAAGGCAGCTTATTTGGAAATGTTAAGTGCAGGGAAAATAAGGTCATGGCCATTCCAAGTCAAATCTATACTTGATGAAGTTGGACTTTCGTATATTTGGAATGCTGGATTGGGCCCTCCTTATCAATCTCCAGGTTTCATATATGAAGTACTGAGAGTTATTGAAGACCAGGAAACACAGAAATGGTTTGGAATTTTTTCTTCATCGGATAACCCTTAGAAGCTATAGTACGGTTAAAACAGTTTACGAATCAGAATTTTATTTAAAGCTTAATCTACCCGCGATTTATTTGAGGTACTGGATCCAACTGAGGGCGAATTGCCTACCACTGCACGATAGAAAAAAAGAGTTTGATAGAAATAAGAAGAATCCGGAAGAAAAAGATGCGTGTCCCCTTTGCGGTGGTGAAGATGAGGATATCGGTCATTTCCTAAGCCGGTGCCAAGAGCTTTCGGATCTCCGTAGGGAGATTTTCGGTGGGGATATCCTGACACTTCCTGGTATCTTGAAGTGTATATCCGCCCAGGTTTGTAGGTTTGTATCTAGAGCGTTGGAATATAGAAAGCTTTTCGTAGATTAGTTGTATGTTGATTGACTGATTGGCTTTTTCAAATACAATTATTATTTTTATAGCTTACTGTGTTTGCTCTAACTAATGAATTACGTCCTGTGAGTTCAAGAGAAGAAAACCGGAATGCTCAAGACTTGGGTCATTGTCCTAGGAGTCCAAAAAGGGGCTCTGTGCAGCCATTCAGTTTATTTTAATTTGAGATGTATGGTGATTTCTTGATCTCGGATATTGCTTGAAGCGCCTTAGTGAATGAAGCCAATGTCACAGATTGTCTTACGTGTCTCTTGTCTCTATGTTGGATGTATGTGTAGATTGCTTAATTACAGTCTCCTTGATGTTGTTGAAGACGGGGGGTGGGGGGGGGGGGAGTTTGCTCTACGTCTTGCCTTTAGTTGACTCTGGAGACAAAGATAAGCTGGCTGACATGGAAAATATATTCGTGGGAGAGACGGCATGCGTCTCATTGGGAAAGGAGGGGAATGATAAGCTTAAAAAGGCAAGAGAACAGCTGGAATTCCCAGCCGAAACAAAACATCTCTTTTGACAAACAAGTGAGGTCCAAGCGCCTTCAAAAGTGGAATGGCCGGCCCAAAAATCTGTTATGAAAAACAACTTCTAGAGATTGTCTCTGCGAAAAACTTGGGCAGCCCTCTTCCAATTTTCTTCTTCTTCGCTAAGAGTTGACCCGATGAAAAATTTATCTCAAAATAGTACTATGAAGTAGTTCGAAAAAGCAGCATGCAGTACTGACGATGCTACTACATGCTTCTACTTCAAGGCTACCGTGTTACTGCATACTACTATATGCTACAATTAGCATCACCGGTGCTACTATGGCAAGACAAGATGCTACTGGATACTACTACATAATATTGGACCAGTCTGAGGCACATTAAATGATAGTCTTCTTTGCTATTACATAATATTACATGCAACGTTTTCGTACTACTTCACAGGCTACAAATTTTTCTTCGGGGAAAGACAGGAGTCCCGTTCTGATGTGATATATTCTTCTTCATCCGTGAAAAATTTATACACCTGGACCCTTTTTTTAACTCGTTAACCTCAGTAGTTGCGGTTTGAATCTGAATTCTCATTTCAATTGGCTTTCTTAATTTGGAGACTTTTTTTCGCAATTATAATGCGAAAACCACCAAATTGAGCAATTTAGCAGAAATAAATCAATAAGCAGCGATGAATATGGCCAGTGGCAAATCTGCAAAAAGGTAGATGCAGCTCCACTGACGTTCCGAATTATAATGAGTTACTGTCAGGCCAGAGCCAGATGGCAGCTAGCCACATTCCACAGCAGATTCTTTGTGGCAAGACAGTTTTTTTCTAGCAGAGGCCTTTGAAGATTTTCCTAAAAGCCTGCCGCCTTCTTCGACGTTATAAGTTCAATTTAGTTGGTAGAGCCAGTTGGATTCCACAGCAGATTCTTTGTGGCGTGACAGCCTTCTTTTTTGACAGAGCTTTGAAGATTTTCCTAAAAGTCTGCCACCATCTCGGACATTGTAAATTACATCGAGTCACAGTTAGGACAGAACCAGATGACAGCTATAGCCACGTTCCACAGCCTATTCTTTGTGACATGAAACCCTTTTTTTCGAGCAGAGGCTTTTGAAGATTTTCCTGAAAGTCTACCGTTTGCACAAGCTCTTTCGTTTTGTATGTCATCCTTAAATATGCCGTCTCTTGAAGAACTTGCTTTATTTATGAATATGAGGAGCGATTGTTTGCCTCTGGAAAAGGGAGAAAATATTTCGGTAACTTTAGAGTAAAGAGTCTAATGTGTTAAATTCAGCCACTTTCCGGCAGAATGTTAGAAGCTGAATCATTTGCGATAGGATATGTTTGGGGCAAGCAAATATGGGACTGAGTGGTTTGTGCAAATGTTGCAATAAAAAAATTGTTGATTTATGAAATCACTTGAAATGTGCCTCTGTATAGGTCTGCACCACCAGCAAATTTTAAAGGTTTGTGAAGTTTTGTTCCTGTTTTTGTTTTGTTTCTTATATTTATGTATGTATGTATGTATATTCTTTATAGCCCGCTAACTGAACAGGAACGGAGTAAATGGAAGAAAAATAAATAAAGAACAAAAGAGAGAAAAGACAATTAGCAATCAATGACAAAATGTATATAGGACTACAAATGAAGAAAAACAGAAAGGGCGAGTTAATCAGTGGTCATCCATTGGGCACACAGCACTGGTGACCACGTGTTTACGGCCGTTCCAAGAACTTTCTGAACTAGCTTATCTACAGGCTCGTTGGTTCTACCAGGCTGAATTTTCTTATTAGTTACCTATTGCGTGTCCACGGGGCATTTTTAGTAAATATTTTAGGTAACGAAAATAAAGCCACCGGAATCGAGACTGCTCGGTAGTCGAGAACAGTTTCCAAAACGGAGCCGTGGGGTAAAAAGTGGGGTAGCACCAGAGCGCTGTAGAGTTTGGCTAGCAGACTGCGTGAAAAGTGGACCTTATTTGTAACAATGGAAGCATGAGCGAATTGAAGTTTCTTCTCCGCATTTTGTAAAAGGAGAAACCGAGTCTCTTTTAGGGTCCTTCCTATGGGGACACAGAGGTACGTTATCGATTTTGACGGAGAAAGCATAGAGCTACCAAGTTTGACTGGTCTACACCTTTTTTCTCCATCATTGAACAATAGTACGTCCGACTCTGAAGCATTGAACTTGAGTCCAATCAGGCTATACTCAGCCTCTAAAATACTCAAATTTACTTAAAGTTTATCTACTTAAGTTAAGTACGTTCGCGTTGATTCCTAGTTCCTAGGCGTTGGTCCTATCCGGCTTTATTACGCAATGAACCTATTGATCAGTCAAAAACACTTCCTGAAGATTACCATGCAGGGTATCGTCACGTCACTGCAAAACTGTTTCAATTTTCTCCGTTCGTTAATAATTGCTACAACTTACCTTATCCCTAATGTCTTGTCTCATCTTTTCTCTCTCCTCTTCCATTTTCCTGTGTTTCTCTTTTCTTCGGTCTTCGGCTTCTTTTATTGCTTCTAACCGCTCCCTCTCCGCTTCCTCCTCTTTTTCCTTGTCTGTGGCATCCTCGCTACCTCCCATGGAACCTAAAAACAATATAAAAATTTCCAAACCAAGCCACCAATCATGTTAGAAATTCCTTCAGCCCAAGCTGACTGCGAATCATAGAATAGAATAGAATAGTGTTTATTTAGTCTCAATGGGCCATACACAGATTTTTATACACACGGCATACAAATATATTAATACACTGAAAACATAATGATCCTAGGACACATACATAAACTACCTTCTATTTAAATTTCCACTCACATAATCTACCACCTTTTTTAATAACGTTGTCTTTAGTCGATGTCAATATACCAGGGAAGAGCAACCCTCCCAAAACTGATCCGGTAGAGGAGACTCCTGGCACTGCCCTAGGAGGTGGGCAACAGTGTCCTCCAACAAGACAAACCGAACACCTGTGACCCACTACCCTATCGATTCGACTTTTTAGTATGTCTACACAAGTGATGGTTAGACATAGTAAAAAGTCGAATCCATAGGGTAGTGGGTCACTTTCACTTTCTGCCGACGAAACATATGCAAAACCTCCATTACCTGGGACACAGATGACAGGTTTTCCATTTACTAACCTGTGGATCTATTTTACCATGTCTGATCCAAGTGATGACCGTGAGGCATGGGGGGATTAACAGAAACTAGTCCGCTTGGAAGCGCTGAACAGGAATATGGCCAATTGAGTCGTTTGAAGCAACATGCACAATCTGAGGAGCAACAATAGGCTCCTCAAAGAAAGGGGAAGACCGCTGTGGATCGTAGAGAGCCAAACAAGGAAAATGCAAAAATAAGCGTAGTGCTGTTATGTTGGATAGAAATGACATGGGAAGCAAGGAAACATAAGCGGATGAACGATCAGTTATCTATTAGTTAGGTAGAGGGGCAAGTAAATCTAGGTTAGACGGTTTGATCCTTTAATAAAGTCTTTTAATAGTAAATATCACCAAATTAAATATCGAACAAAAGCGAAATCAATGAGTTATATCGCAGGGTAAACTAACATACGAAACAAACCAATTAAATAAAAGATAAGACGAAAACAGACAAACTACTTAATCTTGCGCTTTCTTTAAGAAATGGCTATAGACGAGAGCAATACTATCGGTTAGATGCTGAAGAAGTCAACCCATCGTGGTTTTCAGAAGTTTAAATTCCAATAATATTTTTTGCCTGAAGTGATGACGCAATTCTTAGAGGCCTAGCTATCCCTCAGCGATGAAAAAAAAAAATCTATAGCCGGGGACGTTTTGCCATGGGGACGTTTCGCCAGGGGACGTTTTGGTCGGGGACGTTTTGGCATGGGGAAGTTTTGTCACGGGGACGTTTCATCGGGGACGTTTCGAATGGGGACGTTTTGTCGACAACCCGATCTATCGCCTGTCCTTGGTTTTCAATTAATCACTTAAACCAACATGCTCCAAAAGTTGCGTTTTTGAACGAAGTTTTGTTCGCCGTTCGCTTAGCCGGTTGCTTAATTTCTGTTTACGAACGCCGACGAAGTTTACCATTTACTTAACTTTTTATGACTCTAGCGATCCTTGCCCGGTCGACGTTTCTTCGACGATTCAAGCAAACTTCGAACTTGTTACTAGCTCACGAACAACGAAGAGTAAGAAGTTCGACAGTCAGAGCTTAAAGGACAAAGAAACTGTGACCGGCGACCAAAAACGGTATTTAAATAGACCTTTAAGTTTTCGAGAATTCGTGTTATATGATATTTTAAAGATTAGGCTCTAGGCTTTCGTCAGAAAGTATATAGACAAAACTACTGTACCATCAAGTACTTTCGATACTTTCGCAGAGAGTCCTTTCTGATAGAGCTTGAGCATAGTATCATTTAAACATTCACTTTCAAACTAGCTTGTGCGATAATCACATAATGCGTTGCGGTATCTATTTTTTAATCTATGAAGATAGGTGATAAGCATGATTTAAACGAGTCTCCAAGTGAGAGAAATACGATATGCGTACACTATGGTCCAGTTTTCATATGAATGAATTTATTACTTGACCTTACCTTACGAACTTTCATAGCTACAAATGAGCTAAACTAGAATATTAAATAACTGTATATCAGATAAATTTATACAAACAACCGAAACAGAAAAATATATAACAATAAAATACTTAACAAAATTTGAACTAAATAATAGGCACGGTAAGTTCCATCTATAAAAAAATCATGAGATAAATAACGAATTTGGATGATGATGATTAAATTATATTTACGCACTAGACAAGAAAAGGGAAATAGCGCAGTACAGAGAAAGAATGGGGAAATATTACACTTAATACCCTGACGTGGTAAAGAAAGTAGAGCGTGTGAACATACTACATTCTCGAGAGCTCCAGAAATATCGATTGCATAAAGGCGAACTGCAAATTATCCAAGACTCTTAAAGTAAAATCCAAACGTTTTTCATTTATTATATATTACACTAGAGCATAGGCTATCTAATGTGTATTTGCTTAAGTGATAAATCAGGATCGCACGAAAAAGGTACTCTGATCTAATTTAGGAGACATTTTTCAAATTTAATGGCGCCAAAAAGTCAGCAGCTAATTATTTTAGTGATGTTTCGGCCCATCTTGGTAAGTGTCCTCTTCAGGCTCAAGCTAAGAAGATTAACCTGGGGCAAAGAAAACGAACATTTTAGCCACTTTCAACAGAACAGTTTTCCTTTTTCGCTTTAGAACGAGCACTAGCTTTTGACAAACGCTTTCAGGCGTATGGTATCATATGAAATCGTATGGTATCACGGATAAAGATTAGGCACACTTTACCCTACTTTTTTGGCGGTCTGGAAAGCTCTGCGAGCTTATGCGCCGGCTCTTTTTGCGACTTCGGCTAAAACTCGCTTCCCTTCTAGCTAGAAGCGTTTTCGCCGTTCCCCGAGGACTCCACTTGAGGAGTCCCCGCGTTTTTGTTTGTCACAGGGACTGACTCCCCGTATTCTAGCGAGTCCCCAAGGACGGGGAATGCTCATATTATCATCACCATCATCAAAAAGGACCTTTCAGATTCGGAGGGGAATCAATTTTTGCTGGTGTTTGGTGCAATGTAAAATTAAATAAAAACTGTCAGAATAAGCAAAACCTAAAATGAAGTGGATCCAGACTAATTTCATCAATTGCATATTTTATTTTCTAACAAAATACATTTTGGAAGCATTCCTCGTGTTCTCGCTATCTCTGCACGCGGACGGAGTCCGCGTGGAATGACTCCCTCTATTCTCGTCGTTCCCCTTCGATTCCCCGAGGAGTCCTCGGGGAACGGCGAGAGTACGCCTTAGAGGTATTCTCGCACTCCATTGGTTTCCGCACAGTACTTAGAAAGCGAATCCATAGTTCCTTTTTGTTCCATAGTTCACGATAAATGGATCTGCAAATAGTCGTTTTTGCAGTTACCGTGGTATCTGATATACGGCTGCTGTGCAAAAACCGACAATTGCCGAAATTACGCTTTTCGAGGTCATCCCAAAAGAAAAACTGATATTTAGTCACACCACCAAGTGCCAAACTTCTTTCCCACCAATTTAAAGAAAAAAATGATTAAAGCGAGATGACTTTTTCAGATACCAAGATCAGTTACCACGGTCGGACCGAGGTATCTGAATATTAGATGCCACGATAACTGGCCAGATACCACGATAACTGCAAAAACACCTTTGGCTTTTGTATCAGATACCACGATAATGCAAAAACAGCTTTAGACCGTGGTATCAGATACCACGTTATCTGCAAAAACGCAACTCATGTCGCGAGTGGAAAGTGATATCGGCAAGTCAGCGAGAAGTTGTAAAGGTGAAACTGAGGAGATACGACTTTCTGTTTGTTCTTGCGCTCGGCGGATTCTCGCTTTGTTTTTCGGAAAGCGAATCGAAGAGGTCGCCTTTATATTACCGTGAAAACCAGTTGTATTGGAGTGAAATACACAAAGTGTAGACACAAGTTTGTTGTCTGTTTATTCTGTTTATGACTTTCAATAGGACTTCAAAAGCGGGCCTTGTTCATTACTATTGGCGATCGATAGCCATCTTATGGTGAAGCGCTTGCTAAACTCGATCTCCCCACGTTGGCCCAAACATACGAGCAGATTATCCTGAGGAACGAACCGCCACGCAAATTCGTTTGTACCTTTTTTAACGAATTTGCTAAACAAAGAAGAGTGATATTTTCTCTTTTTTTTTTTGTTTTGTGTTAGTTTTTTATTTAGTATAATGAAGCAACGCAAATTAGCTGTCAGCTACGATGTTGTCTAAATAAACCTATCTCTCTCTCTCTCTCAATCAATCCACAACAGCTGCAACAGAAATTTAATTGAATTTTCGTGTAAGCAGATTGTTTAGCGGGAGGTCCCCCACAAGCTATGCTTCTGAGAGAAGCTAATCCCTACTGGGACCTCTAGTGCATTGAAATTATGCAGTGTATGGAAGTAGTAACTAATTAATGGAATGGAAACCGTTTTTCTTGCTTCATTGCGGAAAGGAGCATGCGATTTCTGAACAGAAAAAATGCAACCCTCCAGAAGGCATTTTTTAGTTTAAATTCATTAACTTAAGTTTTTTTAATCATTCAAACTTAAATTGCAGTAAACACAACTTTCATTTGTTTTGCTGCAATTTGAGGAAGGGAAGCTTCAAAGTTTGAAGCATGATATTACTACCGACGTCCAGACTAGAAAGTTTTGGTTGACATAACAACTTTCTCACGATCGCAATTTAGGCAATAGAAACTTGGAAGTGATATGAAATCTTTTTTACGAAAAAAAAGCAGAACATGTGCTCCTTTTTTAGTACTTTCCATGTTTCTTTTTGTATCCAGGAATCAACTTTTCAACACAGTCCAATTTTCGCCTTCGGACGATCCAGAGTTTTGACGCATTGCATGTGTCAGAAGACTGCTGACCCTGCCCTGTCTCGTTTTCACGTATAGACATAATTCCCCATAGAGACGAGAATGCTCTCAAAACACGCCATGATTCTCAGGAAGAAGGAGTAAACGTGTCTGTAACGACTCAAACACAACGACTCAGATCCTGAGTCAGCGCAGCTTTGACACCGTTTCTTCGTTTCTTCCGCAGGTACCCGGAGATTTTGCATCGGAAGTGAGAGATAGTCATCAAGATTATTTCGCATGCTTGTTTCCGCATTCAAATTTTTAGAGGGCTGTGTGTGTATGTAGCTACGAAGCTGTGGCAGCAATATTCCGGCCCTTCTTGGCAAGGGTCCTCGTCAGGCTTTCAATCTGCAGGGTCAACTACGGGGAAGGAAACAAACCCGGCAATAAATGACTGAACCTTCTACAACTATAACCTTGCCAAGAACGCCTGAAATATCGCTGCCAAAGCATCGAAGCTGACATGTTTGTTTTATGCATTATTTGAATATATATTTCAAAGTCAGCTTGGGCTCAAGGAATATTTATTCAGCGTCTTAATTTCACCCGTCATCCAATACCCGACGAAGAGTTTTCTTTTGTCTCATGTTTTGTTCGCCTGGAAACCTGATATTAATTCAATTCAGTTTTATGTCTATTCTATTGGCTACGAACAAAGTCGCTTCTTTGTTTCTTGTGGTCATGAAAAATAACAAGACCAAAGGTGTTCGTTCAGGTCTTCGTCTTCGTCAGGCGAATCATCAGAGGAAACCAAGTTCAGATAAGCCATAGCTCTAGATGAGCCATATTTATTTTGACGGTACTGATCGAAACTTCCTGCTTTACTTCTTCCAAATTTCCGGTTTGAGCCGAATTCCGAGCGAACTACTAGTTGAGCAAAAAAAGAAAAACATCTAATTAAACTTCAAAGAAAACATTGACTTATAAAAAAAATTCAGGTTACAACCGGATTCCAGACGAATTATATGTCCGGATAAAAAAATTATTGTCATATACAGACTCAGCGTCTCTTCTACCGATAAATCGGTCATCTAATCAACTTCAAATAAAACTTTTGCTCTTAAAAAATTAGTTGTCTGCGAACTTAGCGAATTAGTTGTCCGGGTAGAAAATACTTTTGACACAAGTGTTCAGCATGTCTTCTTACCCCTAAATCGAACATTTAATCAACTTCAAATGAAATTTTTAGCTTTAACCAGCTTTTCCGAATTCCGGACGAACTACTTGTCCGGCCAGAAAATGATTTTCACATGTCTTCGTACCCCATCATCGTCTATTACATTAGCTGTTTTTAAAATATTTTCTTTGCCCCTTAATGTGAACCCCCTTCCCCACCCCTAAATATAGGGCTACTGAGGCCATCTACGAACTTGACCTTATCCTTTACGCAAAGAATCCTCACACCAAGTTATCAAATATCCCATTCACTTCGAGAGTTATCGCGCTAACAGACGGACAACTTTGTGATGTCATAGGTATCCCTCCACTTACTTTTTGGATTCCCAAAAAAAAATCCAGCTACGGTAGAATGGCTTTGCAGAAAAGGCTTATGAATAAATGGATGAAATGACTGACATCCTGAATAACAGCTTCTTTAACGAGTACATAATAAAGTAAACTAAACATTTACTGGTTCCTAAGGAAACATATACAGAATAAACGAAGTAGCATGGTCTTTTTTTCCTTGTTATAATGATACGTATTTATCTGCATAGCTAAAAACTTCGGAGTAAAATACTGATCCTATTTCAGTCGAATATAAGGTTTGAAGCCAAGCTGACCATTCATTACGAAAGAAATAGAAAGCCGTGATTTTCGGGTTTTTTCTTGATCAGCTAGTTATCCATCTAAGATGATGTACGAGGGATATATATATTTTCGGATACTGTGGTTGGCACTAACACTGCAAATAAAATGAATAACAATAAATTTGCAGAAATTGAAACTATTAGCTTCGGTGGAAAGTGTCGAGGTTTTGGCTTCTGTCTTATTTTACTTTTCCGCATGTTAATGTTCAAATATACTTTTTCATAAGCGGATAATAAGGGATAGAGACTAATATTCTTTATTGATGAAACAAGGGCTAAAATGTGAACCGTTCCGCCTCTTAAAACCTTTGCCTGTCCTAGGAGGGAGACTGCAGAGTATATAGCCCATTTACTTCCACATAGGGTTAAGTGACAAAAAGCAAATGTTAAGGAAAGCCAAAATACATTTTAATTAATAGCTTTTCACTCTATATGTAAATGATAAATTAACAATAATTGTGAATATATCTGTGAAATGTTCTACTGTTAATAAGGCACTGCAGTCACGTCATGTATTTTCACGACAATTTTTTTGCCTGCATAAACATTCTTTCTTTGCCGACTAATAGATTTACAGTATTATGTTTTTCAGATTCAGATCCAGACATTTTTTTACTTCACCAAAAAAACACAACTATATTGTACAAAAAACTCAACAACCACACAAAAGACAAAAATCCTGTGGGTGGCTGTATCTTCTAACCACCTTTAACTTGAAATTATTCAATAAAAAACGACATAAAAACTAATCTAATATATTTTCAAAAAAAGAAAGGAAAAAGAGGTAAAGAAAGAGAGAAAAAAAAAAGAAAATAGGAAAGAAAAATGATTCCCTCGTCACAACCTACCCACCGCTCCCCATCTCACCTCCCCCCATCCCACCTCTTCACTCCCCGCCTCCCTACACCAACTTCCACTAGTTTTTTTTCTTTACTAGTTTATTAATAACAATAACGAAGTTATTTGTGAAATGTCGGTATGGACCACCATACGTCTGTAACAACGTATGGACCCCAACCTTGACTTAGTCCTCGGTTAAATTATGTAGATTATTATGAGGAATTTTGCACCTGGGCAGGACTTCTTCTTTTGCTGTCAGATCGATTTTGTATTATTATGTCACTGATATGATAACTGTTAATAATGAAGTTATCTAAGAAATTTCGGCATGGGCTTGATGCCAACATTGATTTAATTACGTGGATTTTTATATGGAATTTTGCACTTTGCCAGGGCTTCTTCTTTTGCTGTCAAATCGATTTGTTCTAACACATAGTTTATTTATGTCGTTCTTATTCTGCTTGTCGTGACTTGGTCTCTTGTCATGCACTTGAAGGCCTTCCTTGAACCCTCCCTACTTCATCTTTTCATCGGGCTTCTAAGTAGGCTATGTGAAATTCTCTAGCCTTCCCAAGATCAATACTGAGGATGCAGTTTTTGAAACCCGTCCAAGAATTATCGGTCGCGTT
Organism: Branchinecta lynchi; assembly: GCA_023053575.1. Lineage (NCBI taxonomy): Eukaryota > Metazoa > Arthropoda > Branchiopoda > Anostraca > Branchinectidae > Branchinecta > Branchinecta lynchi. Next base: position 14,209,095 of record JAKZAP010000015.1, read on the forward strand.
GGGGGAGCTGCTCTATAAACTCTGATAGGGGAACTTTGGAGATCCCATTGAAGGAATTCCTTGCATTTTAATTGTCAGAGATCTGAAGTACTGACAGGATTGTAAAGTCACGACAGATTACTCACAGGGAGGCAAGATTCCAGCGCTTTTGTTCTGGGAGACCAATAGTAGGCCAGAACATTCTAACACTGCTAAACTAATTCCCAGAATATGATTAAGGTATAAAGAATCCCTCGCACTATATACTATTCAACTTAAAGCATTTTAAAATATTTGAATACTTCAAACTAGGCTGTGCTTTCAACAAACAACCCACGATTTTGGCTGTTTTAAACGTTTTCCAAGACCCGTTGACTTACAGCGAAAACAGGGACAAAATTTACATAGCCGGTTTTTCTGATGGAAATACTTCTCGCAGACAACCGTCGACAGCGTGATACAGGTTGAAGGTAGCAAAACACAACAAGTGAAATCAGCATGGTTTTGTTTGTTAGAGGGGTTAGAATGTACCGTACGAAATTGGGATCTCTGGGTTTAGAAAGACATGGAGTGCTCAAAGAAGTAGGTTGCGCTAGCATTATAGGTAAGACATGTCCTTTATGTTTATGATTTAATGAAAAATAGCCACAACAACAAAAGCTAAATGATTGGCAACAAAATGCAAATAAATTGCCGCATAAGAATAGGTGAGAACATCTAAATAAGTTGACATCAACAAACGCTAATTTTTAATGAGAGACAAAAAGGAAACAAGGAGACGGACAAACATGAACTAAATAAATGGCGAAAAACGTCGAATTTTCTTTATTGTCTAGATAACTGGTAACAAGGGATGTGAACGAGTGGAGCCGACGTAAAGATTGTCGTATCTATCATATATATCATGTTATCTCTGCAGTGGTCTATGGTTATATTTGATGGAGCAAATTTCGAGAAGTCAGCTAAGATATGCTCTAGCGATACTTCGGCTCTCTTGGCAAAAGTCCTCTTCGGGGAGGGTAGAGTCACGATAATTACTTAAGAGCAGATGAGGGCAGGTTTCGAACTTTGGGATTTACATTTAGTGCTTCTCCAACCGGAAACCTTTTTTTCCTGGTTTGAATGACTCATTTCGTTTTATTTTTGTCCTTGCTCGGAACCTGTTGCTATGCAGAGGAATGTTTCATTCTTGATGGTGACCCCGAGACGATAGTTTTGTATCAAGCAAAGTCTAAAAATTGGAGTAGCCCAGGTTTTGATTCGGACTTTAAATAAGTTCTGTTATGAAAATGCTAATAAATTTCCAAGACTATGACACAAACCTGACATATTCTTAACCATACCTGATTTCTTTCCTGGGAAAATTCTGCTTGAACAAGCATAATAATATCGAGACTTCAGAATTTGTAAGTTATTTACGTGCTTACCCGTAGCACCGGCAATATAATTTAAATCAAGGCTTCACCTTCCAGATTCCCAGAAGTCCGGGCCTTCCGCATAGTCAAGCCAACCTTTCCAGATTTTCATGATAACGATGAAAGCTAATTTTGCTATTCTTCAGCATTTTCTAGACCTCCTCTTCGCATTTCAAATATCTCTTGCATGATGCAAGTTGACGTCACGGATTCTGGGGTTTTGGCGTCAAGGCTGGACCACATTTTCCTATTTTCGGCAAAATATCGTTGGCCCAATCACGTCACAGCGATCGTGGTTACCACGTTTACGACGCTGCCGAGCGTGGTAAGCAAATAGTTGCCGTCAGTTACTATTTCGAGAAGGTTGGAGCAGTCAGCATAGTAACTTTTCAAGAGGCTACAACGATAAATAGTAACCAATAGCTACTATTGTTAGAAAGGTTGAACACGCTCTTTGAGGCCCTCTTTAAACAGAATACAAGGGTGAATTTAATGACTTCTGAATGCTGTAAATCTAGTTCTCTTTTTGTTGTTTGCGTACTTTACTCACAAATATCAATTGATCCTTCCTCGCAGTTGTTTGTTACCTCATTGTCTGAAGAAGAAAAGATTGTTTGCTCTTGGATGTGGAGGGAAGAGCATAATAGACTGTAATGTTTTCTTTAGGCTTACTGAATAATTTATTTAGCTGCTTGATCTCACTGTAGCAACAAGACTAGTTCTTCCGGGACACTGATCAGTGACTGGGAAAAATAGCTTCGCATCACCAAGCCTATTATGGGAAGTGTGGTACATGTCCTGTTTTGATGTTGAGGGCTGAGGCATGAAGTGTTCCGAGACTGTGTGAGGGTGTTCGCTGACAAATGGATGAATAGTATGATTGGCAGTCCTGACTTAGAAGATAACTATGAGAAGGATGACAAGTTTCCTTATGAATTGCAATACCGAAAATTATGCCTATCACTGTTGATGAAATATGATATACTTCAGTTTGTTATTTGTTTTCGTTAATTGTTTTGTCAGGGCTTTTTGGCTTTTCTGGGCGATTAAATCTAATCTATCAATCTTCAGTAACAACGACTGACGATGGACAGATTGAGGGCTTTGCCTTAAGAGCTCGAAAAAGCAAACTCATTCATGTAATTTAAGGTTCGCATAGCGCAGGTGTCGATATCTTGACTATCTGCCCTCAACCGAGAGGGAGATGCGAGGATGGGGGCAAATAATCCGACACTTCCCGCACTTTACCATAGATTTATCGAGATGCCCATTTGAAGCTGGGTTGACTTTTCGCTTGTCCGAGATGGAAACGAAACCAGTCCTCACCCAAAACCAAACGGGAGGCACCACCGAGACTCGAACCAGCGACCCTTCGCTTGGGAATTCGGACCGAGACTCGAACCAGCGACCCTTCGCTTGGGAATTTGGCGTGCTAATCATTCGGCCAGGAGGACGTAAGAGAATTCTTCACTGTCAATGATCGACGTCAGAGCACTATCAATCGCGATGCCTTCATCAGTGGTATATGGTAACCAGTCCAGTAAGGCTTTTCCCCGAGCTTCTGCGGCAGTCTGCTGTGTTTCCATAGCGACCTCTTCCAGTACTCGTAATTTAACCAGTTAGAGTCACTACAGTCGGAAAGTAATTCTCTGCAGCTCGGAACAACGACAAAGAAACCGGGGACTAGAATTACTGCAATAGTCTACAGTTAGTGGCTTTATAGATAGTGCAGTCATACTCAGCCTTGAAAAGCTTTGGGAAAGAAGCAGGTATGACTGCTCTCAAGAAGAAACTATTTGTCAGATGTTTCCACAACCGCAACATCGTTCCCAAGGTTGAAAGCCTCCGCCTTCTCCTGTAGGCATCCTTAGTACAGCTTGCCCGACGCAAAGGAATGTTCCCACTCTGCAACTCTACAACCAAACTGATCCAAAAAATAATTAACAACTGCCAACAATATACATTATGACGCTTCTCCTGACTTCGTCAGTACAGCCCCCCCCCCCCCCCTCACAAGTGAGACATCAGTTGGACATCTATGTCCAACCCAAATGATGTTAGACAACTTATAGACCTATAAAATCCGTTAGACCGCCTCACCCGGGTTTCCCAGGACACTTCTCCCGCCACAAATAAAACAACAGTTTTACCCGCTATCCAAAGACACAACCCAAATAATCCAGAGTTAAGAAATCAAAAGACCGATCGATAAAGTCCATCAGCCGCTTCCTTGGTAGAGGTCAACGCCAAACTTCAAACAAGGGTGATGGAACCATCAGACCTATCGATATAGTGTACTATACTGGTTCCCTTGGCTTTCTCAGTACAGCTCATCCGCCATACGCAAAACAAAATTTATACCGTCTATGCAGCTATATAATACAAATGATCGAATGTTAAATAACTAACAGACCTACTGATACCCTCCAAAGACATTGTGCGTACATTATTGTAATTTAGTTGTCGAAAGCTTGTGGATTTTTTATAGTATTTATGTGTCATTTATGGACCAGATGGTTTAGGAATAATTCTGTTTTATACATTATTTTGTTTCATGTGCATAACACTGTGTAAAAATTGTAAGTCTATCTAGTGTGTTTGTAAACTAGATGAAAAGAATTTAGTCATGTTTATTTGCCAAAAATAATTTATCACCTTTGTGCCCTCAGCTGTTCAACTGTACAACCCAAATGATCCAGCATTGAATAATTAATCGACAGACCTATCAAAGAAATTCCGTGAAAAAGGGTCCCCTGTCTTCCGCAGTAGCCCGTCACATGGAAAACAAAAGTTGTTCCCTTTATGCAGTTTTTACCAAATGATCCAACGTTAAACAACTTCTACCTATATAGCGGACTGGTATATTATCCTGACCCGTGGCCAACCCAACCAAAGGGTTAAGTATCGGAGGGATTCCACGAGGTTGAAAGTGTACTGATTTCTTCAGCTAGGCTGACCTTGTCTTAACAATTTTCTTCTAGTCCTTTATCTTCTATCAGCTTCTTTTTTTTCATATTTTTTTTTACGAGACCAGACCTCTCACACACAGCAACTAATTTTGTATGGGTCTGCCCGCGCTTCAGAACAGGCCAGTTCTCCTGGCTCGCCCATTCCGCTCGCCAACCACAAATGAAACAACAGTTGTGCCTGAATGCAACTATACAACCCATATGAACCAACGAATAACCAACAGACCTACCGATAAAATCCATTATACTGCTTTAAGTCCTCCGGCTTCCCTTCTCTCACATACAAGCTTGTTACCAGAAGCAGTACCACTGGCGCCTGCCAAGGAATTTCCCGGAAATCGCGTCTTCTTCCACGCGCAGCCATTTTATTTCGAGTAATTCATCAATATTATACACCGCAAATCTAGTGAAATAATACGATTAGACAAAAGGACAAAAGGGAAGGAACTCAACCGAAAGTGGACCGGTGGTCATGAGAATAGAACGAGTTGTTTGTGAAGGAATGCACTAGTGGTTCCAAACAGAGACGTTACTAGCCAAAATGTTTGGGGGGGACGAGGGATTTACCGACTGGCTGGTAATTTTTACCGACTTTTTCTGCAGAAAAATCGACTGTTTTCAGCAACAAAATGACATTTTTGAAACAAAATCGACTGATTTTCAGAAAAACCGACTGTTTTCATGAACAAAAAATCAACTGTTTTGACGAAAAATCGCGGCGATTCGCGCCGACTTTGTTAACTTTTACCGACTAAATATTCTTTGTGCCCAAGCCGACTTTGAAACATTTATTCAAACAATGTTTACAACGGATACGTCAGCTATGATTCTTCATCAGCGAAATTTCGGCCCTTCTTGGCAAGGGTCCTCGTCAGGCTGTCAATCCTCTGGTTCAACTTCGGGGAAGGAAACAAACCTGTATTACAGCTTTGTTTCCTTACTGGCCGACAGCATTTGGGGGGGGGGGGGACGTCCCCCCCCCCTAGTCGTGACGCCCCTGGTTCCAAATAGTTTGGGCATGCACTTTGACGACATGAGGATTCGTTGTTCCCTGTTATCAGATCTGTCATTTAAAGGACCCCTCGCACTATTTACTCTTCAACTTACAGTATTTTAAAATAGTTGAATACTTTAAAACTAGGCTTGCTTTCAACACATAACCCACGGTTTTGGCTGTTTTGAGCCTTTTCTGAGACCAGTTGACTTATAGCGAAAACAGAGAAACAATTTACACAACCGGTTTTTCTGATGGAAAAACTTCTCGCAGACAACCGTCGACAGCGTGATATACATCGAAGGTAGCAAAACACGGCAAGTGAGAAAGTCAGCGTGGTTTTGTCAGAGGGGTAAGAATGCACAGTACGAAATTGGGGTCTCCGGGTTTACAAATATATGGAGTGATAATGGAAGTAGGTTGCCTTAGTATTATAGGTAAGACCGGTCCTTTAAGGACAGGAGCAAGTTCAATAGCCCTATAGAGTTTATTTTCAAGCTGATTTATGGAAACTGACAGGATAAACCAAACGATCCGAGTCAATAAATCCCTGTACCCTGACCGATACAAACGAGCGGAGGAAGACCACTCACTAAAGATTCACTAAGGGGAAAAGAAGAGGAGCCATTAAATAAAGAAGTTCAGTGTCTGGTTCTGAAGAAGAACCAGTGTCTGGTTCTTCTCTTAAAACGTGTTTTTTTTTGTTCACCGGAGAGTTGATGGAAACTGGCTAGCTCCTCGCTGAAGCCGGGCTCCCGAACAGGTTCTGGTTAGTCCGCACCGGCGAGATAAAACCGGATACTGGTTAGTTCAAAAACGGGTTATAAGACTAGTGAGAAGTCACCGGTGGATGTAAAACGAGGTTATAAGAAAAACGCGGCACATCACATTTCGTTACCTCTACAAAGAACTATATCGCAGTAAAGCCCCGACGAAGAAAATTTCCGAAGTAAAAGCCGGTACCGCCGATTGGTTGTCTGGACGCGCTGCAGAGCGGGTCCGCGCGGCTCCTGCACTAATTCCTCTGATTTGCGCAGAGGCGAATAGGGAAGTAGACGGGCAGCGACTCAAAGCTCACCAAATACCTCTAGCTCCGCCGAGTTTTGTCTGGGTATCCGTAGTCGCTGCATGGGACCAACGGCGGTGGTTCTATTGGCTTATTTGTTCTTGCTCAGGTTAAGCCTCCCCTCCGGGTGAAGGACCGGATGAAGAAACCATAGAGACGAATGGAAATATGTCGTCCAATCGAACCAGTTCCAGAACTTTCATACACGGACAGGACCCGTACGATGCTCTGTACACAGTTTCTATGCAAACTGATCGGTGTGAACGGACATGAGCTGCGTTCGTTGCACTCCAGGCTGTCTCTGGTGTTTAGTCACCAGTGTCTGGTTCTTCTCTTAAAACGCGTTTTTTTGGTTCACCGGAGAGTTGATGGAAACTGGCTACCTACTCGCTAAAGCCGGGCTCCCGAACAGGTTCTGGTTAGTCCGCACCGGTGAGATAAAACCGGATACTCGTTAGTTCAAAAACGGGTTATAAGACTGGTGAGAAGTCATCGGTGGATGTAAAAACGGGTTATAAGAAAAACCGGAGACCACCGGTGAGAACTCCCGTGACACAGAACGCAGCTACGATAAACTGGTCTGATGCAAACCCTCTGCCTTGGATCCAGACAACTTGGTTGGGGTTCGAGTTCACAGTCTAGTGAAACTGCCAGACGATGCTTCAGATTAAGGGCGAAAGATGCGATCACGAGACCGTAGAATTAGTAATTAGTAATCTTGGAGATTATGAGATTGCTTTGAGATTGCTTTATTTACAAGAACGACACAAAAATCAAAAAACGAATCCCGGAACTGCCAATATGCCAAAGGCTCCAGGGACTATAGGAGCCTTAGAAATAGGAACCACAGGAATATGATGGTTAAAGCCGACCTAGAATCCCCTGGAGGTTTTAGAAAGTAAGAGAGTCGATGGGACACGCATTTTGGCGGTCCAGAAGTCTACTGGTTTATGCGCTGGCGGTTTTTGTCGGCTAAGACCTGTCCTAGTTTCCAAAGCTGTTTTGGCAATCTGTCAACTTGAAAAAACGAGGGTAATTCTTCTGGAAAGATATCCCGAACGGGAGTATAAACTGTTAGATATAAATATCTTGAAACTAGCAACTAGTACATAGAAAGTACCCTAGCCGAAAGTACCGCATTGAAACACCGCACATATGTTAGCTCCCTTCAGTATCTCACTGGCAATTAACCCCTTTGCTCCCACCGGGGTGTGATCCGGTGACACAGGGGTTCTTAATTTCCTTCAATGAGAAGAATGAATCATCTTTGAATTATTAGTAGTGTAATGTCTGTGATTCTGATTCAATAAGTTCATCTTTGCAAATGATTGTAACGTTTTCTTTAATTTGTATCTCTCTTCTTACTCGAAATCGGTTGCTATGTAGGCGAGATTTGATTGGAAAGCTTTTGAAGTTAACCCGGATAGGTTTGTGTCAAACGAAAGCTGAAGATAGGATTAGAACTAATACGTCCGGGTAGCCCATTGATTGTAAAGATAGCGGGAACGATAGCTTAGACAAGTACCTAATTGGTCGAAGTTCTTGGTACGGTTAAAAGCTTCATTAGCAGTCAACGGCAGGAAAACGGAAAGTGAACATATAGCTTCAAGAACACCTTTCACTACTTAGTATATCTGTTCGGATGTTTTGAGATAGTTGACCACTTTACAACTATGCTCTGCTTACAAATAATTAAAAACATCTTCGGCTGTAACCTCTGTCCATGACCCTTTCTCTGAATGGCAGAATTGGGAAATCTGCACAATCGGTCTCCGGACGATTAAGCTCCTCGGAAACAACGATCAGGCGTATGATACGTCACGTAAAGAGAACAAACGGGTAAAGCATGATAATCAGCGTATTGATAAGAGAGTAGATATGATACACTTAACGAAGTGAAGAATCTCGGGAACGAAGATGTATGGAGATTCTACTGAAGTAAAATCAGTTACTATGACAAGTACGACCTGTCCTTTAAAGGACTCATCATACATACACTTCCATTTCCATTATCGTAGCTTCCTTAAAGGACCTGTCTTACCTATAATACTAATCCCCTACATTCTAACCCCTCTACCAATACCACGCTGATTTTATCACTTGATGTGATCCACCTTCGATGTGTATCACGCTGTGACGGTGTTCTGCGAGAAGTTTTTCCATCAGAGAAACCGGTTATGTGAACTGTTCCCCTGTTTTCGCTATAAGGTCAATAGGACTCGGAAAAGGCTTAAAACAGCCAAAACTGTGGGTTATTTGTTGAAAGCACAGCCTAGTTTTATAGTATTCAAATATTTCAAAATACTGTAAATTGAACAGTAAATAGTGCGAGGGGTACTTGGTTTTCCTACTTTGACCACGCCACATACAATTTATAAATATTTTCCGCCCACCCTCCTCTTCGTAGAGCGGGGAGCCTGGATAGAGTCAACAAGGGACAACAAGTAAATCGCAGATTTGTCGATGGGGTATTTTATGTGGTATTTTCGGAAAGCGATATCTCCGTTATGTTTATTTAGTCATCTATACTTGTTTTATTTCATTGGTTTTGTTTGTGTTTCGAGACGGGATTTTGGACTGTATATTTTTTTGTTGTTATTGGGTTTGACCAGGAACCGAGTAAGTGCATAATTTTGTTTAGTTTTTTCTTTTCTCTTCCTCTCTTTTTTCTTATTTCTCTCTATATTATAGTGTTATTTAGGTTAATCTTTCAAAGGGGGTTTGTTAAACCTCTTAATAAGTGTAAACTTCTGGAGGGCATTGTAGTTCCTAGTATTTTTTCCAGTAAACCCCATATATAATCTAAAAAAAAAAAAAATCCAATCACAGAAAATGTCGTTAGAAAACGTCATTGAAGACCGGGACTCATATTGGCTTGTAATTTGCCAACAATTCTACTTTTATCTGACCTACCGAGGACTACAATATCCCTTACAGAGCGCTACCAGAATAATTGCTCGAAAAACTCCTCACGCTTGTTCTTGCTGACCTATGATTTAATTGGAAAGTCTTCATTTGTGTAATGATCATTAATACAGAAATCCATATCAAAAAGAGTCAAACACGAACAGCGAAAGAGGGGATAGTATTCACCGGAAGAACTGAGGAATTTCGGAAGTAAGAATAAATGGATTGACAACAGAATAGATTGGATTATATTTAAAGGTAAGGACCATATAATCCATGTAATACCATATAATGCACATATAATGCTAATGCAACCTACTTCCCAACTACAGTCATTAGTTGCGGTTTTGATCCGAATTTTCCTCGGGATTCTCCTACGACTTCTCCTATATCGAGTTTTTGGACTATTCAGATGAAGTCAATTCTCCTTTTCTGGCGTTTTTGTCAGAATCGAGAACTGGGAAAGCCTGACGATTCTGCAGAATCGAGAAGTTGCTCCGATGGTGAATTCTCAATTCTCCGTTATCTTCCCTGATTGGTAAAAAGTGCGGATGTTCATTATGCTTAAGCATATTTACCGGGTTGCGGAAGAGCCGTCAAATTAGTGATTTTGTCAAAAGCGAGAATGGAGAAGTCAGAGGAGCAAAAACGGTGATTTGTACGAGAGTCGAGAGTTCAGAATCGAGAATTTCAAATCTAAATAAAATGGTGGCTTGTGATCAGTTAGAGAAGGTAAACAGAATGTTTGGATTAGGTCTTTAATGAATCGTCTTAGGGACTAAATGTTTTTTATTGTTACCCGGTAACGAAGCCACACAAATCTTTGCACGTGCCGCTATTCACTATTTTTCGTTGCGCATTATGCTCCCGACGAGTGTTCGCCTATCATGCTAATGATGCGTAAAACCGGTTGTCTGAACCTTGCCGAGTTTTTGCTAAGAATCAGTGTGTCTGGGAAAACGCTTAAGACAGCGAAAGTCGTGGATAATTTGTTAAAAGCAGGGTACAGAATTCAGATAGTCTTAAATGTGGGAGAATAAACAGTAAATAGTGTCTCGTTCCAGAAGCCAGAGTTCGTGACCTCATGCGTAGTAACTATGGTAAGTAGGGTGCAACACGCTCATAGAAAATATCGTATGGGTAGATAGTCGCTACGCTTCCAGTTAGAAACAAGCAAAAACACTGCAAGGAAAGGACCAGAATAATCATTTGTTCGCGATCCCAGTAAACACCGGTAGAAATCTTTTTTGTTTTTGGATTTCTGTTTTGGCGAGTGCAGCCTTTCAGAGAACAAATATAACGTGGCTGAAGGGGCAATAAAAAAATATATTATCATAGCATTTAACAAGCATGTGCAGTGTTATGTGTTATCAGGCTTCTGACACTGTAGGCTCAGATTTGGAAATGGGACTGATTTTTTTGCCATTGGGAAAACGGAGGAAATATTTGGGGAAAAATTAGGACGTACTGGTCCCTATTTTTGCCCTATGTGTGGTAGCGAGAATGAGAATTTGTTACATCTGATGTGTGAATGCCGTGAGCTAGATGACCTGCGGGTTCAGATTTTTGGGAATGTAATTACAATAAATGGTGAAGTATGGATGATGAGCGTTATTGAAAGTAAGTGTTTTCAAGATTTGGAGAGGCTGGTAAGGTTCGTAAAAGTAGCTTTAGCCCACAGAGAGAATGTCCTTTAGTTTAGTTCTACTATTTCATTCAAGTGTTCTCTTTTTTTGTAACCGATTTTTGCCATGGCCTCAGGCTTTTTGTGCAATAAATTATATTCTATTCTATGGGTCAGGGCAAAGCAAAACAACACAAGGGAGTGATGCCAAGGCCTACGCTTTCCATGCTTCACAACCGGTACATACTTATAGCCTTTCCCATGACGCTTGTGGTATTTAAAGCGAGACAAAATTGCGGGTTTAGAACTTTCTAGTAAAGCTAACAGGCGGTCTAAAAGCAATGAAAAAAGAGGGGAGGTCGCATCTTTTTTTTTGCTGCGTTTACAATTTTAAGTTATTAAAGCCAGCGCTGGTGCACGACTGATTGAATTTCAGTAGGGACGTTCTTTATCACTAGTGGTGCTAGTGTCGCTGCTATTGGGGTGGGTGTCACTTTTTTCAAGTGTTTACGCTGCACCCTAGTGTTATTTATGCACTGGGTCAGGTCCAGTATCTCTGCTCAGGTTGGAACTAATAACGGAAAGGAGTTACAGTTTGGTTTTAAATACTTTCTTATTTTTATTTCAGATACGCACTTCCTCTTTTAGAAGAATAATGATTTTATTTTTCTTCATGGAATTTTTTGTCAAGCTCAAGAATTAATCTGTCAATCAAATCAGCATATTTCTGAGGACATCAATCCGAGGTTTCTCTTTCTTGACTTGAAACGTCATTGTCCTAACCGGTTTACAACCCGGTAGGCCTACTTCGATCGAACACTTGGGCACTGTCTTACAACCCTGCACAAAAGTCAAGCCAAAGAAATGAACCAAATCACTTTCCTGAAGAATGTCCGCCACCTTATCCGGTTCGCAAGGATCCGGGACCCTAGACATTGAACCAAGAGCAGACTCAAACTCGGACCCACCTACTTCACGACCGCCGCCTTATCCGGTTCTCACCAGGCATTGTACGCACGAGGTTCTCCTTCTCACAAATCCTTGGGAATCATTTTCTCTGAATTATACCTTCAGACTAAGCTTACTGCGAATCAAATTTGGCACTGCAAAACGGATAATCTGCCTTCGCCATTTTCATGTGTTATTGTTTATTTTAGTCGTTCCGATGGATTAGAGTTCGCTTTAGTGTTTGTTTGTTTTTGTGTATTTATTTAATCATTTATCTTATTATCATCAATTTTGGTGGATCAATAAAACATCATCATCATCATCATACTCGAATGAAGTTCATTTTCCAAATGATGTTCGTTTTTTAATGAAGTTGATTTTCCGCGTTGAGCGGCTTGAGCCTGAGGAGGCCCCTTTCCAAGAAGAGCCGAAATATACCTCGAAGAAAATGTAATGGACGTGTTAGTTATGCAGTGTTGAATATCAGTTTACTTGAATTTTTTGCTTTTCAGTGCTAGCCAAGATTTTCTATGGTCGTAAAATTACTTAGGTCTTGTCTTGAGACGACAAGGAACAGGCGTTCCCAAAGCTAATTACTCTCTACTTTCGCACTAACGCGTATTTGTTAGGTCTGATTTCGCATCTAGCCACGGCGCGCATTTTTTTTAAATCTTTGCGGGAAAACCAAGTGCTTTTGCGCAAAGTCAGGACAGAGTCGCCAAGTGCTAACAAGATAATCTCTAATTGCACGAGGAAGTATGACTATTTTGGAAAAACAACATTTCCTGCCCATTTTATCGGAAAATCCATTTCTAGTAAGAGTTGTGCTTTAAACAGCACGTATTACTGAAAGGGATTCAGCTTGAAAACGAAATCACTTCGGCTGGAGTCTATTCCGCCCATATGCTGCAAACTACTTCCTTCAATTACGGCCATAAGTATATCAACAAATGTGAGGTGTTCTTTTCCTAGTGGTAAACCAGATAGATTGGAAGACCCGCTCCAGAATGGGAGTCGGATCCAATTTGCCTCACCCTCCCTACCGTTAGACTGACACAGTCTATTACTACAATAAGTCTCCGATTCAACGACAGGCAGTTACAGATATCGAGCGGGGAGTGGGGACTGGAGGGAAATAGATGAAAGTGCGAAGTGTTTGTGGCTTCTCGCTACTACACTGACAGATTGGGACAAATTTAAAGCAGTGGATTGAAATAGCAGAAAATTACCTTCAATAGGAACTACTATTGTGAAAGCAACTGTACTTTGATTTCTGCAAAATCCTAACACCAGCAATAAAACACATAGCAAATAAAAGAAAGGGAATTCACTCTTTACAGCAAAGAGTCCGTGATTTTTAGGCCGCTCATTAATTATTCAGTGGATCAAATTAGGTGCGTCACTTATGGGGGGGGGGGACGATCCCCATCCCCAATGTTGCCGACCAGTCGGTAGAAAATATCCGAGTTGGCACGAAGTCCCTCAATTTTTCGTAAAAACAGTGAATGTTTTCTTGGAAACAGTCGATTTTTCTTCAAAATAGTCGGTTTTTCGTAAAAATAGTGGATTTTGTCTTAAAACCATGCGGGTTTTGAAGTTTTCTAGTACAGCTAAGATGCGGCCTGCACATATCAAGGAAACAGGGGATAGGGCTCTATATTTTTTGTTTGCCAAGTTCGGAATCTGGAGTTATCGTAGCCAGCGCTTGTGCACGACTGATACGAGTTTCAGTAGGGACGTTCTCTATCGCTAGTGGTGCTAGTTTCGCCGCTATTTGAGTGTGAGTTACTTTTTTCAAGTCCGCTACTCTCTAGTCTTACTCTCTCTGCTACAAAAGAGCTATAGGCATTAGCTAATTATACTACCAGCAGGACGAGATGGACGTAATTAAGCAAAATAGAAATCGATCCTATTTTGTCTTACTCATTTAAATCGCAATCTTCTTCGGGTGCTCTAGTCAGTCAGAGCGATGACTTGGAAAATCCTGATGCAGCTTATCACAATAATTTCCTTCATTTATTTGTACTACAGAGAATACATATCATAAATATAGTGCGATAAACAGGACCCCCTGAAGCTATATTGTTGGGGACTAAGGGGCATGTTAAAACTAGCTAAATCGCGTTTCTGTAAGAGTGAAAACAAGTGGAGTTTTGCAGACAGAATCGTTGAGCCGATAATAGTCCGAAGATGCGGTTAATCCGGAATTGATTAATGGCTTCAAGTGTGTTGTGGACAAGATGTTTGACTCTACTTAGTACGTTGTTTTCAAATTCGTGATCTGTAGAGGCAAAGCCTTTCATGATGTAATATATCTTATTTACTGTTGTACCATGCACTTGCAAAGAGAAATAGTAGGAACTTCAGAAACATCAGGAAGGGTTGTCTAATACTATGACAGGCTTGAGCCAACATGGTAACATTTTACGACACCTTTTTACGACCATACACCTTTAAGGAATGAGCGTCAAGACACTCAGATGATACTACCCTCATTACTGTCAAGAAACTCACTTAAGAGCTGAGCAGTGGCGGAACACACTCTTCTTTACTATTTATGCAACCGGCAAACAACGCGCTTTGATCCCTTTGACTACCTTACGTCCCTGGTCATTAGCAAGAATGACAAGAACATTCGGAAATTGGTTTCACCCCCTTCGAGATGGACTCACTCATGGTAAGCCAGCAGGTAACAAAATATGGAAGGGTAGTCCATTGCAAAAGAGATTTCTTCCAAGGTGATACTTTAATAGAGACGGCAAAAACTCAAATTTCCGCAAGCATGCACCTTACGAAAGGCATCCCGTTTTCCTAGACACTGATGGCATTACCCGTTCGTGTTTTGTACTATGCTCAGATCAAGACTTACGGACGACATATTAATAGGGCCAAATGGCAAAGGACTGTGGCCAACCAACGTAAATAGATTGGCCTTACCGCCTACTAATGTGAAAAAGGGGAGAGCACTTCGAGAGCTGGGGTCTAGCCGACAGTCCCAAAGAAAGGCCGTTGTTACTTAGCTATCCAAGTCCTTCGACAAGAGCCGCAGGGCCGACATATTACATGCGTGCTCATTGATATGTCGCTATTGAGATACCAGTTTTGTGCGTGTCAAAACGGTATAAAAAACGTTCTTTGGAAAGCAGTTTTCCTTCAGCCAACGTCGACATGAAGAAATTCACTTGGACTGAGCTAGACTGAGAAAGTTTCTTATTCCATATACTTTCCGTTCCCCCTGCTTGCAAGGGAATATAAAATAATCGGTTTTCCCGATCTATGGTGCACGCATCCCGAGCATTTCCAAGTTTGGGAAGCGTTACTGATACATGGGGGAAGGGAATCGCTATTTTGAATCTTGTCTTTAATATTTTTTCTCGGCAGTTCTAAGAATCACACGTTTTTATTCATTCTTGGTCCAAGGTCAGGCGCAGTAGTAGGTAGCACACGTGTAAAAAATATCTGTATTCGTTAGGTAGGCAGCAATCTTTCAATGGACAATGTTGCGTGAAGTGCAATACTGGCGTTCTCACGGATTTGCTTTCTGGCAAGCAAAGCAAATCCGCCAAATCCGAAAACTGCTCACTCGCGTCGTGGATTGCTTGCCCGAGTAATTGGTCTTAACTACATCTCTGCCTATTATCCGAGACCCGTGATGTTCGAGTGACGTCATGAAAGAAATAGGGACATTCTAGTAAATGAAAGTTGCAGAATATAGATTTGTGTTTCACATATAGGTTTAGAGTTATGAACAATTCTAGGGGCAATACATTCCGTTAGTATAATGTTGACTTATCGTGTGACGTCAAGTCACATCGTGTGAGATTTAGTGGAAAATGAAGTGCGTTCATCACTTGTCTATGCCAGTTATCAAGTCTGCGTGGACTGCATGTATATTTTCTAAAGTCAAAGTATGTTACAAAAAGAATGGAAAGTCTGTTTTTGGCTAAATTACCAGACACGGAATAAGAGGGATGTACGACCGAAGGCCGTATCCAGGGGGGTAGGGGGTTGAAACCCTACCCCCCACCCCCACCCCCCGAAACATACAAAAATACTCATTTTATAGGCTTTTTCCTCTGATTTATGTCTTTTTTGTACTTTTTTGTCCGACTGGCAGGCAACCCCCCCCCCTCCCGAAATAAATTCCTGGATACGGGCCTGGTACGACCCCTGCTCCAGTTCTCGTCTTCTTATTTCTGAAGAGTTGAGCCCACGGTATTTTCTATTCTTGGTCTGAGTTCGGGCTTCCGCGGCCAAGGTGAGCATGCAATTTACGCTTCAAGCTTCTTCAAAGTGACTTAGCTTTCCACGATCGGAGACTAGCTTTCACTTAAGAGTTATAGTTTGGTAAATTGCCGAGGATTCTGGTGGAAGATAAAATAACTTTGTGGCCCCCGTTCAGTATCCTTATCCGCGCCACGTGTGACAGCATCCGTGCGTACTCTGAACAAGTGCTTTCGACAACGTATAACGTGCTTCATACGTACTTTACAACTACACTGTAAAACGTTTCTATGAGAAACATTAAAGTTAGCTGCAGTATTTAGTACTGGGGTTAATCTTATATCTACTGGGATAAACGTAATCCAAATTAGAAATAATCATATCTTAGTAGAGACAATCCCAGTAGCAAAAAATACAAGATTTTTTTTTACACTATTTTTTTACACAAGTATATACTGTACGCATATACTTAAAAACTTTGTTGAAGCCATTCAGACTCCTGATCACGTAAAACTGTAATAACAAGTATTGCAGTATTTGCTACTGGGATTAATCTTGTCTCTAAAAAGATAATCTTAGCTCTCGTTCGGATTAATCTTATATCTACTCTCTACCAGTAGCAAATACTGCGGTTAACTTTAATCCTTACTCGGGGAATCTTTAACAGTGAAGTTCACTTGCAACGAGCGCTCCCAGCGTCAGGAAAGTGACTCGGCTTTTCCCTTTCGGTGAAAAACTTTTCTTTGCGTAATTCCTCATTTAGGTACCCTGTTGAGGATATGGAATCTCGGAAAAAACATTTTCTGCGCAGTTCAGTCTTCTTAGCGTCACCAGATCACTTGAACTTGTCAACTGCAGAGCAATTTCATTACGTTCACCCTGTCGTCAGCTCTCGAAAAATCCAATCTCAGCCTTCTTTGTGAGCTAGAAAACTTCGGAGAACGTGCCAGTCGCATGGTTCGTGTTCGCTTCTGACAATCCTGAAGAAGTTCTCACGTATGAAACGAAGTAAGAAGCGATTAGACTGGACTTTTCCGGCGGAACAGATGATTCGCTTAGTGATAGCCGACTCTAGAGCAGTCTGTCCGTGAAACCAATAAGCTTGAAAAGAGTTTTGGAAGGCAACAAATCAACAGTCATGTTCCGCATCATGGAAAGGTGTAAGAGGATAACTGATTTTCTTCAGAATTTGAAGTATTTTGTCCGACACAGTTTGGGTTTCCCAAAACTCGAAGGACTGAGGATGCATTGCAATTTGTGACTAGCATTATTAATGACGCTTTGGATAAAGGTTTGAAGGTAGCGGCGTTATTTCTTCATGTCATTAGGGCGTTTGATACGATTAACCACCAAATACTAATTCAGAAATGTGAAAATTATGGATTACGAGGGCCGGCTCTTAATTTTATAAGGGACTTCCTCAGCGCAAGACGCAGCATGTCCAAATTAATGATAAAACGTCAAATTTGACACCAATTCTGATAGGTGTTCCGCTGTTCCACCACTGTACAAAGTACAGCGCATGTACGGAGTGAGATTATTGCACTTTTTGCAGCGAAACTCTGTCTATTAATGTTGCTAAAAACAACCGATCTTCTAACTTTATCTATGAATGATATGGTCAACATGCTTGATATTTGGTTTAGGGTAAATAAGCTAAAACTTAACACGAATAAGTCAAACTTTATTGTATTTGGACGATAGGTTAATCCCCCCAGCCTTGGTTTGCTGAAATAACCTCAGATTGTGGTAACAGAAAAAGACTTAGTGATGCAAAGTACCTCGGACTAATTATTGATGAGACGCTATCGTTCAAAAATCATGTTGCTTGGGCAGGGAAAACGTTATCTAAAAATATGGGTATGATGCGTAAATTAAAATATATTTTTCCTTCTAATATTCTCCGTTTGCTTTATTTTTCAATGGTCCACCCGTACATCCTGTACTGTGCTAGTATGTGGATGGGGACATTTCCATCGATCTTCCGTCCTATACGAGTCCTACAAAACCATACCCTTCGTATTCTAAGCGGATCTTGGTACCGTGATTCGATCCGTACTATTTATTCTAATCTGAGCTTTCTTCCTGCAGCTGGTCTTCGTGAGTTGTATCTTTTATTATTATTTATTATTATTTAATGATCTGCTGAACACAGTTACTTCAACCCATCACCATAGATCTACTGGTAATCTTGTCGTACCTCGGCTGAGTACTACACGCTCTGGGTTTTCGGTGTTGCACCGTGGTATTCGGAGTTGGAATGCTCTGGGGGGGTTGATCCAGAGTGAGGATGTGCTGGGTAATTTTGAGGATCCTTTGAAACCCATACTATTTCATAAATATGATTCTTAAAAAATAAAATAAAAAATAAATTTGGTTTTGTTTGGGTGGTCGACCCTGGTGATTTGGTGTGTGTTTTTGTTGGTGTTCTCCCTGCCATTTTTTTTTTCATATAATCTTGTCTCCTGTTTCTTTGCCCTGTCCCCTTAGGACAGGCAAAAGCTTACTGGGGTGGCCCCTGTTCACATATGTACACTGTTTGTATTAAATTATCTCTCTCTCTCTCAGATCGCAATCAAGTGAAAATAACAGTAGGGTAATGGGCTATAGCTTCGATAGTTGAAGTCACGCGTCTATTAATTTATAAGTACGAGAAGCTGTGTAATGGGTCATCGCAAAGAGGCAAAACGACGTGAGATTACAGCAGTTCTCCGCCGAACGGATGAACAGAGAAACGAGGAACGTGTCTTCAGAGCAGCCTAAACGTGAACGCGATGAGCTTGGAAAGAAAATTGGAAGGCAAAGACGCTATAATTTTTTACGTGACAAGCTAAGGAAATTGGAAGGCAAAGACGCTATTATTTTTACGCGACAAGCTTCTGAAATACAGTGCCAGTACACAGTAGGGAAATAGACTGTAGCTTTAATAGCTGAACCCTCGGATGCAAAACTAATTTACAAGTGCAAGAAGCTCAGATCGTCCCTTTGAAGAAGGTGAGAGGACTGGTAGTTCTTAGATGCGTGGAGGCTCCACCTGTAGGAACGTGGGTTGGAGTTCTCAGAGCAGCTTGGACGTGAAAAAGATAAGCTCAGAGAGAATGCTAGCAGGAAACCAAGCCAAGAACAGCCAACGATTTTATTTGCTTGTGAATCAAGACAAATTCCGTAAACAGAAGCGTCAGAGTCTGTAGCTTCGATAGTTGAGGCCACGAGTCCAGAACTAATATACAAGTCAGATACAAGTACTAAAAGATCCGGGATGTCGCATCGGACAATCAGAGGAAATTCTAACGTGTAAAGAAAAGTGAGGAAAAGTTCTTGTTCTTGGTGGACCAGATTCTTTGCTTCGAGAAAAGTCGTTTTCAGGGTAGCCTGGGCGAGAACCCAGGGTTGGTCACCAAGAACCAGGGTGTACGAGTTACTTCAGGATACTTTGGGTTACTCAGGGCTACTTTGGGTTACTTTTGGTTACATTGGGTTACTTTGGGTTACGTTGCATTGGGTTACATTGGGTTACTTTGGGTTACATTAGGCTACATGGGGTTACTTTGAGATACTTTTGGGTTACTTTCCAGGGTGTACGAAGTTACTTTTGGTGACCAACCCTGGGCGTTAACCCGATAATCATAGAGAAGAAACTGGCTGGTAGCGAAGCTAATGCAAGCTGTTGTTTTTCTTTATGTACTTCTGAAACACGATGATTTCCAATACATAGTTGGATAACAGTAAGAACGAATAAGCCAAGTAGAAGAGTCTTTTGCTCCATGCACCGGCTATGGATATCCCGGACAAAACTGGGCAGAGGTAAAGCTACTTGTTGAGATTTGAGAAGAAGCCCGTATTTTGAAGCTTAGAAAATAAAATTAGAAAGTTCCATCGTCAACCTCACCATCAGTAAGAAGAGGGTAATTCCTGCTGGTCTTCGATCCCAGTCGAGGTGCCATTATCCACTCTGCAAGCTTAACCAAGAAGAGGATCATTCCTCATGGGTGGTGATCCCAGCTGAGGTGTGATAGACCCACCCATCAACATCTTAAAAGAAGATCAACCGGAAGTCGAAAAGGGTCGTGCTCCCCAGCTATCCCGATGCCATTAATGATTAGAAGAAGAAGAAGAAAGCAACGAGGCTAAGACAAGCTATCAGCTATGAAGCGACACGCAGTAGGGTGATGGGCTGCAACTTCTACAGTTGAAGCCACGCGTCCAGAATTAGTTTATAAGCACTATAAGCTTTCTTTTTTTTTTTTTTTTTTTTTTTTTTAATTTTTTTTCTTCCCGCGTAGCTTCTTTTTCATTTGTTCTTGCTTTGGATTGAACCAAAACAAGTGGCTACGTCTCCACCTCCAACTCAGTGACGTTACTACAAAATTTACGTAAAAATTTACCCTACTTTAACGTCACCTACACTTTCATCTAAACCTATTATCTTTGTAATTTATCAACTCTAAATTTAACTTCTCCTTTCAAAATTTTAGTTTTTATATTAAATATTCTCATCAGAACTCACTCTCTCATTCAAAAACCCTTTCCCATAAAATCTAAACCTACAACCTAAATCTACCCTTTTTTCATTTTTTCTAACAATATTGAATTTTATCTACCATATTTTACAACCATTAAATATATTTTCTTCTTTACTATTAATCTACTCATATTTTTAAAACCTGGCAAAAACCCAAAATATGTACAAGTTTTTCCACTTCGAATCAAGCAGTCAAATTTTATAGGTTCGATCAGGAATAAACAACCACCAAAAAACAAAAATTTTAAAATCACGCACTACCTGTTTCAAGATGCTCTACCGTCCTTAGAGAATCTCTCTTACAGTGGCAAAAAATTACTTCAATGAAAAAACAACAAAAAACCTTAAAACTTATTCCTTCACTCACCTACAAAAAAACAACCAAAAACCAACAACCAAACTCCCGATTTAAAATCTCCTTCCTTTACAACAAAGGAAAACTAGCAAGGAGATTCTAAATATCACTTCAGTTCCTTAAAAGCTTTCGGGTCATCACATCGGACATTAAAAGGACTTTCTAACGTTTTTTAAAGAGGTAGGAAAGCTGGCAGTTCCCGTTCAAACGAATGCTTAAACTTCAAGGAAATTCATCTTTAGAGCAGCCTGGAGGTGAACCCGATAAGGTTGGAAGAAGAGAAGAAGTTAAGGATGCTGACAAGGTTTTCTTTCAGATTTTCGTTGGAAAAATTCAGACCAACGTGCACTTGGGTTGTCTGTAGCTTCGCTGGCTGCTGAGCACCTCGTTCAGAACCGATTTATTCCATTAACCATGGGGACATGTTACGTGTTGAAAAGAAAAGTAAAGTCTGTTTTTGGCTAAACGACCACAAAGGGAAAACGAAGGACGTACGAACCCTGTCCAAATTCTTGTCTTCTTGTTTCTTCAAGGACCCCTCGCGCTATTTACTCTTCAACTTACAGTATTTTAAAATATTTGAATACTTTAAAACTATGCTGCGCTTTCAACAAATAACCCACGGTTTTTGGCTAGTTTAAGCCTTTTCCGAGACCCCTTGACTTGGAGTGATAACATGGACACAATTTACATAACCAGTTGTTCTGGTGGAAAGACTTATCGCAGACAACCGTCAACAGCATGATACACATCAAAGGTAGCAAAACACGGCAAGTGAGGAAATAAGCGTGGTTTTGTTAGAGGGGTTAGAATGTACCTTATGATATACTCTATATGACTAAGTCTAAAACACGCCGGTGATCCTCAGGAAGAAGGAGTAAGCGTCTCCGTAACGACTCAAACTCTACTACTCAAATGCTCTGTCAACCAATCACGGCGATCTTTAGGAGCAGATATGACACCACTTCTGCCTTTCTTCCGCTAGCTACCCGGAGAGGCCGGAGATTTTGCATCGGCAAGGAGAGATAGTCATCAAGACTATTGGGGCATATAGAAATATATGCAGTGATTATGGAACTAGTTTGCATTAGTATCATGGTAAGACAGGTCCTTTAAGAGTTGAGCAAAGGGTATTTTCTATTACTGGTGCAACTTCGGGCTTCCGCGGTCAAAAGTGGTGAGTATATTGCACCGTCTGGCTTCCGCTCACCAGGTCACTTGGAACGTGACCCTTGCCAAGAAGGGCCGAAATATAGCTCTAATAAAATGTAGCTGACTTATCCGTTTTGCACCGTCAAATTTGATTCGTAGTCACCTTGGGCTGAAGGAACATCTGCGACCTCTACTCCTGTCCATCAGGAAAATCGATGAGAGGCCAATCTAATAACTTCAACTATATTGACGATTGGGGCTTTTTTAGATCTGGGTCTACACGACAGTCCCTGGCAAGGGCTCATTGTTAGTTATTTATTCGCCGGACGATATCTTGTTCCCGAAAAGGATGGTCTAATGCTGTGACCAAATAAACATGGATGCCAGTTTTATGCTTATCCTTTTGTTGTTGCGAAAACTTTTTGCGGCATGGATTTAGCACCGTGTCCGAGCAAAAAAGTAGCCGTGAATATACGAAATGTAGCCGAGAATGTCGGAAACATACCAGAGAATACTGCATTTGTCGCTGAGAGGTCTTATGTATACCCGAGAAAACACTGATTGTCGCCGAGGTGGACGCCTTTGTAGCTGGGATTGCCGGAAAAAAATGTCGCCGGAGAGCTATACATAAATGTCGCCAATAATTATCAGTGTAGTTTCCGGGATAGTAAGAATTTTAACTGGGAATCCCAGAAATCCAAGATTGCTGAAAATGTAGCTGAAATTACAGAAATTTTAACAGACATTTCAAAAACAATACGTTTGTTGAAGAAAAATCTATCGCCGATAATAGAAAAATATAGCCGAGATTGCAACTGACGTCGCTGAGATTACAAGAAAATACATAAGCAATCTCTAATGTGGACATGTTTTTTGCAGCGATCGCGGCTACAAAAGCATCACCATCGGTAATAAACAGTGTTGTCTCGGGAGCATTTAAAACCTCTCAGCGACAAATGCAGTATTTTGGGCTACCTTTCCAACTTTCTCTGCTACTTCACACATTCTCGGCTGCTTTTTTGGCTCAAAGCGGGGCTAAATCCATGGCTAATGGACCGACCCATATCAAGCCGTTTTCAAGGTTACTTGTACCAAGTACAAAAAATTGTTTGTTTCTCTTAAGGGACATCTCGCACTATTTATTGTATCTGTTCCAACATTCCAGAATGGTTGAATACTTTACGATGAGGATCTGCTTTAACACATCGCCCACTATTTTAAGACTTTCCCAAGGCCAGTACAAGACTTTATCCAAGCCAGTTAAAATTTACATTACTGATATTACTGGCGAAGAGGCTTCTTGCAAACATTTGTCAAGAGCATGGAGGATACACAAATGTAAAAATCAGCGTCGTAAAAATCGGGTCACCGATTTTAATGATGAATGCAGTGGCACCATTTTTTGTTTTTTGAGGGGGGGGGGGGCTGTGTTTGAAAGGGGACCAAAATCTAAAGGCTTTTTTGTTTACATTCCTTGTTGTTTGACATACTAACATAAAGGCATTTACCAAATCGTAAACTTCAGAATGTATCGCACAGTTTGTAATCTGGTTTTGAACCAAAATCTTTGTATTTAGCAGACAACTAGCTTATTTTATTTTTTTTTGCGTGTGGCGCTCAGTTTCAATCTAATTTGGTGTTTGTGAGGTGTTAAAATAAGATGTACATGTACTTCTCGAGATCGCGACAAATCTCGATAGGGTTTCGATCGAAAGCCTCAGAGGGTCTAAAGTCGCTTATTCTATCATAAGAGTAGGCCTCAAACTCCAGCTCGCAGAATGCTACATGAACATTTTATTTGTGAAGGATCTTTGAACAATGCGTGACTCTTGCATGTGCTCATTATAGTATGTTTAAAACTACCCCCAAAACTTACCCCCAAAAAGCAATAAGAATTTGCGTTTGAGCAAACAAAAAATCTAGGACGGGAAAAAAAATGGATGTTTGCCCCCCCCCCCCTCCCCCTCCCCGCTGAGAGTTACTGAAATGACTCCACAGGATGAATGCGAGGTTCCGAAAATAAACTGCATTAGTATTCTAGGTACGAACGGTTATTTAGAACAATGAGAATGCTTTTTTCTGAGATGAAAAAGCCACTTTCAGGAGTTGTGTAGTCAGTGGTATCCGGGCTAGGAAATTGCCTGTGTTTCCCTCTTGCAGTCCCCCGTGACTTACCAGTGACTGCACTTAGCTGATTGCCCATCATCTGCTTGGCAATGAAGGCCGCCATCTTGGCTGTGTTTTATTCGATCCTGAAAAACATAAGTGACACTCAGAACCTTTGCCACACGCTGTCTTCCAGCACCTACCAGAGGGACCTTGCAAACGTCCAAGCAAGTCTGCAACCTGAATGGGAAGATGTCCTGGCGGCAGCCCACCAGAGGGAAGACTGGCGCCTATTCGTGGATGCCCTGGGTGCCTCTGGTGGCACAGGAGGATCTAAGGTAAGGTAAGGTGTCTTCCAGAAACAAATCCTTGGGGAGAGCCTGTTCATGGTATTAAAGTTTAACTGAAGAGACAACTAATTTTTATATCACATAATTCAATAAACTAAAGTATATGAGATATTTTGTATCACACTTCTAGTGTGTCACTCAGAATGTCTACGGCCATCCCCACAACGCGAATTTCTACTACGAAGCGGAAAAGTTGAATCTGAACACAAACGTGGCTTTTCAGTGGGTAGTAGTGAGCTTGGTGAACACGTATTTTTCATCAGTAGCTTTGGTCAAGCATACAACACAGGTGTTAAATTTGGTTTAAAAATCTTGCTATGTTGCTCAGATTCAAGGCAATAGAGACTTACTTTAACGGCCGTTACGTGTGTCGGCCAGCACCTTTTTTCTGAAATTTAGCTTCATTATTCATAATCCTTATTCTTAAGTAAGTGTTTGTCTACTAGAATAGTATGAATTACCTTGCGGTTGAAATTGATCATTGTCGGAACCACAGTGGATCTTACTCCCCAAACCTCATTTCCTTCCTATCCCTCGTTTACTCATGGCACTTGCCTTCCGGCCAAGTGCCGTATATCGATCACTTTTCCGTCGTTCTGTCGATCAGTCCGGTGATCGCAAGTTAGGGTACTTCCAGATGTTCTAGGACGAAGAAACATGACAGGCATATTAAGGCGTTATTCTCGAAGCTTTGTGCCGAGTTTTGTTCGTACTTTTAACAATTCGTAACTTGTGCGTTTTATCCTATTCTTTTTGTTTTTCTCGTTGACAAATCTTTCTTGTATTAACTGTTTGACTAAAAGATACCATATTTGGGCTATGCCTATGAGAGACTGTATCTGGTTTACATTAAATGATTTGATTTGATTTGATTTGAAGGATCCGACCAAACTAACTTGGAAATAGCCACTTCGTGGGTCCAACTACCATGGGGGAGTGGAAGGAGGGGGGATCCGAAATATTGACGTATGTTTAACTTTTGAACGGGGAATCGGATCTTAATGAAACTTGATATTTGGAAAGGCTCAGATGTCATGATTCAAGTCTGGAACGGATCCGGTGTCTTTGGCGTAAGTTGGAGGGGGGAGCCGTGAATCGTGTAATAATGTTCAGACTGGACGGACTGGGATGAAACTTGGTGGAAAGAACAAGAACCTGCCCTAGATACATAGTTGACAAGACCGGACCGGATCTGGGCACTGTGTGGGTAGTTGGAGGGAGGATTCCGAAATTCCGGTGATGCCGAGGTAAGATGCTTCCACATGGGCTAGGGCGATGGAACTTAGCAGGCTTATCAGGGACTTGACCATTTTCGCAAAAGAACAACTGCTTATCCAATTTGACCATCGTGGGGGGAGTGGAGGGAGGTGGAATCCTGAATCTTGAGGTATGTCCAACTTTTGAACGGGTGATCGCATCTTCATGAAACTTGATATTCGCAAAGAACACATGTCTCAGATGTCCCATTTCAAGTGTGAACAGGATCCCATCAGTGTGGGGAGTCGGGGGAGGGACAGGAAATTTGGTGACGCGCTTAGAGTGTAGCGATTGGGATGAAATTCGGTGAGAAGAACAAGCATACAAATAAGTCCTAGATACATCAGTGACAGAAGCGGACCGGACTCGGGCGCTTTGGGGGGATTGCAGGGGGGTTGTCCGGAATTCTGGTGATCGCGATTGAAATTACTTCCAGATGTGCTAGGACGATGAAACCTGGCTTGAACATTAGAGACCTGACAAGATTGGCTTAGAAATTGTCACTTCCCCGTCCGATCGTCCCAAGGCTTAAAGTACTCATCTTAACCACAAACTACAAAAAAAATACTTTTCAGTAAACTATATATTTTCATGAGCCTCATGAGCGCATGACAATTTTTGCCTCAAGAGTTTTCTTAGAATTGAAATTCTAGCACCCTGAAAGTGCACATCTTAACCGAAAGGTAAAGAAATATACTTAAAAAATACTTTTGATAATTATTCATAATCCTAACGGGCCAAGGATCATGTTCAGATTACAGATGAATTTCTAGCACCCTAAAAGTGCGAATCATAAAAGCCAAGTGCAAAAGTAAAATACTTTTACCAAACGATCCATTACCGTGATTTCTAAGGATCCATGATCATTCTTGACTCAAGGAGTTTGCTTGCAAATTATCACAACAAACCCACGAATTGGCAAATTCCTACTTTCATCCTTACCCAGCCTTACAAGTGACATATGAGCTTTTAGCTCTTGTTCACTTCCCGACAGTTCCCTGTTTCTCGGGTAAAGGGTGGCGGGTAAATAGCGGCTACCTAGCTAATGATAGCTAGCGGCATGTAAAAGAGGAGGTGTAGAAATGGGTTTTGCAGCACCCACTTCGGATAAAAAGTGGGTGGTGTGCAGGTTGGTGGCCCCAACTGGTTGGTACGCAAGTTGGTTGCACGAAACGAAGTGGCGCGAAAATGGTGGTGGGGTAATTGGTTGTCTGGAAACAATGGGTCACGAGTTATTGGCGCGCAGCAAATCGTATTGCGTGGCGCACATGTGTGCACACGGTGGCTCACAAGTAGGAGGCGTGCAGGTAGGCGGCTTGGCGCGTAAGTGGTTCCGTGAAAGCAGGTGACGCCAACAAGGCGGCATGGAAATGGGCAAGCAAGTTTGCACAAAACCAGGAGGCGTGAAAATGGTGGTACGATAATGGATGGCTTGCAAATGGCGACTCACAAGTTCTTAGTGCGCAGCTAATTGACACTGGCTGGCGTACGAACGGGTAGTGGGTCACAAAAAGGAGGCGTGCAGGTGGTTGGCTGCAACTCGGTGGCACGCTAGTTGGTTGCTTGAAAGCAAGTGGTGCGAAAATGGGGGCACCGAAATGGGTGGCTGGTGTAATGGTGGGATGTAGGAATGCGTTTATTGCAATCGCTGGTTAATAAGTGGGTGGTGGCGCAGTTGGGTAGCTCATTCCAACTGATTGAAGCGCAAGTTGGTTCCGCAAAACCAAGTGGCGTGAAATCTGCAGCATGGTAATGGGTGGCTTACAAATGGCGGCTCAAAAGTTGTTTTTGCGCAGGTAAGCGGTATGTGACTGGCTGGCGTACAAATGGGTGGCATTGGCTCACAAGTGGATGTCAGCTATTGTTAGGTCAGCAATGTGTGAATTAAGTCGAAGTGCTTCTAGCTTAGAACTTTAGCATTTCAAAGCACAATACCGAGCCTGGCAACTCGGTTATCCAATGAGGTATTCCCCTCGAAATTCCTGTTTTGCTCGGTAACTAGTTAAAGTTCGTATCAGAAACTGAACATAATATTTAGAATCGAACCTCCAGCTTCAACTTGTGAGTCAGCACAAACAACAGCCAAAACTAAACTCAGTCACGAAACACTTTTGCTTGAGAAACTGATAACTGAAAGAAGGCTCACTGTTTGGTTCATTTTTTATGTTACAATATTTGACACTGTAAACTACAAAACAGATTCGTCAGCTACACTTTGTTAGAGCTATATTTCGCCCCTTCTTGACAAGGGTCAGTTACGAAGCTTTGATAGCAAAAAAAAAGCTGACAGAATATCATAGCTGACGTATCCGTTTTCTCTATTGTTTTAATGTCTGTTTTCCAATAGCTTGAGCTCAAAGAGTATGTATCTGATTTTGTGAATTTCTTCTTGAAAATTGCTGGCAAGACTACCCTTCCCTAAAACGGCTGAAGTATAGATCTAATAAAATGTAGCTGACTTGTCCGTGTTGTAGTGTCAAATATCATTCGCAGACAGCTTGGGCTGAAGAATATTTATGGTACAATAATGTTTTGAATTTTCTTCGTTGATTTTGAATTTGAATGGTTTTAATTCTTGTAAAAAGCGAAGAAAAAATTTGAAGGAACAAAATATAAGTAAAGAAGATATTCAGATTTGTCTAAAATAAACACGGAAAGATTAGAGTTCACACTTATGACACTCGGAGTAAAAGGAGGAAATTTAAATGAAGGAAATAAATGCATGGGCAGTTTTGTCCTTAGATAAGATCGGTGTGTTGGTTTTCTTTGGACCTGGACACTAGCCACAGTCTTTATCCTCCTATGATGTAGTCTATTTGTCCGGTTTTATAAATTTAGCGAATGTAAATCTATGTTGGTTATTTTTTTGTTTCCTTTCCTTCTTTTCTCTTCTTTCTTATAGTCCATTTGCGATGGTTTTTCTTGTCCTACAAATGGGGAACACATTATCAGCATCATCATAATCAACCACTCCGCTGTCCACTCCGGGCTTCCTCATGAGTGTTCGGTTCTTGTGCGTTTTTCTTCCCACCGGTGAAGTCACTAGAACCTGCCTCACGACAAGAACAAATAGCCTGATAGAACCTACGTCTTTGGTCCATGCAGCAACTATGGATACCCCGACAAAATTGAGCTGAGCAAGAGGTATTTGCTCTAGCTTTCAGTTGATACCCGTCTCCTTCCGTCTTCGTCGTTACTCATGGTTGAGGAATAAGAGCGCAGGAGGCACGCTGACCAGCTCTGGAGCGCGTCCAGACTACCGCTCAGGTTTACTTTGGAAATTTCTTCTCTGGGGCTTTACTGCGATATAGCCAGAATGAACAGTTTTTAGCCTGTGTAGTAATATGGTAGTACTACGGAAACGTTGCATGTAATACTATGTAACAGTAAAGAATACTATCATTTAATGTGCCTCAGACTGGTCCAATCTTATGTAGTAGTACCCAGTAACATTCTGTCTTGCCATAGTAGCATCCAGTCTTGCTAATAGTTGCATATAGTAGTATGCTGTAACACGGTAGCCTTCAAGTAGAAGCATGTAGTAGCATCGTTAGTACTGCATGCAACATTTTCGTACTACTTCATAGTGCTATTTTGAGATAGATTTTTCATCGGGGCTGTATGTAGAGGTAACGAATTTTGACGGCCCTCGTTGCTCCTACCCTCCGCTCGTTTACATCGGGCATGGTATAGGAATGTATTCGACTCCGCATGGTCGTATTACAGGGATAGGGAGACGGAGCTTTAGGTGCTTATATGTTCTTGGTCTCACCCGACCAAGAGGTAATTGCCATAGGACTGTTTCCGTCAAGAGCCATCAGAAATGATGAATCCTTGATATTCCAAATATGCTCCAGGGCTTCTCCATTAACCAACGTCGCTCAATCACAAACAGCAAGCATCGGGTAGATGAAAAAGTTGATCGATATGCAATTTAGTCTCAAGTCATGCGGTCAAAATGGATTCCCTCAGGGATTCCCAGAGGGTGCATTTTAAGAAGTATTCCCGGCGTTTCCGACAGGCTTTCTAGCTTTCCTTTCCTCAAGGGAAGCGTTGGATGAATCAGAAAAACAATTAGAAAGCTGGGAGAGATTAACATCGAAGAAAGCAGGAGATTTTTCTGCTACGGTTCCTTGGAAAATGTTCAAGATCAAAGCTTTCATCGGACAGTACTGAGTTCAAGAGAGAGAAAAAGGTTTATTTACACAACTATCGTAGCTCAGCGGCTAATTTTATGTTGTACTACAAAACATGTTATTATACACTGTGATACAAGGACGTAAAAAAGGGCGGGAAAGAGTTCTGGTAGCGATTTGTCCGAGCACGCGCATGTACAAGTTTTAGTTTGTGTCTCGTGCGGCTGACTTGCGGGCTTCTGGGGGTAAAATGTCATGGTGAGCAGGATTAGACAGCAGCATTTTCCAAACCTCAGGATAAGGTCACCCAACCGGAGTTCTAGGCTTTGGAGTTCAAGGGTTGCGAGGGCATCGTGGTAGGAAATCTCTCTATTACTCAGGGTGATCCTGGTTGGCCGTTTCTGGACCGACTACAGTTCCTGCATTAAATAGGCGGTTCTTAACACTGACGGGCCCCAGACAGGACGGGCGTATTCAAGGACGGGATGTACACAGCACAGGTATGCCCAAAGAAGACTATGGGCGTTACACCCGAAGCGACGCATTTTCGAAAGAGTTTGCAGAGATGCTCACAACAGGGAAAGGAACTTCAGGGGGGACGAAGTCCCTCTTTAGCGGGTTCAGTCTAAGTATTCTTGACTTAACAGAGTTAATATTCATTTCAGTATCGGAGCACTGTGAACTACAGTAGAGGTATGCTTATGTGAAAGTCTGCTAACAGTGAACGATCGCCGAAGAAAAAACTAAAACCCAAACCAGGCATTTTTTCCTTAAAACAATAGTAATAATCACTCGCGCTTTTGTCGCTTTTTGAATATTTTGCTAATTCATCTATGAAAATGAGATGGCGGTCCAAACCGTCAGATGCCTTCAAAAGAGGAAGGACCTTTTTAATAAATTCAAAATCAAAGAAAGTTAATTGAATTTCTGCTTCAAGTTTGTGCCAGAATAACCCTGAAGTAGTTGGCTGTTTGCTGATATCAAGTTTGTTATTTTTCTTTTCCATTTTTATATTTTTATATGCAAGTAAGAAAGCCAAGGTAGTGGAACAGTTAAAAAGTGTTCACATAAGCATACCTCTATTGTAAGTAGATCGAAAGTTTTTCGGGAAATTACTTCGTGGGGAAGTAAATAGGCGAGTAAGAGCGACAAGTCGCCGACAAATTTTTATTTGTCGTTATGTTCTAAAAGCAAGTAGTTGATGATGGCGAGAAAGGTTATTCTTGCCAGTTTCGTCCCTTGCGGAGCACCGCAGGTTATTTCCCTCCACTCCGAGTCACAGTCTCTTCATGTAAAACGAATACCTTTTGCTGTCGTCCGGACAGAAAATCAAGCACAATTGCCAGTGTTTGGCGTTTGGCACCCATTTGTTTAAAGCACAATGGACACTTCTAATGCTTGACTTTGTATTAAATGCTTCACAAATAAGCATTTCCGACTTTAGTTTTTTCGGCAGGATTTCTTCGCAGGATTTTTGGACTCTCCGAGCAGGATTTTTCTGGATTTTTGGGATCCCCGGCAGGATTTTCGAACTGGAGCAAGTGGAAGCACTGGTACTGGCCCAAAAAATTACGCTTTGAAATATCACAGAGAGGAAACTGTTGAAAAAGCTGCTGATCTAGGGGGTGAGCATTGTTCCTATAAGGCTGTTACAGAGTGGGATTGGGGTAGTTTGATGTGCCCATTGAACTTTAAAGTTTAGGCAGGCCACTTGATGTGATAGGAGATCAAAAGCTTTGCGAAAGTCGATGGCTGGTAGGTCGACAGAACAGCCTTGCTTTTCAAGCCACTTTAGGATCTGATCAAATATTCTGACTAGGCTTTCGGGAAAGTTTGGGAAAGAAAGAGAAATCCCGAAATGCATAGGTCTTGCCCGGTTTGTGGGGAAGGTGAGTATGGGCTTGGCCACATTCTCCTGCGGTGTCGTAGCCTCTCACATTTGAGGGGAAGTATCTTTGAAAAGGGGAATGATGGCTTTCTCCCTGGGATTTTGAAATCAACGTCGCCGAGGTAAATTATCGCAGTAAGGAATTTTGTTGGAAGGGCTTTAGAGTTTAGTAAGATTGAGGAAAGAGATAGAGCAAGTGCGCCGTAGAAATTATAGTAGTGATGATTGAATGCAGGTTGTATTTATATATGTTGATTGTTACTGTATATGGCCATACGGCTTTCAAATACAGATTATCTTATCTTATCTTATCTTATAGACGTCTCACATTTTGGGAGTGAAAGTTTGAGTGAAGAAAGTTGATATGGAGCGAGTCGAAGTAATAATAATAATAATAATTTATTCCTCACGCCTCTCAATACAAAACTTCTACATAACTGACAACTTTTTAAAAGAAAAATGATATGGCACGGCGAGGAGCGGATCGACTGCGGCACGATTGCCATTTAAAGTCGTCCAACGTTGAAAGTCTCGAGATATGGTATGTTTATGTTTAGGCTATTGGAGAAGGATTCCAGTGATTTCATCTTTTCGACTGGAAATGGCAGTTTGTTCCAGATCCTGATGACTCGGGGTATGAACGAATGATGGTAAGAATTAGATCTTGCAATCTTCATCTTCACAGGCTCCAACTGCAGACTATGCGATCTTGTGTTGCTTTGGGGAGTTATTTGAACAAGCTTGTCTTTTACGTTCCCAAAATTCTCGTGAACTATCTTGAAGAGAGTTTTTAAGTCTAAGATCGTTCTTCTTGTCTCAAGTTTATGGAGAGTGAGCCTTCTTAGAGCTTCGTCATACGGAAGGTTTCTGAATCCTTGAAGTCCTTTTACAAAGCGTTTCTGGACTCGTTCTATTCTGTCAATATCCTTTTTGAGATATGGCGACCAGATGACAGTGGCGTACTCAAGCTGTGGCCTGACGTAGGTTGTGTACGCTGAGATCTTTGAGTGAATGTCAAGGTATCGTAGGGAGTGGATGAGTAGCCAAAGAGTATTTGATGCTTTACGCACAACCAGGCCGATATGCTTTTCTGGTTTGAGGTCCGAGCTCAGTATTACACCTAGGTCCTTTTCGCAGGTAGATTTTGTCAGGTCGATACCTTTCATTTTGTACGAGTTCTTCGGATTTTGGCGGCCAAGATGGACGACAGAGCATTTTGCTACATTTGGTGAAAGTTGCCATTCTTCGAGCTTCTCTGTCAGGGCGTCCAAGTCGCTTTGGATTTGTGATGATGTACTAGCTTCTCCCAGGAGCTTTGTATCGTCTGCAAACAGGCCGAAATCGGTTTGGGAAATGGCTTTTATGCAAATGTCTATGTACATGACGAACAAGACAGGGCCGAGAACGCTACCTTGTGGGACGCCACTGGTTGCATCTATCCATGTCGATAGTGTGTCTGCAACCTTGACTGCAATTTTTCTATCATTCAGGTATGCTGAGAGCCAATTTTTCAGCTGCCCCTTGATTCCATAGACCTCTAGGCAGTGGATGAGTTTTCGCACGGATATTCGGTCGAAGGCCTTGAGTAGATCGATTAGGATAATGTCTATTGGAATCCCACGGTCCCGGGCAGACTGGATGTAGTCGTGTATCACTACTAGTTGGGAAACAGTAGAACGATTTTTACGGAAGCCATGTTGACGATCTGAGATGAGATTGTTCAATTCGAGGTGCGAGTTTAACTTTTCCACTATGACCCTTTCCATGATTTTCAGAAATGGTGAAGTAAGGCTGATCGGGCGATAGTTCTCCGGGTCACTCCGTTTCCCTTTTCCTTTGAAAATAGATGTTACATGGGATAGCTTCCAGGAAGAAGGAAACTTGCATTGCTCGAATGAGATTTGGAAAAGTATTGCCAGAGGTTCACATAGCTCGTCTCGCAGTTCTTTCAGGATAAAGGACGGGATGCCATCAGGATTGAGTGCTTTTGACGCTTTCATGCCCTTCATTGCTCCTAGAACACTTCCTGGCGTGAAGCCAATGCTGTAGAGCTCGCTTCCTGGGCGTGAGTCTGGGAGTTGAGGTAAATAGCCATCGTCAACAGTGAACGTACTGGCGAAGAATTCTACAAGAGCATTCGCCTTGTCTAGGCTAGTGCTACGGACCACATTACTTCGATCTATTAGTGTTGGTAGTTTCTGTTGCTCACCCAGCTTGCGTTTACACAGGTTGTAAAAATCGCTTTTTGTTCTTATTTTCTGGAATTCTTCCCGTTCGCAATCCTTGTTGTAGTTTCTGATTGCTTTTCTACATATTGAGCTGAGCTTCTGAAGCTTGGCGAGTCTACTTATGCTTCCAGATGCTTTGTAATCCCTGTATGACTTCTTCCGGTCCCTGATGAGCTTTCTTATGTTCTTGGGAATGTACATCCTTTTGCCAATGTGTTTGTTGTTCCTGAATGGTGTGGTTTCAGTGACGGCTCGATGAAGTATGCCATAGAAAACTTCCCAGGCTTCGGCAATTGGTAGGTTGTACACCATGTTGTCCCAGTCGATATGCTGCAGTATTATTTTGAGTTTTGTTATGTCTGTTTTATTGAAGTTTAATTTAGAAGCGGGTTCATCATCCTTCTTACGAATTTTTAGCTGATCAGCACGGACTTGGCAATGGACAGCATGTTCGTGGTCGCTTGAAACGGGGCTAACGACTGTTTTTGTAGCGAGCAGGTCCACCGTGGGCGTGATGAATACAATTTCCAAGGTGTTGCTTTGACGCGTAGGCTCAAGGACACTCTGCGCTAGGTTCAACTCGCTGACAAGGTCAAGATAGTGTATTAGTTGATCTTTTGAGTTCTGGCTTCTCATCCTGAAAGAATGTTTTTCCCAATCCATTTCAGGTGTGTTTAGGTCTCCGCATATCACTACGGATTTAAATTTGTTGCAGATCTTCTCCAGGTAGGCAGAAAATTCACGATCCGCTGTTAGTCCTTCTCTAGGCTTCTTATAAGTTGCTGTTGACCGGTACACGGCTACAATTGCCAGACGAGAACCATCGTTTGAAGATGGCATAACACAGGTTATGGCGTCTATTGTGTTATTAGAGAAACTACTGTGCTCGTAAATGTGTAAGTTTTCCCTTGAGAGTATCGCCACACCACTTCCCCGTGGTTTTGCCGTATTATCCTTCCTAAAAACTTCATATTCTGGTATTCCAAATCTAGTTGATAGTATTTTTTCATGTAACCAAGTTTCAGAAATGCAGATTACATCGTATTGAGAGTTTTCGTAGAGGAATGCTTGAAGCTCGCCGAACTTTTCAACCATGCTGTGTGCGTTAAAAATTAGTAAGTTTATCTCTTTTGGTTGTTCGGCTATTGTCTCACATTCGCATTACGTAGTTTGGGAGCCATGGCTCCCACCAGAAGACTGTGCTGCTCTTTCGTCTTTGTTTCTTCTGAATTCCGCTCGTTTCTGAATCTGCATGCGTGTCAAATCAGGGTTAATGTATATGTTCTTTCGTGTTTCATCATCGCTGGATGTCCTGAGTGCTGGAGCTCCCTTCACTATTTGTTGGCGCTTTTTAAGGCTATCTGGGCTGTTGCGTTTTAGTTTGATCAGCAATAGTTTCGGTTTTCCTCCAAGGGGAGCTTTACCGATACGAACGGCTTCCAGGATTTCGGTTTCAGTCAAGCGAGCTCCAAGGTCGTTGTCTTCACAAAGCTTAACGACCTTTTCGGCATCCGTACAGCCATCATTTTCTGGCAGCCCTACAACAACAAAGTTGAAACGTTTCTCGTCGCGTTGCTTCCTCTCTCTTTCTGCAAGAAGTAGCATATCGATGGCCGGCTCCTGGATCAGAGGCCTGCTTTGATTTGGTTGTCCATTTGGCCTTGGTGCCATTGTTGGACCTTGGTCTGCCACGGAATCTCGTAGTCTCAGGAGTAGTTTTGATACATTCCTTTTCGAGCAGTTTGTACACTCGTACTTAAACAATTGTGAGTTGCTGTCAAGTTGCTTAATCGCTAGGAATAAATCTGCGTGCAATGATCTGCATCCTGCGTGTTCCCATTCTGAGCAGAAAAAGCACTGCAACGAGGAGCAATGTTCTGCCACTTTGTGACAGTACGAGCAGTCGCCAGTGTTTTTTTCCTGGATGGTGTCTCCCATGTTTAATAACGCAGGGTCATTTTGATGGGACGTGGAAGTTGACTGAGAAGAATCCAAGCCTGCGACTGTTGTAGGAATGAACACTGGGATCGGAGTTCCTGGTGGATGAGTGACCGAACGTCCATCAGCTGGTGTTAAAGCGGATTTGTTTTGTACTGGAGTGCCTTTGGGAGTGCTAGATTTCGATTTGCATTGCTGACAAAGCCACTTTCCCTTCAGCTTTTCCATTGTATCTTTGCTGTATGTTACTGAGGCACAATTAAAGTGAAACCAGCTACAGCACTCTCTGCTAAGTTTCAATTTTAAAAATAAAAACATTGTGTATATTATACTTCTTGGTAATTTTGTGTCAGTCTTGCACAGGTGCCTGTTGTCACGTATTAAGACGGTATAGATAGATAGCATTTACCATGTCTTTAGGAAGATGTTCAATTTTGCAAAGAAGTTGTTCATAGGTGGTTCTATAAATGTTTTCACGGATGCACTGTCAATTTCTATGCGAAAAGAGTCTACATTGAGTACATTGAGTATTATTTTAGATGTGTTTGTAAAGGCCAATGGGATATTTTATGAACTGTACTATTATTATTATTGAAATGACGAACTGACTGATTATATATATATTTTAGTGTGATTATGTTTGACATAGGTTATAGATCAAATTCGGCACATACACTGTGAAAGTTTTATGAACAAAACTCCACCCTTTACCCTACCCATCCCATGTTGAAGAATAAACAATTGAACAGTTTAAAATAAGTAGTGACGCTTACGAATCAATAAGCTCAGTCAATCAGTACTTTTTATTAACGCATGCAAGAAATGGTACAAAGGGTGTCCATGTCGAGCATTCGAAAGACAACGAAAGAAAAGATCAGACTAAACTACACCATGTTAAATAAAGGCTCTAATATGAGTATCTTTGCTACGTATTTTTGATGCTCTTCAGCACCCTTATTCTTTAGTTGAGTAAAGAACGGATAGTGACAAGAACCTTCGCGTCTCCATGACGGCATCGAACAAATATCCTCGATTGTGTTCCGTAAATACTGCGCATGTGCTTATACCCTGAACTTAGTGTATCATCTTTTCTGCATTGCACTATAGGGCTAGTCAATCCTCCATATCCATATCGGAAGCACTACGAGGTACGCACTACGGAAGCACAAATGAACATCATCATCTTCTTTGTTTAATTTAAACTCTGTCAATCCATATTATTCCATCTTATAATCCGTTTAGCCCATATTTTCAAGAACAAAATCCGTATTCACTAAGGTTAATGAATAATTAATGAAATGGCGACGTGGACGCGTGATTGTGTTAAAGGGCTGGTAAAATTTGTCTCATTTGGTAATAGTGTTGGTGAATGTTAAGATTTAGAGAACGAAAAGAGCAGTTGGTTTTGGCAACTATCATTCCTATCCACCGATTTTTGGGATGCCAAAACGTAAGTGAACGTATACCTATGATTTCATAAAAGTTTTCCGTCCGTCCGTCTGTCCGTCCGCCCGTCTGTCAGCACGATAACTCTCGAAGGAAATGGGATAGTTTGATGAAACTTTGTGAGGATTCTTTGGGTCAAGGGAAAGGTCGAGTTCGTAGATGGGCCCCATAGCTGCACGCTTAGGAAAGGGGGAGGGATTTTTATAAGTAGTGAACTGATAGACAAAAATGCTCCTCAGCCGGGATTTGAACCCAGGACCCTCTGCTTACAAGGCAGTCACTCTACCACTGAGCTACCGAGAGGCTTGTGAACAGAGTTCGCAGACCACTACAATAGTCTGGTAGAAGCCGGGTATAGGAACAGTGATCACGCCCGAAGGCAAATTCATCTAACCAGTTCACATTCCCATGTCATCTATATTAAAGAGGGAGGCAGGGGGGAGGGGTTTCAAGTTAAGGGGCTAAAAAATAATTCTTAAAAGCTAATGAGATATTCGATTTAGAGGTACGTAGACAGGCTGAATCCGAATATGAAAATTATTTTCTCGCCGGACA
The DNA here is from genome assembly GCA_023053575.1 of Branchinecta lynchi. Lineage (NCBI taxonomy): Eukaryota > Metazoa > Arthropoda > Branchiopoda > Anostraca > Branchinectidae > Branchinecta > Branchinecta lynchi. The sequence continues at coordinate 14,247,154 of JAKZAP010000015.1, forward strand.
TATAGTTCACCCGGAATCCGGGAATAATCGGAAATTTTGTCAAAGTAATAGTTTAATCTGAAGTTGAATACAGGTTCGATTTGAGGATAGGGAAAATTCTGAATCCGAATATGTAAATTATTTTCTCGCCGGACAAGTAGATCGCCCGAAATCCGGCCAAAACCAGAAAATTTGGTAAAAGTAAAAGTTTTATATTAATTTCGTTAGATGTCGAATTACGGAAAAGAAAACATGATGAATTCATAGATGTCAATCATTTTCTACCCGGACACATAATTCGCCACGAATCCGGCTGAAATCGGAATTTTTTTTTAAAGTCGAAGTCTTATCTGAAGTTGATGAAAGGTTTGTCAGAGGGGTAAGGAGATAACGCTGAATCCATTTTTGAACTTCCATTTTTTGCAAGACAAGTAGTTCGCCGGAATCCGGCCGAAACCGGAAATTTTCGTCAATGCTAAGTGTTAGTTAAGTGTTCAAGGAGTCTGGCGACTACTGGATCTCTCCCAATTGTCTGGATCAGTTTTGGGATCCCATCGAAACCTTTGGTCTCGTTCTCACATTTTTTGCCATACCTGTCTCAACTTCTTTAAGTCTGGGTGAGATAACAAGAGTGAGCAAGTTCCGAACCATCCACGTAATCGACAGGTTAGCTGATTACTTGGCTACAGTCGTGTGTTTGCCCATCCCTGTGTTACTTTGCAATTGACGTTTCCGACATAAAATACCTTCTACACAGTTGATAAACCATTTAAAAAGAAGTCCTAACCCAATCTTCTGACACAAACCTGGTTCACCATCAATTACAGAGAAGATCTCGTACATTTACAATTCGTGTCATACAGAACAAGACCAAAGGTGTCGATGGGATCCCAAAAATCTGATATTTGATTCAGACAATAGGGTCTTGTCTTCGCCAGATCCAGTCTTCGCCAGGCTAATCATAAAAGAAAACCAAGTTCAGATATACCTCTATAAGCCATATCTATTTTGACGATAATGACCGAGACTTCCTGTTTTTTTTCTGTCAAGTTTCCAGTTTCGCCCGAATTCCGAGCAAACTACTAGTCCAGCGAAAAAAGAAAAATCAGAAACAAACCCAGCGTCAAATCCCTATAAAGAACATCTAATCAACTTTGAATAAAAGTCCGACTTAAAAAAAAAATCTGGTTACAAACGGATTCCGGACTAATTATATGTCCGGGTAAAAAATGATTGTCATATACAGACTCAGCCTCTCTTCTTACCCCTTAATCTATGATCTAATCAAACTTTTGCTTTTAACAAATCTTCCGGTTTTGGCCGGTTCTGGGCGAACTAATTTTCCGGCGAGAAAATGATTTTCACCATCGTGTTCAGCATGTCTTTTTACCTCTTAATCGAACATTTAATCAACTTCAAACGAAACTTTTATTTGTAACCAACTTTCCGGCTTTTGCCGGATTCCGGACGAACTACTTGTCCGGCGAGAAAGTGGTTTCCATTATCGTGCTCAGCATGCCTTCTTAAACCATAATCGAATATCACATTAGCTGTTTAAAAATACTTTTTTTGTCCCTTAATTTGAACCCCCTCCCACACCCCTAACTGTAGGGCTACAGAGCCCATCTACGAACTTGACCTTACCCTTGATCCAAACAATCCTCACACCAAGTTTCATCAAAATATCTCGTTCCCTTCGAGAGCTATAGTGCGCACAGACGGAAAACTTTTGCGATGTCACAGGTATCCCTCCACTTACGTTTTTGGATCCCAAAAACAAATGATACAGAGTAAGAACAGAAATACAAATGAAAGGAGACACTGAACAAATTCCCGAAGATGTACTTATTACATGTTGATGTTAAAAAATCACAGATATTGTGTTGCCAGTTATTCAATGGTCATACATTAAACTCATGGAAGGGAAGATAAAAGATTCCCGGCGTAACCAAACTGCACGCAGGTCGTGAGCAAAAGGGGTTAGCCACTTGCAACCTGCAACCTAAGGAAGTAGATGTTTGTCTGGTTTGTTCAGTGTTACTGGCACTTTCGTGGAAGGTGAGGGTTCCTGGTGCTGGTTTTAAGGCAGAAACAGCGTATTTGGTGACACTTTTTAAGTTAGAGTGATCGACAGATTTGATCGTTTGATTTGATTGTTTGATTTGACTCTTGTTTTGCTGCAGAGCGACCGACATCGACTGACATGACAGCATCGACTTCACTGCAACCGTTAAAGGACACGTCGTGCCTACGATAGTTCTTCATTCTACTTAACTAGCATTTCCATTAGTTCTCGTTCCCGAGATTTTACATATCATAAACGTACCTATGTCCTCTATTGGCATTACACTGATTATCACGCTTGCCATGTTTGATCTCTTTACGTGACGTCTCAGGCTCTCAATAATTTTTTCCGAGTAGCTCATTGGTCAAAGACTGGTTATACCAATTTTACCACGTTTATCGTCCAAGGGAAAGGACCGGGAAAAAGGCTAGAAACAGCCGAAGCTTTTTGTATTTTGCTGTAAATACAGCTAAGTTTTCAAGTAGTTAACTATCACAGAACATCTTAATACTCTTTAATACGATTTCACTAACGGTATGAAAGTGGCGTTCTTCTTGTCTTCGTGAAACGGTGGAGCACAAAGCAGTTTGAAGCCTTAGTTTCATCTAGGTAATTAGATAAATAGAAGAATAAGGCCATTTTCTGCGCGTCTGCAAGCAACTTCCGGATCCTAGGGTATATTTTATTATTATATTTATTATATCACATATTATACTATTTATTATAATATCATTATTATTTTTATTTACTAAAGTTCTTTGACATTCTGGAGACCCGCAACAAAGTTAAAAGAACTAAAATATGCTAACTCTTGAAGCAAGCATAGCATCATTGTGTATTTTTCAGCTGATGTATAGGCTACTTGGCCTTTAGCTAATCTTCAAAGGAAAGTCACAGATTAACACAGAAAATGCATTTCCCAGTTAACCACAGTTGCGTTTTTGCAGATACCATGGTATCTGATGCCACGGTCTAAAGTCGTTTTTGCAGTTATCGTGGTATCTCGACAGTTAGATACCACGGTCCGACCGTGGTAACTGATCGTGTTATCTGAAAAAGTCATCTCACTTTCATCAATTTTTGTCAAATTGGTGGAAAAGAATTTTGGCACTTAGTGATGTGAATGAATATCAGTTTTTCTTTTGGGATGACTTAGAAAGGAGCAATTTGGACAATTGTCGTTTTTGCAGAGCGACAATTGTCGTTTTTGCAGAGCAGAAGTATACCACTACGGTAACTGCAAAAACGACTAATTACGATCCAGTTACCGTGGTAAAAGATACTATGGTATCTACAAAAACGCAACTCATGTAGCGGGCTTACCGGTCGGTCTGAGGGCTATAGTGGGACACTTTCGCGGGAATTTCAAATATATGTCATCAAAGCAAAAATTTTTGCACTACAGTTCTTGCAGAATAAGTAACTGACCAGAACACGTCCGTTTCTGTTTATCGGGCAAACAATTGTTGGAAAAGTGGGTGATGGCATGTGCTCTAAAACTGTCGAAACGAACTATCTGAGTTGGTTTGCACTTTTTTTCTTTTCGTTTTTAATGACCATTAGGTTAAAGTGTTAATTTCCGCGTATGGCCTTCATAAGAAAATTTCGGACTTTTGAAGAGTGTTTCACCCTACTTATCGTCGTTAGTACTCATGACGTCACGAATTCTGGCTTTTTGCCGTCAAGGCTGGAACGATTTTTCTATTTTCCAGCACAATATCATGCCACGGATGAATCCTACCAATAAAGTTACAGAGATGCGTAGTTACCCCGCTTACTACGCTCTCGAGCGTGATAAGCATAAAGTTACTGTTAGTTACTACTTCGAGGAGGTTGGAACGGTCAGCGTAGTAACTTTTCGTGGTGATGGAACGGAAATAGTAACTAATAGTTAACGATTGTTAGGAGGGTGGAACACGCTCTTGATGTGACGTTTAACGTCACTGGCTCCCAGATTATCGAACTTCGAGCGTTCGATTCCTGATTAAGACAAAACATTTTGCTCAACAATTTAAGAAAGACTGATGAGATTCCGGGTAGGAAACAAATTATGTGAAATTGAGAATTTAGCGACTGAAAATACACAACCAGAGTGGAGACAAAGAACGAATGGCCATAATGACTTCACCCGGTAGTAGCCATTGTGGCTCGGTTGCTTGAAAAAAATAACTCTAGCTAAATTAAACCATGTATGTAATTGTTCTGCAAAGATATTGGTCGGTGGATTTTCATAAACCGCGTGCCACCCCATTGGAATCAACTGCCCGAAGAAACAGCAAACTCTCCATCAATATGCCAATTCACAAAAAAAAATTGATGGAATGTTTCTTTCTCAAATGTACGACCCTAAATGTTTCAAAAGAACTATTTTTTATTATTATTGTAAGGGGTATAGTGACTGATATGTGATATGTTTTTTTTCTTTTGAATGTGAATTGTTCGGTGACCAGTTCGCTATTGATACTTCGAAAATGCTGTTAAGTGCACTTAAGCTGCTTGGCTGATAATAAACACTTATTTTGGTACAAAAGTATTAAAGTATGTATGTTATACCCATATTGACAACAAAGACAAATTTTCGGAACTACGACGTTTTGTGTTTGCTATATTAATTAATAGACTCTTGAGTAATTTTTTTACAAGTGTTGGGACAATTATTTGTATATTAGGTATCAAGTGCTTTCAAATTCCGTCCTTAAGTATCAGATATTAAATACTTGACAACACATGTAGTTAAGTAGTACTTAAGTCTTAAATACATGACTTAGACTGATGTAGCAACTTAAGTACTGCATGTTTTAATCGCCAAAGTTGAGATAACCTTGTCTTTGCAGCTTTGAATGGAGTTCCCCGCCATTTAGTAGTATGTTTACCAAGGGTGCAGTGTAGCCTACTTCAAGACTGCCTGAGTTCTATCATTTTATTCTGAGGGCTTCTAACTCTTGGATAAATGCTTCCAAAGAAGCATTTCATTATTGTCATTGGATAAATCGATGTGATCTAAGCAGAATGTTCTTGAGACAGTAAATGAAAATGCATTGGTACTTGAGGCTTCAGGTACCTAGTTATTTTACTTAAGTGAAAGGTACCAATTAAGTAGGCTAATCGATAAACAAGAACTTGAAGTACTTCCCAACACTGCTTGTTTTAGTTTTTATAACAATCTTTGCAATGGAGACAAGTTTTAGTACAAGTTTTGTGTTTATTTATTATTTATTAGATTCTTGTGTAACCCTTGCACCATCGGACTTCTACGAACAGATGTCACATACCTCACAAAGTTTCTCACTCCTATTGTTCAAACTTATCTCAAATCGTGCACACACTCACAGGACTCACGAGAGTGGAATGACGTTCTGTGGAAGAAGCTTGCCTAGTTCCAAAATCGGAGATTCCAGAGGATCGATCGTAAAGAGAACTCGTCGTTTACAGTGGCGAAGTGCCAAAATTTCCCCTCCTTCGTCACCAATCGGCTCTAGCCCAGATCTGGAGTTGTGGGAAACTCCATCCTTGGAGCAAGAAGGAGTTACAAGAGTGTGTTGGTACTTCAAGAAACGAGGGAGAATTACTGGCAAATGGTGGAAGGGGTTGTTGTGGACACAGCTGTAACTTTTTTTCTAAACATTCCTATAACCATACTGTCAGAAGTTTGATCACAGATAAAGCATGTGTGCGCATCCTTGTGTTAAACAGAATGAATTTCTTGTGACCCTTTTGAGTCTTGTGTTACGCAAAGGATAAAGGACCCTTTTGAGTCTTGTGTTACGCAAAGGATAACCTTCAAAATATCATAACAGACACATTCTAGAAATTGGTTCAAGACAAAGATGCACAAGTATGTGTTATTGGTTGTGATAACAAAACCGATCGGCTCTAATTTCAGACATAGAGATAGAGTTGTGTGAAGACAGAACGGACTTAGTTGATATTGTGAGAAATGCTGAGGACCATCACCAGTGAGAGGACTGGTGATGGTTACGTCAGCGGGAAGCAATTAAAGGCCGATGCAGAGTTCACCTGATTCCTCCTCCAAGGCGGGGCCACCTGTTACTTGTCACCATTTCTCTCCACCCGGAGGAGCAAACTCATCATAATTTTGTGTGTTTATACTGTTATTTACCTTGTGTTGTTTTTCGTTATTCTCTTTACTCCACTACCAGCTTGTGTATTTGGCGGGTTACAAATAAAATATATAGACCTATCGGCCAATTCTGGGCCTCGCACGGCTTCGACCCGTACTTTGGACTTGGTCAAACTCCAGTCAACGAACCTGGCTTATTGTGAACACAGCTAGGCGAAAGCCTTATTGCAAATATATTATTATTATTATATTATTATTATTGTTCTAACTGTTCTTTTCTAAGAAATCCTGTCACCAGTGAAAGTTACTCGCAATAGCAAAACCTATTGGCTCCGGCTCCACTTCAGACTTGTGTGTTTGACTCGTTTTTCCTGTTGTAATAATCAATTTGACTGCTTTTCATTGATTTTGATTTTAACAGTTTTTCTATAATAACAAGACCAAAGGTTTCGATGGGATCTCAAAAATCTAATATTTGATCCAGACAATTGCGAACGAACTACCATACTTGTCCAGAAAAAAAAAAGGTCAGAAACGAAGTCAGCGTATCACCTTATCCGTATAAAGAACATCTAATCAACTTCAAGTAAAAGTTCAACTTATAAAAAAAAATCCGGTTTCAACCGGATTCCAAACGAACTACATGTCCAGGTAAAAAAACAAGATTGTCATGTACAGATACAGCCTGTTTTCTTACCAATAAATCTGTCATCTAATCAACTTCAAATAAACCTTTTGCTTTTAACAAATTTTCCAGTTTGGCCTGATTCCGTCCGAACAAGTTGTCCTGGTAGAAAATGTTGTTCCCATAAGGGCTCAGCATGTCTTCTTACCCCTTAATCGAACATCTAATCAACTTAAAACAAAACTTGTACTTTGAACAAACTTTCCGGTTTTGGCCGAATTCCGGGCGAACTACTTGCCCGGCGAGAAAATGGTTTTCACCATCGTGTTCAGCACGTCTTCTTATTTCTAAATCGAACATCTAATCAACTTCAAATAAAACTTTTACTTTTAACAGACTTTCCGGTTTTGGCCGGATTCCGGGCTAACTACTTGTCCGGCGAACAAATGTATTTCACCATCATGTTCAGCATGTCTTCTTATCCCTAAATCGAACATCTAATCAACTTCAAATAAAACTTTTACTTTTAAGAAACTTTCCGGTTTTGGCCGGATTCCGGGCGAACTACTTGTCCGATGACAAAGCGGTTTTCACCATCGTGTTCAACATGTCTTTTTACCCCATAATCGACTATCACAGTATATGTTTAAAAATATTTCATTTGCCCCTTAAATTAAACCCCCTCCCCCACCCCTAAATGTAGGGCCACAGAGCCCATCTACGAACTTGACCTTACTCTTGACCCAAAAAATCGTCACACCAAGTTTCATCGAAATAACTCAATCCCTTCGAGAGTTATAGTGCTTACAGACGGACAGACGGAAGGACGGACAGACGCACAAGTTGATTAGATGTTCTTTATACGGATAAGGTGATACGATGAATTTGTTTCTGACCTTTTTTTTCTGGACAGGTATGGTAGTTCGTTCGCAATTGTCTGGATCAAATATTATATTTTTGGGATCCCATCGAAACCTTTGGTCTTGTTGTTCTGGAAGACATGGTAGGCCATCAGGTCTATATTATGTTTCGGACTTCTTTGGTTTTGCTTGTTTTTGGGATCCCAAAACGTAAGTGGAGGGATACCTATGGCATCGCAAAAGTTGTCCGTCCGTCCGTCCGTCCGTCCGTCTGTAAGCACGATAACTCTCGAAGGGAATGAGATATTTTGATGAACATGGGTGTAAAGATTCGTTGGGTCGTCGGACCAGCTAAGTTCGTAGATGGGCTTTGTAGCCCTACATTTAGGGGTAGGGGAGGGGGTTCAAATTAAGGGGCAAACAAAATATTTTGAAACAGCTAATGTGATAGTCGATTATGGGGTAAGAAGACATACTGAGCACGATGGTGAAAACCATTTTGTCATCGGAAGAGTAGTTCGCCCTGAACCCGGCCAAAACCGGAAAGTTTGTTAAAAGTAAAAGTTTTATTTGAAGTTAATTAGATATTCGATTTAGGGGTAGGTAGACATGCTGAAGACGATGGTGAAAACCATTTTTTCGACGGACAAGCAGTTCGCCCGGAATCCGGCCGAAACCGGAAAGGTTGTTAAAATTAAAAGTTTTATTTCAAGTTGATTAGATGTTCAGTTTAGGGCAAGAAGACATGCTGAACACTTATGTGAAAACAATTTTCTACCCGGACATGTAGTTCGCCTGGAATCCGGCGAAAACCGGAAAGTTGGTTAAAAGTAAAAGCTTAATTTGAAGTTGATTAAATGTGTGATTTATAAGTAAAAGACATGCCGAACATGATGGTGAAAATTATTTTCTCGCCGGACAACTAGTTCTCCCGGAATCCGGCCAAACCCGGAAAATTTGTTAAAAGCAAAATTTCGATTAGATGACAGATTAAGGGGTAAGAAGAGAGGCTGAGTCGGTATATGACAATGGTTTTTTAGCCAGACATATAATTATTCCGGAATCCGGTTGTAACCGGATTTTTTTTTAAGTCAAACTTTTATTAAAAGTTGAGTAGATGTTCTTTATAGGGATAAGGAGATACGCTGGTTTTGTTTATGTATTACTTTTTTTGCTGGACTAGTAGTTCGCTCGGAAATCGGCAGGAAGTCTCGGTCAGTATCGTCAAAATAGATATGGCTTATAGAGGTATATCTTAACTTGGTTTTCTCTGATCATTAGCCAGTCCAACACTGGATCTGGCGAAGACAAGACTCGATTTTCTGAATGAAATATTAGACTTTTGGGACCCCATTGACACCTTTGGTCTTGTTCCCACTTTTAAGCACTTCGCATACAGTTTTCAATATTTTGCGTCCAGCCGCCGAGTCTGAGAGCGGGAAGGCTGGTTAAAGTTGACAAGCACTAATAGGAAAACCGCGCATTTCAAGTGGAAAATAATAGTATTTCAAAAACGATGTTCTGAGTGACCCCCTTCCCCTTCCTTTTCATGCTGCGGCCGCCGCATGATTCCTAGCGTGAGTAAGCGCGGAGTTGTGCTTGGAAAGAGTTACCCTAGGTTCACACTGCTGCTTCGATCGTATGCGACACGATTTTTTCTTCGATGTTCCGACATGCGACAGAATCGCATGAACGTTCCCACCACCACGCAGACGCAAAAGGAAAACGAAATTTTTCTTCAAGACTATAATAATAATGATAATATATTTGTAACCCACTGCACAAAAACATTGTGAAGATAGTGGAAGAGAAAGAAACAAATAAACAACTGAAGAGACACTAATACCACAAAATAAAAAAAAAAAATCAACAGAACAAACGGATGAGCCCGTGATTTGGAGTAAGCAGTTCATATGCTTGTCCAGATAAATTTGTATGAAGCTCCTGGAGTTTTGCCGTTATATCGGGGACTTTGTATTTTTGGATTATTCTCCGATTTCGATACGATATAGGCAAATAAAGCAGGTATTTGCAGTATTTGTAGTAACATGTACGTAGTTTACGTATATCACTCTTTTTCAATAGAACAAAAGTGCCAGAAAGATAGAGTATAGAGTGATCGCAAAAACTGAATACAAAGAAACCAAAGCATTACGGTTATACTTAGACCGGTTTGACACAATCTTAGAATATCCAAATTTAATCTTTTTACAAGCTTCAGATACTGCAGACTGGCGAAAGGACGAAGTATTTTTACAAACTGTTAAACCAAGCCACCGAAAGTTTTCAACAGAGGGAATGGATGTATTTTTTATTTTAAGAGGAGAATTTGGTAGAGTACCGTTGAAACATATATATTCGCATTTATCAAGGTTAAAAGTAAGTCCAGTGTCAAGAAAACCTTTTTTAGTCCTTTGAACAGTACGAGAAAGGGAAGATTTGCATCTACTGATGAGGAGAATATCATCTGCGTATGCAACGTAAGAAACGTCAGTAAATCCCATAAAATACGTCCGAGAGATCTTGGCAATAATCCCAGCAATACACATCTTGAAAGAGGTGACAACACCCCACCTTGACGTACACCACAATGGACTGCAATATTTTCTTGCAAGAGAGACCCATTTAGTTTTAAACGTAAGTGCGCATTGCTGTACCAAGATCTCAGGACAAAAATATTCTGCAAAAGGACAAAGAAGCCCTTGAGGAAACGAACTCTGACGATTCTGGGAGATTACCCATCTGAATACCCACCCACTTATTAGGAAATTTTCAGTTAAACCCTATATGTCATCTTGCTCAGACTGGCTAAAAAAAATCTATTCAGAAGATGTTTTTAGTTCAGCCATACTAGGATTACAGTCAGACAAGGTAGAGCAATTTTTAGTCTAAAAAATTAACTAACCTTGTTTTTTCTTTTTTTTTCCCCCTCAACAAATCGCATGCATTACGTCGGATCAGTTGAAATATTTCAACGTATCCGACACTGCGACAAAACGCAAAGTTCTGCTTTGCTGTCGCATTTTTGTTTTGTTTATGTCGTATGTCGCATGACGCAGAATTTTGCGCAAAATCGCAGGAGTTTGAACCAGGGGTTACGCGAAGCTCCATACTTGGAACAAGGATAATAATAATAATAAACTATTTATTAGGCTACTTCCAAGTTAGTTTTCATTTGCAAAGCTAAATTTACAGTAGGCTACAGAGCTTCTGTTTGATTTTCTCCCTTGCGGTGGTACAGTCTGCTCAACGAGTGTGTTCCATCCTACTTACCGTAGTTACTACGCTGACGTCACGAATTCTGGCTTTTCGCCGTCAAGGCTGGAACGATTTTTCTATTTTCCAGCAGGATCTCACGCCAGGGGCGAATCCGACCAATCACGTTACAGAGATGCGTAGTTACTACGCTTACTACGGTCCCGAGCATGGTAGCAAGTAGTAACTATTAGTTACTATTCCGACAAGGTTGGAACGGTCAACGTAGTAACTTTTCATGAGGATGGAACGGAAATAGTAACTATTGTTAGAAGGGCAGAACACGCTCAACGTAAGTAAGTATAAGAAAGAAATACTTTTTGCCATTACTCGCAAGTTTCTTACTGAAAAAATATGCATGGTATAGCAACCATGGAGGCTAAACAAATAAATTTGCCGTAAGCTAAAGAAATCTGATGTAAGCCACGATTTCTTTTTGGTCATTCACGCTTTTATCTCCCTATCTAATGCAGAAAAGTTTTTTATGTTCCGTCAGGATTACTTACTTTATTGGATCGTCTAAAAGCGGGAAAGGAAGGGAAGTTTGCAGGCGGAAATAGTACCAGAAACAGGAAACGAACGGAATACTAAAAAGAGGGGCTTTGTACTAGTAGACAACATGTTATTAGAAGATTAACGACGCACCGTCTCGTGTCCTTATTCAGCTCGATCGTTTTGCCACGCGTTCTAAGACATGCCCACGCACGACGAGGGGTTAAGGGAAACAGTGGACAAAAAGAAGAAACGTCTAAGCTCGTATTTTTATCAGTTTGCCTCCTGGTGTAGCATTCCAACGTTACGTTACGATTCTTTGAACGTTAGTTAACTTAGAACAGTGTAATTTTGGTGTAAGGGTCAAATGGGGTTCTATCATCCTAAAGAGTTGATAGGAGGGCTCTAAGAAAGAGCTAATGTTCTAATGCGTAAGTTGACCAAGGCCAACTTTGCTATACAGTTTCAGTTGTTTCGCAGTTACTGGGCGTGTTCCACCCTACTAATCGTAGTTACTAGGCATAACGTCACGAATTTTGGTTTCTTGGCGTCAAAGCTGGAACACATTTTGCTATTTTCGGGAAAATATCATGCCGCAGGCTAATCGGGCCAATCAGGTCACAGATATAACTACGCTTACTCTCAAGCGTCAAGCGTAGTAAGCAAATAGTTACTGTTAGTTGCTATTTCTCTCAAGCGTCAAGCGTAGTAAGCAAATAGTTACTGTTAGTTGCTATTTGAGAAGGTTGGAACAGTCAGCGTAGTAACTTTCCACGAGGTTGGAAAGAAAATATACTGTCAGAAGTTTCATAACAGATAACACTAGGATGCGTGGTTTCAACAGATAATACGTAACATATAACATTTGGGATGTTATCTGTTGTGTTTTAAAACGTTATGCATGAAATGTTATGCATATCAAGCTGGGTTTGGAAGAGCCAAAAAAGCATCTAAAGTCTTTATTCTGTATCGTTATGATGTCGGAAAACTCAGCAGATAATTTTTGGCGGTTTTTCGGTTCTTCCTGATGGTAATGCTTATTATGCATAACATTTGGAAACACAACAGATAACATGCAAAGTGTTATCTGTTACGCATTATCTGTTGAAACCGCGCATCCTTGCGTTATCTATTATGAAACTTCTGACAGTGTAGTAGCCAATAGTTACTGTTGTAGAAGGGAGGAAAACGCTCATTGTTACCATTTTTTTGCTCTGACACTGCTGACTTCTCCTACCACCATGTGTCTAAGCAACGCTGAAGTGAGCTATGATAGTAACCAGGCTTTCATCATTACCCGAATTTGCCGCATGTCTTCTGAGCTTATCTCGATGAGATGCTGCACATTCGAGTAAATCCGGCTAACGGGGCATTATTTTGCTTTCTGTCTGCTTCGGAGTCGGAGCTTGTGAAATTTGCTGCTAAGCCAATTTTCCACTGCTTGCCTACTTAGCAGTCTCTTTTTGCTGCAACCGCGCAACAACAATGTGCAACAAGAAAAGTTGTATTTTCCATTTTGTTCTTTTTGTTTTCTGTGAACTGGGTTTTTAGACTATCTTAATTAGCTACTTTGGCTGACTTTAAGCAAAACAACACTAGATAGTAGTGCCAAGACCTATGCTTTCCTTGTTTCGCAAACGGGCCATACTCGTAGCGCCGCCCACTACGCTTGCAGTATTTAAAGCGAGACGAACTTGTGGATTTAGAAATTTCTAGTAAGGCTAAGATGCGGTTTGGACACATCCAGGAAACAGCGGAGACTTCCCGATGAAAAATTTATCTCAAAATAGTACTATGAAGTACTACGAAAAATGTGCATGCAGTACTAACGATGATACTACCATGCTTCTACTTCGAGGCTACCGTGTTACTGCATACTACTATATGTTACTATTAGCAAGACCGGATGCTTCTGTGGCAAGACAGGATGCTACTGGATACTACTACATAAGATTGGACCCGTCTGAGGCACGTTATATGATAGTATTCTTTGCTATTACATAGTATTACATGCAACGTTTTCGTACTACTACCATACTACTACGCAGGCTACAAGTTTTTCATCGGGTTTATCTTTTTGGGATCCCAAAACGTAAGTGACGGGATACCGATGACTTTGTAAAGTTGTCCGTCCGTCCGCCTGTCTGTTAGCACGGTAACTCCCGAAGGGATTGGGATATTTTCTTTGAACATGGTCTGAGGATCCATTGGGCCAAAGTACAGGTCAAATTCGTAGATGGGCCCCACTGCTGTATATTTAGGGATGGGGTTACAAATTAAGGGAAGAAAAAAACAGCTTTAATAAGCCAATGAGATAGTCGATCTAGGGATAACTAGACATGCTGAGTCCATAACTGGCACTTCTTTTCTCGTCGGACAATTCGTTTGTCCGGAACCAGAGATGGAAGAATTCGAATCCCGATTCGGATTTGATTTCAAGATTTGTTATTTTGGCCCGATTCGAATCCAGACTGGAATCTTCTGCTCGTAAGGTTGGATTCGGGTTCGGATTCCAAAACCAGAATTTTAACGAAAATGTTCCGATTTCTAATCTCTTCCCAATGTTTACAGACTGTGCTTAAGGTATCGTGCTTAACGGGCCCGAAATCATTCCCTGTTGCAGAAAGGAAGCCCTTACTTCAACAAACACACATGAAAACCTAGAAATATGGTTTATATCGTCCAAATAACTGTCTCATTTGCCTCAGGCATCAGTGCAAAATCAAAATAAATCACCTCTGATTTTTAAACTGTAGCTTAACCTATGTACATGGTTTTTATTTTGTTGATATAAGATCAGATTCGAATCCTGATCCGATTCCAGATTCGAATCCTCAGCATAAAATGGTGGATTCGGAAAAGGATTCGGACCGTACCTAGCCCTGGATTCGGATTCCAATCCTTTCCTGGTCAGATTCGCCCATCTTTGGTCCGGAACTCGGCAAAAACCAGAATAATTGTTAAAAGCAAAAGTTTTATTTGATTTTGATTAAAGTTCGATTTAGGGGCAAGAAGACATGCTGAATACGACCGTCATTTTCTACCGGCCGATTTGTTCAGTAAAAGCTTTAACTGAATCTGATTAGAGGTTCGATTTAGTGGTAAGGATGCATGCTGAACCTGCACATGAAAATTATTTTCTCCCAGACAAATAGTTCGCCCGGAATCCGGCAAAAATCTGAAAATTTGTTAAAAGTTAAAGTTTATCCAAAGTTGATTAGGGGTTACACTGTACAAAGTTTCTCCTAAGGCTGACTGCAGTATTTGCTACTGGATTAATCTTATCTCTACTGGGACAAGATTAATCTGAATTAGATATAATCTTATCTCACGAGAGACGAGATTAATTTTTTTATTCTTTACAGTGCAGGAGCGAACCGTTACTAAACAAAAATTATATTTCAGAAATAATAGCCTAATGGGTCTGACAGACATTGCCCTACATAAACAGATCTTCAACTCAAAGGTTATGTCTGTCATACATTATGGATGCGAAATATGGGGGGCAGATGCCGCGAAATGCTTAGAAACGATTCAGTTGCAATATTTTAAAAGGATATATGGTTTGCACCTTACAACCCCCTCGCTAGTCCTAAAAGGTGACCTAGGACTCTTTTCTCTGGATCGGAACAGAAAAATACAGATGATTCGATACTGGCTAAAGATACTGGATCTGCCACCCGAACGCCTGGAGAAAGAAGCTTACGCGGATATGCTAGCATCCAAGAGGAAGTCATCCTGGCCGCACAGAATAAAACGGATCCTAGACGAAACCGGGTTCTCCTATATATGGAATGAAGGGAAAGGCCGCAATGTAAATACCAGTGAATTTCTAGGTACATTAAAATCAAGAATTGAAGACCAACAGATTCAGTTGTGGTGGAATGATCTTCACAAGTCATCTAGTCTAAAACTGTATCAGGAAATTAAAGAGTGTTTTGGTACTGAGTTTTATTTAAAGTTGAAAATCCCAGTAAAATTTATTCGTTTGTGGATCCAGGCAAGAGCAAACTGTCTACCAGTACTTGGAAAAAGATTTTGGAAAAGGAAAAGTGGTGGTCCGGAAGCGCAGTATCCTTGTCCTTTTTGTAATTCGAGTGATGAGGGGCTGGGCCATGTTCTCTTGAGGTGTGAGGAGCTTTCTAATATAAGGGGTACTCTTTTTCAGAATGGGGGGATGAGCTACTTCTAGATATCCTTAAGTCTACAAATGCTAGGTCTATAGTGTGTTTTGGCAACATGGTAGAAAAAGTTATTAATTTAGCAGAAAGTCGGTAGGATATTAAGTTAAGAATGTGAGGTTGTTTCTTAGTTGAGATTGTTGTTTGTTTTGTTTTTCTGTATATGGCTTAATCGCTTTCAAATACAGATATATATATATATATATATATAGGCGTTTTCTCGTTCTTCTTGGGGTTCATTGGCGTGCTTTGGACTAAGTCATATCAGGGACCCATACATTTACTGTAATGACTCGCCATTCAGGGGGCTTGTCATTTCCTATGCTTCTATGTTGCTATGTTGCCCGAGCCTCACCTAGTTTCCAAAAATTCCACTTGGATCGAATCGGCGTTCTTGCTCAGATAGACAAAATTGCCAGAATGCCACCAGGTACCTAAGCTAGGACAAAGACCCAGGATACTCTTCCATTTCAGAGAAATATTCCTAGTTCAGCACAACAGCTGCGTAAAATTTTGTCTATCTGGATGGTCGGGTATTTTATCCCCGTAGGTATTTTTTGAACTATCTGACGCTCGGTCAAGAGCGCATCAGAAATCTCTTATTGACAAGCCCCCTGAATGGCGAGTCATTACAGGAAATTTATGGGTCCCTGGTCATATAGAGTAATGGCAAAAAGAAAACTTCTTCGACAAATCAAATGGAAAAGCGCAGCTTCTGTCTACTTTCATTCCACTTGCTTTGTTTTCAGGCACAGGCACGGCGCGGCTTGGCACAGGAGGCACGAGTAATAAAAAGAGATTAGCAAGCAGTAGAAGTGCGTGAGACTTCGCATCTCCAGAGCCTAATAGAAGGCAAGTTAGAAAATCGTTCCTCCTCCTCACTCTGAAGCTTGAATGGGCCCTTTCAGTTTTCGTGCCTCTTTTCAGTACTTGCGCCTCCTACATCGTGCCTCTTTCGATCCATTGTTTTCCCGCTCTTTCTTCTCCTCTCTACGCCTTGTGTTTGTGCCAGATACGGAGCAATCTCCTCAAAAGACAAAAGCTGCATGGTCAGTAGAGGGGTGAAGACTAAACAATGAAAATGACCTAGATTCCATAGCAGCTGAGAAGTCATTGATTTGTTTACATGTGGGGTTCGACGAGTATGGGAGGAAAACCTGACATTGCGAAAACGGAACGAATTGCTAGGCTAATTAATCGGTTTGAACGGGAACCGATAATGGGGTCAAAGAAATGATAAACGGTTACTAGGGGATCGGAAAACAGCTGCAGCGAGAGCCGGATTTCTACTTACAGTTTTCTGAGAGAGGATATAGAGGAGAGGAGAGAGAAGACCCCACCCTCGGGTCTTTGCCTAAATTTTAATTGTCTGAATGGTATTATTCACATTATTCCAAACTGTTGGTCAATCATTTATCTCAGAATTACCAGATGGTTTATAGCGTGGGTATGGTGCCGGATAATTTTTGTACTGGAGTATTACACCGATTTTAAAAGAAGGGTAAGCCAATTTCAAAGTTTCATTCTTATTGTCCTATTACTGTGTCTAATGTGTTGTCCAAAATATCTGAGCTTGTTGTATCTGATTCGTGAAGGACAAAAGGATATTTTGGGCAACACTGTGCCGTCGCTTTGCGCCAGAAATGTTCGAGTCAGTTTGGTTAGATCGTTGAAACTGAAATGTTGTACATATAGTTATGATATTTTCTTATTTATTTTGCCGACAAGTTGGGTGCGAAGCAGAATATGCTGACTACAACAAGTTTACATACCAAGCTTTTGCCAGGAGTTTTTATGGAAATTGCCTTCCGGCCAAGTGCCATATGAAGAAGCTTTGTATGGCGTTCATCCCACGGAACTTGCAGCTGAAACATATTCCCGATGCCCTTCTGTCTGGAGTACCTTTGGGTTTCGTCAGTTCCTTCAAATACCTTGGTTACACTTTTACTTCAACCATGAGTGACGAAACGCACGTTGCTGCTGTCTCCAGGTCTCTCTGCTCCAGAGCAAACATACTTATTCGTAAATTCGGGAAATGTGAGCCTGCAATTAAAGATTTCCTTTTCAGGTCACACTGCACACCTTTGTACTGCCTTGCGTTTGTGCAGAGTATACCCTCTAAATGCGAGAATAGGTTTCGGGTTCTTTATAACAATTCCTTCCGGTGGCTTCATGGTCTTCCCTGGAATTGCAGTGCCTCTGGTATGTTTGCTGGTGGTGGTCTACCTTCGTTTGGGGAGCTTAAGAGGAAAGCTGTGTTTTCGGTTCAGTCTAGGATCCTCAGCTCGACTAATCCGCTCCTTTTGGTGCTTTCTGGGCCTTACTTTAGGCTCTCTCTTCCGCTGTGGAAGGAGTGGACACATGCGCCTTATGCGGTCCCGGTGGAGAGTTAATTCTTTGCTGTTGTTTTTGCTTTTATGTCGTTGTTGTCGTTATTTTTGTGTGTGTGGCCCTTGTTGAAGAAATAAATAATATACCGATCACTTTTCCGTCGGTCGGTCAGTCCGGTGTTTGCGAGTTAGGGTACTTCCAGATGTGCTAGGACGATTAAACTTGGCAGGCATATTAGGGACCTGATCAAACTAACTTGGAAATAGTCACTTGCCCGATCCGACCATCGTGGGGGGAGGGGGAGCCGGCGGAATTCGGAAAATAGGGGCATGCATAACTTTCAAATGAGCTATCGGATCTTGATCAAACTTGATATCTGGAAAGACCTCGTGTCTCAGATGTCTCATTTCAGGTTAGGACCGGATCCGATGAATCTGGGGGTGAGTCGGAGGGGGGAACCGGAAATCGTGTGAAACTCTCAGAGTGGATCGATCGGGATGAAACTTGGTGTGAAGAACAAGCACAACCTCTAGATACATAACTGACAGAAATGGGCCGGATTCGGACACTGTGGGGGGAGTTGGAGGGGGGGGGGGTCCGGAATTCTGGCGATCCGTAGTTAATGTACTTCCAGGTGGGCTGGTACGATAAAACTCGGCAGGCGTATCAGGGACCCGACAAGATTAACTTGGATAGTCACTCGCCTGATCCGACCATCGCGGGGGCAGGGGGAGACGGCGGAATCCGGAAATTAGTGGCATGCATAACTTTCGAACGGATCATCGGATCTTAATGAAACTTGATATCTTGAAAGACCTCATGTCTCAGATGTCCCGTTTCAATTCCGAGCCGGATCCGATGAACTGGGGGGGGGGGGGGGGTTAGAACCGGAATTATTGTGACACGCAGAGAGTGGAGCGATCAGCATGAAACTTGGTGGGAAGTACAGGCACACGTCCTAGGTGCATGAGTGACAGAATAGGACCGGATTCGAGTACCGAGGGGGGGGGAGCTGTATGGGGGTGTCTGGAATTCCGGTTATCGTGAGTTAAGGAACCTCCAGATGCGCTAGGACGATCAAACCTTTGCTGGAGCATTAGCCTAGAAACTTGACATCATTGGGTTAGACATCGCCACTTCTCTGATCCAACCGTCCCTTACAGAACTCGTCTTAACCGCAAAATACAAAAAATACTTTTAAGCAAAGTTTACTTTTCCACGTGATCCTTTTTGCCTCAAGGGTTTTGCTTAGAAATTATTTTGAGGTACCCGTAAAGTGCGCATCAACTTTTGACCATCACTTCCATCCTCTGAACCAGCCTTGCAAGTTTGGCGCATCTTAACCGAAGGTGAAAAAAATACTTTTGACCATCACTTCCATGTGACCCGGCCTTGCAAGTGCCATATGAGCTTCCAGCTCTTGTTTTTTTATTTGTCGACAAAAACTGTCGGTATAGCTTTTCTGCTGTAAGATGCCTGAAGTGTACAGATCATGCGCGACAAAAGCATGTTTTGGGCAAAGTTGTTGCGACTGATTTCCAGAAGAAGTAAAACAACTGCCGACAAAAAATGTTCGCACCAGACAAAATATTATTTTGGGCAAAATTGTCCCTCTCAGGCATCGGTTTGATTAGAAAGTTGCTAATTTGAATTCTATGTTTATTCCAAAATTACTTATCTAGATTTTACCGACAAGTTGGCAAAATATTGGTCATACTAACTGGTGACGAAACAAGCGACTTCAACCAACCACTCCAAACCGAGATTCCTTTGAATATTCTTGATGACTATCTCTCCTTGCCGATGCAAAATCTCCGGCCTCTCGGGGTATCTAGCGGAAGAAAGGCAGAAGTGGTGTCACAGCTGCTGCCAAAGATCGCGGTGATTGATTGACCCATTAATGAGTCGTTGAGTTTGAGTCGTACGGACACGCTTACTCCTTCTTCCTGAGGATCGCTGGCGTGTTATGGACTTAGTCATATAGAGTGTACGCTCAATAATGTGCTTACGAGTTGCAGCTATAACGATTGGTAATCCAAGGTATAACTGTAGACTCGAACGTCTTCTATCCGTACCACCAAGACTTTCAAACTCTGGAGGGATATGAGGCGGGTAATTAAAGTAAACCCGCAAACGTAGAATGGTGGTTGGGTTCCTGCCAAAACAAAAAAACTGGTATCCCCCCCCCCCCTGGCGAAAACCACATCAAACTCCCCAAATCTCCACTACCAGCCCCAGCCTCGAACCCTCCCCCCGTTCAATCCCTTTGACAAATTTAGACATGCTGATAAAATTAGAAAATAAAATAAGTTTCCATGAAAAGTATGTATAGGCTATAGAGTCCAATGGTGAGCGCGCCTCCGTCACGCGCTTACATTTAACTCACGTGTCTAGCTAAAACCCTTAAGGAACCCTCTTGCTTATTCTGCCTTTCATATCTCCAGCTCCCGTATGGAACTATAGCATTCTGAAATACCCACCTTTCGCTATTGTTACGACTTTTAGCGCTTTTTCGGCTTAGCAGAGTTTTGACAGTCACGCAACGCGAACATCGCCATAAGCTTCAACGTCCGTCAACAACTCTTTCATAAATAAGGACATGAGAAGCTTCAAAATATTAGCTGCGTTCTTTGTCACGGGAGTTCTCACCGGTGGTCTCCGGTTTTTCTTATAAGCCGTTTTTGCATCCACCGGTGACTTCTCACCAGTCTTATAACGCGTTTTTGAACTAACCAGTGTCCGGTTTTATCTCACCGGTGCGGACTAACCAGAACCTGCTCGTGAGCCTGGCTGCAGCGAGGAGTTAGCCGGTTTTCATCAACTCACAGGTGAACCAAAAAAACGCGTTTTAAGGGAAGAACCGGACACTGGTGACTAAACACCAGAGACAGCCCGGAGTGCAATGAACGCAGCTATTATTTTCCATTTTGGAAGACAAGGTAGACCATCAGGAAGCAACCTATTTCATAAATGATTGATATTCCCATGACTTCGCAGATTTGGACCCAAACAGAATTGCGAACATGAATGTTGTTGATTTTCCAACAACCAAAGGTGGTACGTCTCTGGATGTAATAATGACGAATTTCTGCTCTTACTATCAAAACCCAAGTAAAATCGCACCGCTTGTTGGTAGCTATCATTTTATGTTGCAGTGGACCCCCTTTGAGAAAGTTAAAGTCAATTACTCAGTAACCGAAATAACCTCAAGACCAATCACTGATCGGGGACTTTTGCAGTTTGGGGACTGGATAACGAAAGAAAATTGGGCCGGAGTCTCAACTGCTGAAGACTTGGATTCACAGGTGCAGAATTTTCACAGCAAACTAAATGAAAAGTTTGTTGAATGTTTTCCGGAAAAAAAGATGAAAGTGTGTTCAACTGATAAACCATACGTAAATTCAGAGATTAAACAAATGATTAAACATAAACTGCACTTAATTGGAAAAGGAAAGGAAGAAGAAGCAAAGAAATTAAGAAACAAAATTAAATGGAAAATTAAACAGGCGCAGGAAAATTATTATAAAAAGGAAGTAGATAACCTCCTTGAATCCAAGCCTTCACAGTTCTTCGGTAAAGTTAAACATCTGACTGGTAGAGGCCCGCAACCAGTTGATTTCATGAAGGAGGAGCCATCAGAGAAAACAGCGAACGACCTAAACTCTCATTTTGCTTCTATTGTACAGTCGTACCCACCACTGCCTCCTGAAAAGCCACCTTCGTTTTCAGCTGAAGCACCATCCCAAAACTCACAAGAAGATTCAAATGTAAATTCTAATTTAATGCCTGAAATTTCAATATCAGAAATTAGAAAGAAACTCTCCTCGTTAAAGAAAACATCAGTGGCACCCTTTGATGTTCCAGTAGCCATTGCTAAAGCTTTTGCGAAAGAATTGGCGTTTCCTCTTCATATTATTTACAATAATATCACCAAAACTGGATATTTCCCCAAAAAGTGGAAAATTGGCTTCGTCACTCCCATTCCGAAAAAGGGAGCAGCTAATGATTTCTCTGGTGTGAGGCCGATCACTGTTACATCAATTTTTAGCCGAATTTACGAGAGCTTTGTTGCTTCTTGGCTAAAAAAATATCTCTCGGAAGTCATCGATAAGAGGCAATTTGGTAACATCCCGAAGTGTTCAACTGTTCACTATCTCGTTAGTTTACTTGATTTTATTTTTAAAAATTTAGATGAACCCGGGAAATGGATAAATCTAATTGCAATAGATTTTAAAAAAGCTTTCGATCTTGTAGATCACAAGATTTTGCTGGAAAAAATGGCAGAGAAAAATATTCCTGAATATCTTATTAATATCGTAAAAAGCTTTCTAACAAACAGAGAACAAATCGTAAAATATAAAAATAATTTTTCTTCTTCTTTACCGATTTTTTGCGGTGTCCCGCAAGGAACAGTGATCGGTCCTTTATGCTTCCTCCTCATGATCAATGAAATAGCTGTCGGGCTGGAAGAAAGATGGAAGTATGTAGATGATCTTTCCCTAGCAGAGGTAGTATTTGGAGCGTGTAAAAGTCAAACTTTCAATTATATTGAACAAGTTACCTCTGAAGCAGCAAAATTAAATATGGTGGTAAATAAAGATAAATCTTCAGTAATGACATTTTCATTTCTCAAGAAAAGCCTACCTGAATTCGAACCACCTATAGACCCAAACCTCCTCTGTAACAGCACTACCCTGCTTGGGGTAGTGATCTCTTCTGATCTAACTTGGCATGAAAACACAAGATTGATTGTAAAAAAGGCAAATGGTGCTATCCAAATGCTGAAGACTCTAAAGAAATTCCGGGTTCCTAAGGATAAACTAAAATTAATTTTCTGCATGTTCATCCGCCCACTAGTAGAATATGCATGTCCTGTTTGGCATTTCGCTCTTACAAAAGAAGAAAGTGATAAAATTGAACGGGTTCAGAAGAGGTCGCTACAAATCATCTACGGAGGTTCCCCACTGCCTTACTCTTTTTATCTAAAAGAATACAAACTTGACCCCCTTTTTACCCGTCGAGAGAAACTGTGCCTAAAATTTGGCTCAACCCTCCTCC
This sequence comes from Branchinecta lynchi, assembly GCA_023053575.1. Classification (NCBI taxonomy): domain Eukaryota; kingdom Metazoa; phylum Arthropoda; class Branchiopoda; order Anostraca; family Branchinectidae; genus Branchinecta; species Branchinecta lynchi. The sequence goes on from JAKZAP010000015.1 coordinate 14,270,081, forward strand.
TCCACCCCATCTACAAGAACTTCCTCCCGCCCCCCTTTGTCCCCCTCAGATCCCGACTCCCCAGAGAGGCGGCTGCGAAAGTTCCAAAACTGACACCGGTTTACTCCAGGTCACAGCGTTATTCTCGAAGCTTTGTGCCGAGTTTTGTTCGTACTTTTAACAATTCGTAACTTGTGCGTTTTATCCTATTCTTTTTGTTTTTTTCGTTGACAATTCTTTCTTTTATTAACTGTTTGACTAAAAGATACCATATTTGGGCTATGCCTATGAGAGACTGTATCTTGTTTACATTAAATGATTTGATTTGATTTGATTTGATTTGAACAGAGGTTTCGATGGGATACAAAAAATTTGATATTTGATCCAGACTTTAACACAATGGTAATCATCTGAGAAGACCAAGTTTAGATATGGATTCAGCCTATATCCTACGTCGTATTAATTAATTAATAATTTTATTACCCATCATAATGTATAAATACACAAAAAATGGAGTAGGAAAAATAAGGAAAAGCTACACAATACACAACACTACGTAATCAACAACACATTATCAACTATTTCAGGAGTCTATACATATCGCTTGTCGGATCAAGGTCTTCCCTGTACCGCAGTAAACGTTTCTGCACAGCAATTACGGGCTGGGCTACTCCGTACTTCCTTGATATGCTGGTGTTACTTGACCAAGGCGGAAGTCTCAACAGATATTTTGCAAACTTATAAAAACACTTGCATAAGGCTTTAATATCTGACTCAGTGAAAATACACCAAAACGGTGCTAATGCAAGGAGGTGGGGAATAACGAACGCATTATACACTTTACCTAGAATGCTTCTAGAAAACTTATAATTTAATGCAATAAGAAGGCCATAAGCTTTACGAGTTTTTTCCGCGAAAAGACTTTTTAACAACAGACGAGTAGCACGAACACTTGGTCCAATAGGCAGCCCCAGATATGTCAGAGAATCCTTGGGCTTTAGCAACTCACCACCAATATCAATTTCGATAGGCTCTTTGGAACGAGGATTCAAAATCATTACTTCAGTTTTACTTTTGTTGAAAGACAAACCAACTTCTCCATACTCAGCATCAAGAATGCGGAAATTAGATTCGATTCCTTTTACTGTACGGCTTATATTCAGAATGTCGTCGGCGTAATTAGCCATCGATACATCTATTCCATCTAATATACAAGTTGTGAGCGCTTTCTCTTGAGGTATTAAAACACTATTATTGACTTTGTCAAAACTAATCAAAACTTCCGGCCTTACTTCTGACATATTTCCAGTTTTGTCTACTTGTCTGGCAAAAACTACAGCTCAAAAACGAAATCAACATGTCTTCTCATCAGAGGCCTTACTAGCCAAAATGTTTTGGGGGGACGAGGCATTTATACCGACTGGCTGGTAATTTTTACCGACTTTTCTGCAGAAAAAAACGATTGTTTTCAACAGTAAAAATTCATATTTTTGAAAAAAATCGACCAATTATCAGAAAAACTGACTGTTTTTTATTAAAAAAAATCAACTGTTTTGACGAAAAATCGATATTAATATTTTATTTTTCAAAATATATTTTTCCATTTTGGAAGACAAGGTAGACCATCAGGTCTATCTTTCGGTGGTTCCCAAAATCACTACGATCCATTTGCCCCCTCTCACAATGCCCACGCTCAGAATGCACACCATCAACATGCCCGCGGTTCACAACACCCACGTTAAAAATGCCCAAGGTTCAAAATGAAGACCCCAAGACCGAAATCGTCCAAAGATTAACGGACCAAAATGCCGACAGTTTAAAATGCCCACGGGGAAGGATAAAATTGTCCTGAGCCTCGTTTGTGTTGCACGCTGCAGATCCGCTTCTCGGCCACTTCCGGACTGATTCTTTCTACGTACTGCAGTGCTTCCGAGGAAGACGGCAGCGCTTCGCGAGAATCGCGGACTTGCTCACCGACCAAGTCCGTGCTTCCCTGCAAGATGCTGCAGCACTGCCGCTTCAACCAAGAAGAAAGTGAATCCAAAAATGTATATTATGCAAAAAGTGCTGCAGCAGCGATGCGGCAGCGCTAATGCAACAAAAACGAGGCTCTGGTTCAAAGTGCCGACGACTCAAACTGTCGGCAGGGGAGGTGAAAGTGTCCGGGGGCAACGGACAACGAGATTACAAGGGGCAAAATTACTACGGAAAGATATTGGAAGGGATTATTTTATTGATGATCAATTTAGAACCATTTGGGTGAAAGGACGAAGCAATGCCATTTAAATTATTCCAACACATAAAGCGAAACTAGGCCATCCAAATCTTGCACCCTGAAGCTAAGAATTGTTCTTAATTCGAAACAACAGTTTTAAGATCACTGTTTGTGATTCAGTTTGTTGTTTTCAGAACTTGGTATTACATTGTAATTGTAACTGACCGGTTAATACCAGTTCAAAGTACGATTATCGCCATTCTGATACTAGTTTGTCTGATCCAGTTTACTGCGCACTGAACACCGTGAACAACTCAATCGTGGACATTCTGAACCGTTGACATTGAGTCTTGGGAATTTTGGGTCGCGGGCATTTTGAACCGTGGGCTTTTTGAGCCGTGGTCCTTACGAGTCGTGGACATTGTGATCTTCGGCATTATGAGTGTTAGCCCTTTCGGCCCGTATCCTAATGACGCGCTGAACCTTGTGTAGTTTACTTGCAGACCCAGTGGGATTAGTAACCTAGGATTTTTTACCACTCCCATAACTCATTAAATAATATTAGACTAGCCAATCAACAAGCAAAATGGTAGGATTTTATTGACGGCTTTGTCAGAATATTTCTTGAATACAAGCATTCATGCTACATTTACAGAAACTAGAATAAAGTAAAAATACGATATTGATTTTGTTTTCTTTGCAGCTCGTATTTTTATTAGTTTCTACCTTTCAATGTTAGAAGGGAAGACAGAATGAGATAGCGTCAACTCAGCAGTTTTTATTTAAAAACTTTTCCTGAGCAAATGCTTTATAAGTAGAAGCGAGCTAAGTGGCGTGAAACCTTCTGAGATCTTTTCACCGATCACACCACTTATCTATACATGTTTTTGCCCTTCTTCACCTTTTGCGTCAGTTGCAGTAGCAAAAAATCACGGCGCCACTAAAACTCGTATGTCACTGCACCAGGCGGTTTGAGTGTGAGTAGTCAGTGTGGCAAGGGACCTAGACGCCCACGGCTCACCGCTTCACCAAGACATTTCTGCTTTGACACAGCTAGTTGTACCCTAGCTCTCCAGCCCAGTACCCTTCTATTAGTAGTTTACTATATTGCTTTGAAGCTTGAAGTGCCTTGAAGTTCCAACTTCATTTATCAGCCTCGAGTTTCTTTGTGCACTGCCTGACCCCTGCATAGCAGAGCTATTATGAGGTATGGGTAGCCTACGCTAGCTATACAAGCTACTGCCGGGACGTCGCTCCAACCGGTTTCGATATTTCTGGAAATTCTTGGTATCTTGCAGTGTTAAATCCACGATAAAAGATAGAGTTTACATGGGAAGTGGTTAAATTTTGCAGGAAAAAAACAAACAAATTGAAAATAAGAAAATTTTGCTTGCGGCACTTGATTTAGTTTGGTCTTGGGCATAGTAAATAAAAGCTACTACTGGAATCGTGCCCGACCCTATACTGTGCAAGTAGGCTTTGCAAAAACGACGCCTAGTAGCTGTCCAATCATCTTTCATGCTGCCCTTTAGTGTTACTCTTCGTCTCTAATCTTTGCTATGTTATAATTTAAAGCTCAAATTCTGGGTTTCTAAGATTTGGCAGGGTTTTGTAAAGATTCGGTAAAATTTTGTCTCTGCACCCCCTCCCCCCCCCCCCCAACAAAAATACACTTGTGACGCCCCTGGTTAGATGCGTTCCGTTTCGACAGAAGCAGAAGCAGCCCTGTGTCGACAGTGCCGCCGACCCAGAGCAGAATAAAGTAAAAGCAAGACCAAAGGTTTCGATGGGATCCTAAAAACTTAATATTCGATACAGACAATTGGGTTTTGTCTTTGCCAGATCCAGTCTTCGCCAGACTCCTTGAATATGTTTACGATTAAAATTTAGAAACAGATCAAGGCCAAATAGCTAATCATCTGGGAACAAGACCAAAGGTTCCGATGGGATCCCAAAAATTCAATATCTGATCCAGACAACTGGGTCTTGTCTTAGTCATATCCAATGATCGCCAGACTCCTGAATACAATTAAATTCAGAAAAAGATTAAGGCCAAAGAACAAATCATCTGAGAAAACCAAGTTCAGATTTGCATGTTTGTTTACCCTTATAAGTCATATCTGTTTTGACGAAAACTTCCTGCCACTTCGGCCAATTTCCCGGTTTCGGCCGAACTCCAGAACTACTTGTCCGGCGAAAAAAGAAAGCTAAAAAACGAACTCAGAGTATCTTTTTTCCCCAATAATGAACATCTAATCAACTTCAAATAAAAATTTACCTTATAACAAATTTTCCGACTCCAGCCGGATTCCGGTCGAACTATATGTCCGGGTAAAATATGACTATCACACACGGATTCAGCATCTCTTCTTACCCCTAAATCGGTTATCTAATCAACCAAAAATAAAACTTTAATTTCTAATAATTTTCCGGTTTTGGCCGGATTCCGGGCGAACTACATGTCCGGGTAGAAAATTATCTTCATATAATTGTTCAGCATGTCTTCTTACCCTTAATCGAACATCTAATTAACTCCAAATACAAAATTTTAATTTTAACAAACTTTCCGGTTTGGGCCGGATTCTGGGCGAACTACTTGTCCGTCGAGAAAATGCACCATCGACTTCAGCATGTCTTCCTAACCGTGAATCAAATATCTAATCAACTTCAAATAAAACTTTTACTTTTAACATTTTCCGGTGTCGGCCGGATTTCGGGCAAACTACTTGTCCGATGACAACATGGTTTTAACGATCGTGTTCAGCATGTCTTCTTACCCCATAATCGACTATCACATTAGTTGTTTCAAAATATTTTGTTTGCCCTTTAATTTGAACCCCCTCCCCCACCCCTAAATGTAGGACTACAAAGCCCATCTAAAAACTCGACTGGTCCGACGACCCAACGAATCCTCACACCAAGTTTCATCAAAATATCTCATTCCCTTCGAGAGTTATCGTGCTTACAGACGGACGGACGGACGGACAGACGGACAGGCGGACAGGTGGAAAACTTTTGCGATGTCATAGGTATCCCTCCACTTACGTTTTGGGATCCCAAAAACAAGTTCAGATACGGATTCAGCACTCGTGTTTACCCTTAAAAAACATACCTGTTTTGACAAAACTGATCGAAACAACCTGCATTACTTTTGCCAAATTTCGGGTTTCTACAGAATTTTGGACAGAATGCCTGTCCGGCAAACTGCTTAGAAACGAATTCATTGTATGTCTTTACTTTTATATCGAACATTTAATCAACTTCAAATAAAACTTTTGTTTTTCATACATTTTCCGGTTTTGTCCGGAATGCCGGCGAACTATGTTTTGTCCGAGTAGGAGATGATTTTCACATAACTGTTCAGTTCAGTTCAGTTCAGTTCAGTTTTATTAAAATCAAAATAAAGGAACAAAGTAAATTTCGACCCCTACAAAGCTCCATGGCCCGTCACATAGGGGTTAATACCACAATAATTAACAAATGAACGAGTCTATTAACTATTACAATAAAATAAAAGAGAACAATTGAAGAATTTTATTTTTACTTACCGCTTCATCCTCAAAGTTCACCTCCAGGTCTACGCCGATCTCCCACAATCACTAATTTTCAACAAAATAGTATAAAAAATAAAAAAAATACTCAAGCCTAGCATCCAGGGATGTCGCCCTAACCTCATAGTGATCCTACCTATTTCAAAACAAAAATATATATTCCCGAATGTATTTATTCTTTACCAACCAAAAATGTTTTTAGCTGGGTCTTAAAGGTGCCAAACGACTGAATGCTACGGACATTATCAGGGAGACTGTTCCATACTTTGCTACATGCAATACGAGCATGTCTTCTTACCCCTCAATCTGTTATACAAATATTTTGTTTGCCCGTTAATTTGAAATGTAATGCTATAGTGCCCATCTACGAACTCGACCTTAGCCTAGACCCAAAGGATCCTCACACCAAGTTTCATCTAAATATCCTATTCCCTTCGAGAGTTATCGTGCTGACAGACGGTCGGACAGACGGAAAACTTTTGAGATGTCATAGGAATCCCTCCACTTACTTCTTGGGATCCCAAAAAGGGTCTAAATTAAGTTGTATCGTGATTCTATACAAGCGTGACGTCACACCCATTTGATCTATTTTACTTCAGAAAACGAAAAATTGCAGATATTCCTATCGGTGAACATGTATTTTGCGAGCGGCCAGTGAGGCACCGGTCCCGTTTAGATTTATAAAGCGACCTATGGGCAAACAAATACTATGTTAGGCCCTGAATCACGCGACGTCACACAACTGTATGGAATTTCGATACAGTTAAGTCGACGTCTAAAAAAGCACTTTTCCTTTTCCTATATATGTAGGTCAACAGAGAACCGCTTCCGCCGCTTCCTACTTTGTTGCTAAACTGTTTATGCTGCTCACAGGTTTCTTAGACCGTGGTTTGTCCTATCTTTAGTTGCGTTTTGTAGAACCATGTTATCTGAAACTACGGTCAAAATTTTTGCAGTTATCGTGGTATCTGATATTCAGATACCACGGTCAGTTACCACGGTCTGAAATCTGGAAAGATCTTGAAAGTCATCTCACTTCATCAAATTTAGCCAATTTGATGAGAAAGAAGTTTAGCACTTAGTGATGTAACTGGATATCAGTTTTTCTTTTGGGATGACTTCGAAAAGTACAATTTCGGCAAAAGTCGTTTTTGCTGAGCAATCGTGTAGATACCACCAGGATACCACGGTTACTGAAGATTCATTTACCGTCAGGTTACCGGGGTAAACAGATACCATGGTATCTACAGAAACGCAACTTTTGTCAAGTAGCTCTATATTTTCGGCGAAATGTTCAAACGCACCTGTTCATGTGGTTTTCATAGTAAGTCTTTCTGTGGAGTCCAGTACTTGCTTAACAATTATTAATGGTACTTGCGCAGAAAATATATAGTTGCTACCTTATTTTCAACATCTGCTAGCTACTTGTTCCCCCAGGACAGTAAATAGCGTAAATAAGTTAGTTGTGGAATAAGTTACAGTAGAGGTATGCTTATGTGAACACTTTTTTAACTGTTCCACTACCTTGGCTTTCTTACTTGTATATAAAATAGTAGAATGGAAAAGAAAAATAACAAACTTGATATCAGCAAACAACCAACTATTTCAGGGTTATCCTGGCACAAACTTGAAGCAGAAATTCAATTAACTTTCTTTGATTTGAATTTATTAAAAAGGTCCTTCCTCTTTCGAAGGCATCTGACAGTTCGGACCGCCATCTTCTCCATTGAAGGTGCATTCCTCGCAGCAAACTTTTCAGATTATAAAAGCAAACCAGAGCCTCGTTTTTGTTGCATGCTGCAGGTCCACTTCTCAGCCGATTCCGGCCTGATTCTTTCTACATTCGTTTTTGCACTGCAGTGCTTCCAAGGAAGAGGGCAGCGCTTCTCGAGAATCGCGGATTTGCTCACCGATTAAGTCTGTGCTTCCCTGCAAGATGCTGCAGCTTCAACCAAGAAGAATGTGAGTCAAAAAACAAATATTGTGCAAAAGCAAAGAATTGCTGCAGCAGCGATGCGGCAGCGCTATTGCAACAAAAACAAGGCTCAGGTGTCAGCCGAGTCACTTGCACAGATGAATTAGCAAAATATTCAAAAGCGATAAAAGTGTGAGTGATTATTACTAGTGTTTTTAGGAAAAAATGCCTGGTTTGGGTTTTAGTTTTTTCTTTGGCAGTCATTCACTGTTAGCAGACGTTCGCATAAGCATACCTCTACTGTACTTTAGCGACTTCAGCATGATTTGAGAACCATACTACAGGACTGTACATGACTTGTATCCAACCTTAGAGAAGAGTTCAAATTTCCAGTCTATCTGGCTTATAAACAATAAAGGAACCAACAAATATGACAAATATACTAGATTGAAGCTAGCCTAATTGAATGGTTTACATATTGGACAAATAAATATTGCTTCAGTATATCTAGTTATAAATATTTTTTTCTTTTCAAACAAAATCACCTCATAATCACCTCATTCTAAACTTACCTCGATTGACTTACGAAAGGTGTAGAGTTACCGAAGTCAATAGCCAGAAAATTCTGTTTCAAAGCAGCTTCAAAACAAAGAAAAGGCACAGAATTTGATATTTTTGGACACATGACTGTTGAAAAAATGACATATTTTGCCAATTGAAGTCTTGACTGTCAGGACAGCATGTACATTTCATTTTAACATTTTCTCTGCAACATTCGAGGTAGCGTAAAAACGAGGTCAGGTACCTACCCCTCCTGCACTTCAAGGGGAGAAGAGTTATATTTCCACTCATAAGTGCAACTTTATAGTCCTTGCAACAATATTTGTGTAAGAGTGACCATTACAATTTTTTATACTAGACCAGTAACCAAGTAACCATCCTGTGCATTTGGAACCTTTGCACTTTTGGTTTTAATAGTTGCATTTTTGCAGATAACATGGCATTTTTACAGTTATTGTGGTATCTGGCCAGTCGCCGTGGTAACTGATATTCAGATTCCATGGTCGGACCGAGGTAATAGATTGTGATATTTCAAAAAATCAACTCACTTTCATCATCACTAACAAGAGTCCAGTTTTCTGTCAAATTGGTGGGAAAGTATCTATGTCACTCCAGATGTCATTGGATACCAATATTTAGTTTTGGATGAATATTCCTTCAGCCCTAGCTGACTGTGGATCATATTTGACAGTGCAAAACAGATATGTCAGCTAAGTATTATTAGAGTTATATTTTGGCCTTTCTTGGTAAGGGTCCTCTTCAGGCTCAAAACCGCCCAAGTTAAATAACAAACTTGTGGGAAAGCAAACTAAAGATTCTACCTTAGCTTTAAATATCTGACTTTGTGAATTTCTTTGTGAGAGTTTTTTGGAATTAAAAAGGTGGCTGTGATTCCATTTTGGACAGTGCTGTTGTTTTTACTGCTTGATTGGGCTGTTGGTCTGGTAGAGATTTTTCTATGTTTGGATTGACTTCAGTTTTGTTGTACGAAGAGGATGGGTTTTGCAATTCCTTTCACTTATGATGCTCTGTGTCTCGGTTGATCCCTGAACTTTTTTTCTTAATTTCAAGGGCTTCTCTTATAGTTTGGTGAAGTCCAGTGCATGTTGCAAGAGGGTTTTTTAATAATGTACTACATGGGATGGGGTTTCGAAAACGTGTTCTGTCAGTGCACGCCGACCGTCCTGCCGCCTGTTAATCAACTGCCAGGCTTTGCTCATGATCCTCACGCTGACATAGTATATTACGCCGTCCAACTCGTGCTACGAGCGTCACCTGGTTAAGGAATGGATCGCCTTTACCATTGGTAAGACGCCGATTTAAAGTTCGAATTTGGACGGTGTCCATTGGAAAGGGCTTGGTTGATCTCCTTTTCGTGTTCTGTAAGCCTCTTTTCGAAAATTCTCTCTGTCTTGGCGACGTAGCGCTTCTCAAAGTCGCAGGGTGTCGAATAAATACCTCGTTGGTTCCGGTTTGGGACTTGAGGCGTACTCTCGCCGTTCCAGTCCTCGGGGAACGGGAATCGAAAAGAACGGCGAGAATAGAGGGAGTCACTCCACGAGGACTCCGCGTACAGAAACAGCGAGAAAACGGGGAATGCTTCCAAAATGGATTTTGTTCGAAAAAGTAAGATGCAGTTGACGAAATTAGTCGGGATCCACTTTATATTTGGTTTTGTTTATTCTGATTGTTTTTCATTAATTTTACATTGCACCAACACCACCAAAATTGATTCCCCTCCGAATCCGAAAGGGAGTCCTTATTGATGATCGTGATGATAATCGGAGCATTTCTCGTCCATGGGGACTCGCGAGAATACGGGGAGTGAGTCCCCGGGACAAACAAAAACGCGGGGACTCCTCAAGTGGAGTCCTCGGGGAACGGCGAGAATACGCTTGTGATCTTTGCTGGTGTTTAGGTAGGACAGTAGAGTGTTTTGAGTCCGGTGAAATGTTTGGATGCTGTACTTTTTTAAGTCCATGGACAGTTTTCGAGTGACTCCCTGAATGTGAGGGAGGTAGACAGGGGCATTCCTTTCTTCTGGTTCGTCACTGCTAGGAGTGCTAGTGTTGCTTTTGGAGGCCAAATGGATCTTCAATCAGAGATGGATGGGGTATTTGTTGCCATAAAGTACGTCTCGAATGTGACTCAGTTCAGTCTCTAAGAGAGTTTCGTCGGAAATTTTGATGGCTCTGGCGACCAATGAAATGACGACTCCTTGTTTCACGTTTTCTGGCTGGTATGAATCGTAAGTCAGATACCTGTCGTTGTGAGTGGGTTTCCTGTATACCGAGCAAATGAAATATGTTGTTCCGTTGGCGATCTGCACGTCTAAAATATGGAAGCTTCAGGTCGTCATTCTCAAATTCGGCGGTGAGTCGGTTGGACTTACTTGGGACGTTGACAAACGCAACAATGTCTGTTTTTTCAAGGGCCGAAATATAGCTCTAATAAAATTCAGCTGACGTATCCGTTTTGTATTACCAAATATGATTCGCAGTCAGCTTGGGCTTAAGGAATATTTAGCTATAATTATTAGTCCAGAGTACCTGATGGTAATCAGTATTTCATTTTGAGTTGAAAAGTGTTGTAGCTTATATTGACAGAATAAGGGTAATAATGCTTATGAGCACTAAGCATACCCCTGCGAGAGTCTCCCACAGTTTAAGCACGGTTGTCAGATGGCCTTAAACTAGTGCACTAGGCTGTTTTCTATTGGTCTGGTAGGACTGTGAGGAAGTCGAGTTCATGTAACCTAGTTTCTTAAAGAAGACCTTAAGCAATTCTGTCTGACTGTCATGTTAAGTATGTATACAATGAAGGAGATATTAGAAGCCTGGAATTGAGGAAAAATAATAAAGAATGTGCTCCTCAGTTGACGATGAAAGGATGCACCTTTATGACGTTTGTTAGCTTAAGTTTTCTAATAAGTTTTTAGGTCAGAACTTAAGTCTAGTAGTTGAGTAGAAGAAATGAGTTAGAAGGCTTTGACGTTTTTTTTTTTAGCATTGTCTGCAGCTTCAGGCACTGTCTTTATTAGGACAGCGAAATGGTTCATTATTTCCCCAACAAATCAGTTCAGAAGTAGTCTAATTTGTGGACTATACAAGTGAATCACACAGAGCCCTCCTAGCTTTTGAAGTCTAAAAAAACAATATGGTACTCTGCCAAGCAGTTGCAGCTAGGCCTAGTCGGTCAGTCGTGAATATCCAGCGGCTGCATAGTAGAATGATATATGGAAGCCCAGCTTTAGCGAACCCATATAGTGCTAAGAGACCAACTGTGGATATCAAACAGTCGCTTGCTGTCAGTGAAAAAGTGTTTGTTGAGAACTTGTATGATGGACTCCTAAAGAAGCTGAGACACTGCCTAGCCCAGGTAGGCATTTACTTTTTCTAAATCACTTCCCAGCGACTAATAATCCTAAAACTCTTTGCCTATCTTTTGGTGGCGGTGTTTGAGCTCAACCTAAAGCACACTATCATTTGTCCACGACAAAGTGGAAAAATACGGTTTTCGAAAATAACAATAGCCTACTTGACCCGTGAAATTAGCTATTTTGTTATTGGCGCTTGTCGACGCGTGCTCGACGCTTATTCGACTGTTTCGTATCCATCGCCTTGATGGCACTCTTGGCAAAATATACATCTCGTCTGACAACTTCTTGAAAACGACGAACGGGAGCCTGATATGCCTCGTGAAGAGAGAAACAGCAAGTGTGAAAATCAGCTAAAGTGGGTTACAGTATTACCTCAGTTCGCAGTTATTACGACGACTGTATTTGTATGTGAAGAAGCACTCTCAACCTGATGTTATGGCGAGGGGTGTAGCGACACCGTAACACAGGCAGGAACGAATAAAGTCGATGACGGATCTGTATTTATTTGTTCATTTACTTCCCTCAAAATTGAGGAGTAGCCTACAAAATAAAATACATAAACCAAAACTATTCCTTAATCAACTGATCTATTCAGTGACAGTATCCTACAAATACTATACAAAAATACACAAGGTTGAGAAAACTGAATTAGAATTGTTGACGTTCAATATTATTCCCTTGTGAAAAAATGGGTAGGCTATGCTCCGGGTGTTGTGGGTTCTCTTGTTGGATGATCATGTATTGTCTAGTTCGCAACGTGACAGCTTTGGCGAGGAACGAGTGTTCGATACGGTATAGAGAAAACTGTGATCCAATAAGGATCTGTCCGTTTCCTACATCGTATCCGAGATTCGCTCCTTGATAAAAGTTGTCAGAAATAACCCACAAAATGTAGATTTTCGGGAACAAGGACTAATAGATTACGGAGGTAGAGTGGAGTTAGTATCATAGGCAGGCTCGTATCCAGGAATTTTTTTCGGGGGGGGGGGGCCTTTGGGGGGGGTGTTTGCCTGCGGGTCGGACAAAAAATACACAGATCAGAGGGAAAATCGTATAAAAAGGACTATTTTTGTGTGTTTCGGGGGAGGGGGGGGGGGGGGTGTTCAACCCCCTAACCTCCCCCTGGATACGGCCTTGATCGTAGGTACGATTGGTCTTTTAAAAATTCGTAAAGAAGTTTTGATTTAGCATGAGTCGCCAGGTCGGTTGAAATAGGCAACGACACTGTAGACTGTGTTAAAAATCTTACATTAAATATCCATTTTGCCACGGTTCTAGGAGCAAAATGACGTACGTTTAGTTTTGTTGGGGGAGTGTCTATTTCTTTTAAATCTGATCAGCATCCTTTCTCGAGCTCCCTTCAGACTGATACGAAAAGACTTACGATACGGTTTTGTAATCACTTAGGTATTGTCGATTATTTTTTCCTGTAGCGGACCCTATCGGGGAGACGAAAGTGTGTGGAATTTCTTTGTAGGTTTCATGGAAGAATAGCGCATGGGACAGATACTGCTGATGTATACATATTTAAGTGCTATTTTTGGAAATAAATTACAGAAATACTGGAGATCTTGAAATAAATTATGGGAATTCATAAATGGTTGAACATATCTTAAAATAAATTGTCGCAAAACTGGCGAAGTTTGATGTAATATCCGGTTTTTAATATGTTTCTTGTGCCCAGAGTCATTAAAGGTCACCTTCTCAAAGGATTTGGTGTCAAATCATATGCGAACGTACTCAAGATTCCGCGCAGAAAAATCAACCCTTTGTCAGCCGTGTGATCCGCGAAGGGATCTGTTGCTTGAGCCTAATGTGGCAAGGAAAAATCCAAGGTCTCTCTTGGACAAATCTCTTAAGCAGATCCGTTTTTTTTGTTTTGTTTTTTTAATTCTTTTAAATAATTTCTTCTTATGTGGCCTTACGTTACGTTTCTCAGTTAAAAGATATACCCCGAGGTCCAATGATCATTCGTGCCCCTTAGAGGACCTCTCGCACTATTTGCTATTCAACTTACAGTATTTTAAAATATTTGAATACTTAAAACTAGGCTGTGCTTTCAACAAATAACCCACGGTTTAAGACTTTTCCGAGACCCGTTGACTTACAGCGAAAACAGGGGAAAAATTTATAAAACCATTTTTTTCTGATGGAAAAAACTTCTCGCAGACAACCGTTGACAGTGTGATCGACATCGAAGGTAGCAAAATACGGCAAGTGAGATAATCAGCGTGGCTTTGTTAGAGGGGTTAGAATGTACCGTACGAAATTGGGGTCTCCGGGTTTAGAAATATATGGAATGATTATGGAAGTAGGTTGCGTTAGTATTAGGCTATAGGGAAGACAAGTCCTTTGAGTGTGCATCTTGACCGAACGCTGCAAAGATTTCTTTTTATGGCACTTGCCCTTCGGCCAAGTGCCATATAGCGATCGCAATTTCTGTCCGTCCGTCGGTCTGTCGGTCTGTCGGTCTGTCCAGGTTTGCTAGTTCGGGCACTTCCACATAAGCTAGGATGATAAAACTTGGCAGGCATATGAGGGACCCCAAATGATTAAGTTGGAAATAGTCACTTCCCCGATCCGAGCACCGTGGGGGGAGTGGAGGGAGGGGGAATCCGGAATCTTGAGGTATTTTTAACTTTTGAACGGGTGATCGGATCTCGATGAAACTTGATATTTGGAACGACCTCATGCCTCAGACGACCCACTTAAAATCCGGACCGGATCCGGTGACTTTTGGGGGGAGCTGGAGGGGGTAACCGGAAATCTTGGGAAACGCTATGAGTGGAGGGATCGAGATGAAACTTGGTGGGAAGACACCTAGCAAACACTAGATACATCGTTGACATAACCGAGCCGATTCGGGCACTGTGGGGGGGAGTGGAGGGAGGGGGAATCCGGAATCTTGAGGTATTTATAACTTTTGAACGGGTGATCGGATCTCGATGTAACTTGATATTTGGAAAGACCTCATGCCTCAGACGACCTACTTAAAATCCGGACCGGATCCGGTGACTTTTGGGGGGAGCTGGAGGGGGCAACCGGAAATCTTGGGAAACGCTATGAGTGGAGGGATCGAGATGAAACTTGGTGGGAAGACACCTAGCAAACACTAGATACATCATTGACATAACCGAGCCGATTCGGGTACTGTGGGGGGAGTAGAGGGAGGGGGAATCCGGAATCTTGAGGTATTTATAACTTTTGAACGGGTGATCGGATCACGATGGAACTTGATATTTGGAAAGACCTCATGCCTCAGACGACCTACTTAAAATCCGGACCGGATCCGGTGACTTTTGGGGGGAGCTGGAGGGGGCAACCGGAAATCTTGGGAAACACTATGAGTGGAGGGATCGAGATGAAACTTGGTGGGAAGACACCTAGCAAACACTAGATACATCATTGACATAACCGAGCCGATTCGGGTACTGTGGGGGGAGTAGAGGGAGGGGGAATCCGGAATCTTGAGGTATTTATAACTTTTGAACGGGTGATCGGATCTCGATGGAACTTGATATTTGGAAAGACCTCATCCCTCAGACGACCCACTTAAAATCTGGACCGGATCCGGTGACTTTTGGGGGGAGCTGGAGGGGGCAACCGGAAATCTTGGGAAACGCTATGAGTGGAGGGATCGAGATGAAACTTGGTGGGAAGACACCTAGCAAACACTAGATACATCGTTGACATAACCGAGCCGATTCGGGCACTGTGGGGGGAGTAGAGGGAGGGGGAATCCGGAATCTTGAGGTATTTATAACTTTTGAACGGGGGATCGGATCTCGATGGAACTTGATATTTGGAAAGACCTCATCCCTCAGACGACCCACTTAAAATCTGGACCGGATCCGGTGACTTTTGGGGGGAGCTGGAGGGGGCAACCGGAAATCTTGGGAAACGCTATGAGTGGAGGGATCGAGATGAAACTTGGTGGGAAAACACCTAGCAAACACTAGATACATCATTGACATAACCGAGCCGATTCGGGTACTGTGGGGGGAGTAGAGGGAGGGGGAATCCGGAATCTTGAGGTATTTATAACTTTTGAACGGGTGATCGGATCTCGATGGAACTTGATATTTGGAAAGACCTCATCCCTCAGACGTCCCACTTAAAATCTGGACCGGATCCGGTGACTTTTGGGGGGAGCTGGAGCGGGCAACCGTAAATCTTTGGAAACGCTATGAGTGGAGGGATCGAGATGAAACTTGGTGGGAAGACACCTAGCAAACACTAGATACATCATTGACATAACCGAGCCGATTCGGGCACTGTCGGGGGAGTGGAGGGAGGGGGAATCCGGAATCTTGAGGTATTTATAACTTTTGAACGGGTGACCGGATCTCGATGAAACCTGATATTTGGAAAGACCTCATGCCTCAGACGACCCACTTAAAATCCGGACCGGATCCGGTGACTTTTGGGGGGAGCTGGAGGGGAGAACCGGAAATATTGGAAAACGCTATGAGTGGAGGGATCGAGATGAAACTTGGTGGGAAGACACCTAGCAAACACTAGATATATCATTGACATAACCGAGCCGTGCCTACTCGTAACAAGTGCCATATGAGCTCGTAGCTCTTGTTTTCAAACATTTCGTTTCATGTTTCCCAAGGGCCCATTAAGATTTGTGCCTCAAGGGTTTTGCTTACAAATTCATTCTTAGCCCCCTTAAAGTCTGCGTCTTACCCGCGCAGTGTGCAAACATTTTTGTACGATACTTTTTTTTAACTTATTTTTGTCCTGATGTTCATTTATCAGTTTGTGATCGGCCATTGTGGGGCAGTTCAATTGTGTTTGCAGGGGGGTGTTATTGGAAATCTTGTTACATACTTAGACGAAGGTATCCGGCCTGGGTCTGGCGGACAGGGCTCTCATATGCTTCAGGGGCCCGAAGATAGAGGGGGGAGGATGGTATGGCTATTCCTTCCCTCCACGGCCTGAACAGCACGAACTTAGGCTGACACACATGCCACTTACCTTTGCGAGTGCCATACGAGCTTACTGCTCTTGTTACTTTCGAGCTACGGCTCCTCCTTCAACCGTCCATGTTCATAGATCATAGTTCTTTATGACATGATGGTGAATATGGTGATGATTAAAGACCTAATCCAAACATTATGTTTACCTTCTCTTGCTGATTGGAAGCCACCAGTTTATTTAGATTTGACCTTGATTGCCGGGTTGCTGTTTTGACTCGAGAAAAAAACCACGTGGAACGTCTTCTTTTCCAGATGACGAAATTTTCGACGGTTGATTTGCGAAGAATTATAAGACTTAATTGATTATTTTTGTTATGTCTTCAGGAGTACCAAACTGGTCTTGGTTTTTATGGCACTTGCAGCCTCTGACTCAAGTGCCAGATACCGATCGCAATTCCAACTGTCGGTCTGTCCGTCGGTCCGGTTCTATTGTCACAATTTTTCAAGTTAAGTCCTTCCAGATGTTCTCGGACGATGAAAATTGGCAGGCATATCAGGGACCCACCAAACTAACTTGAAATTATCAGTTTCCAGATCCGACCATCTGCGGGGGAGTGGAGGGCGGAGGAATCTGGGAAATTTAGGGCAGTTTGTCACACTTTTTCGAGTTAGGGTACTTCTAGATGTGCTAGGACTATGAAACTTGGCAGCCATATCAGGAACCCGACCAAACTTTTGGAAATAATCAGTTTCCTGATCCGACCATCTGGGGGAGGGGGGAGGGCGGGGTCATCTGGAAAATTCAGTAGTGCGTAACTTTTGAACGGGTGATCGGATTGTACTTTGAACTTCCCGCGATTCACTAGTTTCCATGCGCGTTATGCTAGGGACGTGTGTTCTCATGTTACTGATGCGTAAAACCGTTTTTTTTTTTATTTTGCTAGAAGTCGATGGGTCTGATAAAATGCTTAAAACCGGCAACCCCATGGATACTTTTTTTTAAAGACAGAGCCTAGCTTTACAGTATTCGGATAGTTTTCAGTATTAGAACATAAACAGTGAGTAGTGCGAAGTGTGCTTTAACAAGGAAATGAATGTAGGCTACAATAAACAAACAACACAAATAAATTATTCCTACACTGAGCTTTCGATAATGTTGGGAGCGCGCAAGGTCGAAAAACAAAATTATATTATATAATGACACCTAAACTCTTTAAGCAAAATCAACTTTCTTTATTTTCCTTCATTATTTAGGTCCTTTATGTTCATTTTAGTTGTAAAATTCATATTTATGATCTTGCATCGCTTCCTCTCGTACAGTTAAAACTAAACTATGTGGGGTATTTATAGTTTATAGTCTGCGATAAAATGAATATGTGACCTTGCTGTTTCATAACATGTAGTATTGGCATTTTTACCACACTTGGATCCAAAATAAAATTGACAGGATATTATGTCAATTTTTTTTTTCTTTAACTATATTCAGATGAAACTGAACTGAAAAAAATAATGAAACTGGAACTTAATTTTCTTAGAGTATGAACGTAGAGATGACTACTCATCTCTGGTATATGTATTTCATTTGTTTTTTCTTTCCGCTCTTAGCCATTTAAAACTAAACTACTCTTGGGGCAGGATAGCCAGGAGGATAGAGTATATACTCAAGCTGAGTGAGTATCTCCTTTCGTTTTCCTGGCTGATTTCCAGTCTTCTGCCGTAAGCGATTTATTCCCCCCCAGCTACCAATTAGATCGAAGAAATATTTGGCAGTATTCCAGCACGGTTAATTCCGCAAACGTGTCCAATAATAGCAAGAACGGCTCATGATTTCTCAGCCAATGCTTTGAGCAAAAAAAACGTGTTGTGTGGGGGCTGATACGGGATAGCGTGTGGATAATTGGTATTAAGGAAGTAAGTAAGTAAGTAAATAATATATTTATAACCGGCCAGTTTGATAATTATGTAATTGGAAAAGGAAGAACATTATCAAAACGTATAGAAAACGCACAAAATGAAGTGTTTCAGTCTTTGGTAAGAACACAGAAAAACATCATGTATTGCATGGCACCATAAAGTTAGCGTATTGGATGGTGCATAGGTTTGAAAATGCAGTAGTTCCGGTTTGTTGAAATCGACCATCCGAGTTGGGAATTTCGTAGAAATATCCCTGATAGCATTAGCAGACGTATCCGTTTAACACGGTAAATTAATGAACTAGTTTTTTCCAAAAAAGCCCGTGGGGCCATGGGAATTTTTATTATTTATTTATGTATGTATTTGTTACCCATCTACAATAGAGGATAAGACAGAGTATAAGGAAATAGAGAAGAAATAACAGAACAAATAACCAGCTAGGAACTAACTGTTGGGATTCGTCCGATTCCGTCGTTCCCTCTATTTGAACACTTACTTTTTTCCCGCATTTATCACGCTAGAAGTGTTGGGTAAAGTTAACAGCAATGTATCATGATCGAAACGCGACCAATTAATTACGTTGGGAAGACCCTAGCTGGAAAGCCTATCTCTCCAGTCAACGTTCAGTAACGTATATTAAATGACAATCTACAGATGTACAAGTCAGGAACCCTTTAATTTCAAACAGGTGCTATGTCAAGCCATATATTATCTTGTTGAAGTCTGTCTACCAACTGAACTGGCAAGGCTTCAATCATCAAATCAAATATCAATATCAAATCGTTTATTGACAAACCAACTTCGTAGCTTTTTTCGTTAGAAGATGCTAAATTACGCTGGTCATACATTAATAAAATAGATATATTACACTAATCGATACATACATGTTAACTTTACCCAACACTGCTAGATGGCGCGATAAATGGGAAAAGTGTGAATATTAGAATAGGATGAGAGACGGAATCAGACAATTCCCAGCAACAACCAGTTGCAAAATAAAAAGACAACAACACATATACCAGTACACAATAAAAAAGAATGCCTGTCCAGGGATTGTGTATTAATAATGATAAATAATAATAATTTAAGCCAAAATATAAACATCAAGAAAAGAAAATCCGTACTCATAATGCCAGATAGCCTGCCTGAGGAACCTCCCGAGCCAACAGAGGTCAGCTTTGTTGGCCGTGCCGAGTTTTGCCTATCATGCAACGCAAACTTCGCCGGAATCTACAACGTCCACTGACTTTTTCATTTTGAAAGACATGGTAGTCCGTCAGATCTGTCTTCTGTTTTAGACTTCTTTTATTTTGCTTAGTTTTCCCACATTTTAACCACGGCGCGTTCAGTTTTAAAATGTTTCGCGCCCAGCCGCCGCCTCGGAGAGCTGGAAGGCTGGATAGAGTCCACAAGCGCTAACAAGAAAATCGCTAATTTCACCCAGAAACTAATGGTATTCTGAAACAAGGAAATTTCTGATCCATTCACAGTGAAAATATCATTTCTAGTAAGAGTTGAAGAGGACCCTTGCCAAGAAGGGCCGAAATATAGCTCCAATAAAATGTAGCTGGCTTATCCGTTTTGCACCGTCAAATATGCCCCAGAATTCATTTGCTTTACTTTGTCTCCAGCCTGGAAATGACCAATTCTTGGTTAGTTTACCTTGACCCCCACCATCGCACAAACATGCTTCGTCACAATAACTGATCTACTACAAATAAACTATCAATTAATCAATTCATATTTTTTGTGTAGTAGATTATTTATTGTGAAGAAGCATTGTTTGTGCGTTCTTTGAGTAATTGTACTTAGTATTTGATCACCTATTCACTCTAAAGATTAAGCCCAAAACTCATGGGATTTCATTGATTGATTGAAGAATATATTTAAAGTCGAAGTGTAATATGTTTTATGGTCAATCGTTTGGTGTCAGTTCCTGCAGTTTAGATGTGGGCTGTCTGCAAATGAACTGTTCGTAGGAGACCAACCTGGCTCTGTCTATATCAGTATTATATGACTACGTTCACAGTATGAAAATTGTAACAAACCAATTTTACCTAACAGTCAATCACCCTGGTTGAATCCACTCACCCCCGGAAGAAGCTGCAGGCGCAGTATCTTCTCTCCCTGGTCCTGGAACATCAGAGAGTCCTGGAACGAGAGAAGGGGGTTGAGTCTACCAGCTTTCGTATTGGACTGAGTGGCCCCCCAGGAGCTGGAAAGTCGACGTTTTTGGAGAGTATGGGAAAGAAGTTGACGAGCAGCGGTCACCGAGTCGCTGTACTGGCCGTGGATCCGTCTTCGAGTACCACCGGAGGTAAGTTTCTCTAGGGAATATCACCATCTGACCTAACTTTCTAAGTTTCGGGGAAGTGCGACTAATCCACTCTTATTTGTTCATTGCTCGATTCCGTGGGAACCGCAAGCTAATTCAGAAGTTCGATGCTCGATGTGTAATTCTGTCGGAGATCGTCGGATTCTCTGTTGTGCACCCTACGCCATCCGGCAAATAAGTAAGTATAAATATCCCATCAGCCTGACTGCGGATCATATTTGATAGTGCAAAACGGATACGTCAGCTGAATTCTTGGCAAGAATCCTCTTCAGGCTCAAAACCGATCAAGTTGGAAAAACGAACTGTGAGAAGACAATAAGTAAGTAAGTAACTTATTTCTGACCCGCCATTTGAAAAGCGGGGTATGTAAAATAAACAAAAGGATTAACTAAAACACAACAAATGCAGTATACACTTTTTCATCCATCGTCCAGAAAATGATGAAGAGTGCCATGTGCTAGCTAGGCCCTGTTGTCCATTAGTTTTGGCAGAGCCGACGAAATTTGCAAAAGTGTGACACTTGCATCTTTAACTTGGAAGCGCTCCGTTAGCATGTGGCCGTGGTGTAGTTTTGGCAAATAAAGCAGGTGCTTCGCATACTTAAAATAGCATCTTCTCATCTTCTGCAACTCCTTCTTCCTTAGAGTATGGGCGACACCAGAGCGAAATAAAATGGATAGAGCACAAAAAGAGCTGTATAAATTTCCTAAATCTTTCCGATTGTAGCGCCACGGTTCAGGGCGACGTCTGTAAGCGGGACGGATAGATGTATATACGTCTTTAACAATTGAAGAGCAAGTTTTTGAAATAATAATAATAATAATAATTTATTGAGGCCCGCTATACAACAAAAGAAATTGGAGAAATGTACAGAAAGTATTTTGTTTGTTTTATTGTAAGTGATTTTTTGTGGTAGTTGCTATGGCCAGTTGGCTTTTTGCAATAAATATCATATCATATCATATCATATACATCTTTAACAATCGAAGAGCAAGTTTTTGAACTAATAATAATAATAATAGTATATTGAGGCCCGCTATACAACAAATGAAAGAGCGGAGTAGTAGAAAGAAAGAAAAATGAATTGCACACAAAAAAAGGAAACACTACACAAACTTTATAAAACTTACAGATACGTTAGGCGAGTCAACGGCGATTCGTATATGTATTTGAGAGCCCGGGATCTAGCACGACACTTTATGACTTTGTACTTCGCGGAAGCATCGATAATGTGGTACTTCTTCAACAGGGCTAAATTAGACTCCCATGGGGGGAGTCCGAGAAGGTATTTTGCCAGTTTATAGTATTTTGTCCGAATTTGCCTTTTCTCGGAAATGTTTAGCAACTCCCAAAATGGAGAAATGTACAGAAAGTATATACGTCTTCAACAATCGAAGAGCAAGTTTTGAAAGTGTAGGTTGAAAGTAATGCCACGCCGTCGTAGAGAGTTGGTTGAGCTGATGATACGTGAACCAAGAGAGGTTGAAGCATTGTATGTATTTGAACAAGTTTGACGAAGGATTTGACGAATAGTACTTGTAGATTTGGACATGTATTTCTTACGGATATGGACACGTCGTACTTATTGATAATAATTCATTCTTCTTAAGTGCTATTTCCATCCATTTTCGTTCACGAGATTCTTCACGTCAAACGTATCACGTATAAAGTATACACTGTCTATCCCGCTTGCCACGTTTGTTCTCTTTACGTGACGTATCAGGCGCCCGATCGTTTTTTCCGAGGATCTTATTCGTCCGAAGACCAGTTATGTAAATTTTGTCGAGATAGTCATCCAAGGCAAGAGACATGCAAAGAGGCTAAAAACAGCCGAAGCCGTTTGTAGTTCTATGTAAGCATAAGGGGTCAACCATCTCATAACATCTTAACAGAAACACGATGTAGTGCGAGGTCTCCTTTAAAGGACCTGTCTTACCTCTAACACTAATGCAACCTACTTCCATAATCACTCCATATATTTCTAAACCCGGAGAGCCAAATTTCGCACGGTACATTTTAACCCCTCTAACAAACAATGCTGATTTTCTCACTTGCCGTCTTTTCCTACCTTCGATGTAAGTAAGTAATTTATTTATAACCCGCCATTTTAAGAACCGGCGGAAATGAAAGAAAATAGATAAAACACATAAATACACAGAAAAGACACTTAATTTTCAATCTTCGGCCAGGAAGCAGTGGATAACGTCGTGCGCTAGTTGGGCCATGCTTTCCATGATTTTTGATAGCTACGATGTGTATCACGCTGTTGACGGTTGTCTGCGAGACATTTTTCCATCAGAAAAAATGGTTATGTAAATTCTTTCCCTGTTTTCGCTGTAAGTCAACGGGTCTCGGAAAAGGATTAGAACAACTAAAACCGTGGGTTATTTGTTGAAAGCAGAGCATATTAAAGCATTCAAATATTTTTTTAAAAATACTGTAAGTTGAATAGTAAATAGTGCGAGGGGTCCTTTAACGAATTCTTCAGGCCCGATTAGAAAGCCCATCTAAATTTTCTTTGTTTCTTAAATTTTATTTTTTATGTTTGTCGTTTTTTTCTCTACTCGGCTGTCGTCTTGTGCAACAAGAACAAATAAGCAAAAGAACCTCCGTTTCCCGATCTCTGTAATACGATCTGTGTAATATGAAGTCGTTTAGATTCTCGATCCTCTGCCCGATATAAACCAGCGACGCGGAACATCACAATTCGTTACCTCTATAATCAGCTCATCGCAGTAGAGCCCTGAGAAGAAAAGTCGAGAGTAAGCGACTATTGGGTGTTCAAAATTAGTTGCGTTTTTGCAGATACAATGGTATCTGATACCACGGTCTAAAGTCGTTTTGCCAGTTACCGTGATATCTGATACCACAGTCAAAAGGCGTTTTTGCAGTTACCGTGGTATCTGAAAAATTCGTCTCACTTTCATCATCATCAACAATAGAGCCTAGTATTTTGTCAAATTGGTGGGCCACTTGGTGATGTGACTGGATTTCAGTTTTTCTTTAGGGATAATTTCTAAAAGTGAAAAAACGCAACTATTGTTATGTCACTGCAAAGGCGGGTCATACGCGCCTTCTATGGTCTTGAACTCTTAATCCGCAGCTGCTAAGAGGGAAGTAGACGGGCGTCAACCCAAAGCTCAGCAAGTAACTCTAGCTCTTCTCAGCTTTGTCATGGTATCCATAGTCGGTGCATGGGACCTACGACGGAGGTTCTGTTGGGTAATGCGATCTTGTTGCATTTACAAAGTATTTAATACAACATTTATCGGCCAGTTTGTTCTCGTCCCATAATTTACAGAAGTTACAAAAATAAATAAGTAGCAATTCTTATTGTATAGATATTGATTTTCTGTCGACAAATTGCCAGCTATAAGTTGCTTAAGCTTAGCTGTTGGGTTTTTGTTTGGGTAGTTTTTTGAATGGATTTTCACCAAGTTGCGTTGATGTCCTTGAGTTGCTCTTGCTAGCAACAATGCTGTGCACAAGCTGTGCCCCTAACCTGAATCACGTTGTGACGAGTTAGACGGACAAGCTTTACGTTTTTTTAGTAAAATATAATAGTGCGCTGTTGTTAAGTTTGTTTTCTTTTGTTGTTTGAAGTCTCATAGTTCCTTGTTGGCCGTGGATTCATTTAAAAAAATAATTTATGAAGTAAAGGATAGTTTGGGGATCCCAGAAGTAGGTCAGTTTGGGGCTTTTAAGAGAGGTTGTTACCGTAGTGATAAGGGGTGTCCCCTTCCGTCCAAAATTAATCGCTATGATCTTCACTCCTCACGTTTCCCGTAATAGCAAAGGGCCTTAATACCCGGGTCACTTTTCCCCTAAAGACTCGTACGTGCTTGGATCGTGATTGGTGACAAAAAAGCAGGTCGGTGAAAATTACCAATAATTCAACCAGAACCGTATCCAGATATCTGGGAATATGGGGTTCTTTTTGGGGTCAGACCTAATCCATACTTGATAGCAAAACAGGAACACAGAGCAGGAGTCAAAGCTGAAACAAAACTTGTTTGTGCATGTTTGGGGGGGGGGGGGGGGTCGACCTTTTTCCAATAATCAAAACTATCTGAATACTGCAAATCTAGGCTCGGCTTTTAACATATTATCCTCCGCTTTGTGTGTTTAAAGCCTTTTCCGATGCCCATTGACTTCTAGCAAAAACTCGGCCAAATTCAGATAACTTATTTTTAGGCATCAATAGCATGTGACGCGAAGCATAATGTGCATGGAAATAGGTAACTGTGGCTAGTGCAAAGGTTAGTGAGGTATCGTTTGCGGGCTTAGAATGTAACATCTGGATTTTGGGTCTACTGGCATAAGAAGCCTTGGCACTTTAAACACGACACATCCTTTAACCGGCCTTGTATGAAGCGACCACCATTTATACCTGTGTAGCTTACCATTCTTTTGTTGGATTAAAGAGAGTTTCAGAGTGCGCTGTATCGGCTTAAAATCAACTCCTCGAGTTGGTATCAGTTCAGTTCAGTTCAATATAATCTAAACAAGAGCTACGAGCTCCTATGGCACTTGTTACGAGTAGGTGGTACAAGAAAGTAGATGAGAATGTCACAAATCCCCCCTTCAACCCTCCTAGGATTGGACCTAGAAATAAGATATCTAATTTCACGCGGACCTGAGCATTTCAGGCATCGCCCCGGATAATCTAGAGCAAATGTTTCACCGTACTAGTCTGATTCCTAGGAGTGCCGTATCTTGACGGTTCGCCTCGCCCTCAAACTTCCGTACTAGGGTCCATCCGTTTGATCCCTACGCGAGCTACGAAGTTTCCGCAACCCCTCCCCCCCCTCCAACATCTTCCACTGTGGTCTAATACGACTAGGAACTTCGCATCTCTAACACCTTCTCTTGTCGTCCTTCAAGCTTGACTCGAATTGGAACATATCTGCAAATTTCCGGTTCCCACCTGATCCTCCTCATATACCGTTGCCGAATCCGGTCCGGATGCCAAATAATACATTAGGCAGCATAAACTCGGATCTTGCATCCCAGTCGTACCATTCGTTTGGTTTTTGGCCATGTCACAAAGTTTACCCCCCCCCCTCCAGCTACCCCAGCCAATTCCGCATGTGCTTCGGATACATTTTTTGCGTATCAGTTAGTTCTTATCACCCATAAAGTTTCACTCGAATCGGACCACCCGTTCGCAAACTACGCAAGTCAGTAATTTCCGGACACCCTTTCCCTTAACTCCCCCCAAAATGGCCGGACCCAGGAACATAAATTTTCCTAGGGCACTGTGTCATGTCTTCAAGTCTGTTTAGTCGGTTCGCTAATATGTCTGCCTAGTTTCATCGTCCTTAGCACATCTAGAAGTACCGTAGCTTGCGATCACCCTAATTCCCGGAAACCCCTCGGACTCCCCTAAAGAGCCCCGATATGATTCTGTCAAGAATCTATTTACGGCTTATGCTTGTTCTTCCCACCAAATTCCATCCCGATCACTCGACTATTGTCAAGTCAGTTTGTTTGAGTCCCTGATATACCAGCCCAGTTACATCGTCCTAGTAGCCTACATCAGGAAGTACTGAACTAACGGGTAATCAGAAATCCGCCCCCCCCCCAAGGTTCCTGAATCCGGTCCGGTTGTGTCAGTGACATATCTAGGACTTGTGCTTGCTCTTCCCACCAAGTTTCATCCTGATCCCTCCACTCTAAGCGTTTCCGAATATTTCCGGTTCCCCTCTCCAACTCCCCCCGAAGTCACCATATCTGGTCCGGATTTTACTTGGATCGCCTGAGACCCGAGGTCTTTCCAAATACCAAGTTTCATTAAGATCCGATCACGCGTTCAAGAGTTATAAATACCTCAGGATTCCGGATTCCCCTTCCCTCCACTCCCCCCACGATGCTCAGATCGGGGAAGTGACCCTGATTTGCCTGCCAAGTTTCATCGTCCTAGCTTATGTGGAAGTACCCTTACTAGCCAAACCCGGACCGACAGACAGTTCGACGGACTGACAGAAATCGCGATCGCTATATGGCCATTGGCCGAAGGGAAAGTGCCATAGAAACAGATAACGGACAAGGCGATGGGTTGTTTTTGCGTCAGAACATAGTATAACAATCGACAAGTATTCACAATTTTGCATCATTTATACCGACGTCTTATCATACATATGGTCATAGCATAATATACTACGATTAATAAAATGCAAATAACATAAAACTTAACGTTCAAAAGTGCTCCAAGTTATTTAAACGAACAAACCAGGGGACGAAACTCTGAGCCAAGGCCGTATCCAGGGGGGGGGGGGTAGGGAGTTGACACCCCCCCGAAATGTAAAAAAAATATAATTTTTATAGGCTTTTCCCTCTGATTTATGTCTTTTTTTGTACTATTTTCTCCGATCCGCAGGCAAAGCCCCCCCCCCCCGAAAAAAATTCATGGATACGGGACTGCTCTGAGCATACCGTGTTCGCAAAAATACCTCCGGCTCTAAACGAGGCACAGGCTCGGTAGCTTGACGGAGAAGACGCATTCGAAGAGGAGAAAATCAGGGGGAGAATATCGCGCTGAAATGAATTTTGAATTATGGATGAACCGAACTTCATACAAAGTTGAAGTCGGTGGCACGAAAGGTATCTAATTTAAATATTTTTAGGAGCTGAATGTATGGGACTTCCGGAGCTTTAGATGTAAGAAGCGACGCTCTATCAGTGGCTCACAACCTTTTCTGTACCGCGTACTCCTAAACAAGGTTCGAAAAGGTTGCGTACCCCATTTTCAAAACCTGAAAAAGGCGATATTTATGTCATAAATAAAAAGACATACACGTGTAGAAATATATACAAAATCAATGAGACATTTGAGGCTGTGTTGTAGTAAAAATTTTGACAAATTTCGGCTCGATGTCATTAACGGCAACGCAAGTGTCAGTAGGCAAATCCGCACGAGGCTATCAGAGCATTAGACAAATCTTCGAGAGGCAGTTATTAGTTAGGCAATCCTACCACGACACAACCCGGATTAAGAAAAGTAGGATTAAGACAATCAGCTTAGAGTGAGCTACCGCAGATATAGTAGAGGGTGCATGTTAGGAGAGAAGTCAGTTTTGATGTTGGGATCAGAATGTCAACCCAAATCCAGTTCGAAATGGCGAAAACTGCAGAAGAGGGACTGCAGTCCATACTAGTGGCTACAAGTTCGTGGCTACAACTTCCACGGCTGACCACACTGCCCTTCAGGGCTTTCAGTGTTAATAAATATCTATCTATGTAACGCCGCAGCGACTGTCAACGACTAAGTTCGAGGGTTAGCGAAGAGAAAAATTGACAGTTCGGCTAGTATCCTACCAAGAAAGCCTACAAAGAAGCCCTTCGAGAAGTTTCCGCAAACGCCAACCAAGCTGCTGCAGTGCTGTCCATGACTTATGCATCGATGAGTTCGCCGCTGAACCATCATGCTGCAAAAAGGCGTCCAGTGTTACCAAAAAAAGAGGGAAGATCTTCAGCTCGGCAGCCAGTATACTTCAACCAAAGATGAAGAATTGAGTGTTTTAGTTCAGTTTTGTGTGCGTTTGTAGATGAATAAAATTCAGTCGCTGAAATTTATAGACAGTCTTTATGCCGGATTAGTCTCACGGAAATTTGTCTTACGGAAGGTTTGCGTCGTGGTAATTTGTCTCCTAGTAATTTATCTTGTGCGAAATTACCAAACAACTGACTTGTCCCGCGAAAATTTGTCTAGAAATTTGTGTGATAGGTAGCCGTTCTCTACCACTGAGCTAGAAAGGGGCCTGTGAACATAGTTCACACCGTTTCAAATACATCCAATGCCTCGATTTTTCTTGGTTCATCCATCATGACGGCTTGGCTTAATCTTCAAATCTACACTGCTTACATGCTCTTCAGTTGTTCAAGATGCATGTAAATCTATCCGTACTGCTTATGGGCGCATCGTCCCTAACCGAGTGCGCTACAGCAGATGCATCATTTGAGGGGAGGGGCGGCTTGCCCCCCTCCCCGGTCTTCCAAGGTTTCGATAGGATCCCAAAACCTAACATTTGATTCAAGCAATTGGGTCATGTATTCGTCATTCAGTCTTCGTCAATTTTCTTGAATGTTTTTACTGTTAAAATGAAGTTCAAAAATGAATTCAGCATGTCTCCTTGCCCCGACACTGAATCTCTAATCGATTCTGAAACAACTTTGAGCTTCAACCAAATTTCCAGTTTCAGCCGAATTCGTCATGAACCATTTGTCCAGCAAGAAAACTAAGTTCAGATATGGATTCAGCGGACCTCCTTAACCCCACAATGAATATCTTATTTGCTTATAAGTTTTTACCGTAAATTCGACACCCCTCCTCTGCCTCTAAAGATAGGACTAAAGGACCTATCTACGAACTTGACCTTTACTTACCAGTGAATCCTCATTGAACAAGATCCTTGCTTGAACATTATATATCAACCCCTTCGACATTCAATTACACTAGATCTCTCCGACGTCACATGGAATATACAAATGGATTTTGGCATCCACGCGCAGAGCTATACTAGCTTGAGAATAGAGGGGTAGTGACTACTGTACCCGAAAACTGGTCGACAAATTTTGTGTCCGGATTTCGCTGGATTCCGGGTGAACTACTTATCCGGCAAGAAAATAATTTCCATGTTCGGATTCAGCATACCCCCACCCCTAAATATAGAGCTACAGAGCCCATCTTCGAACTTGACCTCTACTTTGACCCAAAGAAACATCTTGCCAAATTTGAACAAAGTATCTCAACCCCTTCGAGAGTTATCGTGCTAACAGACGGACAACTTTTGCGATGTCATGGGTATCCCTCCAATTACGTTTTGGGATCACAAAAACAGAAAAATAGCCCTAAAAATCAGTTTCTCATCAGAATTGTGAAATCTGGTTAGTTTTAAGTGTTGGAACATAAACAGTAAGTAGTGGGAGGTGTGCTTTAAATTATTGTTAACTGTATACGAATATTTGCTAGATTTGGGTTTTTATCACGTTCTTCGGTCACGTTAAAATTTAGGCAACGTTCAGTGAAAACCGTCTACTACAATCGAACAAGTCTGAATTCCCCTTTCGCTGTTGTCGGCATTGACTGTTATTGCGACACTGCTCAAGCGGAAATTGAAAATAGGAGAAAGCGGCGCCATTCGCCTATCGATGCGTTAAGCTCTTTCCGGGTGAATCAGAAAGTCATCTCGGAAAAAAATTCGCTTTCCATCGATTTCATTTCAATAAAAGTAGAAAAGACGATACGCTTAACAGCGGAACCAATCAAGTGGAAAAGGGGAAGCGAGGAAATGAACCCCAAAGAGTTGTATTTCGTGAACCGAGGGGATCTTTGTGTCTAAAGAAAGCTGAAGGGCCTATAGTTTTCTTCATTTTCTCTGGGTTTTTTTTTGTATCACTATTTCCCATTTTGTGTCTAGTTCTTGATAACATTCTGTCGTCTTCAACATCTTTTAGCTGATGTTAAAGAAAACCTCAAAATAGATATTCCTTCAGCCCAAGCTGACTGCGAATCATATTTGACGGTGCAAAACGGATAAATCAGCTAAATTTTAATTAGAGCTATATTTCGGCCCTTCTTGGCAAGAGTCCTCTTCAGGCTCAAGCGGGAAAATGAAAGGGTCGAAATATAGCTCTAATAAAAATGTAGCTGATTTATCCGTTTTGCAGTCGTTTTGCACCGTCAAATATAACCTCAAAATACGCTGATTCTCCTAAAGCACTTGTCAATCCAGTTCCCATCATGTAATGGTGTAATATAACCTCAAAATACGCTGATTCTGCTTGAAAAGAAAAAGGCTAGTTAAAGCGCTTGTCAATCCAGTTCCCACCACGTAAGGGTGTAATATAACCTCAAAATACGCTGATTCGGCTTGAAAAGAAAAAGGCTAGTTAAAGCGCTTGTCAATCCAGTTCGCACCATGTAAGGGTGTAATGGCAGATGTTTGCTTCATTCAGTTCAAATTACCCGAAAAAAAAAAACAAATCAACTTTCATGCACTAATTCTCGCGATGACTCTCAACTGTGAAAGAACACTTGGTACCGATTACCAGGGTTGCAACTCGTACGAAGTAAATGGTACTGTTCAGAACTGCCAAAAATTCCTACTTCGAAAAAAAGTACTACCGTCCAATAATTTTAGCTCTCTTGCACGTCAATACCGTTGATTTCTCTTTGGTTTATCACATTGTAAGAGAGTATTTGGGATCCGAAAACGTAATTGGAGAGATCAGAGGCGTCACGTATTTTCGTTAAAATAGCCGATTTTTCCTTAAAAATAGACGTTTTTTTTTTAAGTCAGTCAATTTTTCGTCAAAACAGTCACTTTTTCCTTAAAAACAGTTATTTTTCTACAAAAATAGTAGGCAAAATTTACAAGCCAGTCTGTAAATACCTAGTAACGCCTCTGGGAGGGATACTTATGACATCGTAAAGTCTGTCAGCACGATAACTCTCGAAAAGGTAGATATTTTGTCAAACATGGTGTTTTGAGTCAAAGTACAGGTCAGGTTCGTAGATGAGCCCTGTACGAATATATTTAGTGGTGGGTTTCAGATTAAGAGACGAAAAAATATATTTTAAAAAGCCAATAGTCGATCTAGGGGTAAGGAGACATGCTGAATCCGTATATGAAATTTATTTTCTCGTCGGACAATTAGCTCGTCCGGAATCCGACCAAAACCGGAAAATTTGTTATTTGAAGTCACAGCACGTTTTATTTGAAGTCGATAAAATGTTCTATTCAGTTTTTTTTTTACACCCGTTTTTTTCCACCCTTAGTTCGCCTGAAAACCTGGAAAAACGGAAATTTTCTTAAAACTAGAAGTTTTATTTGAAGTTAACTAAATGGTCAATTTAGTAAGAAGTACATGGTGAATCCATATATGTCAATCATTTTACGATACGATACGACTTTATTAGATCAGATAACATAATAATTAAAGAAGACCCTATCAATAATTTATAAAACATACTGTCACTTACTCATTAAAATGCTTTACAAATTTTCTACCCGGACATAGGCCTATAGGTCTCCCGGAATCTGGTCGAAACCGGAACATTTTTAAGTCTTATCTGAAGTTGATTACATGTCCGATATTGTGGTAAAGAGACATACTGAATTCGCATACGAAAATTATTTTCTCGCCGTACACATATTTCGGCTGGAATCCGGCCAAAACCTGAAAATTTGTTAAAAGTTGAATAGAGGTTCGATATAGGGGTGAGGAGATATGCTGAATTCGTTTCGAGCTTTAGCTTTATGCCAGACGAGTTGTTCACCCGGAATCCGGCTGAAACCAGATTATTGGCAGAAGTAAGGCAGGAAAAGTTTCGACCAATTTCGCCAAATTAGAAATGACGTATAGGGGTAAACACACATGTTGAATCCATACCTGAACTTGGTTTTCTCAGATGACTAGTCATTGGCATAAATCTGTTTCTAAATATAAATAGTCAAAATGTTCAAGAATTCTGGCCAAGTCCAGAAATCTGCAAAACACAATGGTCTGGATCAAATATTAAATTTTTGGATCCCATCGAAATCTTTGTTCTTGTTTCTTCGTCTGTGTTTGAGATAGGTTTGTCTTCTTCACTTTGTTTGTTGTTGAAAAACGATCGATTACATCTAATCGAATTTGCTTGGAAATGCCAGCCAATGTTATTTCTAAATTGTGCCAACGCATATTTCAACAAGGCCAGCCTACCAGGGGGCGTAGCATCCTGGAAAATGATGATTCGAGCTTTAAATTACTAACAACAAAAACGAAAATAATTGGACAAACCGTATAAACACTAAAAGGCAGCCCGGAAGATGACGTAGACAGCTACTAGGCCTCGTTTTTGCGAATATCATTTGGACAATATGCCACGATCCCAGCGTTTAATGTGGATCAAAACCCCAAGAATTTCCAGAAACTTTAACACACCGAAGGGAGTGACGCCCCAGTAGGCCAGCGAAGATCAAATTGAAGTGAGCGCCGCATGCGAACATTTTTTAAATTCGCCTTTTTCTGCCAAAATTTCCCATATAGATTCTAGCTTTTAATGCTTCTCAAATCCTAAGCCCGAAACAGGCTAAACTCCACCGAAATGATTTCCACAAAATAGAAAATACCGGAAAATACTACGACAGGCACAAGTCTTCTGTAGGATTTTAGAATCTGAAATAGCGGATGCAAAATGTAGCGAAAAAACGAGAAGTCAACAATCACACGAATGAGTCCGAATTCGAACATAGGACGATGGAATTCCGTGTACATGTAGATCCTAAGGTTGGGAAATCGCTTTTGAAGTTGCACCTACCCCACCTACCCCGTTCATCGGCAACTGGGCCCAGATTGCCCAGGAGTAAAGTTCGTTACCCGTGACAGGAATCAACAGGTATCAAGTTGAAACTTGGTAGGATTGTGAGCATTGGGGTCGCTTTTTACTTTTTGCGGTTCCCAAACCCCAATCGGGCCCAGATTGCCCATTTTGTAATGTTTTTAATTTGAAAATAACTGGAGATAAGGCGATGAAATTCCTTTGTGCTTTTGGATCATAGGGGTCGGGGAGAGTTGAACCACCCCCACCCACTCCCCGGTTTTCGGCAAGTGGGCCCAAATCGCCCATGAAAAAATGTTTGACCCCTGACTGGAATCACAGTCTAAGTTGGTAAACTTGAGGAAAGAAAGGTGTACGTACGCATTTTGATGCCCCCCCTCCCCTCCTCCCGTTCGTGGGCAGCTGGGCCCAGATTTTCCATGAGCTAAGTTCGTCTATGCCAGGTCTCAAGTCCAACTCTTGTATATTTGAGAAGATATATTTATGGATGAGGATTTGGTGTAACAGCAACAAATAAGACGACGCGACGTACTTTAATCTTTAAGGAATAGTTGGAAACTGGACCGTTTTGTCATATGATCGATGATATGCCGTTCTTAATGAGTTGTCACAAAGGGGGCATTAGGCTGCTACGAATTGGTTTATTGCACTTGTTATTACCTTGCTAATGGAAAAGAAGTTTAAAGGGTAGGATTGGCTGGCAGACCACTCAGTGTTCGAACTAATTCTGTTCGTGCAACATCTTCAACATTTCTTTGGATTTATACTAGTGATTTGTTTACATTTAAAGCTTTTAAAATTGGATGATAACAAGGTTATTTCAATAGTTGTTTCGTTATTGGAGAAGAGAAATGTCTTGGTTCTAAACTGTTTGTATATAAAATGTGATAAACATTTTACTTTTACACTCCACGTCTGAGTGCTTGCGCACTTGTTTAATATTAGTAATGGATCGACCACACATCAGACCGTTTAGCCACTCATTGCCTGTCTGTCTCTGGAGCAGCTCCAACCTTAAATCATTGAGTTCCTGGCAATATGACCTCTTTGTAACCTGTGATTTATTCTTTTCTGATTCGGTATCTCCAGTTCCTCTTTGTAAGCCTGTCTTTGTAGAACCTCAACTGTCTGCAGCTAACTGGTACTCTGTTCAATTCTCTGTTTGTGACCGTCTTTATTTAACATCAGACCTCTTTTACTTGTGTCGGTCATGTCCGCCCTGATTGCAAATTGTAATATGACAGTATGTTCGATGGTACCTGTTTAACTTACTATATTTCGTTTCATACCTCATTTACTTTTGTAGGTTATGTCAACCCTGCTTGCAAATCTCTAAACCAGTGGTTCCCAACCACTGATTTGGTACGCGTACTCAAAGGGGTACGCGAGACCCCTGCAACGGGTACTCGAAGGTAAAAAAAATCCATTTAGTCTGTAGCTTCAAAATCTTGCCTCACTCATTTTTGATTGCCGAAAGC
The DNA here is from genome assembly GCA_023053575.1 of Branchinecta lynchi. Taxonomy (NCBI): domain Eukaryota; kingdom Metazoa; phylum Arthropoda; class Branchiopoda; order Anostraca; family Branchinectidae; genus Branchinecta; species Branchinecta lynchi. The sequence goes on from JAKZAP010000015.1 coordinate 14,304,658, forward strand.
CTAAAACTTGTTTTTGGGGGGCAAGGCATTTTTACCCCGAATCAGCTAGCCTACTTCCGTAAAATCTGTTCCTGTGTCAAACAATACTGTTTCAAGAAGAATCGAAGACATTGTAAGTGATATTGTCCTTCCGGTTGCGAACTGATCAAACGAAAATTTGAGCGATGCAGCTTGATGATAGCATGAAGAAAACCAAAACCAAGCACAGCAACAGGCTAACTGAAATAAATATTGCCGTTAATGACGTCGAGCCGAGATTTGACAAAAGCAGCCTCAAGTGTCTCATTGATTTTGTATATATTACTACAGATGTATGCCTTATCCTTCATGATAATAAATATAGTCTTTTTCACGTTCTGAAAAAGGGGTACGGAAAAGGTTGGGAACAACTGCTCTAAATGATCTGACAGTCTGTTCGATGGTACTTCTTCGACTGTCTTTGTTTCATTCCAGACTAGGTTTACTTTTGTATTTCTAGTCAGCCCTACTTGCAAATCCGTAGGGAACGTGGCCGTCGTTCGATGCTGTGTCTGCAACTAACTTTATTTCATTTCGGAACCGTTTTACTTTTGTCTGTCGCGTCGAAACTGCTTGAAAATCTTAAAGGTACCCGGTAGTCTGTTTGACCTTCTCTGTTAAAACTATTTTACATATCTGGCCTCTTTTACTTTTGTATTTTCCGAAAGTTATTGTGTAAACGTATCTGCATCTAACTTTATTTCATATCAAACTTCATGTGCTTTTGCCTAGAGTGGTAACCCTGCTAGTTTGAACTTTATTTCATACCTGACCTCTCACTTAAAAGACTCGTCTTACCTAACCCCGGGGACTTAAGTTTCATTCTGTATATCGTAACCCCACTAACGAAACCTCACTGATTTGCTCACTTGCCTTGTTTTGCTACGGTACCTTCGATGCCTATCATGATTTTGACCGTTGTTGGCGAGAAGTTAATTCATCAGAGAAAGTATGGTTATGTATTTTTTTCCTGTTTTTGCGAGAAGTCAACGGGCCTGGTAAAATGCTTTAAAGTGGGCAGTATGTTGAAAGCAGAGCTTAGCTTTAAAGCAATCAACTATTTTAAAAATGCTGGAAGGTATAGTTCGGGGGTCCTTAATGACATCTCCCCTGTGTTGACATAATTTGCCCCGAGACGCAAATACCTTTTTTTTATTTCATTTATGACAGTACAAAACGGAAAAATATTTATCAAAAATCTTTATCTTAACACTAAACTTCCCACATCGTGGCTCGTGTCGGAAAATAACACCGAGACGGACATCGAAAATAAACATATCCAGGCTGATACGATATTGTATCAACTTCCAAAAACTCATTGTCAAATCATAAATCATATCATAAATACTTCTGGGACATAGGAAGATATACGTTACATACTTTTTCGAGAAAAGTTATATTATGACAGTCGTGTGACACAGGAAGTTAGCGGTGGATATGCCTTAATATCAACCTCTCTGGCGGTTAATATTAATTCATGTCCACCGCTAAGCCTCTGTGTGAAGATTGTCGTAATATAACTGGCCGAGGGTCGTAGGATGATAAGATAAGATACGATAAGATTTATTTACACTAAGAGCCAAAAGCCATGTCAAATACATGAAAAATAAACACGAACAAATACAATTAATACCTTCTATAAGCACCTACCTTCTATAAGCACCTATCCCTATGGGCTACATCTACCCTGAGTAACCTCGCCAACTGTTTAATACTCATAGAACAACTATTCCCCGTAATCCTGCATCCACCAACATACCTGTTTCAGAAAAGTTCCTATTCGAGAAGCTTCTAGCAACTAGAAGTACCTGTCTTAATTTAAAATTAATCAGAACGAGGACAGATATTACTTTGATCGCTGTTCCTAATGCCAGCTTCTATCGGACTATTGTAGTGGTTTGCGAATTATGTTCACAAGCCCCTCGTTAGCTCAGTTGGTACAGCAGTCGTCTTGTAAGTGAGGGTTTTGGGTTCAAATCCCGGTTGAGGAGAATTTTTATTTACAGTTCACTACTCACCGATAAATGACTCATAAAATCGAGCAGCAAAATCAGCAGCCGCGTCAGAAATGAAATCTCAGCACTAGTTTCTCTACAGCAATTCTTGAGTTGTAATTTTCGCAGACGGACGCTCAGTTGGTAGAAGCTTCATTTATTTGTCTCTCCGAGCTACAGCCTGAATAGGACCCGCGGCAAGAAGGGCCTATGAAATGTCGCTAGGTGATCCTAGGTCTTTCACAGGTTCACTGTTCTAGCTTTGAGCTGAAGAGTAGCCTACCCTTGCCAAGAAGGGTCGAATATCAGCTGACGTATCCGTTTATCGGAGTTAGCTATGGTTCGCAGTCAGCTTGGGCTGGAGGATTATGTATATCCTTCAGCTCACTTATCCGTTTTCAGTAATTTTTATATCAGATTCTAATAACAGATCTGTTCCATCTTTTGCCGTTTTTCGAAGCACACACAGTGCCTTTATACCTTAGACTATAAATAAAATAAATCAAAACGTTATGAAACCACTGAACCGCGATGAATAGAAGTAGAGAAACAAATTAATGAATATACCAAAATATAACTCACGTTGAAAACTCCACTTAACCGCATAAAGTCGTATGGTGACGTATAACGTCTTTTTCTCTAGAGAATAAAAAAAAATAAAAAAATCGAAACGTTACGAAACCAGTGAACCGCGAATAGTAGCTGAGAAACAAATTGATGAATATACCATAATATAACTCACGTTGAAAACTCCACTTAACCGCATAAAGTCGTATGGTGACGTATAACGTCTTTTTCTCTAGAGAATTAAAAAAAAAAAAATCGAAACGACGAAACCATTGAACGGCAAATAGTAGCTGAGAAACAAATTGATGAATATGACCAAAATATAACTCACGATGGAAAACTTCATTTTATCAAACAAAAAAGTGGTATTGCTTTTTGTACATTTAAAGTTCAATGGGCACATCAAACTACCCCAATCCCAATCTGTAACAACCTAGGAACAATACTTACCCGCTAGATCAGCAGCTTTTTCAACAGTTTCCTCTCTGTGATATTTCAAATCGTAATTTTTTGGGCCAGTACATTCTCAATTTACTAGCTTGGACAAAGATAATAGTGATGTTTCTTATAATACTTAGTAGATCTTTATTTTATGCATAAATCAGCTTGTATAATTCAGATTTGAATAGGTTATTGTTTTTGACTGATTTTTGTAGCTAGGTTATTTTTTATAAGCTTACTTCATATTCTGGTACATTTTATAAAGCAAGCTAATCAAGCTTCACAACACTATTCCACAAAGAAAAACTTTTAATAGGCACTTTAAGCCATGGAACTTCTGATGAAACACTAGAAAAATCAGGTAAACTGCATCTGCGGCTTGACTTTGGTGACATCTCAAATATATCCTTTCTATCAAGCATTGCTGCGAGTTTTTGAATTTCCTGCCACGACATCCCAGCTCCTAAGATTTGGATCGCCGAAATGCCAGAGAGGTAAATACAAGGGATAACAAGAAAGCGGCCGATTTTCGTAGGGCCTTCTATAGGAAGTCGAAAATGTTTATTTGTGAAGCATTTAATACAAAGTAAAGCATTAGAAGTGTCCATTGTGCTTTAAGAATAATTTTTCTGTTCGTTTTTCGTCATGTACTTTTGTTGACGGGCGAGGAATAAAATAACCAATCATCGTGGAGATACGTCTGTGTCCTAAGTCTAATTTCCCAAGGGCTCATTTAAACGTATTGGACATTTTCGAGCTCACATCAAAGCTAACCGAAATTTGTGCTCCTAGACTGGTTTAGTACAAATAAGATCTATAAGGCAAATCAAATAAAAGTTTTCAGTTTTCTTTTTCTGTTTTCCAGGTGGAATGAGGTAGTTACATTGGATGAAGTGCTCGTTTGACTGGATGACGCTATAGAAGATTTTTTTTTATTCCACTTCAAAGCCCGGAACGGACGATTCCGGACTGGTTTAGCACGGAGGAAATTCGTAAGACAAGACAAGGCGACAAAACGGACAAAATTTAAAGGACCCCTCACACTATTTACTCTTCAACTTACAGTATTTTAAATATTTGAATACTTTAAAACTAGGCTGTGCTTTCAACAAATAACCCACGATTTTGGCTGTTTTAAGCCTTTTCCGAGACCCGTTGGCTTATACAAAAAGAGGGAAACAGTTTACATGACCGTTTTTTCTGATGGGAAAACTACTCGCAGACAATCGTCGACAGCGTGAACAAAACACGGCAAGTGAGAAAGCCAGTGTGGTATTGTTGTAGGGGTTAGAATGTACCGTAAGAAGTTGGGGTCTCCTGGTTTAGAAATATATGGGGTGATTGGAATTAGGTTGCGTTAGTATTATACGTATGACAGGTTCTTTAAGACAACGGGTTTTATTTTTCTTCTGCGGTTTTCTGAGTGAAGTTTGGGATAATCTACAGAGAAGAATGGCACTTGACAAAGTGCTCATTGGCGTCAGGACCTGTTGTGGTGATCTCTGCGCTCTTCGGCCTGGAAAGCCTGGAATGGATGATGGAATAGACGAGGGTTTACTAAATCCCCGGCACCTGCTTTACACCCTTTCCCAGCACCGGCCGAAACCAGAGGGACCGGCTATAAATGACTCGTCCGTTAAACGCTTCTGAAGATGCTGGTTTTAATATTTGAATCTAACAAGTGGCAACCGGTGTCGGCTTGTGTCAGCTGGTGCCAGCATCGGCCACTTACTGTACACTAAAATTGAGAGTGGAGAACACCTCGGGAATAGAATAGACAAAACAAAGAATGGATTCGATTTTTCTTGTTCGGTTATCGACAGGTTTTCGATATAGAAACGGTTAAAGTAGAATACTATTACTTTAGATCAGGTTCCAATTTGGCTGCTGAAACGTAATTGAAGTTTGCCGAGTTCCACATGAAAGCTAAACCGGAATTTACGCTCACAGAATGGTTTAGTAAACTGAAGATCTCTGTAAAATATTTCAGTTTTCTACTACTACCTCCGTGGTCGAATGAGGTAGTTTAGTGGATGGAGTGCTAGTTTGACTGGATGAAATGTTATGGAGAATTTTGCGTTCTGTCAACGCTAACAAGACCAGAGGTTCCGATGGGACCCCAAAAATTGAATGTTTGATGCCGACAATTAGGTTTTGTTTTTGCCGTGTCAACGTGTTCGCCGGACTTTTTGGACATTTTTACTTTTAAAATTCGGAAACAAAGTTAGGCCAAATTACTGATAATCTAAGAAAACCAAGTTCAAATATGAATTCAGCATGTGTTTTTATCGGTTTCGGCCGAATTCCGAACAAACTACCATACTTGTCCAGAAAAAAAAAGACAGTCTAGAAACGAATTCAGCGTATCTCCTTATCCGTATAAAGAACATCTAATCAACTTCAAGTAAAACTTTAACTTATAAAAAAAAATCCCGTTTCAACCGGATTCCGAACGAACTATAGGTCCCGGTAAAAAAAAAGATTGTCATATACAAATTCAGTGTCTTCCCCCTAAATCTGTTATCTAATCATCATCAAATAAGACATATAAAAATTTTTCTGGCTTTGGCCTGATTCCGGGAGAACAAGTTGTCCGGGTAGAAAATACTTCTCACATAAGTGTTTAACATGTCTTCTTACCCCTAAGTCGAACATCTAATCAACTTCAATTGAAACTTTTACTTTTAACTATTCTGTCTAAGGTGTTGGAAATGTGTATCATTTCTAAACTGAAGGATAGTCTTAGAACAAGTGATTACCAGTTTGGTTTTAAAGCTTATCATGGTCTAGATTTTGCGATTTTTGTATTTATATTCGTCGTGGAATATTTTTGGTTTTATTCTGCGCCAGTGTTTGTTTGCTTTGTAGATTCAGCGATGGCATTCGACCTGGTAAACCACAGTAGAATTCTTGAAATTTTAGCGAGAAAAGGTATTCGTGCATAGCATATTCGTTTACTAGCTTTTTCGGATCCTAAAACGTCAGTGGAGGGATACCTATGACATCGCAAAAGTTGTCCGTCTGTCCGTGCGTCCGTCTGTCCGTCTGCGCGCACTATAACTCTTGAAGGGAAAGAGACATTTTGATGAAATTGGTGTGAGGATTCTTTGGTCAAGAGGAAGGTCGCGTTCGTAGATGGACTCTGTAGCCCTACATTTAGGGGTGGGGGAGGGGGTTTAAATTAAGGGGCAAATGAAATATTTTTAAACAGATAATGTGATAGTCGATTATGGGGTGAGGCGACATGCTGAACACGATGTTGAAAACCATTTGGTCATCAGACAAGTAGTTCGCCTGGTAGTTCGCCCATGCTGAAGACGGTGGTGAAAATCACTTTTTCGCCGGGAAAGTAGTTAGCCCGGAATCCGACCAAAACCGGAAAGTCTGTCAAAAGTAAAAGTTTTATTTGAAGTTGATTAGATGTTCGATTCAAGGGTAAGAAGACATGCTGAAAACGATGGTGAAAACCATTTTCTCAACGGACAAGTAGTTAGCCTGGAATCCGGCCAAAACCGGAAAGTTTGTTAAAAGTTAAAAGTTTTATTTGTAGGTGATTAGATGCTCGATTTATAGGTAAGAGGACATGCTGAACACTTATGTGAAAAATTTTTCTACCCGGACAAGTAGTTCGCTCGGAATCTGGCCAAAACCGGAAAATTGTTAAAAGTTAAACTTTTATTTGTTGTTGATTAGATATCCGATTCAGGGTAAGAAGAGATGCTGAATCCATGAGTGGCAGTCATTTTTTACCCGGATATATAGTTCGACCGGAATCCGGCTGTAGCCGGAAAATTTGTTATAAGATAAATTTTTATTTGAAGTTGATTAGATGTTCAATATTGGGGAAAGAAGATACGCTGCATTCGTTTTTTAGCTTTCTTTTTTCGCCGGAAAAGTAGTTCCGGAATTCGGCCGAAACCGGGAAATTGGCAGAAGTGGCAGGAAGTTTTCGTCAAAACAGAAATGACTTATAGGGGTAAACACACATGCTGAATCCATATCTGAACTTGGTTTTCTCAGATGATTAGCTATTTGGCTTTAATCTGTTTCTGAATTTGAACAGTAAAATGTTCATGGAGTCTGGCGAAGACTGGGTCTGGCGAAGACAAGACCGAATTGTCTGGAACAAATATTGAATTTTTGGGATCCCATCGAAACCTTTAGATTGTCAACATTATTTAATCTTCCATCACCTTTTGAATATTGATATTTACCCGTTTTGGAGCCTTTACGTTGGATATTGCAAAGTAGGCTACTACTGTCTTTCTCTGCCGGACAGGTTTTCGTTGTCTTCTTTTCCCTCTTGCACTAACAAATATCTAAAAAATCTGTGAGAATGAGAAAAAGTAATGAACCAAAAGCAGCCGGAATTCCGTAATCAGAATGAACAGGGGGGGGGGGGGGAGAGAAAAGGATGAGGAATGGACTGTTAGTTTCCTGCCGCCCTCACTCTTTCTTCAGGCAGTAAGGGGATCGTTATCGACCGGAATTTTATTAGCGCCTCAGATTGAGCGTGATGATTGAATAGAATTGAAAAAGCACTAGTATAGGCCTACATAATAGAGGCGAAAGCTTTTATACTGCAGTTATATATGTATATATATATATATATATATATATATATATATATTTACCTGACAGAGTCAGGTCCAAAGGTAACGGAAGCCTCTTTTCTACACTTTAGTTATATATATATATATATATATATATATATATATATACCTGACAGAGTCAGAGTCAGGTCCAAAGGTAACGGAAGCCTCTTTTCTACACGTTAGTTGACTGTGTGAGCTGTTAGTATACACTGCATTTCCCGTCGCTGGTGGCCCTCATCTCATGGATTATTTAAACCTCACCTTAAAGAACCGCTCGCACTATTTGCTGTTTAGACCATGGTTAGACCATGCTCTTCTTTTAATAAATTATGTACCTCTATGGCTCTTTTTAACCCCTCCTACAGGCCCGTTTGCTTTTAGCAAAAACCTAAAAATTTATTTATTTATCATTGGATTTAGCGTTAAGCCTTTAGCTTGCCGCCGTATATTGATAACCTTTTTTTTCTGCCGGGTGAGCTTCTTGGAAACGTTCATCGGCGGTATGATACGCATCGATAATACCGAAGTGAAAGTCAGGTCTCCGGATGTAAGAATGGATGGAGTAGTTTCATCAGATAGGAATATTAAAGGTGAACGAAAGTAAGTTGCATCGACACTATAGGTGCGACCGGTCCTTTAATAGTCGTGTCTAGTTGTCATTTCGGCGAACCTGTCGCTGCCTTTTTTTGGTTATGTGAATCAGAATTGTGATGGACGCTTAAAATAGGAAAGCAGCTGAATTGTATGTAGGTAGCTCATAGAAAAATATGTTTCTCATTTAACCACCCAGAGGGCTCGCGGCCCCTCTGAAAAACTTGTGTTCTTAATAATCAACTCTACTTAGCAAAGAAATCACAAAAAGAAGATTTCCTTTTTGGGATCCCAAAACGTAAGTGGAAGGATACCTATGACAACGCAAAAGTTGTCCGTCTGTCCGTCCGTCTGTCTCTCCGTCCGTCTGTAAGCACGATAACTTCCGAAGGGAATGAGATATTTTGATGAAACTTGGTGTGAGGATTTTTTGGGTCGTCGGACCAGTCAAGTTCGTAGATGGGCTTTGTAGCCCTACATTTAGGGGTGGGGGAGGGGGTTCAAATTAAGGGGCAAACAAAATATTTTGAAACAGCTAATGTGATAGTCGATTATGGGGTAAGAAGACCGGCCAAAACCGGAAAGTTTGTTGAAAGTAAAGGTTTTATTTGATATTGATTAGATGTCGATTTGGGGATAGGAAGACATGCTGAAGACGATGGTGAAAACTCGACGGACAAGTATTTCGCCCGGAATCCGGCCCAAACCGGAAAGTTTGTTAGAGTAAAATTTTTATTTGAAGTTGATTAGATGTTCGATTTAAAGGTAGGAAGACATGCTGAGGACGATGGTGAAAACTGTTTTCTCGACAGACAAGTATTTCGACCGGAATCCGGCCCAAACCGGAAAGTTTGTCAAAATTAAAAGTTTTATTTGGAGTTGAATAGATATTCGATTTAGGGCAAGAAGACATGCTGAACACTTATGTGAAAACAGTTTTCTACCCGGACATGTAGTTCGCCCGGAATCAGGCCGAAACCGGAAAACTGTTGGAAGTTAAAGTTTTATTTCTAGGTTGATTAGATAAGCGATTTAGGGGTAAGAAGAGATACAGAGTCCCTGTATGACAATCATATTTTACCCGGACATATAGTTCGACCGGAATCCGGCTGGAATCGGAAAATTTGTTATAAGCTAAATTTTTATTTGAAGTTGATTAGATGTTCATTACTGGGGAAAGAAGATACCCTGATTTCGTCTTTGAGCTTTCTTTTTTCGTCGGATAAGTAGTTCTGGAGTTCGGCCGAAACCGGCAAATTGGCAGAAGTGGCAGGAAGTTTTCGTCAAAACAGATATGACTTATAGGGGTAAACACACATGATAAATTCATATCTGAACTTGGTTTTCTCAGGTGATTAGCTATTTGGCCTTAATCTGTTTCTGAATTTTAATTGTAAAAAAGTTCAAGGAGTCTGGCGATGACTGGATCTGGCTATGACAAGACCCAGTTGTCTGGATCAGATATTGAATTTTTGGGATCCCACCGAAACCTTTGGTCTTGCTTATATTTGATGGTGCAAAACGGATACGTCAGCTGAATTTTATTGGAGCTATATATACAAGTTTGTTTTGTCCAACTTGAGTGGTTTTTTACCCTGAAGAGGACCCTTGACAAGAAAGGCCGAAATATAGCAGATGAAAAATTTGTAGCCTTTGTAGTAGTATGGTAGTAGTACGAAAACGTTGCATGTAGTACTATGTAATAGCAAAGAATACTATCGTTTAATGTGCCTCAGACTGGTCCAATCTTATGCAGTAGTATCCAGTAGCATCCTGTCTTGCCATAGTAGCATCCAGTCTTGCTAATAGTAGCATATAGTAGTATGCAGTAACACGGTAGCCTTGAAGTAGAAGCATGTAGTAACATCGTTAGTACTGAATGCAACTTTTTCGTACTACTTCATAGTACTATTTTGAGATACAGTTTTAATCGTGTAGCTCCAATAAAATTCAGCTGACGCATCCGTTTTGCACCATCAAGTATGATTCGCAGTCAGCTTGGGCTGAAGGAATATTAAAAGAAGATTTTTTGGAAAGTATAGTGTTTTGTGACATTTTTATGTAAAAAGCACCAAATATAGTGGCCTAAATTGGCGATAACCTAAAAAAAAACTGGTGCTAAATCACCAGACAACCATCAGTACCACCGCGCCTGTAAAGTTGGTTTCCTTTCCAGGGTCCCTACTTGGAGACAAAACTCGAATGCCCGAACTCTCGCGGGATTGGTCCGCCTTCGTACGGCCCTCCCCCGCCGCCGGTCACGTGGGAGGAGTTACTAGGTCAACCAATGAGGCGATTGTTATGTGCGAAGGGGCGGGATTTGATACGATATTCATTGAAACAGTGGGTAAGTGATTCAGCTTTTTCCAGACTTGCACCTTACTTCAGAATCATACGAATGTTGATATTGCTGACCTCGGAAGTCCGCCTCGGTTTTTGTTGAATTTCGTCGGAATATTAGACTGCGTTCCATTTTGGCTAGCGTGATTGAGACGTGGGGGCAGGGACTCTGAATTTATTAAAATTAGTTCCCGCTTCTTATTTAGGCTGTTTATCTCTGAAATTTAGTAATAAAGCTTAGCGTTCAATATGTATTTTGAGATCTTCGAAAACGATCACCTGAGCAGGGCGGAATATTTTAATACAAGCACCAGAATACTTTTTATTTTTTTATTTTTTAACTTCAGCCATAGCCATATGGACAAACATACATTATCACAACATATCACACATAACCACTTATGTAAAAAAAAAAATCATCGGGATTGTTGGAATATAAATAAATTTTTTTTTATATTCAGTAAAACTAAACAGCTCTAGCTCATCAGCTTTCTTTGCAAACCATTTTTACCAAATTCCTTTTCTTCAAACTAACTATTGCCCAATTGGCCTGGATCTTTTACTCCCCCGGTAAGTAATTTTCTAACTCTTAAATTGTATTCCGAGTCGTTAATCCCCTCTGGGCGGGAATTCCACACATTTACACTGACGTTTCTAATCACGAAAGATGTCTACTACTATTCCTTCTATCACTCAGTAGCCTATTTGATTTTCGTTCATTTATGAAATCGCTCTGGGACAAATTCTCTCTGGGGTAATTGTCTCAGGGACTAATTCTTGACGAGACTCATTCTGAACGAGACAAATTGTGTGGGAGGGATTGGTTCCTTTTACGCTTGTTGTGAATGAGAGCTGGAAAAATAATAAATATAGTCCACCTAAGTTGGTCTTGCTTCCCAAAAACCTCTGCACGCCCAAAGCAAAAATGTTCATGTCCCAAAAACTGACTAGACTCGTGTTAGAAAATGTCCTGGCGAAGAAACCCAAACCCTGTCGCATATCTCTTACTAGAAATGATCTTTCCACGACGATACTGCTCAGAAATACCGTTTTTCGGGACCTAAGTGGGTGTGTGTTCGATCTCAACCCTTTTCGAGTAAAGTTTAACCTAAAAAGAAACAGCATGGATATGGAAATTGCGATAACCGTCAGATAGAAATCGGCTGATATGAAGTCATATCTGCCGCCAGAAAGGTTGATATTAAGTCTTATCCACCTCTAACTTTCTGTGTGACTATAATCATAAAATAACCAGTGGAACTTCTAAGGATATGCATGGTTAATCGTTAATTATTAATGATTCTATTCTTCTGTTCGAAAAAGTTAAAACAGTTAACATACCTCTATCTCGTTTGGTATCGGAATCACAAGTGCGATGGTCATTAAAAGAGTATCAACCTTGCTGCGCTTGGAAGATGTTTTTTAATTTTGTGTCGTGAAAAAGAGTTAGTCACCAAGAGTATTTCCGATATCGACCTCGATGTCGGAATTTGACTACTAACACCTTAAGGAAGGGATCCAAAAAAAATAAAAAATAAGTAAGTAACTAAGTATATTTATAACCCACAGAATGTTTTACAAGAAAAGAGCGTGGAGTAGAGATAAATAGAAAAAAAAAAACAGAAAATAAGGGTGGAAAGCTCATACGTCAATGAAATTTGTGACAGTGCTTTATCACACATACTACTTCTGGATGTTTCTTCGACTTCAGCTACCAGACGAGTATATTTTCTCATTTACAAAATGATGCTTATATACAAAAACACAAATAGTACACACGGAATCCAAACGAAAGCGGGACAACAGCAGTCAAAACTTAACTAACCCCAGCTATAGCTAATTCATCCACCAAAATAGTCCGAACGGTAAGCATTTCATGGTAAGACTATTCAAGATTAGGTGCACTTAGCGATCTCCTGTCACCCGGATCTGGGGTTCTGAGAACCCAAGCTCGTATCCGAGTGAAGGGGTTCACACTCGCAGTTCACAAATATTAACCCAATCACAAAATTACAAGCGTAAATAGCAGGTATATCAGCTGGTATTCCAGCTGTTAAGGTCAGACACTCTTCACTGACCCTATCCCTCCAGCTCTCCCGAAGCATGTACTATGATATTCAACTTTTGTTTGATACTGTGGCATACTATTGTCAACCTGATAGCTTATTTGGTGATGTGCAGAAAGAGCCCACGACAAGTGCACAGACTGAATAACACACACTACGCCTGCATCGTCCTAAATACTAAGTTTTACGAGGTTACAAGTTCTACAACTTCTTTGTGAGTTGACTGGCTATCGAGCCTGCTGTCGGCCATGAAGTGATGTGGAATTATTTGTTTTCATTTTATGAAATTATGTGAACCTGAAAAAAAAACACATTTTTAGTTTGCCAAAGGTATCTGCCAGCACTTGAGTTTCAGGAAGGGACACTTTTGGCTTCCTTGTGGTTGATCGCTGGTTTGGTTTTATCGTGGAGTCAACGTCTTCTTTGGTGTCTTCAATGTCTTCTTTGTCTGAAGCTGTGCCGAGCTGCTTTTGCGGTGGCAGACTTGGGCCCGATGGGCCTAGATGCTCAAATGAGGAACTTAAAAGTTTAAATTTGAGGAACTTAAAATGGATAATCCAACTTTAAAACTTGTCGACAGTTTTGATTCACAACCTGCTCACCACACCATTAGCTTAGTTCTTATTTGTGTTAAAGATTGTCTGATATTGTGTGTATTTTTGTGTGTGTTTTGTTTGGTATTTTCTCAAGATTGTTTGCTCTTGGACTGCACTTATACCCTATAGGGCAGTGCGTGATAAGTTCGTTCATTGACAAGTCCGACATCTATGAGGCATGCAGACTTTCCGCCATAGATGGCGTAAAAATGGTTTTACAAGTCAGGCGGCGTTAGTAAAAACACTTATGTAGCGTTTACACGGACAAGAAGTCCCGTCGAGTAGAAAGGAATTCCGATCGACTCGAAGATTCTGTTCGTGAAGACGACTAGGAAAAAAGGCGAGCGGGACGAGAATCCTTTCATGGTGAAAGGAATTCCGGTCTACTTGAAAGGAATCTCGTCGGCGGTGCTGGTAAAAAGAAAGCACAAAATCGAGCTAGCTTGTGAGAGCTGCAGCAATCAGTACTGGTGTCATAATTGCTCTCAAAATTACTTTTATTTGCTAGTGAATTTTTTTTTTGTCAGATTTTCTGGTTTGAAGAATTTATTGTTTTCCCTCTGCGTGCAAACATAATCTTGTAACCAAGACCGGATTCTGTTCAAGTTTTCCTGTTCTTGTTAACGCTGCATTAAAGTCGTTCGCTAGTTCTTAAAGTTGTACCGTAAACTGCTAGCCGGCACAAGTCCCTTGGATAAGATTTCATCTTTACGAAATATTTATCCAACCCGGTGAAATGGGAATGTTAACTGCTTAGACAAATTTTGCCGTCGGCTGGATCCCTGTTCCTATAGCCCGCGTCCAGGCCCGTATCCAGGAATGTATTCCGGGGGGGGGGGGGGGGTGGAGGTCCATTTCGGGGGAGGGGGGTTTGCCTGCGGGTCGGACAAAGAAGGCATAGATCAGAGGGAAAACCAAAAAAAAAAAAAATGATTATTTTTGCATGTTTCGGGGGGGGGGGGTCAACCCCCTTCCCCTAGATACGGCCCTGCCTGCGTCTATCTGACTACTGTAGTGGTTGCATTGCAGCGACATACTTTACGGAACACGATTTGTTAAAATATTTGCAAACATTACGAACGCCATCTAAGCCCTCTTATAGGTTTCCAGATGCAACGCTGTTTATCAAATCAGTGACGACTTGGTCCCTGGGAACTTCTGAAATCTGGAATCCCCTACATAACGGCTCGTTGGCAATACCGTAGATCAAGCACTCATTATACCCTTTGAATTTGTTGATTTGTTTTTGAAGTTCCTTTCAGAATTTCCGAAGTTGTCAGCCTTTTGCTAGGAAACAAGTTCGCTACCGTGGCAATTGGTGCCTGAATTCTAAGTGAATGGGGAATGTGGTGAGATTTGAAGTTCACCAGGGCTACACTAGGGATGATTTTATCTCAATAAAGACAAGACTAATCCCAGTAGTAAATACTGCATCCTTATTCGGAGAAACTTTTTAGAGTGTAGTTGCTGATGAGTTACACTGAGCCTCGTTTCCGTTGCACGCTGCACGTCCACTTTTCGGCCGCCTCTGCTAAAAGGCGTTTTGGCACTGCCATGCTTCCGAGTAAAGATAGCTGCCCACAGAACGCGATTTTTCTCCGCCAACGAATTTTGTTCTTTCGCGCCCCTCAGCGAATTCATCTCGTAGAACGCACTGGCAGAGAAGACGTGAACGAATTCGGCAGGACTAAGATATGTAGACTATACGTGGTATGATACTAGAACGACAATACTCTTGATGACTAACTCTTCTTGCTGATGCAAAATCGCCGGGTACCTAGCGGAAGAGCCGTAAGTGGCAGCACAGCTGTGCCCAACGATCACCGTCATTGGTTGACACAGGATTTGACCTGCTAAGTTTGAGTTGTTAGTGAGACGTTCTCTCGTTCTTCCTGAAGATCATGTCGTGTTTTGGGCTTAGTCATATAGAGTACAGGGCGAAAAGTCAAATTTATGGTTACACTCTGTATCTGGTTATGTACTCTACTTTGGACAGGTTGATTGTTGATTTCACGAACTTCCTGAGCGCTAACTGAGGTTCTCTTAGGCGAATACGAATTCGCGTTCTGTGGGCACTTATCTTAAGACGGCAGCGCTTCTCGAGAGTGACGGACTTGCTCACCGACCAAGTCCGTGGTTCCCTGTAAGGTGCTGCTTCAACCAAGAAGAAATCTCTTAGGCAGTGAATCCAGAAAGGTATCTTGTGCAGAAGCAAATAAGTGCTGCAGCAATGATGCGCAGCACTTATTGCGGCGAAAACGAGACTCCGGTGTCGAGTCCATTATCCCTTCTGAAACTTCGTTATAACAATAACAGTAGTTTTATTCCTTACCCATCAATGAACACAGGGAGACGGAGTAAAAGAAAAATAAAGAAACAAAAGGAAAGAAATACTACAGTAAGAGTAAAGAAACAAAGATACCACGAAAATTTATTTATTTATTTATTTGTGACCCGCTTTTTGAATAACAGTGGAGTATGAGTAAAATACACAGTAAAACACTAAACAAAACAATGTAAATAAACATGACTAGTCTTTTCATATAGTTTAAAAACACACTAAACAAAATAAATTTTTTAAACATTGACAAGAACATTAAATGTGTTCGGGAAGGATGGTTTTAAGGCTACTTTTATTATTAGTCATACAAATAAATCAACCGTTCAGAGCAGTGCTCGAGTGCACACGAAATAAAGAAAAAAAAATCGAAAGAAAAATAAGTTTAATGAATATTCCCTCGAACAGGTATGTAATGCAAATCTTCCTATGTCCCATAGGTTATGACAGTATATGATGGATGACTTTAGTTTAGGTTGATACGAAGTTGTATCAACCGTCGCAGAGGTGCGTTGAGCGGTTTCCCTCAAATGCTGAAAGGTAGATGCTGGCCTCCAAAAAGTAAATAAAAAACAATCAGCTTAAGAAAGAAAAATCAGTAAGAAACACTACAGAAAAAGACATTTAAAAACTTCCTGTCCGAAAAAAATAACTTACCTCCATCTCGCTTAGCATCGGAATAAAAACTTAGCTGCGCTCTGAATTTCTCAAAACCTACATCGCCTTCTGCTCGGACAGGTTATTTTCAATGGCCGTCTTAGTGTTATTTTAGGATATCAACTTCGATGTCTCAAGTTGACCTTTAATAACCTCAGATCTGGTGTTGAGCAGACATAAATGTTAAAGAAATGTTACCTGCTAAGGCAGTGAATCGATTTTCGTTGGAAATGGCTATTAATAGTTCATCCTTTGTTCTTACAGAGAGGCCTTCTGCCCCTTACTATTAATTTATAATGCCCTAGTTACGATATATGCTTTCATCTGCAAACATAGTAACCTTGGAGATCCGGAGTGGTCTGAAATCCAATCTTACAGTGAAAGCAGAGTGCCCACTACACGCATCTGGCCCCTCTAACATCACGTCCTAACAGAGTCTGTTGCAATATCACGAGTACAGTGACATTTATGAGAATAAGAAGTGGCGTAGGCTAATTATGGAAGGAGTTAATTGTTAAAGAACAGTCCCGTTTTACACTGTCTGAAGTTTCATAACAGATAACACAAGGATGCGCAGTTTCAACAAACAACTACAACTCAAGAGACAACACTTGGGAAGTAATATGTTGTGATTTTGAAAACGTTGTGCATGGAATGTAATGCATAGCAAGCATTTTCGAAGAGCCGGAAAATGCCGAAAACGCATCTGCTGAATTTTCTAGTATCATGAAGACAAGACAAAAAAGTCAGCAGATGCGTTTTTGGCATTTTTCGGCTCTTCGCACTGTCAGAAGTTTCATAACAGACAACACATGGAAGCGCGGTTTCAACAGACAACACTCAACCGACAACACTGGGGATATAACCTGTTGTCGCAACAAACGTTATGTATACATAACAAGCATTGCCAGGAAGAGCCGAAAAACCGCCCAAAAAGCATCTGCTGAATTTTCCGATATTATGATGACAAACCACCAAAAAGTCAGCAGATGCCTTTTTTGCGGTTTTTTGGCTTTTTTTGGCAATGCTTGTTATGCATAACATTTCAGGCATACAACAGACAACACAACCTTGCAGGCTCATCTGTTATACAATGCGTTTTATAGTATCCCACTGATCCTAAAGCAGACACAAATGTTTATAATCTGTATTTAAAGCCAGAGGCCATATACATGAACAGGTTATACACTAATTAAGCAACTAAATTAAACAAAATATAACAAAAAGTCAACTTTTATTCTCTCGAAATTTCACTCTTTCATCGATAAATCTACACACGTTGCATGTTATCTCCGCCGATGTACAATCCAAGATGTCTGGAAGCTGCAAATTCCACCCAAGCAGAGACGCCGTTAAATCAGAAAGCATATTCATAATATATTCGATTCTTGAGAGAAATTCTGCAACAGCCTTAAAGTAATTTTTTTGAAAGAAACGCATTTTGCTTGAGCGGCTTGAGCCTAAAGTGGACCCTTGGCAAGAAGGGATAAAATATAGCTCCAATAAAATGTAGCTGACGTATCCGTTTTGCATTGTCAGATACGTATGACTTCGTAAAAGTTGTCCGTCTGTCAGCACAATAACTCTTGAAGGGAATGAGATATTTTGATGAAACTTGGTGGGAGCTATTCTTTTGGTCAAGGGACAGGTCGAGTAAGTAAGTAATAGTAAGTAATTTATTTATAACCCGCCATTTTGAAAATGAAAGAAAATAAATAAAACACATAGAAAAAGACATTAAATGTTCTATCTTCTGCCAGGAAACAGTGGATAACGTCATGCTCTGGTTATGCCCTGTTGTCCGTGACTTTTTAGAGCGACGTGGAAACATCCAAAAGCGTGGCACTTACATCTTGAATTTTGAACTTCTCCGTCAATATATTGTTATGACATAATTTCGGCAAGTGGAGCAGTTGCTTTGCATATTTACAATAGCATGATCTCATCTTTGTATTATCCTTCTTTCGCAAAACATGAGTGACGCCAGAAATAGTATAGAATGAGCGCAGAAGGTATGCTGTACAAATTTCCAAACTTTACGATTATAGCGCCCCCGGTTGGGACGATGCGCTCATAGGCGGTACCGTATTGGTCTACAAACTTCTTGAACCATCGAAGAGCAAAATTTTGACAACGAAGATTTGAATGTTATGCCAAGCCATCGTAGAGATTCTGTTGATTTGACGACGAATGATCCAAGAGAGATATAAGCTTTGGATGCATTCGAACCATTTGACGAAGGGTTGAAATGCAAGTAGGCTACTCACATTTTGAGAGTTTAACTTCAAGGCCGATTTTGGGAAGTTCCGACGACAGCTTACAGACATTTTTGGTGAGTGTGGATCCGGTACAGCTTATAAGACTAAGTCGTCCGCGTAGGCTATGTAGCTGAAGGCATGGTCTTTATAAAAGTAAGCAGGGGACAAAGAATCGAGACAAGAAGATATGGCCGATTTAAAGATGTAGGGAGATGAGCCTCCCCCTTGGCGAACACCAGTTCGGACAGGAATAATCTCTGACAAGCTACCTTGCCATTTGAACCTTACTGAAGAATTACCACACCAAAATTTTAACAGATAGACAACAGACAGATACACGCTAAAAGTAATGAGAGAAAATAGGGCCTGAGAATGCGTTATATTGTCAAAAGCACCAGCTATATCTATAGAACATATATGAATAGTAGACTTGTCGCGGGTAGCATGCTTCATCATTTTTGTCAATATGTGATGAGCGTGCACACAACTGGCGCTCGAACGGAATCCAAACTGCATTGAACCAAAGCAACATTTTTCAACTAACTGTGGAAGAAGGGCGTACTCCAGGATTTTGCTTATGGTACAAGAAACTGTAATTGGCCTATAGCTTTTGCAAAGGTCTGCATCAATCCCTCACTTAATCACCGATGTTATAGTACCCATGATAAAAACTATTCGGAATTAGTTCGTAGATGGGTTTTGTAGCCCTCCGTTTAGGGGTGCTGGAGGGGGTTCATATTAAGGGGCGAACAAACCATTTTTAACAGATAATGAGAGATTCGTTTTAGGAGTATAAGAAGACATGCTAAACATGTATATGATAACTATTTTCTCGCCGTACAAATAGTTCGCCAGGAATCCGACCAAAACCGGAAAATTTGTCAAAAGCAAAGAAGTCATCTTAAGTTGATTAGATGTTCCATTATGGGGTAAGAAGCCATGCTGAATCCGTATGTGACAATCATTTTCTCCCGGACATACCGTTCGCCCAGAATCTCGCTGAAACCGGAAAATTTGTTAAACGTAAAAGATTTATTTGAAGTTGATTAGGGGTTCGATTTGGTGGCAAGGATGCATGCCGAATCCGTATAT
The DNA here is from genome assembly GCA_023053575.1 of Branchinecta lynchi. Classification (NCBI taxonomy): domain Eukaryota; kingdom Metazoa; phylum Arthropoda; class Branchiopoda; order Anostraca; family Branchinectidae; genus Branchinecta; species Branchinecta lynchi. The sequence continues at coordinate 14,324,211 of JAKZAP010000015.1, forward strand.
GAAAATCATTTTCTCGCCGTACAAATAGTTTGCCGGGAATCCGACCAAAACCGGAAGATTTGTTAAAAGTAAAAGTTTTATCTGAAGTTGATTAGATGTTCGATAATGGGTTAAGAAGCCATGCTGAATCCGTATATGACAATCATTTTCTACCCGGACATACAGTTCGCCAGGAATCTGGCTGGAACCGGATTTAAGAAAAAAAGTAAAGTTTTATCCAAATTTTATTAGAGGTTCGATATATGGGTAAGGAGATATGCTGAATTCGTTTTGAGCTTTTTTTTTCCGGATTAGTAGTTCACCCGGAATCCGGCCGAAACCGAAAATTCGGCAGAAGTATAAGGAAGGAAGTTTTGATTTTTATTCCGTTTACAAATTTAATAGGAAAAATCTTGAAGGAGTCTGGCGAAGACGATTTTCTTGAAATTTGTTGGATCCCATCGAAGCCTTTGGTCTTGTTGTTAATACAACAGCTATATTTGGGTCGCCGTCACAGGTTGGATGAATCAACGGTTGGGCGAATCAGCGGGTGCGCGAATCGACGGATATTTTGGGTCTTGTGATGGTTAGGCGAACTGTCGGAAAAAGTGGGGAATATGACGTATTTTTTGGGCATTATGACGGGTGGACGAATCGACGGGTGGGCGAAAAGACGGGTCCCCCTATAGTTTTCCTTAGGATTACTCTGCTGCATGGGAGCTACTTTGAGAAGCAGTTCCGTTTACAAGTCGTCATTTTCTTTTGGGTCGCGCCCCCTAGAATAGGCTTTCCACCTTCCTACTGAGTCTTGAACTACTATCTTGAAAGTAGCGATCTGTAGACGTTGCAGGTGCGTGAACGATTTCGAATTAGCTCGTTTACTTTCACAACATGCTCTAGTAGTGACGATCAGATTCTTAGTAAATCAAAGACGCTGGCTAAATATGATTGGCTGAAAATAAGTTGAAAAGGGTTCTACCCGTATGAAAATAATTAAGTCGTAAACAATTGTTAACAATTGGAAACAATTGTTAACGATTTGAAACAGCTGTTTCCGATCGTAAAAATACGATTGGAACCAGCTGCTTTTGATTGTAAAATACGATCGTTAACAACTGTTTACAATTGCAAACGATTGATAACAACTGTTTCCAATCGTAAGAAAACAATCGTTTCCAATTATTTATGATTGAAAAAATGTCCCATTATACAGTTGTAAAACAAGACCAAAGGTGTCGATGGGATCCCAAAATCTAATATTTGATTCAGACAATAGGGTCTTGTCTTCGCCATATCCAGTCTTCGCCAGGCTAATCATTAGAGAAAACGAAGTTCAGATATACCTCTATAAGCAATATCTATTTTGACGATACTGACCGAGACTTCGTGCTTTGCTTCTGCCAAGTTTCCGGTTTCCGTCGAATTCCGAGCAAACTACTAGTCCAGCAGAAATAAGTAAATTTAGAAACAAATCCACTTTAAAATCCCTATAAAGAACATCTAATCAACTTTGAATAAAAGTTTGACTTACAAAAAAAAATCCGGTTACAACCGGATTCCGGACTAATCATATGTCCGGGTAAATAATGATTGTCTTATACAGTGTCAGCCTCTCTTCTTACCCCTTAATCTGTCATCTAATCAAACTTTTGCTTTTGACAAATTTTCCGGTTTTTGTCAGATTCCGGGCGAACTAGTTGTCCGGCGAGAAAATGGTTTTCACCATCGTATTCAGCATGTCTTTTTACCCCTAAACTGAACATTTAATCAACTTCAAGTGAAACTTTTACTTATAACCAACTTTCTGGTTTTTCCCGGTTTCCGTCGAAATACTTCTTCGGTGAAAAAATGGTTTTCACCATCGTGTTCAGGATGTCTTATTACCCTCGACCATTTAATCAACTTCTAATAATACTTTTACTTTTAACCTACTTTCCGGTTTTTGCCGGATTCTGGACGAACTACTTGGCCGGAGAGAAAATGGTCTTCACTATCCTGCTCAGCATGCCTTCTTACACCATAATCGACTTATCATATTAGCTGTTTAAAAATATTTTGTTTGTCCCTTAATTTGAACCCCCCTCCCCCAACCCTAAAAGTAGGGCTACAGAATCCATCTATAAAACTTGACCTTACCCTGGACCCTTGACCCAGTGAATCCCCACACGAAGTTTCATCAAAATATCTCATTCCCTAACTTTTGCGATGTCATAGGTATGCCTCCACTTACGGTTTGGGATCCCAAAAAGGATCGTTTACGACTTGAATTATTTCCATACGGTTAGCAAGCCTAGCGTATAGCAAGTATGTTTGTTGTCAGCATACAGTTTGAAGGAGTTGCATCATGAGCATTCTAGCACTTGCATCGTCTAGAATCCCCCCACCCCAAGATCAAGCCACGACTCGATTCAACCGCTGGTCATCTAGCGTCGCGGATCGGAAACGCCCGACATGGGGAGGCTGGGATCATAGTTTGACTATGGATCTAAAACAATGTTTTTATTGTAGCAGGCATATGGACAATTTGTAGAAAAATCAAGCTATATATTTGTATTATAGATTCTTTTGTTTTCTGTTTTTGTCTTGCTAATTCCCGTAAGTCAAAAGAATTTAGATAAACGAGATCACAATAAACAAACGCCGTAAATTTATACTAAATCCTTGAAGATTATGAAATTGAGCTGAATAATATTCAGCTTCCGAGACCCAAAAATTTCAAACTGGCCGATGATTTATTCTTTCAACATATCTAAACGTCCACATGGTAATGTACTTAGTTGTTTTAATCCTCTAACACACCACTCTCTTCTCGAAGGTTTTAGTAATCTTTCGACTACCGCCAGGATATCAGTGAATAGTTAAATTAGCAATGTCGAATTTTTTTCAGGAGTGAATTGTGTTCAAGTAATTTGTGGATAACGTTGGCTACCGTGAGGATTTGGGGGAAAACAAAGGTAACAGTGTGTTCGTAAAAATCCGACCCATGGAAAAATGATGGTGTCTCCCACCTTCTCGGCCCACATGAATCAAAGACGTAATGCTGTTGTTGATGACTGCTGAATTAAAAATTTATTTAAAGCTTAACCGAAAGGGGCTGAGGTAGGATGACCTAGTTACCCATCATTCACTTAAAGTTCAATGGGCACATCAAACTACCCCAATCCCACTCTTTAACAACCTAGGAACAATGCTTATCCCCTAGCTCAGCAGCTTTTTCAACAGTTTCCTCTTTGTGATATTTTAAAGCGTAACTTTTTGGGCCAGTACATGCTCAGTTTACTAGCTTGGACAAAGATAAAAGTGATGTTTCTTATAACACTTAGTTGATCTTCGTTTTATGCATAAATCAGCTTGTCTAATTCAGATTTGAATAGGCTATTTGTTTTTTAATGATTTTAGTAGGTATGTTATTTTTTATAAACTTATTGCATATTCTTGTACATTTTTATAAAGTCAATCAATCTTCACAAAACTATTCCACAAAGAAAAACTTTTAATAGGCACTTAAAACATGGAACTTCTGATGTCACACTAGAACAATTAGGTAAACTGCTTCTGCGGCTTGACTTATTGATGACATCTTAAATATATCCTTTTCTATCAAGCATTGCAGGGAGTTTTTGAATTTCCTGCCACGAAATCCCAGCTCCTAAGATTTGGATTGCCGAAATGCCAGAGAGGTAAAGACAAGGGATAACAAGAAAACGGCCGATTTTCGTAGCGCCTTCTAAAGGAAGTCGGAAATGTTTATTTGTGAAGCATTTAATACAAAATAAAGCATTAGAAGTGTCCATTGTGCTTTAAAGACGCGATGAAAATGCATTCACCGCTATCCACGAATAATCCACTTATAGTGGAGTTTCCCTGTCGGATTGGTGGTACCTCGATCCGGTTGCACTTGTGCTGTATACTTAACGAAAGCAATTTAGTTCTAAAAAAAAGTGTTCACGCAGTGAGCTACCTTCCGCGAGATGATCACTGGCCACTGAAACGCCACATTTCTAGGCTATTGATTCAAATTTTCCGCGTTATAGCATAATTTTTAGCTGTGAGGACGGCCGTACATATTCTGAACGTCAGACTAAAGCAAATATTTAAAAGAAAATCCCTTGACACAAATCAAATAATGCCGTTTATTCAGTTAAATGATGCAAAAATAAATTGGCCTTTCAGTTAAATTTTTATGATAATAAGTTTAGCAGCTGATTTAATGCTGATTCTTCTGCCGTTAACCATTCAGGGAACATATGTTTTAGGCCCGGCTAGTCATTTTTTTCTTATTTCTCTGTTTATCTTGCGGAATCACGAAAGTTCAGTGAGTAATAAGTAAGTAAATTATTTTTGACCCGCCATTTTGGAAAGGCGGAGTAAATGAAGAAAATAAACAAGTGTGTTTCCTTTTCTTTCTTTATACTTGGCTATTTCCCGTTTTTGCCCTACACGTAATACACATTTCATCATCGTCATTAGACTTTCAAGTCTTTGACCTTTTTGAAAATTTGATGCGACTGAGATTGATGCTTTGGACCTGGACGTAGGCTCTTTCTGGAGGATTGGTATAGAAAATCAGGTTGTGTTGAAATTGAATCTCCTAGGTTATTAGATTTACTTTTTCGCTTTTGACCCCATTTTCTTTCTGTGAACTTCGTAGGAGAACTTGGAAGGTTTCGTTAATAGAGTATATGCGGAGTTGGGACTCAAAGTAAGAGGGAATCAAAGTAAAGGGACCTGTGTAAGGTCCGGCAGAGGAACTCTACACGAAGGAATACAAAGGCGACGATTGAAAATTCAGTGTCTTTTTCTGTGTGTTTAAGTGTTTTATTATTTTCTTCAGATACTCCGCTTTTCCAAAATGGTTGGTTACAAATAAATTACTTACTTACTTACTTAAAGGGATATTCTACTAATGTGGGGCAGGTGAAAACAAAACTCAGGCAACGAATGGTCCATTGTCTCAATCCCTCAATAGTCCGGAATCCAGGCACCTCGATCGTTCAAGGGGGCTAGATCGAAGGCTGCAGAAGGTCTGAAGATCTTTTATAGACCAACTTTTTGTGCTGAGAAGGAAAATCGTACCGGACTACTCCGCACCGATGTAAGTCACCGACTTTTCAGCCTATAAAAGCATATTTGGCCTATAATTACGAACTTTATAAAAAATTATATTTATAGCGGTATAAAGTTTATAGCGGGACCGCATAAACTAAATCAAACAAACTATGCATATTCTGAATCATATTTTTTGTGGGCTATTGAATGGTATATTTTTTATTTTTGTAAACTTATCTATTTTTCTTAGAAATGTCTTAGAAACTAAGAAAAAGCGAAAATTCTTTAGCTTTTTTAACTAAATTGCCATTTTTCTTGGAAAAACTTCCAGAAAACTGCATATTTTTATTATTTCATTAGAAAGATAAGCTCCTTACTAATCGTTTGAGCTATTAAAACTTCAAAAAATTAAGTTTTAAGAATTTATGGATTTTCTTAAAGCAGAGCATCCACGTTTTCACCAGTGACAGAGGAGATTTTGAACGGAATATATTAGTTTGAATGTAAGTTTAGGGTTAGATTTTGTAGTGGAATCCATTTACGATATTAGTTTCTCTCTTGGGATGCATATGGCCATATAACATAAAGGTTGAATAGTCTATAATGGCCAAATCCGTCAAATCTCTCAAAGAAATTTTGGAAAAAATTCCAAAAACTGCGTTTTCTTCATTATTGCAATAGGAAGAGAAGCTCCATGCCAATCATTATTCCTTGAGTTATTAAACTTTAAACAAAATCGAAGGATTTCTCGAAATTCTGTAAGCAGGACATCCAAGTTTTCGTCAATGAGCTCCAGTGGAAATGTTATACTAAATATATTGGTTTGACGATAAGTTTAGGGTCGATTTTGAGGTGGAATCTAGTTGACGTGGAATCTAATCTAGTTCGAAAGTTGTCATCAATCCTAGCATCTCATAGGCTATTCGCATATAAATCTGCTTGCTCTAACTTTAAGCCGTGACAACTCTGCCATGTACGTTACAGTGGGGTGCCACGAAGCGCCCATCTCCTCACGTCTTGACAGAGAAACTCGTGAAATTACGAGCTGATTTTGCCATCTTTGTACTTAAAAAGAAGATATGAAGTGTAAATAAAGTGTGAATTGATTTCTGTTCACGTCACTCAGAGGCCAAGTCTCAGACGCAAAACTAACCAAGTTTGATGAACGAAAAGACGATGTGGAGCACTTTCTGGAGTCTTTCAAGAGGACGGCAAGAGCTAACAAGTAGCCGACAGATTCCTGGTCCGTCAGGGTCGGGCCATACCTCGCAGGAAAAGCACAGGCAGCTTACGCAACCTTCGATTCATCTGAACTGGGAAACTTTGCAGTCCTGGAAGCTCGGATCTTGGAACGAAAGAATATCACCAAGAATCTCACCGGCTAAAGTTCCGGAAGTCAAAGCCTGAAGAAGGCGAATGCGCTACCCAGTTTTCCCACCGTCTACAAGACCTCCTTGGAAAATGGGTAGCTGATGCAGATGCGGACGAAGTCAAAGCAATTTGCCTCAAGGAGCAATTTTTGGACTCCCTACCTAGAGATGTGCAGCAACACCTAAGGCCTGGGAGTACAATGACCTTGATGAACTGGCAACTGCGGCGGACAAATACGTGATGGCGAGGAGGCTAAGCCCGAATTTGCCGAACCAAAAGAAGTACAGCCCCTTAGAAAGCAAGAAAGATGACTCATCACGCAACGCCCCAGCAACTACCAAGCCTGAGGGAATGGAGAAACGCGCACCTAAACCGGCTTTCTGCCGTGGTCCAAAGAGCACATCTGTCCGAAGAAAAAGACGGAGACAGCCGGATTAGCCAAAGAAGCGGCCACTCTGCCTTTTATCTTCAAATGAGAAATCAACGGAGCGCCTGCTCGTGTCTGTTTAGACAGCGGCGCATCCTGCTCACTAACCCACCGGAAGTTCCTGCACGAGAACAACGTTCCAACGTCAACAAAGTTGGTGAAATGTATCCACGGTGATATAAGCGAGCTACCCATCGTCTACCTTATCCTCGAATAAGAAGACGTCGCACTCATATGCAGTCCGTTCGGCATCGTCGACAACCTGCCCGAAGACGTTCTACTTGGCGTGGACATTCCTATCTTTGACGAGATCATGAGCACATTGTTGAAGAAACCGCCGAATACCACCTTATTTCCACGACCGAAGAGTAGGAAGCGGAAATCAACCTGCGGCACCAAAACGTCAGACGATACAGCCATCCTAGATACAGAGGACGGTCTTGACATCTTTGGTGGATGGGATCAATGTCTGTTTGTAGGAAACGCAAAAGCAAGAAAAGGAAGACGCGCACGGAAGACCGACGTTCCAAAAACATGCACCAGACGTCATCGAAGGTCAGGTAGACGCAGAAAAGTTCGCTACCATACACAGGGCCGATGCTTCTCTGGAAAAATACAGAGAAAAAGCAAGCAACTCACCTTCGAAGTATACCGTCGAGAATGGCATCTTGATGGAGAAATCTGTTCCAAAAAACGGAATAAGCTGCGAGCTCTTAGTGGTTCCCACCCAACTGAGACGTCGCATCCCCGCTACAGCCCACGACATACGCATGGCAGGACATATGGGAATCTGGAGGACTGCAGCCCGCATCCGATTTTATCGAATACTCTCTTCAATAAAACTTAAGTATTTATTACCTATGAAGATTAAATCTGAGGGATAAAGAATAGTTAGAAGTAGGGATTACGGTCAAGTCCGAGATTCTGCCCATAGTAGGCAGTACTTCGTGACATGGGGGTTCAAGAAAACAAGAAGGGGAGGGTTACGATATAACGATAAATATGGGCAACGTTCCTTCACATTCAAGATGTAAAGGCAATAATTGTGGTGGTGCTCAGAAGAAAAGAAAACTATCAGCATTTCTGCTGATATTTTAGAGGGTTGCTCCAGTCTTCAGCCCGCTCGCAGTAAAGAAAATCTGTGACTATCCCTATCAGACAATGATAATGTAACCGCACTCGATCCTTTAGAATAGCCCGTCTGCTATTCCTCTACCGAGACCTCTACAGCATCATCGTTGACATCTGGTCTACGTCCCCGAAGACTAGCGCAACTCCATCATGGCCCACCCCTCCCTTTTTAAAAAGAAATGGTGAGAAGGTTGATTGTAAAAAACTATAGTGGTATCTTTCTGATAGTAAGTGCAGCAACAGTCTTTGCAGCTATCCTACTGCTAAGCTTCAGAGATTTCATACAGACTCACAAGACCAAACCGAAGCGGGTTAACTGCCGCATATATTTAACACTTATAGATTTTAGTCCATCTTCAATTTGAAACTGGTGCCTGCTTGCTTGCGTGCTAGAACGGAGTTTTCCACTCGAAAGCAGTATCATGGTTTGATGAAACGAAAGGTTCGCTACACAACTTCAGATATTCCTCTCTGACATGGGCTATATAACTCCACTTCACTTCGCACACCGTAGGCTCTGGCTCGAGGATAAGCAAAAACCATCCTTATGGGCCCCAGGCAAGAGTTCTGAGCTTTCCAAAATGTAATTTCATATTCATCAATCCGGCCTAAGGTCCACACTTTCCGTAAAATCCGCACAGGTTAGACCCTTACCAGTTACTAGGAATAAAATGAAATCGGCGGCATAGGAAAAAAAAAAAAAAACCTTAGGACAAAACCAAAGTGTTGCTCTCGCAACACAAAGATGTAAATGGGTAAAATTAAAAGAATGAAGTTTCCCGGATAGGCCTATCTACAAGACACAGTTGTCTGGATCAAATATTAAATTTTTGGGATCCATCGTAACCTTTGGTCTTGTTCTTTTTACCGTTAATTACGCGCTTATATCTTTGAATTCCGCCAGGTGATCTAGAGCCACATTAAAAGCAAGACTTTGGGTAGAAAGTAGTCAAATATTGCCGAGTAAAGACCGATTTAACATATTTTGTCTGCGGCTCTTTCATGGTCCTACCCTATTTCTATTTAGTTGGAGTGTGCATCATTTAAATGCTGTTTTAAGCTTGAGATTTGGGGTCTAAGCTATATTAAAAGGTAGAAGTAGCGAAGGAACAGTTCGATGTTGCTCGGACAGAACAGCATCGTCTAATTTCCGTTACTTATTTGTTTATTATTTTATTACTACAATGGCATTTTCCGTAACATTTTAGAACTTATAACGTTAATATTTGTTGAGCCTGTCGCGGTGTTGTGTTTTTAGCCAGTCGGATATATTGAAGTCCTCACCCCCCCCCTAACCCATACCAAAGCCCTTCGAACCGCCCCTGACCAGAGCTGGATATAGGACAATAAAATTCCTTGTACTTGTAAATCCTAGGAGTAAAGTACTTTTATAGTTGAAACTCCTACACCCACCCCGTTCATAGGTAACTGGGTCCAGATCTCCCAAGAGTAAAGTTCGTGACCCGTGAGGGGAATTTACAGGTATCAAGTTGAAACTTGGTAGGCTTGTGGGTCATTGGGGTCTCTTTTTTCTTTTTCATGATCCTCCACCCCAGTCCCACTTGGTTCTGACTTCAGGGGCAATTAGGCCCAGATTGGCAAGTTTTAAATTTTTAACCCTACAAGAACTGGAGATAACGTAGGTAGGTTTTTATGGCACTTGAGCTTACTCAAGTGCCATATAGCGATTGTAATTTCTGTCCGTCAGTCGGTCTGTCGGTCTGTCGGTCCCGGTTTTGCTAGTTCGGGCACTTCCAGATAAGCTAGGACGATGAAACTTGGCAGGCATATCAGAGACCGGACCAGCTCAACTTAAAATTAATCATTTCTTCAATCCGACTTTCCCCGGATCCGGGAGTCCGGAAACTATAAAGCAAAAGTGGAGCGAAAAGTAGCAAAAAAAAGGGCTGCCCGAGTGCGGGAGCGAACCAGGAACATCTGAGTTATCAGTCCAACGCTCTACCAACTGAGCCACGAGTCCATGTATGAGAGAGCGAATGCGGGAGTACGAACAAAGTGGATAATCTAAACAAATTACATTGTTAGGATAATGGAACTTGTCAGGAATATTGGATGTATTAGGGAGCGTATGCGGGAGTATATATTGTTAAAAGATTGACGACCTGATTAACCTGGACATAGTCAAGAAACATAAATAATACTTTGGGCACTTCCACGCAAGCTAGGACGATGAAACTTCGCAGGCATATCAGGGACCCGACCAGACTAAGTTGGAAATAGTCACTTGCCCGATCCGACCATCGTGGGGGAGGGGGCGGAATCCGGAAAATAGGGACATTCATCACTTTCGAACGGGTGATCGGATCTTAATGAAACTTGATATCTGGAAAGATCTCGTGTCTCAGATGTCTCATTTCGAGTCCGGACCGGATCCGATGAATCTTGGGGGTGGGTCTTGAGGGGAGTGGAGGGACGGGGAATCCGGAAAAATTTGGAAAAATTAAATATTTTCAGCTTACGAACGGGTCGTCGGATCTCAACGAAACTTGGTATATGGAAGGACCTCATGTCTCAGACGCCGGTGACATTGGGGGGAGTTGGAAGGGGAAACCGGAAATCTTGAAAAACGCTCAGAGTGGAGAGATCCGGATGAAACTTGGTAGAAAGAACAAGCACAAGTCCTAGATACCTGACTGACATAACCGGAACGGATCCGCTCACTTTGGGGGAGTTGGGGGGGGGGGGGGGAGTCCTAATTTCTAGTGATCCCGCGAGTTCGATGCTTCCTGATGTGCTAGGACAATGAAAATTGGCAAGCATGCCAAGGACCCGACCAGATTAAATAGGAAATAGTCACTTCCCCGATCTGACCATCTGGGGGGGGGTGGAGGGACGGGGAAGCCAAAATTGAGGTATTTTTAACTTGCGAACGGTTGGTCGGATCTTGATGAAAGTTGATATTTAGCATGACCTCGTGTCTCAGACGTCCCACTTTAAATCCGGACCGGATCCGATGTCACTGGGGGGGGGGGGGGAGCTGGTGGAGGGAACCAGAAATCTTGACAAACGCTTAGAGTGCAGCGATCGGGATGGAACTTATTCGGCCACGGTAGGTGGAGATAGAGTGAGTACCGGAAATCGTGTAGCACGTCTAGGGATCAAACAAATGGATTTATTGGGATGAAAGTTTGAACAGTCATGTGCATTTGCTGCAGACAATCGAGACGATGCCGGAACTGCTCAGAAATGAGTGAAACTAAATATCCTATTTCTATTTCCGAACCGCATTTTTGGATGGCGGGTGTATTTTGTGAGGTTCTCATCTACTTTCTTGTACAGCCTACTCGTACAAGTGCCATATGAGCTCGTAGCTCTTGTTATTTTTAACCAAAACATTGAAAATAAAATAAAATAACGCTACTAATATCCCATTGCAGCAAAAAGAAAGTCCTAAGGACTTGTGCTGCAATTTAATAATACTACTTGTATCTAATCAATAAATAACTAAACATAACAACTTATTATCCACCTAGCCTATGACTTAAATAACAAACAATTAAATGTGAACACTACACGCAACAAGAATCCTTAATATTTACTCATTACCAATTTCAGCCCCACCCGAACAGCTGTGAAAAATAAAAGAAAAAAAGAAGAAAAAGACCACATACCCTTCAAAACGTATTAATTAAGTGGAAAGTTTTCAGTTTCTTTTTAAATCCGTATAAAGTGGCAGACTCCCTGGTGCTAGACGGCAGATTGTTCCAAACAGAAGGCCCCAGATTATGAATCATCTAAGATGATCTAACTGTTTTACTTTTTTCATTAAATAAAAACTGTGCATTTCTAATGTCGTGGTGCTCCTGATTCATAGAAAAATAGTCATGGAAATAATCAGGACATATATGGTTCATGCTTTGAAACACAAAAATTGATGCCTGGTAATCACGAATCTGACCAACATTCAGAAGATTACACCGGGAAAAGCTGGCAATGGTTTTGGATTCAACCTCCTTTTTTTATGTCCGCAACCAAACGAATGCTTTCATTTTGCAAAATCTGGATCCTTTTATAACTAGAAAAAAAAACTGCTAGCCCAATGAACACAACCGTAATCAATGTAAGGGTGAACAAGGGAAAAATAAATAATTTTTAAAATCTGAAATGGAAGTGTTTTTCTTACCCGTCTTAGAATTCCTAGCCCCCTAGTTATTTTTGCACCAATAATACTACAATGCTTTTTCCAACTAATATTATTATCTAAATAAAACCCCAAATATCTCATTTCAAAAACTTGTTTAATGGGTAAATCTCCGAAAAAAATGTTATTGTTATCATTGAGTAATCTACCAGTTCGACTAAAAATAATGTAATTTGTTTTAGATGCGTTAACTGCTAGGGAACTACCAACTGTAAAACTACGTAAACGTTCAAGTGCTAAGTTAGCCTTATGTACAACCTCCACCAAACAACTACCAATTATTGTTATGGCAGTGTCGTCCGCGAAAGAGGTCAGCGCCTCCTTACCGACATGCCAGCGAATTAACATAAACGAGATATAGCAGAGGTCCGAGCACGGAACCTTGAGGCACTTCGTACTTTACTTCGAACTCGCTGCTCAGGATATCCGATAAAGCAACTTTGAGACTTCGGCCATGCAGGTACGATGAAAACCACTGTACACAAATACTATCTAGCGCAAGCCCGCTTAGTCAACTTAGAAGGGTATCAAACTCAACAGTATCAAAAGCCTTATGGAAGTCTACAAAAACAGTTACAGGGACCAGGTTTTTTTCAAGAGCTTTATCAACAAAGCTTAAAAGATGGTGTACTGCATGGCTAGTGGAATGTTTACTTCTGAAACCGAATTGGCCATCATACCGTATTTTCTTCGAATTCAGGTTATTATACAATCTCCTATAAATAACTTTTTGATAAATTTTACTAAATAAAGGTAAAATCGAAATTGGTCGCCAGTTACAGGGGTCCGAGGGACCCCTTTATGTAACGGTATGATTTTTGACTGTTTTAGTTTAGACGGGAAATGGCCTTTAGCTATTGACAGATTTATTAAATACACTAATACAGGCAAAAGGTACACCCACACAATTTTAAAAGCCTTAAGGTTCAGTCCATCTATACCAGACAAATTTGATTTAAGACCACTAACAATTTTATCAACTTCTTCAACAGTACACGGCTCAAACTCAAAACCATTCTGCATACTCGAAGGATCAATGTTAAAAGTGTTATCACCACCACCTCCAGACACATCTTTCTGTATATCATTACCAATCTTCGAAAAATAATCACCCATATGATTTGCTATTTCCAGTTTATCATCAATTATTCTGTTGTTAATTTTTAGTTAGGTGATGCTTCTATCTTTTTTACCGCATCCAATACTTCACGGACAATCCCCCACGTATCTTTTATATTACCTTGCTTACTTTTTAAACAGTTTAAATAATAATCATTCTTTGCATTTCTTCTTGTTTTATTTACATGATTTCTGAACTCTTTGAAATCATTTAAAGCAACTTCAGACGGGCTCTCTAGATATTGGCAATATAACTTGTTTCTTTGACTTATTAAACTCAGAATTTCATCATTAATCCATGTCTTTCTCGGTTTAGATTTCTTATAATTAATTTCTTTAATAGGGCAGTTTTTTTTCAAATACAGGGTAAAGGATATATGAGGAAAAGACATCGTCCTTTTCATTGTAAACCACCTCCCAGTCCAACGAACTAACTTCATTTTTTAATTTAGCCACATTTACTTCTTTCATGTCCCGCCTAATAATTTTATTTATTCTTTTACTTTTACAGTTTGACTACTTCTGTAACGAACAAAGAAGTGGTAAATGGTCCGATCCAGAGGAAGTTAACACGTCACACATGCTATCCTCCACCAAACCTTCACTAACGAATATATTATCAATCAAAGTTGCAGAATGCTCAGTTATTCGGGATGGAATAGAATTTAACGAGAAAACACCAAGTGAAAGCATGAGGTTAAGGAAATCCAAATTGTTGGCTTGAAGATCTAATAAATCAAAATTAAAGTCTCCCATGATTACTGTCTTATCAAAACTTTGAATTATTTTTGAACTTAAAGTTTCCAGTTCTTCTAGAAAAAAATCTCGGCTAGCACTGGGGGGAATGTACACTAAAGAAATAAAAAGTGGATCATTATTAGTTATCGCTATCTCAATAGCAAAAGTTTCAATTTTACCTTCAATCCATAATGACAACTCTTCCCTTACTTTAAATTTTACACCGTCCTTGATTATGAATGCTAAACCTCCCCTTCCCATCGCTGACCGGGTCTTGGAAATGAGTTTGTAACCTGGAAAAATAAAAACGAAGCAGGACACTGTTCACTAATGAATGATTCACAAATACCTAGCACTTGTACCTTAGTGTCCAGTTTATTAATCAGATCAGCTACATCCTAATGTGAAGTAGTTAAATGGCAATTCCACTGAAGAATCTGGAATCCGGACACCATAAAGGGAGGTCGGGTATCATCTACTGCAATATATTTACTTAGCCTCACTGGCTGTTTATCAATAAACTCCGACCGGCTACCAACGTCACTCGACAGAATATTATCTAATGAAAAACGTCTCTTTTCTAACTGAAGTAATCGCGAAGACATTCATAAATAAATCACACTAGTTACTATTACAGAACTATGACGACAAAAAAACTGTAAAAACTAAAGAACACATTTCTACGATACTAACAAAAACAAACCGAATACATTTAAATCAGACGTCGTCACGTCACCACAGTCTCCGCGATTGATTGTCAGTTTGGGATCGAGCAAATATGCGGCCGCGATCGGACCAGACGTTATGGTTGCCTAACTTATCCCGCGCCAATTGCAGGATTTCACGTCGTTTCTTCGTTAGACTTTCTGAAACAAATATACCAGATTTGGCCAACTTACTCTTGGCCGCAAAAACATTTCTGGTCATATCTTTAGACGAGAATTGGGCGAGTACCGGAGCAATCACATCAGGTCGCGTAGGATTGGAAGGAAGGGTAAACCGATACACTTTCACTAAATCGGGCGCTGCAACAGGTACACCCATCTTGTCCGAGATAATTCTGTTAATGCACAATTTTAGGCCCGCACCCGGAGCTTGTTTGATACCATTGAAAATCTGAGAATCCATTCTGTCTTCCTGCTCAATATCATCCAGTCTGTTTTCAATTTTTTCAAACTTCGGCGTGTACTCTACCACAATAGAATCATATACGTCCGAAATAACTGATTCCGCTGAGATTGGGAGTTGAGAATTCAGGCGCTCAGAAACTTTGCGTGATATTTCCTCCCTGAGATTTGCTTTTACTGCTTCTAGTTCTTGTTGAGTTTGATTTAATCGGATGCTCAGGTCAGAGGATTCGCTACTTTTGTCCGCGCTTGGTTTCGCTTCAGAATTTGTTGAAGGATGACTCTGAGAACCGGTACTGTTAGAGACAGAGCCCTTCCGCTTAGCTTGGTATTCTTTAAGGTAAGGCTGGTAAATGTCCGGTTCCTTATCCATTTCGTCGAAGGCGATCTTGACCTCATTAGTCGTCTTCTGAAGCACCTCTGTTCTCTTCAGTTTCAGGTCGTGAAGACTTTGGGGAGGGACTATATGAAAGTCATGCGACCCATGGCAGAAAACAGTGAATTTTGTTGGGCCCGAAGCTTGCTTGTTTTCTCCGATGATTTTAACCGGCCACAGGGGATAGCCCTGGAACTTCGCAACAGCAACATCTCCAATTTGCCAGGCTGACATCATAGACTACTACTTAGAAATTTGAAGTAACATAAGCCAAAGACTTACACGCAAGGGGGGCTTTTTTACGACCCCCCAGCTTCAAACAGCGCCAAATATAATCCAAATCATCAGCAGGTGAATAATCCAATGAGATTCCTACAGCCGGTATGACACAAGTACTGGTTAAAGGAGTTCAGGTGTGTTCGCTATGAATGGGGAATAGCAACTGATGAAGACGATGAAATTCCTTGTGTTTTAGTGATTTTACAGTTGGAAAAACGTATCTACAACGTATCTGGTTAATTTTTGTTAATTTTTTGAGGGGGTATACGTACTGTCGGTCATAATTTAAACATCCTCCGCAATTAGTTTTTTGCCTGTTTATGCCTTGGTTAAGAGATAGAGAGTATTAGGATTCCATTGTAGTTCGTTATAAGAATAGTCAACGCGTTCACAAGCATACCTAGCCAAGCAGATGCTTAGGCAAGTGCCCCGGCACCGAGTTCTAAAGCCTAGAACTCCGTGCCTGGCCCAAAACCTGTGCCTAGGCATCGGTGTGGATGGTGGTGCTAGTCCGGCGCCTAGGCATCCGTGCTTGGCTACGAATGCTTGTGAACGGTGCTTACCCCGTGCTATATCCTCTAGTAAATAGGAGTGGACAGAAGCGATCAACAAAAAATCAATCAACATATCAACAAACGTCACTGTGACATATTTTGTAACTGGGCCCGAAGATATCTTAAAGGCATTGTCCCGGAGGGCTTGATGATATTTTAAAAGTTCGTATTCCTGAACAGATTACTGTATTCATCCATAATTCAGCATTCATGCATCTGCGTGGCCGTCAGACAAACACCGACAACGATTTTATTTGTTCTTATCACGGACTTGCAGTGTTCGGCTTTTCGGATTTTATAAACACGAGAGGACGTTCCACCAAATTTACGATTCTCTACTAGAAATGTCGAGCCGGAATTCGGGTCCCTGGAGAGTCTGGGAGGCGTTACTTCTTTAGAAAGTCGAATGACAGAAAATCAGATCCACGAACTTCAAACCGGGTTTTTCCGATTCCAAGTTTCCGAGAACTGAATTGACGGGAAAGCAAGGGGAAATAAAGAACCGAATAAATGAAACACGTCCAAAAATATAACCGATGCGACATGAAGAATGAAGAGGGTCTCGAAAGCCGCGTTTTCTCGATGTTTTATTCTTGTAAACTGCCAAGTCAGGGTTGAATGCTGTTTTGTTTAAGCCTCGGGTAAACAAACCCCGAATTCATTCAAAATCCGATGAAGGATTAAAGGACACCTGAAAGAAGAGCACCAAGTATCATCCCTATCTGTATGACTTCCGTTAACATTGCCTGCAGAAAAACCAATCTAAATACGAAATAATGTTTCCAAGCTATGATTTTTGCTCTATTTTGCATCTGTCCTTATTTCAGTACCGAATAATTTTAGAAATGAACAAATGTCTCCAATCAACCCTTCTATCTGGAATATTTTTTAACCAGTTAAGCCCAAACGTATATCTAGAAGAAATTCCAATACGATCCGGCCAGCGCTGTACAAGATTTGAATGAAGTGCGCTTTTTGTCTTGGAGTCTGCATGTGCAAACCTCCAGAAACGAAAATCCCTATTTTGAAAACGTAACGCTCAGGAGAAGAATGGCTTCTCCGTGGCCATGTCTGTAAATGCGTTCTCCATGGTGTGTTAAAGTATGGTTTCATTGTTCAGGTGTCCATTAAAACGCTAGAATGCAAAATACTGCAGATTAAATTATCTGAAAGCGTAGTTTTTTTTACAGCGTTGTTTTCATCAGATCTATGTTCTCCGGCTCCACTGACTTCACATTCTGACGTGTTTTATCAGCTTCTGATGCATTTTTGAAATAAGCGAGAAAAATGAATGAGCTAACCAGTCGTTCATCAGTCGAAGTAGAAAAGTGCACAATTTTCCAATGGCTAGCCTGGTGCAATTATGTGACTCAAATTTGTTCTTTTTAGTTATCGCAGCCTAATTTTGTCTCGTAGTGTTGTGTGATTTTTTTATTATTTTTTTTTCTTTTGTTTCCTTAACAACTACTCCTACCATTTACCTTGTATTTGTATAGAGGATTTAAATAAAATAAATTTATTATTCCTTGGATTTCCCGATTATGTTAAGTGAAAAGTAATCTGAGTTTTGCATCTTCGTACCAGAAAGTCAGTTTCCAGTTTATATTTGGAAAATAAGGATTTCTTAAATTGACAACTAGCAACTAATTGAAAACATAAGCTTACACTTTCAGATCAGCCGTTAAAGCGACCGCTGAATAATAAACTCTCCTCTAACGTCTGCTCCGCTAATTTCTTCTTAGTTTTATTTTGAATAGATCAGATTTTAGATTATATATGGGGTTTATTGGGAAAAATACTAGGAGTTCTTTTTACTTTAACAGTTACGTTGCGAACTTTATGGGAGCTAGGAAATAATTTTTATGCAAAACCCCTTAAGCAAAAAAGAGCATTGGCTCATGGAGATCATGAAAATATAAATTTAGCTTCAGAGCATATTTATGGCACTTGCCCTTCGGCCAAGTGCCATATAGCGATTGTAATTTCTGTCCGTCAGTCGGTCTGTCGGTCCCGGTTTTGCTAGTTCGGGCACTTCCAGATAAACGAGGACGATGAAACTTGGCAGGCGTATCAGGGGCCGGACCAGATTAAACTAGAAAAAGTCGTTTCCCCGATCCGACCATCTGGAGGAGAGTGGAGGGAGGGGGAATCCGGAAAAATTAGGAAAAATTAGATCTTTTAAGCTTACGAACGGGTGATAGGATCTTAGTGAAACTTGATATATGAAAGGAACTCGTATCTCATATGTTCCATTTTAAATCCAGACCGTATCCGGTGACACTGAGGGAGTTGGAGGTGAAAACACGGAAATCTTGAGAAACGCTTAGAGTGGAGGGATCGGAATGAAACTTGGTGGCAAGAACAAGCACAAGTCCTAGATATATCATTGACATAACTGGAACGGATCCGCTCACTTTTGGGCATTGGGGGGGGGGGTCCGAATTTCTAGTGGTCCCGCGAGTTCGGTGCTTCCTGATGTGCTAGGACGGTGAAAGTTGGCAGGCATGTCAAGGACCCAACCAGATTAAATAGGAAATAGTCACTTCCCCGATCCGACCAACTGGGGGGGGGGTGGAGGGAGGGGGAAACCAAAAATTGAGGCATTTTTAACTTGCGAACTGGTGATCTGATCTTGATGAAAGTTGATATTTAGGATAACCTCGTGTCTTAGACATCCCACTTTAAATCCGGACCGGATTCGATGACGCTGGGGGGAGCTGGAGGAGGGAACCGGAAATCTTGAGAAACGTTTCGAGTGTAGGGATCGGGCTGAAACTTGGTGGGAAGAACAAGCACAAGTCCTAGATATGTCATTGACATAACCGGATCGGATCTGGGCACTATGGGGGAGATGGGAGGGGTCCGAATTTATATCGATCCCGCGAGTTCAGCATACGTCCTGATGTGCTAGGACGATGGAACTTGGCAGGTATGTCAGGGATCCGAACAGATTGACTTGAGAAAATTCGTTTCCCCGATCCGACCATCGTGGTCTGGACTGGATGTATTGGGAGCCCTGAATCTAGTGGGATGATTCACATCTGAACGGGTGATCGGATTTGAATGTAACTTGTCATGTGGAAAGAGCTATCGCCTCAGATGTTCAGTGAATCGGACCCCCGGTCGGGTCCGATACCTGTGGGAGATGGGGGGGGGAACTCACGAAACGCTTAAAGCAGAGGCATTTCAGAGCATCCGGAACTGCTCAGAACTGAGTGAAACTAAATATCCTATTTTTCTTTTCCGATCCGCGTTTTCGGATGGCGGCTGTATTTTGTGACGTTCTCATCTACTTTCTTGTACCGCCTACTCTTAACAAGTACCATATGAGCTCGTAGTTCTTGTTTTAACTTTGCGGTTAAGACGAGTACTTTAAAGGACGCCTCTTTCTTATTCTGCCTTTAATAATACATCTATAGCTCCTTTATGGCATTATACGCTTCTAAAATCCCCACTTTTCTCCATTGTTTCGTTTTGTGCCTATACTAATTTTTCACTTTTTCGGCCGTGCCGAATTTTGCCCGTATCACAATGTAAAGTTTGCCGGAATCTTCGGACCACTGACAATTCTTTCACACATAGGGATATGAGAATCTTCTGTTTTTGACTTTTTTTTTATATGCTTGGGTTTCCGTCTTTTTAACCACGGCGCGTTCAGTTTTCAAATGTTTTGCTCCCAGCCGCCGCGTCAGAGAGCAGGAAGGCTGGACAGAATCAACAAGTGCTAACCAGAAAAAACACTAATCTCAGTTGAAAAGTAATGGTATTTTTGAAAAAAAAATTCTGATCCATTTCATAGTGGAAGGATCATTTCTAGTAAGAGTTGTGCTATGGATGGTCGAACGTAGCAAATCTGGAAGTACCTCAACTCGCGAGCACCGGAATTCTACAGAAAGAGCCCAGCCGGTACCCTCGAATGTCCAAGTTTAAGTGAAAAGGGAGCTCATTTTTGGGATGTGTCCGTCTGCAAGCACGATAACTCTCGAAGGAAACGAGATATTTTGATGAAACTTGGTGTGAGGACACTTTGAATCAAGCGAAAGGTGGAGTTAGAAGATGGGTTTTATAGCTCAACGTTTAGATGTGGGGGAGTGGTTTCAAATTAAGGGGCGAATTTTTTTTTTAACTGCTAGTGAGATCCGATTTAGGGGTAAGAAGACATGCTGAACATGAATATGAAAACCATTTTCTTGCTGGAGAAGTAGTTCGACCGGAATCTGGCCAAAATCGGAAAGATTGTTAAAAGTAAAAGTTTTATTTTAAGTTGATTCAGTGTTCAATTTATGGGTAAGAAGACATGCTGAACATTTATATGAAAATTGTTTTCTATTCAGACAAGTAGTTTGCCATGAATCCATCGGAAACCGGAAAATTTGTTAAAAATAGAAGTTTTATCTGTAGTTGATTAGATGTTCGATTTACGTGTAAGAAGACATGCCGAATCCGCTTTTCACAATCGTTTACTGAAACTGGAATAAAAGCTGAAGTCTTATCTGGAGTTTTAGATGTTCAATGTAGGGGCAAGGTGATAAGCTGAATTCGTTTTTAAGCTTTAGGTTTTGCCGGACAAGTAGTTCGCCCGGAATCCGATCGAAACCGGAGATTTGGCAGAAGTAAGGTAGGAAGATTTAATCAGTTTCGTCAAAGTAGATATAACGTATAGCCTAAGGGTAAATACACACATGGTGAATCCATATCTGAACTTAGTTTTCTCAGATGATGAGCCATTGACCTTCTTTTGTTTCTAAATCTTATTAGTAAAATTGTTCCAGGAGTCTGGCGAAGACCTGATATCTACAAGACCAGATTGTCTGGACCAAATATTAAATTTCTGGGATCCCATCGATACCTTTGGTCTTGTTACAGCTGATATTCGTTTTGAATACACTGAAATATTTTTGACTTATCTAAAGGATTTTGAAAAAAAAAAAAATCACACGGGGCTCTGGAGTCGGAGCTGTTCGCACGACAATCTGAATTTCATCCAGACGCGGAGAATTTGAATTTCAGCAAAGGCCTGTATTTCCAGTGTGAGATGTACTAAGCTCGGAAAGTTTACGCCTGTACAGAGCAGAAAAATAATGATAAGACGTGTCTTGCAAGGAATCTGTATTTTGGTTTTCGGCAATGGCTTACATTTGTAGTTGGTAAACATTTCAAGCGTAAAGACAAGCAAATAGAGATACCACAAATCGGAAAGAATAAGTTGTTTTGATGAAAACGATTATCTGTGGGTAACGGACAAACGAAGAGCGTGTTCCACCCTTCTAACAATAGTTACTATTAGTTACTATTTCCGTTCCATCCTCACGAAAAGTTACTACGCTGACCGTTCCAACCTTGTCGGAATAGTAACTAATAGTTACTATTTGCTTACCATGCTCGGGAGCGTAGTAAGCGTAGTTACTACGCATCTCTGTAACGTGATTGGTCGGATTCGCCCCTGGCGTGAGATCCTGCTGGAAAATAGAAAAATCGTTCCAGCCTTGACGGCAAAAAGCCAGAATTCGTGCGTCATGCGTAGTGAGTACGGTAAGTCGGGTGGAACACGCTCGAAGTAACGCATTATTATCGGGATTCCAATCCTTTTTAAGTGAGGAAATTATGTGCTAACTAGACTGTCAGTCTTAGCCCTATTCGCTTTAACTTTTAAAGGCCTATACTCCCCTGAATATCCGCCAGCTTCATGGACGTCAAGTTCTGACGTGTTTTCCATTAGCTTTTCAAACATTCCCCGAGTTCCTCGCTTTCTTCCCTAAGGAAGTAATCTGAAGATTCCCCACGCTTAGTTTGAAATCTCCGCACCACTTTTCAAGACACTCGTGAACTGGTTTTCATCACGATGAAATGAGGCATTGTCTCGGCATGGCGACAGACAATGCATTCTGGATGAGGAAGCAAGAAGGGAAGTAGGCGTGGGAAGAAAGTAAGCCCCTGAAGGAACACAACACACATACTTTTGTACACGACGTTTGTTTTGTCCATTCAGATCTTATAGTTTAACCGAAAAGGGCTGCGATAGGACAATCTACACTGTAAAAAGTTTCTCCGAATAAGGATGCAGTATTTGATACTAGGATTAATCTTATCTCTATTGGGATAAGATTAATCCGAATTAGGGGTAATCTTATATCAATAAACATAAGATTAATCCCAGTAGTAAATACTGCTAGATTTTTTTTTTTTACAGTGTCGTTATCCATCACTTAGTCTCTTAAATTGGCTTGAAGTCGACCCGCTGAAAATGCGTTAGTTCGTTGTTCAGCTATTTAGGAATTTTCGATTTTCAAATAGGCGAATTTCAGTGGGATTTGTGATACCTCTATGCGCTTGTATTTTTGTTGTATCCCTTACGAGAAAAATTTACGATTTTTTTTTTTATTCAGGCACTAAGCAATCCTGGCCAATCACACCTTTGCCCACTGAAAAGCCTCTTTTGCGGTGAGATTAAAATTTCCCGCGTCATAGTAGAATTTAAGCTGTGGGTACGGCCGCAGATATTCTGAACGTCATAACTAGAGCAGATAGTGGAAAATAAAAAAAATCTATTTGCAGAACCCAAATACTTCAGTGCAGTCAGTTAAATGACACACAAGTAAGTAGGCTTTTCAGTTAAACTTTAAATGATTGATGTAACTGAGAACTTGGTTGTGTTCAACGAAAATATGCAGCATCGTTTCAAAATAGTTCATTCAGGCTTTGACAAAGACGTTGGCCGTTGTGCATTAGGTAACAGAGTTGCCGTCTCGTGGAACTCCCTACGAGACGATCTGTTATAGTCGGTGCGTAATAGTTGACTTTTCGACCCTTTTAAATTGCGCTACGTTTTCGAGAGTAAATACTGTAATACTAGAGTAGTAGAACGCAAAATAGCGTCCGAATACAGCTTCATTTAATCCGGTTAAGATAGACGGCCTTTGAGTTTTGACATGACCTCCGGGAAAACCCCCAGGTGTCCCGTCCCGTGGTGTCGCTTGTGTCTTCACTTCATCTTTTGTGTATGCGTTGCGATATGAACATTCATGCGATTCTGTCGTACTTCGAAAAGTCAAATAAAAAATGGTTAAAAATGGTGTTGCGCTTGACGCAGCAGTGTAAACAAGGGGTTACCCGTGGTTCACACTGCTGCGATTTCGCGCAAAATTCTGCATCATGCGACATACGTCACAAATCGTGCGACAAGCAACGCAGAACTTTGCGTTTTGTCGCAGTGTCGGATGCGTTGAAATATTTCAACTGATCCGACATAACGCATGCGATTTTTTTAGGGAAAGAAAAGACGGAAGTACCACGTCGTCAGTATAGCTAATATTATTGAAACTTACGCCCTGGGTGAAGCACCCTACTCCTGCGTTAACAAGGGCACTGTTAAGGTCATCCACATACAGGTTGTATAGAACAGGGGACAAAACTCCACCTTGCCTAATACCATTTATACACGTGAGATGGGCGGCTGAAAACACCGTCCCATTTAACATAGAATTTGTGGTTTTGAGACCAGCATGCAAGGGTTAGTAACTACTCTAGATCCACCACCCATAAATGTAGGGCTACAAAGCCACCTCGCTACGAACTCATGTTGTCCCCTGAAGAAAAAAATCCTAACACCCAGTTTCATCAAAATGTCTCGTTCCCTTCGACAGTTGTGCTGACAGACGAACAGACGGACAACTTTTACAAATTCATAGATATCCCTCCAAACAACCTATAGTGCTATGTAGGTTGGGTGTGTCATAGGGGGTTTGTTAAACCTCTTAACAAGTGTAAACTTCTGGAGGGTTTTGTAGTTATTAATATTTTTTTCCAGTAAACACCAGATATAATCTAAACCCCCCAGATATAATCTACCCATCGTACCTTCTATCATTTCTTCTCGATGCGTTCGTCGGCATGTGACGTGGCTGCTTAGCGGAAGTCTGTGGAGTTACCTCCTTCGAATTCCTGGGAACATGCAATTCCCTGTAGACCTCTCTGACCTTCTTTCATATCCCGTAATTAATATTTCGTTAATCATGAGTTTCTATGGGTCCGGAAGGTATTTAATATCGGCGGCCATTAAGGGACAAGAGGCGGAATGTTATGGTGAAGGGTGCTGCACGAAGGGGTTTGGGATTCGTGTTTGGGTGGTGTAGTCTTCTCTGTATGAAGAATAGCTGATTAAATATTCCTTCAGCCCAATCTGACTGCGAATCATATTTGACACTGCAAAACGGATACGTCAGCTACATTTACTTAGAGCTATATTTTGGCCCATCTTAGCATCGGACCTTGCTTAAGTTCATTTTCCAGCTTGAGCGGCTTAAACCTGAAGAGGTTTAAGCCCTTTCCAAGAAGTGCTGAAATATTGCTTTGATAAAATGCACTGACTGGTATGTTTCTTTCTGGCCCCGGAGGGTCTTATGAAGATAATTACATAAACCACATTGCCTACGTATCATGGAAAATCAACGAAGAAAACAACTAAAACGGGGTTTGTAAAGGCAAGTAAAAAACCCATTTTCGTTGGTTTCTTCGTTGATTTCTTCTTTTTTATTGGGGGGGGGGGGGGAGGGCCATATCTCCGTCTTCAGTTCTGTTTTGATCTGCCTCACTTTCTTTGTTTTACTCGAAAAACTTGTTTTCATTTCAACGAATTAAAACACTTAGAACCCCCAAAAATATGCTGATGATAAACATTCTTTGGGGACTAAGCCCTGGGCTGAATGAGACATTAACTGAGAATTTTTGTTGGAGTGTCACTTTTCGTGTTTAATTTTCGTTCGTTTGGCGGCTAACAGAGGCGCTCCTTCATCTACCGTAAAATAGATTTCATGGGTGCTCGCTCACGTCACTCAAGAAAAAGGATCATGACTGGACAGTATAGGAATGCATGCCCTAATTTACCGCAGCCTGCCGATAACAGAACGTGTATTTATGGCTGAGGATGAAAAGAAAAAGAGTAAATAAGTATAGTATTTAAGCCTTATTCAGGCCTCGTTACTGCCTAAGTTCCCGTCAAAGGTTGTGAGAGAGGTCAACCAATCAAGAAATCGTTTCCGCCGGTCTAGAATCCGCATTTGTGTCGAGTTAGGACATCTTTCTAGTGGACATCTTCCGTAACACTCAAAATAAAGCAAAAGATTTAGAGCTAGAAATAACAAATACGTTTTTTTTTGTTTTTTTTTTACAGGGCAATAGGCTCTTCTCAGAGATGATAGCCAAGATGACTGTAACTGGAATTTATTTTATTTAGCTTCTTAAAGCTCACCTGGACCGGTTCATTCAAACCCATATCATGTATCATCAAGCGATTTGAAACTGTATCCTATACCTTTGCGTGGTGGTACAACTGTTCCCGCCCAAAGAGGAAGGCCTGAGCCTCGTTTTTGTTGCATGCTGCAGGTCCACTTCTCGGCAGATTCCGGACTGAATCCTTCTACATCCGTTTTTGCACTGCAGCGCTTCCGATGAAGACGGCAGTGCTTCTCGAGAATCACGGACTTGCTCCCCGACCAAGTCCGTGCTTCCCTGCAAGATCGCTTCAACCAAGAAGAAAGTGAATCCAAAAACGCATATTATGCAAAAGCAAAGAAGTGCTGCAGCAGCGATGCGGCAGCGCTATTGCAACAAAAACGAGGCCCTGAAATGAGCTTTGTGCTGTAAGCGCTAACTTGGGTCAGATTTGTGTAGAGCCTTGAGCTTCCATCTACTATTGCACTTTGAACCAGGTTCTCTTCTAGGGGTCGGACAGTCTGAATATGAAGTAGCCGATATGGTGGACCTCTTTGTGTTACTCATACCACCTGCTGGAGGCGATGAGTTGCAGGTAAGTTCACCTCTCACCTCACTCTGTAGCCCCTTGTTCATACTTCTGCCAGTATGTGTGCTTAGTGCCCGGAACCCACTGTAGTCACACCTGGTAATGACGACGATAATAACACCATATTACGGTCGAAATTTCGAAGAAAAGACGCTGAAAACTTGAAATAGAAAATTTTGAAACGTAACTTTGACAGTCACGGTTCACAGACGACAGTCACTGACTTTAGCTAGTTTTATTTACCTATGAGTGATGATTGTGCTAATATATCTTGAATGTCTTCAGGTGAGACCAGAATGAAACGTAAGAGTGGGTAATAACCAAATTAACGTGCCAAATTACGTAAAGACGTGACTGAATGTAGCCCGGGCATTATTTTGAGATATGCAGTACGAGATATGCAGTACGAATACCGGATACGTTGAAAAATGTCAACTGGTTCGACAAAACACATGCTTTCTTTTAGAAGAAATAAAAATGGGTCTAATTAATGGGTGGGGCTGGGAAAAGTTGATGCCCGGAGGCTAACCTGTTAGGGACTAAGTAACCTTAAGACATCACCGAAAAAAAATTACTTGACAAAGGAAAGAAAGAAAAAGAAAACAAAAAGAAATAAAGAAAAAAGCTCGACTTACCCGGTCTGGGAAATAAAAACACAAACATAAACTTCACATTGAATTTTATATAATGAATTTTATGTGCCGAATAAAGCACCGAATTCATAAACATCAGAATTTTCTTAGGGAAGAAAAGAAAAAACAAACATAGCATATTAAAAGTTTTCTAACATTTTTTTTTGCTAAACGTTGCTTTGTTTTTCCGAAAGAAAATGGTGTAATCTAGGATGGTTGAACACGGAGTATCTCCTGGACCAACTAACCAGATATTAACTGAATTACATTAAAAGTTCGAGTGAGAATCCCTAAGTAGTTGTTTGTCCCCAGTGTTTTTAGAGGTCGTCTTTCTGAGGGTTTCGTTCTCCTACCAGAAATTACGCTAGAATCGGCGCTACCCACCTTTGCTAGTTTCATATAAGCTTAGATCTCTTGTTGAGTACAGTCAAAGTGGAATGAATTTAATTAGAGTACTTCACAAATCTTTACGAGTTCAGAACTTCTGCTGCATGACTTCGTTGTATGACTTCACTCGTGTACAAGATATAGCCTTATTTTGATTTAATCAGAATATTCATTCAAGACGTGAATACCTTTTTCTTCATTAGAAGTTTTTACCTCAAAACTTGCGGTGGTCATAACATAATTCTGGGATCAGTTTTCCAACAACTCGATTTGTTCGATAAAAGGCAACCCAGTCAAAAACACTTTCAGTTTCATATGTTTTTTGTCGCTTCCTTTTACGAAAACAGGCCTTTGACAGGTCGCATGATGCCCCCCCCCCCCCCTCCAACCTTGTCTTCATTCCCGTAGACAAATATTTTCTAGAAGTTTGAGAAAAGCTGTCGGCAAAACAGAAGTTCGGTTCCAGGCTACCGGTGATACTGTAATTACAGTCCCAGGCTTCAAAGAACCCATTTTGCATCCATCACTACTTGACTCTTTGAAGTCGAGTAGGGGAGCTCGGGGTTGACCCGACACTAATTTTCTTTTTTCTTGCTAGGCCGCCATTTCTCAGCGGATTTACATCGCTTTTGTTGTCAAACGTGTAGAATGTCTGGGAGAATAGCTGGTAGTTTTTTCAGATTTTTTTCTACATCAGGTTTTTTCGGAAACATTTTTTTCTGTTTTTCAGTTTGTCCGAACCAAACCCGTATCCATTGGTTGATTCGGGCAGGCCCCGGGTTGGTTCGGACATCATCTTTAATGCACTATTTTTTAATCGACTTTATTTAAACATATTAAAACGTAGAAACGGTAATATTGCACCTCAAAAGAATATACAAAACTAAAAAAAACACTTGTTTCAATTGCCGAAGTGCATTAAAATGAAAATCCCTCATTTGTACTTTCGGTTAACCTAGCAATTACAGGGGCTGGTAACTTCAAACTTTTTTCAGTAAAGATTCTACAGAAAGATGATTTTAGTCCCACCGTCGCGCAGAAAGAATATATTCACGCCCCTCAACCTATTTTCTTTCAAACAACCTCCCTTCTTCACCAACTTTCCCCCATAAGAAACACATTGGTTTGACCTTTTCCCAAACCGAACTTCACAAGGATGAATTCGCGATTTTCTTCCCTCCCTGAAAACATCGTAAATATTACATTCATTAAACACAAACTTTTTGATCTTTTACTTTCTTGTAGACAATTCTACGAACTGCTTTTCTTTGGTTTTTAGCGTTCATTTTTATCGATTTTTATAATTAATTCTGTTAACAAATAACAGGAAAAGGATTCTGATAATATCTTTTGTATTTTTCCAACTCAGTTTCAGGTTTTTATGGGGTATCAGTAGGCAAAGATTGTCCAAACCAACCACTTCAAAACTGTCCGAACCAACCCCACCCTGACTAAAATAACAAAATGGCGTACCAGAGAAAAATTAAGTGACCTATCTCGAAAATACTACGCAGGCTATAAACCCTGATCACTAAGCTATATCACACCGTTTAATCGCCTTCCAGTTACCACAAATCTTCTCGGTACAGCGTTTTAGCTTACCATGAGCTAAAAAGTTTTAAATCAAGAAAACCAATTTTTGAAACTTTTTATCAAAAGTTGAAAAGTATTTACCATGAAACCTTGGTACGAAGTTAGTTCACTAGAAGGCAGATGTTATATATTTTTTTCAGATTTTAGCGACAAATTATAATATTTTGTTTCGCGGGTGTCCAGACCAACCCCGTGTCCGATCCAACCCCGAGCTCCCCTATTCCATCCATTCCTATTTTCGAGATTTCGGATGTCCTGTGTAATTTTTTTTTCTACCTGATTGCACTACTCGGACTTTTTCCGTGTTTGACTCTTTTTGGAGGCATATGTCGATTATTTCCACCAATCGATATCTTTCAAGATCTAGCTTTTTAATTCGTCAAAATCGCAGCTCTGCTTTCGTTTTGCGATGAGCTCAATGGATAGAATTCAGAAATACCAATTAAGTCGGGTCTTCACCGCCCGGAACTTCCGGAATCTGGGCTTCCAGATTATTCTTTGACATAATCTGTAAATTGCATCTGGAGTATGAACCGGTCCAAACTTATATCAAAATAATCCGGAAAAAGGGGCTTTTGAACTTCCAGATTTTCGGAATTTGTAAGTATCGCAGAAGAAATTCAAAAAAAATCTCGAAAAACCTGGAATTCAGATTCCGGAAGGTGAAGACTCACCTTTACCCAAGTTGTCCCTGTAATGTTGTCCCTCCTAAGAACAAAGGAGGCGCGCGAGCCTAGGAAGGATTTTTGGATCCCAAAACAAGAGAGGAGGGATACCTATGACTTCGTAAAAGTTTTTCCACATGTCCGTCCGTCGAATCAGTCTGTCCGTCCGTCTTTCAGCACGGTAACTCACAAAGGGAATGAGATATTTTGATGAAACTTGGTGTGAGGATTCTTTGGGTCAAGGGACAAGCCGAATTCCTAGATGGGCTGTGTAGCCCTACATTTAGGGTTGGGGCAGGTTTTCTTCACGATATGAGAATGCACGAACTCACCAAAACCAGTAACGCTCCAAGCTATCTCTTACTTCTTATATGGCGGGTTATAAATATAATACTCGCTTACTTACTTGCATTCCCTCATCCAATGAATGAATGAATGAATTTTGAAATTAAGTTATTGTTTAAGTTAAGTTAAAGTAGTTTGTGGTAGCCGCCCAGTGCCAGTGCATTTATGTCTTCTCATGGGCGGTTACCTATCATGATGGGTTATTATGTAATTTAGCAATAAAATAATCTAATCTGAATTTATGAATTTATGACGCACTGCCCAAGGGCGTAAGTGTAGTAAAAAAAAGGATAAAGAAATATAAAATAATCGCAAAACACTCAACGAATATTTTCCATAAAGGTTGACTAATTTAGAATCCGTCTAGTAAAGTTACCATTCCAGGTCCCAACGGAATTGGTATTCGTTGGTTGATCAGTTGATTGGTCCAAGGTGTAGACAGCTTCTTATTGAGTTGAACACCTTGGTTACTTGGTTACAGGCATCTGTGTTGACTAGTTGTGTTCTTTGCGAGAACTTCCGTGTCTCCCAGGACTGTGCAACTTCTTAAGTTTGTGTTTCTGGAAAAGTTTAGATTTGTTTTACTTTGCTTATTGCGTCTCTTCGTGGTTGGAACTTTCTGGATTGTCTGCAGAATACTTCCCGTATAAGGGACAACGTTGGATTGAACTTTATCTCTCGAAAACGTCTTTTAGAGCGTGTTCCACCCTTCATCAGTAGTAACTATTAGTTACTATTTTCGTTCCAACCTTGGGAAAAGTTACTACGCTGACTGTTCCCACCTTCTCGAAATAGTAACTATTTGCTTACCACGCTCGGGAGCGTAGTAAGTGTAGTAACTACGACTATCTGCTATGTGATTGGCCGGATTAGCCCATGGAACGATATCTTGGCTGGAACACGCTCTTAGCCGTTCGCCCAAAACTTACGTGCCACGCCTTACTTTTTCAACCCTTTGCTGAATGGCCAGTCCTGGAGAACTTATAGAAACCAGTTAAAAACACACCCTCAAATAACTTGGGGTTGATGGTTTATGAGTGAAGGTAGCCTACTTTAAATTGACGATTTCGACAATTTGTCTATGATTTTAAATAATGATAGATATTCCTTCAGCCCAAGCTGACTGCGAATCATATTTGACGGTGCAAAACGGATAAGTCAGCTACAATTAGAGCTATATTTCGGCCCTTCTTGGTGAGGGTCCTCTTCAGGCTCAAGCCTCTCAAGCTGGAAATTGAACTTGTGGAGAAATAGTTAAAGATTCTTCCTTAAATATCTCATTTTACGAACTTCTTCTCTGAAAATTGGTTGGAGTTAAAGCTGTTGCTGTGATTTCATTCTGGACACGACTGCTCTTTTTGCTGTTCGTTCGATCGATTCCTTAATAATATGTAGGCGACTTGTCCGTTTTGCACCGTCAAATTTAAATAACGGATGCAAAGACACTATTTTTAATAAAGTATACAGGCTTATGGGACATTTTGAAAAAAGTAGATCGTAAACGATTCTGAATTATAAATTATTTTTAAAGGTTTAGATGTAGCTGTTTTTATGGCACTTGCCCTTCGGCCAAGTGCCATACAGCGATTGTAACTTCTGTCCGTCAGTATATATATATTTTATTTATAACCCGCTAAATACAGAATGTTGTAGCGGAGTAAAGGGAATAACGCGAAATAACACAAGATAAATAACAGTAGAAACACACAAAATTTAGACATAATTACTAACTGGGCCTGAAAAATTCATGAAAATTATCATGTACTGGCGAAGACCAGGATGACGAGATGTAGATAGTAGTGACGCTGACGTTTTCTCGAGTGAGCGAATCACATCTTGGACGACGAACTTCTGAACTAGTTTGTGGTTGCGGCAGGAACGAGGAAGATACATACAAAATTTACAATGATCATAGTAACACGTTTTCAAAGCTTTAGTGTCTTTTTTTCGCAGAAAGTGATAAACACCGGAACAATACAAGATGTAAGGATTGTAGAAAGCGTTATAAATTCGCCCAAGTGCTTTTCGGTTGTAGCGACCTTTGTTTGGACATAAAAACCATGTGCTATGCGAATCAACCTAGTGGTATCTTGAATAATAGCCGAACAAGGCTTGGAAAGCGTTTTTTTTTAAACTGAAGCCAAGCCACTTCAACAAATCGGTTACTGGAATCGAAATAGGTCCCGCGGACAGCGGCACTGGTTCACTGGAACATAAATCATTAAAGCACAGATAGTCACATTTCGAAAAATTAATGCCAAGACAAATTTTTGATAATTCTGAAGAAAGAATGTCAATATCTTTTTCAATTGTAGGTTTACTTCTACTGACGAGCAACACGTCGCCAACGTACGCAACATAACTCATAGCAACATCCTTGTAAAATTAAGAAGGCAAAAGTGGATTAAGACAATTAGAGATGGCAGACTTGAAAATGTAAGGAGATAAAATCCCCCCTTGTCTAACACCATTCTGCTCAGATCCCGGAATCGCAGCTCATATGGTTTGGTTTCCGTGAGAACTACCGGTTCCGTAGCCCGTAGGGCATAAAGTACGACTCCCGGTTCCCTAGACCCTGCCTCACTGGGATACTCTGCGATATCTTACCCTACCATTTCATATTAATAGCTGAATTAGCATACCAAAACTGTAAAATTTTCACAATAGAGTGCTCACTCCAACTCGCGTCAGGGATAAAAGAGCCTGTGAGTGGATGACATTATGAAAAGCACCGGCTATATCAATTGAACAAAGGTGAACTTCAAATTTTTCCCGGGTCGCCTGTTTCATGACGGTTGTCAAAACACGATCATGAGCACAGCTAGTTCCCGCGTGGAATCCAAACTGCATACTTCCAAAATCGCACTTCCCTGTGACCTCACGTAAAAGCACGTATTCAAAAATCTTGCTTATGGTGCATGGTACAGTAATTGGCCGAAAGGTCTTGCAGTTCTCGGGATCCTTCCCTCGTTTTATCAGCGAAGTAGCACTGCCTATAAAGAAACTTTTGGGGACAACTGACTGGGACAACAGCATCTGAAAAGTAATTGAACATGACCAGTCAAGGCGGGACAGTCAGTTTTGAAAAAATCAGCTCCGATCCCGTTAATGTCCGTAGATCCAGTTTTCTTCAGCTTTCTCATACCATTTCTAATGGCGCTACTTTTTACAGGAAAGATGGATTCTTGACGCAATTTCGGCGGTATCATTTCAGTTCAGTTCAGTTCAGTTCAGTTTATTTCAAATATCAACACATATCGTGGCTTGGGGCCAAATGGCGTGTTGAATACGTCAATGTACATGAAGGCAAATCAATAATGTCTGTCATAATATCAAGATAAATAATTCAAACTGAATATAGCCTAACACAAAAACATAGAAGTGAGACACACACAAAAATGATTAAACCTCTTTGTTTAAAATATGTACAAATTTAGGGACAAAACTATTACGGTACCGCTCCGTACGGTAGTAGCGGGGTTCTAGCTTGGGTATTCGTTTCATCAATAGCGTCTCATACCACCGTTGGAGCCTCACGTTGCAATGTCCGCAATGGGGTAGCAATGGGGTTCTAGCTTGGGTATTCATTTCATTAATAGCGTCTCATACCACTGTTGGAGCCTCACGTTGCAATGTCCGAAAATACTACGGTAATGGCTTAGCCAGTCGGCCGAAGTTAGTTTATAAGGAGGCTGGGCCGAAGCAGTGTTACTGCGAATCAAATTTTTCCAAGATTTCTTATCAGTCGGAGCATCCGCACCAGCGATGCGCGCTGTTTTCAGTGCATTCTTAAATTCCTTGTTGGTTTTGGTTTTGATTCCGAAAACAGTTCCATTTCTAGGGCGCCCGCACGAGATCCAAATCCTTAACCAAAACTTGGCTCGGTTTTTAACTCTTTTCACTTCAGGGCAAACATTCATACTCCGCTGTTACGCAAAAAGCGGGTCATAAATAAAAAAAATAAATAAAATTCCACAGTGGCTTTCTATAGTCCCGACACAAATTCTTTCAAAGGGTACGGCGGTGTCTGCAGCAACTTTTAAGCAATGAACAAGCTCATAATAAATAAGTAAGTAAGTAAGTTATGACCGCCATTTTGAAAAGGCGGGGTAAAAGACGAAAATAAACAAAACACATATATACACACATATACACAGAGAAAAAGACACTTAATTTTTAATCTTCGGTCAGGAAGCAGTGGACGACATCGTGTGCTGGTTGGACCTTGTTGTCCATGAGTTTTGAAAGTGATGACGAAACATCCAAAAGGGTAACACTTGCATCTTGAATTTTGAATTTCTCCGTCAATGTATAGTTATGACATAATTTCGACAAGTGGAGCAGATGCTTTGCATATTTAAAATAACATAATCTCATCTTTTTAATCTCCTTCTTTCGCAGAACATGAGTGACGCCAGAAAAAAGTTGTATAGAAGGAGCGCAGAAGGTGCTGTACAAATTTCCCAAAGCTTTACGATTATAGCGCCCTAGTTGGGGTGATGATGCGCCCATAGGCGCTACGGATCGAATTATAAACTTCTTGAACAACCGAAGAGCAAAATTTTGGCAATGAAGATTTGAATGTTATGCCGAGCCACCGTAGAGAGTCTGTTGATTTGACGATGAACGATCCAAGAGATATAGAAGGTTTAGATGCACTCGAACAATTTGACGAATTCAGTACTAATAGTACGAATTCAGGTCAATAGAGGGGGAACGTTCACTCGAACCAGTAACCCTATAAGCCAGGTTACGGCATCCAAAGAATTGAAACAGTTTTGTATTACTTTTACGACCGTCGAAAATAGGCTATCCAACAGAAGAAAAAGAATCTTCAAATACTAAGAAGAGAAGCATAAAGCTAAGACACTTGGCATTATTATGCAAAAATCCAAATTTCTGTGGGAATGTACAATAGCTTTAGTTCTCTTTGAAACATTGTCTGTAAAACTTCGGTGATGCAGGCTGACTCTGCCCTCAAACAAAGGAACAAATAAATATTGATAACTAAGCAAGAACAATAACTTTGAACGTATTCCACCCTACTTATCGTAGTTACTACGCATGACGTCACGAATCTGGGCATCAAGGCTGGAATGTATTTTTCTATTTTCACCAAAATATCGTGCCATGTGCTAATCCAGCCAATCACATCACAGAGATTCGTAGTTACCACGCTTACTACGCTCCCGAGCGTGGTAAGCAAATTGTTACTATAAGTTACTAATTCGAGAAGGTTGGAACGGTCAGAGACAGTCAGAGTAGTAACTTTTTACGAGATTGGAACGAAATAGTAGGCTAACTAGTAGTTACTATTGTTAGAAGGATGGAACACGCTCTTTACTTTCTTTCTTTAAATGTAGGATTTGAAATTCCCGCGTGTTATGGAATTATAGAATCAGCATTTGGTCACGTGGGGTTTTGTACAACTGACCTTAAGGTGCGAGGCTGAAATGTTCAGTGGCTTGCATGCGAAAGTTTGCTTGCTTTTTGTTCGCATGGAAGGTTTAATGAAGTATGGGGAGAAGTAATTGCACGCGAAGTTTGAACGATTTTGCTGGAGGAGGGACAAGTTTCAGTTACTTGTGCTAGGGCCTTGAAGCATATGTCGCAGCTAGATACAGTTCTGTTTCAATATTCGAACCAACATGCATGTCTTTTCACGCTGAAATGGCTCAGAAGTATCGTTTTTCTACATACCCTTGCTTTTCACGCGAAATTAGCGATTTTCTTGTTAGCGCTAATCGACTTCGTCCAGCCTTCCCAATCTCTAACGCAGCGGCTGGACGCAAATATTTGAAAACTGAACCTGCCGTCGTTAAGAAGTAGGAAAAACAATAAAAAATAAGATTCCAAAACAGAAGATAGACCTGATGGCCTACCATGTCTTCCAAAATGACAAACAGCACTTTCAAGTAAGTAATTTATTTATAACCCGCCATTTTGGAAAAGCGGAGTATAAAACACATAAACACACAGAAACAGACACTTTATTTTCAATCTTCGGCCAGGAAGCATTGGATAACGTCGTGCGCTGGTTGGGCTCTGTTGTCCATAATTTTTTTAAGCGATGAGGCGAAAAGGGTAACACTTGCACAAGTTTGTTTTATGTGTGAAAGAGTTGTCGGCGAACCTTGAAGTTTTTGTAGAACTTGGCTTTGCGTGACTGGCAAAACTCGGCTGAGCCGAAAAAGCACCAAAAAGTCGTGTACAAAATAATACAGTGGCGAAAGGCGGGAATTTCAGAAGCTGACAATTCTGTAACGTATCTAGACATAATATAAAAGTCAGAATAAGCTCAGCTGGGTTTCTCGGAGATTGCAAAAGCGAATCGGCTGTGTTCAGCCTCGCGTAGGCCCCCTTGGTTTTGATGAGGAACACGGAGAAACTTGCAGAGCCTCTGTTCTCTACCAATCGGTTCTGCGTAAGCGATACGCCTGAGCTTAATCTAGCTCTAGAACTGAGAAGCGTCAAACGGTCAGTTTTGCGGAAATCCGGAATTGAGTTTTGTGAAGAAAGTATCCTAAGGGAAGAGCAAACAGAGCCAAATGGATTGGCTTGATTAAACATGAAAATGAAAGTTTTGCGCCAAACATGCAGTTTTGCGAAAATCCTGAGTTAAATTTTATGAAGAAATGTAACGTAAGAAGATGAAAAATAAATAAAATGGATTTGCTTGAATAAATATGAAAGCTTTTCGCCGTCATGCAGTTTTGCATAATTCCAGAGTTGAACTAAAACTAAAAGGTTTTCTTCATGCGTGCGACTTGTTCATATCATATCGAGTGTGATAGAAAATAACAACATGTTCCTATTTTAGCGTGTTGCTTTACCTCGTGTCTGCTCCCTAATAAGTTTATATGTACTCATGATCAGCATCTCTTCTTGCCGACGAAGAATCCCCGTGTGCCTCGAGGAAGAGCCAGAAGCATCACCACGGGTTTTCCCCAACGAACACCGTTGAATGGTTGGCACATAATTCGAGTCGTCGTTCGGGTGACGTTTCTCGTTCTTCCCGAGGTTCACTGGCGTGTGTTGGCCTTGGTAATGTAGAGTATAAAGGACCTTTTTTCGATCCTAATATTGCGAACACGTGATCAGGATCGAGAGCTCCCGGGCGGGAAATCTGCCCGGATTTGCGGCACCATCATCACTTCCATATGAAAAATTTAAAATTTTGTCAACTTGATAATGAAAGTGCAGGAAATCCGCCGGGAAATCCTCATCGTGTGTTCGCGCTTTAAAAGTTCAGTTTTGACCAGCCGGATGTTCTTCTGCACTTTCATCAAGTTGAACAAATCTCAACTTTGTGATAAAGATATAGTTAAATATGGATCAATACATAATTATAGCTTTCACTTTCTACTCGAAAGACAGCGCAAAACTTCCGTTGCTCGGGAACCAGATCGCAATTTTCTACTCGTCCACTTTTGGTCTGTTTTACCATATCTGTCACAGGCGTTGATAATTAGACAATGGAGGACTTTCAGAAACTCTTCCGCGCGGATGAGCTGAACTGGGATATGCGAATTTATGTTTGTGCTCAAAAGGCTATTAAATGTAATTTTGTCCAATTGTTTACGCCACTTAAAGTTTAACTAAAATGCCAGCTTATTCTTTTATCTTAGATTTGAATACACTGAATTACTTTGGCTCTGCTAAGAGATAATTCTTTTTTTCGTCTTTGGCTCTAGCATAATGACGTTAGAAGAGGCACTACTGGTCCGACAAGACAAAATTCATCCAGACGCGGAGAATTTAATTTCAACAAAAGTGTGCATTTCAATGTCTAAGTGAAGCTCAGCAAATTCAACTCCATACTAGTAAGGTCGCTTCTGAAGAAAGCCCGCTGTGGCTTGTACCACAAGAAAATTAATATGTTTCAGCAATCTTTTGCCGTTAAAGTTGCTAAATATGTCAAACATAGAGGCAAAAGCACATAGAGGTACCACACATCTAAAGAAAAGCTTCATTCGATGAAAATAGATTAAAAGAATAGAGGAGCAACGAAGTAACGCATTTTCATCTTTTCTTCAAGCCTATCTAAGTGAAAAAGCGATGGGTAACTAGACTGTTGTATCTCGGACCTATTCGGTTAAACTTTAAATCAGGAGACATCTGAAGTAACATAGCCTACCTATATTTTGTATCGCGTCTCATTACTGCTTTTCAAAGTAATTTTTGTTCCAGGGCATGAAACGTGGAATAGTTGAGCGCTGCCATCTAGTGGTTGTGAACAAATCGGATGGAGATTTGAAGTCAGCTGCCTTTCGAATAGCTTCGGAATATACCTCTGCCTTAAAGTTTATACGACCTTTTTCAAAAAACTGGAGACCGCAGGTGAGTAAAACCATACATAACTTAAAAACTTCATTCAGAAGTTCCACTTACAGTTAATCCCACTATAGAGTGCTATGTTCTGTTTTGGGGGGCTGCAACCGGCAATTAACTCTATCTGGTGGCCTGGAAGTGACAGGCGCAGTAACCAGCTCCCGTTTAACCCTGCCCAGTCTTGGTCGTCAATCATTCTATACTATGATAAGTTTTTTATAAGTTTTCCCCATATCCCGCTAATTCTTCTACCCAATTTTTGCGTAGTTTCATTCCATCATTTATTTCTCGTAATTTCTTGTAAGTGTATTAGTTAAATTGTTTCTTATGTGTCTGTGTATTTTGTAAATTGTATTCCTTTTCTAGCTTTTAGCTATTCGGATTAAACTTGATTGATTGATTGATTGATGATGGGATATGATTTTTAATTTTCAGAAGCAGGAAAAACTTACTCCCTTCCTTTTATAAAATAGAAGGGTCATTTTACGAGTAGTCACGTCTGTAACTTTGAATTTATAAAAAACAAAATCATCAGATATTCCTTCAGCCCAAGCTGACTGCGAATCATATTTGACGGTGCAAAACGGATAAGTCAGTTACATTTTTATTAGAGGTATATTTCGGCCCTTTATAGTAAGGGTCCTCTTCAGGCTCAAGCCGCTCAAGCTGGAAAAAGAACTTGCGGAAAAACACATAAAGATTCTTCCTTAAATATCTGATTTTATGAAACACTTCTCTGAAAACTGGTTGGACTTAAGGCTGGTGCTGTGTTTGGACACGGCTGCTGTTTTTGCTGTTCGATTGGGTCATCGAAAGGGTAGAAATTCTTCTGCATTTTGGCTTTGGAGTCACCTGTCCCTTCTTCTTCTATCCAGCAAAAGTGTAGCTGACTTATCCGTTTGCACCGTCAAATACAAAATCATCAAAATATTATATTTTGTTCTAAAATACCCTAAACTCATACAAACAAATGACGGTGCATTTATATGAAGCAAACAATTGCCAGGTACAGGTTTGGGAACTGACTTTATGGCACCCCTCGCAGTGTTTTATGGCACTTGCCTTCCGACCAAGTGCCATATACCGATCACTTTTCCGTCGGTCTGTCGGTCGGTCGGTCGGTTAGTCCGGTGTTTGCGAGTTAGGGTACTTCCAGATAAGCTAGGACGATGAAACTTGGCAGGCGTATGAGGGACACGACCAAACTAAGTTGGAAATAGTCACTTGCCCGATCCGACCATCGTGGGGGGAGGGAGGGGAGCCCGGAATTTAGTGGCATGCATAACTTTCGAACGGGTTATCGGATCTTAATGAAAGTTGGTATTTGGAAAGACGTCATGTCTCAGATGTCTCATTTCAAGTTCAGACCGAATCCGATGAATGTGGGGGGGGGGGTGGAGGGGGGACTGGAAATCATGTGACACGCTTAGAGTGGAAGGATCGGGATGAAACTTGGTGAAAGGAACAAGCACTAGCCCTAGGTACATCACTGACAGAACCGGACGGGATTCGTGCACTGTGGGGGGAGTTGGAGAGGGGGGCCCGGAATTCCGGTGATACGGAGTTAAGTTACTTCAAGGTGGGTTAGGACAGTGAAAATTGGCAAGCATACCAGGGACCCAAACAAAATAACTTGGAAATAGTCACTTCCCAGATCCGACCACCGTGGGGGGAGTGGAGGGAAGGGGAATCCGAAATCTAGAGGTACGTATAACTTTTTAACGGGCGATCGGATCTTAATGAAACTTGATATTTGGAAAGACCTCGTGTCTCGGATGTCCCATGTGAAGTCCGAACCGGATCCGATTATTGTGTGGGGGGGGGGTCAGAGGGGAGAGCCGTAAATCTTGTGACACACTTAGAGTGGAGCGATTGGAATGAAAATTGGTGGGAAGAACAAGCGCAAGCCCTAGATTCGTCAATGACAGAACTGGATCTGATTCGAACACTGTGGGGGGAGTTAGATAGGGGGGTGGGGCTCCAGAACTCCGTTGATAACGAGTTAAGGTACTTCCAGATGTGCTAGGACCATGAAACTTGCTTAAACATTAGAGACTTGACATGATTAGATAATTTTTGCCTCAAGCCGGGATTTGCTTACAACTGAATTTCTTAAAGTACAAATGATACTTTTGAGTAAACTATGCATTTAATTCAACCGATGAGCTCATCATCATTTTTGCTTCAGAGTTTTTATTACAGACAAATTTCTAGCGCCCCTAAAGTGCGCATCATCACAGACAAATACATTACCAAACTATTTAATTATACACTATTTAAAGAAAATTTCAGATCTGTCATTTTCCAGCTGTAGTTTCCGACCTAAAGTGACACGTTTTTTCATGGTAACAGAATTAAAATCGGTAATTTTTGCAGCATTGATTCTGACCGAAAGTGACCAAAAGTGATTTCACGTTTTTCATGAAAATAAAATCTCATTCCCAGTTCACTTACTGCTTTCGCCCAAAAGTCACTCTAAATTGTTTTGATGTGACAATTCTGTATGAAACTCGGATCTCCGGGTACAAGAATTGGCACACGTTTTCGCGTGAGGACTGTTGAGCTTGACATACGCTGCCATCCACGCGAAAATTTCGCTGAAGGCTGCCATCTATCAAAAATGGCTGATAACTGAATAGTCAGTCAGTTACGTCGGTCAGCTACGTACCAGTCACGCTTGTCAGAAGTTTCAAAACAGATAACACAAGGATGCGCAGTTTCAACAGACAGCACTAAATATGTTATACGTTGTGTTTGAAAACGTTATGCATAAAATCTTATGCATAACAAGCATGGCCAGGAAGAGCCGAAAACCGCCAAAAAGCATTATTATACTAAATTTTCAGATATCATAACGACAAACAAAAAAGTCAGCAGATGCTTTTTCGACATTTTTCGGCACTTCGGCAATGCTTGCTATGCATAACATTTCATGCATAACATTTTAAGAATTACAACAGATGGTTGTCTGTTGAGCGTTGTCTCTTGAAACTGCGCATCCTTGTGTTATTGTTATGAAACTTCTGACAATGCGGTTTTTTCGTGACGTAGGATGGGAACTGATAAGAAGAATTTGCCTTCGTGCTGGGTCACTGTTCCAGTGGCCGGCTTCTATCTGGACACAATGTTCACAAGCTACTTGTACCTGTGTCAGGACGCGAGGTAAGCTGCAGCTCTCCCTGACGACAGCAGCTGACGGGCCAGGCATGCCCTGAATCTATTTCTTCTGTGAATGGCATCGCGATTTGAAGCCAGTAGGGATCCCATCTCCTACCACACTGTAAAAAATATCTCCGAATAAGGATTAATGTTAACTGCAGTATTTGCTACTAGGATTAATTTTATCTCTACGGAGGTACGAAGTAGAGATAAGATGAATTCAGTAGAAATACTGCAGTTAACTTTAACCCTTACTCGGAGATACTTTTTACAGTGCATGCCGGCGGAAACCTACGTTGGGCTCGATCCTTGAGGTCTTCCTTCCTTCACACGCTACTCGGTAGAGCGGTGTCCTTGTATGCCAAGGGCCATGCGTTCAAATCTCGGCTGAAGAGCATTTTTTCTTTCAGTTCACTACATATAAATGTTTCCATCCTTTCCCATCAAATAAAATCTACGATATTATTTGATTTTCACCATGAAACCCTGCCATGTGGGCCTTGGTTTGGCTCCTAGGCTCCGGCATGGGAGTCCCAGACTTCTAAACTCAGTTCAAAAATTTGCTTTTGGTTCATTTGTCACGGTAGGCCCACAAGTCCCGTGGGCTAAGCTCCGTCTACGTAATATGCCAGTTTCGTTGGGCTGAAGCCGCATTTATGATGCCATATACTTTATTTCTTTATTTATTTATAAAATTTCTTTTGCCATGGCCCACATGCTTTTTTTTGTAATATATTATATTCTTCTGTTCTTCTGGACGACGTGTTGAGACAGAGGAAGATGGCGTCTTCCTCTTCCAGTCTAACGGAGCTCAAGGAGCACTGTTGAGCGAGACATCCATCCAGTTCGAGGGAAACGTCACCCGTCGGGCTTTCACGTAAAAAATACCATTGGGCTAGATGGCATTGACGCGAAAACACCCATCA
This sequence comes from Branchinecta lynchi, assembly GCA_023053575.1. Taxonomy (NCBI): domain Eukaryota; kingdom Metazoa; phylum Arthropoda; class Branchiopoda; order Anostraca; family Branchinectidae; genus Branchinecta; species Branchinecta lynchi. The sequence continues at coordinate 14,366,360 of JAKZAP010000015.1, forward strand.
TGATGGTGGGACGGTAAAGTCCAACGGTCGAGGCATCCAATCGAAAATGTCTCCTAGACTGAAGCAAATACTTTGTCTATGACCCGCCATTTTTAAAAGCGGAGTATATAAGGAGTGTGTTCCACCCTACTTACCGTAGTTACTACGCAGGGCGTCACGAATTCTGGCTTTTTGCCGTCAGGGCTGGAACGATTTTTCTATTTTCTAGCAGGATTCTCACGCCAGGGGGAATCCGACCAATCACGTTACAGAGATACGTAGTAACTACGCTTACTACGCTCCCGAGCATGGTAAGCAAATAGTGACTATTAGTTACTATTTGGCAAGGTTGGAACGGTCAGCGTAGTAACGTTTCGTGAGGATGGAACGGAAATAGTAACTAATAGTAACTATTGTTAGAAGGGTGGAACAGGCTCAAGGTTTATAAGGTTTGAAACCAAGCTGACCATTCATTACGAAAGAAATAGAAAACCGTGATTTTCGGGGGGGGGGGGGGGGGGGGTTGATCAGCTAATTATCCCTCTAGGATGATGCGCGAGGGATAAATATAAATTTGGATATTTTGGTTGCACTTCCGGCAAACCGCCCTCAGCGAAAAAAAAAACAAAAAACTAAATCATAAAATCCAACACAATACCAACAGAAAACGATGCGGAACCAACAAAACATACAACGATATGTAACTAAAAACCAGAAGAAAGATGCGAATTGAACGACAGACAAGTTCAAATAAAATAACGAATATTAATATGCGCGTGTTAAAAGTGTATATGTGCAAATCTGTGATTATTTTGCAATTGTGAATTATGTATCTGTTTACAATTTACAAAATGAACAACAAATACACATACAAGATACGATTTTCAGTCTTTGGCCAGGAAACAGTGATGAACGTCATATGCTGCCTGGGCCCAGTTGTCCATGGTTTCTGGCAGAGACGACGAAAATACCAAAAGTGTAATGCTGGCATCTTTCTAGTAATAGCACTTTCTCAGCTTGTGTAACTCCTTCTTTCGCAGAACATGCGTGACACCAGAACGGAAAAAAAAAATTAGAAGGAGCGTAAAAAGAGCTGCATAGATTTCCTAAGGCTTTCCGATTGTAGCCCCCCGCGGTTAGTCACGATGTGGCCATAGGCGGTATGAATAGATTCACAGACGTCATGAACAGCCGAAGAGCAAGTGATTACGGAAGTAATTAGCCGTGGTGTTGTAGAAACGACGAGTTATTTTCGAACACGCTTTCTGATCCCGTCAGCTATTCATAAAAAGTTATCTTTCTGAGTGGAAATCTGTGAATTATCCTCCACCCACCATCCTCTTCCCGCTCATCCAGTTAACCAAGATGACGCCACATTTATCTCACTTTCAGAAGGACTCGGAAAGGATTCCTCTAAAAAGAAAAATGGCCATTATCTTGGCGAATCTCCATCGCCGTTTTAAGACTTCTTCTGCTTCCTCATTATAATTTATGGTCCGAGTGAGAGCAGTTAGAGAGGGGTCTCGAACTTCTGTTTAAAAGGGAGACATTTACATCCATAATGCTTAAAGGACCCATCTCACTGTTTCACGCTACGTCCTTAATCGTACATCCATTATAATCCCCAAGATTGTTTCATCAGTTCGGTATAGACTACCCTAACGGCACTACGCTGATTTTGCATTTGCCGTATATGGCTGTTTCTGAGGCTCCAGGCTGCTTCAAGAGAAAACTGTGTCTGCATTTTGATCAATTACACTGAGCTCCCAATGATGAGGTGAAGGTACAAAACAAATAAAACAAAACAAAGAATAAAATAATCCACTTATTGGCCCTAAAAATCGTTTCCCTGAATGGAAGAGGAGGGGTATGAAGGACCTGGGCTGTAGAACTAGATGATAACTTTGCGCAACGCTCAGTCGGTAAAAGGCTTAAAGCACAACTCTTAGTAGAAACGATCTCAACAATATCGTTTTATGGAGTGTTTATGAACAATCCACTCCTGCGAACGCTGTAGCAGCTTTCTGTTTTTCACCGCTTTTTGTGGAGTTCATAACTCGTGAACCAGTGCAGGTATCAAGTTGGGACCTGGTACACTTGTGGGTATTGGGGTCTAGTTGTGCTTTTGGGGGTCCAAACCCTACACCCACCCGATTCAGGGGCAAATGGGCCCAGATTGCCCAGTGAATAATGTTCATAGAGCTGGACATAGAACGATGAAATTCCTTTGTAGATCCTTGGGCTGGGAAATTAATTCTTAAGGTGCACCTCCCCCGGGGGAGGTGGCCAGCCACTCCGTTCATGCGCAACTACGCCCAGATTGCCTAAGAGTAAAGTTCGTGACCATGACAGGAACCAACAGGTATCAAGTTGAAACTTGGTAGACATGTGAGCATTGGTGTCTCTATTGGGGGTCAAAACCCCACTTCCACTTGGTTCAGGGGCAATTGGGCCCAGGTTGCCCATTTTATGGGTTTAACTTGATAGTAGGTGGAGATAAGGGCGATGAAATTCCTTGTGCTATTTGATCTTAGGGTTGGGAACATATATGTGGAGAATTGAACCACCGTCCCAGCCTCCACGTTCATGGGCAAGTAGGTCCAGATTGCCCATGAGCTAAGTTTTTGACGCGTGACTGAGATGAAACTAGACCTACGTTGCCCGGGCAACGTGAAGTGTTGCGGCAACCTTTGTCCGGCTTCGCCGGCTAAAGTGTTGCGAGAGCAACACTTTGGTTTTGTTTCTTCGCTGTCGGTTAAATGCTGAAATTGTCAACTTATCGAAGCTTTTAAAACGGTATGTTCTAAAAAGAATAATCACATAATCAAATAAATATTCTTTGAGCCCAAGCTGACTTTGAAACATTTATTCAAACAATGTTTACAACGGATACGTCAGCTCTGATTTTTCATCAGCCTCTGATGAAAAATCAGAGCTGACGTATCCGTTGTAAACATTGTTTGAATACACATAATCAAAAGATGTTCTTTAGCGTTGTAAAACCAACAACAAAACAATATCGGAAGAAGGCTATCCGTAACGTTTCAGGATTAAAATACCATAGATGACACTATTAATTATTACAAAACTACCTTATTGTTTTACATTACCGTATCGTTTGTACCCGTTGCGTAAACAGTTAATCCTAGGTTATAGCGATAGACCATCGATACAAACTTTCTTACTGTCATATTTACAGAAATCGAATACAATGTGCACCAATTTTCAAAAATGTCTAGCCCCTCGTGCTTACTTACAAGTCCCTCTCCCGTGATTGACATCAAATTCACCGGAAACAAATAATGAATACACCAGCTATCAAAAGTTGCAAACCCCTCATCGCTGAAGATGATTATAGCATAAAAGCCGATTATTACTTACAAGTCCCATGCATGTCTTACAATTGGGAACAAAATTGTTCTTACCATCGAATACACCTGAGACAAATAACAGGTATACCAACTAGCAAAAGCTGCAAACTCCTCGTTGCCGAAGATGATTATGAGCTAACAGTCGACTGTTGCTTACAGTCGACTGTTGCTTACAAGTCCCTTACATGTCTCACAACTGGTATCGCCTATTTTTGGTTTCAGTGTGTACCTTACTCCTAAAGTTGTCAACCCCCTGAAACTTTCAAACTGGTTTATCTCATGAAGGATTTTTGTTCAAAAAAATGGATGGCATATATTTTGATCAGCTCTTCAAGGGCTATCGATTGCCCTAACCACAACAAAAGCATATCGGAAAAAGGGACTAAATTGACTTTGCAGTCAGTTGAACTTTATCCTTTTCAATCGTAGACATCGTGACGGATGAAAACTTGGAATAATATCCTATATAATCTAGTTGGTATTATAAAGCTATCCGTAACTTTTTAGGATTAAAATACCATAGATGACACTATTAATTATTACGAAACTACCTTGTTTTACATTACAGTATCGTTTGTACCCGTTGCGTTAACAGTAAATCCTAGGTTACAGCGATAGACCAACGATACAAACTTTCTTACCGTCAGATCTATATAAATCGAATACAATTTGCAACAATTTGCACAAACTTCTAGCCCCTCGTGCACCGATTCTACTGACAAGTCCCTTTCCCGTGATAGACATCAAGTTCACCGGATAAAAATAATGGGTACACCGACTAGCAAAAGTTGCAAACCCATAATCGCTGAAGATTTGTGTAGCATAACAGCCGATTATTACTTAAAAGTCCCTTGCAAGTTTTACATTTGGGAACCAAATTGTTCATCAAATGACAGGTACGCCAACTAGCGAGAGCTGCAAACCCCTCATTGCCGAAGATGATTATGAGCTAATAGTCACCTGTCGCGTACAAGTCCCCTAAAAGTCTCACAACTGGTATCGCCTATTTTTGGTTTCAGTGTGTATCTTACTACTGAAGTTGTCAACCCCTTGAAACTTTCAAACTGGTGTATCTCATAAAGGAATTTTTTTACCAAAAAATGGATGTCACATACTTTGATCAGCTCATCAGCGGCTATCGATTGCCGTCGAAGTCGAACTTTATCCTTTTCAATCGTAGATATCGTGACGGATGAAAACTTGGAACAATATCTTATATAATCTAGTTGATATTATAAAGCTATCCGTAACTTTTCAGGATTAAAATACCATAGATGACACTATTAATTATTACAAAATTACCTTATTGTTTTACATTACCGTATCGTTTGTACCCGTTGCGTAAACAGTTAATCCTAGGTTATAGCGATAGACCATCGATACAAACTTTCTTACTGTCATATTTACAGAAATCGAATACAATGTGCACCAATTTTCAAAAATTTCTAGCCCCTCGTGAACCGATTCTTACTTACAAGTCCGTCTCCCGTGATTGACATCAAATTCACCGGAAACAAATAATGGATATACCAGCTATCAAAAGTTGCAAGCCCCTCATCGCTGAAGATGATTATAGCATAAGCTTTTTAAACGGGATGTTCTAAAAAAAATTAATCATATGATCAAAAGGTATTCTTCAGCGTTGTAAAAACAACAACAAAATAATATAGGAAGAAGGGACTAAATTAACTTTGCAGTCAATTGTACGTTATCCTTTTCAATCGTAGACATCGTGACTTATATAATCTAGTTGGTAATAGAAAGCTATCCGTAACTTTTCAGGATTAAAATACCATAGATGACACTATTAATTATTATGAAACTACCTCATTGCTTTACATTTTCGTTTGTATCCGTTGTGTAAACAGTTAATCCTCGGTTACATTGATAGACCATCGAGACAAACTTTCTTACCGTCAGATTTATAGAAATCGAATACAATGTGCACCCATTTGCAAAAATTCCTAACCCCTCGTGAACCGATTCCTACTTACAAGTCCCTGTCCCTTGATATACATTAAGTTAACCGGAAACAAATAATGGGTACACCAGCTAGCAAAAGCTGCAAACCCATCATCGCAGAAGATGATTGTAGCATAACAGCCGATTATTACTTACAAGTCCCTTGCATATCTTACCATTGGGAACCAAATTGTTCTTACCATCGAATACACCGGAAACAAATAACAGGTATACCAAGTAGCAAAAGCTGCAAACCCCTCATTACCGAAGATGATTATGGGCTAACAGTCGACTGTTGCTTAAAAGTCCCCTATATGCATCATAACTGGTATCGCCTATTTTTGGTTTCAATGTACCTTACAATGAAGTTGTCAACCCCTTTGAAATTTTCAAACTGGTGTATCTCATGAAGGAATTTTTGTACCAAAAAATGGATGACATATACTTTGATCAGCCCATCAATGGCTATCGATTGCCGTCGAAAAAAAAATTCTACCTGTCTTAGTTCAAAAGTTGACTTTTTTGCCGTAGGCCAACTTTCTAACGTCACGACTTAGAAAGGAGCAAAGGATAAGCTCTAGTTTCTTTAGCAATGAGAGAACTTTTAAAGTTTAAGAGGCACATCTGATACCGTTACTCTACCACAAACCAAAGTGTTAAAAAAAAAATTTATAAACTCAGCTGAAATCGTCGCAGACATAGACAGAAACAATAGATGGCAGCACTTTCGGACCCGTGGGAAAAAGCCACTTTTTTGTCTCTGTAGATTTTTCTATTTATCACTCAAAGAAGATATGTTGGCTGTGGGGCCGGGTAACTGCCGCATATATTTAACACTTATAGATTTTAGTCCATCTTCAATTTGAAACTGGTGCCTGCCTGCTTGCGTGCTAGAACGGAGCTTTCCACTCGAAAGCAGAAACATCTTTTGATGAAACGAAAGGTTCGCTACACAACTTCAGATAGTCCTCTCTGACATAGGCTATACAACTCCACTTCACTTCGCAAACCGTAGGCTCTGGCTCGATGACAAGCAAAAACCATCCTTATTGGCCCCAGGCAAGAGTTCTACGGAGCTTTCCAAAATGTAATGTCATATTCGTCAATCCGGCCTAAGGTCCACACTTTCCGTAAAAACCGCACAGGTTAGACCCTTCTCAGTTACCAGGAATAAAATGAAATCGGAGTCATAGGAAAAAAAAAAAAAAAAAAAAAAAAAAACGAGGACAAAACCAAAGTGTTGCTCTCGCAACACAACTCTAAGCTGGTATACTTAAAGATATATAGGTCTAGATACGCATTTGTATGGGTTCCGACCCCTCCCCCCCCCAAACCCTCCCGTTTATGGGCAGCTAGTCTCTGATTTCGCATGAGCCAAGTTCGTCTATGACAGGTCTTAAGTTCAACTCTTCTCTGCTTGTGGATATATATGAATAGATGTAGATTTTGGTGTAACAGCAACAAATAAGACTACGCGACGTACTTCGATCCTTAATGAAAAGTTGGAAACTCGACAGTTTTGTCATATGATCGATCATATGCCGCTGTTTATGAAGTTGGAACGGAGGGGGTGGTGTTAGATTTCTACTATTTGGTTTATTGCACTTGTTATTACCTTGCTAATTGAAGAGAGGTTTAAAGAGTCGGACTGCGGCTGGCAAGACATTCAGTACTGAAATTGAGTGTGTTCTTGCAAGATCTTTAAGATCTCCTTTGATTTCTTCATGTGATGAGGTTTGATTACATGAAAAGGTTTTGGGATGATATCATATTAGGTTTTTTCTGTATATGTTTGGTTATTGGGGATGTGAAATGTCTTGGTTATAATGCTGTTTGTATATAAAATGTGATAAACATCTTACTTTAACACTCCACGTTTGAGCGCTTGCGAACTTGTTAAAACAACTATTACCCTACTTCCGCTGTGAAATTAGTGATTTTCTTGTAGCACGTGTCGATTCTATCCAGCCTTACCGATCTCCAACGCAGCGGCTGGACGCAAAATATCTGAAAACGAACACGGCGTGGTTAAAAAGTTGGAAAACCAAGCAGAACGAAAGAAGTTCAAAACATAAGATAGACCTGATGGCCTACCGTGTCTTCCGTTCGAGCTAGAAGTTTTCTGCAAGTTTTCATTGCGTGACTGCCAAAAGTTGGCTCGATCGATAAGCGCTGGAAAGGCAATGTAAAAAATGAAATAATGGCGAAAGGCGGGGGTTTCAGAAGCTTCTTGCGTAAGGGAACTAGGAATAATTTAAAAGCAGGATTAATAAGTAGGAAGGGTCCTTTAAAGCAGCGCATGATTTCTTATAACTTCCGGGAAGATGTACACAAACTTTGCAGTGATTGAAATGAAAGGCTTGATTTTTTTTGTTTGTTTTTTAATACCCTCGTATCATCTTTTTCCCTGACCGCGAATTAATCAATGTGAGTGGCCATGTCGAGGAGTTACTCTCTTGTTAGGCACTTGAACACTTTGGGAGTATGTAACCCCTCTGACTACGTCTCCACCTCCACTCTGTAACATTGAAGACTATTGCCAAATCTGCTTACACTAATTTATATTCCTACTTTAAAACTTTATAATCAAACTTGATTTCCTCAAATTCATTGAATAGCAGGTTTATGTCTATTTTTACTCCGTGTCAATTTGAATTTTCCGTTATACTTTACAACCCGTCTTGTACGCTGGGGTTCAGTCTGGGTTACGTAGATGCAACTTTCATTATATAGTTTCATGGGGAGTTTCGTAGCTCTGGGAATACCCGAGGGGTTTAGCTTCGGTTTACTTTGGGAGTGATCAAACCAGTTTCAGAACAGTTCTGTAGTTCTGTGTGAACTTTACTGAAGCAAGGTCAAAGGAGGAATCTAAGCTGAGTGTATATATGAGTGTTTATGCTTTTAGTTTAGTAATGTAAATAAAATAGTGTACTAGCTGAGCTATGGGTTCCATTAAGGCGTAGGATTTGGAACCTGGAAAAGGTATGGTTCTTGCAATAACTCGTTGTATGTAACACCTGTATTATTTTAATTATACCAGCAAAAGTGCAGGCTTGTGAATCAGGTTTCCTACAAACAAACAACAAGAGCTACGAGCTCATATGGCACTTGTTACGAGTAAGCACGGCTCGGTTATGTCAATGATATATCTAGTGTTTGCTAGGTGTCTTCCCACCAAGTTTCATCTCGATCCCTCCACTCATAGCGTTTTCCAATATTTGCGGTTCTCCCCTCCAACTCCCCCCAAAAGTCACCGGATCCGGTCCGGATTTTAAGTGGGTCGTCTGAGGCATGAGGTCTTTCCAAATATCAAGTTTCATCGAGATCCGGTCACCCGTTCAAAAGTTATAAATACCTCAAGATTCCGGATTCTCCCTGCCTCCACTCCCCCCCACAGTGCCCGAATTGGCTCGGTTATGTCAATGACGTATCTAGTGTTTGCTAGGTGTCTTCCCACCAAGTTTCATCTCGATCCCTCCACTCATAGCGTTTCCCAAGATTTCCGGTTGACCCCTGCAGCTCCCCCCCAAAAGTCACCGGATCCGGTCCAGATTATAAGTGGGTCGTCTGAGGTATGAGGTCTTTCCAAATATCAAGTTCCATCGAGATCCGATCACCCGTTCAAAAGTTATAAATACCTCAAGATTCCGGATTTCCCCTCCCTCCACTCCCCCCACAGTACCCGAATCGGCTCGGTTATGTCAATGATGTATCTAGTGTTTGCTAGGTGTCTTCCCACCAAGTTTCATCTCGATCCCTCCACTCATAGCGTTTCTCAAGATTTCCGGTTGCCCCCTCCAGCTCCCCCCAAAAGTCACCGGATCCGGTCCGGATTTTAAGTAGGTCGTCTGAGGCATCAGGTCGTTCCAAATATCAAGTTCCATCGACATCCGATCACCCGTTCAAAAGTTATAAATACCTCAAGATTCCGGATTCCCCCTCCCTCCACTCCCCCCACAGTACCCGAATCGGCTCGGTTATGTCAATGATGTATCTAGTGTTTGCTAGGTGTCTTCCCACCAAGTTTCATCTCGATCCCTCCACTCATAGCGTTTCCCAACATTTCCGGTTGACCCCTGCAGCTCCCCCCAAAAAGTCACCGGATCCGGTCCAGATTATAAGTGGGTCGTCTGAGGTATGAGGTCTTTCCAAATATCAAGTTCCAACGAGATCCGATCACCCGTTAAAAAGTTATAAATACCTCAAGATTCCGGATTCCCCCTCCCTCCACTCCCCCCCCACAGTGCCCGAATCGGCTCGGTTATGTCAATGATGTTTCTAGTGTTTGCTAGGTGTCTTCCCACCAAGTTTCATCTCGATCACTCCACTCATAGCGTTTCCCAAGATTTCCGGTTGCCCCCTCCAGCTCCCCCAAAAAGTCACCGGATCCGGTCCGGATTTTAAGTGGGTCGTCTGAGGCATGAGGTCGTTCCAAATATCAAGTTCCATCGAGATCCGATCACCCGTTCAAAAGTTATAAATACCTCAAGATTCCGGATTCCCCCTCCCTCCACTCCCCCCACAGTACCCGAATCGGCTCGGTTATGTCAATGATGTATCTAGTGTTTGCTAGGTGTCTTCCCACCAAGTTTCATCTCGATCCCTCCACTCATAGCGTTTCCCAAGATTTCCAGTTGCCCCCTCCAGCTCCCCCCAAAAGTCACCGGATCCGGTCCGGATTTTAAGTAGGTCGTCTGAGGCATGAGGTCTTTCCAAATATCAAGTTCCAACGAGATCCGATCACCCGTTCAAAAGTTATAAATACCTCAAGATTCCGGATTCCCCCTCCCTCCACTCCCCCCACAGTGCCCGAATCGGCTCGGTTATGTCAATGATGTATCTAGTGTTTGCTAGGTGTCTTCCCACCAAGTTTCATCTCGATCCCTCCACTCATAGCGTTTCCCAAGATTTCCGGTTGCCCCCTCCAGCTCCCCCCAAAAGTCACCGGATCCGGTCCGGATTTTAAGTGGGTTGTCTGAGGCATGAGGTCGTTCCAAATATCAAGTTTCATCGAGATCCGATCACCCGTTCAAAAGTTAAAAATACCTCAAGATTCCGGATTCCCCCTCCCTCCACTCCCCCCACGGTGCTCGGATCGGGGTGACTATTTCCAACTTAATCATTTGGGGTTCCTGATACGCCTGCCAAGTTTTATCGTTCTAGCTTATGTGGAAGTGCCCGAACTAGCAAAACCTGGACAGACCGACAGACCGACGGATGGACAGAAATTGCGATCGCTATATGGCACTTGGCCGAAGGGCAAGTGCCATAAAAAGCAGTTGAATAAAGCAATTGGAACTCCCGCAGGAAGGGTGCCCGTCTGTACTAGGGAACCCGTCATTAGGCCTATAATGTATTTCTTTAACTTTTGTTTAACCTTCTTAATCTAACTTTCTAGTCTTCGAGTATGTTTTAAATCTTTTCAGAGGTGCAAATAGGCAAAAAAAGCTAAAACAAAAACTGACGGTCTCTGATTAATTGCCCTCAGCCAGGATATGTAATAATTTATTCAAACAATGTTTACAACGGATACGTCAGCTATGATTCTTCAGCAGCGATATTTCGGCCCTTCTTGGCAAGGGTCCTCGTCGGGCTGTCAATCCTCTGGTTAAACATTCTTTGAGCCCAAGCTGACTTTGAAACATTTATTCAAACAATGTTTACAACGGATACGTCAGCTATGATTCTTCATCAGCGATATTTTGACGCTTCTTGGCAAGGGTCCTCGTCAGGCTGTCAATCCTCTGGTTCAACTTCGGGGAAGGAAACAAACCTGTAATCTTTACAGTTTTTTTTTACAGGTTTACATTCCTTCCCCGAAGTTGAACCAGAGGATTGACAGCCTGACGAGGACCCTTGCCAAGAAGCGTCCGTTGTATTTATTCAAACAATGTTTATCCGTTGTAAACATTGTTTGAATAAATGTTTCAAAGTCAGCTTGGGCTCAAAGAATATTTATATGTAATAATAATAATATAATTGCAATAATAAGCTTTCGCCAGTATAATGGGCTGGTGATGGCTAGCTATCCTGTGTCTCTCGCATCCTCCCTGTTACCCTCCCAAGATCTACTGTAGGTACCCGTTTGAACCCGGGTCGACTTTGGCTCATCTTACAAGTTTACGCCACTAATCCTCGACCCAAACCAAACGATAGTCACCGCCGAGATTCGAACCAGCAACCCTTCGTTTACGAGTTCAGCGTGCTAACCATTCAGTCAGGACGGACAAATAGAGGGAGAACAAATGCTATTATAAGTTGCCAAAGTCTTTTTCTGTTATACCTTCATATGTTTGGAACTTTCGCCATGTCCGACACTAATGGAGCCGTGGACTTCCGAAACTGTTTTTGCAGATAGTATTTATTTCCACTACATCGGCGCGTAATTGAAATCTTTGTATGTGGGAACTGGGAACGAACTCGAAATAAAAATGTGTTTCATTGATGAAAGTTTCACAGCAAAACTTATTTAATGAACAGGCGGAACGACCAATCGGGCAGCAAGAAAAGCCAAAACAAACTTAAAGAACCCACCTCATGTTAGTCTTGTTCGTTATTCCTAGCTCTCCTATGAAATTATAACCCGATGAAAAACTTGTAGCTTGCGTAGTAGTATAGTAGTAGTACGAAAATGTTGCATGTAATACTATGGATTAGCAAAGAATACTATCATTTAATCTCCCTCAGACTGGTCCAATCTTATGTAGTAGTATCCAGTAGCATCCTGTCTTGCCATAGTAGCATCCAGTCTTGCTAATAGTAGCATATAGTAGTATGCAGTAACATGGTAACCTTGAAGTAGGAGCATGTAGTAGCATCGTTAGTAATGCATGCAACTTTTTCGTACTACTTCATAGTACTATTTTGAGATGAATTTTTTGTCGGAAAGTTTTAGAATGTACCCTGCCTTCACAGTGCTCCCTTTTGGGATTATAAACTTCTAAAATCCCCACCTTTCTCCATTGTTCCGTTTTGTGCCTACGAATTGTTAGGGCTTTTTCGTCCGTGCCGAGTTTCGCCCGTTATACAACGCAACGTTTGCCGGAATCTTCATGTCCGCTGACAACTCTTTCAGACACAAGGATATGAGAATCTTCTGTTTTTGCACTTCTTTTATTTGCTTATTTTTCCTACTTTTAACCACGGCGCGTTCAGTTTCAAATGTTTTGCGATCAGCCGCCGCTTCGCGAGCAGGAAGGTTGGATAGAATTGACTAGCGCTAACAAGAAAATGGCTAAATTCAGACGGACAGCAATGGTATTTTCGAGAAACATTTTTTCTGACCCGTTTCATAATGAAAAGACCGTTTCTGAGTTGTGCTTTAAGAGCTTTTCCGAGTTTGCCAGTCGACGAGCACAAACTTTGCCGAAAGCTTCAAGGTCCGCCGTCACATCGTTTAAAAATAGGTGCACGAGATCTTCATTCTTAGAAGACTGGAAGCCGACAGGTTGATCTTGTGTTTTAGACTCTTTTATTTTCGCTTGGTTTCCCACTTTTTAACCACGGTGCGCAGAGTTTTCAAATATTTTGCGTCGAACCTCCGTTTTTTACGGTGGGAAGTCAGGATAGAGTCGACAAGAGCCAACAGGAAAATTGCTACTTTCAAGAGGCAAGTAGGTTGAATTGTTGGTATTGTTGAAAAACGATATTTATGAACTAGTGTGCTTCGGATCGCCCTCCTTTACTTGAGATGGGTCATAAATAAACTGAATTGACTTTCTAAGAGGGCGTACCCGTTTACATACAAAATGAACGAGGGCGTTTGGCTGTGTTTAGATCACTTGAGAGAGTAAAAGCTTGTATGTTTTTACATTCGGGGCTATATTTACATACATATGATCAACATAACAGGCATAACATTACTAGTAAAATACAAAAAAGATGTGCAAACAAACATCAGGCGAGGGGACAAAACACTGAGTATATCTTGCTTGCAAGAGTATTCTAGATTGATAGGGCAAAATTGCTGTTGTTAAGGCTATTCTAGATTTACAGAGTACAACATTGTTGTTGTTAAGGCTATTCCAGATTTAAAGGGTGCAAGATTGCTATTATTGTGTTTAAGGTAAAAATAATTAACAAGCATCGCGCGCACGAATTTTTATTCTCCACAGTGCTCGTTTAAATATTTGCAGTTTAATGTCATAAATTAACAAGCTCAAAGGTTTCGATATGATCTCAAAAATTTAATATTTATTCGACTTCTTGATCCAGAAAATCTTGTAGATTTCCGATCCTAGTCTTCGGAGAACCCATTTTACATTTTGCTATTTATCCATAATCAACCACTTGAATATTAATAATCCTCTCGTTTTGGAGTTTTTTGACAACTTACGGTCAAACAACTAATCAAATTAGAAAACCAAGTTCAGATAAGGATTCAGCAAGCATGTTTACTTCATTAACTCCTCTCTAATCGACTTCAGAAAGGTGTTTTACTAAATTTCTCGTATTTTAGAATCATTCCTGGCAAACTGCATGCATATAGCCACATAACTAGTGACATTGAGAGCCGAACCTTTCGATCCGAATTTACGGGTTTTGGCAAACTCTGCTAGCTTATCCGTCAAGGAAATAAAGTTCGGAATTCAATTCACTGTATCCCCTTACCCCGATACGGAATCTCTAATACAGGTGCTCCCAACCGGGGGTACGCGAGACCCTTGCAAGGGGTACGCGAAGGAACCAAAATTGATTTAGTCTGTAGCTCCAAAATCTCGCCTCACTCATTTTTGATTGCCGAAAGACTAAACTACCAGCAGAGGCATCACCAGCCAAAATGTATCTTAAGGGGCAAGGTATTTTACTGCCCGACTGTTTTTTGTTGTTTTTAATTGACATACAAATCTAGGTCTTTCTTTTAAAGGTTTAACTCAAAATATCCAACAGTTCCTGCAGTTTTGTATGGGATTCTGCCACCAGGGTTAGATTGTCTGCAAAAAGCGGCATACACAGAGATAACACGTCAAATCTTAACGAAGGGGCATTATTGTCTACCATAAACTTTTCAATATCATTAATAAAAGTATAAAACAACTTAGGGGAATTGGGGAAAGCGTGCAACCTTGCTTAACACCTATAACAGACTTAATCTCGTTTGGTAATTTACTAAGTACTCTCACCACCAACTTCGTATTAACATACATTTGCACAATCAACAATAGAAACAATTTAGGCAGCCCAATTTCTAGTAATGTTTGCATTAACAAATTTCTATTTACATTATCAAAGCCCTCTCAAATCCACAAAAGCTACATAAAGTTTCTTTCCTCTTCCTCTAGTATATTTCTAGTTAAAAATAATATAGCACACAAAGAAACAAAAAGACAACAAAATCTAACAAACACTGGACCCAAACAAAAGACCGATCTACAAACTTGGCCTGTACTTTGCCAGTAAATCCTCATACGAAGTTTGAACAATATATCTCAACCCCTTCGACCCCCCGACACGACAGACTGCCATGACTGTACCCAAAGAATACGTTCGCTAGGTGTAAATAGTCTTTGATTAAACCGAAGAAACATCGCACATTCTACAGCGACCAGAATCACTATCCCTCCGGCGTCCACAGGCTAAACAAAGAGTATCGTCACCGACGCGCAGAGCTTTCATGCCTATGGATAAAGGGGTAGGGTAGGGACCGGAATAGCAGTCTGCCTTTTCGACCCAGTAATACTGGTTGGAACTTTTGAGATAACTAAACTGATCGCGTACACTTTTCGTTTATCTTTACTATGTTCGTAAGCTGCAACAGCATGTCACCTCACCCTATATCGACTGTCATTTTGTTTCAAAACTTTATGCTAAATTTCAGGATTCCGGGATTGTCCGGCGAGAAAATAATATTCATATTCGAATTCAGCATGTCTCCTCACCGCTGGTACGACTATCTCATTAGCTTTAAAAAAATGTTTTGTTTCGCCCCGTAATTTGAAACCCCACATCTAAATATAAGGCTACAGAGGCCATCTTTGAACTTGACCTGTACTTTGACCCAAAGAGTCCTCGTGCCAACGTTGAACAAAATATCTCAACTTTTTCGAGAGTTATCGGGCTGACAGACGGACATCTTTACGAAGTCACGGGTATCCGAGTTTTTTTTGCCCCAGTTCTCTGGGGCAAAAAAAACATGAGTGGAATAGTATCCCTCCACTTACGTTTTGGGATCCGAAAAAACTTTAACTTGAACTGGTATGACCGGCTCCAAACAAGGCACAAGCTGAGCACCTTGACGAGGTAATACAAGTTCGAGAGGGGACAAATTCAGGGGGCAGGATATGGAGTTGAGCTTGTGACAAAAAAGGTAAAGGTATAAGCATCGATCTATACAAAATTTCCGATTCGCTGCACTTGGCCAGGAAGTGCAATGGGCGGTTGGGCGCTAACCAACCTGGTGCTTTCGCACAACCTTCCAGTCACCTTCCCCGGTTTTCCCTAGGTAGCCATTTGAAGCTGGGTGGACTTGATTTTGTTTTACAGGGTTACGTCACTAACTCCCAACTCAAATAACCCAACGCTAGGCATCAGCGAGACTCGAACCAGCGACCCGTCGCTTACGAGTTCAGTGTGCTAACAAGCCGGTGAGGTGGGTTTTGAACTATCCATTTGCCATTATAGTTGACGGCATGAAAGGGGGACAAAAATGTATTGCTTTGGGGGCTGAATGGTAGAGACTTTTTGAGGTATTACGTAATAGCCACAGCCTAATGAGGAACCTTGCCATTTGGACCGAATATCTCAGCTGACTTATCCGTTTGGTGTCATCGACCATAATTGCGTTTTTGCAAATACCATGGTATCTGATACCACGGTCTAAAGTCGTTTCTGCGGCTATCTTGGTATCTGATACCACTGTTGAAAGGCGTTTTTGTAGTTATCGCGGTATCTGGCCGACCGTGGTATCTGCTTAAATCATCTCACCTTTCGTCAATTTTTGTCAAATTGGTGCGAAAGAAGTATGGCACTTAGTGATCAGATACCACGGTAACTGCAAAAACGACTAATTGCAGATCCAGTTACCTTGGTAAAAGATACCATGGTATCTTTAAAAACGCAACTCATGATTCGCAGTCAGCTTGGCGGAATGAATGCGTAACCCTATCATTTTACCTTAATATGTAAATAAGTTAAGTCACCCATTCATTCTAGGTCAAACGAGTTTCTTCAGTGACTGCTGAAGGCATGGATGAACTGTGGGAGACGATGCAGAATTTTCGAAGCGTAATGCTATCTAGTGGTGAACTCTTGGAAACTAGGAGGAAACAACAGAGGGTGTGGATGTGGCATCAAATCAACACGCAGATTATGGATGTAAGTATAGATGACAGGAATGATGCGACATTCCGACCAGGTCTGCAAGGAAATGGAAATGATATGATATTTATTACTCTAAAAGCCCAAGGGCCACGGCCATACAAACTAAAAAGAAACCAGATGAGGAACTTATCTCTAACAATCACTCAAAACTAAAAAGAAAAAAATCAATCATTTACAACCTGAGGAATCTACCCATTTTCTTTGAAGAGACAGAACACTCAACTCTTCAGCATTTTTTTTTTCCGTTCCAGATCACACTCGTTTACTCCAAAAGTTTCTCTTCTCAATACTCGATATGACTAAGTCCAAAACACGCCATTATTCCTCAGGAAGAACGAGAAAACGTCTCACTAACGACTCAAACTCAACAACTCAAATCTTGTGTCCAACGGTCAAGGCGATCTTCGGGAGCAGCTGTGATATCCGAGGTGACACCGCTTCTGGCTCTTCCGCTAGGTACTCGGCGATTTTGCATCAGCAAGGAGAGTTAGTCGTCAAGAATATTCATTCGATTCCGTACATTCACACATAAGATGTCGCACATACTCTTTCGTATCTCCACACATCGGGCGGAAGTAAGGACCAACTCTTCCAGTCGACCCACCCTTTCCTCTTATCCTCCAAAGGTAAACTATCAGCACGCACAGCCTACTAATTAATAATTTCAGTTCCTCCCTATCTGAACCGCTGTAAAATAAGCAAATTCACCTCATGCCTCTTTCGCCTCTGTATAAAACCACAGACATTTCGGACTATCTCTATTGACATGCCACCTCTGCATTTCCTTGTCGTTAAGTATACTTTTTTTTTTTTACTTTTTTGGGTTAGAACCCAGCCATCCTGGTGTTCCGGCACACCTTTCTTGTCACCTTCCTCTGATTTCTCCAGGTAGCCATTTAACATTTATTCAAACATTGTTTACTACGGATACGTCAGCTATGATTCTTCATCAGCGATATTTCGGCCCTTCTTGGCAAGGGTCCTCGTCAGCTGTAGCTGACGTATCCGTTGTAAACATTGTTTGAATAAATGTTTCAAAGTCAGCTTGGGTTCAAAGAGTATTTAGCCATTTAAAGCTGTGGCAACTTTGGCTATCATACAGAGTTGCGTTTCCAGACTATTGTGTTTCCCCTGAGTTTAGCAAAAAGAGTTTTCAATTGCCGGAGTTAAACACTGTGTTGCTGTGTTTATATTTAAAAGTGTTTTAAGCCTCCGTGTTGTGCGCGGGATTGACACCGATTATCCAGAACACGCAACTCTCCCGAATAGCAAGTTACAGGAGTAAACACGGTAGGGTGAAAATGGGTATTTATTAAGTAAGTAAGAAATTTATTTATGACCCGCCATTTTGAAAAGGCGGAGTAAATGAAGAAAATAAAGAAAATAAACGAATCACATATATACACACAGAAAAAGACACTTAATTTTAATCTTCGGTCAGGAAGCAGTGGACGACGTCGTGTGCTGGTTGGACCTTGTTGTCCATGATTTTTGAAAGCGATGAGGAAACATCCAAAAGGGTAACACTTGCATCTTGAATTTTGAATTTCTCCGTCAATGTCTGGTAATGACATAATCTCGACAATTGGAGCAGGTGCTTTGCATATTTAAAATAACATGATCTCATCTTTTTAGTCTCCTTCTTTCGCAGAACCTGAGTGACGCCAGAACGAAATAGTATAGAAGGAGCGCAGAAGGTGCTGTACAAATTTCCCAAAGCTTTACGATTATAGCGCCCCCGGTTGGGGACGATTCGCCCATAGGCGCTACGGATTGACTTATAAACTTCTTGAACAACCGAAGAGCAAAATTTTGACAATGAAGATTTGAATGTTATTCCGGTCCACCGTAGAGAGTGTTGATTTAACGTTGAATGATCCAAGAGACATAGAAGCTTTAGATGCACTCGAACCATTTGACGAAGGGTTGAAATGCAGGTACTCACATTTTGATAGGTTAACTTCAAGGCCAATGAAGTTCCGACGACAGCTTACTTACAGTTTTTGTGAGTGTGGATCGGCTACTGCTTACTAAGAGCAAGTCGTCCGCGTAGGCTATGTAGCTGAATGCATAGTCTTTATAGAAGTAAGCAGGATGCAAAGAATCGAGACAAGAAGATATGGCCGATTTGAAGATGTAGGGAGATAAGACTCCCCCTTGGCGAACACCAGTTCGGACAGGAATAATCTCTGACAAGCTACCTTGCCATTTGAACCTTACTGAAGAAAGACCATACCAAAATTTTAACAGATAGACAACACATTGCACATTGGTGTTAAACTCATTGTTGTCTGAAATCACAAACTCAGAGTTACGTCTCTGAGCCCCGCACAAGCAAGCAGGGTTGCCGCGTCGAAAAGATTTAGAGAGTGACATTTTACCCAAAACAGAGAGTGAAATGGAGATGAAATTTTATATTCATGAAAAACAAGACAAAAGGTGTCGATGGGATCTCAAAAATCTAATATTTGATTCAGGCAATCGGGTCTTGTCTTCGCCAGATCCAGTCTTCGCCAGGCTAGTCGTCAGAGGAAACCTAGTTCAGATATACCTCTATAACCCATATCTACTTTGACAGTCCTGACCGAGACTTCCTGCTTTACTTCTGCCAAGTTTCCGATTTCACCCGAATTTTGAACTAACTACTAGTCCAGCAAAAAAAGAAAATTCAGAAACAAATCCAGCGTATCTCCTTATCCCTATAAAGAACATCTAATCAACTTTTAATAAAAGTTAAATCCGGTTACAACCGGATTCCGGACTAATTATATGTCCGGGTGAAAAATGATTGTCATATACAGACTCAGCTTTTCTTCTCACTCCTTAATCTGTCATCTAATCGAACTTTGCTTAAGGCGGAACGGTACTTTAAAACTCATAAAGAGCAGGTATACACTTTTCCCATGTTAATTGACAATATCTGTTTCAAGCGTGTCAAGCCAAATTGACGGTGGCGGAAAAATTCCAAGATACCCATTTTGAAGAGCTTTTTACGGGCTACAAAACGTTTGGAGCAGTTTTCAAAGCCGACACACCGTTTGCTAGGTAGGCTAGAAATAAGAAAAAAAGTGTCTTGTCTGCCAACTGGCTGTCAACGACCTGGGTAAACTCTGTCGCTATACATTTGGTATCGTCTGGCAGAGCATTGAGTAAGCAACCAAACGTTTGGAATGGATTTTGGAATTTTCATTTCTTGTAGTTTCAGTCCCTTCTTTTCTCCAAAAAAGATATTTCTCTCATTTCGTTTCCATACCATGGGCTATTATCGCAAGGAAGCATCAAGATCTGTAACCCCGTTGGGACAGCAGGGGCTATTCGCAGGGGGTCAAGAGAGAGATGATGAAAACAGATTATTATGCGAGATCAAAATCCAAATAATTCAAAGGACTTTCAGTAATATGGTACGTTTAAATAAGTCAGTTGCGTAGTAAAATTCAGTCGTGCTAGCAAAATGAGAAAAAAGAAAAAAAGAACTTGAGAAGTGGATGAATTCATAGGGAGCAACTTGTGAAGTAAAATATATAAGACTAGGAAACCCGACTTTGCCTGCAATATGTGCTTAGTGTGATAACAAAGGATTACGACATCACAAATGATATACCGACAAGAAGCGAGACAACTGCAGGAAATTCGAATAATGACCACACCATCAAAACTCGGACAGCGTTCAGAAACTTGAAATACCCTGAACTTGAAATCTGCCGACGGCTCGTCAATGTCCTCAGTATGTTTCTAGGTCCCCCATATGTTTATATTTCGGAACGCAATTTCTCAAGCATGTGTAACTTTCTTCTTTCATTCAAGTAGGCTAATGAATCTCTACAAAACTTATTGCGTCACAGCCTAGCTGTTTTGTCCATCCGTCGGTCAGTCCGGGTTTTGCCAGTTGGGGCACTTCCAAATAACGTTGAAACTTGCCAGCATAATTTTAAAGAACCCTACCTAAACCTCTAGGTAAATTTCGTTTTTCGGATTCAACCATCTGTGGGGGAGTGGAGTAATGGGAAATCCGGAAACTTGTGGGGAGCGACTTCAAACTGGCGATACGACTGGAATGAGACTTGATGAGTGTAAGAGAAAATGCCCGATAATCCATGTACTTGTCCGACCGGATTCGGCCACAGTGGAGGAAACTGGACGGGGGCACCAGACATTTTGTGGCGTTTTTGTTGCATTTTGAATGCAACTTGGAAAATAGTGAAATCATATGCCCTAGATTACACAATTTCTAGTCTGGACCGAATCCGACCACGGTTGGTGGGGGCGGGTACCGAAATTCCTCGAAAATTGTTTGTGGTAACTGGAAAACTTGGTAGGTGGTAAGGAAAGTTTCCCTAGACGAACTTTTTACGTGTTAAAACCGAATTCGGCTCGGTGGGGAGTTAGAGGGCAATTCGGCACAATTTTTGGCACGCACATGGATGAAATGATGCAGTGAAATGAGTGGTGTTGGGGACATGAAACTTAGAAGGTACAAAGGTCATATGTTCTGCATCTACAGGATCCTTTTCAGGGTTCCGAACTGATTTGACCTCGGTAGAGGGAGCTGGAGGGGCATCGGAAACTTTCCGGAAATGAAAACTTGCCGGGTTGGTAAGATAATACGCTCTTGATGACGTATTCATGTGCTGAAACTGGAGTAGTTATAGTAGTTTAGGGAGTAGTCATTCAAGTAAACAGTGTTTGGCGGTAAGGTAAGAGTGTTGTCTGGTCCTTAACTTTTGCCCAATGCGTGGACATTTGGGCAAAAATATTTTTCACGTAACGTGCGTATGCCCTGAGCTTTCAGATCTTCGTGGGGTAATTTTTGGTGTTAGTAATTGGGGGGAGGATTGGTTGGTAAAAGTAATGGGAAGTAAAATATTTGGTGATATTGAAAAGTTGGGAAGATTCCTTTCGGCTTCGATGAACCACAGAGAAAGATTCCTGTAAAGGAATATGTAAAATAGTTAGCATTTATTTGGTTTGTATTTTTTATTTTTGTTTGTGTTTATTTTTTTCCCATGGCCTCTGTGCTTTTATTGGAATAAATCTTATTCGTACTGGAGAAACAAGAGCTATAAGCTCATGTGGCACTTGCACGGGTTGAGATGTATTTTTGATCAAATGTACTTTTTGACTTTGCGGTTAAAATGCGCACTCTAAGGGAGCTACAACTTCATTTGCAAGCAAAGCCCTTGAAGCAAAAACGATAATGGGCTCATGGGGATCATGAAAATTTATATTTTGCTTAAAGTATTTTTCTTACTTTGCGGTCAAGATTGGTACTTCAGTGAATAGTCTGATCTGGACAGTGGCGATTTCTGAACCAATCTTGTCGAATCTCTAATATTCCAGCCAAGTTTAATCGTCCTAGCACATCTGGAAGTACCTTAACTCGCGATCACCGGAATTCCGGACCCCCCCCCCCCCCCCCACATAACATGTCCGGACCCCCCACCGGTCCGGACATGTTATCAGAGACACGTCCTCTTTTCAATTACTAATTTCACTCGAATCCGATCACCGGTTCCAAAGTTACGCATGACTCAATATTCCGGATTCCCCCTCCCTCCAATCCCCCATGATTATCGCATCGATAATTTCTTTTATTTCCAAGTCAGTTTGATCCGGTCCTTGCTATAGCTGCCAAGTTTCGTCTTGAAAATCCCCAAAACCACCATCACCGGAATCCCCCCCCCCCCGCGAGTGTCCGGATCCAGTCCAATTATATAAACGATTTATCTAGAGCAGATGCTTGTTCTTCCCAGCAAGTTTCACTCATCCCTCTATTCTAACCGTTTCTCGAGATCCCCCCCCAACTCCTCCGTAGCTGTCGAATTCGGTCGAGACTTCAAATGGGACATCTGAGATACATCATCTGTTCAGGTATTAAGTTTCATTCCAATCCGATCACCCGTTCGAAAGTTACAGACTACTGAATTTTTCTGATTCCCTTTTCCCTCCAGTCCCCCCCCCCCCTCCGGATGGTCGGATCGAGAAACCGATTGTTTTCAAGTTGGTTTGGCCGGGTCCCAGACAGTTTCACCGTCCCAGCACATCTGCAAGTACCGTAACTCGAAAAAGTGAGACAAACAAACTCGGACAGACCGGCAACGGGAATTGCGGTCGGGGTATGGCACTTGAGGAAAAGGCTGCAAGTGCCATACAAATATATGCTGAAAGTGCTGTAACCGTTTCTGAACTATCTGACAAGTAATTGAACGGAAATTTCGGAATGAACAAACTTGTTAAATCAGAATATTTCATGGGTTTTCGACTAACAACGGTATTCCGGTAGGGATCTGACCACAATCTAGGTAATCTAACCTTGGGAAAACAATATATTTCCGCATTCACCCTCCCTCTAGCCATGATGAAGTTGTTTGGTCGGATCCCGGATATGCCTGCCAAGTTTCATCGTCCTAGCACTTATGGAAGTAGCCTAATTCGAGAACAGTGAACCGACAGACAGACACGATGAACACGATTATGACAACCATTTTCTCGCCGGACAAGTAGTTCGCCTGGGATCCGGCCAAAATCGGAAAGTTTGTTAAAAGTAAAAGTTTTATTTGAAGTTGATTAGATGTTCGATATTGGGGTAAAGAGATACATTGAATTTGTTGTTTAGCTTTATTTTATTGCCAGACAAGCAGTTCGCCTGGGATTCGGCCGAAACGGAAAATTCGGCTGAAGTACGGCAGGAAGTTTTGATCAGTTTCGTCAAAAATGGCATGACATATAGGGGTAAACACAAATGGTGTGAATCCATATGTGAACTTGGTTTTCTCAGAGGATTAGCTATTTGGCCTCAATCTGTTTCTACATTTTAATAGTAAAAATCAACGAGTCTGGTGAAGACAGGATCTGGCGAAGACAAGACCGAATTGTGGATCAAATATTAATTTTTGGGATCCCATCGAAACTTTTGGTTTTGCTATGTTTTGGGATCCCACAGCAACTTATAGCCTTGTTACTCGATTTTTTTTTCTTCCAATTTTCGAAGATTTTCAATATTTTGACTGTTAGACGCTTTTACTTTACGGTAAGTGACTCTTTTACTCGACAAGTGAATTAGCGAACTGGTTGCTTAAGGTACTTCAATGACTGCGAAAAAGCAGCAGCCAAAAGGTCATTCAAATGCAATTTAGTGTCAGTCTCTCGACCCAATTCCCTCTGATGACCTCTGAGACATAGATAAACATCGCACAGAGGGAGTCCTTTGACTTTGACCTGTTCACCGACCAAAACCCATGCTGAATCTGTAATAACGAGTTTCGACTACGACTAAGTTCGATAATTTTAACAAATTTTCCGGTTTTGGCCGGATTCCGGACTAATTATATGTCCGGGTAAAAAATTATTGTCATATACAGACTCGAGCCTCTCTTTTTACCCCTTAATCTGTCATCTAGTCGAACTTTTGATTTAACAAATTTTCCGGTTTTGGCCGGATTCCGGGTGAACTAGTTGTTCGGCCAGAAAATGGTTTTCACCATCGTGTTCAGCATGTTTTTTTACCCCTAAATCGAACATTTAATCAACTTCAAGTGAAACTTTTACTTTTAACCAACTTTCCGGGTTTTGCCGGATTCCGGACGAACTACTTGTTCGGCGAGAAATGGTTTTCACTATCGTGCTCAGCATGCCTTCTTACCCCATAATCGACTATCACATTAGCTGTTTAAAAATATTTTGTTTGTCTAATCAGCTAATCAAACTTTTGCTTTTTCAAATTTTCCGGTTTTGGCCGGATTCCGGGCGAACTAGTTGTTCAGCGAGAAAATGGTTTTCACTATCGTGTTCAGCATGTCTTCTCCCCTAAATTGACCATTCAATCCACTTCAGATAAGACTTTTACTTTTAACCAACTTTCTGGTTTCCAACTTTCCGGTTACTTGTCCGGCGAGAAAATGGTTTCCGCTATCGTGATCAGCATGACTTCTTACCCCATAATGGACTATCACATTAGCTGTTTAAAAAATGTTTGTTTGTCCCTTAACTTGAACCCCCACCCTTAAATGTAGAGCTACAGGGCCCATCTACGAACTCGACCTTACTCTTGACCCAAAGAATCGTCACGCCAAGTTTCATCAAAATATCTCATTCCCTTCGAGAGTTATCGTGCTCACAGACGGACGGACAGACGGACAACTATTGCGATGTCATAGGTATCCCTCCACTTATGCTTAGGGATCCCAAAACATGAAATGGTCCCTTTTGGTTGGAAGCGCCTCTGCAAAAATTACACATCCTAGTTTATTTGACAAAAAAAATTGAAATAATCACTTTTAGTCGGAATCCCACTGCAAAAATTACACATTTAGACGTTTTATGAAATAAGAGTGTTTTTGTGTCATACGTAGAACCAAAATAGAGTGACAATTCACACTATCGTGCGACATGTGGCAACTCTGCAAGCAAGTCGGTAGCTACCACCGACACTTTGAACCTGCGTCCGAAGGGGGTCAGGAGAGTTTCGAAACCAGCTACTCGGCCAGTACTGACGTTCCTGATCTGACGTCCGCTTTCTCTAAATCCCGCCTTCTCTCATTACCGGCACTTATCAGTAAAGTTGATGAGTAGAAAATCAGCAATCGGCCTCGTGAGCAATGGAAGTTATGCAGCGTTTACAAGTACAGTAAAACTTGAACAGAATCCGATCTGATAACAAGCGAGTAACAAGATTATGTTTACACGCAGAGCGAAAAAAAATGTAATTCTTCAAACCAGAAAATCTGACACAACTAAATTCACTTGCCAATCAAAAAAAAATCTTTTGAGAGCATTTATGACATCAGTGCTGATGATTGCTGCTCTCAAAAGCTAGCTAGACCTTTTTTTAGTACTTTTTACCGGGGTCGCCGACAAGATTCCTTTCAAGTAGATCGGAATTCCTTTCATCATGAAAGAACTCCCCGTCCCGTTAGACTTTTTTTTAGTCGTCTTCACGAACGGAATCGTTTCGAAGTCGACCGGAATTCCTTTCTACTCGACGGGATTTTTTTATCCGTGTAAACGTGACAGTAGCAGAAAGTGAAACTAGTGTTTGCTGCTCATTACCTTATGGATGGGTATTTTACTAGCTCTTTGTCACAAGCGTTGATGGTAAGATGGGGACTTTCGGAAACTAGTCCGCTGGAAGCGCTGAACTGGAATAAGTGGAATTTATTAGTTTAACTCGTCAACACCCAACAACGACTATATGAACATTCCACAAACAGTAAACAAGAGCACCAATGGGTACTCATTTCGGTTAAAAATTGCAAAATAGGAACTGCTCGGTGAAATGATAATAGTTGCGTTTTTGCAGATACCGTAGTATCTGATACCACGGTCTAACGTTGTTTTTGCAGTTATCGTGGTATGAATGAATGAATATCTTTATTACCCATCTTTACATAAAATGTCACTGACGGAGTATAAAAAAAGAGAAATAAAGAAAGTAGAACAATGAACAACACACAAGATACAATTTTAACTTGGCAATACATAATTCCAGAAAAAAAAAAGAAAAAAATACACTTAGACTATTATATATACACCATTTCTGTAACAATTGTTTAATTGCTGGATAGAGGCTGTTTCGAGGGTCTAGTACAGCCTCAATCGGATCTTTAATCCCATGATTTCCTGTAACTCGTCGATTACGAGACCACAGCGGTAGCGCGAGCAGGAATCTGATATATTTGATACCAAGGTCAAAAGGCGTTTTTGCAGTTGTCGTGGTATCTAGCCAGTTATCGTGGTACCCTGATATTCAGATACCACGGTCAGACCGTGGTAAAGCTGGGGCAAAAGTCATCTCACTTTCATCATTTTTGTCAAATTGGTCGGAAAAAAGTTCGGCACTTGAGTGATGTGACTGAATATCATTGTGTTGCGAGAGCAACACTTTGGTTTTGTCCTCGTTTTTTTTTTTTTTTTTTTTTTCCTATGACTCCGATTTCATTTTATTTTCTGGTAACTGGTAAGGGTCTAACCTGTGCGGTTTTTACGGAAAGTGTGGACCTTAGGCCGGATTGATGAATATGACATTACATTTTGGAAAGCTCTGTAGAACTCTTGCCTGGGGCCAAAAAGGATGGTTTTTGCTAGTCCTCGAGCCAGAGCCTACGGTGTGCGAAGTGAAGTGGAGTTACATAGCCTATGTCAGAGAGGACTATCTAAAGTTGTGTAGCGAACCTTTCGTTTCATCAAACCATGTTTCTGCTTTCGAGTAGAAAGCTCCGTTCTAGCACTCAAGCAGGCAGTCACAAGTTTCAAATTGAAGATAGACTAAAATCTATAAGTGTGAAATATATGCGGCAGTTACCCGGCCCCACAGCCAACAGATTTTCGTTGAGTGATAAATAGAAAAATCTACAGAAACCAAAAAGTGGCTTTTTCCCACGGGTCCGAAAGTGCTGCCATGTATTGTTTCTATCCATTTGTGTACGCGATTTCAGCTGAGTTTATCGTTCGGTTTTTTGCACTTGGGTTTGCGGTAGAGAAATGGTATCAGATGTACCTCTTAAACTGTAGAATTTCTCTCATTGCTAAAGAAACTAGAGCTTATCCTTTGCTCTTTTCTAAGTGGTGACGTTAGAAAGTTGGCCTACGGCAAAAAAGTCAACTTTTGAACCAAGACAGGTAGAATTTTTTGTTCGACGGCAATCGATAGCCGCTGATGAGCTGATTAAAGTATATGTCATCCATTTTTTGGTACAAAAATTCCTTCATGAGATACACCAGTTTGAAAGTTTCAAGGGGTTGACAACTTCAGTAGTAACTCACTGAAACCAAAAATAGGCGATGCCAGTTGTGAGACATTTAGGGGACTTGTACGCGACAGTCGACTTTTAGCTCATAATCATCTTCGGCGATGAGGGGTTTGCAGCTTTCGCTAGTTGGCGTACCTGTCATTTGATGGTAAGAACAATTTGGTTCCCAAATGTAAGACATGCAAGGTACTTGTAAGTAATAATCGGCTGTTATGCTACAAAAATCTTCAGCGAGGAGCGGTTTGCAACTTTTGCTAGCCGGTGTACCCATTATTTTTATCCGGTGAACTTGATGTCTATCACGGGAAACGGACTTGTCAGTAGAATCGGTACACAAGTAGCTAGAAATTTGTGCAAATTGTTGCACATTGTATTCGATTTACATAAATCTGACGGTAAGAAAGTTTGTATCGATGGTCTATCGCTGTAACCTAGGATTTACTGTTTACGCAAGTGGTACAAACAATAACGTAAAACAAGGTAGTTTCGTAATAATTAATAGTGTCATCTATGGTATTTTAATCCTGAATTACGGATAGCTTTATAATACCATCTAGATTATATAGGATATTGTTCCAAGTTTTCATCCGTCACGATGTCTACGATTGAAGAGGATAAAGTTCAACTGACTGCAAAGTCAATTTAGTCCCTTTTTCCGATATTCTTTTGTTGTGGTTAGGGCAATCGATAGCCCTTGATGAGTTGATCAAAATATATGTCATCCATTTTTTTGAACAAAAATGCTTCATGAGATAAACCAGTTTGAAAGTTTCAAGGGGTTGACAACTTCAGGAGTAAGGTACACACTGAAACCAAAAATAGGCGATATCAGTTGTGAGACATGTAAGGGACTTGTAAGCAACAGTCGACTGTAAGCAACAGTCGACTGTTAGCTCATAATCATCTTCGGCAACGAGGAGTTTGCAGCTTCTGCTAGTTGGTATACCTGTTATTTGTTTCAGGTGTATTCGATGGTAAGAACAATTTTCTTCCCAATTGTAAGACATGTATGGGACTTGTAAGTAATAATTGGCTTTTATGCTATAATCATCTTCAGCGATGAGGGGTTTGCAACTTTTGCTAGCTGGTGTATCCATTATTTGCCGGTGAATTTGATGTCAATCACGGGAGAGGTACTTGTAAGTAAGAATAGGTTCACGAGGGGCTAGAAATTTTTGAAAATTGGTGCATATTGTATTCGATTTCTGTAAATATGACGGTAAGAAAGTTTGTATCGATGGTCTATCGCTATAACCTAGGATTAACTGTCTACGCAACGTGTACAAACGATACGGTAATGTAAAACAATAAGGTGGTTTTGTAATAATTAATATTGTCATCTATGGTATTTTAATCCTGAAAAGTTACGGATAGCTTTATAATACCAACTAGATTATATAAGATATTGTTCCAAGTTTTCATCCGTCACGATATCTACGATTGAAAAGGATAAAGTTCAACTGACCGCAAAGTCAATGTAGACCCTTCTTCCGATATTGCTTTGTTGTTGGTTTTACAATGCTAAGAACAGCTTTTAATCATGTGATTATTCTTTTTAGAACATACCGTTTTAAAAGCTTCGATAAGTTGACAATTTCAGCATTTAACCGACAGCGAAGAAACAAAACCAAAGTGTTGCTCTCGCAACACTTTAGTCGGCGAAGCCGGGCAAAGGTTGCCGCAACACTTCACGTTGCCCGGGCAACGTAGGTCTAGTTTTTCTTTCGGTTTGACTTCTAAAAGCACAATTACGGCAATTGTCGTTTTTGCAGAGCAACCGTATATCAGATACCACGGTAACTGCAAAAAGGACTATTTTCAGATCCAGTTACCGTGGTAACAGATGCCATGGTGTCTACAAAAACGCAACTGATGATCGACTACTAAATAGGCTAGAAATGTGGTGTATTTGTCACTTGACTGACTTTGCTTTAAAATCCGGTGAATTACCGAATTCGGTAACGAATCAGAACCAAAAGAATCTGATCACCGAATTATGAAATGGACTGACTAAATGCGATAGAACAGATACGAACTTGAGAAAAGTCCGGTGAATCAACGAATTCGGTAACGAATTACACCAAATAAACTCGTTAAATCACCGAATTTACGAAGGGACGGACCGAATGCGGTGAAAGCGATGCGGACTGACTAAAAGTTGGATGAATTACCAAATCCGATAAAGAATGAGAACCAATAAACAAACACGTTAAATCACTCAATTTGAAAATGTGGCGACAAAAGATGTTTATAAAAAGGGCATCACGGCTTCGCGCGATGCCCCCCCCCCTCCCTCGGGACGGCCTTGGCTATAGTGATCCATCGCCACTGCATACTCGCCCACTGAATTCTTTTATTTCAGATTTTCCGGAATCATCCGTCGGTCAGAGACAAAGTTCAGCACTTAGAAGCAGAAGTGATCGCCGGAAACATTACGCCCGGATATGCCGCAGACACACTGCTACATGAGTTCTTAAGTTAGCATAATTGAGTCATTTTCGGTTCTTAAGTTTTTTCCTGGAGTCCACTGTTAGAAGTTGTACAGTATTTACACAAGTATATGCAGCTTCAACAGATATCAAATTTCATGCTAGCTGTTGGTGTTCCAAAAAAATTGCGTTATGAGCGTCTAAGAGCGTGTTCCACCGTACTTACCTTAGTTACTACGCATGACGTCACAAATACTAGCTTCTTGGCGTCAAGGCTGGGACAGACTTTTCTATTTTCAGCAAAATATCATGCCACGGGCTAATCCGGCCAATCACGTCACAGAGATTCGTGGTCACCACTTACTTCGCCCCCGAGCATGGTAAGCAAACAGTTAGCCTACTCTTAGTTATTATTTCGAGAAGGTTGGAACGATAACCTAGTAATTTTTGACGAGCTTAGAACGAAAATAGTAACTAATAGTTACTATTGTTAGAAGGTTGGAACACGCTTTTCGAGACAGCTGGAACGGTCAGCGTAGTAACTCTTCACGAGGATGGAACGAAAAAGTGACTAATAGTTACTGTTGTCAGAAGGGTGGAACACGCTCTAAGTGTTCGGTTTCTGTAGATGTAGCACTAAATATAATTTGCAACAGTGCTTTTAAAAAAAACCCTTAAAAAGTCATATCGATATGTTCTGTAACTTAGACATATAGGCTACTGTTTTATCTCATTTTGAAATTGCCCATCCTTGTCATAATTTTCTAAAACCTATAACAGTGTGCAAGATTTATCTGTGAATTGTAGGTTTGGGTCTCTATCGTGCAGGACCAAATAACACTAGGGAGTAGCACCAAGACCGGAAAAAAGTGACACACTCGAATGGCAGTGACACGAGCGATACATAACGTCTTACTAAAATTCAATAAGTCATGCACGAGCGCTCGCCCCGACAACTCCGTGCTATGAACATAAAAAAAAATTAGAAAAAATAGAGCGTAGTGGGCGGCACTACGACGAAGGCCTGTTTCCGATGCATGGGAAGCATAAAGTCTGGGCGCTACTCTCTGGTATTATTTTGCTTTGGCACCGCGATCCCGTCCTTCGTATTTGGCAGGATACCTGAAGACTCAAAATCACATTTTTTTAACTTCAGTCTTTTTTTATAGTTCAGTCGTACGACAATAAATTACTTACAATAGAAACATCTCTAAGAACTTTTGCTGCCTGCAGTGCACTGCCGGAATCTTCATAACAGATAACATAAGGATGCGCAGCTTCAACAGACAACACTTGGAACTTTTGTGATTTGGAAAACATTATGCATTAAATGTTAAGCCGCTTTCACACTGACACTAAGCTACGCAACCTCTGCGTCGCGCTTGCGGTGACGCAACGCAGACAAATAAAACGCAACGCAAGAACAGAACCAAGTTACATTCTTACGTTGCGTCGACGCATACGCATCAGATTGTTCAGTGAAAAATGGAAGTTTTTGCAGACAAACTGGAGAAAACCTACTAGTGATGAAGAAAAACTTAGTGATGATGAAAGAAACGAGAATTCAGCATAAAAAAAAACGAGAAAGGAAAACGTAAATACACATGCAGTGTGAAAGCTTGTAGCGCAGGTGTGAAAGATACGCAACGCAGCCTGTACTCACTGCAAGATAAACGCGTACGCAGCGGATCGCAACGACGCGTCAATGTGAAAGCGGCTTTAAGCATAACAAGCATTGAAAAAACGCAAGAAAAACATCTGCTTTCTTTTCTGATATTATGACGACAAAGAAAAAAGTCAACATATGCTTTTTCCGCTGTTCCTGGCAATGCTTGTCACGCATAACATTTAGTGCATAATTTTCTGAAAATCACAAAAGATTACATCCCAATTGTTGTCTAGTGGAACCTCGCATCCTTCTGTTATCTGTAATGAAACTTCTGACAGTTTGGTTTAATCTCTCGTACACTCCATAACAAATCTTGGGCGCATCAACGGAAATACCTAGGTGATTTTTATTTTATTCTTTTAGGAAAGATTAATTCTACTCCAGTTTTTAACTTCTGCTTCATACAAATATAGCCTCTCTTGTGAATATCCGCAAGAACCAATAATCACAAGAATCCTTATTCCGAGAAACTTTTTACAGTGTCATCATCAGTTGTTACGTTCGACTGAGGGTCGATAAGTGTGTGGTTCTCCCCTCGGGCGACCGCGATCAGGTAGTTCAACTGATCCCTTCTGCCTAACCGTCGTCAAAATTCACGTGTCTTGTGCTGTTGTTTGTTGTTGTTTACCTGTTGTTTGTTGCTGTTGTTTACAATTCACAAGCATGCCTAGCCAAGCACAGTCGTTGCCAACCGCGGAAAATATAACCGCAGAGCTCTTGCTAAGCTCTACGCCACTTACTGCGACCACTCGGTTCTTTACCTTTCGGGACTCTACCCCCTGCTGAAGAAAAATGATGTAGCAGCTATTCGAATGGCATACTTCCGCTACTGTAAATTCCTCCTCTACTTGCCAATTTGGTATAAAAATCGAAAAATGATAACTAAATTTTCAGTAACTAATATAACTGTTAAACTTGACGAGCTGCAGAGGAATCTGTCGGTCGCTGCATTTTCTCCACATCACGGTCTTGTCCGTTTGTTTGGAGTGTAATCTGTTCGATGTGTAAAGTTGTATCCTAATTTTAAGTTGTGTTTCTTTCTTTTCTTTGTGTACTCCACTATTTCTATTTTATAGAAGTGGGTAAATAAAAATATTCATTCATTCAGATGTCTAGGCACTTGCCTAGCATCACCGTTCACACCAATGCATAGGCACAGATTTTGGGCCAGGCACGGAGTTCCAGGCTCTAGAACTCGGTGCCTGGCTATGCCTGAGCACGTGGCTAGGCATCCGTGATTGGCTAGTCATGCTTGTGAACGCGGCTTTAGGCACACAATTGGTTTATTTACATTTTTGTTTGTTTAAAGCTGGACCAAGCCCGAAAGGTAGCCGGCAGCTCGACTTTCCAAGACGTGATTTTTCTATCTGTGAGGTAACGCCGTGGACTGGAAGAAACGAACCTGCAATCTTCAAGTGCGAACACACGGAGCGTGTTCCACCCTTCTACAAATAGTAACTATTTCTGTTCCAACCTCACCAGAAGTTACTAGGCTGACCGTTCCAACCTTCTCGGAATAGTAACTAACAGTAAGTATTTGCTTACGACGCTCGGGAGCGTAGTAAACGTAGTAACTACGGATCTCGGTAACGTGATTGGGCGGATTCGCCCGTGGCATGATACTCTGCTTGAAAATATAAAAAGTTCCAGCCTTGACGGCAAAAAGCCAGAATTCATGACGTCATGAGTAGTAACTACGTAGTATTAACTTACGCTAGTATTAACTACGTTAGTCGTAACTACAGTAATTTCGGATCGGGCGAATACGGATCGGGCGCTCCCGGTCTGGAATTCCTGACCGGATTACAGTTCCTGACGCGGTCTGGTCAGAACCCTTTCCAATAAAGGGCCGTAATATCACTGCCAGAGCCTCGTAGCTGGCGTGTCCTTTTTTGGGATCCCAAAACGTAGGTGGAGGTATACCTATGACATCGCAAAAGTTGTCCGTCCGTCTGTCCGTCTGTAAGCACGATAACTTTCGAAGGGAATGAGATATTTTGATGAAACTTTGGTGAGGATTCGTTGGGTCGTCGGACCAGTTAAGTTCGTAGATGGGCTTTGTAGCTCTACATTTAGGGGTGGGAGAGGGGGTTCAAATTAAGGGGCAAACAAAATATTTTGAAACAGCTAATGTGATAGTCGATTATGGTGTAAAAAGACATGCTGAGCAAGATGGTGAAAACTATTTTGTCATCGAACGAGTAGTTCCCCGGAATCCGACCAAAACCGGAAAGTTTGTTAAAAGTAAAAGTTTTATTTGAAGTTGATTAGATGTTCGAATTAGGGGTAGGTAGACATGCTGAAGACGATGGTGAAAACCATTCTCTCGACGGACAAGTAGTTCGCCCGGAATCCGGCCGAAACCGGAAAGTTTGTTAAAATTAGAAGTTTTATTTCGAGTTGATTAGATGTTCGATTTAGGGCAAGAAGACATGTTGAACACTTACGTGAAAACAATTTTCTACCTGGACATGTAGTTCGCCCGGAATCCGGCGATAACCGGAAAGTTGGTTAAAAGTAAAAGTTTAATCTCAAGTTGATTAAATGTTTGATTTATGGGTAAAAAGACATGCCGAACTCGATGGTGAAAATCATTTTCTCGCTGGACAACTAGTTCGCCCGGAACCCGGCCAAAACCGGAAAATTTGTTAAAAGCAAAAGTTCGATTAGATGACAGATTAAGGGGTAATAAGAGAGGCTGAGTCTTTTTATGACAATGTCTTTTTACCCGGACATATAATTATTCCGGAATCCGGTTGTAACCGGATTTTATTTTGAAGTCAAACTTTCATTCAAAGTTGATTAGATGTTCTTTATAGGGATAAGGAGATACGCTGGTTTTGTTTCTGTATTTAAGTAGTTCGCTCGGAAATCGGCAAGAAGTCTCGGTCAGTATCGTCAAAATAGATATGGCTTATAGAGGTATATCTGAACTTGGTTTTCTCTGATGATTAGCCTGTCCAAGACTGGATCTGGCGAAGACAAGACTCGATTGTCTGAATCAAATATTAGATTTTTGGGATCCCATCGACACCTTTGGTCTTGTTAGTGGAGTGTTCCTTGGAACAGTCAACTATTGCGAGCGCTGTAGCAGCTCTCGGTTTTCATAGTGTTTTGTGGAGCAATAACTCGTGAATCAGTGCTGGTATCAAGCTCAAACTTGGTACACTTGTGGGTATTGAGATCTTTGACCGAGCTGGACATAGGACGCTGAAGTTCCTTGTAATTGTAAGTTCTACGGCTGGAAACTTACTTTTAAAGTTTCACCTCCCCCACCCACTCCGTTCATGGGCAACTGGGCCCAGATTGTCCTAAAGTAAAGTTCGTGACCCGTGACAGGAATCAGCAGGTCTCTTTTTTTTTTGGGGGGGGGGGGGTCTCAAACCCCACTCCCACTTGGTTCAGGAGCAATTGGACCCAGATTGTCCATTTTCTAATGTTTTTATCTTGACAATAACTGGATATAGGGCGATGAAATTCTTTGTGCTTTTAGATCATATCATTTCGGTATATATATTCCCAATATATATTTGGAGTTGAACCACCGTCCACGCTCATGCGCAAGTCGCCAAAATTGCCCTCGAGTTAAGTTCTTGATCTGTGATGGGAATCAAATTCGTGTATACTTGGGGAGATTGGTGTTTAGTTTAGGTTAACAGCAAGCAATGCTGCAAAACAGCAAACACGCGACGTGCTTCAATCGTTAATGAAAAGTTGGTAACTGGATGGTCTTGTCATGTGATCGACGACGTGCCACCGGCTGATCACTGGTGTAATATTGTATTCGACGGGGTGGTAATATCGCGATACTTTGATCCGCCCGTTACGCTTTACTTTTGATTCAACCTTTTCATACTGAAAAAGATTACTCGTTTGAAACTCCTGTGCTTATGCGTTCGAAGGGAACGCCGAGAATAGAGGTAGTCACTCCACCCGGACTCCGCGTACAGAAAACAGTGAGAACACGGGGATTGCTTTCAAAACTGATTTTATTCGAAAAAAATATGCAGTTGACGAAATTAGTCTGGTTCCTCTTTTTAAGTTTTTGTTTGTTTATTTGTTTTTAATAAATTTTACATTGCCCCAACACCAGCAAAAATTGATTCCCCTCCGAATCCGAAAGGGAGTCATTTTTGAGGACGGTGATAATAATCAGAGCATTCCCCATCCGTGGCGACTCGCGAGAATACGGGGAGTGAGTCCCCGGGACAAACAAAAACGCGGGACTCCTCAAGTAGAGTCGTCGGGGAACCGCGAGAATAAGCCTCTTTACTTTGTTTTGTGGGAAACGGGAAGGCTTTGGTAGCTATACAATGCGGTACACATATTCGATCTTCAATGCAATCGTACACGAGAAAACCATTTTATTTTATAACAAAAATAGCAGTAAACAAGCAGCCCTCAGTCATACCTCTTTGCAACTAGTTGCATTGTTTCATTTTCATCTATTTCGTCAAGCACTTTATCTCCATTCCAGACAAAATCCTTGAATTTCATTTCTCCCAGCACTAGGAAACCCAATTTATTTACGCAAATGTGTTTCGTCTGCTCAGCGGTGGCATCCACTACAAGCAGTTTAAGTCCACGTTCGAGTGCTAGTTCCACAGATTTCTCCACAAGGGCAGTAGCAATTCCTCGCCCACCGAACTCCGGATGGACAGACAGCATATAGATGTAAAAGTAGCGGTCAACATCGAAGTGAGTGAAGATGTCATCGATGGCTGATTGGTTCTGTGCGTAGACGGCGTAAAACTTGTGCCAGAGTTTCTTCTCTCCCTGAGGTTCCCCTTGCGTTTGTTCTGGTTGACTGAAAAGATAATAAGAATGAACGTACTACTGAAAAAGCCCGAAGAATATGGCAATTTTTCTCTCAGTATACTAACTGTGTTTAACACGAATAATAAATACCCTCTTGTCTAAGAATATAGTTATGTATTCCAACGCAAGCCTCAATTAACGCCCTTTTTCCCCACTAAAAACAGTGGTTCTTGTCTATTCTGTATTAAATTCCGTCTCTTCAAAAACCTCCTTTCTCCATTCACTCACTTTCGCACACCCATAAACCACATGATTTACGCTTTCGGCATCATGTCCACACATAGGACAGAAGTAGAAATAGAAAGCACGTATCTCTGAGAGACACGTGCTTTAGCGCCACAGTGATTTTTCGCCACTACAGGTAACGCAGCAGGTAAAAAAAAAGAGACAAAAACTAAGTATATGTAAGTGGTGGGGTTAGTGAAAGAGTCTCGGTAGGGTTTTGCGCCACTCCTTGCTACTACTTAGGCTATAAAGTATGTAGTATAGTAAGTTTATATTTGTAACCCACAAAACATTTTACCACAAAAGGAACGAAGTAGAGATAAATAGAAAAAAAGAAAAGAACAAGAGACAAGAGAAGAATAACATACGAAACATACAATAAGCCTTTAACTATCAATAAAAAAAAGAGTCTAATCAGTCGGTGATGCGGCAACATACGTAGACTAGAGCCGCGTTCGATTCACTTTTCAAGTTAACCGAGATCGTCAGTCTGTCATTTTATTTGTGATTCTCGGTTTACTGGGAGCCTTCGATTTATCAAAGTCGACCTGAAGGTTGACGAAAAGTTGACTTTCAAACGACGGGGAGACGGGGAGACGGGGAGTCTATTGTCTCAAGTTAACCAAGAAAGAAGACGGAAGTTTCAAATATTGGATCATAGAGAGATTGCAACCTACACAACGAATATAGGCAATTCATTCGAGAGATAGAACAAATATGCAAATGTAGGAAGAGAAGGGAAAGTGATTGACAGTTGTGATTGGGATGCAAGAGATATTTGCAAAGAGGAAATGTAGTAAATGTTGAAGAATAGCAAAATTGATGTCATCATTATCATGGAAATCTGGAAGGGTTGGCTTGACTACTCCTATATTAGAAACGATTAATAAAAATCTGCGGAAGCCCGGACGTTTGGTAACCAAGAAGGTGAAGCCGCTTTCACTTCCATGGAAGCTCTTTGCAAAAATATAACTATACGATTAAGGAATAGCCCAATTAACATTTCCAGCAAGTCCCTGGCTCAGAATGATCATCAAACGCCGATAATTTAATTTCAAAGTTGAAAGTCCTATACCTCCCAATGTTAAACTTTTTTGTTTTGATCCCGTGATGATGGTGCAGCAATATCCGTTTTCTCGGGTAGGGTGCAATCTCTCTATGGAGTATAAAGAGTATATGTCTTCAGATTTTTTTGCCAGGAAGCGTTCGATTGGCAATTCTTGGTTGACTTGCTCGGTCGACTTCTTACTAAATAAGACGACAGCAGAGAAAAAAGTCAACTCTGGGGTTGACTTCCGCTAATCGAATTGAACGCGGCTTAAATTTCTGACGGAAATCAGTGTGCAACTCTTGCAGCCGTGACAAAATGTCAGTAGCTTCGTAAGATTTAGTGATCTTAGAATTTCTACGAGACCGGGGCAGATACAGAAGAAACTTACAGTAACGGAAATAATCTATCCTTATTCTGGATAGATCCCGTTTATCAAAGCATTAACTCTAGAAAAGTATTAAAAGAAAAACTGCTGATTTGATACTTTCGCTATATCGGTGACAGATTTTTGTTTCGCTACAAGTCCAAGAATGGAGACAATGAGCGTGTTCCATCCTACTTACCGTAGTTACTACGCATGACGTCACGAATTCTGTTTTTTTTGCCGTCAAGGCTGGAATGATTTTTCTATTTTCCAGCAGGATCTCACGCCAGGGGCGAATCCGACCAATCACGTTACAGAGATGCGTAGTTACTACGCTCCCGAGCATGGTAAGCAAATAGTAACTATTAGTTACTATTCCGACAAGGTTGGAACGGTCAGCGTAGTAACTTCTCGTGAGGATGGAACGGAAATAGTAACTATTGTTAGAAGGGTGGAACACGCTCAATAAGTACTACACTGTAAAAAGTTTATCCGTATAAAGATTAAAGTTAACTGCAGTATTTGCTACTTAGATTCATCTTATCTGTATTTGGTATTAATCTTATCTGCGTTGAGATCAGTCAATCAATCGTTGTAATTTGCCAGAATACTTAAAAAAAATAGCAGTAGCAGTGTCAAGACATAGTTTAAAAAGAAACAGTTAAAATGAGCACACACACAAAAACAAGACGCACATTATCTGGCATTGGGCAGATAAGAATAATCCGACTAGCAAATACTGCAGTTAACTTTAATCTTTATACGGAAAACCCTTTTACGCCTGCCCCAAGGTTCTCTGTAGGGCAAGAGCGGTTTTGCGAGCTACGAGGGAATGCACGCTCACCAAACCGCATGAGGGATATGGGCCTGATAGTGCGAACATACGATCAGGTTTTCCGACCGGATTTCCTGCATTTTCATCATCAAGTTGAACAAATTTCAACTTTTCCATATGGAAGTGATGATGGTGCCGAAAATCCGGGCAGGAATTCCAGACGGGGAGCTCCCGATCCGGATTGTGTGTTCGCACTTTGAATGTGCAAAAATAGAAGTTATTCAAGTGAAAGCGGCGATTCGGAAACGCGTTCGTGAAGAAGTAACAGCGGCAGGAGCAACCATATTTTGAGAAGAAGTGTCTCATCTTTTCGAGAAGAGTGTCTCATCTAGTACACTTGGACTAGACATCTTGCAAGTTTTGACGGTGGTTTGCGAGTTTTCGTGTTTTTACTGTATTGTATTCTCTGTAAACAGGCCCGTATCCAGGAATTTATTTCGGGGGGGGGGGGGGGGGGTTGCCTGCTGGTCGGACAAAAAAGGTACAAAAAACACACAGATCAGACGGAAAAGCCTATAAAAATGATTATTTTTGTATGTTTCGTGGGGGGGGGGGGGGGGTCAACCGCCTACCCTCCCTCCTGGATACGGCCTTGTCTGTAAATACAAATCAAATGCTTCAAGAAGTTTTCTGGCACAGTCCTGTAAAAGTCAGAAGATTTGACTTGCTGAATTGCTAGGCCAATTGGATTATTTAATGGGTTATCAGAGTGGCGAAAAAACCTAGGTCAAATAATCTCACTAACTGTTCAGGTAACTAAACAAGGTTCAGCGCGTCATTAGGATATGGGTAAAACCCAAAGTGGCGAAAAATACCCAGTAGTGAAGAGTCACGATGGCGCTAAAGCACTGATACGATCTCTGAGGGTATTGACAGCCAAGGGGTTAAACGTTCCCCCCACCTCTTGTACACCCTTTCCCAGCACCAGCCGAAACCAGCAGCTATGTAGCCGCCTGAATAACCAGGTCGTCTAGTATGCAGTCGTATAACATACAGTGTGATAATCGGTGCTTGGAAATCCAAAATATAACATTCTAACCATTTAAATTCTTTACAGCAACTTTAAGTTCTAACAGTG
The DNA here is from genome assembly GCA_023053575.1 of Branchinecta lynchi. Lineage (NCBI taxonomy): Eukaryota > Metazoa > Arthropoda > Branchiopoda > Anostraca > Branchinectidae > Branchinecta > Branchinecta lynchi. The sequence goes on from JAKZAP010000015.1 coordinate 14,406,205, forward strand.
TGATTAGTGGGAATGTGGTAGTGGCCAGACTAGGTCGATTATAAGGAGCGGCCGTGTCCTCTACAAGCCGATTTGTTTAAAACATCATTCAAAAACTTCCCAAGCTTCCTGACTAATTTGTGATTCCGCAATGTCAAGGCGAATAATCAGACACTGGTGAGTCGATCCCAACTAAGAGAATCTGCACTGCGTGAGCCTCTCCAACCACAAGTCAGTCAATCTCACCCGCTGTTAAACTATTCAGTGTGTGAGAGTGCCAGCATACTGATACAGTACATTGCTGGACACGTGCTTCATGACAAATAAAAAAAATAATGCCAATTATTTAGCCTCATTTGGTGTACTTTTTATCTCCGTGCAGCTAAATATCTTTGATTTTGCCTGTTTTTCTTTTTAAGATTTATTTTAACCCTTGGAAATCCCGAAAATGTGTCGTTTGTTAAAAAAAAAAGTTTTTTTTGCAGTTGGCTGTGATGATGCACACTTTAAGGGCGCTTGAAATTCATCTTCAATAAAAAAAAAACCTCGAGGCAAAATGATCCTGGGCCATTTAGGATCATCAATATATATGGTTTGGTCGAAAATATTTACATTTCGGTTAAGATGCGCACTTTAAGGGTGCTAGAAAGTAATTTCTAAGCAAAACCCTTGAGTCAAAAATGCTTATGGGCTCATGGGGATAAAGAAAATGCAGATTTTGCAAAAGTATTTTTTCTACTTTGCGGTTAAGACAAGTACTTTAAGGGATGGTCGGTTCTGGGATCTGATAATTTCCGAGCCAATCTTGTCAAGTCTCGAATATTAGGCTACGCTTGTTCTTCCTACCAAGTGTCATCCCATTCGCTACACTCTAAGCGTGTCACAAAATCCCCCCCCCCCGACTCCCCCACATTGATAGGATCCTGTCCGCACTTGAAATGGGACATCTGAGACATGAGTTCTTTCGAATATCAAGTTTCATAAAGATCCGGTCACCCATTCAAAAGTTGGACGTTTCTCAGGATTCCGGAAATACCACTCCCCCCACGATTGTCAAATCAGAGAAACGACTGTTACTGAGTTATATTGTCGAGTCCCTGATATGCGTGCCATGTTTCATCGTCCTAGCACATGTTTAAGCATCTTAAACATGAGGTCTTTCCTAATATCAGTTTCATTAACATCCGATTTCCTGTTCATAAGGTATAAATACTATTTGACGGTGTAAAACGATACGCCAGCTACATTTTATAAGAGCTATTCAGGCTCAAGCAAGCTGCTCGAGTGGCCTGAGCCTGAAGAGGACCCTTGCCAAGAAGGGCCGAAATATAGCTCTAATAATATGTAGCTGACTTATCCGTTTTGCACCGTCAAACATGATTCGCAGTCAGCTTGGGCTGAAGGACTATCTAGTTGTCAATACGTCAATATTCCGTATTCCCCCTCCCTCCACTCCCCCCACGGTGGTTGGATGGGGGAAGTGACTATTTCCAAGTTATTTTGGTTGGGTACCTGATATGCCTGCCGAGTTTCATCGTCCTAGCGCATGTGTAAGCATCTTAACTTAGGATCACCGGAATTCCAGAACCCTCCCTCCATCTCCACCCACAGTGCTCGGATCCCGTCCGGTCTTGTCAACTCTGTGCCTAGAGATTGTGCTTGTTCTTCCCATCAAGTTTCATACGATCCGTCCACTCTGAACATGTCACCCGATTTCCCCCCCCCTCCAACTCCCCCTAAGTAGCCGGGTCCATTCCGGACTTAGAAGTGCGACATCTGAGACAGGAGGTCTTTCCAAATATAAAGTTTCATTAAAATCCTATTCCCCGTTCAAGTCAATATTCCGGATTCTCCCTCCGTCCACTCCCCTACGGTGGTCGGATCAAGGAAGTGATAATTTCCAAGTCAGTTTGGTGGGGTCCCTAATACCCGATGAAAAATTTTGTAGCCTGCGTAGTACTATGGTAGTAGTAAGAAAACGTTGCATGTAATACTATGTAATAGCAAAGAATACTATCATTTAATGTGCCTCAGGCTGGTCCAATCTTATGTAGTAGTATCCAGTAGCATCATGTCTTGCCATAATAGCATCCAGTCTTGCTAATAGTAGCATATAGTAGTATGCAGTAACATGGTAACCTTGAAGTAGAAGCATGTAGTAGCATCGTTAGTACCGCATGCAACTTTTTCGTACTACTACATATTACTACTTTAAGATAAATTTTTCATCGGGTAAGCCTACCAAGTTTCATCCTCCTAGCATAACTGGAAGTGCCCTAACTCGAGATGTGGACAGACTGACTGAAAGAGGATCGGTATAACTGAGCGGAGCTGCAAGACCTGGAAGCTGATATGGCACTTGTAAGGCAGAGGATGGAGTTGGGATTTTTCCAAATTCTATGACTGAAAGTGACAAGCAATGGTCGGATCGATGAAGTGACTAGTTCTAGTACAATCTTGTCAAGTCTCTAACGTTCAAGCCAAGTTTCATAGTCCTGTTACATGTCGAAGTACCTTAACCTGCGACCATCACGATTCAGGACCCCCCCCCCCCCCCCACCCCATCCACCCACAGTGTCCAAACCCGGTTCGGTTCAGTCACTGATGTATCCAGGGGTTGTGTTTGTTCTTCCCACCAAGTTCCATCCTGATCGCTCGAGTCTAAGCGTGTATAACAAGATTTCCGGTTTCCCCCTCCGACCCCCCCCCCCCCCCCACATTCATTGGATCCGGTTCGGCCTTGAAATGGGACATCTGGGACAGTATATCTTTCCAGATATCAAGTTTCACTAAGATCCGATCACCTTTTCGAAAGTAAGCTGGAATTATCCTAAATTCCGGATTCCACCGTCTCCCCTTCCCCCACGATGGTCGGATCAGGTCAGTGACTATTTTCAAGTTACTTTGGTCGGGTCCCTGACCTGCCTGCCAAGTTTCATCGTCCTAGCACGTCTGGAAGTACCCTCACTCAAGAACAGTGGCCTGACAGACAGACCGACCGACAGATCGAGAAGTGATCGTATATGGCACTTGAGCGACACTGCAAGTGTCATAAAAAAGGAAAGTTGCACTGCGTGCGCATTTGATAACTTAGTAAATGCAAACGATAAAACAAACTAATTAAACACAGAAAAAGGGACTAATCGGGTCGAAGAAATCTTCTTCCCATGGACAGCGGAAATTGGTCAGTAGCAGATATGTGGAGGTCCTGGACAATGGAGGATAGCTTTGCACAAGGGTCAGATGGTATAAAGTTTGCACTTACGCGGTAATTCCTGTAACGACGAGGAAGGTACGAAATAATAAATTCCGAATAGTTTTCAATAGGTAAAATGCAAAGCACTGGGAGCGTTCCAGCGACTTATTATTAGTTACAATCGTTACTATTCTTGTTATTATTGCCGTTCCAGAGCCCGCCGTAATCAGTAAATTGGCTCCTCCCACTTATTATTTTCGTTCCACGACTTTTATGATCGTTACAACTTACTTCTGATGGTCGCGAGCATCATAAGTGATAATAACTACCGGCTCTGCAGGAACTCCCGTAAGAGTGATGACGTATGATAGCGTTGTTATTATTTTCGTTCCAGAGAGCGTGATAACTACCACAATACGGCGCTCGCCCCTCCTTTTATCGTCGTAACTTGTAATAACTTCACTTGGACGATACCACTGACTTTACTTAGAAGTATATTCGAAAGGTACTTGTCTGGCTTATAACCTTTGTATTGGCAAATTAAAACCCTCCCCCCTAATATTTACTGAAATGGCGCTACTGAGTACAAGTGCATAGAGAAGTTACAAACATATCTTTGGATAACCACTTACCTTTCCTTGACCTTCTCCGAATTGAGAACTACGCCAACTATTTCGTCTGTTTCCGGGTGTTTGGCCACGACGGAAAGCCCTTGCCTCACAACATCATAAAGGTAATCCTCCATCTCCTGCTCATGATCTGGGTAAACGGATAGTCCTAAAAATTTGCATGTCTTCTCATGCTTCGCAAAATGGGTAAGCACGTGTCTTACTGCTTTGCCATAGTCATCTGCCTTCAAAAGGCTGTACTTAAATTCGTGTGTGGTCATTGTCACTCCACCTGTTTTCGACTGAGGTTTGAATGTGTCTGATTTGGACTGGTTGTCGAACCTTGGATCGGGTTTACGTTAATTTTGGATTTTCACCTTTGTCATAATCCCTCAACCAATGTCATACCCCTTCCTGCTGATATTGCAGCATGTCTTAACGGGTCAGCAACTATTCTGAGAAGTCTCCGCACCCTCACTGGATTCCAATGTCTGATTTGCAGAGTCATGCTTAACCCGATACCATAAATTAGACCGTCATTGTGCCCTTCAGGTACGTAGGCCGCAATCCACGGACTTGTTATTGATACGATTGCACAGTCCTGTTATTATTTTGTTTCCACAACATGCTCTGAAAACTACCTACTTCCGGTTCTCATTCTTCTTCAGTACGAGTTACGATTATGAGTGATAAGAGCATCACATATAATATCGTATGACATCTATGATAATATGTACTCAAGCTCAAGCTGTCAATGATTCACAGATAACGTAGTTTTTAGTGTTTTTTAGAAATTAGTTTGTCATTGTTTTTCTTTTTTTGGGATCCCAAAACGTAAGCCCTACATTTAGGGGTGGGGGTGGGGGGTCAAATAAAGGGACAGACAAAATATTTTTAAATACCTAATGAGATAGTCGATGAAGGGGTAAGAAGACATTCTAAACACGAATATGAAAACCATTTACTCGCCCGACAAGTAGTTCACCCGGAATCCGACCATAACCGGAAAATAAAAGTTTTCTTTGAAGTTGATTAGATTTTCAGTTTAGGGGTAAAGGCATGCGAAACGCTTATGTTTGCCAGGAATTCCGGCCAACATCGGAAAATTTCTTAAAAGTAAAAGTTGTATTTGTAGTTGATTAGATAAACGATATAGTGGTCAGAAGAGATGCTGAATCCGTATATCACAAACATTTTAGCCGGACATAGAGTTCGTCCGGAATCCGGTTAATACTGGAGTTTTTTTTATAAATTAAATCTTCATTTGAAGGGAATTAGATATTAAATAAAAAAGTGTCCGTCTGTCTGCGAGGAAAAACTACAATACAGTTTCAATGAAAAATTCTATAATTTGCACTTACATTCATCTGGTTCGAAACTGCTTTCCTTCCTCCAAAGGAGGAAAGCACGCCCCATCTAGTTGCACTAATACTCTTACTAATGTACGTCAAATGTCCGCAAGATGGATAGCAAGTAGACGCGAAAGCAGAGCAGATGCAATAGCAGCGCGTCTCATCATCTTAGATGAAAACGAATTCCGGCACCACGGACCTACCAAGATAGATTCACATAACAAAACCCCATCCACGCTACCAGGTCTGCCTTTCAAAATTTATGAAAAAAATATTTTCTAAGCTTAGAACATGTTTCAACCTCCACTGTAGGCATTGATCTGTTCCTAAATTTTTAAAGTAAGAACATCTAATTGTATGGATTAAGTCTTACATTTTTAAGTTAAGTTTTACACGTACTAAAAAGTGTGTCGACAAAAACCGATGTAAAACTAACCGTTACGCATCAGTTCAGATTATTCTTTAAATGTAATTTCGTGTATTAGAGTCTATTCGGGTTTTAATTTCAGCTTCCGCTAAAAAGCTAAGCTTCCATCGACTTTACCTAGAACAAGGAGTAAGCGCCGCAGGAATTTTTTTTAATTCTGCCTTTTTCCGGTAACATTTTCCTATACCTACTAGACAAGCTCTAGTTTTAGCGTGTTTCAAACCCCCAAGAATCTCAATCCTACAATGCCAACTAAATGAAACACCGATCTTCCAAAACTAATTGTAATGCATCAGTTGATTAAAGTTCAAATATTAGGCTTTTCGTTTCGTTAAAAAGTGAATCATCGAACGATTCTGTGCCCAGAACAAGTTAATCCAAGCGCCGCCGGCGATATTTTTTTTATCTGCCTTTCTTCCGGAAACATTTTGCTATTTATTTATTCAACTTTATTTCAGCTTTCGCCATATACTACACTACAAACACAAAAAACACTAATTAATCAACACTTGACAGATGTCGCGAAATAGGTAGACAGTAGAATAGCGGGTGTGAAGCCATCGCCGCAAGGCAATTCTTCGACTGCCGTAGCCGCAAAACAAGCGATGGTCGAGAATTCCTCACTATCTCGTCGAAAGTTTGACAATGGTTGAGCACCAACGCCTGACTAATGCTCTCTCGGGGTGGGAGGCGGATCAGACGACGGAAGATCCGTTTGTAGCACGCTTCAAGCACCTTCATTGATTTCGCTGTACTACTGTATGACAAAGAAATCGCAAAACACTGGTAGCAAAAAGTCTTAAACAATCGGACTTTGATGACAGGATTAACGTCACCAAACTTCCAAATAAGCATATTACCACGCTTGCATAAGCTGTGAGTCAGCTCACGGAGATGGGAGTCATCCCTCAACTTATCGTTAACACAAAAACCCAGGTAACGAAATTCACTAACATATTCAAGGACCCGTCCGGATAACAGAACCTGATGTCGCGGGAGCGAGCATCCAGTCGGAAATAGTGCCATAGCAAACGTTTTCTTCGTGTTGAAAATAATATCCAACTCAGAAGCCACAGTGTCACAAATACTTAATAGTTTATTAAGCCCAAACACCGAAGGTGAAAGAACAACGAGATCGTCAGCAAATAGGAAGTGGTTGAAGCAAGTCCCACCAATGAAACAGCCTAAATTAGACTCCTTCAATCTTTGAGACAACATATCAACATACACTGCATAGAGAAGAAGAGAAAGGACTCCTCCTTGCCTTAGGCCATTCACCAGATGAAAAGAGCTGCTAGATGCAGACCCCCACCTCGCACAGAACTCCTGATTACGGAACCAAAAAGCGAAAAAACGGATAAACTGAGGCGGAACTCCTCTACTCACCAGGATCTTCATCATTTTACTATGGTTAACTCTATCAAACGCCTTAGATGAGTCAACGAAGCAAACAAAAAACCGGTGACGAATACAACTAAAAATACTCAACTACAAATTTAAACAAAAAAATTGCAAAATCAACTCCATGGAGCGCATTAAATCCAAACTAGATTTCACTTGTCCGAAGGTTGGGCCCAATTTCAGACAAAACACACTTTTCGAACAACTTCGAAATAATCGTTGCCAAAGCTATAGGCCTGTAGTTTTCCGACTTCGAAACATCGCAACCGTGCCCTTTCGGTATGGGCACTAAAGCAACATCAGTCAGCTTCGAAGGGACATAACCGTGGGAAATAAAAGCATTAAACAGACGCGCGAGTACTTCACTTTTCTCCCGCGCTGCGAACTTAAGATGTCTTGCTGATATCTGGTCAGGCCCGCCCGCTTTATCTACTTGAAGATCACCAATTAGCTTTTCTACCAAGCTAGGAAGAAGAAGCTTAGCAGGAACCGAAGTATCAAGGCCCATAGCCCACGAGCAATCGCTACTTACACAATTGAAAAGCACTCCAAATTTTCCTTTCCACAGTTCCGCAATGTTCCCATCACCACTTACACCATCTAAACATTCCGTAACAATATTCTTTGAACTAAACGTACAACAGACCTTAGCCCAAAAATCCTTCACATTTAAAGACGACTTTGCAAGGCTCTCAGCCCTCAATAATCTCTCATTCTTTCTGCAAGATTTTAGTCTTTTCTTAAAATTCAACCTCGTTGATTTCATAAGCGCAAATACTGGCCCATAAAGCGGTTTAAATGCAATAACCCAACTTAAAAAAGCAGACCTAGACAAATTATACAGTTCACTCAAATGGAAATTCCACCCAGGAATAGGCTTAAAACCTTTCCTGCCCTTGTGCGCTGCTTTACAAGGTATAGTGGCACGAGCAGCAAAAAGTAATACATTGATAAACTCAAGATACATATTACTGATACAAACTTGGTGATCGGTATTATTGCAGGACGGGTCTTGACAAGCCATTGCTTCACTTGAAAAATCCAGCTCGTCCAGACCTTGTTTAGTAAGAACAAGGTATTGCAGAAGATCGTCTTGGCTTGCCGATTTCCAATCTATATGGATGGTCTCGGGTTCAAACTGAATGGTGCGATGCAGCGTATGTAGGATGTTCAGGTGAAACTCAATCGGTAAATGATCAGGACCAAATTCATACAGAACACTCATATGGTCTATTGAAGCGTTACAAGATTGAGACGTTAAAACGTGATCAAGCCAAGAAGTTACACCTGTGTGCGACTCACTAACGTATGTGACAGTGTTTGCAGGCAAATTATGGACATCCGATATAGTTAACGTATACGAATTTGCCAAATCAAGTAGATCCACGTAATAAGATGAGGAAACACGCGCGCTGGCATTAGCGTTCCAGTCACCCAGAATGATCAGATCTGTATACTGTAGACACTCAATAAAAACTCGGAGCCGATTAAGGCATTCGATAAATTCCGGCTCGTGGTCAGAATTAAACGACGGCATATAAACATTAATAAATAAAAATACACTACTACAGACCTTTAGTTTCCAAACGTGCATCCGATCGTCATTAAGGTCGACGAAACTAGCTTCAGCACCTAGTATTTTTTTCCACATTACCGCAACACCTCCAAACGGACGACCAATAAGTAGGTCTGCGTCCTTAACTGGGGTACAACCGGCACCGCAGAACTCAGAATGAATAGTTTGGAGCAGCGGAAGGTCATGCTCGAAAAGCCATATTTCTTGTAGAAACAAAACATCACACCGTGCTAGCAAAGTTCTTATATCGTGCAGATTAGATTTCACCGAACGGCAATTATATGAGATGCACTTCAGTTTATTATGCATTCGGGGAAACAGACGCAGCGATACGACTTTCAAAAAAGCGCCGCACGATTACCCCAGTCGGCCAGAAGTCAGATTGCATTAACGTATCACGGTAGACAGCTGGAACAGTAATCTTAAAAGAAGCACTACCAAGGGCCTTCCCTGATATTTTTTCGTACTGTAAGCTCGTAGCAGCACATTTCAGCTTACGGGACAGCGAGCCAACAAGTGCAACCGGGTCAGTGTTCAGATCCAGTCTGGCGACAAATAGAGCAGAACGCTTTGCTTCTAGAACGGACTTGATGCCATTTAATGCACCTCTCATGGTCGAACCAACAACTGTATTTTTCGCCGGGCCTCTTCTCGTAGCAGTTGCACCGTTGTCCTGACCGGATCGAACCCTTGGTCGGCGGCGGGTCACATCCGAAAAAGTCGCTGTATTAATCGCTCCACCGTCATTAGGACTAACCTGCGAATTCACAGACTGTACCGTATCCACAACTTCATTCACCTCGCTTTCGCCATCTAGTGGCAAATGATGTCCCCCATCAGGAACTACCGCAGCGCTGCCTACTATACAAGTTCTTTCTTTGATCGTGTTTCCACAGTCAATCCTAAAACACCAACAAAATGAGACACCGATCTTCAAAATCGAGTATACTACAAAATGCGCCGTAGGCGAGGCGAGAATTCAGACCTTCGCCTTTTCCTTTCAACTTTTGCTGAAAAGCGAACATACAACGATATACACAGAATGAGCTGAACTCAGCACATGTAAATTTTTTTTAATCTGTATTTTTTCCGTAAAAATTTGGGCCCGTTGCAGGTTTTGATTTCTTACGCATAAAAAGAACTCGATGTGCCGAAAGAATACCGGCGCCCGACAAAAAATTCAGAATTCGGTTTCTTCTGTGTTTTGCCCGACAAAGATCTGTTACATGTAAATAGAAGCCGCTATGAAGTTGATTTCTTACATGTAAAAAGACTGGACTGTACCTAAAGTTGATTTTTGACGTGTAAAATATCCCGTTATACCGACGAGACTTGAACCTCCCGGGTGCACCCGACAAAGTTTGCCGAATTTGATTTCTTACATAGGCTATAAATCGAACCCGATGTGCCAACGAGTCGACCGACGCCTAACAAAAGCATACAAAATTTCATTTCTTCTGTATTCCTTTTGTGTAAAATAAGCCGACGTTCCGCTGACAATAGCGACGCCCTACAAAAACATGGAGAATTCATTTTCTTCTGTGTTTTGCCCAACAGATAGTTGCAGGATTTTATCTCTTGCGTATAAAAATCAAACCCGAGTTGCCGAAGACCAGGCCCGTATCCAGGAATTTATTTGGGGGGGGGATTGCTTGTGGGTAGGACAAAAAAGACATCGATCAGAGGGGAAAACCTATAAAAATGCTTATTTTTGTATGTTTTTTGGGGGGAGGGGGGTCAACCCCCTTACCCCCCCCCCCTGGATACGGCCTTGCCGACGACGCCCGACAAAAGCATACAAAGTTGTATTTATTATGTATTCCTTATGTATAAAAAGAACCCAAACCAGCATGCAGATTTCGATTTATTTTGTGTGTTGCACGACAAATGTTTGGAGGATTTTATATTTTGCGTATTGAAAGAAATCGATGTGCCGACGAGTCGACCGACGCTCGACAAAAGCATGACAAACAAGGGAACTTTCACCTGGCTTCTCCCGACGAAAGTAATTTCTGAAGACCTTTGGGGGGGGGGCCCCCCCCCCCATAGTGACGCACATGCAAATAGCATCACAAGTGAAAAGGAGTATCTATTCGGCAGAAATTCTCGTAAGGATGCTGGTGTTCATCTTTATCAGTCTTCTCGGTTTAGAGAGGATAAGGTATACCAGAATAAATAGCTCATTACAAGAGGTGAGAGTTCGTGCGGTACATATAAGGGTAGTTAGCATGTTTTGAAGCTAAGGGTCGCCTACGGTCCTGTTATATAAATATAAAATCTAGGACCTGTGCTCTCGCCAACTGCGTTCAAGAATGCATGTCACAATATATCGAGGACCCCCCTCGGACTCCCAACACAGTGCCTGGATCCGTTAAATGTAAACTTAGAACTTATGACTGTTCATCGCGTCAATTCCCCTTCATTCCAAACGAGATGTCCGGTTCCCATCCAACTCACCTATTAATCACCGTATCTCAGCCCGGACGGTAGACGGATTATCCGGGACATGTATTCTTGCCAACTGTCGAGTTTTGTCTAGATGGTGTTACTCGTGAGAGTTATGTGGTCCCCATGCCACTCCGGTACCCCGACCACTCTTCAAAGCGGGATTCGGACACAGAATTTGCTCGTATCACCAAACAAGTTTCACCCAAATCTGAGTATTTCTGGGAAATGCTAGGATCTCCGGATGAATTCCTTGTCCGGTAAAAGCGAACTTCAGATACGGCTTCGGCATTTATTTCTACTAGTAAAGCGAATCTCTAATCAGCTCCAGAAAACACTTTTACAAATGGCAATTCCGGGCAAACTGCTTATCCGTCCAGAAAATAAAGTTCAAAAGTAGATACAGCGTGTCTCTTCAACCCAACATCGAAAATCTAGTCGACTTCAGAATCAATATTTGAACTTCTATCAGATTTCTGATTTTGGCCGGATTCTGGTTGAACCATATTTCCTTCAAGAAAACTAAATTCAGATATGGATTGAACATGTCGCTCTACCCTGAACCGAATCTCTAATCAACTTCAGAAACAACTTTGAACTTGTACCATACTTCCGGCTTCGACCAGATTCCGGGTGAACAATTTGTTCGGCTTAAACAAAGATTGGATATGGAATAAGCATGGCTCCTTCTCTTTAAACGACTATCTCATTAGCTTCAAAAATATTATTTTTGTAACCTTAAATTCAAAACTCCCTCCCCCATCCCTTTAGTCCGGGATCCAGGCACCTCTATCGTTCAAGGGGAAGCTCGAGGGCTGCAGCGGGTTTGAAGGACTTTCCTGGACTAACTTTTTGTGCTGAGAACGAAAATCATACAGCACCACTCCTCGCCGATGTACGTTACCGAATTTTTAGCCTATAAATGCAGATTAGGCCTATAAAAACAAACTGTATAAAAGTAGTTTTCCCTGCGGGACACCATAAACTAAATCAAACAAACTGTAAATATTCTGAATCATCTTTGTATTGGCTATCGAATGGTGTATTTTTAATTTTTTTAACTCACCTATTTATCTTAGAAATGCCTTAGAAACCAAGAAAAAGCGAAAATTCTTCAACTTTTTTAACTAAATTGTCATTTTTTTTCGGAAATCTTCCTGCGAACTACATATTTTTATTATTTCATTAGAAAGTTAAGCTCTTTAGCAATCGTTTGAGCTAATACAACTTCGAAAATATTTAGTTTTAATAATTTCTGGATTTTCTTAAAGCAGAGCATCCACGTTTTCATCTATGAGTGACAGTGGAAATTTTGAGCAAAATATTTGTCTGAAGGTAAGTTTAGGGTTAGTTTTTAACATGGAATCCAATTATGATATTAGTCTCTCTTTGGAGCATATAGGCTATATAGCATAAAGTTTGAATAGCCTATAATGACCAAATCCGTCAAATTTCTCAAATAAGTTCCGGAAAAAATTCCCGAAAACTGCGTTTGTTTAATTATTGTACTAGAAAGATAAGATCCTTGCCAATCGTTATTCGATGAGTTCTTAAACTTAATAAAAAAAAATCTAAAGAGTTCTAGAATTTCTGGAAGCAGGACATCCAAGTTTTCGTAAATGAGCTACAGTGGAAATTTTATACTAAATATATTTGTTTGACGATAAGTTTAGGGTCAGTTTTTGACGCAGAATCTAGTTATGACAATAGTTTCTTTCAAAATATAGCATAGGTCATATAGGCTATATAGCCTACGGGCTCAATAGCCTATAATGAACAAGTCTCCACAAAACTAAGTTTTGCCCATTACCATAGGTCAGTTTTTTGTGCTGAATCCAGAGTTGTCATCAATTCTAGCATTTCGCATATAAATCTACTTGCTCAAGCTTTGAGCCATGTGCGTTACAGTGTGTGTGGGGGGGGGGTCACGGAAACAAGAAAAGAAGGGTTGCAATAGATAACGCGGGTAACGTTCCTTCACATTCAAGATGTATGCTACATACATCTGGTGTTGCTCAGAAGACAAAAACAATTGTCAGCATTTCTGCTGATGTTTCTAGAGGAACTCCTGTTTTCAGCCCGCTCGCTGTATAGGAAATATACGACTATCCCTATCAGACAATGATAATGTAACCGCAGACGATCCGTTAGAATAGCCCGTCTGCTATACCTCTACAGAATTGTCGTCGGCATCTGAAATACGTCCCCGAAGACTAGCGCAACTCTATCATGGCCCACCCAATCCCCTTTTAACAAGAAATGGTGACAAGGTTGATTGTAAAAAACTGTAGTGGTTTCTTTCTGATACTAAGTGCAGCAAAAGTCTTTGCAGATATCCAAGTGCAAAGCTTCAGGGACTTCAGACAGACGCACAAGACTAAACTAAAGCGGGTTTCAGAACGAGCATGGACTGTACGGACCAGCTTTCCTCTCTTTTGCCAAACTCTTGAGCACGGGTTCAAGCATCAACACGAACCCACGAAATTTTTCATCGACTTATTTCCTGCATTCAGCTCAGCAAAGAAAGAAATGATTTAGAGGGGAATGCAGGAAGACGGAAAATAATCCGCTTTATCATGGCATACTATGACCAGACGGAAGAGGCTATGGTGAGAGGTGAAACTGAGAAGTCAACGCAGTTCTTGATAGAAGAATGCGTTCGTCAAGATTTCATCCTCTCGCCAGCTCGTTTCAAGTTCGTCACTATTCGATAGTAAAGATCATGGATAGGCTAAGCACAAGAGGGTGAAAGTCATCCCAAGCCTTTCCATTGCTTTTCCATTGATTATACGGCGGATTCAAAGCTCCTCGTTGATTAAGTCGAAAGCGCAGAGAACACACTAAATATTGCCTCAGACTACGAGGGCCCTGTCCTGTCGATACAGGACACCCAATACTGTGACACCCAAGCTTTGCCGCTGAAACCCGCAAGAGAACGTGAACTCAATGCATTCTGCCATAGATGCCTGCGATCCACACTGAAAATGAAACCTGAGGATCACAGATAATGAGGGAGTGCGAACACTGGCAGATCACACCGACCGCTTCTTTCCACCCCAATCAGAGCATAAGCGGACTAAGAAGTGAACGGGGGGGGGGGGGGGGGGGGGGGCAACGAAAGACAGAAACTGTGGAGACCCAATGGCTTACCCTGATGACGAAGCCAGTCGGATCATGCATGAATGCGATGGGTGGAAGGAGACATGGCTTCGCTTGGTGGCTGCCACGAAGAGCAATCTAGTTTTGTCGGGAAAGAAAACTCGGTTGCAAGCGGGTCGGTAGTTGAGAACAACGTCCGGGCAAGATTTGTCGTGCAAGCCCTAACTTCTGGTCTTCTAAGGCTGATGTTGTTTAGTGAGTCAGTGACTTCAGCGTTCGAAAGCTTCTCAAAAAAGGTAAGCACGGCATTACGTTGGCGACAAGAACCTAATAGGTTTTTTACTTAGAAAACCCATGACTTTGACCTTCAAGGAAGATAGGCTGTACATTTTTCAGACAAAGTAACCGTCAGTATTAAATTCTATTCTAACTATCCTTTAATGTAGTCTATGTTCTTAAATCGACATTAATTCCTGATTTTGGTTACTATTAATTCTTAGCAACAATAATCTGGTAAATTCGAGTATTTAAACTTTTGTTTAGCATTCCATCCCAATGGAATGCTAAAAAAAAAAGTAGGCTAGTGTGGTTGACACTTCACTGACAAAAATTACAGTCAACACAAAAAGAGGACTTAGAAGTGTTAATAAGTTTAGAAAAATAAGAAATATTTAATTCGATAGCCCACAAACAAGAATATATATTTAGTTTTTTCGAGTTTGCTGTGTTTTGCTTGTTTTGTTGTGCATGGGGAAATGTTTTCTTAGATCTGGTCTTTATAGGCCTAATTACCCTTATAGGCCAAAATGTCGGTTTTCTACGGCGGCCCGGCGGCACTGTGTTATTCGGCTGTTCGTTCTCCGCTCAAAAGGTAGGTCTGGAAAGACTATTCAAGACTTGTGTTTTCCAAAAAAAGATCATAATAGGATTTATAGCCTGTTCTAGCTCTTTATTTGTATATTCGCTACCAAGGCCGCATGGTATTTTTATTCTGAGATGCAGTTTGTTTCAGGAATTATATTAATTTCTTTTGTAAAAGTTTAACTGAAAGTCAACTTATTTTTGTGTCGTTTAATTGAATACACTGAATTATTGGGATTCTGCAGAGGGATTAATTTCCACTATCTGCTCTAGTTATGAAGTTCAGAATATCTGCGGCCGTCCCCGCGGCGTAAATTCTACAATGCGCGAAATTTTGATCTCGACACAAACTTGACTTTTCAGTGTTCAGTGGTGAGGTTGGTGAAGATTGCTTAGTGCCTGAACGAACAAAAAATATCATAAATCTGTCTCGTAAGGCATACAACAAAAGCACAAGCGCAAAGAGGTACCACAAATCATACGGAAATTACACTATTTGAAAATCGATTATTCGTGAATAGCGGAACAACGAAGTAACGCATTTTCAGCGGGTCTTTAAGCCAATTTAAGTAAATAATTAATGGGCAACTAGATTGTCCCATCCCATCCCTTTCCGTTAAACTTTAATAATAGTCTGAATCTGAAATCTGTCAAAGTTTCTGACCAAGGAGTTTGTGGTGAATAAATGGTGATTATTCTGAATTAGTAGAAACATTTTTTCAAACATTTCTCAAATTGTTGGACACAGCAACAGCAAAATTTAATCGGAAATGAGCTTTATAGAAGGCTTCAAACTGTTTTGTGTCCTAAATCCAAGTAAAACACGTGTTTTGTGTCGATTGTGCGAAAAGGTAAAATTTTTAACAGAAAAAGTGTCATAGTGTCACCCAGACGCAAAAAAGGTCAAAATGCACCCAAAAGTGGCACACTTGGCAACACTGCTCGACAACACTGAGATGAGCTAGAGGTACTTGCTGAGCTCTGAGTTGATGCACATCTACTTCCTTCTTCGCCCCTGCGCGTATCAGTGGAAAAAGGGCAGCTATGTGACACTATGTGTCGTCAAAATTCTAGACAAACCAATCGGCTTTTGCCCTCGAGGTCCCTTTAACGCCTCGCTAGGCCCCTTAAACTTGTAACTATTTATCCCTAACCAACTGCTTGCAAACAAAAAAAAATTACCCCGTATAGTGGTGTTTTTGACCAATAACGGCCAATCCCAAACGGCTAATCAGCCGAGAAAACCAAGTTCTGATATGAGTTCAACATTTGTTTTTACCAATATGTAAAATCTTTAAATATACGCCTAGCAGCTCTAAAACATCACAAGACACCGAGAGCCGAACCAAGAACCTCTCGATCTGCAGTTTGACGCTTAAACGTTGAGCTAACCTCCTTTGTGTATCTTCGAGGCTGACCAACTTTGCAATAGACAATTTCAGTAGTAGGCTTCAAATTTGAACATTTTGAGTCGACCAAAGTTCCGGGTTTTGGTGAATTTTGGAAAAACTACTTGTCTGGCAAGTAAATAAAGTCCAGAAATGGATTCATCGCGTGTTCTTATCCCCGATGCGAGCTTCTAATCAGCTTGAAATTGAACTTTATTTCTAGTAAATTTCCAGTTTTGTCTCCGATTTAGTCTCGTTTCGTCTTCGGTTTAGTCTCAGGTAAGAATATTAGTCTCAGATCCGGATTAAGAGTCTCCTCATTCCAATATCAACTTTTTCATTGGGTTTTAAAACTTACTGCCTTGCTTCTGCCAAATTTCTGGTTTCGGCCGGATTCCGGACGAACTATTTTTCCTACAAGAAAAGAAACTGAAAAAGGAATTTCCATGTTTCCCTACCCTTCCATCGAGCCTCAAATCCAACTGTCCGGCGGGACAATAATTTTCATGTACGGATTCAGCATGTCTCCTTGTCCCTAAATTGCCTGTCTTATCACATAATTTGCTTGTCGCGTAATTTGAAACCCTCCCTCCCTAATTAGAGGGTATTTTACAGAGCCCACCTACGACTTGATCTGTACGTTTACCCAAACAATTTGCATACCAAGTTAACGAATATCTCAGCACCCTTCGAGAGTTATCCTGCTGACCGACGGACGGACAGATAGAAAGACGGATACCTTATCGGAAGTCATAAGGTATCCTCTCACTAACTTTTGTGTTATATGCCGAACTAGGCCTAGAAATGAATTCATCGCGTGTTCTTATCCCAGGTGCGAGCTTCTAATCAACTTGAAATTGAACTTTATTTCTAGTAAATTTCCAGTTTTGTCTCCGATTTAATCTTGTTTCGTCTTCGGTTTAGTCTCAGATAAGAATATAAGTTATTGATCTGGATTAAGAGTCTCCTCATTCCAATATCGACTTTTTCATTGGGTTTTAAAACTTACTGCCTTGCTTCTGCCAAATTTCCGGTTTCGGCCGGATTCCGGACGAACTATTTTTCCTACAAGAAAAGGAAACTGAAAAAGGAATTTCGCATCTTTCCCAACCCTTCCATCGAGCCTCAAATCCAACTGTCCGGCGGGACAAGAAATTTCATGTACGGATTCAGCATGTCTCCTTGTCCCTAAATTGCCTGTCTTGTCACACAACTTTCTTGTCGCGTAATTTGAAACCCTACCCTCCTTAATTAGAGGGTATCTTACAGAGCCCATCTACGACTTGATCTGTACGTTTACCCAAACAATTTGTATACCAAGTTAACGAATATCTCAGCACCCTTCGAGAGTTATCTTGCTGACAGACGAACGGACAGACAGAAAGACGGATCACTTATCGGAAGTCATAAGGTATCCTCTCACTAACTTTTGTGATATATGCCGAACTAGGCCTAGCCGGATGGTCTAGTACCGGAGCAGAAGGTTGCATCATCATTATGTTAGAAAATCCCTATTTATCGGCAAGACTTGAACTTTCCGTTTTCGCCCAACAATTTTTTTTAGAATTTGATTTAAAGTTTTACGTGTAAGATGTAATTCGGATTCGGACCGACGAAACTGAAACATTCTGTGTTCACCCTTCAAAAATTTACAGAATTTGATGTCCTATGTTTGCCGACGAGAGCCCGGGAAAAGTTAAATAACTTAATTTCTTCTATGTTTGTCGGCGCTTTGCACCAACAACCTAGTGAGCTTTTACCGGTCTTCGCCCGACGATAGTACTTTCCCAGTACCTTTAAAGCTTAACTGAAAAGGGCTGGGATAAGACAATCTAGTTACCCATCTCTTTTTAGATTGGCTTGAAGACCCGCTGAAAATGCGTTAATTCGTTGTTCCGCTATTCATGAATAATCGATTTTGTTGTACCTCTATGCGCTTGTATCAGAATTGTACGCCTTACCAGAAAGATTTAGCATTTGTTTTTATTCAGCGACTAAGCAGTCTTCACCAAGCTCACCACTGCCCAATGAACAGGACCAAAGGTGTCGATGGGATCCCAAAAGTCTAATATTTGATCAAGAGAATTGGGTCTTGTCTTCGCCAGGCTAATCATCAGAGTCTGATCTCTGATGACTGATCAGAGGCTAATCATACAGAACCTCTGTAAGCCATATCCAATTTGACGAAAGTGACCGAAACTTCCTGCTTTACTTCTGCCAATTTCCTGGTTTCGCCCGAATTCCGAGCGAACTACTAGTCAAGCAAAAAAAGGAAAATTCAGAAATGAATCCAGCGTATCTTCTTTTCCCTACACAGAACATCTAATCAACTTTAAATAAAACTTTGACTTAAAAAAAAAAATCCGGGGACAACCGGATTCCATACTAATTATATGTCTGGGTGAAAAATGATTGAGACAGAGCGTCTCTTCTTACCCTAAATCTGTCATCTAATCAACTTCAGATAGAACTTTTGCTTTTAACCAACTTTCCGGTTTTTGCCAGATTCCGGACGAACTACTTGTCCGGCGAGAAAATGATTTTGACCATAGTGTTCAGCTTGTCTTCTTACCCCTAAAACAAACATTTAATCAACTTCGAATGAAACTTTTACTTTTAACCAACTTTCCGGTTTGTACCGGATTCCGGACGAACTACTTTTCCGACAAGAAAATGATTTTAATTATCATGATCAGCATGTCTATATAGCATCCCCATAATCGACTATCACATCAGCTGTTTAAAAATATTTTGTTTGTCCCTTAATTTGAACCCCCTCCGTCACCCCTAAATGTAGAGCTACAGTGCCCATTTACGAACTTGACCTTACCCTTGACTCTAAGAATCCTCACCAAGTTTCATCAAAATATCTCATTCCCTTCGAGAGTTATCGTGCTAACAGACGGACAAACGGACAGATGGACAACTTTTGCGATGTCATACGTATACCTCCACTTACGTTTTGGGATCCCAAAAACCGCGTTGTGTTGAGATAATAATTTCCCGCGTCACAGTACAATGTACGTTGTGAGAACGGCCGCAGATATTCTGAACGTCAAAACTAGAACAGATAGCGAAAAGGAAAAAATCCCTTTGCAGAATCCAGATTCTTGAGCGTATTCAAATGACACACAAATAAGTTGTTTTTCAGTTAAACTTTAAGAGGGGAATACCATTTATAGTGAAGCCACTGCAAAGGGGGCCCAGAACGACGCCCTTGCCTCCCCCTTAGGTTTCCATTAAATGACGTCTCTAGTGTTGAGCGATATCGATAAAGATATATGGATATATCGGACCTAATATCAATATCCAATATAATCCAAATATCGCCAAACACCAGACACCTCTGCAAACAGAACTCGCAAATGTAAAGCCGTTGGAAAAAAAACTTACCATGAGTCTAGAAATTAAAAGGCGGCTTTAGAAACTTCACCCGTGGCTATTGAAGCGGCCTTTTTTCATTTCGTGAGTGATTAAAAAGCCCTTCTCCTTCGTGCTATAGGCCTTGGGCACAACCCGTCCCTATGTTACATTTCAACAAACTTCGTTTTCCGGGATTTTCTCTCATCTATAACAATTTCCTCTATCATAATCCAGCAGTGAAAGTAACTACCCGTCAAACTGGTTAGTGATTCGCCTTCTCGCGTAGACAGACTTGATTCAGTAACGACTAACCATCCGCTTGATAATGTTGACTAGCAAAACACCGCAGAAAGGATTTTAAGATTGTGGTTGGATTTAGCAACATCACTGGGATATATTATATAGCTTGAAGGTTAGATTTTGTTATTATATTCTTTATTTTAAGCGGTAAACCCAATTATTACGACTACACAAAATAAAGCAACGAAACGACTAGCCATCCGCTTGATAGTGTTGACTAGCAAAACATCGCAGAAAGGATTTTAAGATTGTGGTTGGATTTAGCAACATCGCTTGGATATATTATACAGCTTGCAAGGTTAGATTTTGTTATTATTCTACTTCCTAAAGTCTTTATTGTAAGCGTTAAACACAATAATTACTACTACAAAAATAAAGTAACTAAACGACTAACCATCCGCTTGATAAGTTGACTTGATGAAAGTCATTGACGTGGTTTTATGATTGCGATTGGATTTTAAGAATATCAGTTGGATGTATTAAACAGCTTGAAAGGTTAGATTCTGTTATCATTCTATATTACTACTACAACAAGACCACAGGTTTCGATGAGATCCCACAAATTTAATATTTGATCCAGTCCAGACAGTTGGGTCTTGCAGATATCCAGTCTTCGCCTGACAGCTTCAAAATTGTACTACTAAAATTTAGAAACAGATTAAGGCCAATGGTAATCATCTGAGAAGACCAAGCTCAGATGTGTGTTTACCCTTATAGCCTACGTCATATTTACTTCGAGGAAATTGTTTAAAATTTCCTTCCTTACTTCTGCCTAATTTCCGGTTTTGGATGTAGCTATTTTTCGCACCTTAGTTTGAAACCCCTCTCCCCCACCCCAAAATATACGACTATGGTGCCCATCTACGAATTTGTCCTGTACTCTGATCCAAAGGATCCTCACACTAGGTTTTAAAAAATGTATTTTTCGCACCTTAGTTTGAAAACCCTCTCCCGCCCCCACCCCAAAATATACGGCTATGGGGCCCATCTACGAACTTGACATGTACTCTGATCCGAAAGATCCTCACAGCAAGTTGGGCAAAATATCTCAATCCCTTCGAAAATTATCGTGCTATTAGATCGACGGACGAACTGACAACTTTACGAAGTCATTGGTTACGTTACGTTTTGGGATCCCAAAAACGAAGAAATAAGAAAACACACTAATACAGCGGTTACACAGACAAGAAATCCCGCCGAGTAGATAGGAATTCCGCTCGACTTTGAAAGGATTCCGTTCATGAAGACGACTAGAAAACAAGAACAAAGGTTTTGATGGCATCCCATAAATCTAATATTTGATCCAGGCAATTGGTTCTTGTCTTCGCCAGATCCAGTCTTCGCCAGGCTAATCATCACAGAAAACCAAGTTCCGATATACCTCTACAAGCCATTATCTATTTTGACGATACCGACCGAAACTTCTTGAATTTTTGGTTTCGGACGAATTCCAAGCGAACTAATTGTCCAGCAAAAAAAATACAGATAGGAATCAACCTCAAATAAAACTTTAACTATAAAAAAATTCCGGCTACAACCGGTTTCCGGACAAATTATATGTCCGGGTACAAAATGATTGTCATATACAGAGTCACCGTCTCTTCTTACCCCTAAATCTGTCATAGAATCAACTTCAGTTCGTCAGCAACTACTTGTCCGGGTAGAAAATGCTTTTCACATTATTGTTCAGCATGTCTTCTTATCACTAAATCGAAAATTCAATCAACTTCAAATGAAACTTTTACTTTTAACCAGCTTTTCGGTTTTGGCCAAATTCCGGAAGACCGTTCACCATCGTGTTCAGCAAGTCTTCTTACCCCATAATCGATTATTACATTATCTGCTTAGAAATATTTTGTTTGTCCATTAATTTGACCCCCCCCCCCCCCCTAAATGTAGGTCTACAGAGATCATCTACAAACTTGACCATACCCTTGACCCAAAGAATCCTCACACCAAGTTTCACCAAAATATATCATTCCCTTCGAGAGTTATCATGCTAACAGACGGACAGACGGACATCTTTTGCGATGATGTAGGTATCCCTTCACTTACGTTTTGGGATCCCAAAAAGTCTAGCGGGACGGGAATTCCTTTCAAGGTGAAAGGAATTTCGGTCAGCTTGAAAGGAATCGCGTCGGCGGCGCTGGTAAAAAAAGACTAAACAAAAATTCTAGCTAGCTTTTGAGAGCAACAGTCATGAGCAGTGATGTCATAAGTGCTATCAAAACAATTTTTTGTTGGCTGGTGAATTAATTTTTGTCAAACTTTCTGGTCTGGAGAATTATTTTTTTTCCTCTGTGTGTAACATAGTCTTGTCACCAAGACCGGGTTCTGATCAAGTTTTCCTCTACTTGTAAACGCTGCGTATAAGGTACTAACCGACTAATCATCCGCTTGATAATGTTCACTTGACAAAAGTCGATGAAAGGATTCAAAAATTTCAGGTGATCAAAAAAATTGTGGTTGGAATTAGCTTCATCAATAGGATTTATTGTAAAGCTTAGTTTGTTAGGTTTTATTACCATTTTAGTACTAAATTCGGTTAATCTACGAAAGAAAAATAATAACATTATTGAATGATGATGTCACTGAAGAAAATGATGTCACTGAAGAACGTTGTTATTGTTTTTAGAGTCCATATAATTTCTACCGTATTTATATCATCGTTATTATTACTATAATGATTTGACTATAAACATCTACTATGATGTAGTCTACGAAGAAGGGAAAAACAAGAGTAGTTGGATGATAATGCCATTAAATAGACGATGTTATGGTTTTTAGTGGAGTTTTCCTTGGAGCAATCCACTCTTGCGAGCGCTATAGCAGCTTTCAGCTTTCGGTTTTCGGTTTTCGCCATATTTTGTGGAGCTCATAACTCGTGAACGAGTGCAAGTATCAAGTTCAAACTTGGTACACTTGTGGATATTGGAGTCTGCTTGTACCTTTTCGGGGTCCAACCCCCCAACACCCAACCGGTTCAGGGGTAAATGGGCACAGATTGACCAGTGAACTATGTTCATAACTTGACCAGAACTGGACATAGGACGATGAAATTTCTTGGACGTGTAGCTGGGAAATCGATTTTAAAGTTGCACCTCCCCCACCCACACCGTTCATGGGCAACTGGGCCCAGATTGCCCAGGAGTAAAGTTTGTTACCCTTGCCAGGAATCAACAGATATCAAGTTGAAACTTGGTAGGATTGTAAGTATTGGGGTCTCATACTTGTTGCGGGTCCCAAACCCCACCCCCACTTGGTTCAGGGGCAATTGGGCCCAGATTCCCCTTTTATTAATGTTTTTAATTTGACAATAAGTGGAGATAAGTCGATGAAATTCCTTTGTGCTTTAGGATCATAGGAACCGGGGAGAGTTGAACCACCCCCACCCTCCCCGTTCATGGGCTAGTGGGCCCAAAATTGCCCATGAAAAAAGTCTTTGACCCGTGAATGGAATCAAACTCAACCAAACTCAAACTCTCCCGATCCCCCCCCCCCTCCGCATATTTGGGGAGATACATCTATGGATGAGGATTTGGTGGCATCAACAAATAAGACGACGCGACGTACTTTAATCTTTAATGAACAGATGGAAACTGAACTATTTTGTCATATGATCCATGATATGCCGTACTTAATGAATTATGACAAAGGGGGCATTAGTCTGCTACGAATTGGTTTATTGCACTTGTTATTACCTTGCTAATGAACAAGAGGTTTAAAGGGTGGGATTGGCAGGTAGACCATTCAGTGTTCGAACGAATGCTATTCGTGCAAGACCTTCAACATTTCTTTGGATTTATATTGGTGGTTTGTTTACATTTAAAGCTTTTAAAGGGGGATGATTACAAGTTCATTTCAATACTTGTTTAGTTATTGGGGAAGAGAAATGTCTTGGTTCTAAAGCTGTTTGTATATAAATGTGATAAACATTTACTTTTACACGCCACGTCTGAGCGCTTGCGCACTTGTTAGAGGCCAAATCAACTTTGCTTTATTTATGTTATCATTATTATTACTATAATATTTTTACCTGAAATGCCTTACAGATCGATCTGGCTTGAAAAGGGGACTAAGAAACTGGACGGAAATAATATGCTGAATTTTGAGGTTTAGTTAAGCGTAGTCTGATTTATTTCCTGCTTTTTCCCAGTACCTTCTTCCGTATGGAACGCTAGTGTGGTTATTTTATATGGGTAATAAAACAAGTAATATGACCGGTCTGACTGAAAGAATTTTGACCTTCACACATAATAGCATCATCCTCAACCGAACTCGAATGCGAAAATATTTTGTTTGTCGCTTAAATTCAACCCCCACACCCAAATATAAGGCTACAGAGTCCATCTACGAACTTGGCCTTACCCAAACAATCCTCACATCAAGCTTACAGACGGACGGACAGACGGACGGACGGACAACTTTTGCGATGTCATAGGTATCCCTCCACTTACGTTTTGGGATCCCAAAAACACACAGAACGTCTTCTTTTCCAGGTGACGAAATTTTCCACGTTTGATTAGCAAAGAATTAAAAGACTTAATTGATTATTTCTGTTATGTCTTCAGGACTACCACACTGGTCTTGGTTTTGTAATTTATTTGTATATTTAATAAACAGTTAGAGCAGTAGATTGATTATTATTCTGATCCTTGGCTCCCTACGTGCCATAACGGCTTTCCCGGGTAATCGGCTGAAATTTAGTTCAGACCGAATTATATCAAACCTAGGAATTTTTTTATTTTATTTTATATGCTCATTGTTTGGCGGTGTTTTTTTTGTGGTTTTGAACATTCATAGTGGCAGCAGGAATGGTTATCACAGTGTGTGTGATACAAAGACCATTTTTTGTGGTCCGCTTTAAAGCCGTTTTATATGCGATATCCCGTAAGCGACCGTACCTTTTTCCGTAACTACATCCCGAAAATAGAAACTACTTCGTACAGGTAGTTTCACCCCTTATCTCACAAAAGTGGCCGCTAAGAGCGTGTTCCATCCTACTTACCTTAGTTCACTACCGGAGTTGATGATCTCAGTTGCCTGTTTGAGCTTGGCAGAGTGACAGTCGTATGGTCTCAGCTCGACATTTGAAGGCAGTTTCCAAATCGTAAATCGGATGGTCTTTCGTTGTTTACAAAGCCGTTTTTTTCGTTTAGTTTTCCCCTGCTAAATAAATAGCCATCTTTAGCATTCGAACGCACTACAGTACGGTATTGGGCTTCTCGCTTCCATTTCGTGACATTGTATTGAGGTCTGGCGGTAGCGCACTCGATTTGGGACACTTTGTTTGCAATTTATTTTATGAAGTAAGTAAGGTTTATTAGACAAAAACTTGCCAGCGAGCTAATTTGGTTGTTTTTACAAAACATCATTATACAAAGAAAGTAATCGATTTTGTTTTTTTTTTGTTTTTGCTTTTCAATCAGCCCTCCCGCATCACTTCTTTTTATTCTCTGTTATTTTGCGAAGAACGGTATATACGGGCAAAGCGTTCGTTTAATTAAATCCTACTAGCCACCATCATGTAATTATTTGTCGAAAATAGTTAAATGCCATTTGTATGCGAACTTAACGTAACGGAAAGCTTCGTCGTCGACGTGTGAACGGTACCTCAGTTCCGTATGACAGATCAGCTGTCTGGTACGAAAGGGAAAATGCAAGTTCCGCTATCGATGATGTCGTATATTCTGTTAAATGTTCACCCAATGGTGGTTTTACTCACTCCGTAAAATCCGAGCGTATTTTGAAATACGAGCGCATTTTACGCACGTATTATTATGTGTTATTGATCCACCAAAATTGATGATAACAAAATAAATGATTATATAAATACGCAAAAACAAAACAAACTTAAAGTAAAATCTAATCCATCGGAACAACTAAAAACACACACAATAAAATGGCGAAGGCAGATCAAAAACCGCAAACAATGCCAGAAACTTTTAGAACAAAAACTTTACATACATCAAGATTTTAACTAAAAATTTCAAACTTAAAACGAAAAATCAATAAAATAATTTAAACCTCATGGAGTATTTGGGCTTGAAAAGATCTCTATCAATAGCCTACGGGCGTATTTATATAAGAGTCTCTAGTTAAGAATCACTACTTATTTATTTATACAGGCTTGAAAATCTGATGAATATCAAATATCTTTAAGCACACCCCGAAGTATTTATGATACTGTTAATGTTCCACTATTAAAAACTGTTTGAAAACTGTAAAACTAGGCTCTGCTTTTAAAAAATTCATCCACGACTTTGGCTGTTGTAAGCCTTTTCCCAGGTCCATTGGCTTCTAGCAAACACTCGGCAAAATTCAGATAACCGGTTTTACGCATTAATAACATGATATGCGACACATACATCGGGAGCATAATGCGCATGGAAAATAGTGAATCATGGCGAGTGCAAAGATTAGTAGGTATTTTTAGCGGGCTTAGAATGTAAAGGACATTTGAGTCTCCAGGTTCAAAAACTAATGAATGCAGTTACAGAAAAAAGGTTGCATTGTCATTCTAGCCACGACAGGCCCTATAAAAGTTATGGTACCGTAGCCCTGTTTAATCTAAAATACTGATCAGCAACTCCACCGAATTACCTGCTTTAAATAAATAAACTCGCTTAACTGCTAGTTCTAGAACTCTTCTGAAGTGATTTTGAATCCAGTTATACATGACCCTTTATTTTTCTCCAACAATTTGCATCTGTGTTGCCTCTACACACCTTTCTGGGATCCGGGGCAGAAATACTTCTGAAAAAAGCCTGCTATTGCGTGTGACCGACGGCCATCGTCTACCGTTGTAGTTGCTAAATATTTCAAGCATAGCGGTACAACTAATCCACAAGAAAAATTCGTTCAACGAAAATCAAAAGGATGAATAGCGCAATGACGAAGTAATGCATTTTCAATGGGTCTTCAAGACTATTTAAGTAACAAATGATGGGTAACTAGACTGTCATATCTCATCCCTATTTGGATAAACTTTAACACTTTTACCCCTGTATTAGATGGAACAAGTCAGGACCATCTGGGTATAAGAATCTGGAAATGCGCAATACACCGAATTCATCGTTCTCACTACCGTAAAAAAATTATAGTATACTGCAAGTGGAAATACGCAATAAACCGATTCATCGTTTTTAGTGCGGTAAAAAAGCTAGTATATTGCAAATTCCTGTCATTAAAATAAAGTTTTACTTCTCACCATAGCCGTTACTACCCAACATGTTTGAGGGGGGGGGGGATGTATTTCCCGACTTGCTAATCATTTTTACAACTGATTTTCAGAAAAACCGACTGTTAGAAAATTTTGTTTACTTTTGCGGAACACCGACGTTTGGAGAAAAATCGACTGTTCTGAAGAAATAAATCGACTGTTTTTTGCAAAAAATCGAGGCGCTTCGAAACGACTCGGTCATTTATTACCAACCGGCCGACAACATTGGGGGGGGGGGGAGGCGTCCCCCCCCCATACATGATCCCGCTGCTTCTTACTCCTTTGAGGAAAGGACGAGTATGACGGAAGAAAAAATTAAAGTATTCAAAAGCTTAAAGCACCTCGCACTAGTTATGTTTTAGTTCTACTATCCTAAGATTGTTGAATTGTTTATTGTTGAAAAATAGTGAAACATGGCAAGTTCGAAAATGAATGAGTTGTCGTTAGGGGGTTAGAATATACCGTATTCAGTTCGGTTCTCCGGGTATAGGAATGGATAGAGTGACTATGGAAGAAACTTGCATTGGCATTGTAGGTACGACGGGTCCTTTAACAGAGGCGTTGTTTCGCAAAACCTAATTGAGGCAATGGCGACAGCCTGTCGCAATGATGTCAATCACTTTTTGGGATCCCAAAATGTAAGTGGAGGGGAACTATCGAAGGGGTTGAGATATTTTGATCAAACTTGGCATGAGGACTCTTTAGGTCAAAGTACAGATCAAGTTCGAAGATAGGCTATGTAGCTCTATAATTAGGGGCGGGGGAGGGGTTTGAAATGAAGGGGAATACAAAATATTTTTAAAAGCTAATGAAATAGTCGAGTTAGGGGTAAGGAGACATGCTAACTCCGAATACGAAGTTTATTTTCTCGCCGGACAAATAGTTCATCCGGAATCCGGCGAAAACCGGAAAATTTGTGAAAAGTAAAATTTTAGTATCAAGTTGATTGGAGGTTCGATTTAGGGGTAAAGAGACGTGCATGAGTCCGAGTATGGAAATTATTTTCTCGCCGGACAATTAGTTCCGGTTTTGGCCGGAATCCGGCCAAAACCGGAGAATTTGTTTAAAGTAAAAGTTTTCTTTAAATTTGATAAGATGTTCGATTTCAGGGTAAGAAGACATGCTGAATCCGTATATGACAATAATTTTCTCACCGGACGTATAGATCGCTCGGAATTGCGGCTGAAACCGGAAAATTTCTTAAAAGTAAAAGTTGAATCTGAAGTTGATTAGAGGCTGGATGTCGGGGTAAGGAGACATGCTGAATTCATTTTCGAGCTTTATTGTTTTGCCGGACTAGTAGTTCCGGAATTCCACCAATACCGGAAAATTGGCAGAAGTAAGGCAGGAAGTTTCGATCTGCTTCGTCAAAATATATTTGACTTAAAGAGGTAAATCACATGCTGATCAATCCATATCTGAACTTGGTTTTCTCACATGATTAACTATTTGGCCTTAATCTGTTTCTTTTAAAAGTAAAAGTATTCAAGTAGTCTGGCGAAGACTGGATCTGGCGAAGACGAGACCCAATTGTCTGGATCAGATTTGAACTTTTGGGATCCCATCGAAACCTTTGGTCTTGTTTCCTAAAGATATCATATTTTTGTTCGTATACAGCTGCAAATGAAGCCTCTTTCCTTTAAAAGAAACAAGACCTAAGGATTCGATGGGATCCCAAGAATCTCATATTTGATCCAGACAACTGGGTCTTGTCTTCGCCAGATCCAGTCTTCGCCAGGCTAGTCATTAGAGAAAACCAAGTTCAGATATACCTCTATAAGCCATATCGACGAGACTGAACGAAACTTCCTGCTTTACTTCTGCCAAATTTCCGGTTCCGGCGGAATACCAAGCGAACTACTTGTCATTTAATCAATTTCAAATAAAACTTTAGCTTCTAAAAAAAAAGGTTACAACCGTATTCCGGACCAATTATATGTCCAGTACTAAAATGATTGTCATATATAGACTCAGCGTCTCTTTACGCCATCTAATCAGCTTCAAATAAAACTTATTACTTTTTACAAGTTTTTCAGTTTTGGCCAGATTCCGGTCGAATTAGTTGTCCGGATAGAAAATGTTTTTACATAAGTGTTTAGCATGCCTACTTACCCCTAAATCGAAAATTTAATCAACTTTAAATGAAACTTTTACTTTTAACCAACTTTCCGGTTTTTGCCAGATTCCGGGTGAACTACTTGTCGGACGAGAAAATATTTTGCATAATCGTGTTCAGCATGTCTTCTTACCCCATAATCGATTATCACATTAGCTTTTTATAAAATCTTTTGTTTTATCCCTTAATTTCGACCCCCCCCCCCCCCCCCCAACCCTAAATGTAGGGCTACAGAGCCCATCTACGAACTTGACCTTACCCTTGACCCAAAGAGTCTTCACACCAAGTTTCATCAAAATATTTCATTCCCTTCGAGAGTTATCGTGCTAACAGACGGACGGACGGACGGACAGACGGACAACTTTTACGATGTCATAGGTATCCCTCCACTTACGTTTTCGGATCCCAAAAACCCGTTAAACTAATACATCAGCTACTGCTTTCGATGAATGTACGTGTCGTACATTTCTGCGAAGATTTTACTGCGTTGAAAAAGCAAGCATATCCTTTATCCATACACTAGCTAAATAGTTTTCTTCCTCTTTGTTTGTTTCCTTGAGATCTTATCTGACAGTGCTAACTTGTCTACTCCCGATTCGTGCCACTAGATTCGCCCACGGTCGTCCTGACTCCAGGCTTAAACCGAAGCTTGAACTGGCGACCTTGACTGTGCATGATTGTACATTGAAAACTGAGAGAGTACTTTCGAATTAACTCATTAAAACAAACCAAAAAAATTAAACGATCGTATCTGTCTTCAAGTTGAATCATTCGTTAGCATCAAACAAGACTACTTTTTAATCCAACAAGACAGTTCGAGTTTTCTAACTATTTTCGTTTAAACGGTGCGAATCAGAAGTAAACTGAAAAAGAAACTACTTCAAAAATTGTCACACAGCGTAGTCGCCAATCTATTGATTGCCACACCCAACGATTCTTGTGTACAAAAACTTCACTTTGAAAATATGAATTTCAAGGTCTGGGATTTTGATAGTAAACGTCCACTCCAGTAACCTTCATAAAGATCTTGATTCATATACTTCGATATTTGATCCCTTCGTAGTTCAAAATAACTTGGATGGCATGAATCAAGTTATATTCAAAGAGCCATGGACCATGGCGGTACAAGTGACAAAAATATACAATCCAACAAATAAAAAAACAGAAACAAACCGAAAATCATAATCTAAGAAAGAATTGGCAGAATAGAATTCGATTGCGCTCTGTGTTGATGTTAATATGATATTTTTGATGGTTTTATTTTTCAAGGGTCACTTGATTGATTTATTCAATTATAAGAAATAAAACAAAAATTCAATATGCAAAATCTGTAAGTGCCAACAATACAAAAGCGATAAAACTGTAAGTTCAGGAACTCAAAAACGAACGAACACTT
This sequence comes from Branchinecta lynchi, assembly GCA_023053575.1. NCBI lineage: Eukaryota > Metazoa > Arthropoda > Branchiopoda > Anostraca > Branchinectidae > Branchinecta > Branchinecta lynchi. Next base: position 14,436,934 of record JAKZAP010000015.1, read on the forward strand.
ATCTAAAGAAACTACGAGAACGCCCTCACTTGACAGTAACGTCTCTTGGTGTCACAAGCGGTCATAACTCTCCTTCTTTCAATCAATCAATCAAGTTTAATCCGAATAGCTAAAAGCTAGAAAAGGAATATAAATTTACAAAGTACACAGACACACAAGAAACAAATTAACTAATACACTTACAAGATATTACCAGAAATAAATGATGGAATGAAACTACGTAAAAACTGGGTAGAAGAATTAGCGGGATATGGGGAACACTTATTGCCAGTATTCCTTTCGGACTGACGCACGGATGACCGAAGGGGAGGGGGGAATAGATGGGTCATCTGGGGACAACACGTTATCTTAGCTCCAAATTTGTTTGAAAGAGTATTTGTTTGAATGAGTACTTCGATGACTTAATGGAACAAAATAGGTTAAAAAAAAAACCTTTTTTCATGTGATTGGTACTTCCCGCAAATTCCCCTCCCCCCACCAGGATAAAAGTTTTTGTGATGGCATTTGTGAGGCTTAAAATAGTTTTTAAAAAAGCATACCCATGGCACGGAATGACAGAAAGAGAAGATATGAAGCAGACAAAGAGCGTGTTCCACCCTACTTACCGTGGTTACTACGCATGAGGTCGCGAACTCTGGCTTTTTGCCGTCAAGGCTGGAACGATTTTTCTATTTTCCAGCAGGATCTCACGCCAGGGGCGAATCCGACCAATTACGTTACAGAGATGTGTAGTTACTACGCTTACTACGCTCCCGAGCATGGTAAGCAAATAGTATCTATTAGTTACTATTCCGACAAGGTTGGAACGGTCAGCGTAGTAAGTTTTCGTGAGGATGGAACGGAAATATTAACTAATAGTAACTATTGTTAGAAGAGTGGAACACGCTCCAAGTGTTTACGATATACAGAACAATTTTTTTTTTAGCGATCCTGAACCCAGTCCATGAGTCTGAACCAGAGCAAGTAACACTAGGAAGTAGCGCCAATACTCGATAAGATTGACACAGATTCGAATGGCAGCGATACTAACACCACTAGCGATAGAGAACGTCCCTACTTAAACCCATTCAGTCGTTCACCAGCACTGGCTCTTATAACTTCATATACTGAACATAGCAAAACAATTATACATCCTCCATTGTTTTCTTGGAGTTTGCAGACCGCACCTGTTCTTTACTAGAAATTTATAAACCCGCTAGTTCGTCTCGACTTAAACGCCGCAGTCGTAATGGACGGCGCTACGAGTATGCCCCGTTTGCAAAGCGTCTAAAGCACAGGTCTTGGTGCTACTCCCTAGTGGTATTTTGCTCTGGTCTGAACTTAACATTAGCCCTAATGAACCGGATCAGTCCAGTTTTTCTTGGGCAGCTCCACGTGATCAAACATATTCAAAAACCCCGCCATGTACAATCACAACAAGACCTAAGGTTTCGATGGGATCCCAAAAATCTAAAATTTATCCAGACAAGTGTCTTGTCTTCGCCAGATCCATAGGTTGTGTCTACAGATTTTATCACGAGTTCTGATGATAAAGGAAGACCCAGGCATTTATTGTGGTAGTTATTTTCTTCTCTGGGAAGAATATTCCTGCTCAATAGATGGCTAACCTTATCATAACATTACCCTACCTATGATGCTACCGACCACCATAGGTGAATTGTACCAATCGTAGTTTTTATAGAACAAAATGGTACAATGGATAAGTTTCTCGTCACGAGGGACTGTGGCAAAAACAAGAATTGTAACGATTGTAAGCGAAAATAAGTCTGTGGAACGCGACCGTAGTTCACCACTGACACAGTTTTTGAAGAGTTTTACAAATGCAACAAAAAGAAAACAAGGAAATGATTATGATTGTGACAAAGTGGTTGTGACAAAATAATTGCAGATACTTGTATTATCGTAACTGTCAAGAGAATAACTGCGTGATTTATGTTTTTATTGCCAATATCTGTCTAGCTTGTGTTTTTTCATATTTGGATGTCCAGTCCGTGGCCAATATATATGGTTATATCTGACCAACGTATGTTAACCATAGCAAGCGTGATTGTGATTCCAGTGTTAATTGTTATGTGGGGAAATCCCCGCTATTGGTGTCCAAATTGTACAATTTTATTTGGACCGAAAACTACAAGTGTAATAAAGTTAGTTCTGCTGACCTATTTGAAACTGATTTGTAGATTCTTAGAAAATCTTACGACCCACTTGTCGGTCACCGACTTTTCTGGCGAATTTTCTTTTGCTTTCCTTCTCGTCAAGAAGCCCACTTCTAGAAGTTCACTGTGAACGGCACAGTTTGGCTACCCTCTACCCTTGATCACCAGCTAGAGCGATAAGATTCCTTGGAGACCAGCTTGATGATCCTTCTAATCTGATAAATAGAATAGTCCTTTGAGAGCTGGATAGAGCCAACATACCTCGGCCCAGTGCCAACAAATAATCCAATCTCTTCCGTTTCTTAGTTTATGAGCTCTGCGAGTTCGAAATTGCTCTGCAGCCTATGTCTATCTGGACCCAATTGATAATAATTGGAAGAGTGGGTGGGGAATATAAGGTTTGAAGCCAAGCTGACCATTCATTACGAAAGAAATAGAAAACCGTGATTTTTGGTTTTTTTTTTTGATCAGCTAATTATCCCTCTAGGATGATGTGCGAGGTATAAATATAAATTCGGATATTTCGTTACATCTCGTCTGATTGTCTGTTGGTTCCGCATCGTTCTCCTGTTGTGATTGTGGTGGATTTTATGATTTAGTTTTGTTTTGTTTTTCGCTGAGGACGGTTTGCCGGAAGTGCAACCGAAATATCCGAATTTATATTTATCCCTCGCACATCATCCTAGAGGGATAATTAGCTGATAAAAAAAAAAAAACCGAAAATCACGGTTTTCTATTTCTTTAGTGGGTGGGGGTGGGCAGAGTGCATATTTAGACTCATGGGATAGCTAGGCTATGGTATACCAAGTTTGGTCTTCCAGAGTCGAGCTCCGGATATAGCTGATATCTACTTTACACTTTGAGACAATCTTCATAAGATATCATCTTCTTATATGTTTCGACCATCAGGTTTTAAAATCTCCATTTCACAGGACTATCCTGCAGACTTTAGGCTACCTCACATTATCAAGACCCTATGGAAATGAAGCAAGAATGATCTGTAACACCGTAACCTTCTACCGCCTGAGGCGCCGCAGCCAAGATATGTAACAAGGCACAAACACAAGTTTGTACCTTGCAAAGCGTCTGCGTCTTCGCGATACAGGCGCTCGTTCAGGCAGTATTTTGTACATTTTATGAACTTGTAGGTGTCAACAGAGAGTGACCAATCCAATTAAATCGCCAATTAATATGACTACGTAATTAAAATTGTATATTTATTTATTTATAGCTGCGCATCTATCTGTGAAGATAATATACAACAAATAAACGTTATTTTATCTTATATAAACTGGATTCTTCCTCAGCAAATAAAATAGTCGGAGCCAGGTCGGAGCGCTGGTAGCTCGGGCCATTTGTCCGATTTTAACCCTTCTAACCTCTGGTTCACACTGCTGCGATTTCGCGTAAAGTTCTGCGTCATGCTACATACGACAGAAATCATACGACAGAAAAGCAGAACTCTGCGTTTTGCCGCAGTGTTGAATGCGTTCAGATATTTCAGCTGATCCGACATAACGCATGCGAATTTTTGAGGAAAAGCAAGACTAAAAATTGCTCTAGTTTGTCTGACTGTAATCCTAGGTTGGCTGAAGGCAGAACATCTTCTGAATAGACTTTTGTTAACCTGTTTTGAGCAAGATGACATATAGGGTTTAACTGAAAATTTCCTAATAAGTGGGTGGGTATTCAGTGGGTAATCTTTGGTAATCTTTGGTAGGCTTCTTTGACCTTTTGCAGAATAATCTTGACACAAATTTCGTTTTCCTTTTGCATCTGCGTGGTGGTGGGAACGTTCGTGCGATTTTGTCGCATGTCGGAGCATCAGAAAAAAAATCGTGTCGAATACGAAGCAGCAGTGTGAACCTAGGTTAAATCTTCCTTCTTTTGCTTCACATTCTTTAGGGTTGTAATAAGTTCACTAATTGGTTGATACTGAAAACGGATGTAGTAGCAAGAAGACGTATAGATGTCTTGTTTACACTTAAAATACAAAATAAAAAAAGGAACTGATAGTCTTTATCTTGATACTGTGTTGAAAGTAAAATATTTTGTCAACTAAGTCGCTCTGTTACAGGCTTTTACAAATTCAGGGAACATACTACCCCCTTCTTTGTCACCGGTTCTTTCGAATTTACAGCCAATCCTGTGATGTGGCTGACATTACTGTCAAGAGCTCCGTAGGGGAGCTCAGTAATGCAGTGGCGAAGAAGAATATAATCCAATTCTCTTGAATCTTTTAAACCGCGATTCCCTAAACCCTCTAACTCCCCTTCGCCTCTGCTCATCAGCCAGAGCGGTGAGAATCCTCTGGGACTAACTTTATGATCCTTCTAATTTTACCAAAGGAAGAGCCCTTTAAGAACTGAGGTTAAGCCGAAATACCCCTGGTCTAGGTGCATCGCCAACAAGCTGGGCAACCTTAACCTGTTCCGGAGTTAAAACCTACAACCAGCGCCGGCGTATATCTGAACAACCACAACCATCTGCCAGTTCGAAATCGCTCCGTAGCCTATGTCTATCTCGACACAATTGCAAGTAACTAGAAGAGTGGGCGAGTGGGGAGAGGGGGGGGGGAAGAGTGCATATTTATACTCAAGGGATAGCTAAGTATACCAAGTTCGGTCTTCTAGAGTCAATTTCCGGATCGATTTCCCTCTGACTACCCTTCACCTCTGATCATCAGCCAGAACGATGAGAATCCTCAGGGACTAAATATATGATCCTTCTGATTTTACGACAGAAAGAGCCATTTAAGAGATTAAGTCGACATACCCCTGGTCTAGGTCGATCGCCAACCAGTTGGGCAACCCTGACCTGTTCCGGAGTTAAAACCTACACCCCAGCGCCGGCGTATATCTGACACCATGCTAATTAGTTAGATAAGGTTAACGCCGTGTGTTCTCATACCTGTGTTAGTGTTTATTGTTTTGACAAGGTTCGGCTGTGGTTTTGCGGTTTGGCAAATTTTTTAATTTTCTTCTCATTGAGCAAGTATTATTGGCTGTGGATGTTACAAGTACTGAAAAACTGCAGGTAGTTTCTTTTTATAGTTTACTCGCCTGTTTTCGATTTGGTTTGGTTTGGACAGTCATGCCTTAATTCGTCGCCCGTACATCACTGCACACAAAACAATACATCCCCAGTAAAGTGTTAAATTGAAGTGTCGGCAACACACCGATCTACACTGTACAAGTTCGCTTTATTCCAGTTAAAGTTTAACTGAAAATGTAGCTTATTTTTACATCTGATATTTTGAAAGCTATTTTAAATCAAAAATTATTTTATATTAAATATATTAAAAATTTATTTTGACTCGTCTAAAGGATTTTGTGTTTTTAACCCGAGATCTAGCAATAACGTTCCAAATGTACGCTGCTTGCACGACAACCCAAAATCGTCCAGACGCGAAGAAGTTGAATTTCAACAAAAGCCTATATTTTCATGTCTTACGGACGCTAAAATTTACCCTGGAGGGAGTCTGAAACTGATGATAAATGTGTCTTTACTGTAAAAAGTTCCTCCGAGTAAGGATTAAGGTTAACTGCAGTATTTGCTACTGGGATGAATCTTATCTCTATTGGGATAAGATTTTTATTATTGAAATGAAAGTAAAAAATCATCACAGCCACCAGTGTTAGACACTGTGATCAGCGAATTCAGTAATAGCGAGAAAATACTTTTTCCTTTGCTGTCAGCCTGATTTTTAATGTGAGTTTTGAGATATTTTTTTTCCTGTAGAAGGCATAGTATCGACCTGTTTTTTTGGTACAAACGATCCTCGCGAATAATACCAATTTCATTCTTTATTATCCTGGGAAGCCCTTGCAATATTTTATATCCGAGTTTGTCATTCAGATTGTGTCCAATTAAACAATAACTGCCAACTGTTTTTGCCCATTGTAGATAGCCGACAAGTTGCAAAAATAGTTAAGCAAGCGAGAAAGAAAGTGAACTGACTGACAAATTTTAATTTTATTTTGTCATTTTAAATTTTTCATTTTAATTCGCGGTCGTATTTTGGAGAATTCTATTCTAAACCATGAATTGTATAAATATAAATCATAGGTTGTATTGACTGTCCAGCGCTTGTTAGTCCAGCATTATTTATTATTTATGGATAAATAAACTGAATTGTAATGGTAAACAAAAACAAAAAAATAATGAACACGAGCACATAAAACTGACGACGCCAACCTACATTACAGCGTGATATCGTACGCATACGAAGTATTTATCTATCTACGTAGCTGACCTATTATCCGCACCGGATCCTGTCTTTAAAATACAGTGGAAATTGCGATTTTGTCCTAGTTACTCTTTTTTGTTTGTACATAATGGTATTCATGCTCGAATTCTTGTTAATCTGGGAGATTTGTTCCTTGTTTTGCAGTTTCCAGCAAGCTTTTGTCACTTGTATCAACCAATGTTTGTCAATATACATTTAGATGGATAAACTTTATTTACTCTAAAATTAATTTTAGCTGGATTGATTGATCAGCTGAAATTCTGAGTCCGCAATACTTCGGTTCCTCTTGGCGCAGTTCCTCTTCAGGCAGCGCCTAAAAGTCCAAGGTTGTAACACAAGTTTCCACGTTCAACAGGTACTGCAAATATCTTCTATGACTACACTAACAGTTTCTCCGAGTAAGGATTAAAGTTAATTGCGGTATTTGCTACTGGGATATCTCTTCTGAGATAAGATTAATCCGAGTTAGAGATAAGATTCTCTTTTAAAATACAAGATTAATCCCACTATCAAATTCTGCAACATTTTTGTTTACAGTGTACCTCCGTGGGCCCGTAACTCTAGATTATAGTCGAAGTATAATGTCACCAATATGAGCGGGTTGCATGTTTTATTCGTTCACTTGATGCTAGCCACACCTTATATACGGCTGTGTAGCCCCTTGTGTAAATAAGATTACTACGATCTATGTGTTACATAGAGCAAAATAATACTAGGTAGTTGGGCCAATACTTGACAAGATTGACACACTAAAATAGCAGCGACACTAGCACCACTAGCGATAGAGAACGTCCCTACTTAAATTAGTTCATTAATTAATTAGGGAGTAGTGTCAAGACCTATGCTGTCCTCGTTTCGTAAACGGGCCATACTCATAGTGGCGCCCACTAAGCTTGCAACATTTAAAGCAAGGAAAACTTGCGGATTTAGAAATTTCTAGTAAAGCTAAGATACGGTCTTCAAACATCGAGGACACAGGGGAGGTCATATCCTTTTTTTTGCTTTGTTCAGAATATGAAGTTATTGGAGCCAGCGCTGGTGCACGGCTGATTGAGTTTCAGTAGGGACGTCACCATCGCTAATGGTGCTAGTTTTGCTGCTATTCGAGTGTGTGCCACTTCTTTCAAGTCTTGTCGCTACTCACTAGTGTTATTTTGCTCTGGTCCTGGTTCTAACACTGTTTGTATAGGATGTATAAGAAACATTTTACTTTCACACTCCACGGTTTGAGCCCTTGCGCACTACTAGGAATTGCCGAGATTTCATTTTCGACAGTTCTGATGTTTTTGCTGTACGGTTAGGCCACTGACGTGGGAAAGATTTTTACCCACTTTGTCGATTTTCTTGTTTTGTTGTGAATGGATCCTAGTAGCTTTAAATCCCTTCTACTGATGGCGTTGTTCCACTTGCAGGGTAGAGAATCTTCTCCTCTGTCGCGGCTGATTATCCCGACGTCCCCTTGTGTAGTTTAATTCCTTCTAGGCCAGGTGGCAGTAGTTGATTGCAAGAGTTTGGTTGTTAGGGTTCAAGTGGAACAAGAAGCAGGTTTCAAGAGTACGTATAGACGGTAAGGTTTTTGGGATCCCAAAGCTTTAGTGATACCTATTACTTCGCAAACTTTGTCCGTCCGTCTGTTAGCTCATTAGCTCTAGAAGGGGTTAAGATATTATGTTGAAACTTGGAATGAGGATCCATTGGGTCAAAGAACAGGTTGAGTTCGTAGATGTAACACGTAGCCCCATATTCAGGGATGGGGGAGTGGGTTTTAAATCGTATTGTTCTTAAGCTAATCGGTAAAAGGGCATGCTGAATCCGTATCTGGACAGATAATTCGTCGAAAACCCTGCGAAATTTGGTAGAATTTTGGATGTTAACCATCAAGGAATTCGTCCGGAATCCGTGCTAAACTCAGAAACTCAATAGAACTGAAAGGTAATTTGGAAGTCCTATGGAGCTGGAAATTTCGGAATAAGAAATCTGTTATAATCTGATCTGGGGACAAACAACATGCCGACAAGATCTAGCGAAGAGGGAAATTCTACAAGACCCGACTGTCTGGATGAAGAAGTCCAGTAAATGGTCACCTTTGGGACCCCATAGAAACCTTTGGTCTTGTTTATGATGGTTGCAGACAGGAATGATGACCATACTTAGCTCATTTTGAATAAAACATTACACGTCACAAAAGACAAACCATCTGTGGGTTCGTCGTATTTATTTTATTGCTTTGTTCAATTAAAGGAGCTCGCCCACTCCTGAGATCCGACAGTCCGCACAATTGTCATTGCTATTGTTCAGTTAAAGGAGTTTGCCAAGTCTTTTAAGCCATAATGTAGCTCACGCCAGATCACCCATATGTCAGCTCGGCAACTTCGGGCAGTTTGCAAACTGTTCCGACAGTTTGCTAAACATTTCGCCCACGTTTTCGGACAGTTTGACCCACATATCACCAGGAAGGATAAATTAGCGTATTTAGCTCATTTAATTGAAATAACATCGATTGTGCTATTCTGTTTCTTTGCTACCGTTCAGGTAAAGGAAATCATCAGAAAAATCCGCCAGTTCGTCCACACGTCATTGTTCTTGTCTTGTTAGAGGAGTTCTCTAGTTCGCGTCAAACGCGTCAAACGTCAGTTCGCCGTCTAGTAAAATCCGACATTTCAGTCACATGTCATTAAGATCACATTTCCCGACAGATGGCCCACAAGTCACTAGAGAGGACCGATGGTCGTATATAGCTCACTTAAAGGGAAAAAAATATTGCCCGTCACAAAAGACGAACCGTCGCCTGTTATACCGTTTAGTATTGCATTGCTTCGTTCAGATAAAAAGTTTGCCCACTCCTAAATCTGAAAGTTTTCCCACACCTATCGACGGTTGCTACTGTTCAGTCAAACGAGTTCGCCCATTCTTAAAATTCGACAATCCGGCCACACGTCGCTACGACCGCATTTTTGGACAGTTGACCCACACGTCGCTAAGCAGAATCGGGGATCGTATACATCTCATTTAAGTAAAATAAACCATCACCCTTCACAAGAAAAGAACCATCAGTTGTACCCTACTATTTTTCTACAATGCTATTGTTAACCCACTCTCAAAATCTGAAATTTTGCCCATTCGTCATTGTCATAGTTAATTGGTTTTTTAAAGGAGTTCACTCCAGGGGCGTGACGAATTGGGGACGCCCCCCAAGGTTGTCGACCAGTCGGTAGAAAAAAACGGAGTCGGCACGAAGCTCCGCGATTTTTGGGTAAAAACAGTTGATTTTGTTCATGAAAACAGTCGGTGTTCTGGAAATTAGTCTTTAAAAATGACCAGCTAGTCGATAAATACCTTTCCCCCCAAATTTTTGGCTAGTAACCCCTCTGGTTTTCTCATTCCTTAAATCCAACAGTTGCCGGGAGAGATATGAGCTGGATTGCGAAGGTCCAAGGCAAAGGACAATACCAATAATACCAATAATAATAATAATAGAAAGCAAGAGAAAAGGTTTTCGCCCCTAAAATTTTGATACGTCGAACTAATCAGAGTTAAAAATTCCATCAACAATGCACTTGAAACTATTGATCGATTCTGCACTAAGCGCAACTTCGGTAAGGCTCCAAGGATAAACAATTCTGTTACCAAAACCCCACTTAAAACGTCCTTGTGGAGTCTTAATTTTGTAAGCTTCTACGCGTGCCCCCGATCGGTTATGCTGAATCTTAATAAATCAGTCAATCTCCGCAAAAGAGTCGGTTGGCAAAATATTTGTGGTGAAGCTGTACAGCGTCGAGGAGTTGTAGCATAATTTTAATACTTTGCCATGCTCGGAATTTCTTTCTTTTGCTTTACTGTCTGAGCTAAGACTCCGCCTCCTTTTTACTTAACCTCTTAAACGCAACTTACTCTTTCGATACAAAAAATTCAACTTCCTTTAATTATTCTTTCATAAATCTATTTAACTTCAACAATTCAATCTCCATACCATTTCAACTGTACTCTTCAGCTTGCAGTTACTGAATATCTGGCCAGTTCCCTTGGTATCCGATATTCGGATAGTTTGGAGTTCGAAGGAGGAAGGAACAATCACGTCAGAAAAATAAATGGGGAATAAAGATGTTAGTATTTTGCGTTTCAGAAAATTTGGTTGTTTTGAACGGGTATGGTAACTTACCGAGGTCTCTGAAAAGCCATTTCACTTTCATCACCACCAACACAAGAGCTTTTTGTCAAATTAGTGCGAACCTAGTTTGGCACTTGCGATGTGAGCGGATTTAATTAATTTTTTTTTTGAGGGGGGGGGGGGGAAATCTAGAGAGGTGAGTTCGACAATTAGCCTTATTCCAGTCCAGGGCTCCAGTGGACTAGTTTATGTTAATCCATTGTTTCATTTTCAACACTTGTGTAGGTATAGGGAGCGCTCCAGCGGCTTATTATTCGTTACGGTCGTTACTATTCTTGTTACTAATGCCGTTAGAGAGCCCGCCGTAATAAGTAAATTGGCTCCTCCCGATTATTATTTTCGTTCCACGACTGTTACGATCGTTAAAATCTACTTATGATGGTCGCAAGGATCATAAGTGATAATAACTATCGGTTCTGCAGGAACCCCCCATAAGAGTGACGACGTCTGTTCGGGTTGTTATTATTTTCGTTCCAAAGAACGTGATAATTACGACAATACGGCGCTCGCCCCTCCTGTTATCATCGTAAGCTGTAATAACTTCACTGGAACGGTACCATAATAAAAGTCAGACCCGTAAGTTAGTGGGTATTACTTTATATTTATTTCTGAAACACATGCGAAATTTCCATTAACTAGGAAGCAAATTGCATTTTTATAAGTAGTGAACTGATGACAAAAATGCTCCTCAGCCGGGATTTGAACCCAGGCCCTCTGTTTACAAGACAGACGCTCTACCAACTGAGCTACCGAGGGGCTTGTGAACAAATTATATTCGAAAAATCCTTTATGATATTGGTCACGGTACAAGTCCCTTGTGTAAAGTGCCATCTATATTAGCAAATTGCAGATTTTCTACTCCTCAACCTTTGGATTCAGGAATGTTCCGATTGGCTAATCCTGAACGATGTCAGACCGATATCAATGACCTAATTAACTTCCGGTTTTCAAGACAGCAAGAAGTGGATGTGATTTTATCTATTGGGCTTGGTTCGAAACTAGCCAATCAGAATATTCCTCAATAATCCCCAAAATAATCTGATTGGCTATTACCCTCAAAAGTTGAACTGATTTCAACTTTGGTGCGAGACTAGCAGGTATCCGAAACTGGCACCAATATCAATTGCGAACGCCAGAAACCCAGCTAATTCCCGGTCTCCGAGCGATTTCCGGAACTGGCTGGTACCGAGTATTAGCTAAAACCCGTTGTGAGTGGGCCTTTACTATGTCTGAGGAAAGTGATGATGGTGAGGCAAAGGGGGACTAACAGAAACTAGTCCACTTAGAAGCGCTGAACTTGAATATGGCGAATTGTCGGTTTTGCAAAGCAACCGTAATATAAAATATCATTGCAACAAAGGGAAGATCCAGTTACCGTGGTAGCAGATCCCATTGTGTCTGCAAAAACACAGCTAATATTTTCGTCGCAAAATTGAGTGGTTGCATTGGGCGTTACTGATTGTACTGATCTTACTTTTTCCGTCACTTTCTGATTGCCATCTCGATGAGCCCAGTTGGCATGTCAAAAACTTGCAGTTTCACCACAAACTGATTGACCGGTTTTCTCCGATCAATCATCAATATATGGTTTCCTTTATCCAGTGAAGTATTACAAAATAGCCTTGGTATTGAGACCGAGATCAGTGACAGCTTTGCAATAAGATAATATGAGACAAGATTTAATTGCACAAAAAAAAACAAAAGGCCATGGCAACAAAATAAACAAAAGAACAAATATCCATACGGTAACGTACTTACTCTAGGCATAATTTTCGGTGTTGAAAAGCGACCCTGGGGTATCTTGCCAGCCTCCTCACATCATCAAACTGACGGCTACCAATCATACTACACATCCATTTCTCATCGAACACCCTCACGCATTCTCTAAACACTTCATTGCTCAGCTCTATTAATTCTTCACATTCACACATGACATGCACCACAATTTCATTCTCATCTCCACACACTGGACAGGAGAAATACTGACCAGAACGTTCGGAAGAACTTCCAGTATACGTTCTTCATCTCCCACGCGGTAAACAATCTGCCATGCGACACCACACCAACTTTACTTCTTTCCTTTTTAAACCCACCTTGAAAAATATTTCCTCCCCCCACACCTCTTTAGCCTTAGCATAATACCTCAATGAATGTGACAGATCCTTTGCAATATCATCTGCCGGCCTGAGACAGACTTCCAGGGCCCTCTAGGAAGTTAGCCAAGTCCGGTGTCTTTTCTGAAAATTACACTATACTTTCATGTTTTAATTTATTTAATTTTTAACATACTTTGACCTTAGAAAAAAGAGAAGCAGATTTAGAGATGAAAGAAGTTGCCAAAGCTATTACGGGAAGGATTTCTTGCATCTCAGAAATCTTGACAAATGTGCAGAGAAATTGCGCGGACACCACGGGATACTTTTTTCCGGTAATCGCGTTACACCGTCATCTCTGCTGTGAAAATCCATGGAGAGAAGCATTTATATCATTGATATTATGTGGTTAAAGCTACGTTTACACGGAGGGTTTTTACCCGTGCTCCGCGGGTATTTTTCCCCGCAACAGCAACAAATCCCCGGGTATTTTGGACTTCAATTTCGCGAACTTTTCACCGGGGTATTCGCTTGTCGAAGGATATTCTTCGACGTCAGTAACAACAAAACCGGATTTTAGGGCAATCATTTTGATTATTTCCACATAAAAAGTTATCCAAATGGACACATGTTAGTATCCATTGATGAAATATATCCTGAGCCTTACAACCTTGGAGTCTATTGCAACATAACAGTACTCTCCATCCGAGTACCGTGTGAACACTTTCCCCTCTCGCCTCCGGGAAAATTACCTGCCGTGTAAATGAACCTTAAGGCTACACTCGTGCTAACAAAGCCCCATGTTACAAAAAAGTCTCTCATATCGCAATTTGCCATGTTTTCACTTCTCCGCTAAATGAAAAGGTAATGTGAGTATTGTTATTGAAAGTGTTATCAGAATAACACAAACAAAAATCTTGGCCAATTAAACAAGACCAAAGGTTTCGATGGGATCCCAAAAAGTCAATATTTGATCCAGACAATTGGGTCTTGTCTTTGCCAGACTCCTTGAACAGTATTAATATTAAAATTCAGCCACAGATAAGGCCAAATAGCTAATCATCTGAGAAAACCAAGTTCAGATATGGATTCAGCATGTGTGTTTACCCCTATAAGTCATATCTGTTTTGACGAAAACTTCCTGCCATCTTTGACAATTTCTCGGTTTCAGCCGAATTCCGGAACTACTTGTCCGGCGAAAAACGAAAGCTCAAAAACGATCTCAGCGTATCCCCGATATTGAACATCTAATCAACCTCAAATAAAAATTCAACTTATAACAAATCGAACTATATGTCCGGTCGAACTATATGTCGAACTATAAGGTAACAAATTATTTTCATACACAGATTCAGCATCTCTTCTTACCCCTAAATCGGATATCTAATCAACTACAAATATAACTTTAACTTTTTACGATTTTGGCTGGATTCCGGGCGAAGTACTTTCCCGTGTAGAAAATTGTTTTCACACAAGTGTCCAGCATGTCTTCTTAGCCCTAAATCGAACATCTAATCAACTCCAAATAACACTTTTACTTTTAACAAACTTTTCGGTTTTGGCCGGATTCCGGGTGAACTAATTGTCCGGCGAGAAAATGATTTTCACCATCGTTTTCAGCATGTCTTCTTACCTCTACATCAAACATATAATCAACTTCAAATAAAACTCTTACTTTTAACAAACTTTCCGGTTTCGGCCGGATTCCGGGCAAACTACTTGGCCGATGACAAAATGGTTTTCACCATCGTGTTCAGCATGACTTCTTACCCCACAATAGACTATCACAGTATATGTTTAAAATATTTCATTTGTCCCTTAATTTAAACCCCCTCCCCACCCCTAAATGTAGGGCTACAGATCCCGTCTATGAACTTGACCTTACTCTTGAGCCAGAGAATCCTCACACCAAGTTTCATCAACATATTTCATTCCCTTCGAGAGTTATAGTGCGCACAGACGAACAGACGGACAGACGAACGGACGGACAGACGGACAACTTTTGCGATGTCATAGGTATCCCGCCACTTACGTTTTGGGATCCCAAAAACGGAGAGGCCATAATCACATGTACTGTGTTTTATTTGTTTGTCAATTTTAAAGCTTCAAGATGTCCAGAGCGACTTCGGTCTAACCTTAGTCGGGTATTTCTCGCAGGTTTTATAAAACTATACGATCCGTTAAGGACACGTCGTAGTTATGATATTAATTACTCATACTGATTATTATTTCAATCCATCCTCGTTCCCGAGATCCTTCACCTCATAAGTGTATCCTATAAGCAATATACAGATTGTCATTCTTGGCACGTTTTAAGTGGAGTGTTCCTTGGAGCATTCCACTATTGCGAGCGTTGTAGCAGCTTTCGGCTTTCGGTTTCTGGTTTTCACTGTATTTTGTGGAGCTCATAACTCGTGAACGAGTGGAAGTATGAAGTTCAAAATTGGTACACTTATGGGTATTCGGGTCAAGCTGTGCCTTTTGCCAGTCCCACTTCACCAATGCCGAATCCAGGGGGGGGGGGGGTTAGGGGGTTGACCGCCCCCCCCCCCGAAACATCGAAACATCTTTTCCCTCTGATCTATGTGTTTTTTGTCCGACCAGAAGGCGAAAATCCCCCCGAAAGGCACCCCCCCCCCCCCGAAATAAATTTCTGGATACGGGCCTGCCCAACACCCACTCGGTTCAGGGGCAAATGGGCCCAGATTGCCCAGTAAATAATGTTCATAACTTGACCAGAGTTGGACATAAGACGATGAAATTCCTTGTACTTGTAGATCCTAGGGCTGGGAAACTACTTTTAAAGTTGCACCTTCCCCACCCTTCCCGTTCCTGGCCAACTGGGCCCAGATTGGCTAAGAGTAAAGATCGTTACCCGTGACAAGAATCAACATGTACCAAGGTGAAGCCCTAAGGATAGTGCTTGCTCGCTTCAGATTCCCTTTTTGTGTCCCTTTGAAATCTGCAACGGTTTCCCACACACGAGAGCCCTTCTCTGTTTATTCGACAATAACTTGTATATTTCAAATTTGACAAGTACGTAAAGAACGTAAACAGGTTTGAGTATTCTATTACGTTTAGTGTTTTCATTTGTGCGTTTTACTTTCTTTATTGTCCAGAAGTCCGAGAAGTTGTCCAATTTATTCATGAATGAATAAATAGATTTACCAGATGAATAGAATAGTTCTTCATCTACTTTTTCAGATTGAAACATGGACTCTTTAGAAGTCTTCACTGGCCTCCTTGCCGTTCTCCGTATTGGTGTCGTCTCCCTAGTTCTCGCCTTCAACATCCTATCACTGAAGAAAAGCAGAAAGACAAAATGCACCTGCATAAATGGACTTCTATCAGACTCAACCAAAATCTGCAGTGTGATGTACATCATGACATGGTTGCCGTACTTGCTAAACTCACTTCTAAGTGGTAGTTTCAGCCTGCTCAACAGCACAACCTTCTGTCTTCTCCAGAACTATATGACCAACACCATCTCTGTTGTGCTATTGGCATTCGCTGCCATTTTGTCTGTGCACGCTTTTAGGCGGGAAATTTCAAAAAAATTGACGAGCAATTCGAAAGTTGCTGCTGGTGTTGTGCTAGCGGCTTGGTTCTTCCCTCAGGCGATTTATTTCTTGACCATAACGCAGTTCGATGGGAATCTGGCAGGAGATTTCAAATTCGTTGGCAAATACTTCAACTCCAGTGAATCGTCTGCCTTACCTGAAGGGCTGTCGGTGAAAATAGGTAAGATCTTTTAAAACATACGATACATTTTTTACTACTTAACTCAGCTTTTGTCCTAACCTAATAAACAAATAACACAAAAACAACGCTATCAAACAATATTAATCTTCCCGCAGCCGATTCCTCCAAATTGGGAGGTGGAAGCAGTGGACCACCACCTCTACCTATTTCCCACCCTCCACCACCTCCACCTGTTTTCCACCCGATGGTGAATAGGGTTGGCTGCCAGGAGATTGGATTCTCTAACTCCTATTGCCTTAACACCAAGGATGGCTCAGTTAAAGCGTGAGCTCTGCCTATGACTACGTATGGAGATGTTGATTAAGTCATGGTTTTGACGACTACAATTCTTAATATATCTTTCGCCATCATATGCGTTACTAGCCAAAATGCTTTGGTCGGGGGGTCAGGGTGTTTCTCCACTGTTTCTCATAAAAAAAATGACTTTTTGAGAAAAATTGACTGTTTGAGAAAAATTGACTGTTTGAAAATCAGCTGTTTTTCAAACCGACTGAAAAATCGTGACGCTTCGTGTCGAATATTTTTCTTTAACGATGGGCGTCTCCCCCTCCCCCTGCACCCGATGAAAAATGTCTAGCCTGCGTAGTTGTGTGATAGTTGTACGAAAAAGTTGCCTGTATTGACATGTAATAGTAAAAAATACTAAGATTTTGCCGCAATCTGGGCCAATCTTAGCAGAAGTACGAGTAGCATCCGGTCTTGCAATAGTAGCATCCAGTCTTGCTAATCGTAGCATGCAGTAAAACGCAGTAACACAGTAGCCTTGACATAGAAGCATGTAGTAGGATCAGTTCGAACTGCATGCTACTTTTTCGTACAACTTCGTACTACTGTTTTGAGATAAGATTTTCATCGGGTACGCGACGTGTCTCCTGTATACCCCAATAGGCTATTTCCGGGATTTAACACAGTGCCCGGTTCCGGTCTGGGTCTGTAGGTGGTTAAAGAGAAAATAAAACAACTGAAGATTTGACAGTTTCTTTCGATCGTATATTTGTGTATATTCTTTATTCATCTTGCCCGGCCCAGAACCAGTTTCTCTCAGTTCACTGTTGCCCATGCCATCAACAAATACACTAAAACGTCGGTTCGGTCCAGACTCAATTACTTGGTCGCAAGTTGTGTGCATGCCACAAGATTTCCGGGATCACTCCTCCCATCCTCCACAGTCTCCGGTTCCGGTCCGGAACTATGGATAGGTAAATAGTAAAGAAAACAACTGAACACTTGACAGTGTCATTTTTGTTCAGTCGTTTATTTTTAGGTATTTTCATATGTGACTTCTCACCCACAAAAATATTACTTTTTCTGGCACTGTTCACAGAAGATCTCTATACACCTGGGTCACACCATAACCGACAACACCGAAACCATCTATTCCATCCAGATTCGATCACTC
Source organism: Branchinecta lynchi (assembly GCA_023053575.1). Lineage (NCBI taxonomy): Eukaryota > Metazoa > Arthropoda > Branchiopoda > Anostraca > Branchinectidae > Branchinecta > Branchinecta lynchi. The sequence continues at coordinate 14,454,761 of JAKZAP010000015.1, forward strand.
GTTCGAAAGTTGCTCATGTCACACCATTTCCAGGATCCCTCATCCTACTTTCCCACGGTGCTCCCATTTGGTCCGGAACTCTAGATAGTTAAAAGGAAAGCAAGCAAATGAAATGTTTTAGATTCGGTTGTCCTCTGCCAAAACCTATTAACTGCATTTCGAACGATTTTTCAGGAAACACAAAAAACTGATTTTCTTACTTCCTGAAGGAATGAAGGCGCCTGTAGATACTAGGCTTGTATCCAAGAAACTATGCAAGATAGAAAGTTCTGATGCCATTCGATTCGCTGTGGCGGAATTAGTAGCCGTCAATGTCTAACTCAAAAACGATTTTTAGTCACTAGGTTTTGCAGAGGACAGCCGCATTATCTTTTTCGTTTAATTGTTTATTCTGAGATTTTCTGTATGAATTCTCGCCCACCCCAAAAATTACTTTCTCTCAGTTCACTGACGATCTGGTTTCTATAGGAAGGCCCTGCGTCACGATCCAGAAAATTACTTTAGTTAGAATATGACTAAGCAAAGCTCCGATTCGGTTTCACTTAATACCTTGAAAAGTCGATACCATGGTCAAATTTAGAAGTTAAGCGTGCTGATGAATAAAAGCGAAGTTTCTTCAGTTTCATTCACTCGAGATGAAAACAGCACTCATGCTGAACTAAGGAAGATAGAAGTCAGATTAGATTCGGATATGTAGATTACCCCGATTGCAGCCGTTTTTGAGAGATAGTTAACTTAAAAATATAGCTAAATTAGTGAAACCGGAAGCATTCCTGTTTCCCCGATTATCTACTTGAAGTCTCTGTATTAAGGATACCCCAATACAAATTTGCGCTTCTTTATTTCTGACCCCGCTTTTTAGTTACAACGGAGTAAAAGAAAACAAAGTAAAAGAGTAAAAGCTTTTTAGTTACAGCGGAGTTAAAGAAAACAAAGTAAAAGACACAAATTGAAACACCCAAAAAAAAAAATGAAGAAACATGTTTTCTTTTTTTACATACTTAAAAACACACTAAATACACTTAAAATTTTGACACATTGACATGTACACTAAATGGGTTCAGGATTAAAACTTTCAAACCGTGTCGTGGGCTGGCAGGCAGGATGTCGGTGGAGGGTGAAGAACTGGTGGACTGTAAGATACATTTCGAATAATTTAGGTCTACGTGTATACTCCTTGATCCCAAGCTGACTGGGCAACATATATTCACACAATGGCTGACAACAGATATGTCAACTACAATGCTTTGGCAGCAATATTTCGGCCCTTCTTGGCAAGGTTCATGTTTAGGCTGTTGGACGACAGGGACAAAAATCATAGCTGGAAGAAATCATCATAGCAATAAATGTTGCAAGAAATTTTCAACAGCCTGAAGAGGACCCCGGACATGTCCGCTGACGTATCCGTTTCTAGCCATTGTTTGAATATATTTCTACGTGGAGAAGTTAGTTCTCGAAACTAATTAAATATATACAATGACCGAATTAAACTAAAATTCCTATTTGCTAACAGAATATTTTTGAAACGATCCGTATTTAATTTTGCACGAGGGATAAATAGGGTCCTCGGGTTCACCGAATGGTTGTCACGTCGAACTCCCAAGCGAATGATCGTTTGTTCGAGTCTCGGTGGTGCCTACAATTTGGTTTGGGGTGGGTATTTGTGGCGTTACCCTGTAAGACAAGCCAAAGTCCACCCAGCCTCAAATGGGTACCTGGATAAATGTGGGGAAGGTGACAGGAAGGGTGTGCGAAACCGCCAGGATGGCTAGCCCCCTTTCTGGCTGAGGGCAAACCGAAGATCAGCAACTCCAGTTATGCCTGTGTAGGGTGATGCTGATACCGCCCACCTGATGCACCAATAAACGATCGTACACGTTCGCGGCTGAAACTAAAAACGGTCAAAATCAAAACAAATAGACACAGTAACAGATTTGTGCCATTTTTCGTTAATATGTAGAGAAAAATGTCTGTGCAACATTAATATTTGCAGTATTTAGTATTTATGTAACTCGTGAGTGTTTAAAAGAATGAAAAAGCTAGCTAGCAAATTTCTGTCTAATAAACCTTACTCACTTACTTACCTTTACCCTTTTACCTTTCAAATACCTTTTAAATTTAACTTTAACTTAAATTTAATTTAACCCAAGGCACACAAATTGCTTGTGCAGCTCTCCGGTCGATGAGAAATAGCGAAAACCCGCCCCGCCCGCAACCTAAAACGGGAAGGAAGTCAGCCTTTTGAATTTGCTTATCGAAACTGCTAAAATTCAGGATGTGGTATTAACCTGTACTTCCGTCGTATTCAAATAGAGGATACAAAGAGTAAATATGGATACACCAGATTTAAATGGATCGGCCCAGTGTTCAGGTCAGGGGCTGAAGGCGCAAGTCGCAGGTTGCGTGCGGCCTGGAGGTTCCCACGAGATTGAGACTGATTGAACCGTCTTTTCTGGTTTGCTAATTCTTCCTGCCGATGCAGAATCTACGGGTACCTGCGGGAGAAAGGAAGAAACGGTGTCAAAGCTGCGCTGACTCAGGATTTGAGTCGTTGAGTTTGAATCGTTACGGACACGTTTACTCCTTCTTCCTGAGAATCACTGGCGTGTTTTCGACTTAGTCATTTAGAGTATTAACCTATTTTTGGTTTTAGGCTGTCTCATTCTAGGCTGGATTTTTGTTTACTGAAAGAATGTCTAACCTCTGTCACTCTTTTGAGCGGTTGAAGGACGTCTTGTATTTTGAAGAAGGTGATTGTTTTCATTTATCACCCCCGTGCCACTCGTGCTTTGCCCTCTGCCGCGAGTATTTGTTAATTTACCTGTGTACAATTAATGAAAATAATAAACAAAACTGAACCTAAACGAACCTGAACGCCGTGATTCTCAAATGCCTTCCAACCGTCTTCCTTTTTAATTTTCTTTCTCGATCGGTAGCTCGTCCAGTAGAGAAGGAATGTTTGATACTAGATCTTGCACGAATTAGATGGTTGTATTTTATGAAACAATAGCTTAGGGGTGGATTGGGGTGACAGTTTACGGTCTGAAGATTCTTATGCCGGTTTTCTAAATTTCAATTTAGTTCTTTATGATGGAAAACTATGGTTTAAAAAAAAACATCGATATTTTGAAAAAGAAACGAGATTTTTTTGTTCATTTTTTTCTTTACATCAAGCACACCTTTTCTGATACGGTGCTATTCTTTGTTTGTATTTTGGTTGAAGGTTTAGGTAGATATTCATTTAGGTTCGTGTAATTTTTTAAATGAATTGAATGTAGAGTTTGTAAAAGCATATGGTCTAATTGTTGGTCAGGTGTGGACTTATTATTTATATTTGATGCATTTTGGATGAATTAATGAAAGACATCGAGTTGACTTTCTGATACGGTAGTTTATTTGGAAGTGTTTTTTCAAAGAAAAAAATTGCAAATTTTTGAGATTCGCTCATCGCTTGCTATACGTATTTGATGAAATTCAAAGAGAAACATAGCACATTATAATAAAATCAGCTGACGTATCCGTTTAGCGCTTCATCTGTAATTCGTTGTCATCTGGACGTTATAGCACATCTCGCAGTATTTACTGTTGTGTTCCAATATTCTAAACTATCTGAATATTGTAGAACTAAGCTCTACTTTTAAAGTTACCTGAAAAACGAACCTATTTTTGTATCGTTTAATTGAATGCACCGAATTATTTTGGTTCTGCTAAGGGATTTTTGATTGTCCACTATCTGCTCTTGTAGTGAGGGTTCAGAATATCTATGGGCATCACCACAACGCAAATTCTGATCTGACGGGGAAAATTTGAATCTCAACTCAATATAAACGCACCAACTTATTTTGGTATCATTCAACTGAATATACTGAATTATTTGTATTCTGCTAAGGGATTTTATGATATATGTGTAGGGATATATATGTATTTAATTTATTACCCACCAAATTCACAAGGCCACAGCGGAGTAAAAGGAAACAAGTGCGCAAGCGCTAAGACGCGGAGTGTAAAAGTCAAATGTTTATCACAATTATATACAAACAGCTTTAGAACCAAGACATTTCTCTTCTCCGATAACCAAAGAAGTATTGAATTAACGTTGCAATCACCCCCCCTTTAAAAGCTTTAAATGTAAACAAACGGCTAGCATAAATCCAAAGAAAGTTGAAGATCTTGCACGAATAGCATTTGTTCGAACACTGAATGGTCTGCCTGCCAGTCCCACACTTTAAACCTTTTCCATTAGCAAGGTAATAACAAGTGCAATAAACCAATTCGTAGCAGACTAATGCCCCCTTTGTCACAATTCATTAAGAATGGCATTTCATCGATCATATGACAAAACAGTCCAGTTTCCAACTGTTCATTAAAGATTAAAGTACGTCGTGTCGTCTTATTTGTTGATGTTAGACCAAATCCTCGTCCGTAGACATATCTCCCCAAATATCTCCAAGTTGGACTTGAGACCTGTCATAGACGAACTTAACTCATGGAAATCTGGGCCCAGCTGCCCATGGAAGGGGAGGGGGGGGGGGTCGGCGTATTTACACCTTTTTTCCTCAAGTATACCAGCTTAGAGTTTGATTCCAGTCACGGGTCAAAAAACGTTTTGACCCACTTGCCCATGGACGGGGAAGGTGGGGGTGGTTCAACTCTCCCCGGTCCCTATGATCCAAGAGCACAAAGGAATTTCATCGCCTTATCTCCAGCTATTGTCTAATTAAAAACATTAAAAAATGGGCAAGCTGGGCCCAATTGCCCCTGAACCAAGGGTTTTGTGACCCTGGGTTTGTGACCCGCAAAAAGTAGAAAGAGATCCCAATGCTCACAATCCTACCAAGTTTCAACCTGGTACCTGTTGATTCCTGGCAAGGGTAACGAAGTTTACTCCTGTGAAATCTGGGTTCAGTTGCCCATGAAGGGTGGGTGGGTGAGTGGGTGGGGGAAGTGCAACTTTACAAGCGATTTCCCAGCCCTAGGATCTACACGTCCAAGGAATTTCATCGTCCTATGTCCAGTTCTGGTCAAGTTATGAACTTTATTCACTTGGCAATCTGGGCCCATTTGCCCCTGAAACGGGTTGGGGTGGGGGGTAGGACCCACAAAAGGCACAACTAGACCCCAATACCCACAAGTGTACCAAGGCTGAACTTGATACTTGCACTGGTTCACGAGTTATAAGCTCCACAAAATACGGTGAAAACCGGAAACCGAAAGCCGAAAGCTGCTACAGCGCTCGCAATAGTGGATTGTTCCAAAGAACACTCCACTAAAAAGGAAAACGAACACAACTACAAATCAACAATTATGACTACAATTTAGACTTAATTTCTAACTAGGCCTATCTGCTCTAGTAGTGACGTTCAAAGTATCTACGGCCTTCCCCGCAACGCAAATTCGACTATGACACCGAAGATTTGAATCTCAACACAAACGCGGCTTTTCAATGGCCAGTGGTGAACTTGGCGACGACTGCTTGGTGCCTGAGCACAAATTTTTCGTAAGCTTTTTTTGTCAAGCACACATCAAATGTACAAGCTCATAGAAGTACCACAAATCTGTCGGGGAAACTCCACTATTCGAAATTCGACTGTACGTGAATAGCGAAGCAATGAACTAACGCTTTTCATCGCGTCTTCAAGCCTATTTAAGTAAATACGTGATGGGTAACTAGATTGTCTTATCTCCGCCCTTTTCGGTAAAACTTTAACAAATTATGCACGACTTAGGCTGATTTAAGCTTTTTCCCAGATCCACTGACTTCTAGCAAACATTTGGCAAGATTCAGATAACCGGTTTTACGCATTGGTAGGATGATTCGCGAAATCTCGTTGGGAGCATAATGCACAGGAAAATCGTGAATCGTGGCAAGTGGAAAGATTAGTTTGGTGTCGTTATCGGATATTTGGGTCTCCAGGTTCTCCAGGTCTCCATTCTCCATCTTCCAATTTGGAAGCAGGGTAGGCTACATTGACATTAGGCTATAGGTACGACATGTTCTTTAAAGTTCAATGGGCACATCAAACTACCCCAATCCCACTCTGGAACACCCTAGGAACAATGCTTACCCCCTAGATCAGCAGCTTTTTCAACATTTTCCTCTCTGATATTTCAAAGAGTAATTTTTTAGTCCAGTACATGCTCAATTTACTAGCTTGGACAAAGATAAAAGTGTGGTTTATTGTAATACTTAGTAGGTCTTTATTTTATGCATAAATCAGCTTGTATAATTCAGATTTGAATAGATTATTTGTTTTTGAATGATTTTTGTACCTCTGTTATTTTTTATAAGCTTACTGCATATTCTGGTACATTTTATAAAGCAAGCTAATCAAGCTTCACAACACTATTCCACAAAGAAAAACTTTTAATATGCACTTTAAGCCATCGAACTTCTGATGAAACACTATAACAATCACGTAAACTGCATTTGCGGCTTGACTTTGGTGATGTCTCAAATATATCCTTTTCTGTCAAGCATTGCTGGGAGTTTTTTAATTTCCTGCCACGATATCCCAGCTCGTAAGATTTGGATCGCCGAAATGCCAGAGAGGTAAAGTCAAGGGATAACAAGAAAACGGCCGATTTTCGTAGCCCCTTCTAAAGGAAGCCGGAAATGTTTATTTGTGAAGCATTTAATACAAAGTGAAGCATTAGAAGTGTCCATTGTGCTTTAAAGGAATTATGACTGTCACCTTTATCAAATCTTTCTATAATTGACAGTGCTAAACAGATACGTCAGCTAAATTTTATTCACTATAAATTATGATTCGCTGTCACCGTTCACTGAAAGAATATTTAAAACCGTATTGTAAAAATAACCGTTATCAAACTACTTTACGTTAAAGAGGGCCTCAAAATACGCTGTTTCTGCTAAGAAATTAACTTCTCCCTGTATTTCGTGTTACCTTTAATCTATAATTCCACGTAAGTCGCACGAAAACCGACAAGACTTTGTCCTACAGACATTCACTTCTTTAAGGTTGCTACTTGAAAGTGTTTAACCCCTTTGCTCACACGATGCAAAATTCGGCAACGCCGGGACTCGTAACTTCCTTCCTTGCACATAATGAATCATCCATGAATAATTAGCAATGTCATAACAGATAGTTTGCGAGACCGCGTGTGATAAATTTTAGGGTTTTTAAGATAAGCTTTAATTTTTTCGAACGAAATTTTTTAGCAACACGAACTGTTTTGCTATGTCAGACAAGAACGTTTAATCAAGAACAAATAATCTGACAGAACCTCCGTCTCCCTATCTCTGTAATATGACTATTCAGAGTCGAATATTTCTAGCGGAAGGTGAAGATTGGATTCGAATTAGTACGTCCAGGTTTGATACGGATTTGAGGGTTTGGGATGAATTACGAGCTAAGCCCGTCCCCGTATTCTCTTACGAACTGCGACAAAGAGGTTGAGATCTTGTAACTGAATTACTTCGGGACCTAAGTTCAGTTTAACAAAAAAAAAAAATAGCCAGTCTTGCAGGCCCCCGCTGTCGTTGCTTCATACTCTAGCAATGAAGTTTGGCTGAGAACTATTACACTGCTCGTGTTTAGTACCCCCCCCCCCCCCCCCCCTCCCCCACAATAGTAACTATAATGCAAGGCCTAACTTAATCAGTTTTGTTCCAGGTTTCACCATATGTGGGATGCAATACTCGCCTCTCGCCAGATCTCAGTACTTCCTCACCTATATGCTTCTAGTCGCCTCGCTAGGTGGCATCGCAGTTGTTGGTTGCTTCCTACGATACGCCTTGAAACTGGTAAGGCGGCTGAGGAAGACTGAAGAAGATAAGGAGCAACTACTTGGTAAGATTCGTGTCTGGTCGAGTATATCGATGTTTTTGCTAAGCTTACCACTGTGGCCCAGGCACTCGTACTCGTTTGTCAGTGAAAGATACAGCGGGCTGGTGGAAAAGCGGGGGGTTTTCTTGATCAGCCAGTTATCCTTCTAAGATGATATTTGAGGGATAAACAATATTTCAGTTGCATTTCTGGCAAACCTTACACAGCGAATAACAAAACAGATCATAAAGTCCAAAACTATACCAACAGAAAAATGATACAGAACCAACAAACCACAAAACGAGACGTAACTAAACACCAAAGAACCATGCGGATTCGACCACATACAAACAAAAATAACGAATAAAAAAATGTGCGTGTTTAAAAATGTGTATATATTGACAAATCTACACTGCAATATCAACAGAAAAGTTATGCAGAAGTAACCAACCACAAAACGAAACGTATCTAAACACAAAAGACCCATACGGATTCGACGACATGCAAATAAAGTAGGACTGAAATAACGAATATAGAAATGTGCGTGTTCAGAAATGTGTATATGTGTACAAATGTGTTATATTCTGACAATTATTCTGTGGCCGTGTACAATTTAGTACTTGTTTTAACAATTATTCACCCGTAAAAATGCAGAAACTTTCACCCGGTATTCAGTCGGTTCTTAAAATCTGTCATAAAAGCGTTTGACGCAGAACTATTCAGACCAATCTGTTGCAACATCATAACTGTTCGACCACTGACAACGGTTACTATCTTTATTATTGAAGTTGTTCTTGTTTAAATGACTATTTACTGTATTCGTTCGTTTAAAAAGGGGCCAGGCAACATCGAAAATTTTCAACTCTATAAAACTGGTATTCCGCGTCCAAAAATAAACCGGAAAATAAAACAACGAATTCTTATTTCTAAACCACAAAATAACCTTTACTTCTACCGCACTTAACAACATTGAATAACTACATTTTGTATGCGAAGTTAATGATCAGGTGGTCAAGGACAGTGATCTCGTTTCACCTTTCAGAAATTAACAAAGAATTGTATTAGCTCGCTGTTTTGCGGTTAGACATGTGGCACTTTTTTCAGAACACAAAGATGACTGACGAGTTGCGGCTCGCCAGTGAGAGGAATTGTACAAGAATTGGAACTTAAGTGGCAAGTTGTAGCTCCTTAAAGGACCTGTCTTACCTATATTACTAACACAACCTACTTCCATAATCACTCCATCTATTCTAAATTAATCACTCCGTATATTTCTAAACCGGAGACCCCAATTTTGTACGGTCATTGTAAACCCTTTTTTAGACGTTTTTAGGACCGGTTTTTAAGACGTTTTAGGACGTTCCCCTCTCATTGGTTGCTTATAACAAATTAAAAACGGGAGATTGAATTATCCGTCCCAGATTTTATGAACGGGTTGAAGGAGGACTGCTAAAAACTAGTCTTAAAAACAGGTCAAGACCGATTTACGAACAGATGTGTCCGTAGTGGGGCCCGGGCCTTAACACACCATGTTGGTTTTCTCACTTGCCGTGTTTTGATACCTTCGATGTGTATCACGCTGTCGACGGTTGACTGCGAGAAGTTTTTCCATCAGGAAAACCGGTTACGTAAACTATTTCCCTGTTTTCGCTATAAGTCAGCGTGTCTCGGAAAGGGATTAAAACAGCCAAAACCGTGGTTTATTTGTTGAAAGCATAGCCTAGTTTTGAAGTATTCAAATATTTTAAAATACTATAAGTTGAAGAGTAAATAGTGCGAACTTACCGGAGGATAGTGTTTCTTTCTTCATACCGCTTCGCTTTTGGACTTACTTGCAACAGTTAAGGCTAGTCTTCAGCTTCCCGAATCTGGGTTCCCAGATTTTTCGAGATTTTTTTTTAATTTCTTCTTCGATACTTTACAAATTCCGGAAATCTGGAAGTTCAAAAGCGACTTTTTTCCGGATTATTTTGATATACGCTTGGACCGGTTCATATTCCAGATGCAATTTACAGAAGATGTCAAAGAGCAATCTGGAAGCCCACATTCCGGAAGTTTCGGGAGGTGAAGACCGGACTTTAATAGGTGCCCACAGAACGCGAATTCGTGTTCGCCTAGGCGAGTTTGACGTCGCTAGCGGAAAAACTTGCTTCGCTAGGCAAAAATTTCGCGTTGCGCCGTTTCAGCTCCAAGTTGAATTATTTTCGCGTCGCCTCAGTTCGCACTGAAGAAATTCAGGAAATCAACAATCAACCTGGCCAAAGTAGAGTAAATAACCAGATACTGAGTACATAACCATAAAGTTGACTTTGTCCGCCTATTTTCGTTCTAGTCTCAAGTATACGTATCTATTCCTGGCGAATTCATTCACGTATTCGCTGCCGGTGGGGTCTACGAAATGAATTCGCTGAGCGAAGCGAAAGATCAAAGGTGATTGGCGGAAAAAAATCGCTTTCTGTGGGCACCTATTTTTACTCTGCCTATCCGCTTCTATTTGCTAACTACGTTTGCAAGCCCCTCTGTAGCTCAGTGGCAGATCTTCTGCGAGTCAAGTTGTTCATTTATTTTTCCATGTTCATGGACAAGTGTTGATAAGGAGGCCTGATGAACGTTCTAGAAACTAGTCTGGTTGGAAGAGCTCAATTGGAACATGGAGAACTGAGCCTATCATTGTACCCGAAATCTCTTCAAAGCCAAGCGTCACCTACAGATTGGCGAATCCGGTCATGAAAGGATTCGAATTCGAATTTAGGTCTGGGTACGAATCCGATTCCAGATCCACCATTTCATGGTGAGGATTTGGTTCCGGAATTGAATCGGGATTCGAATCCGACCTTGACCAAAATTAATCGTGTACACAGGTTACATTTTTAGAGTCAGAGATGACAAAAAAGCACTGATCCCTAATATAAATGAGACGGTTAATTGGACGATGTAAACCATATTTCGCCTGCCTTCTCATATAAATCTGGAAAGCTCGAAATATCCCACTGAAAATACAATTCATGAAGTCCTCCGCACCGCCGATATTCAATCTGTATGTCAACTCAATTTCTTCGTGACCCTAAACTAGCCTTCCTGAAGTTTTCCGGGCGTACTGCCAGTCCCCCATTTAGCTTTCCAGCGTGAGCGCCCAGTTTAGCTAAATTTGTGTGGTCGGGCGCTTTGCGAGCGCCAAGCTTAGTTCATTTATTTTCGCTGGGCACTGTGCCGGGGACCACTTTGGCTTTTTTCTTCCTTTGACGGAGTGGTGGCACCCCCCCCCCCCCCCCATAGTGACCCTCCTGAGTATAACATAAATTCTCGGGTTTAAGCACGCGCTACGCTGAATGGAGCATAGGAGGAATTCGCTAAGTAGAAGATCGAAATATTGTAAATATTAAAAACGAAAACTGTATTCACCGTTGTTTTTCTTTTTGCATCATTTTTGTTACTTTTTCGGCAAATTAGTTGGGCGTGTAAAGGAACTTTCAAGTTCCTTTTAGTTCCTTTAAATATATTTAATATTAAATAATGAAAGTAGGCTACAGTTCGTATTAAAATTGACGTTAAATTGTTTGTTTTCATTTAAGTATCTGAGAAGTATTGACAAAGGAGATCTGAAATAATTTCAACTTTTGAAATTTCAAAAGTTGTCGATATTGTTTTACAAAATTTAGATGATGATATAGAAAATGGTGAAAGAATTCTCTGTTTATATGAAGAGAATGAAGCAGTTCTGCTCGGTATTTACGAAACACGACCACGCACACCAATCGGTTCACGGGCCGACAGAAAGAGGAGCTATTCAATATCCATCTTTATTGGAGTGTTCCTTGGAACAATCCGCTATTGCAGCGCTGTAGCAGCTTTCGGTTTTCGGTTTTTCGGTTTGCGGTTCCGGTTTTCACCGTTTTTTTGTGAAGCTCATAACTCATGAACCAGTGCAAGTATCAAGTTCAGACTTGGTACACTAGTGGGTCTAGTCGTGACTTTCGGGGGTCCCACCTCCAACCCCCAACCCAACCCGGTTCAGAGGCAAATGGGCCCAGATTGCCCAGTGGATCATGTTCATAACTTGACCAGAACTGGACATAAGACGACGAAATTTCTTGTACATGTAGATCCTAGGGCTGGGAAGTTTTTAAAGTTGCACCTCTCCCACCCAGCCCGTTCATGGGCAACTGGGCCCAGATTGCCCAGGAGTAAAGTTCGTTACCCATGACAGGAATCAACAAGTATGAAGTTGAAACTTGATAGGCTTGTGAGCATTGGAGTCTCTTTTTTTTTTGCGGGTCCCAAACTCCACCTCCACTTGGCACTTGGTTCAAGGGCAATTGGAACAAATTGCCCATGAAAAAAGTGTCTAACCCGTGACTGGAATCGAACTCTAAGCTGGTAAACTTTAAAAAAAAAAGGTTGAAATACGCATTCTGATGCGTATCAAAACCACCCCGTACCCCCCCCCCCCCCACTCCCGTGTGACCTGTTACCTTGCTTGGAAAAGAGGTTTAAAGGGTCGGACTGGCTGTCAGACCATTGTTGGAACTCAAGCTATTCGTGCAAGATCTTCAACGTTTCTTTGGATTTATACCTGCGGTTTGTTTACATTTAAAGTGGGTTGATTATTTCAATACTTGTTTGGTTACAAGAGATGTGAAATGTCTTGGTTCTAAAGCTGTTTACATATAAAATGTGAGAAACATTTTATTTTCACACACCACGTCTGAGCGCTTGCGGACTTGTTTTTAAGGGGTTCGAAGGCACGTGATGTGAACAGGACAGCAAAGGAACAAGCTTTTAACGCTAAGTAAATTAATAAAATTATTTCTTATTTAGTACTTGAAAACTGTTGTTCCTGTCCCGACAGATGTCAGAAGCTATCTCCGTGCCTTGGCCCAGTTTTGGGTGTCCACGTACTGTGGCACCTTCTGCTGAAACCAGTGGTATTGGCGTTCTGGTGGTATTATTTGAACAATCAGGTATGTTTATTTTGAACGAAGTTAGGGAGACGGAGATTCTTGTGTTTATTTGTTCTTGCCGCTAACTAGCGTTTGGTCTTTGTCCAACTTTAAACGGTGAAAGTGAGAGTAAACTGAATCTTTTTTTAGACAAACCAGAGGATTTGCATAACCAGAACCCGTGACACATATTGTTTGAGGATGATTTGACAGAATGGTCGGTCAAAATGTCAACAGAGCGCTGTTTTAACGATAGACCAATCGCTAGAAGGCGTTAATTATCGCGACATGGGAGTTTCCTGACTTTTCCCATTTGGCAGCACGTGGAATCGTAATGTAAGCTCGAGACCCCGCTCAGATGGTTTCCCTTCACTTTTCCTCCACAATGTGACAAATTAAATTTTACGGATCTCCTATGTGAAAAAGATCTCCTAATATGATCTCCTAATATGACTATAGCTATGATCGCCTAATATGACTTTCAAGTTCAAAACACACCAGTGATCCTCAGGAAGAAAGAGTAAGCGTGTTCGTACGACTCAAACTCAACGACTCAAATCCTGTGTCTATCAATCACCGCGATCTTTAGGTGCAGCTGTGACACCCAGTGCCGTCTTTTACTTTTGTTGGCCCGTAGGCCATCTTGGGTTTTTGACCCCTTTTCATTAGTCAAAGACGTAAAAATGCCAGCACATTAGCACACATGATTCTTCGTCCAGCCTCACTGGTCACATTTGAGTATAATACAAATTTCGGTAAGGTAAATGACGGTGCAAGTTACAACGTAGATGGTCACACCTGGATCGCAATGAACAAGGCAACACGGCTATATCGTGCTGTACTTATGTTCGTATTATAGACATCGGGAGACTTATCTTGAGCTTATTTGTTGTTGTTGTGATGTACAGCCTGCAGCGGGTTTTGCGTCTGGTCAAAGGGCGTTATAAAATTAATCCTCGCTTTCTCTTTTCGTAATATTTAAAGACTTGTCTCATTACCTAGAAACATCTGACAAGCAGAGTACACTGTAAATAGTTTCTCCGTATAAAGAGTAAAGTTAACTGCAGTATTTGTGACTCGGATTCATCTTGTCTCTATTTGATATTAATCTTATCTGCGTAGAGATAAGAATAATCTGAGTAGCAAACACTGCAGTTATCTTTAATCCTTATACTTTTTACAGTGTAACCTGGAAGGAAGTAAGGGGCTTTAGTTCTATTTTAAACTGTACTGACATATATTATTCTTTAGGATGGAGTCTACATAGACGTCGGTACTCACATGGTACTTGCCGCCGTCGCCATCTTTACTCCAGTTTCGAAACTGACGAATCAGAGACCAGTCAAGACAGTCTACAGCATTGAATCTGACATCTAGCTATTCAAAATGACAAGTGCACAACAGTGCACCAACATTGTACATCACCTGATAATTTAAAGCGGAAAGGAAAAGTGTTCGTGGGCTGCTAAGTGGACATACTGTGTCTTTTCACAGCTTTTTCGAATCGTCATTAGAAAAATTCTCACGTGCAATAACAAGACCAGAATGAGTCGAACATTTGCAAATCCTAAGTACACTGTAGCTTGTGTCTTTTGTACCGGGATATGGAACTGTGAACCGACCAAGTTGTCAGACCCCTTTAGAACCGCATCCCTCATAGCTGGGACAGTCTCAACCCCTACTGTAACAGTAGCTGAAAAATGGGGGCGAACGCAGCCTGTTTCACTATACAAGGATTGTGAGCTCGAGCCCCATACGTGCCGAATGTTGACAGGTGACGACCATCTAACCGACTGTTATTTTTCTTTTAAAATGTTCTAATTTCATTTTTCTAATTTGAAAGAGAAAAATGAAAGAACTGAAATCATAACGATGATCCGTATCAGTTTGATACCCGAGTGTAGCTTCGACTCAATTTAAGACTGTCACCAAGTGCTTCTGTTTAGACATAGGCTATGTCGTTCTATAGGTCGTTATATAGATTTAAAAAAAAAAGAGTTGCATCGCAAAGATCATCTATATCAGTTTGATACTCAAGTCTATCTTCAACTTGATTTAAGACTACATCGTCAAGTAGTTTTGTCTGGACATAAGCTCTGTTGTTCTAAATATTCGAAAAGGGATGTCTGTATTTTTTTAAGATGTAACTGGCTGTGTGTCTTAAATTTAGGAAATGGTTCCTACTGCTAAATGGTTAAAAGTAGTTTACGAGAAAGAAAAAAGAAGAAGAAAGTAAAATAAACGGGCTCGATGGGAGAATACTTGCGCCAATCTCTTCCCTCGAATTTGTAGGACTATTTTTTCGTTTGAATGTTTTTAGTTTAGCGCTAGACGTATTTCTTAGGCTACACAATGTAACAAAAGTGCTTTTACAAGATGATATTTATATATTTATGACCATCTATAATAAAGACGAGGTTGATTTACTGGTTGTTGTAAATGAATTCCAGATGAATACGTAAATTCCTTCAGCACGGTTTGATCCTTCATCATAATGACTGTGCAAAACGAATGCGTCAGCTGAATTCAGCAGTAAGCTTGAGCTGAGTGAATATTTGAAAAGATTTGTAATATGAACCATGAAAGTAAAGAAAAGCCTTCCGAATGTGAAAGAGAGGTGGGATAACTTTGAGAATTGATTTGTGGAACAAAACTGTGTAGCATGTGAGGAATGTTACGAAGGGTCTTCATCTCTTTCTTATTAGTAAATTCAAAGTTCTCATCTGGTTGATCTTTTAAACCCAGATTTCAAAGGAACATTGTTTCCGAACCTCTAAAATTTAACTGAAATGCCAATGTATTTATGTGTTATTTAATTTGGTACACTGAATTATTTGGATTCTGCAAAGCGATTTTTTTATTTTCCACTATCTACTCCAGTTGTGACGTTTAGAAGATCTACGGCCGTCCCCACAACGAAAATTCTACTATGATGCGGGAAATTTTAATCTCAACATAAACGCGGCTTTTCAGTGGGCAGTGGTGAAATTGGTGAAGATTGCTTAGTGCCTGAAAAACAAAAGTCATCATACTTGTGGTAAGGCATACAAGCGCATAGAGGTACGACAAATCACACGGAAAATCCACTATTTGAAAATCGATTATTCGTGAATAGTGGAAAAACGAAGTAACACAATTTCAGCGGGCCTTCAAGCCAATAAAAGTAACTAGATTGCCCTATCCCAGCCCTTTTTGGTTAAACTTTAAACTCAGCCAGATTTAAAGGGAAAATTCAAAACCAAGTTCTGCTAGAAGGTCTTACATAACGCTTCCAAGACGCTGCGGTTTGCAAGCAGAGATGAGCAGGTGATCAGTGGGACTGGAGCAAGGCGAGGTTGACGTCAGAGAAGTATTCTCTAAAAAGGCGTTTCTAGTCATTTTCTAGGCAGATCATAGCAGATCAAAGCAGAGTGTGGTGAAGCTTCGAAGTTACAACATACCAGTGAGTAACGAACAATAAACGTGTCCCGAGCCTGAACTTAGCGAAAACCATTCGAACAAATCTATGCCTTCGTTAAAAACTATCTGACGGAAGACTTCGTGGGTAACTAAGTGAGCTGAAAGGAAGACAGCTTCCTTTCAGGCCACTCAGTTTGACGGCTACAGTTTGGCCAGAAGCTTATAACAGTAACACCCTAACACCAGGAGTGAAAACAAATTGTTTATGTCCACTGAAATACTGGAAGAAAATAATGCAGTAGGAAAAAAGGAAACAAAGCTATTACACTGAGCTTTCGATAACAAGGTGAATTCAGACGACAAAATCAGGACAAAAGTGTTGCTTTGTCAGATATTTGATAACCGATAACAGGTATTTGCGCATCCTTGTTATAAATTGCGAGAATGTATCTCTTACGAACATTTAGAACATTATGTTTTTGATAAATTCCGCCCATTAGACTTTAAAAGGCTCAGAATAGAGGTATTAGCTGCGTTTTTTTTCGTCATCCAGTTAACCGACCTGCAGGATTTCCTACTACAAGTTATTTAACTCCTTTGGTTAACCGACCTAAGACCATATCAGAGCAAAATAATACTAGGGAGTAGCGCCAAGACTTGGAAAAATGTCACATACTCCAAAACCAGCGAGACTAGTACTACTAGCGGCAGAGAACATCCCTACTGAGACTCTATTTGTTGGGCACCCGATAACTTCAGATTCTAAACACTGCAAAAGAAACATACAACCTCCCCCGTTTCCTCGATGTGTGCAAATCGCATATTAGCTGGACTAAACATTCTCTAACCCGCAAGTTTGTCTCTTGAATATCCTGAGCGTAGTGGGAGGCGCTACGAGTAAGACCCGTTTCTGATGCATGGAATTTATATGAGTACAGACTCATAAGGACTAGTGTACAGTTTCACTTTTGACTGCATGTGTTTACTTCTTGTCACAACCTGAACAAGACGCTTGCCAAAAAGTGCCGAAATATCACATGTATAAACCAAGCTCACCTACATTTGGGGCTGCCAAAGGTGTTTGGAGTTAATTTGTGACGGGCGTCTCGAAATTTTCACGGCCTAAGGAACTCAGGGTACCTTCAGATTCTTTTCATTGCGTATTTGCGTAGGATACCTTCTTCCGCACAATGTGTTACACACCAGAATAGTACAGGATGCAGGACGCAGAAATCGCAGAATGCATTCTAAATTCGCCCAAACGCCTTCCGGTTAAGCGAAATCGTTTTGGAAAAGACAACCGTACGAAATGAGAACAATCTTGAGGTATCCGGAGTTATAGCCGAGCAAGTCTTGGAGATCGCGTAGTGATAGAGGGCGTCGGCTTCAATTTTGCGATGTCGTATTGACGACGTAGTGGAAAACCAGCCGCCATCTTCAGTTGTAATTAGAGCTGTAATCTAATACACTTTCAAACAAACTGGTATTAGATGGCGTTGACCATGGTTCGACTTGAGATGCAATTGGCCATATTCCTGTTCAACGCTTCCAAGCGGACTAGTTTCTGTTAATCCCCCTCCATGCCTCATCGTCATTACTTGGAACAAACATGGCACAATAGATCCACAGGTTAGTGAGTGGAAAACCTGTCATCTGTGTCCCAGGTAATGGAGGTTTTACGTATGTTTTAGGAGCAGAAAGGGAAAACGACCCACTACCCAAATATGGATTCGACTTTTTACTATGTCTACACAAGTGTCGGTTAAGACATAGTAAAAAGTCGAATCCATAGGGTAGTGGGTCACTTTCACTTTCTGCTGCTGAAACATATGCAAAACCTCTAATATCTGGACACAGTTGACAGGTTTTCCACTTACTAACCTGTGGATCTATTTTACCATGTCTGATCCAAATGATGACGGTGAGGCATGGGGGGATTAACAGAAACTAGTCCGCTTGGAAGCGCGGAACAGGAATATGGCCAATTTCGTGATCGTAAGACCATCGAGACTGGATCAAGACCAAATGAAAGATGATCAGAACTCTGTGAAAACCCGACTTTGTGTGAATATATATTTCCCAGTCAGCTTGGGCTCAAGGAGTATTCATATAGGCTACATTATTCCAGTTGTATCTTACAGTCCACCATTTCTTAAAGTTCACCCTCCACCATCATCCTGCCCTGCCAGCCCACGACATTCTTATCAAGTTTTTTAATCCTGAACCCGTTTAGTACGGTATACAAGTCAGCGTGTCAAAATTTTAAGTGTATTTCGTGGGATTTTAAAGGACACCTGAACAATGAAACCATACTTGAACACACCATGGAGAATGCATTTATAGACATGGCCAAGGAGAGTGTTCTTCTCCTGAGCTTGACGTTTTCAAAACAGTGATGTTCGTTTCTGGAGGTTTGCACATGCAGACTCCAAAACAAAAAAGCACAATTCATTCAAATGTTTACAGCGCTGGCCGGATCGTATTGGAATTTCTTCTAGATATACGTTTGGGCTTAACTGGTTAAAACACATTCCAGAAGAAGGGTCGATTGGATAAATTTGTATATTTCTAAAATTGTTCGGTACTGAAATAAGGACAGATGCAAAATGGAGCAATATCATAGCTTGGAAACACTATTTCGTATTTGGATTGGGTTTTCTGCAGGCAACGTTAACGGAAGTATACAGATAGGGATTACACGTGATACTCTTCATTCGGGTGTCCTTTAAAGTGTATGTAACGAAAGAAAACACGTTGATTCATTTTGTTTTGTTCAGTGTTTCAAGTTATGTCTTGCTTCCGATTTAACTAATTTAGCTATATTTTTAATTTAACTATCTTTTAGAAACGCCTGCAATCGGAGATATCTACATATTTGGATCTAATCTGACTTCTATCTTCCTTGGTTCAACACGAGCGCCGTTTCCATCTACTGAATTAAACTGAAGAAACTGCACTTTTATTCATCAGCAAGCTTAACTTCTAAATTTGACCATGGTATCGACTTTCCCAATCGGAACTTTGCTTAGTCATAATCTAAAGTAATTTTCTGGATTGTGACGCAAGGCCTTTTTAAAGAAACTAGACCGTCAATGAACTGAGAGAAAGTATTTTTTGGGTGGACAGAGAATTCTTACAGAAAATCTCAAAGTAATCGACTGAACGAAAAAGATAAAGTCAAATATTCATTTGCTTCCTTTCCTTTATTTTGGAGGATTGCGTGAATGAGCCTTGACTGATTTTCGGCCATAGTTTTTAGCCCAGCCCACAGGATAAAAATAATGAAAAATGGGAGGGGGATAATATAATAAGAATAAAAATGGTAGGGATCATGAGAGTTCGACTCAGTTTAGTTTAATTCGGTTTCTTTATAACGGGAAGTAGACGAGCTGAATATTCGCCTAGTCGTCCAAAAAAATATGGAGTGCTGTTTCGTTAGTGATTGAGTGCAATAGAATGAATGGAGAGCGAAGTATAGAAGCATCTTTTCAGTGTTTTTGGGATATAAAACATGTATATTTTCTGAGCGCGAGAGCGTTGGGACTCAATCTGAATTGGGACTAATTATTGGTTATTTAGTATTTTGTTGATAAGGCCTTCGGGCTATTTGTGTATTAAATTAATTGCGGTCCATAGCAACACTTGTGAACACAGTTAACAAAATGCCGTCTTCTATCCGATTGGTAGGCCATCGGCCAACATTTTAATCAGTTTTAATTCCTCCTGTTTAATACCCACTTTCATAGTTGTATCTTTACCCCTGTTGCCAGGGTCTTCGGGCTGTTTGTGTGTCCGTTCATTCGTTTAATTCGTTTATAGTTCGCACTATTGAAAAGTGCTTTTTCTAGAAGGCTGAACGCTGAAATCATTTAAGTGTCTGGAACGCTCATTCTTTAAAACAGCCAGCGAAAGCAGAAGGTTACCAAAATGGCGATACAATAAGGTTAACAAAGTTACCAGCATTTGCACAAGTCTGCCGCGTAGTGAAGTTACCTCTAAGGTACAGTCCATTTGCCAATGCACAAACTTGACTTGAATGCACAAAAAGTACAAGGGACACGACATTTTTTTTTTTTTAAATAGGCTAAACTCTACTAATGCAACATAACTAACAATAATCCCCGTTCTTCTAAAATAGTCTACAAGTAAAATGAAACATTTCTAAATAGGCTATGCCTTGGGTTTTGTAGCTTGAAAAGATTTTGAAACAAAATAACTCAGAATCGATAGCCGCTTGTAAGTTGGTCGTACCGTCCTCGGTTGGGAACACACGGTAGTTTCTGAAAAGTGCCTGTCCTCTAGTGTTTACTCCGTAAATCACTATCTATCTACCTGGTTCTGGATCATTCTAGTCCTCTTAAAATCCTTCAATTTCTGAGTTTTGTATAAAATTCAGTTTTAAAGCTAGAGCTTCGAAACATTTTATAGCTCACTTGCCAAATTATGATGCTTCTCAAGCCATTATTATAAATGTATATTTTTTGGTTACATACGCCAGAATGGCAAACAGATGTAAGAAAAAAATTACTGAAAGGGCTAAGAAGTGTGTTGATTCTCAGCAAACCTCAAGTAACGTCACTACTTGTTAAGACAGAGAGAACAATCATCTTTGATCATGTCTAAGATCCACACTCAAGCCCGTATCCAGGAATTTATTTCGGGGGTGGGGGGGGGGGGTTGCCTGCTGGTCGGACAAACAAGAGCTGTAAGCTCGTATGGCACTTGCAAGCAAATGTAGTAAGAAATACCCCAACAAGAAAAAGTTAAGGGGGCTGAAAATTCAACCTATGGTTTCACTTTAAATATAAAAATAGGAGACAGAATGCAAAAGGAAACAAGAAGAAAAACAAAACCCGGAAGGCTGGGTCAGATGGAAGTATTCGGTTAAGATGCGCCAAACTTGCAAGGCTGGGTCAGAGGATGGAAGTGACGGTCAAATGTTTTTTTTCACTTTTCGGTTAAGATGCGCACTTTAAGGGTGCTAAAAATTAATTTGTAAGCAACACCCTTGAGGCAAAAAGGTTCATGTACTCATGGCGATCTTGAAAAAGTAAATTTTGCTTAAAAGTATTTTTTGTATTTTGCGGTTAAGATGAGTTCTTTAAGGAATGGTCGGATATGGGAAGTGACGATGTCAAGGTTCTAATGCTCCAGCAAAGCTTTATCGTCCTATAACTCCAGGGAGTACCTTAACTCACGATCACCGGAATTCCGGACACCCCCTACAGCCCCCCCCCCCTTCGATACCCGAATCCGGTCCAATTCTGTCACTGATGCACCAAGGACTTGTGCCTGTACGTCCCACCAAGTTTCATCCTGATCGCTGCACTCTATGCTTATCACAAGATTTCCGGTTCTCTCCTCCCCCCCCCTCCGAGTTCATTGGATTCGGTCCGCACTTGAAATGGGACATCTGAGACATGAGTTCTTTCAAGATATCAAGTTTCATTCAGATCCGATAACCCGTTTGAAAGTTATGCATGCCACTAATTTTCGGATTCCGCCGTCTCCCCCTCCCCCCAAGGCGGTCGGATCGGGCGAGTGACTCTTTCCAAGTTGATCTGGTCGGGTCTCTGATATGCCTGCCAAGTTTTATCGTCCTAGCCCACCTGGCCCATACTTTGCAAAACGGTAGAAGACCGACTGGGTTTATCTATTTTTTGACTTTGCGAGTCCAAAATGATGCTGTATACTGGAGATGAGGTAGGGTGACTGAATTCGTTTTACTAGTGGAGTGTTCATTTGTGAACAATCCACTCTTGCGAGCTCTGTAGCAGCTTTCGGTTTTCACCATATTTTTTTGGAGCTCATAACTCGTGAACCATGACAGGTATCAAGTTGAAACTTGGTATACTTTCAGGCATTGGGGTTTAGTTGTACTTTTTAGGGGCCCACCCACCCCTAAACAGTCTAGGGGCAATTGGACCCAGATTGCCCAGTGATTGAAATTCATGACTTGACTAGAGCTGGAAATAGGACGATGAAATTCCTTGTTCTTGTAGGTCCTAGGGTTGGTAAAATATTAAAGTTGCACCTTCCCCACCCAGCCCGTCCCTGGGCAAATGTGCCCAGATTGCAAAAGAGTAAAGTTTGTGAACCGTGATAGGAATTTTAAGATATCAAGTTGAAACTTGGTAGGCTTGTGGGCATGAGGTCTCTTTTTGCTTTTTGGGGTCCCAAACCCCACACTCACTTGGTTCAGGGGTAATTGTGTTTAGATTTCCCAGTTTTAAATTTTTTTAACTTGACAATAACTGGGGATACGGCGATGAAATTCCTTGTGCATTTAGACCTTAGACCCTTAGCGTGTCAGTTAATGCGGAGGAAATGCGGAGAGGCCGTCCGGCGTGGTAGTGAACTGATAAAGCGGATATTTCCTTTTGTCAGTGTCGGTCGGTCGTTCTGGTGATCGCGAGTTAGGATACTTCCCGATGTGCTAGGACGATGAAACTTGGCAGGCATGTTAGGGACCCGACCAGACTGACTTAGGAATAGTCACTTTCCCGATTTGTCCACCGCGGGGGGATTGGAGGGAGAGGGAATCCGGAATATTGAGGCACGCGGTTCGAACGGGTGACCGGATCTGAATGAAGTTTGATAGTTTTAAAAAATATGTCTCGCATATCCCATCTCGCGTCTGGACAGGATCCGACAATTTTGTGGAAGCTGAGGGGGGGGGGAGGGACCGGCAAAATCAGACACGCTTATAGTGGAGGGATTGGGGTGATATTTTATGGAAGAACAAAATAGATTCTAGATACATCTACATTCGGGATCCAATCAGATTGACTTGAAAGCAGTCATTTCTCCGATCTGGCCATCATCGAGGGGATAGAAATCCGGATTGCCGGAAGGTTGTGTCATGCACAACTTTCGAACGGTTGGTCGAATCCAAAGGAAACCTGATAATTGACAAGATAACGTGTTTCTGATCTAACGGTACAGTTTCACAATCCCCAATGACCATGATAATTTGCACCTCAAGTGTGTGCTTCCAAATCAGTTTTTGGCCCCCGTAAAGTGCGTATCTTCACTGCAAAGTTACAAAATTCAATCAATCAATCAATATTTTATTTCCGCCAAAGATAGCGAGTAAAAAAGAAATTAATAGACACTGACAAATTTCGGCTAAACACTATAACTCAAAAACTGCCAAAAGATAGCCTAACTACACTGCCGAAAATACTTATAACTTATCTACAATTTAATTACAGTTTAATAACTAACAAATTGAAAATAAAAAAAAATAAAAAAAAAAGAAGAAAAATATCATTTACGAAAAAACCTGCACAGGTTATGTTGGAGACCTGAAAAACTTGATACAACCCGTTGAAGTTTTTTATTCATTATAATAAGCGGATCTTTAAGATTATAGTATTCCATCATTTGCGTGTTAGAAAAATAACGAGAAAATCGACATAAAAACTTTCCAAATTTAAAAAATGACGTTTTCATATGCGTTAAATTGCTAAGGGTAAAATACGGTAAAAGGGGCGAAGCAATTAAAATTTGAGGTAAAACAGCTGTATTAAAAATTCGCGACAGAGATTTTCTTGTCAAAAGCTCTCGGAGAGAAACGAGAGCACCAAAAGAGCAAGAAATTCGTGCATCTACAGCCTTTACAATAAAAGCACGAGTTGAAGAAAGCGTCGTCCCGTAAATAAGACCAAGATACTTAATAAAATCAGTCGCCATAACCCTATGCTGACCAATACAAATTTTTTCATGCTGGTTTTCACATGGCTTAGAACCAAAAATAATAAACTGACATTTTTCAGGTTTTAACCGAAGGCCATGCTTATTTAAAAAACAAAAAATAAAATCAACATTACGTTGTAGAGAAAAACGAGACCGACTTAAAAGGAGGATGTCATCCGCGTAAGCGATCCAAGAAACAAAAATACCAGAAGCATCAACAAAAGAAGTCTTGAGTTGATCCAAACACAAAGCTAGTGTTATATTGAAAATAAAAGGGGAAAGCACACTACCTTGCCGGACACCTCGTTTAACAACGACATCATAACCAGAAAAAGAACCCTTCCAAAAAACTCTTACTTTAGATAGTTTATACCACTGGTGTAACACTAGAGCAATTTTCATAGGGATTCTATTCTTAAGTAGCGCATACATCGCCCAAGAATGCAAAATACTATCATATGCAGCCGCAATATCCAAAGCAAGGGCATAAACCTTTTTAAAAGGAGAACAAAAAGAAAGAATACGGGAAAGAACTGAATGAGCCAAATCACAGTTTAACTTTTTCCGGAACCCAATTTGATTTAACCCATGATTACAGCCCTCAAAATACGGCAATAAAACTAGTTCAAAAAGTTTACTCATCTGGCATCTGGCATCTGGCATGCACCTCAAGTGTGTGCTTCCAAATCAGTTTTTGGCCCCCGTAAAGTGCGTATCTTCACTGCAAAGTTACAAAATTACTTCTGACCAAAAGCTACATTCCTATCAATAGTCATTTTTGCCTCAGGAGTTTGCTTACAAATGAGTTTCCAAACTTACCGCAAAGTCAAAAACACCCTTTTAAGAAATGATACATTTTTAAGATCACCAAGGGCCCATGATCATTTGTGCTTCAAGTATTTTGCTTACAAATTCAGTTCTAGCCCCCTTAAAGTGCGCACTTAGCCGCAGTGTGGAACAATACAATGATAAACTTTCCTGATCCCAAGGGCCCATGATCATTTGTGCCCCAGTTCTTTTGCTTACAAAATGGATTCCTAACCCCCTTAAAATGCGCATTGTAACCGCTAGGTTCATAGCATATTTTTTACTAAACGATACATTTCAATGACTCCGAAGGGCGCAGAATTTTTTTACCTCAAGACAGTGCGAATCTTAGCTGATATCCTTGGCTACTATGTGTGCTTGCAAGTGCCAAACGAGCTTACAGCTCTTGTTTACTTTGTCTTTTTTTCTCATACTCTCTACCACTCTCGCCCGGTAATACTTTTGCTAGGTGTTCGAATCCGCGATGAAATGGTGATAAACAGGTGAATATACCAGGATGACAAAAGTGGTGGAGGCAGATTTCAGCATCGGATTCTCTGCGATTTTAAATGAAGGCTAAAAGAGACGGATGGGGAGTTTATTTTAAAGGAAAGTTGGGTAGGAAGAAACGTCAGGGGAGGGTCTCTATGAAAGCGAATAGATTGCCATTGCCCATCGGGTCAAAGCAGAAAGTACTTGGGAAACTTCGATAGCGAGATGGTCTTTACTAGTGTCCGATGTGTGGAGGTGAAGAAATTCTTTTTCCATTTGCTGTGTGAGTGTTAAGAATTTAATAATCTTAGGAGGGACATCTTGAAGATAATGGGGAGGATTCAGCGGTTCAAAGAATGGGGCACAAGTTCGGAGAAATAAGAGGATTAGGGAGATTTCTAAAGATAGCTATGGAACACAAAGAAACTCTTTTTATTTGATTGATTTTAAATGTAGGTTATTGGTTCTTGGTTTGTTGTGATATTGATACTTTTTTTCTGCTATGACTTGATTGATTTTCTTTAGTAATCATATATCGTACCAAATATCATTATTTGAATTTGGTTTCCGCGGAGGTTGCTGCTAAGACAGCAATTGTTATCTATCGTGTTATGTAATACATGTGGACCATGTGCCGGAGATCAGATCAGATGAGAATTCCTAGCTGTCTGTCAATGTCAGTGTCATCAAATCCACTATTAGTTAACTACTTGTAGAGTGAGTTTAGATTGAACAACACATATTGTAACCTTAGTCTATTTGACTCATACCAGCCCTAGAAAACAGTCAGTATAGACCCACAGCTTCCCGCGCGTGAACGCACCAACGTCCATCTTTTCCTTCCGGTTTGCTTTGAAGGAAGTTTTTGTTTCCAGATTTTTAGTTCACCAAAGCTTCAGGCATTCAATCAGTTCTTCAAAAAAAACTCCTCCTACTCTGCACTGAATGTCAGGATAGCTACGCGATGAAGGCGCGAGGTGGTGCTCATTTTCTGTGCACCACTGTACAGCCCAGAGAAAAATAACAGTAGGGAGTTATGCCAAGACCTATGCTTGTCATGTATTGGAAAAGGGCATTGCTTTTCTTATATGGACCGGATATCTCTAGCGCCATCATGTCGAATGTACACGAGATCTAACACTAACCTTCGGCTACCTAAAATTAAGTGTGAAAGATCCAGATTTTCTCTACGATATACAATACCATCTGTGTGGGAAAAACATAAAAATTACTTTTCAGAATGGTTGGAAGGAAGCCCATCGCTTATCAGGTCCCGACTCAAAGGACTACTGATTCTTAATTTTTAAAAATTATAATAGTTATGTTTGCAATATAATTTATTATGAAATTTACTATATACGAATTTGTTTATTAGTGTGGATGGTCAATTGAATGATTGTTTCGTGTGTGGTTGGTTTATGATGGACGCATTATCGCCTAATAATGTCAAATGGTGGTCATTTTTGTTTATTTTTCGAAAGAGGGTAGTTTTTATTTATTTATTTGGTAGATCGCAGGTCATTTTATACAGGTCAGATAAATTAAGTTATATTATTTTTGTTAGATTTATAGGATACGTAGTTGTTGTTATTATAGTAAAATTTCTTGCGTAATATAGGGAGGGAATCATAGTTTTACAGAACTCTTTCGGTATGTATAGTAAGGGAAGTCGGAAGCCTACTGAAAGACCACCTCAGACCACTGAAAGTAACGTTAAAGCATTCCTGTCAAATTCCCTTGAGGTTGATGCATCGATCACGAAAGCATACAAGCTACAAGGAAACTCGTCTAATGTGACCAGTCGTAGACCTAGAGCACCACCTGTTTTCATCTCACTGAGGGACGAAAAGGGCGTGCATCTTGTTATGTCGGCAGTAGGCAAGTTGAAAGATTCCGGTGTACGTATCTGCACTGATCTACCACCGAAGCTAAACGCCCTTCGCTGTGATCTTCTTGCGAAAGGTAAAGCCTTAAAAGAAACGGATTCTGTGAAACAAACGCGAATCAAGCAAAAAGGGGCTAAGCAGTGGTTAGAAATTAAAGCCACAAGTGCATCAGCTTGGGTGAAAGTTTAGGCTAGTTTTCATGTATAACGTTATTTTTGTAAGTTAAATTTCGATTGTTTTTCAGTGTTTATTGAAGTTGTCCGCTTTTGTCCCATTGAAAGAAAAATTTGTGTGTTTCTGCTCTCTTACTTCGTTGAAAAATGTAGCAAATTGTCAAGGTTCAACAAAAGTTCTGGCCATTTTATTTTGTTCTAGTGCACTTTTTGATACCGGCTTTACTGCTGTCTGCTGCTATTTACGACTCAGCGCTGAGTTGGGGACGTGATTTACCTGCCGCTGCCATCACGAGGTGAGATCTTTCCATACTAGAATTATTTTGGTTAGTCGTGGTTTGGGTGGGAGGGTGACTGATAGGCTTGCGTCACTGGAGAAAAGCCCTCTTAATCTTTCTTTATCTTCTCATTATTATGATGTATTTGGGAATTATGATAATAATCTTCTTGCAAGACTTCCATCTTCGTCATATTTTTCTGCCCATGAAATAAATAGTGGTACGGCAAGTTTACTAAGACTGGGATTTGTGAACGTTCAAGGATTATTAAGTGCTTTTGATCAAGTTTCGAGTATTTTATTTACAAGTCATATAGATATTCTTGGATTGTGTGAAACATTTTTAAATGATTCAGCTAAGCAAAGTTTAAAAATTCCAGGTTATAATTTCGTTAATAAAAATAGATTGATCCATGGGAAAGGTGGTTTAGGTATATTTTTGAAAGATAATAATTTGTACAGGTCGATCATGTCGTGTCCGAGTGAGGAAAGGAAGCTCGAGTTTATGAATTATAAAAAGATGCTGATGAAAATAATTCGTAATGCGAAGAAGAAATATTATCTTGATGCTTTTACGGAAGCTGGTAATTCTCCTAAGAAAACATGGGACCTTATTAATTCTTGCCTGAACCGATCGCAAACAACAACAGCACCATCTGAGTTGTGAGACTTAAATGGACATGTAATAAATGATGAAAAGGATATTGCTGATCGTTTGAATTCGCATTTTACTTGCATTGGTAAGTCTGTAGCAGATAAGCTAAAACACGATCAGAACAATGTGAAATGCGATTATCAGTCGTATTCAAAACCTTCTTCAGACAAGTCTATATTTATGAGACCGGTGACGGAAGAAGAGCTTTCTAATATTTCTAAACTGCTAAAGAATGGACATTCGCCAGGACTTGAAGAATCTTCAACAATTATTGTTAAGGAGGTACTGCCTAGTATCAGTAAAATAATGTGTCATATAATAAACCTTTCTTTTAAGGCTGGTACGTTCCCCGATTCATTTAAAAAAGCGAAGGTAATTCCTCTTTATAAAAGTGGTGATCGAGCGAACTGCACGAACTATAGACCAATTTCTATCTTGTCGGGTTTTTTTCCAAATTAATTGAAAGATGCATTTACAACCGAGTATATAATTTCCTTGATTCTCATGATTTTTTTTCTAATACACAATTTGGATTCAGGAAGCAACACAGCACCCAAGAAGCCATCCTAGCAATGGTTCAGCATATACATGAATGTTTGGATAAAAAGCTTATACCAGCGACTATATTTTTGGATTTGGAAAAAGCATTCGATACAATTTCTCATGAAATTTTATTCCATAAGTTAAATCATTGTGGAATAAGAGGTCGTGCTCTTGATTTATTTTCATCATATTTAAAACACCGGTCTCAATTATTAGCGATACTTCATCCGAAATTCTTAATTTATCGGATGTGGGTGTCCCTCAGGGGTCTATTCTAGGCCCTCTACTGTTCATAATTTATATTAACGACCTCCCAGCAGCTACAACAAATCTTAGTCTAAACATGCTTTTTGCGGATGATACTGGTTCGACACTAGCTGGAGAATCGGAAATTGAATTGCAAGCAAAATTACAATTAGTGTTTTCACAATTGATGTTGTGGCTTAAAGCTAACCGGCTATCATGGAATGCGGCAAAGACTAATTTTATTATTTATAGTAGGATTGGAAAGAAGGCACCAACACTAACATCTATTAAGGAATTTCATACAAATATTGTAATACATAGAATGAGTTCAGTTCGTTACCTTGGAATTCATATTGATGAACATTTATCATATAATGAACATTCCAACAGGCTAAGAATTAAATTGGCTCAGGGTGTGGGAGTAATGAATAGGCTCAAGAATTTTTTTCCTTATGAAGTTCTTCGGCTAATTTATTTTGCTCTTGTTCATTCGCATCTCACTTATTGCCCTTTAATATATCTGGCTACATTTAAAACTCATCTTTCACCTTGCCCACTAAAGCACCAATACGATAACCGTCTCAAATGGAAGATCCGAAGTCTCGTTTTTCCGGAGTCTCGTTTTTCTCCATCTTATTCAGTTGTGAATTCATGGCAAATTTTATTTCCTAAAATTGATTCTACGAAATCACTTGAAAGTATAAAAAAACAGCTGTCCCAAATTCTCATTAACAAGTTTAAGAATGGATAATTAACAGTTAGAGATTGGTTGTATTTCATATTTATTTATGTGTTTTCCTCTAGTGATACTGGTTTTCAGTCACCCTTCCCTCATTTGTGTTGTTGTTTTTGTTTGGATTGATTTCGCTTCGTGTTGGCGATGTCGTGCGGTGATCTTTCTACTCAGCGTTGGGTCGATTTCGTTTTATTGATTTTCTTTTATGGAAGGGTCTGAACCATTCGATGTTTTTCTTCTCTCCGGTTCAAACCCTGAAATAATTGTAAGTGCAGAGTATAGTATTGTTAATTTTTATTTATTATATAAAGTAAGAATAAAAAAAACCTTGAACCTTGAACCTAAGAGGAATTCTGACTCCTTATTTTTTTAGATGTTTATCGGGCAATGCAAAAGGGAGATCTTTAGACCCATCTCACAAGTTCTTTTGTGTAACATTTCAAGGGTGTTCGTGAATCACGCATCTTGTCCGCCACCGATGAATCCAGCGCAAAGGTGCGTTGTTAAGACTTCCTTCCCGCTAAAAGCCTGACGGCAAACTTCGTCGTTGTAGGTCAACAAATCAACCTTTAGTAGGGTGTTGCTAATTTCGTGTCCGATTGATGTCATAGAGCCCCAGCCTGCAAAATAGAGAATATACTCATCTTTTCACTCTTCGCGTGAAGAGCGACTTAAAAAATATGCTATCCTTGCACACATTTCAACCAAACTCAAAGTTCTTTTACCTCTTGTGGCGTTTTTCCGTGTCAAAATTGTTGGCCAGACGCTCTGGCGTCTACGACGCTTAAATATGAGTGTGAGCCACACAGTCGAGCCACAGCTTAAACTCGCGGAAACACCGTTATGTCTGGTTTTCTTTTGCGATAATTCCTAATGTCTAAAAACAAAAATCAAAGATAAAATCTCATACATCGGAATTCAGGCAGACGTCTTCACTCTCTGCACAAAAAACAAATCGTTAGTTCTAAGTTTAAATGCTTGATGTATGTTCATTGGACCTTGAACGCGAAGTGAGAATTAAGGCAATTTTATCATTCAGACTTTATTTTGCTGTCAAATTTGAATTTCCACCCGATTCGAGCCAACAAATAGAAAATACCCTCGACAGTTGTTTGTCTAGCATGAGCCACAAACATCTCGTTGGTAGCGGAAGCATACTTGCTTACTTGCTTCCGCTTAGATAGGTCATACAAACGACGGCAGGAACACTCTTTTCGAGTCACAAACCCTTTCTGGGGTCGCAGAAAAACACCTTTAGAATCGCTTATTCAAAATTGACTTGCGTCCCGAAACCTTATACCACTGCTTCCACCTTCTACACGCTCAGTTAAGAACGAAGTAACAGGTATCATCATAGCTGTAATGAGCGACATTTACGGTGTGCTGCTCTACTTGAGTCGTCAAAGGGCTCTCTCTCTTTCATCAGATTCGATGTGTTCTATTGTTTAGTGCAAATATGATTTTATTCCCCTGGCTACTGACAACACTGTACAAAATTTCTCCTAGTAAGGATTAAAGTTAACTGCAGTATTTGCTACTGGGATTAATCTTATATCTACTGAGATAAGATTAATCCGAATTAGAAACAATATTATTTTTTAGAGACGAGATTAATCCCAGTATCAAATACTGCAAGATTTTGATTTTGACGGTAGCCAATTTGTTGGTAAAGACTTTGGCGAATTTACAGGGATAAATAAGAGATACTACACACCACAACCTTGTAAAACGGTTGAGAAGTTTTCAATTTAATTTTAACTTGGGTTACAGCAAAGGCGCTTCAGTCTTGTTTCGAATGGTCATTTCATTCCGAAAGGGTCGAGTTGAAGCACTGTATGTTACAAGTTTTCAGAAAAAAGTCTTACACTGTTTGAAATGTATCGTGAGTGAAAACACACATATGAGCTCATCTACGATCGGTGAACCTTGCTTTCATTTCTGATCCAAAAGGACTCTCATCATAAATGTTTCCAAAAATTTCGCCCGGCACCTTTTGAAGCACGCTCTTTTTATATGATACATATAACTTCTGTGAGATGAAACATTTTAAAGCCTATAACTTGTTCACGGAGAAGGTAGCTTTGTTACAAAACAGGCAGATTAAAAAAGAAAATTCGCCTACGGCGCTCATTGTTATTTTCTTGATAAGCATTCGTTTATCGTTTGAAGCTGCTTCGACAGATTCGCTCTGCAGCGGGTTCCCGTTAACTCTCCCACCGTGCCTGATTTCCGACAGCAGTATATTTTGCGGTATTCAGCCCCCCCCCCTCATGCCGAAGACCTTCTTACCGCCTCTGCGATGCCGCTGTCCCCCCCTTAGGTTTCAGGGAAATGACGCCTCTGTTCTTGGCGTTAAGGCTGGAACGTATTTAATATTTTGGTCAAAATATCGGGCCAGTCATGTCAGAGAGATCGTAGCTAACGCTAACTATGCCCCGAGCGTGGTAAGCAAATACTTACTATTTTGAGAAGGCTGAAACGGTCAGCGTAGTAACTTTTTACGAGGCTAAAACAAAAACAGTAACTAACAGTTACACATTATTGAACATTATTGAAACTACTTACTACATTATTGAAAGCTCAGTGTATTTTTTTCCTTTTCTTTGTCTATACTTCAATATTTTCCTCTTCGTAAGTGCGTAAATAAAATTTCATCATCATCATCGTCAAAGTTTATATTGTTAGAAGGGTGGAACACGCTCGATGTGTGCCTGAAAGAACTGTCGGTCAAATGTGTGCGGCACTTTGGCCAAATAATCCTCAAAAGAGCTGGCGATATCACTGGGGATTGTAAAACCAAATTTTGCATTTTAAAATGGGAAGCAGAGACGACTAGTATGCAA
Source organism: Branchinecta lynchi (assembly GCA_023053575.1). Classification (NCBI taxonomy): domain Eukaryota; kingdom Metazoa; phylum Arthropoda; class Branchiopoda; order Anostraca; family Branchinectidae; genus Branchinecta; species Branchinecta lynchi. The sequence goes on from JAKZAP010000015.1 coordinate 14,487,243, forward strand.
TGAGAAAGCGAGGAAATGCCAGACTTCAGATGCTTAAGCTCATGGCCAAACACTTGTTCCAGATTTACATTTCATTTATCCGACCAAGTTTAGAATACCGAGTCCCTGTTTGGCATTTTGGCTGACGGTCGAGCAGATCGCCAGAATTGATAAAATTCAAGAAGAGCTCTAATCAATCGTCAAAGGTGGTCGAGCGGTCCTATGAAGAGTTAGTACGTAAATTCGAAATCGCCTCCTTACATGAACGAACGCTGAAACTCGTCGTGGAGTTTAGTGTCAATCTCTGAATCACCCAATCCACAGAAATATTTTCCCTTCTGAAAAGCTGACAAAACGGCTCCCCCGCAAGGTAGCTACTGCAGTTGAAAGGTTGCAGCCAATCAAATGTGCCCAACAGAGATTTGCAAAGAGTTTTGTCTCTTCATTTTTAAAGTTGTATAACAAAGCATAAGCTGAGCTGCTAGTTGAAATTTATGATGTTATTTATGACCGTTGTAGCCCTATATACGTAGACTTAATTATGATATATGTGTGTGCTCATAAGTTGTATCTTTGACTATACCAAACAAATTTGGCGTGAACCATGATAAGTTTTTGGTGAATAAAAAGATTTATCTATCTACCGTCTATCTATCTATCTGCCCACCACTATTTTTGTCAAAAGACATCATGGAGTTCAGCGGATTATCGTTCGTCAGTAAGGGTCTGTATGGTGCGGTTGATCTTCTGGTCTTTAAATGTGTCTGTATTTCAAATTCTGGTAGATTGTCTCTAAATAGACAGTGAACTTGGTTTCTAGTTTTATATCCGTATACGTCTGTCGTCCGTTTCTTCCTAGGCTTCACTCTAATTGCTACTATTACGCACCACGTATTAGAAGTGCGGAATATTTTTGCTTAGTGTCCCTCTTCGAAGTTAGAACACGGAGTTATCAGCTAAATATAAAATAATAAACCCCACGAAAAAAATACATAAAATTGAAAAAAGTGCCTGGGCAAGAGCTTTAAATGCTTGCGTAAACCACATGCTGACTCGATTCGTGGTTTAGATTTTAGTATTAAGTTTAGTGCGTGTACATATTTTCTATAGTTTCTTTTCGTCTTTTCTTTTCTTTTTCTGTATGTACTCCGCTTTTTTTCTTTTGTAATCGGGCAAAAATAAATATATCTATATTTTCAGATAATTTAATTGCAATATTGGTCCAGTATCGATATGCTTTTAAGAATTCTGCACCCGAGCTATTATTCTCTTAATCAGTGGTGTTAAGATGTTGAACGTGGGGGAAGTTTCCAAATCCCACTTCTTACACCATTGTTAAGAGGATGGACGAGTGGGAGCGAGGTTTAGTGAAGTTAAGGCTCCTGGGGTGTGGCTGAAGACACTCTGACATCGTAGGTGCCCACTAGACCCAGGACCAGTCAGGAAACCGGACATAAGAGACAAGGGAAAGTCTCAAGGAATTTTATAGCTCAGCCGCAGTCAATCCAGAAATCCCTAATCAAGCTGGTTCACACATCCTAGCGAAGCTGGAATTCACATATCCAGTCAAGCCCGAGGCCTACTAGCCGAGATGGACAATCACGTCTATAGTTAATTTACTCGTATTACATGAACAAGAGTTTGACACATAATATATAACACTAATGGGTCCCTAACTAAATATATAAATAACTCTTACCGTAAATTATAATATAGAGAGATCCTGTTTGGACCAAGAATGAAAGATAACTGTTTTGGCTACGACTAATTCCATAGCCAAAATACTTAGAATGAAATGGATCAAAGCCGGACTTCGGATTAGCGAGCAGCTAACTGGAGCTAGTGGATAAAGACCGAGTGACCTATTGTCACGATGCCGAGAAATTAATGATGGTGATGAAAACCGAAGAGATATATAGAAAAATAGGTGATAGAGGGAGGGAATAACTAGGAGGACTCAGAGCAAAGTGCTATGTCATTTTCAGTCCCCACCCAAACAGATGGGCAATTCAACGATGGGGGAAGGTGAAGGGGGTTGGGGCAATTTCTACCCCTTCCCTACATACGCCCACTCCTTCTCCACACTCCCCCTCCCCCCATAATGGTAGTTTAAGGTTTCGAGGTCCACTGATATCACATGATTGATACAGGCCGGGCATATGGTACCTGCCGCTTCAATCTGACTTTGTATTTGAAGCGGCATGTACCATATGCCCGCCTGTATCAATTATAGCCTACACTACTGAAACCGTGTTTTCCCGGATTAAATCCATCCATTCGTGTGGCGGTGGAGGGAGGGGGAGTGCGGAAACTTGTTGACTCGCGTGACCCAATTCGGTGGAGCAGAGCGATATTCCATTTATAAGGCCGAATCGCATCCAATCATGGGGGTTCGGGAATTTTGGAACTTTGCGATGGAATATAAGGATTCCATATTTGGAATTTTGGAACTTTCGTTGCAAAGGAATATAGGGATTGGGATGAAACTTGGACGGTACAAATATTATGGGCTCAGATGTATGATTTTGAAGTTCGGACTGAATTCTACCTTGATGCGCGGAGCTGGAAGGGACGTGCCTTCTAATTTCCGGAAGTACTTCTATTCGGGAGAAACTTGGCAGTTGCTTCTAGATGTGACATACATTTTTCGAATCACATTCGACTTCGGAGGTGGGGGTCGGAGGCCCGGAAATCGGTTAACAAATACATAGCGTCCAAAGGTCGTGGAAACTAGATATGTTATTTTGAGATCGAGACCGGATCCGGTCTTGTCGGGGGGAGTTGTGTCTTAAGGAAAAATTTTCGTTTTTTCTCCAAATCAAGCTCAAATTATTCGGTAGTTAAGTGCCGTAGATGCAACATTGGCGTGTCCGAATTGCATCCGACCATGTTGATGGGATGGAAGGAGAGGCTCGGTAACATGCGTAGGAACCAGAAGGATAGAGGGATTGGGATGAAACTTGGATTGTGAAAATTTTTTGATGCGCATGGGGACCAAAAGAACACAGTGAGAAACTTGGAAGGCACACATGCCATGGACCCGGATATGCCATTTGAGGTTCCGATGGGAGACGACCAGATACTGCGTAGACGGAATACTACTAAAGGGACTTTACCGTGACAAATCAGCTGGTTTGTTTAGGCGTATTCTCGCCGTTTCCCAAGGACTCGAGGTGACGAGTCCCTGCGTTTTTATTTGTCCCAGGAACTCACTCCGCGTATTCTCAGTCCAAAATTCTCAGTCCCTCAAACCACGAAAGATTACAATATGTCAGAACCCCATGGACGGGGAAAACTCCGATTATAATCACCGTCATCAAAAAGTACTCCCTTCCAGATTCGGAAGGGCATCGAATTTTGCTGGCGTTAGTGCCATGTAAAGTAACTACAAACAATCAGAATAAACAAAACAAAAAATAAAATGGATCCAGAGTAATTTCGTCAACTGCATATTTTTTTTTTCCTAACAAAATCCATTTTAGAAGCATTCTTTGCGTTCTCGTTGTTTTCCGTACGCAGTCCGCGAGGAGTGAATCCCTCCATTCTCGCCGTTCCTTTTGGTTCACCGAGGACAGCAAGAATAATTCCATCTAATATCTAAACCTGTGACATGGGTATGTGAAGTGCTTAGATAGATTTGTTTTCGGCTGGATAACGGTTCCTTTGGCCTGCTTCTTCGTAACCATTGTAGTGGTTTGCGAACTAAGTTCAAAAGCCCCTCTGTACCTCAGTGGCAGAGCAGTGGCCTTGGAAGCCAAAGGTTCTAGGTTCAAATCCCAGCTGTCTAGGACCCATGACCGTTTTCGCTCTGCACGCAGGTCACAAGGTCCCGGATTCCCCCTCCCTGCACCCACATACGGATGGTCGGATCCGGAAAATAAGATTTCGTTGAGTATCAGTCAGGTCCTTTATAGTCCTAGCTCATATGGAAATGCCGGGACTAGCAAAATTATACATAGGGATAGACGAACCGACGAAGAGAGATCATGCTCGCTTCAATGCGCTTGAGTCAGATCTGCTGCAAGTCCAGCAAATTCGAGTCCCAGAGGAGTCCGAGAAAAGTCCGAGTCCTTGAAAAAGACTTCTCGAGACCAGTCCTGGGTCCGAGTCCACCAGCTCTGGCTTGAGGCGAAGGCTGCAAGTGCCATACAATCCTTGAATATACAAGCTATTTGTTCAGCCGGGGAGCATCGAGGGGATTTCTAGGGAATTTGGAATCCTCCAGCAATCGAGGTTTCCAAGGGAATTCCAAAGTTTGCCAACGTTCAGTGAAACTACGCTACCGTCCAGAAGGAATGACAAGTTTCACCGTCCTAGCTTGTCCGGAACTGTCTCAACTACCAAAAGTTGGACAGAATGACGAACCGACAGGCAGCACGAACGCTGTTTGGCACTTTGTTTACACAGTCTGGAGCCCATATACAATTTTCGGTAGAAATTGTCATTCTTGCACTGCCGCTACAACCGAAGACTTTTCTGTTAGTGCACTTGCTGATGAGCAAAAACCGAACAAAAACCTCGAGCCTAGGGAAGGTAAAGCTCAATGGAAAGAGAATCTGATAAAAAGATACGGTGTCAGAATTTTATCGGCGGGCCGCCGCCGCCGCGCCGAAATGTTTTCTGCGGCGGCCCGCTGATTTATTTCCGGCGGTGCGCCACCGACTTTCGGCGCGGCTTCGGGGACTACCTTGTATACAGTCATCGGAGTCAGGACAGCCTAGGGCGTCTGGTGGCCTACGACACGTGCAGACTTCACGAGTTCATTGTTTATTCCCCCGATTGATTCACACTAAGGTTTGCGTACCGAACCACAATAGGCTATAAACCACCCATCATACACTAGGCCTTACAGGCCAGCCCACTCTAAGGAGCTTTACACAAGATTCATAATAATGACCTATGGTCCGTAAAATAAACAAAAGGTTTTATTCTGTGGTATTGTGAGAGATTAACACGCCACCTCAGACCAATAACCATAGACGGCCTTCTCTGAGCATGAACGGTTAATAACTGAATCAATCAAGTACAAAATGATACAACCTAATTTGCGCCATTTATTTCACTTCTATTTCGGGCGACGCTACAGAGCGTCACCCGGCGTGTGACATGGGCGGATGCCCACATCCCCCCTTACTAAACTTCACTTAAATAGAAAAAATCACACAAATAATCCGTCCAGTCCGTCGCATGGTAGCTGTGTGGCCGTCTGATGGGCGGAATCATTCGGTTCTCCTTTTCTTCAGGGCGGAATCGTGGCATCCGTCGCAAAACTCCATTATTATGGCTATGTCCTTTGCAAGCTCCGGCCAATCAAAATATATTCCGCAACCTCACGATCGTTTGTCCTTCGTCAAGATGTGTCCTCCCTGACAGGGTCGTGTGGGCCTGCTTAATAGCACGAGCCCTGTAGCGCCACGGCAGCAACAGTTGGGCGGCTTCATTTCTCCAAACGCGGCACCAAACTCCTTGCAGCTGCCTGAAGTCTACCGTCGGAGCTGTAGATTTTCTAAGTCCACCCTGGATACGCTCGTCCTTCTCTTGGTCATCTCGCAGCGCGCGAGTACCATTTGCTGGTCTGACATCCCTGTCAACTTGACATGTGACGCCAGGACTTCCTTCGCCTTCTCATCTAAAAAAAACCAACATCTTTCTTATTACCTATTCGCGATTTCTACTTCTGGCAACATCACTAGCTACTATTTACATATTTTGCCGACTCCTCTTATTGTGCGTTCGCGTGTGCACGGGACAGGGCATCTGCGTTTCCGTGCAATGCACCTGGCTTTATTACTATCTCCATGTCATATCCCTGCAAAGCCATGGCCCACCTTGAGAGGCGCGCGTTCGCATTTTTCATTGTGCTCAGCCATTTCAAGGGCTGGTGGTCGGTAACCACGAAGAACTTCCTCTCCTCGAGATAGTAATAAAGCTTGGCGACTGCCCACTTTATAGATAAGCATTCGAATTCTACAGTCGCGTAACCTTTTTCTGCTGGTGTCAAGGCCCTTCTAAGGTACATGAATGGGTGTTCTCCGTCCGAATAAACTTGAGAGGTTGTGACCGTCCTTCGAGGCGTCACAGTGTAGCCATATGGGCAAGTTTGGGTCTAGGGTTCTTAGTACTGCGTCGCTGCACAGAATCTGCTTTAACTCGAGAAAGGCCGACTCACAGCTGCGGGACCATCTAACAAACTGCGGTTTAGACTTCAGTGTTAACTCTACCAGCGGGTTTGAAATCTGTGCGCGGTTCTTGATGAAACTGTTGTAGTATGAGACAATGCCAAGAAACGCCTTTACATCTTTCTTCATTTTCGGCGTTGGGAAGTTCCGAATGCCTTCCGCTTTATCTTCCGCGGCATGTACTTTCCCGCTTCCTACAACATGACCCAAATAGTTGACTTCACTAAAGCCAAGCTTGCACTTGCTTGGGTGAACTGTAAGCCTAGCATCCTGCAAGCGCGCCAATACGTCACTAATATGTTGGATATGATCTTCCCACGTATCAGAGAATATTATCAAGTCGTCTACATACGCTACAACATAATCATCGGCGCCCTCTAGCACCTTGTTCATCAATTTTTGAAAAGTAGCTCCTGCGTCGCGCAACCCGAAAGGCATCACTAGGAACTCATAATGACCCTTGTCCGTAACAAATGCTGTTTTCTTCACATTATCAGGGTGGAGGGGGATCTGGAAATACTCTTTCGTGCAATCAAAAACTGGCAGCCATTTCGCTTTACTGACTTTAGCAATCAGTTCATCAGCTCCTGGCAAAGGAAAAGGGTCCGGCTCTACGCTGATTTTATTCAAAGCTCTGTAGTCGCAACAAATCCTTGCTGATTTGTCTTTTTTCGTTATAACTACCACCGGTGCTGACCACGGGCTGTCGGAATGCCGAATGACTTGGCGTCAAGCATTCTCTGTATTTCCTGATCCACCTCTGCCTGTCTACTCTGTGGTATCCTATACGCGTGCTGTCGTGTAGGAGTCTCAGTACTAGTCTCAACTTTGTGACATAAGATATTGGTTTTACCTGGTAACTTGCTAAAAACTGGTTAGAACTTTTCCAAGGTTGCTGCAATCTCTGCTTTTTGCTTACAAGTGAGACTGGGACCGATTTCTACGCTTTCGGTACCTTCGCCGCTCTGTTCAAACGTAATCAGTCAAGGGCCCTTCTCAGCGTCGTCGGCTGACTCTTCCAACAGACACGCTATATTGCACTGCTTGGCAACATGAAATTTTCTTAGCAAGTTAGCATGCAAAATCTTTTTGTTTTTTCGTCCTAGGAATCCAGACACTTCGAAGTTTAACTTACCGAGTTTTGTCGTCACGGTCAGTGGTCCCGGCCGGCGTTCCAGCTTAGAAGTTCCAGACTCCTGCAAGACCAGAATTTGATCGTTCACCTTGATTTCGTCCTTCTTTTTCGCCCCCTTGTCGTATGCGGCTTTCTGGGCGTCTGCAGCGCTTTCTATGCTTTCCAAGACGAACTGTCGAATTCTCTGGAGTGTTTCTTGTTGCTGCAAAAGAGAGTCGTTTTTAATGGCTGCTTCGTTAGCGCCGCCTATGGCCTCTTTATGGCATTCCAAGGGCCCCCTCGGATTGCTACCCAAGACTACTTCGAATGGTGACATTTGCGTCGATTTCTGTTTAGCCTCCCTGTAGGCATAAAGCACTGTCTGTAGAAGCTGATCCCAACTCCTTGGCGTATCACGCACAAATTTACGTAACATTCGTACAATTGTACCATTCAATCTTTCGCACAGGCCATTTCCTTGAGGGTGATAGGGAGAAGTCTTGACGGACTTAACTCCCAGCTCGCTGAGCGTTTCTTGCAGGGGCCGCGATAGAAATTGCGATCCCTGGTCGTGAGCGACTTGTTCAGGAAATCCCCGTCTGGAGAAGTAATCAATCAAAACCTCCTTCATCTTATTGGCTCGGCAGGAGCGCAGCGCGAATGCTTCTGGCCATTTTGAAAAATAATCTGTTACAACCAACATCCACATGTTCCCTTTACTGCTCTTGCTAAGCGGGCCTACAAAATCCAAGCCTATGTGCTGGAAGGGTTTTCTTGCCCCAAGTATAGGTTGAAGTGGGGCTTTATCGCGTCGTGTGATTGGTGCGATCATCTGACAATCTTTACAAAACCTGCAAAATTTCTCGACGTCCTTGTAAATGCCACGCCAGTAGAATTGACGCAGAATTCTATCAACGGTTTTATCCTTTCCCAAGTGGCCTGCTAGAGGGGAACTGTGTGCCTTTACTAGCACTTCCTCTCGGTAGGCTCTTGGGAGGACCAGTTGATAGGTTTCCTCGCCAGTTACTACATGTTTCGCGAACCTATGTATTAATCCATTTCTGGACAAGACTTTTACCTTATCGTTCTTTCTGTCTCAGGCTGTTGCATTGCATTGGTACGGGTTGTGCGCATGCTCACCACGTTCTAACCAAAATAATGCGACAGGCCACTCTAAACAGATCAACCATCCACATTTGTTCCATAGACATCTCTGGGGCTTTTGATAATGTTGTCCATTCTCAAGCTTTGTATTCGCTTGCTCGTTCTGGAGTCAATTCTTCTATTCTTTGCCTTTTAAAGTATTGGTACGCAAATTCCAGCATTCGGGTAAAATGGCAGGGTCAGTTATCGGAAAATATTTCAGTGAACCATGGAGTTCGCCAAGGTGGAGTTTTGTCACCGTATATATTTAAGTCTGCGATTTCTGATTGTTTGGATTCTCTTCTTCCTGCATATTTGTTCAAGGAGATTTCGATCAGCTACATTGCGTATGCTGATGATATCCTCCTAGTCAGCCGTACAAAATCCACTCTTTCTAAAAATATGAAAATTTTAGCAAACAAACTTTCAGACATCGGACTTGAGATAAATCTGTCAAAATGTGAATATCTTTGTTTCGGTCGCACAACAACCTCTGAGCGCTCTTCTGTTGCAATTGGTTCTTTTTCTATTTTTTCGTCCGAGTCGCTGAAATGGCTCGGGCTTACCTTCAAATCCACATTATCTTTAACGTGCTCCTCTATTTTAAAATCAGTATCAAATTCCATCAGATTTGGTTACGGGCGTTTGGTCCCAAATAGAGGAAAATATTCACGCAAGGCGCTCGGAAAGTTGTATAGTGCTTTTTGCGGCCCATATATCCACAATTGTTCATGAGTTTACCATATCCTAAGGAAAAAAGATGTTAAAAATTTGAGAAGTTGTTTTTTCAAGTATTGTAAATTTCTGATGTATCTTCCAAAATCTTTTCGTAATCGTAAATTGGTTTCGAATTTTAATGTTCAGGATAGTGTTAATAAACTTTTTCGTTCGCATTCAAATCTATTTTCCCTCCACAAACATCCTGCCCTCTCAGCCCATGAAATTATTAGCCAGTTTTTCATTCCTGAACCCGATTAATGTGCTTGTCACTGTGTACAAATTTTAAGTCTATTTAGTGTTTTTTTTTTTTTTTTTAAATGAAAAGAATGTTGTCGTGTTTATTTGCATTGTTTTGTTTAAGTGTTTTAATATGTATATTTTACTTTTGTATTTTATACTCCGCTGTTACGCAAAAAGCGGGTCATAAATAAATAAATAAATAAATAAATAAATAAATTGCTTTCGCAGAGCTCTCAATGACTGGTCCTGCTCCTGCGCTTCCCTCAGCGTTGACGCCTTGTCATGAACTGCCAAGTTCTTGGCGTCTCGCTTCTCCCTTCTTGTTTTGGACGATCTTGCGCCCCGCTCGTCGGTATCTTCGTTGAAATCGTACGCCTCGTTGCACGCGATTTCGATACCGTCGAATACTGATTCGTCTCCGGAAGTCGTCTCAGGCCCTAAGAGATTCCAGAACTTAGGAAAGCTGCGACCTATTATGACGTCATATCTCAGATTTTCCGCAATTACTACTGGCAAAGTCCGTTCTCGAACAACATTACGGTTTCCTAGGACTACTGTCAAGTCTACAGTTGCCGTAGGATAGTCTTTGTAGTCTCCGTGAACGCATCCAATCATGCATGTAGCTTGCTCGTTAATACTGGCTTTCGGAACGAATTCACTGCGAACGAAACATAAGTCACTACCACTGTCTATGAGCATGGTAACTTCTTTTCCGTTGGCCACACCTGCAACTAGGTGGGACTCGAGACTCTTTGGCTTTTCTACTAAGCTTTGTGAAATCTGGCTACTTTCAACTGTCTGTCTAGGCCTACTTATCTCCCCCTCAGTGACTTTCTCAACTGAAGCTGATATGGATATACCGTCCATGGGTGCGAGTCTACTAGAGGAAATACCAGCGACATGTTTCTTTTCCTTTTTAAGCTCCGGTTTCCTGTTGCCACTGAACCGGTTCCCCTTTTCCTTTTCTGGGCAATCCCTGGCGAAGTGATTAGGCTTATCACAAATAAAGCAATTTTTATTACCTTGAGCCCTGCTCTTGTGTTGTCCGATTCTCTCGCCAGAGCCCTCCCGACGGGATTCTCGTCCGTCCTTCTCTCGTTTGTAGGCACTATCCCGCGCCTGCGTGAAATGCTCCGCTACCTCGATTGCCTCATCCACTGTCTTGGGATGACCTTGCCTAAGGTACCTTCAATAAATTGCTCTAGCAACAGGCTCTCTAATACATAGTGTATTCTGGGTAACGTATCGGGCACATTAGCTGCGCTACCCCCTTGTGCCGGAACGGGAGCCGTATCCGCCTCAGTTACGCCCAACCACTTCCTGCAGTATGATGCAAGTTTTTCCGCGAACTCTTGAAAATTCGTGTCATTCCGCATTCGTAACTTACGAAACTTTATTCTGTATGTCTCAGGAGTTAAATTTCTTTAAAACTGAACGTTTGACTAAAGCGAAGTCTCGAAGCTGAACATCTGACAAGCTTGATACAGCTTCAAGCGCTTTTCCCGAAAGTAAGGGCATCTGTTTTAATGCCTTAGTGACGTCATCCCATTGGCATAATTTTGCAGTATTCTCGAAAGCCGTAATGAAGCAATCTACGTCGTCTTTTTCGTTCATTTTTTGAAGATTAGGTTCGCAATCGCGGGGCCTAGCAACTCTGTCTAGTAATGCTTTTTGATTATTTTTCCGCCGTATCGCTTCAGCTACTGCATTTTGCTCGTCGTCTCTACATTTCTTCGACCACGACTGGACCATTTCGTTAATAGTGTCTACCAATTTATCTACTTCAGCCATCTTTGTTGTTACCGCCGTGTTATTACTCAGTTTCGTGAAAGAATTCTCGCTTTTATTCTTATCCGATAAGGCGTTAATACGAACGGCCGACTGAACTTGAGCAGTTTCTAACGCTCCAGTCCTATTTGCCAACAGCTTGTCTTGACTAATTGGGTCTTTCGAATGCTGTATCTCAGCCGCAACTAGTTTCTGGGCATTACCTCTACCCGGTACTAATTCTTGATGTTGAACTGGTTGACCTATCCTCGAGCTCGCTCTCGCACGTGTTTCTCGTGGTAAGGGTTTATCTTCCAGTTTGCTTTGGAGAGGAAATATCTAAATTATCTGCTTACCAAAAGCTCTAATATCTCCTTCAACACCTTTCCACTGCTTCACCAATGTGAGAGATTAACACGCCACCTCAGACCAATAACCATAGACGTCCTTCTCTGAGCATGAACGTTTAATAACTGAATCAATCAAGTACAAAATGATACAACCTAATTTGCGCCATTCATTTCACTTCTATTCCGGGCGACGCTACAGAGCGTCACCCGGCGTGTGACATGGGCGGATGCCCACAGGTATAAAGGTACTTACAAAAGTAAACAACCGTTAGGTCAAAAGGGTTGTTCCCGGTCGAGGCCCGAAAGAGAAGTGTGAAGAAGGAGATGACTCATGCTCGCCCGATGAGTCATGAACATAGAGTTAATAAATAATGCAAGAGCAGCGACAGTACAAAGGATTAATCATACTGGATGGAAAGGGACTAGCGCTGCCTAACGGCGGCACAAGTGAGCAGTACGGGGTGCAGATGGCACCACCGTAACACCTGCACTTATGCCCTCAGGCATATATTCTTCATTCATTCATTCGAAAGCATATTTCCCAATCCTGTCTTTTCGATATCCGAATGCGGAGAGCTCAGACCTAATAAAATGGTGGAACTTGAAAAGTTAACTACAAGCATTTAGACGCTGATGTTCTGGCAACTATTGCTTGGGGATAGGCTACTCCAGTTCGTAATCTTACCAAAGAATTAAGAAAGTCACGATCTGAGCAGCAATTTTTGACCAAATCGATCAAAAAATGGATAAGAATTGTTCAGTTAAAATCATAATGACTGACAAACCTTCCATTAAACCTAGGAATTAATTCACGGGTATATTAAAAATTAGTTTCGGTTGCGGTCTTTTTTCCCCAGGGAGTTTCCCCTTCGGTTCCAGGTATGGGGTGTAAACACACAGCCTAACCGTCCTTGCAGACTTGGCAGAAAGGGTCACAAACTTGACAACCTCTTATGACTGAAGTCATCAAGCTCCGCCGCCTGAGGTATGTGGGCCATACAATCTGGATGGGTAGTACCAGACTCACCAACGCTATTTTCCAGTACATACGGTGGATTCAGACGAAGAGGGCTACCGAAAAATGCTCTTCTCCATACCTACTATAGTCGGATCTCCGCAATATCAACGGGTCTCTCCAGCCGGAATGGAAAGATGCATGGGCAGTGGCCCTTATGAGAGACGACTGGGGGCTCTTCTAGAGTGCCCTAAGGACCTCTGGAGGTGCAACAGGAATAAGGCCAATAGTTTATTTTTAAAACAACTAGAAGACTGAGGACTCGCACTGGTCCAAAGAACAATCACCAAAACATTCATCGAAGTCCCTGCAATCCAAGTCGGCAATGTCTGCGTCGCAGTCTGATGTTTGATTATCCATTAATCCTTCACATACTGTAAAAGAGAATAACAAAGCTTGTTTAAATACATCTGTAAAATATACTCGTGTGGACAGAATATTAGAACAAGAGCTACGAGCTCATATGGCACTTGATACGAGTATGTGGTACCAAAAACGTAGACGAGAAACCCAAATACCCCGCCATCTAAAAATGCGGTTCGGAACTATACATACGATATCTAGTTTCACTCAAGTTTCCCAAGTTCCAATCCAAAAGATCCCCTCGTTTGGATCTTTCACATGCCGCACGGTTTCCATGTACCCCCCCCCCCCCCCAAGTCCCATACCGAGTCCGAATGTGGTTCGGACTTCGGACTACTAAATGGATGATCTGAAGCATTTTCTCTTACCACCTATCAAGTTTCACTCAAGTCTGAGCGTTTTTTTTTTGAACTTCCCTTAAATCTCCTCTCTCCTCCGCCACCGTGGTCTGATCCAGTTCGGACCCTAAAATATATCATCTAAGGCATGTGAGATCTCTAAATTCCAAGTTTCAATAAAATTGCTCCACTTGTTTGACCCCTATGCGAGCCAAAGCGTTTCTGGGATTTCCCTTCCAAGTCCCCCTACAGTGGCTGAAGACGAATCGGAAACATAAATTTATGACATGTCGTAATGAGGTTAGACTGGAATCAGAGCATAGCATATCCGCAAATTTCCATATCCCACTTCATCCCCCTCCTCTACCGTGACCAGATCCGATCCAGACAAAAAATCGCAAATCATGGCCGCATTAACTCGGAACTGTCCAACTTGCATCCCATTTTGTACTCCCCTCCCCCTCGTCCAACTCTCCTAAACGTGCCCACATGTGGTTCAGACGCATCTTTTGCTTGTCTAGGTCATCAGTTCTTACCATCCATAAAGTTCTATACCGGATTCCCCTTCCCTCAACTCCTCAAAGATGGTCAGATCCAGGAACACAAGTTTCCCTCCTTAAGTCATCAATAGGCCTGCAAAGTTTCATCGTCCTTAGAAAAGCTGGAACTATCCTAACTGGCGATCCCCGGAATTCCGGGAAACACCCTCCAACTCCCCCACAGAGCCGCGAAACGATCTGGTTCTGTCAGTTACGTATCTAAGGCTAGTGCTTGTTATTCTCATCAAGTTCCATCCCAATCCCTTAACTCTAAGCGTTTCATGATATTTCCGGCACCCCCTTCAATCCCCCCCCCCCACAAGTATCTGATTCAACCAGGACTTGCCATGGAGCATCTGAGACGATAGCTCTTTCCACTTGCCAAGTTTCGTTCAATTCCGATCACCCGTTCAAAAGTTATGCATACCACCAGATTTTGGGCTCCACATCCCTCCAATCCCACTACGGTGGTTCGATCCAGGAAACGACTATTATCAGTCAATCTGTTCACCTATCTTCCAAGTTCCATTGTCCTAGCCAATCCGGAAGCACTGAAGTAGCAGGATCATCGAACTTCCGCCCCCCCCCCCTCTTGACCCCCCATAGTGTCCGAACCTGGTCCGGTTATGTCAACGATATGTCTAGGACTTGTGCTTGTTCTTCCCACCAAGTTTTATCCCGATCCTTCTACTCTAAGAGTTTTCCAATATTTCCGGTTCCTCCCCTCCAGCTCCCCCCAAAGTCACAGGATCCAGTTCGGATTTAAATTGGATCGTCTGAGACACGGGGTCCTTCCAAATATTAAGTTTCATTAAGATCCAATCACCCGTTCAAAAGTTATAAATTCCTCTATATTCCAGATTTCCCCTTCCGCCACTCCCCCCAAGATGCTCGGATCAGGGAAGTGACTATTTGCAACTTAATCGTTTGGGGTCCCTAATATGCCTGCCAAGTTTCATCGTCGTAGCTTATGTGGAAGTGCCCAAACTAGAAAACCCGGACAGACCGACAGAACAACCGACCGACCGACGGACAGAAATTGCGAAATGTTGCTAATATAGGAGATCAAGTTACCCATAACTTATTCACTTGAAGAGGCTCGAAGGCCCAATGAAAATGCGCTACTTCGTTGCTCCACTAGTCACGAATAATCGATGTTCATATAGTAGAATTTCTCTGTCGGGCTTGTGATATTTAAAAATAAATAAAAAGTAACTTGTACTTGACTCCTCCTGCTTATTCTGTCTTTCACTTTATCCTTAGCCCCCTTATGGGAACATGATATTCTTAAATCCCCGCCATTTACCATTGTGACGTACGACTTTTTAGCGCTATCTGGCCTAGTCGAGTTTTGAAAGTTATGCAACTTTAGGCTCGCTGAAAGGTCTCCCTATCAGGTCTACCTTCTCTTTCGGACTTCTTTTATTTTGCTCGTTTTCCCACTTTTTAACCAATGCGTGTTCAATTTTCAAATATTTTGCGTCCAGCAGCCGCGTCGGAGAAATGGAAGGCTGGATTAACAAGAAAATCACTACTTTCTCGTAAGAAAGTGATGACGTTTCCGTAAACGATATTTCTGAGTCCTTTTATCGTGAAAATATCATTTCTAGTAAGAATTGTGATTTCAGTGTTGCAGTGTTCCGGTATTAGCATGCGTGGTATAATTTCACGGGACCGGTTTTCGCATTTTTTGTTTTCTCCTGGGATCGGTTTTGACAACTGGTATTATTTCGAGACACAAACTGCGTTCTTTGTCACGGGAGTTCTCACCGGTGGTCTTCGGTTTTTTCTATAAGCCGTTTTGCATCCACCGGTGACTATTCACCAGTCTTATAACGTAGCTTGAGTAGGTTGCGTAACTATGGATGTTGCCAAATAATGTAACAAAATCCAACCCTAGCATTTCTGCTTTTAAAGTAGGCTCACAAACAATAATTTAATTAAAATCAAAAACAAATGGAAACGACAGTCTATTATTCTTTTGAATATCCTTCTTTATTTTGCTCATTAAATTCTGCACCCCTTCCTAGGCAAGCTACGACGTCAAGCTTTTTGCATTAACCATTTGACTATTTAAGGGGAGTGCAACGTAACTAAGATAATTTAGTATGAAAAAGGGTGCATTGTTCGGTCCGCCGCTTTGCCCTTAGCCTATTCTGGTTTGACAGTGATTGTCGGTGCGGTGGTTAACTCACATTTGTGAATAATACAAGCCCTAGAACCACTCGCATATTGTGTGTCCTTCTAAAAACGGCCTAATCTTCGACCATAGCACGTGGCTCTTCGAACATGCTATTGCATAAATCGGCCAAAAGATCCCACGAAGAGATACTATGTCGAGTTCTTTGAGCTCCTCCTCCCCCCCTTCCTTTCTTGCCACATTCCTGTACTGCAACATATTTTGGTCAGTTTTCTCTCTGCCATAATGAGAGCGTGCAAAGAAGCATCTACTATTGGTTGAGTAGCCTACTATATCTAGCGGAACAAGACCAAAGGTTTCGATGGGATCCCGAAAATTTGATATTTGATCCGGACGATTTGGTTTTCTAGATATCCCGTCTTCGCGACTCCTTGAACATTTTACTATTAAGATTTAGAAAGAGAAGAAGATAATGACTAATCATCTGAGAAAACCAAGTTCAGATATGAATTCACTATGTGTGTATTTAACCCTAGGCTATATCATATCTACTTTGACGAAATTGATCAAGTCTTCCTGCATTACTTCTGCCAAATCTCCGGTTTCGACCGGATTCTGGGCGAACTATTCTTCCGGCAGAACTAAAGCTTAAACACGAACTCAGCGTATCACCTTACCCCATTATCGAACATCGAATCAACTTCAGATAAAACTTTAACTTTTAACAAATTCTCCGGTTTCAGCCGGATTCCGAGCGAAATATATGTCCGGGTAGAAAACGATTGTCAAAAGCAGATTCAGCATTTCTTCTTGCCCCTAAATCGAACATCTAATCAACTTCACATAAACTTTTACTTTTAACAAATTTTCCGGTCTCCGACGGATTCCTGGCGTACTACTTGTCCGCTGATAAAACAAAATTTCATTTGTTTCAGATTCGTGTTCAACATTTCTTCTTACCCCTAAATTGACTATCTCATTAGCTGTTAAAAAGAAATTTGTCCACCCCTTAATTCAAATCCCCTCCCCCACCTTTAAATGTTGAGCCACAGAGCCCATCTACGAACTCAACCCCTCCATTACCGCGAAGAGTCCTCACACCAAGTTTGATCAAAATATCTCATTCGCTTTTAGAGTTAAGGCGGCTTCACATTGCCACTTAAGAACTAAAGTTAAGTAGCAAAAGTTACGTTAAGTTAAGTAAGCCTTTCACATTGTACTTAGGCCTAAGTAAATTTCTTCCTTTTCCTCATCAGCGAATAATTCAAAATGAGAAAAAACGGTTTACAGTAGCTAAGACGATGATTTAGCACTTGCCGCGATCTTTTTGAAGGAATTGTAGATGAAAGTTCTTTCACGTACAAAATGTATAATGGTTTCCTCAAAATCCACCTTGATTTTTGTTTTTTGACAACTTTTCTCCTCTCTTCCTTAAGTGCACTTAACTTTGAGTGTAAAGTTGAAAAAATTTCAACTTTGAAAAATACTAAAGTGAGATTTCTTACGTTAAGTGCGACTTTAGACGCATAAAGTACACTTAAGAGGCCTAAGTACTCCAGTGTGGAGGGGTCTTAAGTCAGTGTGAAGCCGCCTTTATAGTGGACGGACAGACGGACAACTTTTACGAAGTCATCAGCATCCCTCTACTTTTTGGGATCCCAGAAAGAAGTTTTAGCGCTTACCTTCTTTCTCCTCTCCAAGTAGATCCGGTGAGCTTATCTGTGTATTATTCAGCTGTTTTGTTGCGTCAATGACAACATTAGAATTCGGCTCTGCTGGTTTCAGGCTAGGGGTCAAAGGAAACGTGGAATCCTCGTCACTATCATCAGGTTCTACAGAAAATACGACACCCGTTTTGTCTGTTATCCAGCCTAGGTATTCTGAAACGCGGGTGTAAAGTCCTAGTTTGTCTTGAAAGGCACACCCCTCCCCAGTTGATACGATTCCGAGTAGGGTCCACCTCAGCTCTAGTGACGTGTAGAGAGGGCCTCCGGAGTCCCCCTGAAAATAAGTTAGTTTAGTGATATTTTGTTGTATGCAATATTTGTTATTGTCCCTAGGGCGGTTTCTATATGTAAACGCACCCAGTGACTCGCTGGCCGCTCGACTCCATATATACAGATTCAAATATAGGAAATAAATTACAATTTTTGTGTTCAGAGGTTAAAAATCTTAAATAATTGTGTTGCCACACGCTTTATATATAAATGTAATACAGATACAAGCGTGTCTGTATATGTATTCGTATATATAGGTGTATACATGTACATGTAGACACGCTTGTAGATGTATACGTAAATATATATTCGTCGATAGGAATAAATTACAATTATGACGTACTTTGTGACGTCACGGGATCGACGGGCAAACATCGGATTTGATTGTCCCGGGGACGGTTTATAAATGTTGTCTAGAGGAATAAATCAGAATGTTTGTGTTCAGAGGTTAAGAAGCTTAAATAGCTGTGAAGTCTCGCCTGCATGGAATTCCGCACCGATTTCACGTTGTTTCTACTTTGAACCAGCAACCTTTCCCTTCCAAGAAAATCCACTAAAAACACTTAATAATTATAAAACTAAATAAACCAATTCCAGTATTAAAGATCTGGCTCCTCCTCTTATTACCATAACTTCTAATAACTTCTGAAATAGAACCTTTGTTGACAGTTTTGTTTCCAGTTGTTTGCGTTGTCAAATGTTTCATAAAAGATAACAAGAGGATGTGCAGTTTCAACAAATAATATTGGGGATGTTTTGTGTTATGATTTTGCAAATGGTATACAAAAACAGCATTACCAGGAAGAGTAGAAAAACCGCCGAATACGCATCTTTCACAAACAGATAGTGCTCAACAAACAAATTAATTTACCTCGCTGCTTGATCTCAAATCTTATCACTTGGAAAAAAACAAAATTTAAATTTAAAGCTATTTAAAAACACAAGAGCTCGAGGTCAGTAGTCAGTGATAAATTTAATTTACTTAATGGTTGAAGGCAGGTGGTGTATTGTCTCCACTCCTGTATGCAGTGTGCATTAAGTAGCCTATCGACTCGTCTATCGACGTCTAGTTTCGGTTGTTATACTGGGGGTAAGTGTTTCATATTCTTTGCGGATGACCTTGTACTATTAGCATGTTCGGTTCGAATCAAATCCTAAAGATAAGTGACTCTTTCGCAATGGGGCATGTTGTCCTTTATAATACGAGGAACACTTTTACGATGGTTTTAAAGAACAAGCAGCATAAACTACCAAAATTAAATGTTCTACTATCGGGTCGCCGCATTGAGTATGTTTCAAATTTTCGTTTCCTTGGTTACAAGCAACGTCATAGCACCCGAGATGATTTGCATGTAGCTGACCGAATTGCTAGTCCCTACAAGCGAGGTAATCTACTACTAAGTTCTCGAATGCTAAAGTGAGGCTCCTTTTGTTCAAGACTTATTGCTACCAGATGTATGGTGTCGAAAATATTTCCCACTGTCCTCCATATATACATACATATTTTTACAAAAATATTTCACGAAAACCCCAACAAGGCTTTTTGCCGTATGTTTAGACTGCCTAGAGTCTGTAGTGTCAGTGCTGAAATTTTCACAAAAAGTTGTTGGACTTTCCAGAAATGTTATAGAAAGGCCAAGGCGTCGCTTTACCTAAGAGTGATGGAGCCAGAGAACGATCTTATTGCTTTTATTGCTGTTCATGTTTTCCACGACTCATGGAAAATCATCTACTGGACGGCCTTGGACAAACCGTAGTTGTTGTTTGTGTTACTTTTTGTTTGTTGGCTTTGTTCGAATGCAGGTATATGGCTATTGCTGAAATAAAGTGATTCATTCAATATGTATATAGGTTCGTATTGGACATGCACAAATGGAATTCGCGACTTGAGTCATTTGCAAAGTGCAAGTTAATTGCAAATTAAACCCTTTTTTTTATTTTTGTTGTATTCCCTTAGTGACAATCAGCGCTGTTATGTCAGGTAAAGGTCAATTGCCACCTTGGTTGTAATGTAAAAAAAATTCAACTCTTATTTTTTGTTTAATAAAAACGAAAATGAGAAAAAAAATTTTCCCCGATCCTTGTGGTGTAAGGGGTTCTAATGTTTAAAATATGGAGAAAACCCCTGGTGAAAACAGGGAGGGGAGAGGGGCCTCTCAAAACTGTAGATTACATATTTTGGAAGAGCCTTCTTGTTGTGAAAGCCATATTTGGCTTTTGTATGGAATAACTCTATCTATCCATCTATGGGGCAATGCAATAATGGGACTTCTGTAGACTTATCACACAAAATCTGTTCTGTGATACTTCGGGAGTGTCCATGACTCCGTCCTATCCTAGGGGGGAAATCGTTCGTTCGCGCACCTCAAAAATTTAGATTACCTATTTTGCAAGATCTTTCTTATTGCGAAGGCCTAAGCTTTTTTGCAGTCAAACTATGCAAATACGCCAGTTTCTGCTTGTGTTGAAAGCTTGGGGGAAGAAGTTTACTGTGGGTTCAATCCTGACTGAGGTTGGTGGGCCTCTATTTAGGGAGGTTTCATGCCTTCCACATATTGTTCTTAGTGTACTATATATATGAGCGTTGTCTACCCTAATTACCGTAGTTCCCAAGCCTGACGTCACAGATTTTGGTTTCTTGGCATCAAGGCCGGAACTCATTTTTCTATTTCGTCAAAATATCATGCCAGGGGCTTATCGGGCAAATCATGTTACAGAGATTCGTACTTACCACACTTACTTAGCTCCCGAGTGTGGTAAGCAAATAGTTACTATTAGTTATTATTTTGAGAAGGTGGGTGACAGGTGGAACAGTTGCCATACAGCAGCTTCAGTCGACTGAATTTTTAAATGAATAAAGATAAAATAAAAGTAAATAGAGTAGTCAAATCAGCCGCTAACAGAATTAGAATTGGTTACTGCAAAATTGTGCCGAATCGTTCGAGGTAGGCTCTAGCACACCCGGGATTGGGAAGTTATATAATGTCTGTTGCGCACAGTATGTCAACTTATACAAAAACCTATACAAGAAGCTTCAACGCATGCTCGTCTCTGGTGTATTGACATTGACTAAAGACAACGTTATTAAAATGGTGGTAGATTATGTGAGTGGGAACTTACATAGAAGATCGTTTATGTATGTGTCCTAGGATCATTATGTTTTCATATATCTGTATGCCGTGTTTATAAAAATCTGTGTATGACCAATTGAGGCTAAATAAACACTATGCTACTCTATTCTAAGCTCGAGATTTCTGCTGTACCTACATGGCGCATGCGGAACTGGTACCGTTTGTCAATACAGACGATCTGATTTGGGTTCTACGATTGGCAACTTACCGTCCACGACTCCATCAGTGTGATTTTAAGTTACTCTTAATGAAAATTATTTCCGAGTCTTATGTGATTCTTGTATATTTCTTTGTCCTTCTTTACTGCATTTAAGCTTTTAGGCAGTGCGTCATAAATTCGCCTCATTCCAGTTCAGTGGTCCATATGGACTAGGCTAGTCCCCTCATTATCTCATAACCAACAGTTCTGTAGACATAGCAAAAAGTTGGATCTAGAAGTTACACTGTCAGAAGTTTCATAACAGATAACACAAGGATGTGCGGTTTCAACAGACAGTTCGTAATAGATAACACTTGGTATGTTATCTGTCGTGTTTGAAAACATTATGCATGAAATGCTATGCATGACAAGCAGGGCTTCCACTTCTAGGGAGATTACCCTATTTTAGGGGAAAATCAGTTCTTTTAGGGACACTTATTTTGAATCTAGGGATTCAGGGAAATCTGGGGTAAAATAAGGGTTTTTAGGGATATTGATGGAAAGTTCGATTCTTTCAAACGAAGGCTGAAAAGTTCTCATAGATTGCAAATGTTCAGTCATCTTTAAAATGCTTATGTTGCAACAATGGACTATGTTGCGAACATCAGTGCAAAATCAAAAAAGAGCTAAAGCGTGGAATGATCACTTTGATGATTAGGTATTTAGTAATTTAGGTAGCCTATTATTTAGTTTATTTTTAAGCAATGCCTTTGATTGGTGTAAACTTAGGCTATGCAGCAATTGTACAGTTGTAGAATAGGAGCATGCGACCTATGCACCTAGCATTAAGGATTCGTTCAATCAGCTGGTGATCTCTTTTTCCCGTGGTGAGCTATCTACAAATCCGCAGGGGACTATCCAAATAGAGCACCAGCTGCCTTTGTAAAACAAGACCAAAGGTTTCGATGGGATCCCAAAAATCCAATATTTGATGTAGACAATTGGGTCTTGTCTTTGCCAGGTCCAGTCTTCGCCAGACTCCTTGAACATCTTTTTTTTTTCAAAATTCAGAAACAAATTAAGGCCAAATAGCTAATCATCTATGAAAACCAAGTTTCTGCCAATTTTCCGGTTTCGACTGAATCCCGGAACTACTTGTCTGGTGAAAAAAGAAAGCTAAGAAACGAATTCAGTGTATCTTCTTTCGTCAATATCGAACATCTAATCAACTTAAAATACAAATTTAACTTTTAACAAAATTCCCGGTTCCATCCGGATTCCGGACGAACTATATGTCCCGGACTATGTCCGGGTAAAAAACCTACAACATCGCAAAAGTTGTACGTATGTCCGTCCGTCCGTCTGTAAGCACGATAACTCTCGAAGGGAATGAGATATTTTGATGAAACTTGGTGTGAGGATTCTTTGGGTCATCCTCATCGTAGATTGCCTTTGTAGCCTACATTTAGAGGTGGGGGGTTCAAATTAAGGGGCAAACAACATATTTTGAAACAGCCAATGTGATAGTCGATTATGGGGTAAGAAGACATGCTGAACACGTTGATGAAAATCATTTTCTCGCCGAACAAATAGTTATTCCAGAATCCGGCAAAAGACGGAGAGTTTGTTAAGTAAAATTGGTATTTGATGTTGATTAGATGTTCGATTCAGGGGTAAGAAGACTTGATGAACACTTGTGTATAAATCATTTTCTACCCGGACAAGTAGTTCATCTGGAATCCGGCCAAAACCGGAAAATTTGGTAGAAGTAAAAGTTTTATTTGTAGTTGATTATAAATCTGATTTAGGGGTAAGAAGTGATGCTGAATCCAAAAGTGACAATCAATTTTTACCCGGACATATAGTTGGCCCGGAATCCGGATGGAACCGGAAAATTTTGTTATAGTTTTAAGTTTTTATTTGAAGTTGATTAGATGTTCGATACTGGGGAAAGAAGACACGCTGAATTCGTTTCTTAGCTTTCTTTTTTCGCCGGACAAGTAGTTCCGGAATTCATTCGAAACCGGAAAAATGGCAAAAGTAAGGCAGGAGTTTTCGTCAAAATAGATACGACTTATAAGGGTAAACACACGGGCTGAATCCATATCTGAACTTGGTTTTCACAGATGATTAGCTATTTGGCCTTAATCTGTTTCTGAATTTTGATATTAAAATTGTTCAAGGAGTCTGGGGAAGACTGGACCTGGCGAAGACAAGACCCAATTGTCTAGATCAAATATTGGATTTTTGGAATCCCATCGAAACCTTTGGTCTTGTTTCTAGGGAGAAAAATAGGGAGAAATCAGACCTAAACACGAGGAATTTTAGGGAAAATCTGTATGAAAATAGGGAAAACTAAAATAAAAAAGTGGAAGCACTTATGACAAGGTTTGTTAGGAAGAGCCAAAAAAGCATCTACTGACTTTATTCTTTATCGTCATGATGTCGGTAAACTCATCAGATACTTTTTGGCGGTTTTTCGGTTTTTTTCTGATGGTAACGCTCATTATACATAACATTTCGAAACAGAACAGATTCATACGAAGTGTTGTCTGTTTGTTTGTTTATCGGGGAAGGAAACAAACCTGTAATAAATAACTGAAGCTTCCACCGACTATAAATATCTTATTAGGGCAAATTACTTTCAAACACCACTGTAAAGAAAAAACTAGTCCTGAGATTTAATGTTTGACACGGCCGTTGTTTTTGTTGCACGATTGGGGCGATGACAGGGAAGGGTTTTTTCCGTATTTTGATTAACTTCGGTTTTGCTATTAATAAGGGACTGAAAACTTGTGTTGGGCCATTTTTTTATTTTTTTTATTATTATTTGCCGCGTAGCATCTTTTCCCTTCTTCCTTTCCAATATGATTTGGCCAGGTGACTACGCTTCCACTTCCCTCGGCGACGACAATCTAATATTTAAATTTTGTTTTTTTCAATGACCGACACTTTCCTCTATCTGTAGATTTAATTTTTTTAATATTCTTTCTTAATCCCTCTTTTAACCCTTATTTCTCATTTTACCACTTTCAACATATCTTTAAAACCTTTTCTTTATTTTTCCTTCCTTAATATCTCCTTTCCTTAAAATTTTCATTCTTTAAAAACTTAAAGCACAATGGACTCTTCTAATGCTTTATTTTGTATTAAATGCTTCACAAATAAACATTTCCGACTTCCTTTAGAAGGCGTTACGAAAATCAGCCGTTTTCTTGTTATCCCTTGTCTTTACTTCTCTGGCATTTCGGCGACCCAAATCTTAGGAGCTGGGATATCGTGGCAGGAAATTCAAAAACTCCCGGCAATGCTTGAAAAGGATATATTTGAGATGCCACCAAAGTCAAGCCGCAAATTCAGTTTACCTGATTGTTCTAGTGTTTCATTAGAAGTTCCATGTTTTAAAGTGCCTATTAAAAGTTTTTCTTTGTGGAACAGTGTTCTGAAGCTTGATTAACTTGCTTTATAAAATGTACCAGAATATGCAATAAGTTTATAAAAAATAATTTAGCTACAAAAATCATTCAAAAACAAATGGCCTATTCAAATCAAAATTATATGTGAGGATACATCTAGTATACAAATATATCTTGATCTAAGCTTATTCAACAAGCTCTATCCTCAACTCTCTCTATTTCCGACTAGCTCTAACGCCCACGCTTTTCTCCGACGGAGAGAGTTTACTTCCTTTTCTCCAATCAAAGAACTCTTTCCCCATCAAGAACCTAGACAAACTCACTCCGTTGGTCACCAACCCTTTCATACTGGATAGAGATTTGCTAGGACGTACGAACAGTAACCCTATTCGTTAAGGCACTCAGTTGACATTTGCAAGGGTTTAAAAGGACCGATTTCGCAGTTCGGAGTCCAGTTCAATTCAGAGCTCAGTTCGAGCTGGGCACAGTCCCGACACAGTTGACCTAGTGACAAGTGCTATTGACCTAACTCCAATGTAAGTAAATACGAAATATATGTGCTTTAGTTATTGACCTACGAACTGAGTATCGCCTTCGAAAAGACTCGGTGTATAACGGTGTATTCGCACCACAAACCAGTCGCCAATATTACCATGCTCGCACGCCACACGCTAATACTATAACAAAACCCCTCCTACACACATTATCTCTCTTTTTCATATATACAAGCTGATTTAGGCACAAAAGAAAGATCTACTAAGTATTATAAGAAATATCACTTTTATCTTTGTCCAAGCTAGTAAATTGAACATGTACTGGCCCAAAAATTTACGCTTTGAAATATCACAGAGAGGAACCTGTTGAAAAAGCTGCTGAGCTAGGGGGTAAGCATTGTTTCTAGGTTGTTACAAAGCGTGATTGGGGTAGTTTGATGTGCCAATTGAACTTTAATATTTACAAAAATACTATCCCTCCTTATTTTCTTTTGCAACCAAACCAACAAGACCAAAGGTTTCGATGGGATCCCAAAAATTCAATATCTGATCCAGACAACTGGGTCTTGTCTTAGCCAGATCCAGTCATCGCCAGACTCCTTGAACATTTTTAAAACTAAAATTCAGAAACAGATTAAGGCCAAATAGCTAATCACCTGAGAAAACCAAGTTCAGATATGGATTCAGCAGGTGTGTTTACCCCTGTAAGTCCTGCCAATTTCCCGGTTTCGGCCGAACTCCAGAACCACTTGTTCGGCGAAAAAAGAAAGCTCAAAGACGAAATCAGGGTATCTTCTTTCCCCAGTAATGAACATCTAATCAACTTCAAATAAACGTTTAGCTTATAACAAATTTTCCGACTCCAGCCGGATTCGGGTCGAACTATATGTCCGGGTTAACTATGATTCTCATACAAAGATTCAGCATCACTTCTTACCCCTAAATCGCTTATCTAATCAACTAGAAATAAAACTTTAGCTTCCGACAGTTTTCCGGTTTTGGCCGGATTCCGGGAGAACTACAATTGTTTTCACATAAGTGTTCAGCATGTCTTCTTGCCCTAAATCGAATCTAATCATAAAACATTTAATTTTGACAAACTTTCCGGTTTGGGCCGGATTCCGGTCGAAATACTTGTCCGTCGAGAAAAAAAAGTCTTCACCATCGTCTTCAGCATGTCTTCCTACCTCTAAATCGAACATCTAATCAACTTCAAATAAAACTTTTACTTTCAACAAACTTTCTGGTTTGGGCCGGATTCCGGGTGAAATACTTGTCCGTCGAGAAAATAGTTTTCACCATCGTCTTCAGCATGTTTTCCTACCCCTAAATCGAACATCTAATCAACTTCAAATAAAACTTTTACTTTCAACAAACTTTCCGGTTTTGGCCGGATTCCGGGCGAACTAATCGTTCGATGACAAAATGGTTTTCACCATCGTGTTCAGCATGTTTTCTTACCCCATAATCGACTATCGCATTAACTGTTTCAAAATATTTTGTTTGCCCCTTAATTTGAACCCCCCCCCCCCTACCCCTAAATGTAGGGCTACAAAGCCCATCTACGAACTTGACTGGTCCGACCACCCAGCGAATCCTCACACCAAGTTTCATCAAAATATCTCATTCCCTTCGAGAGTTATCGTGCTTACAGACGGACGGACGGACAGACGAACGGACGGACAGACGGACAACTTTTGCGATGTCATAGGTATCCCTCCACTTACGTTTTCGGATCCCAAAAAGGGGGTTTTGTCCCAGAGACAGAGAACAACACAAACTGTGTTCGACCTCTTCGCACTTCCTGCGTCAAAGGATGCCCTACCGTCATAGGGAATCCCTTTTGCAGTGGCATTTCTTACAATCTTTTCCATTTCCGACTCCTATACCAACTTTTTTTTTTTTTTAAATAAATCTCTAAAACAAATCAAATAAGAAAATAAGTGTTGTCTGTGATGAATTATCTGTTGAAACCGCGCATCCTGGTGTTATCTGTTACGAAACTTCTGGCAGTGTAGCGGGTAACTTTCCATTCCTTCACTGAGACAAATCTAAAACCTCCACCACAGCAGATGACAGATTTCCACTCACCAACCTTTGGGCCTATTTTACTACGTTTGATACAAGTGCTGATGGTGAGGCATAGGGGGATTAACAGAAACTAATACGAGAACTGATACTAATACTTGAATTTGTGAAATTTTCATTCATTTATTCAGTAGCTGCGTTCGTTGCACTCCGGGCTGTCTCTGGTGTTTAGTCACCAGTGTCCGGTTCTTCCATTAAAACGCGTTCTTTTGGTTCACTGTGAGTTGATGAAAACCGGCTAACTCCTCGCTGAAGCCGAGCTCACGAGCAGGTTCTGGTTAGTCCGCACTGGTGAGATAAAACCGGACACTGGTTAGTTCAAAAACGGGTTAATTGACTGGTGAGAAGTCACCGGTGGATGCAAAAACGGCTTATAAGAAAAACCGGAGACCACCGCTGAGAACTCCCGAGACAAAAGCTGCGTTCGTTGCACTCCGGGCTGTCACTGGTGTTTAGTCACCAGTGTCCGGTTCTTCCCTTAAAACGCGTTCTTTTGGTTCACCGGCGAGTTGATGAAAACCGGCTAACTCCTCGCTGAAGCCGAGCTCACGAGCAGGTTCTGGTTAGTCCGCACTGGTGAGATAAAACCGGACACTGGTTAGTTCAAAAACGGGTTAATTGACTGGTGAGAAGTCACCGGTGGATGCAAAAACGGCTTATAAGAAAAACCGGAGACCACCGGTGAGAACTCCTGAGACAAAGAATGCAGCTAGTATAGATGGAACAGCAACTTACCTGACACGCGTCTTTTCCGCCTTCGATGTATCCACCGCAAAGATGCGTAGGCAAGATTTTCTTCCCGCTAAAAGCCTTGCTGCAATCAACATCGTTGTAGATTGACAAATCGACCTTTAACAGGACGTCGCTGTAATCTCCTCCGAATGAGGTTTTACCCCAGCCTGCAAAACAGAGAATATAATCGTTGGTTCAATGGGCGTAAACAACAACTAAAAAACAAACTATGTTTGAAATCCTGGGTGATTATACTATTTCAGACGAAGAGGCTCTAATTAAACTTGAAGTTCGTAAATTAACAGAACGTAGAAACACTCTTTCAAATAAATTTGGAACTAAAGAAATAGAAAACCGTGATTTTCAGGGTTTTTTGTTGATCAGCTAATTATCCCTCTAGGATGATGTGCGAGGAATGAATATAAATTTGGATATTTCGGTTGCAGTTCCGGCAAACCGTCCTCAGCGAAAAAAACAAACAACTAAATCATAAAATCCAACACAATACCAACAGAAAAGTGATGCGGAACCAACAAAACATACAACGATATGTAACTAAAAACAAGAGCTGTAAGCTCATATGGCACTTGCAAGCATATGTAGTAAGAAATACCCCAGCAAGAAAAAATTAAGGGGGCTGAAAATTCAACCTATGGTTTCACTTTAAATATAAAAATAGGAGACAGAAAGCAAAAGGAAACAAGAAGGAAAACAAAAGCCCGGAAGGCTGGGTCAGATGGAAGTATTCGGTTAAGATGCGCCAAACTTGCAAGGCTGGGTCAGAGATTGGAAGTGACGGTCAAAAGTTTTTTTCACTTTTCGGTTAAGATGTGCACTTCAAGGGTGCTAAAAATTAATTTCTAAGCAAAACCCTTGAGGCAAAAAGGTTCATGTAATCATGGCGATCTTGAAAAAGTAAATTTTGCTTAAAAGTATTTTTTGTATTTTGCGGTTAAGATGAGTTCTTTAAGGAATGGTCGGATATGGGAAGTGACGATGTCAAGGTTCTAATGCTCCAGCAAAGTTGTATCGTCCTATCACATCTGGGAGTACATTAACTCACGATCACCGGAATTCCGGACACCCCCCTACAGCCCCCCCCCCCTCGGTACCCGAATCCGATCCAATTCTGTCACTGATGCACCTAGGACTTGTGCCTGTACGTCCCACCAAGTTTCATCCTGATCGCTCCACTCTATGCATATCACAAGATTTCCGGTTCTTCCCTCCACCCCCCCCCACCCCCAGTTCATTGGATTCGGTCTGCACTTGAAATGGGACACCTGAGACATGAGTTCTTTCAAGATATCACGTTTCATTAAGATCCGATAACCCGTTTTAAAGTTATGCATACCACTAATTTTCGGATTCCGCCGTCTCCCCCTCCCCCGACGACGGTCGGATCGGGCGAGTGACTGTTTCCAAGTTAATCTGGTCGGGCCTCTGATATGCCTGCCAAGTTTTATCGTCCTAGCCTACCTGGAAGTACATCAACTACGGATCGCCGGAGTTCCGAAACCCCCCTCCAACTCCCCCCACAGTGTCTGAATCCGGTCCAGTTCTGTCAGTTATTTATCTAGAGCTTGTGCTAGTTCTTCCCACCAAGTTTCATCCCGATCGCTCCACTCCGAGAGTTTCACACGATTTCCGGCTCCCCCTCCGACTCCCCCTCAGATTCATCGGATCCGGTCCGGACTTGAGATGAGACATCTAAGGTCTTCCCAGGTATCAAGTTTCATCAAGATCCGATCACCCATTCGAAAGTTACGCATGTCCCTATTTTCTGGATTCCGCAACCTACCCCTCCCCCCACGATGGTCGGATCGGGCAAGTGACCATTTCCAAGTTCGTTTGGTCGGATCCCTAATATGTCTGCCAAGTTTCATCGTCCTAGCATATCTGTAAGTACCCTAACTCGCAAACACCGGACTAACCGACCGACCGACCGACATACCGACAGAAAAGTGAGTGGTATATGGCACTTGGCCGGAAGGCAAGTGCCATAACCAGTAGAACGATGCGGATTGAAACAACAAACAAATTCAATTCTTACAAATCTGTGATATTTTACGATTTTGAATTCTGTGTCTATTTACAATTTACTAATTCCCTGGGAAAGCGCAGAAGCTTTCACCCCAGCAATTATTTCTTCCTTCGCTTCTCCCATCACTGTACAAATAATTTCACAGAACTAAACTCTTCTGACCAGGTTCATGCCCGCGTGAAATAGCCTCCTTGCTCTGTATGCCGTAAGGGGATAATGTATATGTTAACCAGCTAGGCTTTAGGTCATTAAAGTCGTCTAGTATGCTTATGGTGGCGAAGGGTTTTTCGACCGGAGTGCATCAGTGCACTGGTCAAGGTCCTTTCGGGGTGGATAGCATACAATCCCAAATATAACAGAAGAGATTTCTTTGGGAAGCTTTTTTGGTCTTGTACATAGCCATAGGACTTCGAACTCGGCTCTCCGAGGAACTCTTCTTTATACAATACGGTTCGGTTCGCGATTAAAGGTGAGAAATAGGTTAAGGCCAATGACTGATCATCTGCGAAAACCAAGTCCAGATTTGGATTCAGCCTGTGTGCTTATCCCTACACCTCATATCTAATTTAAAGAAGGCGATAAAAAACTTCCTGCCTTACTTCTGCCAAATTTCCGGTTTCGGATGGATTCCGGGTGAAGTACTTGTCCGGCAAAAACCGACCCTGTGACCGCGATTGGTGCAAAGACAAAAACGTTTGAAAGTTGTTCGGCTGCTAAAATGACACGTCCGTATTTTAATATTCGCAGTTTTCACGTTTATCTTATTTCGTTTAATGTGTCTTTCTTCTTTCTCTTTTTTACTTTTTTACAGTATTCATTCAGCAGCCGGCTAGTGAACACTGTGTAATACAAGCGCTGTGCAAAACAGGTTTTCCCGATGACTGACGAATTTTCTCCGGGCGAAGGCCCGCTCGTTTACTCACCTGTTCTGAACTTCTTGCAAGCAAATTTTCGTGCGGGAATCGAAGACGAAATAATAATAAAGCACGCTTCGGATTTTTTTGAAGGGCCTGTAATCTCACAGGCCAAGACCAAGCTGTGGAGCAGTGTGGCTCCAACTAAAAGTTGCCCTAAGAGGACCGGTCAAAAAGCTCTCATCAATCACTGCAAGGATATGCTTGATTTATTTCGGAACTGTGATAACGATGATATAACTGTGCCATTCTATGTGATTCGCTCACCAACTGATGTCCCGTGTATTCCTGCAGTTGCTTACTCACGACTAGCCACAAAAGTAAATCGTATTGAGCAAGTGCTCAATGTCGTAAATTCGAAGCTAACGATTTTTGATACGAACTTTCCGGCCCTGCAGTCTACTCCTTCCGACGCTGAATCAGGTCAGGCTACTATTGTTATCTCTAACATACCAAGCGGTTATGACAATCCTACGAAACGGAGGGAACTGATCGACAAAATACATGGTCATGAATCTGTGGTTCACATTCGACCCTCTGGTGACAAGTTATTTGTCAAAATTGATGAACTAGCAGCCAAAGATTTCTGTAAATCTGTTCCAACCGTATTAAGGAATGCTGAAGTGAAGCTAGTGGAGACCAATTTTGTTGGACTTGTCAAAGGAATAGATTCCGATTTTGAACTTTCGACCTTTAAGACTTGTTCGGGTGTTGTTGATGCCTCTCGTCTCGGAACTTCTCAAACAGTCAAGTTGACTTTTTTCAATAATACTGCGTTACGCTCCGCTCTCAAAGATGGCATGAAAATCGGTTACGAGCTGTTTCGTGTTTCCGAGTTCTTCAAAGTCCCTCGTTGCTGTCACAAGTGTCGCTCGCCAGATCACTTGAAATCGCAGTGCAAAAGTCCTGTCGATAAGTGCGCAAGATGTTCTGGGCCTCATGAGTCCACCAAGGACTCGCCGTGCCAGCTACCACCAAAATGTGCAAACTGTGACGGGGAACATGTCTCGTATAGTCTACGGTGTCCGAAGCTTCGTGCAATAGTTACAAAGAAAGCCAGAAAATGAATGATAATCCAATATCAGTATGCTCATTCAACATTAATGGCACAAAAGACAAGGATCTGCTCATAGACCAAATGCTACTTGATTTTGATGTTATTTTCCTGCAAGAGCACCTTCTGCCGTCAGTTAGTGTCAATTCTTTAAGACGTAGTCCTGACCACATTGTTTACACAACTAGTGCTCGGCGCACACGCGGCCGTCCATCTGGTGGACTAGCGTGTATTGTGAAGAAAACCTTATCTTACCTGTCTCCTCAGTGCTACAGTTCAGACGAACATTATATTGCTATCAGACTTGGTGATTATGTATTAATAAATACTTACCTTCCGCATGATAAAAAGAACCTATTGTCGCTTACCAACTATGCTAAAAGTTGTAGTAAGTTGAAAAATTTAATCTCTGGTATTGTTGCTTTGGGATACGAGTGGCTAATTCTAGGCGACTTGAACTCTGACGTCACCACGACTTCTGCCCGAACTGAAACTTTTTTGGAGAGTTTACCCCCTGGTTTCAAAATAATTGAGAAAGACTTATCTTTTACATATATACACAACAGTGGATCTAGATCGAATATTGACCATTGTGTATGTTCGTCTGCCGTGCGTACTTCACCTATTCATGTTGATGAAGATGCTAGAGACTATGACCACTTGCCTCTCTCTTTAACACTGTGTATCTCGGAAAACTTAGTCCTGAATCGGCCCCCAGTTAATAACAAGAAATGGTTTGAAAAGCGGAACTGGAATCGTGTAAACTTGCCATTGTACATTGCAACACTAGCTACACTTCTATCTTCTATACATGTGCCTTTCAATCTCCTTTGTCGAAGTGTTATTTCTCCAAACGCAAGAGTGGAATTAAACTCGTATTATTATAAGATTGTGCTTTGTCTGAAAACAGCTGAAGAAGCTGCTGTGCCCCTTGAACGTGTTCGTTGTAATACTCGTAAGCCAATATGGAAAATGGATCCTGGCTTGAAGACCGCTAAAAATAAAGCAAAAATGTGGCTTCGAATATGGATAAGTTGTGGTCGCCCGTCTGCTGGGAATATTTTTCAGATAAAGCAGAAAACTAAACTTGCTTTTAAAAAACATCTACGGTCTGTACGCATGTCCGGTGAAGAGCTTCCAAAAGATGTGAATGGGTGGAAGAAAGTGATAAATTCTTCCAAATACAGTGATACTATGGAAAGCGATTCAATACCTCAATCGTCTTGGATTAATCATTACTCCGGGATGTTTTCCGAAGTCAATTACCGTGTGCACAAGCGTTTTTCCGAATTGCTCTCGAAAGTGTTGCCATCTCGTATTCTGCAAAGGCATATTATACCTGTGTCTAAAGAAGATGTTTTAAAGTGCATTAAACGGCTGAAATCCAAGTCTGTTGACATGGATGGTTTATCTTCAAACCATCTGACTACTGATTCGTCAGATTTACTATTTCATTTACAGCTATTCTATCAAATGTGTGTCACTACATCTTTAGTACCTGATAGTTTTCTTTGCGGTATGGTTACATCAATTCTGAAGCGAGGGAAAGACCCTAAAGTCTGTGCTTCTTACCGACCAATTACGGTAGCATGTAATTTAAGCAAAGTTTTGGAGTACCTTCTACTTCCATCTATCACTGAATACGTAGACTATGATTCAAACCAGTTTGGTTTCAAAACGGGCATTGGTTGCCAACACGCACATAGAGCTCTAGCTTGCCTGTTAAAAGATGCTCATAAAAAGGGATATGTACTTCATTTATGCACTTTGGATTTGGTGAAAGCTTTCGATAGTGTGGTTCATAGTCAAGTCTGGTATGCTCTTTTTTCACTTGGTGTTAATGTATCCGTGATACATATTCTTCGCTTTTGGTACTCAAACTCTTATCTTCGTCTGAAGTCAAATGGGAATATTTTTGGAAATGTATCTGTGCGATGTGGTGTAAGGCAGGGAGGTGTGCTCTCACCTTATTTGTTTAATGCGTGTATAGCGGGTGTCCTATCAAAAATATGTAATACTTTTTTTGTTGGTATGACTGATGTTTCTTACCTTGCATACGCAGATGACCTGCTTCTCATCAGCAGATGCAAAGGTAGTCTTTCTTCAACCGTGCAGAGAGTTTCTTCGAGTTTCAGTGATATTGGCCTCCGTTTAAACAATGATAAATGCGAATACCTATCTTTTAATCATGTCTCAACCCTAACGTCACTTGATTGTCATGATTTTTGCATTCCTGGAGTGAATTGCTTTAAATGGTTGGGTATTTCTGTGTGCGGAGCTTTCTCACAATTGCGTGAAAAAACACTAAGTGATATCAAAAGTAAACTCAGGTTTGGTTATTCAAAAATTGTTGCGAACCGAGGCAAATATCGACGAAGTGCTTTAGCAAAGCTTTACGCTTGTTTTTGTAATCCAGCTGTTCTGTTCAACGCTGGTTTATACAGTATCTTGACAGAACGTGATCTTAAACGGATTAGAATCGATTATTTTCGATACTGTAAATTTCTACTGTATTTACCACGTTCGCACAGTAACCGCAAAATTATCCGTGTTTACGGTGCTACTGATATACTTGTACTTTTTAAATCCTTACACGAGGATTTACTGGCCGATGCTTGTATGAGGTTGAATCCTCACCACCGCCTTATTAGGTTATTTTAGTCTTTTTTGTTAACGTATTTTGTCTTTTTTTCTTTCTTATTTTTTTTTCTCCTTATTTACTCCACTGTTTGTTTTTGTCAAAACTTTAGTGGGTTATAAATATACTTACTTACTTACTTACTTACTTACTTCGTTTAAGCCCTCTTCCGACCAAACTCGGTATGTCATAACCTGATTATTCAGTAATTCATACAAGCACAAAAGCAGCTTGTGCACGATGGTCAGGGGATCGACTAAAAGCAGGAAAGGAAAGGCAAGAGAAAAGCAGGCAAAGATACTAAAACCAGGAAGGGCAAACTAAAATGGGGAAAGAATTAGCAGAAAACGAGGATTCGAAAAACTGGCAAGCCTTTCCTCTGCTTAGTATCCCGTGAGGGTTCGGCATGAACTTAAAACTTACATTCGTAAAAGTTCAAGACGGATACGTTAGCTGCATTTTATTGGAGCTATATTTCGGTCCTTCTTCGCAAGGGTCTCTTCAAGCTCAAAACCGCTCAAGTTGGAAAAATGAACTTGTGGGAATCCGTTAGGCACCATCAAATATGATTCGCAGTCAGCTTGAGCTGAAGGAATATTTGTAAAACTTCACCTTTTCCTGCTTTTAGTACCCTGTCGGTAGGCGGCTAAATCGTCCTAGTCCACCGAGGGGTCGGAAACTAAGATATTTTAAGTCCACCATTTCTTTCCTCGTTTTAGTACCTTGTCACGGATAGTTCCTTAGAGTACTAAAACGAGAGCAATTATCAAAATTCATAGTTCACCATTCCCTTCCTCGTTGTAGTAGATTTAAGGGGTCGGCAACTAAGATATTTCAAGTCCACCATTTCTTTCCTCGTTTTAGTACTCTAAGGTATTATTCGTGACAAGTTACTAAAACCAGGAAAGAAATGGTCGACTTGAAATATATTAGTTACCGACCCCTCGCTCAGAAAGAGACGGAATCCCTGAAAGAAGAAGAGTTTCCGATTTATTTACCCATCACACGATACTAAAGTTAGTTGCCGATCCCTCACTTGACCCCTCAAAGGTACTTTCGTTGGTTAAGGTATCTTAGCTGCCAACCCCTCACTTTAATGAGAATTTTAATTGCCGACTCAACAAAGTTAGTAAAACGAGGAAGGGAACGGTGAACTATGAATTTTGATAGTTGTCAACCCCTCAAAGAAAAATAATTTAGACTTCCCAATTTCGTTCCTTGTTTCAGTATACTGTCCGTGACAAGTTACTAAAACCAGGAACGAAATGGTGGACTTGAAATATCTTAGTTGCCGATCCCTCGCTGGACTCAACGGATTTTAGTCGCCTACCGACAGGGTACTAAAAGGAGGAAAAGGCGAACGTTTACAAAATGTAAGTTCCCAACACTTCACGGGCTACTAAACAGAGGGAAAACTTGGTGCAGCTTGCCAGTTTTTCGAATACTAAAGGGAGGAAGAGGGAACTTTTACAAATGTAAGTTGCCGACCTCTCATGGGATACTAAACAGAGGAAAGACTTGCCAGTTTCTCGAATCCTCGATTTCTGGTAATTCTTTCCCGTTTTAGTTGCCCTTCCTGGTTTCAGTATCTTTGCCTGCTTTTCTCTTGCCTTTCCTTTCCTTCTTTTAGTCGATCCCTGATACATGTGCATTTCACCATCGAAACAAGAAAAAGAGATATCATACCTGCAGAGGCGTTACTAGCCTAACTGTTTTTGGTGTTATTTTGGGGGGAGAAAGGTATTTACCGTCCGGCTGGTCGTTTTTACCGACTGGTTTTTGGGGTCCCAAAACGTAAGTGGCGGGATACCTATGACATCACAAAAGTTGTCCGTCTGTCCGTCCGTCCGTCTGTCCGTCTGTGCGCACTATAACTCTCGAAGGGAATAAGATATTTTGATGAAACTTGGTGAGAGGATTTTTTGGGTCAAGAGTAAGGTCAAGTTCGTAGATGGGCTCTGTAGCCCTACATTTATGGCTGGAGTAGGGGGTTTAAATTAAGGGGCAAATGAAATATTTTAAAACAGATAATGTGATAGTCGATGATAGAGTAAGAAGACATGCTCAACACGATGGTGAAAACCATTTTGTCATCGGACAGGTAGTTCGCCCGGAATCCGGACAAAACCGGAAAGTTTGTTAAAAGTATAAGTTTTATTTGAAGTTGATTAGATGTTCGGTTTAGGGGTAAGAAGAAATGCTGAACAAGATGGTCCAAGCCATTTTTGCACCGGACAAGGATTTTTTGCACCGGAATCCAAACCAAAAACGGGAAGTCTGTTTAAAGTAAAAGTTCTATTTGAAGTTGAATAGATGTTCGGTATAGGGGTAGGAGGCCATGATGAAGACAATGATGAAAAATCATTTTTTGGCCGGACAAATAGTTCGTCCGGAATCCGGCCAGAATGGAAAGTTTGTTAAAAGTAAAAGTTTTATCTGGAGTTGATTAGATGTTCGATTTAGGGGTAAGAAGTCATGCTGAACACTTGTGTGAAAACAATTTTCTACCCGGGCAAGTAGTTCGCCCGGAATCCGGCCAATACCGGAAAGTCTGTTAAAAGTAAAAGTTTTATTTGAAGTTGATTAGATGTTCGGTGTAGGGGTAGGAGGACATGCTGAAGACGATGATGAAAAATATTTTTTTGCCGGACAAATAGTTCGTCCGGAATCCGACCATAACGGAAAGTTTGTTAAAAGTAAAAGTTTTATTTGGAGTTGATTAGATGTTCGATTTAGGGGTAAGAAGTCATGCTGAACACTTGTGTGAAATCAATTTTTTACCCGGGCAAGTAGTTCGAACGGAAACCGTCCAAAAACGGAAAAAGTTAAAGTTTTATTTGTAGTTGATTAGACATCCGATTTAGGAGAAAGAAGAGATGCTGAATCCGTGTATGAAAATAATTTTTTACCCGGACATATAGTTCGACTGGAATCTGGCTAGAGCCGGACATTTTTTTATGAGTATAACACACATGCTGACTCCCTATCTGGACTTGGCTTTCTCAGATGATTAGCTATTTGGCCTTAATCTGTTTCTCAATTTTAATAGTAAAAATGATCAAGGAGTCTGGCGAAGACAAGACCCAATCGTCTGGATCAAATATTGAATTTTTGGGATCCCGTCGACACCTTTGGTCTTGTTACAACTGTTTCCAAGATATGTCGACAGTTTTTACAAAAAACCGTCTGATTTTCAGAAAAACTGACCATTCAATAAAAAAATAGTTTTTTTTTTTTATAAAAACTCACTGCTTTCCAGAAGAACCAACATTTAAAAATACTGTTTTGATGAAAATCGACTGATTTTCAGAAAAACAGCCTTTTTCAGGAAAAAATCACTGTTTCTACGAAAAACCCAGGCGATTCACGCCGACTCGGCTATTTTTTACCAACTGGCCGGGGGGCGTCCCCCCTCACCCTCCCCATACGTGACGCCCCTGCATTCCTGCGATAGTTACATTCATAATACATGACACCAATACTAAAGCAGATAGGGAAGACTTTCTCCGTTCTTCCAACTTCTCTGAGTAGTACTTCACTAAACTTGATGGACATTAAATTAAGCCATTCATTTGAACATGGATATGGTTTGTAGGCTACACGAGATGGCAGTGATACACGCGCATCTCACCGAAAAACAAGAGACATACATACCTGCAACAGTTACATTCTTAATACTTGACTCCAGCACTGACACTGCAGGCAGACAAATAGGCGAGACTTTCTCACTTGTTTTAACTTCTTGGTTAAGCTTGAGAATTGCAATATCATTTTCAGGCAGGTTTTTTAGTCCGCTTGGCTTATATCGAGGGTGGACGAACAGTTGTTCAACTCCAACTATCTGACTCGAATTGCTGTTGAGACTTATGCTGCCCAGGTGAACTTGGAGGCTCCTTGCTTCTATTCTGAAAGACAAAGTCCGATGAATTAATCATCATATCTATTCCTGAATATCTGTTTCACGTCAAGATAACGTAGGACTGTCAACTTATACACAGTCAATCTCTATAATTCATCTCAAAATTTTTACGACTTCACGACTTTTGTAACATGATTAACGGTATGTCAGACATAGATAGATAAATATGTAGTACTAGATTAATTTTCAAAATATTATACGTGTCTTCATTTGTTAAACAACCTTACAAAGTATGGTACAAATGACTTCAGTAATATATCAGAATAGTGTTAAAACTGGTCTCCTACTGTTCTGAAACAACAAGAAATTTAAGAGTTCTTCATGTTACAAGATATTTTCTTCGACCCCGCTCAAAAATCCCCCAAGTGCCTAACTCCCCCCCCCCCTAGACCTGTCAGCGGAACGTTTAGGAAATCTGCTCTAACCCAGTGGTTCCCAGCCTTTTTCGTACCGCGTACCCCTAATCAAGGTTCGAAAAGGTCGCGCATCCCCTTTTAAAAATGCGAGAAAGACGATATTTATTATCATAAATGGTAAGACATCCATTTGTGTTAATATACATAAGATCAATGAGACACTTGAGGCTGCTTTGTAGCTAAATCTAGATCTCGGTTCGACGTTATTGACTGCAATATTTTTTACAGTCGGCCTGTTCCTGAGTTTAGTCTCCGGGCTTACATCAAGCTGCATCACACATATTTTCGTTAGTTTCATTCCCAACCTGAATAATAATATCACTTGCAATGTCTTCGATTCTTCTTTAAAAATATTGTTTGACATAGGAACAGATTTTACGGCAGTAGACTGGCTAGTTTGGAATCAACATTATTTCATTGAACAACGGGTCTCGGAAAAGGCTTCAAACAGCCAAAACCGTCGGCTATTTTTTTAAAGCACAGCCAAGTTTTAAAGTATTCATCAGGACTTGTACAGAGGGGTTAAGCACGAGTTGGCAAAACCCCTGCCCAAAGTGCTCATCCAGACGGTTAAAAGAAACGAGTCGTGGCGGATCGCCGCTATTTTTTGTCAGATCAGTTTTGTTTTTAAACATTCGGTAAAAATGACATGCCAGTCAGTAAAAATACCTCGCCCATCAAAAACATTTTGGTTAGTGATGCCTCTGCTAATAACATTAGGCTTATTCGACAATCAAAATGACTGTGGCGAGATTTTGAAGCAACCTAAACCGGTTTCACCCCTAATTGCAATGGTCTACGCGTATCCCTTTAGGGATGCGTACCACCGGTTGGGAACTGCTCTAAGCAACTACCGAATTCTATCCAAATCGGTTGATTCGTTCGAGATTTGAATACCGTCCGAGAGTTAAAGCCCGTTGAAGAGTTAATATTCCCCTGACTCCCCCACCCCACCAAACTCCCTCAATAGTTTCGGGATTCAGTCGAAAACATGGGTATGCGAGTATGTGCTATTAACAACTATCCAGATTCTTCCAAATCTATTCGCTCGGTCGAAAGTGACGCAACCACAGGATACCAGACAGAAGCTCCTCCCCACTCTGTGTGGATGGTAAGGTTCGGGAATTGACAATTTCAAGTCAATTTGGTCAGTTCTCTAAGACACTTGACACATTGGAACGTGTCCTTCTGACGAATTTGGAAGTATCTCACCGGATAAGCGATTGCTTTATGGCAATAGTCTTGATGACTAACTCAACTTTCCGACGGAGAATCACCCTAGGCCTACCCAAGGACTGAAACGTCACCACAACAATCGTTGCTGATTGGTTTATATAGTCTGATCCTATTTTGAGGATATGTTTGGATGTCGTTTCTTGATCTTCCCTGGGATCACATGCGGGTTTCGGGACATATAGACCGTGTTTCAACCTACTTACCGT
Source organism: Branchinecta lynchi (assembly GCA_023053575.1). NCBI lineage: Eukaryota > Metazoa > Arthropoda > Branchiopoda > Anostraca > Branchinectidae > Branchinecta > Branchinecta lynchi. The sequence goes on from JAKZAP010000015.1 coordinate 14,527,554, forward strand.
AGCTAATACGCATGACGTCTAGGATCCTGGCTTCTTGGCGTCAAGGCTGGGACGTATTTTTAGTGAAGTGTTCCTTGGAACAATCCAGTTTTGCTCGGGCTGTAGCAGCTTTCGGTTTTCAGTTTTAGAACATATTTTATGGGGCTCACTACTCGTGAACGAGGGTCCCATCCCCCACACTCCCCCAGTACAGGGGCAAATGGGTCCAGACTGACCAGTATATAATGTTCATAACTTGACGTGGACATAAGACGATGAAATTCCATGTACGTGTAGATCCTAGGGCTGGGAAACTACTTTTAAAGTTGCACCTACCCCACCCATTCCGTTCCTGGGCAACGGGACCCAGATTGACTAGGAGTAAAGTTCGTTACCCGTGACAGGAATCAACATCTATCAAGTCGAAACTTGAAAGGTTGGTCAGCATTGGGTCTCTTTTCCTATTTGCGGGTCCCAAAGCTTGTTGTTCCCAAAGCCACTTGGTTCAAGGCGATTGAGCCCAGATTGCAAATTTTTTAATGTTTTTAACTTGACAATAACTAGAGATACGGCGACGAAATTCCTTTGTACTTTTGGATCATAGGGTTTGGGGTTTAAATGTGGAGTTGAACCACCCTCTACCCTCCCCGTTCATGGGCAAGTGGGCCCAATTTGCCCACGAGTTAAGTTTTTGACCCATGACTGGAATCAAACTTTAAGCTGGTATAGTTGAGGAAATACAGGTGTGAATATGCATTTTGATGGGTCCCTCCCCCGCCCCCCCCCCCCTCCGGTTCATGGACAGCTGGGCGAGTTTCCTAACTCATTTCCTATGAGTTAAGTTCGTGTATGACAGGTCTTAGGTCTAACTATTGTACATTCGGTAAGATATATCTATGGATGAGGATTTGGATCAACAACAACAAATAAGACGTCGCGTCATACTTTAATCTTTAATGAACAGTTGGAAACTGTACTGTTTTGTCATATGATATTTCTTGATATGCCGTTCTTGATGAATTGTGACAAATGGGGTATTAGACTGCTACGATTTGGTTTATTGCACTTGTTATTACCTTACTAATGGAAAAGAGGTATAAAGGGTCGGAGAGGCTCAAGCTGTTCGTGCAAGATCTTCAGCATTTCTTAGGATTTATACTTGCGGTTTGTTTACATTTAAAGCGGGATAAATTAGGTTATTTCAATACCTGTTTGGTTATTGGGGATGTGAAATGTCTTGGTTCTAAAGCTGTTTATATATAAATGTGATAAACATTTTACTTTCACACTCCACGTCTGAGCGCTTGCGCACTTGTTCTGTTTTCAGACAAATATCGTGCCACGAGCTAATCGAGCCAATCACGTCACAGACATTCATAGTTACCACTCTTACTACGCTTCCGAGCACTCCCGAGCATGGTAAGTAAATAGTTACTATTTCCCGATGTAAAACGTGTAGCCTGCCTAGTAGTATAGTAGTAAGTATGAAAACGTTGCATGTAATACTATGTAATAGCAAAGAATACTATCATCTAATGTGCTTCACACTGGTCCAGTCTTATGTATTAGTATCCAGTAGCATCCTGTCTTGCCATAGTAGCATCTGGTCTTGCTAAGGGTACCATATAGTAGTATGCAGTAACACGGTAGCCTTGAAGTAGAAGCGTGTAGTGACATCGTTAGTACTGCATGCTACTTTTTCGTACTACATCATAGTACTATTTTAAGATAAATTTTTGATCGGGCGTACTAACTTTTCACGAGGTTGGACCGAAAAGAATAACGGATAGTTACTATTGCTAGAAGATAGGAAGACGCTCATAGAGTACTGGGCAAGGGCCATAACAAGCGGAGATACGAGAGGAAGTTGCCTAACAACGCAACCTGCAGCGCTTTCCTCATTGTTTTACGTAATGTCCGCAACGACCACTGAACTGAAGGAGTAGCAGGAGTTACAAATATTTTGTATACTTTTTACAGGACGAAATTGGTTGAGCTTCTACTTACCCTTTTTCGACGCAATGAGCGGCTGTTAGCACGTGCTGACTTGAAATCAGTGACCCTCCACAGCGATGCTTTCCATCTTTCCACAAAGAAGCCATCCAAGGCACCTCGAATTCGCTGGCTGGCGATCCACCAACAACCCGAACGACCAGCAAATCAGATTTGGGGAGCCTTCCACAACCATCTGAAAACAGAAAAAAATTTCTGCCCTGGACCATTTTTCCTCTTCCCATCTTGGAAGAATATTTTGTATACATGATTAGTTCCTTTTTTGTGTTTTGCTTCTTTTTTTTCTTCTTGGCATTTACTATGTTATCGAAAGATCAGTGTTATTTTTTCTTTCATTCTTTGTACTACGCTATTCCCTCTTCTTGTTTAGTGCGTTAATAACATTTGATCATCATGGCCCTATGGAAGTATGGACAATTCCTAACTACAGTGAATGTAAATAGTGAAAACATATTGTAGAGCTAAACTTCAGCGTTTCATTTCTCAGCAAGACCAAAGGTTTCGATAGGATCCCAAAAAATACATTTTTTAACCAGACAATTGGGTCTTGTGGATATCCGTTCTTCGCCAGACTCATTGAACATTTTTACTATTAAAATTTAGAAACGGATAAGAAAATCAGAGCTTCCTGCCTTATACTTCTGCCAAATTTCCAGTATCGGCCGGATTCCAGTCGAACTACCTGTCCGGCAAAAAAATAAAGCTCAAATATGAATTCAGCATATCTCCTTGCCCCTACATTGAACCTCTAACCAACTTCGTTAAAAATTTTCCGGTTTCAGCCGGATTCTTAGCGAACTATTTGTCCGGGTAGAAAATGATTGCCATTTATGGATTCAACATGTCGTATTGTTTTGCGAGAGCAACACTTTGGTTTTGTCGTGGGTATTTTTTTTATTTTTTTTCCCTAGTACCCCGATTTCAGCTTATTCTTAAAAAGTGGTAAGGGTCTAACCTGTGCGGTTTTTACGGAAAGTGTGGACCTTAGGCCGGATTGATGAATATGACTTTACATTAGGAAAGCTCCGTAGAACTCTTGCCTGGGGCCAAAAAGGATGGTTTTTGCTTGTAATTGAGCAAGAGCCTACAGTGTGTGACCTAAAGTGAAGTTGTATAGCCTATGTCGGAGAGGACTATCTGAAGTTATGCAGCCAAGCTTTCGTTTCATCAAAAATGTTTCTGCTTTCGAGTGGAAAGCTCCGTTCTAGCAGGCAAGCAGACAAGCACCAATTTTAAACTGAAGATGGACTAAAATCTAAAAGTGCGAAATATGTGCGGCAGTTCCCTGGCCCCACAGCCATGCAATACATCTTCATTGAGTGATAAATAGAAAAATTTACAGAACCAAAAAAGTGGGATTTTCCCACGGGTCCGAAAGTGGTGCCATCTAAGGTTTCTACCCGTTTCTGTTCGAGATTTCAGCTGAGTTTATCATTTTATTTCTTACAGTTGGGAGTAAGGAAGAGAAATGATATCAGATGGGCCTCTTAAACTTAAAAAGTTTTCTCACTGCTGAATAAATTAGAGCTTGTCCTTTGCTCCTTTCTAAGTGGTGAAATTAGAAATTTGGCCTACGGCTAAAAAGTCAACTTTTGAACTAAAGCAGATGGAATTTTTTTTTCAACGGCATTCGGTCGACTTCGATTAGCTCGTCAAAGTATATGCCTTTTATTTTTTGTTAAAAAAAATTCCTTCATGAGATAGAACAGTTTGAAAGTTTGGAGGGGTTGACAACTTCAGTAGTGAGGTATACACTGAAACCAAAAATAGGCCGATCCCAATCGCGAGACGTGTAGGGTACTTGTAAGCAACAATCGTCTGTTAGACTATAATCATCTTTGTTTACTTATTAATTCTATTATTTCTTTCCTGTGTATTTGATCGTGAGAAAAATTTGGTACCATATCTTATCACAGGGAGACGGACTTGTAAGTAAGAATCGCGTGCTAGAATGGGTTCGTGAGGGGCTAGAAACTTGTGAAAATTGGTGCGTGTTTTTGTATCTCTATAAATCTGAGAGTAAGAAAATTCGTCTCCTTGGTCTATCACTGTAACACGGAGTTAAGTCTTTGAGGGGTTGACAACTTTAGTGGTAGGGTACAAACAAAGAATAGGCGGAAACCAATTTCGAGACATGTCACGGACTTGTAACTGTTTTAAGTAATAATCGGCTGGTATACCATAATCATCTTCGGTGGTGAGAGATTTCCGACCTTGTAACGCAACGGATACATATGACAATTTAAAACAACAACACAGTTTCAAAATAATTAGCAGAATGGCACCCAAGGTATTTTGATTCTGAAAAGTTACGGATAGCTTTATAAGACCAACTAGATTATATAAGATAATGTTCCAAGTTTTCAACAGTCACGATGTCTACGATTCAAAAGGATAAAGTTCTACTGGCTGCAAAGTCAATTTAGTCCCTACGTCCGATATTCTGTTTCTTATTTACTTGTAAGCAAAAATCGACTGTTCGACCATACTCATGTTCGGTGGTGAGGGGCTTTTGACTTTTACTAGTTGGTGTACCTATTAATCTTATTCTGTGTTTCTGGTGTATTTGAATTGAACAAAAATTGGTACTACTGGTAAGTAGGAATCGGTTGCCAGGTTGGGTTCATGAGGGGCTAAAAAATAGTGCAAATTGGTGCATATTTTATTTGATCTGTTTAAATCTAAGGGTAAGAGAATGAGTCTCCATGGTCTATCACTCTAACTTAGAATTAAGTCTTAGAGGGGTTGACAACTTTAGTGGTAGGGTACACACTCACAAAAAGAATAGGCAAACTAACTGTGAGACATGTCAGGGACTTGTAACTAACAGTCGGCGATTATACCATAATCATCTTCGACAATGAGGGGCTTCCGACATTTCCTAGTATGTGTACCTATTTTGTTTCCTGTGTCTAGAATGGTCTATGTTGATGGTCTTTCACCGTAACCTAGAATGAAGTGTTAACGCAACATATACAAATGACAATGTTAAACAACGATATGTTTTGCAAGAATTAGTAGAGGTATTTTGAGCTAAAAAGCTATGGATAACATTATAATGCCAACTAGGTTGTATAAGATAATGTTCCTAGTTTCCACACGTCACGATGTCACGATTGTCCAAGATTCAACTGGCTGCAAAGTAAATTTAGTCCCTACTTCCGATATTCTGTTTTTTTTTGTTTTTTTTCAACGCTGAGGGATAACCATGTGATTACAGATTGTGTCTTCACTCAGAAAAATATTCTTTCATGGATTGGAACATACCATTTTGAAAACCTATATGGGTTGACAAATTCAGCATTTAACCATTAGCGCAGAAACAAAACCAAAGCCGAACGAAGGTTGCTGCAACACTTCACGTTGCCCAGGCAATGTAGGTCTAGTTATCCCCGAGTCGCACATCTATCAACTTCAAATAAAACGTTTAATTTTAACAAATTTTTCGGTTTTTGCTGGATTCCGGGCTAACTACTTGTCCGACAAAAAAATGATTCTCATAGATGATTTCAGCATGCCTCCCACTAAATTTAACCTCTAATCAACTTCAGATAACACTTCTATTTTTAGAATGTTTTCCGGTTTATGCTGGATTTCGGGCGAACGATTTGCTCGGATAGAAAATTTTTTCATATACGAGCTCAGCAAGTGTTCTTACCCCTAAATCGACTATCTCATTAGCTGTTCAAAAATAGTTTGCTCATCCCGTAAAGCACAATGGACACTTCTAATGCTTTACTTAGTATTAAATGCTTCACAAACAAGACCAAAGGTGTCGATGGGATCCCAAAAATGTAAGATTTGATCCAGACAATTCGGTCTGTCTTCGCCAGGCTAATCATCAGAGAAAACCCGAGTTCAGATATTCTATCTACCTATCTATACCTCTATAAGCCATATCTATTTTGACGATATTGACCGAAACTTCCTGCTTTACTACTGCCAAATTTGCGGTTTCGCCCGAATTCCGAGCGACCTACTAGTCCAGCAAAAAAAGAAAAATTCAGAAACGATACCGGCGTATCTCCTTATCCCTATAAAGAAATCTAATCAACTTTAAATAAAATTTTCACTTAAAAAAAATGCGGGTACAGCCGGATTCCGGACTAATTATATGTCCGGGTAAAAAATGATCATTATATACAGACTCAGCGTCTCTTCTTACCCCTAAATATATCATCTAATGCACATCAGATAAAGCTTTTACTTTTAACATATTTTCCGGTTTTGGCCGGATTACAGGCGAACTAGTTGTCCGGCGAGAAAATGGTTCTCACCATCGGGTTCAGCATGTCTTCTTACCCATAAATCAAACATTTAATCAACTTCAAATGAAACTGTTACTTTTAACCAACTTTCCGGTTTTGGCCGGTTCCGGACGAACTGCTTGTCCGGCGACAAAATGATTTTCACCATCATGCTCAGCATGTCTTCTTACCTCTAAATCAAACATTTAATCAACTTCAAATGAAACTTTTACTTTTAACCAACTTTCCGTTTTTTGCCGGATTCCCGACGAACTACTCGTCCAGCGAGAAAATGGTTTTCACCATCGTGCTCAGCATGTCTTCTTAACCCTAAATCAAACATTGAATCAACTTCAAATGAAACTTTTACTTTTAACAAACTTTCAGGTTTTTGCCGGATTAGATAGATAGATAGATAAGCTTTTATTTTCACCAACATTTTCATGGCACTGCCAAATTTCTTTGGTATAGTCACATTAAAAAGCGACGCAAAAAATAGAACAAAGAAAACAAAACACTAATCAATCCTCCTGATTTTCGTTATACATATTTACAAAACTAGGTATAAAACTCTTCGCTAACCGCTGATGGGCACAGCGTACCGGCTGAAGTTTCTCAACAGCCACTGCAACCCTGCGCGGGAGTCGTTTTGTTGTGGATTGAGGGGGGAAAAGGGTTTTGTGGATTGGGTGGATCAGAGATTTTCTTCCGAAATCCATGCAGAGTTTCCCTCTTCTTTTTTTCAGAGTTTGCATTTTAAACTTTGACAGCAGCTCTTCATACGACATTTCTGCCTGCTTCGAGCTCTTTTCTGAATTCTTTCGAGCCTGGCGCTCTGCTCAGCCGTCAGTCCAAAATGCCATACAGGATCTACATATTCCAGAATTGGGCGAATAAAAGATGTAAACATTCGGAGGAGGTGATCTGGAGGGGCGCTATGTTTCGACATAAGCTTGAGCATCTGCAGCCCAGCATTACCCTTTTTTAATAGATTAGTTGTGTTTGCTTCCCATTTTAAATCACTGGTAATAATAACTCCCAAGAGTTTAATCTTACTGACTTTAAGAGAATCAGAGATAGTTAGTAGGAAATTTGGTTCAGAAGAATTTAAAAATGAAATAGTTAAAATAGAAGATTTACTGTCATTTACTGTCATATTTGAATTTTTTTCATAATTAAAATTTGAGCTTTGCTACATTCATTTGCTTCACAAATTTCTCCAAGGGTAAGGTCGTCAACATATTTCCAACGATCTTCACAATCATTAGCAATATCATTATTTCGGACGAACTACTTGTCCGGCGAGAAAATGATTGTCACCATGTGCTCAGCATGTCTTCTTACCCCATAATCGACTATCACATTAGCTATTTAAAAATATTTTGTTTGTCTCTTAAATTGAACCCCCACCCCCAAATATAGGGCTACAGAGCCCATCTACGAACTCGACCTTACCCTTGACCCAAACAATCCTCATACCAAGTTGCATCAAAATATCTCATTCCTTTCGAGAGTTATCTTACTTACAGACGGACGGATGGACGGACAACTTTTGCGATGTCATAGGTAACCCTCCACTTACGTTTTGGGATCCCAAAAACCATTTCCGACTTCCTTTAGAAGGCGCTACGAGATTCGGCCGTTTTCTTCTTATCCCTTGTCTTTACCTCTGGTATTTCGGCGATCCAAATCTTAGAAGCCGGAATATCGTGAAAGGAAATTCAAAAACTCCCAGTATGCTTGATAGAAAAGGATATATTTGAAAACTCACCAAAGTCAAGCCGTAGAAGGAGTTTATCTTATTGTTCTAGTGTTTCATCAGAAGTTCCGTGGCTAAAGTGCCTATTAAAAGAGTTTCTTTGTGGAATAGTGTTGTGAAGCTTGATTAGCTTGCTTTATGTGATATATGCAATAAGCTTACAAAAAATAACATAGCTTCAAAATCATTCAAAAACAAATAACCTTTTCAAATCTGAATTATAGAAGCTGATTTATGCATAAGATAAAGATCTACTAAGTATAATAAGAAACATCACTTTTATCTTTGTTCTAGCTAGTAAATTGAGCATGAACTGGCCCAAAAAATTACGCTTTGAAATATCACAGAGAGGAAACTTTTGAAAAAGCTGCTGATCTAGGGGGTAAGCATTGTTCCTAGGTTGTTACAGAGTGGGATTGGGGTTGTTTGATTTGTCCATTGAACTTTAAGTTCAACAAGATCCCCCGCCACCAAATGTAGGACTACAGAGCCCATCGACGAATTCGACCCAACTCTTGGCTCAAAAACAAGTCTCATCGAAATTTTACATTTCCTTCGACAGTTATTTTGCTGATAGACGAACCGATAGACAGAAGGACAGACGGACAACTTGTACAAAGTCGTTGATATCCCTCCACTTACGTTTTGGGACAAAAACAAATTGAAATTCCAGATATTGAATTGGCCTTATTCCAGTTCAACGCTCCAAGAGGACGAGTCTGTTAAACCCCCATTGTCTCATATGATAACTTGCGTTAGACCAAGAACAAATAATCTCCAAAGCCTCAGTTATCTCTGTAATACTACCATGCGGAATCGAGTACATTTCCGATACCCTGCCCCGTGCAGCCGAGCGGAGGGTAGGGGCTACGTGGAACATGACAATTCGTCACATCTACAAATATTATTCCGGTGGTGCCGCCTCCACCCCGCACTATTCACTTCTGCCGCCGCTCGAAATGTCGTAGTCTACTCTTGTATTATTTATTAACTCTTTGATTGACATGACTCATACCGTGATCATCTAACAACACCTTTTTCTGTGGTAGAAGTGCTCCCCCGTAACCGCGGTTTATAGCCACCATATATTTACCCCCACCTTTTAATTCGGGTAGTTTAAATTTTACCCTTTAAATGCAAAAAGGGTGTTGAACGCCAGCGTGTTCCAGTGCCACCGTATGTTTTCCACCACCCAGGAAATCTTGCATCATCAAGAGGAATAGTAGGTCAGATGAAAGGGTCGAAAATTTTGGTTGGTCCATCGCCACCGTATATTTTCCGCCAACTCATTAGTGCAGGTAGCTCACGTAGCTGGTTCATGTAGTTCCAGATCGAAGAGTTGTTTACCGCCACCAACGCTAACTCTACGTTAATCTTAGCTAATACGAAGACTGAGCTTAATAATGTTTCAAATAATTATTTATTTTAAGTCCAACCAAAAACTGCACAACTTTAACAACTCAAGGCCTCATAAGGTAAGAATTTGCCCGCAGAAATAGACTTTCCTTCTTTATACGCTTTCAGTAGCCGTGATACTTGATCCGGTTGGCACTCGACAAGATTTGACCAAACCCTCTGATCCTGTTATGGACATAACATTTTTTGTTTGACGATAAATACCCCTTTCATATCTTAGGATATAAATCTGAAACTACCTGCACAGGCTACATGCGCTACCTGAATTAAAAGGTGGAAAAAAATATATGGTGGCGGAAAACCGCGGTGGCTGTGGAACAGTACTCCCATTGAACGCAACCCAGGAAATCCTATGTCCCCGAGAGGAATTTATGTCCAGAGGGTAGGGTCTGATCTTGCCTGACGTAATATTTTGATGGGTTGTCGAGCGCCAACCAGATTCACTATCAGGGCGATTAAGGGATGATCAGTCACCATCTGGTCAACAAATATTTAGAAGAGCAACTATAATTGCAGAACCCCAACTGAGTTGAAAGAAAAATAATCATGCAAATAATGGAAAAATGCTTTAAAGATTATCAGTCACCTAAAGCCAGGGTCGTTTTACTTGGGAAGAGAGAGTTCATAGTTAGCCCCTTGAAGGACACCAACCTGACTGCGCCCATAACCAGATTCTTCAAGCTTCGTTAATTGGACAAATGTGCCAAACGGGTCAAATTTGACAAATTTGTTGGAGGTGGTAAACACCCTCTTTGCATTTAAGGATTTACATCTGGAATAACATGAAACAGCTACCAGCGCTACCTGCACTAATGAGTTGGCGGTGAATGTACGGTAGTGGCGGACCTACCAGAATATTTGACCTTTCCACTGACCCAACAAATCCTGCAATATTTCCTGGCTAGTGTATGATGGGAAAGGATAGTACACAGAAGTTGTTTATCATTGTGAAGTCAGGTGTGATGCTTTTCAGAGCGGGTCCTCATCGCCCCCTACAGTTTTTGGGATCACAAAACGTAAGTGGAGGGATACCTAGGACATCGCAAAAGTTGTCCGTCTGTCCGTCCGTCCGTTCGTCCGTCTGTCCGTCCGTCTGTAAGCACGATAAATCTCGAAGGGAATAAGATATTTTGATGAAACTTGGTGTGAGGATTAGTTGGGTCGCCGGACCAGTCGAGTTCGTAGATGGGCTTTGTAGCCCTACATTTAGGGGTGGGGGGAGGGGTTTAAATTAAAGGGCAAACAAAATATTTTGAAACAGCTAATGTGATAGTCGATTACGGGGTAAGAAGACATGCTGAGCACGATGGTGAAAACCATTTTGTCATCGGACGAGTAGTTCGTCCGGAATCCGGCCAAAACTGGAAAGTTTGTTAAAAGTAAAAGTTTTATTTGAAGTTGATTAGATGTTCGATTTAGGGGTAGGAAGACATGCTGAAGACCATTTTCTCGACGGACAAGTAGTTCGCCCGAAATCCGGCCGAAACCGGCAAGTTCGTTAAAATTATAAGTTTTATTTCGAGTTGATTAGATGTTCGGTTTAGGGCAAGAAGACATGCTGAACACTTATGTGAAAACAATTTTCTACCCGGACATGTAGTTCGCCCGGAATCCGGCGAAAACCGGAAAGTTGGTTAGAAGTAAAAGTTTAATTTGAAGTTGATTAAATGTTTGATTTATGGGTAAAAAGACATGCCGAACACGATGGTTAAAATCATTTCCTCGCTGGAGAACTAGTTCGCCCGGAATCCGGCCAAAACCGGAAAATTTGTTAAAAGCATAAGTTTGATGAGATGACAGATTAAGGGTTAAGAAGAGAGGCTGACTCGGTATGTGACAATGATTTTTTACCCGGATATATAATTATTCCGGAATCCGGTTGTAACCGGATTTTTTTTTCAGTCAAACTTTTATTCAAAGTTGATTAGATGTTCTTTATAGGGATAAGGAGATACGCTGGTTTTGTTTCTGTATTTTTTTGTTTTGCTGGACTAGTAGTTCGCTCGGAAATCGGCAGGAAGTCTCGGTCAGTATCGTCAAAATAGATATGGCTTATAGAGGTATATCTGAAGTTGGTTTTCTCTGATGATTAGCCTGTCCAAGACTGGATCTGGCGAAGACAAGACTCGATTGTCTGAATCAAATATTAGATTTTTGGGATCCCATCGACACCTTTGGTCTTGTTCCTTGAGTATGCGCAGTGGCTAAGAGGTAAGTAGACGGGTATCAAATCAAAGCTTAGAAAGTACTTCTAGTTCCGCTCAGTTTTGTAAGGGTGTCCATAGTCGCTGCTTGGAACCAAGGACAGAGGTTCTTGGAGACGGAGTTTTCTCTTGGGTACCCAGATCCGTCCGCAGCATATGTATAGGTTCATGAAATAGTCAGGGACACAACGAGAACTTGAAAACATGGAACCCGTGCCTCCGGGGCAGGGCCGTCCCGAGGCGGGTGGGGGGGGGCAGACATCCAAGTGAAGCCTTGATGCCTGTTTAATAAAATCTGTTGTACCCACATTTCCAAATTAGGCGACTCAATATGTTTTTTGGTTCCCATTCTTAATCGAATTTCGTAACTAATCCAACTTTAGTTCAGTCCGAGTCGATTTCACCGCATTCAGTACGTATCTAAGTAAAGTCGGTGATTTAACGTATTTATTTGGTCAACTTCGTTAGTGAAATCGGTTGTTAACCGAACTTTTCTCAAGTCTGTATCTGTTCTATCGCATTCGGTCAGTCCATTTCATAATTTGGTCAATAATCAGATTCATTTGGTTCTGATTCGTGACCGAACTGGACAATTCATCCAGCTTTTGTTCAGTCAGAGTCGGTTTCACCGCAATCGGCGCTTTAATTTTTCTGGGTACAGCCGTTCACGACGTTGTGGCTTGGCAGCAACTGGGTTTTTGTCGGAACATTTTCAAGTCCTTTTGCAAATACTGGACGTCCCCTAAAGGTAAAAGGCTTGAGAATGCGTATCCCTGAAAAAAAAAAAGAAGTGGAAGAGCTTGAAAACACGGCAAATTTTCTCTTTAGACTTGATTTTGTACATACCATGTAATATTTTATATTACAGCTTCTTGAAGGCAAAACGCTGTGTTTTAGAAAAAAATGTAAAAATTCGGTCAATATCAGGTACCGATTCGGTCAAATTTTAGCAGGTTCACCCCCATGAATAAAGGCTCGGGACGTCCCTGCTCCGGGGTCCGTCCTCGGGTAAAACCTGATTCGTTTTTCACCAAACCAGGCAAACCGTTCATAGTCTCAAAATTATTGGCTTCTGGAACTTCGGAAAAGCAGATGGCGATCAGATGATTGTATAGTACTGGCAGAATTTTTGGGACCCCAAAACGGAAGTGGATTGATACCAACGACATCGCAAAAGTTGTCCCGCTGTCCATCCGTCCGTCTGTGAGCCCGATAACTCTCAAGGGAATGAGATATTTTTATGAAACTTGGTTTGAGCATTCTTTGGGTTAAGATTAAGGTCGAGTTCATAGATGGGTTCTGTAGCCGTACATTTAGGGGTGAGAGAGGAGGGTTAAATTAAGGGGCAAACAAAATATTTAGAAAGAGCTAATTTTGCAAAAGCAAAAGTTTTATTTTAAGTAGATTAAATCAAGGACAAGTACTTTGCTCGGAATTCGGTCGGGAAATTTGGAAGAAGTAAAGCAGGAAGTATCGATCCGTATCGTCAAAACAGATATGGCTTATTGAGGTATATCTGGACTTGGTCGTCTCAGATGACTAGCTATTTGCTAAATGAATCTGTTTCCAAATTTTAATAGTAAAAATATTCAAGGATTCTAGCGAAGACAAGTTCCAATTGTCTGGATCGAATATTATTTTTTTGGGATCCCATCGAAACCTTGGGTCTTGTTGTCTTTCCAGTTAGCAAAGAAGGGGACTATACTGAAAGCACATCAAATGATCTTTTATTTAGAAATGGATCAGAAATATCGTTATTCGAAAATACCATTACGTTCCACGTGAAATGAACTAGTTTCTTGTTAGCTCCTGTCAACACTATCCAGCAACCTTGCTGTCCGACGCGGTGACTGGGCGCAAAACATTTCAAAACTGAACGCGTCGTGGTTACAAAGTGGGAAAACTAAGCAAAACAAAATAAGTCCAAAATAGAAGATAGATTTGATGATCTGTCTATCTGTCTTCGGAAATGAAATCAAGACTTTCAAGCTTCTCATATCCTTTTGTGTGGAAGAGTTGTCAGCAGACGTTGAACATCTGCGTTGCGTGACGGCGAAAACTCGGCATGGCCAATTCGTGGGAACAAAACTAAAGGGTGGTTAAAGTTTGGGATTTTAAAAGCTTATAGCTCCAAAAGGGGGCTATATATATTATAAAGGGCAAACTAAGCAAGGGGGATAGGCTGGAGCAGGTTGCGCCTTACTGTTCTAGTTTCCAGACCCCTGTAAAATGCGTACCTGCCGACTTTCCAACTCCCAGAACAGCAAGCGGGCGGTACCTGCCAGTAATGGTAGTAAGTGAGTCACTGCAATCTGACTGCGCCCTGACCAACTCTTCCTTGTAGCCGATTAACCCAGTTCAAGCAAAGCAAGCTGGCCTTTTTTCTGCACTTGCCCTAGGACTGTGACTCCCAGCCTTTTCCTTCCTTTCCTTCATTTCAAGACGAAAAAAGGTTGCGTACCCCAAATCAAGATTCAAAAAGGTTCCGTGTCCCTTCTTTGCCGAATTGTTGTTTTGCCACGATCAGAACGTCAAAAATACGATACTTTTTGTCATTAATGATAAGGAATGTAAATCTAAAATTGCTTACGATGGAGTGTGTGGTTTTGAGGACGATAATGAAACTGTATCGGGGGACTCAAAATCGACTGAAGTGAGGAATTCCAGCTATATACTAACTTGAGTTTGGGACCTTCGCGCACCCCTTGCAAGGGTATCTTGTACCCTTTGCGGTACGCATACCACCGGTTGGGAGCCACTGACCCAGGAGATGGACCCACCGAGCCTCCTCCATGCGCCGAAAACCATGCATCAACATATTTTTTACCCCGTATTTCAGGGGTCCTTTTAATAGATATTCTTTATCATTAGTTCGATCTACAATTGTAAAGGCGGAACGCAAGAATGCAATTCTAAAAGAGAATACATCACTCCTATGAAATACATACACAATAAACAGTATTGATGTGCAAACATAGATAAACCAGCAGAAAAGGCAATGCCCTCATGAGAAACGTTGACCTACGGAGCCTTTTCTTCTTAAGCTGTGACGTCACTTTCCAGATTTTTTCTTCCGAATTCCAGACAGCCATTTTTGTCGATACAGGTTTTGAAGATATAGCTAGGCCAAGAGACGCTTGGAAGTCTGAGGTGTTGAACACCACAAATTTCGGATGTCGCGAAGCTGTCATAGACGTATTACACATTCGAGAGACATAATACATATGCATATGTAGGAAGAAAAAGGATAGTGATTGGCAGTTGGTATGATTCGGCTGCAAAAGATATTTGAATGGGGGTAGGGGGGAACCTAGGAAATGATGAAGAACAGCATCTGGAAGGGAAGGATTGGTCTGAGCCTTGGACATCTGAGGCGTATTCTCGCCGTTTCCCATGGACTCTTTTTGAAGAGTCCCCGTGGTTTTATTGTCTCGGGGACTCACTCTCCGTATTCTCGCGAGTTCCCACGGACGGGAATGCTCCGATTCCGTTCATTAAAAAAGGACTCTCTTCTAGATTCGGTGGAGAATCGATTCTGGGATTTGGGGTGTTCTCGTTTTTGAGAAAAAATGTTAGGGATGGCAAAAAGAATTTCTAAGATCAATACTGAGTTTATTTGAGATTTGAGACTGATCTGAGCAAAAAAAACGTACAATTCGTTGTGAATACGATTTTTTGCTTGTAAATAAGAGCAAAATAAAATAAAATACTCTTTGAGCCCAAGCTGGGAAAAATTTATTCAAACAATGCATAAAACAGGTATGAATGAATGAATGAACTAATGAATTTATTCCCAATAAAGCCCAAGGGCCATGACGGGAAACATAACACAATAACAAAAACAAAATATCATACATTCGAACAAGAAACCAAAAAATCAACTTCTATAAAAATAGTTCACGGAGGGCCATAGCTAGCTTCAGTAATCTACCCAGCCTTCGGATCTCGCCAAAACACTTACTTCCCACACTTGAAACCAAATCGCTTTCCTCCCAAGCCTCCCGACCAAACACTTATTTTCTTAATTCTTTCAACTCCTCGCAATAACATATCAAATATTCCGCATCCTCTCCTTCAACACCACACATTGGACAAAAATAAGGACCACTACCTTTCCTATCTCTACCAATATAATTTCTCCGCATCCCCACCGGAAGAGGGTCCACCCGAATACTCACCATCCACCTGCCCCCCCCCCCCAATCCCAACTTATAATATAATTCTTCTCCCCATGTCTCTTTGGCCATACCATACAAGTTCAGAGATTGGTGCTCTAATACACCCCAATGCCACCTCTGAATCTCTTGATCTCTTAGCCTTTCTTTCACTAACTTAGCTACCTTACCTAGGGGTAACCTGGTCCCACTCCATCACACCACAGACCCCCAAAACCACAATCCTCCGATATTTTTTTTAACTTGCTGAGGCCAAGAATCCCTTTTCTTACCTCCACGTTTACAAATACGTCGCTTTCACAACTCTCACTCTTGGCAAACTCGTCACTTTCTCCCAATATCTTTTCATAGCTACTAGCTACTAACCTACTATTCCGGAGCGACGCTAAACCTAAATCCCCTGTTATTACTAAACTATTAGTTCTCACGCTAACCCCTAATACCCTCTTAAAATATTGTAACTGTACACTCTCTAGCTTATCCCCCTGATGGAAGCCCCAAATCTCGGAACCATAATGCATAGCAGATACTACTTTAGCTGAAAATAACTGCTTATGCATTTTAATATCCATAATATCCCCTAAATGACACCCGGCTAGCGCATACGCACAACGCTTCCCTTTTCTCTCGCTAACTTCTATTTGTTTACTAGACTTACCATTATACGAAAACCGAACACCTAAATAAACAAAATCATCCTTTATCCCTAGTTTCTCACCATTAAACTTCACACTCTCACTTTCACTCACTCTTCCACCCTTTCTAAGAACCATCATTACATACTTACTCACATTCAGACACAGTTCTTTCATTCGGAGGTATTCTTGAGTCCGCAAGCAACTGCAAGCAACTGCAACTTTTCTGGCGAATCAGCAAATAGCACCATATCGTCCGCAAACAACAATGCACATAACTGACAAATATCGAGACTTACCACCGCCGCACCAGAATGTAACAAATACTCATGAAAATCATTAATGTAAAGAGAGAACAGTTTAGGAGATAAGCAACACCCTTGTTTAACCCCTACGCTTAAAAAAAAAAGATCTAGGAAATATACCTGCCACCTTCACTACAAACTTAGTCGTTTCATACATCGAAACCAAAATTAATACAAACGCTTTCGGTAATTTTCAGTAACTCGTCCATTAATAAATCTCTCTGAACATTGTCGAATTGTCCCTTCAAATCTAACAAGACCAAAGGTTTCGATGGGATCCCAAAAATCTAATACTTGATCCAGACAATTGCGAACGAACTACCATACTTGTCCAGAAAAAAAAAAAAAGTTTAGAAGCGAATTCAGCGTATCTCCTTATCCGTATAAATGACGTCTAATCAACTTCAAGTAAAACTTCTTATACAAAAATCCAGTTTCAACCGGATTCCGAACAAGCTATATGTCCCGGTAAAAAAAAAAGATTGTCATATACAGATTCAGCGCGTCTTCTTACCCCTAAATATGTCATCTAATCAACTTCAAATAAAACTTTTTGATTTTAATAAATTTTCCGGTTTCGGCCTGATTCCGGGCGAACAAGTTGTTCGAGTAGAAAATACTTTTCAAATGAGTGTTCAGCATGTCTTCTTACCCTAAATCAAACATCTAATCAACTTCAGACACAACTTATACTTTTAACAAACTTTCCGGTTTTGGTCGAATTCCGGGCGAATTTCTTGCCCTGCGAGAAAATGGTTTTCAGCATGTCTTTCTACCCCTAAATCGAACATCTAATCAACTTCAAATGAAACTTTTACTTTTAAAAGACTTTCCGGTTTTGGCCGGACTCCGGGCTAACTACTTGTCCGGCGAAAAAAATGGTTTTCACCGTCGTGTTCAGCATGTCTTCTTACCCCTAAATCGAACATCTAATCAACTTCAAATAAAACTTACTTTTAAAAGACTTTCCGGTTTTGGCCGGATTCTGGGCTACTTGTACTACTACTTGTCAGGCAAAAAAATGGTTTTCACCACCGTGTTCAGCATGTCTTCTTACCTCTATATCGAATATCTAATCACCTTCAAATAAAACTTTTACTTTTAACAAATTTTCCGGTTTTGGCCGGATTCCGAGCGAACTACTTTTCCGATGACAAAATGGTTTTCACCACCGTGGTCAGCATGTCTTTTTACTCCATAATCAACTATCACATCTTCTTTTAAAAATATTTCATTTGCCCCTTAATTTAAACCCCCTCCCCCACCCCTAAATATACAGCTACAGAGCCCATCTACGAACTCGACAATACTATTGACCCAAAGAGTCCTCACACCAAGTTTCATCAAAGTATCTCATTCCCTTCGAGAGTAATAGTGCGCACAGACGCACAGAAGGACGGACAGACGGACACAATTTGCGATGTCATAGGTATCCCTCCACTTACGTTTTGGGATCCCAAAAATACAACATATAATCTACCCCTTTCTTTACCGTGTACTTACTAACTAAAGAATACAGAATAAATATTTGGTCAATAGTACTAAAACCCTTCCGAAAACCAGCCTGTACCGACAGCATTATTTCCTTATGATCCAACCATCTACAAAGTCTAGAATCTGTAAATTTCGCAAATATTTTAGCAAAAGCATTTCCCAAATGAATGCATCTATAATTTTCATGCAACTGTCTACTACCCTTCTTAAATAGTAGTATCGCTATAGATGTTGTATATTGTGCCGGCCACGTAGCATTCACCATCAAACTAAAAAACAAAGTAACCATCACCTGCACAACCACCACCTTGCTCTATCGCCACACAGCCAGCGGAATACCATCCGAACCTGGGAATACCATCCGAACCTATTTCCTTTCATTTTCCGCATAAGCTACGATGCTTTGGCAGCGATATTTCTTCCCTTCTGGTAACCCGTGCCAAGAAGGGCCGAAATATCACAACCCTTGCCAAGAAGGGCAGAAATATCGCTGCCAAAGTATCGTATATAGCCGACATATTCGTTTTAAGCATTGTTTGAATATAATGTAAAATTAAATTAAAACGCTCAGAATTAAAAGAAAGTGAAAATAAAATAGACCCAGACTAATTCCATCGCATGAACGTTTTTTTTTGTTCTAAACAAAATCGAATATGGTTGCATTCCCGTCTTCTCGTTGGTTTTCGTTCGCGGAGTCAGCATGGAGTGAATCCGTTTATTGTCGCTGTCCCCTTCGATTGCCCGAGGAGTCCTGGGGGAACAACGAGATGACGCCTCTGGAACCGAAAAGGTCTATTTTTTTCGGTTTTCAATATAGCAAGTGTCTCTGTTTATTCATTTGCATGGGCATGTCGTATCACTGATTGTTACAAAATTATAGATTAGATCTATGCCTCGAAAGTTTTTGATTCATCCCATCTCCCTCTCTTTCTCTCAGTAATAATCTGTAGAAAAAAAAGAAACAGGAAAAAAGAGCTAGTATTAGCTACACGACAAGCAATCTGATCTAAACCATTTAAATACCAAAGAAGAAGAATGTCAAAGGTTTCCTACCTGGGTCAAACAAGGAAATCACATACACTGAATTATAAAAAAGGAATAATGAATATTTCTGCCAAGACATCTAAACGTATTTTAACTCACTGCTCCTCCATGAACATAGCCAGTCCACAGTCTAATGCTATCAAATAAGGGAACCGGTTTGGCAAGTAAAAAACTGACAGAAGATCAACGAAGGCCAACGTCACAGGTTTGGCAAGTAAGAATATTATTTTAATGTAGCACAATCACACCAATATGATTTCACTTCTAGTGCTTGCGACAAATTATTCGCGTGGTGTCTGTCCCGCGCAAGGATAATATTGCGGTGCTACATAGTATTTTGCCCCTTACAGGACACCTCGCACTAGAATTTTTCTTCGTGTTACCAAAATCACCCCGATCTTTCTGTCCACTCTCACAATGCCCACGCTCAGAATGCCCGTGATCAAAATGACCAAATTTCAAAATGCCGACGTTTCAAAATGACGACGATTCGAACTGCTCACAGTCAAAATGCCCACGGTTCAAAATGGCCAAGGCTCAAAATGCCCACTGTTGATAACGCCCACAATTGAGGTCAAATCCCGGAATCGAAATCATCAACACGTCAAAGGACCAAAGTGCCGACAGTTTAAAATAGGCATTTCAAGTCGTGGACATTTTGAACCTGGGTGTTTGGAGCCGTGGGCATTCTGATGACGTCACACCTTAAGAAGAAAGGGCTACGTAGGTCTACGTTTCTGATGAGGGCATCGTCTTTTCTGTGGGGTTTATCTATGTTTTGCTTATTTTGTATGCATTTCATACGTATGATGTATTCACTTTTAGAATTGCATTCTTGCGATCCGCCCTTACAATTGAAGCTCGAACAAATGATAAAGAATATCTATTAAAAGGACCCCTGAAATACGGGGTAAGAAATACGCTGATGCATGATTTTCGGCGCAAAGAGGAGGCTCGGTGGTTCTATCTCCTGGGGCAGTGGCTCCCGACCGGTGGTATTCGTCCAGTAAGGGGTACAAGATACCCTCGCAAGGGGTACGCGAATGTCCCAAACTCAAGTTAGTATATATCTGGAATTCCTTGCTTCAGTCGATTTTGCGTCACCCGAGGCAGTTTCATTATTGTCCTCAAAACCACATACTCCATCGTAAGCAATTTCAGATTTACATCCCTTATCATTAATGACAAAAAAAATCGTCTTTTGACGTTCTAGTCGTGGTAAAACAACAATTCGGCAAAAACGGGGTACGGAACCTTTTTGAATCTTGATTAGGGGTACGCAACTTTTTGTTTCTTGAACTGGGGTGTACAGTAAGGAAAAGGCTGGGCGTCACAGTCCTAGGGTAAGTGCAGAAAAAAGGCCGGCTTGCTTTGCTTGAACTGGGTAAATCGTCTTACAAGAAGAGTTGGTCAGGGATTGCAGTCAGATTGCAGTGACTCACTCACTACCAGCACCGGCAGGTACCGCCCGCTTGCAGTTCTGGGCGTTGGAAAGTCGGCAGGTACGCATTTTACAGGAGTCTGGAAACTAGAACAGTAAGGCGCAATCTTCTTCAGCAAACCCCCCTTCCTTAGTGTGCCCTTTATAACAGATCTAGCCCCCTTGTCGAGTTATAAGCTTCTAAAATCCCAAACTTTTGCCACTGTTCAGTTTTGTTCCCACGAATTGGCCATGCCGATTTTCGGCGGTCACGCAACGCACATGTTTAACCTCCGCTGACAACTCTTCCACACAAAAGGATATGAGAAGCTTGACATTCTTGATTTCATTTCCGAAGACAGATAGATAGATCATCAGATCTATCTTCTCTTTTGGACGTATTTTGTTCTGCTTAGTTCTCCTACTTTGTAACCACGGCGCGTTCATAGCTTGTTCACACGGGACTGAAATAAGCGCGTAAACAGTGGCTGACCTGTTCAGACGACAGATCACTGTTTGGAGTTGACGGGAGAATTAAAAAGAAAAACCTAATTCCGAATAGTATTTTTCTTTGTAACAAAATACATAAAATTAACACAAACATCTTGTTAGTTTGTCAAAGTCAAATATAGTTGATTTAAAGTCTTTAGAGTAGATAAAAGAAACAATCGAATATTTGACAGATTTCAGGCGACTGGGTAAATTTCAAGTTAAAAATTAAATAAATATAATTTAAACAATTTTGTTTTTAAAACTGAACATAAAATATAACTAATAATAAATATAAATAATACGAGAACACAATGCAATCGTTTTGTGTTGTCAGTCACTTTTCAGTGATGGCTGAATGGAATAATTATTTAAATTATTATTTTATCAAAGAAAAATATTTAAAATATCAGACAGAAACAGAACATACGCTATTGAAATTAGAAAATTATTCTACCTTTTTTTCGAGATCATTTAGTAATCCTTGTATGCTCAATGTAAAAATCATGTTATGTTCACATTGCTCTGATAGAATCTGAACTGGATTGACCTAAAACTCGCCAAGCTTGACTAATTCCCCTAATTACAGTCTGTTTACTGTCCCTAGAGTCATCAAAGGTCACATTCCAAAAGATTTAGTTTACCCCGATCGGTGACCGCGACGAAAATAAGCGCCTATTTGTAAAATCAGCGGCTGATTTTTGGAATTTTTTCAACCGCTATTTACGCGCCTAAATCAGCCGCTGATCGGGAATCGGCCGCTGTTTCAGCCCCGTGTGAACAAGTTATCAGTTTTCAATTGTTTTGCGCCCAGTCACCGCGTCGGACAGCAGGAAAGCTGGATAGGGTTGACAGGAGCTAACAATTCATTTCACGTGGAAAGTAATGGTATTGTCGAATAACGATATTTCTGATCCATTTTTAGATGGAAGATAATTTACTGTGCTTTTAGTACAGTACGGTACCCTTCTTTTTACCAGGTACCTTCTGGCTATGGACCGAAACGAGACCTTCTATGACTCTGGTGACAACACCAATGCTAATTGGAAAGACAGCAAGACCAAAGTTTTCGATGGGATCCCCGAAAAATAATATTCGATCCAGAAAATTGGGTCTTATCTTCGCTAGATCCAGTCTTCGCTAGAATCCTTGAACATTTTTACTATTGAAATTTGGAAACAGATTAATTTAGTAAATAGCTAGTCATCTGAGAAGACCAAGTTCAGATATACCTCTATAAGCCATATTTGTTTTGACGATACTGATCGATACTTCTTGTTTTACTTTTACGGTTCTGGCCGAATTCCGAGCAAACTACTTGTCCAGCAAAAAAGAAAGCTCAGAAACGAATTCATCGTATCTCTTCATCCTTATAAAGAACATCTAATCAACTTCAAATAGAACTTTAACTTATAAAAATATTCGGTTCATCCGGATTTTGGACGAACTATATGACCGGAAAAAAATATTGTCATGTACGAATTCAGCGTCTCTTCTTACCGCGAAATCTGTCATCTAATCATTTTAAAGTAAAACTTTTTCTTTTAACAGATTTTCCAGTTTTGTCCAGATTTCGGGCGAACTAGTTGGCGGGGTGGAAAATGATGTTCGCATAAATGTTCAGCATGTCTTCTTATCCTTGATCTAATCGACTTGAAATGAAACTTTTGCTTTTACAAAATTAGCTCTTTGTAAATATTTTGTTTGCCCCTAAATTTAACCCCCTTCCCACCCCTAAATGTATGGCTATAGAGCCCATCTACGAATTCGACCTTAATCTTAAGCCAAAGAAACCTCACACCAAGTTTCATAAAAATATCTCATTCCCTTGAGAGTTATCGAGCTCACAGACGGACGCATGGACAGATGGACAAATTTTGCGATGTCATAGGTATCCCTCTACTTCCGTTTTGGGATCCAAGAAATATGGCATGCACCATACAATCATCCAATCGCCATCTGCTTTTCCAAAGTTTCAGAAGCCAATAATTGTGAGACAATGAACGGTTTACCTGGTTTGTTGCAAAACGAATCCAGTTTTCCCCGAAGACGGATCCTGGGGTCCCGGGTTTCATGTTTTCAAGTTCTAGTTGTGTCCCTGACTGTTTCATGAACCTATAGCATATACATTTTTGACCTACAGCAATTGGCAGAGTATGTATGCTGCGGACGGATCTAGGTACCTAAAAACATACTCGGTCTCCAAGAACCTCTATCTTTGGTTCCAAGCAGCGACTATGGACACCCTGACGAAATTGAGCTGAACTAAAAGTAATTTCTAAGCTTTGAGTTAATACCCGTCTACTTACCTCTTTTTCGCTGCCTACACCCAAGGAAAAATCGTAGAGGGCGAGGGGGACCCGCTCTAAGAAGCATGACACGTGACATCACAATGATAGACAACTTCTGAGTACCATTCTTTTCCATCATACACTAGCCAGGAAATCTTGCATCATAAAGAGCAATTGTTGGGTCAGACGAAAGGTCAAATATTTTGGTAAGTCCACTGCCACCGTATATTCACCGCCAGATCATTGGTGCAGGTAGCGCAGGTAGCTGGTTCATATTATTCCAGATGTAAATCCTTAAACACGAAGAGGGTGTTTACCACCACCAACCCTAATTTTGCGTTAGTCCTTGATGTTTCAAATATTTTGTTCTATTTTAGATCCAGATAAATATATAAATGTGCCAAAATAAATAAATGTGTCAAACTTGACCCATTTGGCATATGTTTCCAATTAAAGAAGCTTGGAGAATCTGGTTATGGGCGCAGTCAGGCCGGTGTCCTTCAAGGGCCTTAGTAACGACGAACTATCCCTTCCCAAGTACAACGACCCTGGCCTTAGGTGACTGATAATCTTTCAAGCATTTTTCCATTATTTCCATGATTATTTTTCTTTTAACTCAGTTGGGATTCTGCAATTATAGTTGCTCTTCTAAATATTACTTGACCAGTTGGTGACTAATGATCCCTTAATCGTGCCAAACTTAATCCGTTTGGCGCTCGACGGCCCATCAAAATATTAGGTATGGCAAGATCAGACCCTACCCTCTGGACAAACTAATCCTCTCGAGGACAAAAGATTTCCTCGGTTGTGTTCAACGGTAGCACTGTTCCACCGCCACCGCGGTTTTCCATAACCATATATTTTCCGCCACCTTTTCGTTCAGGAAGCGCATGTAGCCTGTGCAGGCAGGGTCGTCACTAGCCTTTTACCTTTTTTTTGGGGGGACGTCCGGTTTTTGCCGATTTACTTAAAAATTTGCCGACAAAAAACGCCGTTAACGGCGTACATTTCCCGCCAGCACGGAATAGAACCGGGGTAAAACTACAGCACCAGCTGAGACTACTCCTTTGATGTAATTTCGTATATTTAAATTCACATATTTGGCTTTTAATTTAGCTTTTGCTAAAAAGCGAAGCTTCCAACGACTGTACCAAGAACAAGTTAAAGTAAGCCCCCCAGGCGAAATTTTTTAAATTGCTTTTTCCGGAAAAATGTATCTATACCTGCCATACAAGTTCTAGCTTTTAACGTGTTTCAGACCCCCCCCCCCCCCACGAGTTTCAGTCCTAAAATGCCAACTAAATGAAACACCGTTCTTCCAAATAAAGAATACTACAAAATGCGACGCAGGCGAAATTTTGTGTAAGCTAACAGTAATGCATCAGATGAGATTATTCCTTTGGTATAATTTCGTATATTAAAGTTCACATATTCTGCTTTTCCTTTTAGCTTTCGCTAAAAAGCGAAGCTTCCAACGAATGTACCAAGACAAGTCAAACCAAGTGCCGCAGGCGAAATTTTTTTAATTTGCCCTTTTCCCGGAAAAAGTCAGCTATAGTAACATACAATTTCTGTCTTTTAACGTATTTCAAACCCAAGAATTTCTATCCTAAAACGAAAACTAAATGATACACCGTTCTTCCAGATAGAGGATACTACAAAATGCGCCACAGGCAGAAATTTTATGTAAAACTAATTGTGATGCATCAGTTGAGAGTGTTCCTTTGATGTAAATTCATATATTTTAATTCACATATTTGGATTTTCGTTTGAAATTTCGCTGAAAAGCGAAGCTTCCAACGACTATGCCCAGAACAAGTTGAACTAACAACGGCGGCGAAATTTTTTTAAGTCTGTTTGTTTCGGAAAAATTTGCGCCAGACAAATGTTTGCAGAATTTGATTTCTTACGTTTAAAAAGACCCGATGTGCCCGACAAAAGCAATCAGAATTCGATTTCTTAAGTGTTTTAACCGACAAGACTGTAAAGAACTTTATTTCTTACGTGGAAATAGAAGCCGATGTACCTACGAGGCTTAAACTTTCCGCATGCACCCTATAAAAATTTACAGAATTTGATAAAAAAAAAATTTCGTGTTAATCAATTGTGAAACTTGTTAGGGACGTGTAACTCTTGTAAGTAACAATTGGCTGTTATACCATAATCATCTTCGGCGGTGAGAGGTTTCCGACCGTGTCAACGCAACGGTACAAATGATAATGAAAACAACGATATAGTTTCAAAATAATTAGCAGAGTGTCATCTATTAATCCGGGATCCAGACCACGATATCGTTCAAAAACAGGGGGGGGGGGTCACAAATTATACATATTCTGAATTCAGTTTTAACGGGCTATCGAATGGTGTGTTTTTTATTTTTTTTAAACTTACAGATTTTTCTTAGAAATGCCTTAGAAACCAAGAAAAGCGAAAATTCTTTAGCTTTTTTAACTAAATTGTCATTTTTCTCAGAAAAACTTCCAGCAACTACATATTTGTATTATTTCATTGGAAAGATAAGCTCCTTAGTAATTGTTTGAGCTATTAAAACTTCAAAGATATTTAGTTTTAAGAATTTCTGGAATTTTTTTTAAGCAGAGCATCCACGTTTTCATCAGTGGGCAACCGTGGATATTTCAAACTAAATATTCTAGTCTGGCGGTAAGTTTAGGGCCAATTTTTTACGTGGAGTCCTATTATGACGTTAGTTTTTCCCTTAGGGTAGGTATAAGTCATGTAGGCTAGATAGCCTATAGGCTGAATAGCCTATAAATCCTATAATGATCTTTTTGGAAAATACTGTTCCAGACCTTCTTGAGCCGAAAACGAAAAGTCGATAACACAGCAATTGTGTAGGTGACCGACATTTTGACCTATAAGAGCAATTTAGGCCTATAAAGGTACCAGATCTATGAAAACATCACCCGTGCACAACGAAAGAAGTAAAACACAGCAAACTCGAAAAACTATATCTATATTTGTGTTTGTGGGCTATCGAATTAAATATTTCATATTTTTCTAAACTCATTAACATTACAAAGAAATGTCTTAGAAAACAAGCAAATACGGAAACGTTCCTCTTTTTGTGTTGACGGTAATTTTTTCGGTAAAGTATCAACCTGACTAGCCTACTTGTTTTTACCATTCCATTAGAAAGACAGACCTCTTGCCAATCTCTTAAATACTTGAACTTAAGAAGTAATTGTTGCTAAGAATTATTATTAACCAAAATCAGGAACTAAATATATCAATTTAAAAATATAGCCTGCTTTGATCGTTAGAATAGAAGTTAATACTGACGATTACTTCATCTAAAATATAATATATAGCCTATCTTCCCTGTAAGCCAAAGTAATGGATTTTCTAAGTAAAAATCTGTTAGGTTCTTGCCGCCAGCGTAATGCCATGCTTGCCCTTTTTTGGGAAGCTTTTGAACGCTGAAGCTACTGACTCGCTAAACAACATCAGCCTTAGAAGGCAAGAACCTAGGGTTCGCACCACAAATCTTGGCCGGACGTTGTTCTCAACTATTGTCCCCGCTTGCCACTGAGTTTTCTTTCACGACCAACTAATTACTCTTCGTGGCAGCCACCAAGCAACGCCATGTCTCCTTCCACCCATCTCTCATTCGTACGTGACTGGCTTAGTCATCAGGGCGAGCCATTGGGTCTCCCATAGTCTCTGACCCTTCCTAAAGACTAGTCAGTTCAATGTCCGCACTGACCGCCTTTATTCGGACAGAGCAACATCAGGTCGTCGGATTACGTGCACGAACCGTCTTAGGCTCTGATTGGGGTCGACAGAAGCGGTCGGTGTGATCTGCCAAGTGTTCGAACTTTCTCATTACCTGTGATCCTCAGATTGCATTTTCAGTATCCATCGCAGGCATATATGGCAGACTGCATTGAGTTCACGTGCTTCTGCGGGTTTCAGTGGGGAAACTTGGGGGTCATGTAGAAGTATTGAAAGGAAAAGGCCTTCGTAGTCTGAGGCAATATTTAATATGATATGATATTTATTTGTCTTCAGAGCCCAAAGGCCATAACAAACACACATAAATAACAACATATAAATACAAAATAAACGGTCACACTACTACACTAAACCCCACTCAAACACTTTTCCCTGTGCCGACTGGCCACTCTGAGGAACCTCGCCAGGTTTCTTATACTAAGATGTTCTTTGTTCTTTGCGCTTTCGACTTAATCAGCGAGGAGGTTTGAATCCTCGGTATGGAAAGGCTTGGGATGACTTCCACCTTGTGCTTATCCATGATTCTTTGCTATCGAATTAGTGACTTCCTGCATTCCCCGCTTCATTATCCCTTTCTTTGCTGAGTCGAATGCAGAAACAAAGTCGATGAAGAATTTCGTGGGTACCTGTTGATGCTTGAAGCTGTGCTCAAGAACTTGGCAAAGTGTCTGTCTGAAGTCTCTGAAGCTTTGCAGTAGGATAGCTACTGCACTTACTATCAGAAAGATACCACTGTAGTTTTTTACAATGGAGTTGCGCTAGTCTTCGGGGATGTCTTCCAGATGTCAACGATGATGTTGTAGAGGTATGGCAGACGGGCTATTCTGACAGATCGTCTGCGGTTGCATCATTATTGTCTGATAGGAATAGTCATAGATTTCCTCTACAGCGAGCGGGCTGAAGACTGGAGTGTTCCTATAGAAACATTAGCAGAAATGCTGACAATTTTTTTCTTCTTCTGAGCACCACCGCATGTATGCAGCATACATCTTGAATGTTAAGGAACGTTACCCTCGCTATCGTTATATATTGCAACCCTCCCGTCCTTGTTTCCGTGAAACCCCACTGTAACTCTCACGGCGCAGTTGTCACGGCTTAGAGTTAGAGCAAGCAGATTACATGCGAATAGCCTATGAGATGCTGGAATTGAACTCTGAATTCAGCACGAAAAACTGACCTATAGGACTGGGAAAAACTTAGTTTTGTGGAGACTTGTTCAGTATAGGCTATTGAGTCTGTAAGCAATATAGCCTATATGATCTATGCTATCTTAAACTAATGTCATAAATAGATTCCCAGTCAACAGCTGACCCTAAACTTATCGTCAAACCAATATATTTAGTATAAAATTTCCACTGTAGCTCATCGACGAAACATGGATTTCCTGCCTACATAAATTCCAGAATCCCTAGATTTTATTTCTTAAGTTCACCAACTCGTCGAATAACGGTTGGCAAGGAGCTTCTCTTTCTAGTACAATAATTTACAAAATAACGCAGTTTTCGGGAGTTGTTTCAGAAATTTATTTGACAGGTTTGACGGATTTGGTCTTTATAGGCAATTTAAGCCTATATGACTATATGCATCCCAAGAGAGAAACCAATGTCATAACTGGATTCCACGTCAAAAACTAACCATAAACGCAAATTCAAACTAAAATAAGCATTTTAATTAAATTAATTAGCAGAGTTGCATCTATGGTATTTTCATCCTGAAAAGTTATGGATAGATTTGTAATACCAACTAGATTACGTAAAATAATTTTACAAGTATTGACCAGTCACGATGTCAGCGATTAAAAAGGATAAAGTTCAACTGTCTGCAAAATCAATTTAGTCCCTACTTCCGAAATGCTGTTGTTTTTTTTTATTGTAAGCAAAAGTCACCTGTTAGACCATAATCATTTTCGGCGAATCATTTTTCGGCAAATCATTTTCGGTGCTTCGTGCCGACAAACAAGTGAACTTTCGCAGGGCTTCGCCCGACGAAAGTACTTTCTCAAGACCTTTGGAGGGGGGGATCCCCCCTCCCCCTAGTGACGCCCCTGTGTGCAGGTAGTTTCAGATTTAAATCTTAAAATGTGAAAAGGGTGTCAAATCTTGTCAAACCTAATATTCTGATAGGGTGTCGAGCGCCAACCGAATTAAGTATCACGACTACCTTGTGTGTGTTATTCTTGTGTGTTTTATATTTACAAGTGTAGTTGATTTTGAATCTGTTGTAAAGAAACGCAAATCAGCGATGCTGCCAAGTTTTTCTATTAAACCTGTCTACTACTACTACTACTACTACCTGAAAGCGTATCTAGAAGGAAGTCTTCAGAGAGGTACTTATGCGGCCGACTTCTTACTTATTCAAATTTCAACAGTTTGGGGGCCTTGGTTCTTGAAGTTACAATTTCTTCGGTTGGACTTAAACAAATAACTATTTGAAACATTATTAATCTCATTCTTCGTTTTAGCTAGGATTAACATAGAGTTAGCGTTGGTTGCGGGAACTCCTCTTCGCATTTAATGTAGAATTCTCTGATTTATAGTTTATTTAAAAACCCAAGCACCTAGAACAAAGCACAATATAAGCACAAGCAAGCAAATACAAAGGCATAACATAAGCACAGGCAAGCGGGTTAGCACACAATGCTGCATCTCCCTTCTTTTCATTTAGGGCGGTCTGCCTACACGTCCATCCTTATAGGTGGCCTAACCACTCTGCCACTGCGGGTATGTGGCATGACCTTTGATGTAGTGTTGGGTGGCTTAGTCCCCGTGGCTGGGCAGTTGGTAGCAGCATTTTGAGGTGTAGGCACGATGCTTGGTGGGAGAAGGGGTGGGTCAGATGGCTCACCTTCTTCTCCTGGCATCGGAAGATTTCTTGTCGGGGTCTCGATGTTTGTTTGGTTTCGCTGGGGTGATTCGGTTAAGGCGGGCTGGAAGATGTCACTGCTTTCATCCCCTGTGATAGGAGGAATTCTGACTTTGTCCTTGGCTGCCGGGAAGGAGCGCCGAGAGATATGAACTCTGTTTCGTCGCAGCCTGGAACCGTCTTCTGTCTCCACTACGTATGATCTGGGGTTTTCATGGCGGGATATGATTTTCGCTTTTGTCCAAGGGCCGTTCGTTTTCTTCTGGATAAAAACTTGGTCTTCCAGTTGTGGCTCGGGTAGTGGTTTTGCAGACCTGTCGTGATAGGATTTCTGTCTTTCCTGTTCCTTTGATCTGTGTTGTAGGAAAGTTTGGAGGGGGGTGACTCTTGGTTTCAGCTGATTGTATGTTGATGGTAGGACTGACCGCAGCTGGCGACTCATGAGGAGTTGAGCGGGTGAGGCATGGCCGTCAACTGGGCTGTTCCTATATTCTAGAAGTGCAATATGTGGGTCGCTTCCACTTTCTTTTGCTTTGGTTAGTATCCGTTTGCAGGTTTGTACTGATTTTTCCACCAGACCGTTTGATCTTGGATAGATGGGACTGGAGGTTTTCAGACTAATTCCCCATTCTTGTGCAAAGTCTCTGAACTCTTGTGAGAAAAGTTGTGAGCCATTGTCTGAAGTTATCAGCTGAGGGATTCCGAAACGTGCAAAGTTGGCTTTCAGTTTGTTGATGATTGCGGATGATGTCTGACTTGATAATTTGTCTATTTCAAAGTATCTGCTGTAATAGTCGGCAGTAATGAGATAGCAGGTTTTGTTCCACTGGAATAGGTCAATGCCGGTGTGTTGCCATGGGAGTGACGGCGGCTGGTTGCTAATCAACGGCTCCTTTTGATTGTTCGCTGCAAATTTTGCACATGTTTCACATTTTTGGACGAAGGTCTCGATGTCTGAATTCATCCCTGGCCAGTACACAATCATTCTGGCGCGCTGTTTTGTTTTGTCGATCCCTAGGTGTGCTGAGTGAAGCTGGTGAATTATGTTGGTTCTGAGAGGGTGCGGTATCACGATTCTTTGACCTTTTAAGACTAGCCCATCGTGGATTGCTAGTTCGTGTTTGGTACTCCAGAACCGAACAGCTTCTGTTGGGCACGACTGGCGTGTGACGGGCCATCCTTTGAGTATGAGTTCCTTGACTACCTCGAGTTGGGGGTCACTTTCTGTCTCACGGCGTATTTCGTCTAATTTGGAGTCGCTTACTGGCAGGGACTTCATCACTGCATGCACAAAAACTTCGATGTCGTTCTGCATTTTGGTATCGATGTCCGGCAAGTGAAGTCGAGAGAGAGCATCCGCTACCGGGATATCTGACCCAGGGCTATAGTGTACTTCTATGTCGTACGGCTGGATTTGAATCATCATTCGCTGTAGCCGTGCCGGTGCAACATGGAGTGGACGTGACAGGATGGTCTCTAATGGGCGGTGATCTGTTGTTACGATGGTTTTGCGTCCATAGATATAGTGATGGAAGTGTTTGCACCCGAACACGATCGCATACAGTTCTTTCTCTAGTTGCGAATAGTTCTGTTCTGTCTTGCTAAGGGACCTAGATGCAAACCCTACAATCTTCCCATTTGAGGATAGTTCGGCTCCAAGTCCATGCTTTGAGGCGTCAACCTTGAGTTCGACAGCTTTACATCCGTGGTCGAAGAAAGCTAGATTTTCTGATATGCAGCTCTTGATCTCTTTCATGCTCGATTCGTGGTCGGATTCCCATCTGAATTCGGAGGCTTTCGTAAGATCTCTCAGTGGCTTATTTTTTGAGGATAGGTCGGGTATGTACTTTGATAGGAAGTTGAGCATTCCTAATAGTGTCTGTAGCTCTTCTCTAGACTGGGGGTTTGGCATGTCCTGTATAGCCCTGACCTTTTCTGGGTCTGGCTTTATCCCGCCTTTGCTGATGATGTGGCCAAAATATTTGACCTTGTCTTTGGAGAATTCGCATTTTTCACTGTTGAACCGGATTCCCTTTTCTCTGGCTCTCCTAAGAACGGCTGCTAGCCTTTGGTTGTGCTCTTCGCGGTTTTTTCCATATACTAGAATATCATCCACAAGTATTCTAATACCTTCTAGCCCTTCAAACGCCTCTTCCATTTTTCTCTGGAACTCATCTTGCGCAGACACTAGGCCAAAGGGGTATCTCTTCCATCTGTATCTTCCGTAAATAGTGCTGAAGGTTGTATAGTAGGAAGATCGTGTGGAAAGTGGGAGTATCCAGTAGCCTGAGCGGGCATCAAGCTTGCTGAATACTGCTGCTCCATCGAGCTCAGCAACGGCATCGTCGAATGTTGGGACTGGGTAGTAGGGGCGTTTTATCGCCTTGTTCAGGTCAACAGGATCGATGCAGAGTCTTACACCACCATCCTTTTTTTCAACCATTACCATGGCATTAACCCAATCCGTTGGCTCACTGACCTTTTCGATGATGTCAAGACTTTCTAGACGTTCCAGCTCGGCCTTGAGCTTCTGTTTTAAGGCTAGTGGTACTTTCCTAGCTGGATGTACTGTGGGTGTTGCATTGTCCTTTAAGTGTATTTCACACTCTGTTTCAAGTTTGCCTATACCCTTGAATACATCACAATATTCGGTTACCGGTGACTGTTCAATGTTCAGAACAAGCTTGATCAGATTCATATCTTTGCTTGCTTTGAACCCGATTATCGGTGTGGTGTTTGACTCAACCACATAAAAGGTGAGTGATTGTGTAGGTCCGTTTTTGTAACGACAAGGGATGTTGCAGACTCCTAGATAAGGTATTGTCGATCCACAATAGCTGGTGAGGCGCTGCGTGGCTTTCAGTAACTCTGGTTTTGGCGACAGCTTATTCAGGTATTGAGAAGGTATGATGTTGACCTGAGCCCCTGTGTCAATCTTGAAGTCAATGTGGATCTGTCCACAGACAGAAATTTCAGCAAAGATTTCATCCTTGCTGGAGTCCTTGTTGATGGCATACAGGAACACCTCTGTCTCTTCCTGGTTGTTCATATCAAAGGTGGATGCTGGGGTATATGTGGCCTCATTTCCAACCGTGTTTACTGCCTTACTTTTGCAGACTTTTGCAAAATGGTTCTGTCTTTTACACTTGGCACACGTTTTTCCTTTTGCTGGGCACACATGCTGGGGCGAATAGTTTCCACCACAAAAGTAGCACTCTGTCTTTTTTTGTGAGAAACTGGAACGATTCTTTGCAATGGCATCCACTTCTTGTTTCATTTCCTTTTGTTCGAAGGTTTTCAGCTGTGCTTGGGTTGACTCATGAGCTCGGCATATCGTGACAGCTTGGGCCAGAGTAAGGCTGTCACCAGTGGCTAATAGTTTTTCACGTAGTTTAGGATTTCTGACTCCACAAACTATCTTGTCTCTTACCATCTCACTTTAACTGGTGTATCCGCATGGTTTAACTAGAATCTTAAGCTCTGTTATATATTTGTCAGCACTTTCTGCGTCGTTCTGGTCACGTTTCTGAAAAACATAGCGGGAGAAGACTTGATTCTTTTTGGGGGCTGCATAGTCTCTGAACTTCTTTAAGTAGATCTTGATTTTGTCTTTTTCTTCATCTGCAAGCTCAAAAGTGCTGAAGATCTCTCTGCCCTGTGCACCAACCCAGATTAAGAGGTAGGCACATGCTACTTTCTCAGACTTGTCAGCAAGGGGGCCTTGGCACATGAGCTTTGCATGGCTTTCAAATGCAGTCCATTCTGAATCAAGGTTGTCAGCGTTCCAATTGATTGATGGGTGGGTGATATCCATGACTTCTGACACCATGTAGAATTCTCTGATTTATAGTTTATTTAAAAACCCAAGCACCTAGAACAAAGCACAATATAAGCACAAGCAAGCAAATACAAAGGCATAACATAAGCACAGGCAAGCGGGTTAGCACACAATGCTGCATTTAAGGATTTAGATCTGGAACTATATGAACCAGCTACGTGAGCTACCTGCACTAATAAGTTGGCGGAAAATATTCGTTGGCGATGGACCAACCAAAATATTTGACCCTTTCATCTGGCCCAACTTATCCTCTTGATGATGCAAGATTTCCTGGATGGCGGAAAACATACGGTGGCGCTGGAACACGGTGGCGTTGGGACACTCACTTAGCGTTCAACACCCGTTTCGCATTTAAAGAATAAAATCTGAAACTACCTGAATTAAAAGGTGGCGGTAAATAAATGGTGACTTTAAACCGCGGTGGCAGTGTAACACTTCTACCACAGAAAAGGTGTTGTTAGCCGGTCGAGGCCTGGAAAAGTAGTATAGATGACTCATGATAATGGGATGAGTCATAATAATCAAATAGTTAATAAATAATACAAAAGCAGACTACGACAGTAGCGGTTCCAAGCGGCGGCAGAAGTGAACAGTGCGGGGTATAGATGGCACCACCGCAATAATATTTGTAGATGTAACGAATTCGATTCCGCATGGTAGTATTACAGACATAAGGGTACTGATGTTTTTGTGATTATTTCTTCTTGGTATAACGCAAGTGGTCATATGAGACAATGGGGGATTAAAATTCAATTTTTTTTTTGTCCCAAAACGCAAGTGGAGGGATACCTATTACTTCGTAAAAGTTGTCCTTCTGTCTTTTGTCTGTCCGTCCGTCTATCAGCACAATAACCCTCGAAGGGAACGAAATATTTCGATGAGACTTGTTTTAGGATTCCTTGGGCCAAGGGACAGGTCGAGTTCGTAGGTGGGCTCTTTAGCCCTACATTTGGCGGTTGGGGAGCGTGTTGAACTTAAGTGATGAGAAAACTATTTTTTAACATTTAATGAGATAGTCGATTTAGGGGTAAGAACACTTGCTGAACTCACGTTTAAACACGTTTAAAATAGAAGCGTTATCTGAAGTTGATTAGAGGTTCAATTTAGTAGTAAGGAGGCATGATCAACTCGTATATGAGAATCGTTTTCTTGCCGGACAAGTAGTTAGCCCGGAATCCAGCCAAGACCGAGAAATTTGTTAAAAGTAAAAGTTTTATTTGAAGGTGACAGATGTACGATTCAAGAATAAGAAGGCATGTTGAATCCATAAGAGAAAATCATTTGCTACCCGGACATTTAGTTCACCAAGAATCGGGCTGAAACCGGAAAACGTGTTAAGAAGTCAAAGCTTTATCTGAAGTTCATTAGAGGTTCGTTGTAGGGGCAAATAGACGTACTGGACTCCTACTTGAGCCTTATTTTTTTGCCGGACAAGTGCGAAACCAGAAATTTGGCAGAAGTAAGGCAGGAAGTTCTCATTTTCTTATCTGTTTCTAAATTTTAATAGTAAAGATTGTCAATGAATCTGGCGAAGAACGGATATCCACAAGACCCAATTGTCTGGTTAAAATTACGTTTTTGGGATCCTATCGAAACATTTGGTCTCGTTGAGAAATGAAACGCTGAAGTTTAGCTCTACCATATATTTTCACTATTTACATTCATTGAAGTTACGAATTGTCCGTTCTTCCATAGGGTCAAATGTTATTAACGCAATAAACAACAAGAGGGAATAGGGTAGTACAAACAATGAAAGAAAAAATAACACTTATGTTTCGATAACGTAGGAAATGCACAAGATAAAAAAAGAAGCATAACACACAAAAAATGAACT
Organism: Branchinecta lynchi; assembly: GCA_023053575.1. NCBI lineage: Eukaryota > Metazoa > Arthropoda > Branchiopoda > Anostraca > Branchinectidae > Branchinecta > Branchinecta lynchi. The sequence continues at coordinate 14,563,312 of JAKZAP010000015.1, forward strand.
AATCAGGCCTAAAGGAAATGGTCAAGGGCAGAAATTTTCTGTTTTCAAATGGTCGTGGGAGGTACCCCAAATCTGATTTACTGGTAGTTCGGGTTATAGGTGGAACACCAGCCAACAAATTCGAGGTGCCTTGGATGGCTTCTTTGTGGACAGATGGAAAGCATCGCTGTGGAGGGTCACTGATTCTAATCCAAAAGAAATAAAATTAATCAGATAATTTCATGTATCTAATATAGACAATGAGAAATTTCTGAAACAATTAGAGTTTGCAACCAAAATTTTCGGATTTTTATTTCGTGACAAAACAAAAGAAAAATATTTGATTTATAGAATCGTTGAAGAATTAGAATTATTGAAAAGTTTACTAGATAATTTGTTTCTACTATAAATGATAAATGCGCTAATGTTGGAAGAAAGGTTAGTAACGAATCGAATGAAAAGATAAGATAGTTACTGATGACAAAGGTAATAATAACATAAAAGATAAGAGGATTATTAATTTAGGTGATGCGAAAGCAGACCAGGACGCTATAAGTTTGAGATCCATGACTATTATTTTGAATCAATTACAAGAACAGATTACCGCAGAACAAGTGGGGATAAATCAGTATTTTAGCCAAGATATAAATATTTTAACTGCGATACATGATTCTTCTGATAGTTCATTGGTAAGGATTAAAGATAAAGCAATTTTTGTAAAAGAAATAGTTCGAGTTAATGATAAACAAATTAACACTGGGAACAAATTGATAACAAATGTTCAAAACCCTAAAAACAAACATGATGCTGTTAATTTAGCAACGTTAACTATGAATCTTTTGGATTATGACAACAAGGTTTTTGACTAAGAAACCCAGAACATTATTATTGAAACAAAGATTGCTGACCATCAAATCCACATCAATAATATTGAAAGAGCAGAAGTAAATATTTTAAAATGAATTCTGGAGCAAAAACCTGTTGACAAACTGTTCGTTTCCAGAATAGAAAAAGCCAGTATAGCTGGTAAATAAACAAAAAGGATTTTATAAGATAAATTAATTCTCTAATAAATGGATGGAACATTTGAATATACAGTTTATTTATCACGTCTACAAAAGGGGAACCTGAGGTCACATTTTAGGGGTCTGGCGCCCGGACTACCCGCTGTAATGAGAAATTGTTCCGACAAAATAATAATGTAATGAGAAATTGCACCGACAAAAGCGAAGGCGTCTTACACCCGCTGTATTGATAGAATGTAACATATCAATTGGGATGGTTTTATAATGAAAGTTAATGAATTTGCAATTCCCTCCGTGGCATCAATGAGTGCCACATGGAACCAAGAACAGGCTATGCAGTCAATAGTCTTGTACACCATATTTTTAACAAATATAGGGTGCCCAACACGTTAGTGACTTGGTAAAGTTTGTCTGTCCGTCTATTACCATGATAAGTCTCAAAGGGGTTGAGATATTTTGTTGAAACTTGGTATGACAGTGCGTTGAATAAAAATACAGTTGAAGTTTGTAGATTGACCTCATTTCAGAACGTGAAAGGTATTATTTTTTCTACCAGGTGAGTCGCTTAAGGGCTAAGAAAGTCTTGCTGAAACCACATCCAAAAACACAAAATTATTTGGTGTTCGCCCCGAAATCCGCCCAAAGGTGTCAATCCGTTAGTCAGCTCAATTTGTTTTAGTTAGTAAGCTGGGATTAGCCGAACAAAGGTTGCTGCAACATTTCACGTTGCCCAGGCAACGTAAGTCTAGTTCCTATTACTTTGATCATTAAAAAGAGTGTAAAAGGGTTGGACTGGTTAGCAAAGGGCATTCAGTACTTACATTTTACTTACAAACCCCACGTTTGTTTGTTTGCGCACTTGTTACCATCTTAAGCTTGCTAAATGTTCTACCTCACTTGGCCGATATCACTGAAACAGCCCTTGCCAAAGGGCACTTGGAATGCTATTTCCTGAGTTGGAATCTGATGTGTTCAACCTTGCCCTGGAGGAAAATTCTAATCATCAAATCTTTTATTCTAAAAGATACTGCCTCATTTATATCAATCTGGCAAGCTCGAAACATGTGACAGAGAAAACAACTCATTAATTCACTCGAACTGCTGATGTCTAATATGGAAGTCAGCTCATTTTCTTTGTGACCCTAAATTAGTCTTATTAAAATTTACCGGACGTCCTGCCAGCCCCCCATTCAGCTTTCCTGGGTGAGCGCCCAGTTTAGCTAAATTCGTGTGGTTCTGCGCTCCGCGAGCGCCAAGCTTACTTCATTTATTTTGAAGAAGTCTCTGCGAGTGACTTTAGCTTTTTTTTTTCTTTCTTCGAGGGGGGTGATACTAACCCCCTTCCCCTAATAACGACACCACTGAATGATAAGATAAGATAAGATAAGATAATCTGTATTTAAAAGCCGTATGGCCATATACAGTAACAATCAACATACATAAATACAACCAGCATTCAATCACAACTACTATAATTTCTACGGCGCACTTACTCTATCTCTTTCCTAAATCTTACTAAACTCTAAAGCCCTTCCAACAAAATTCCCTACTGCGATAACAAGCGTTGCCAGGAAAAGCCAAAAAACAGCCAAAAGCATCTGCTGACTTATTCATCATGATGTTGGAAATTTTAGCAGATTCTATTTGGCGATTTTTTATCTCTTCCTGATTGCAATGCTTGTTGTGCAAACTGTTTTCAAACAGAACAGACAACATCCGAAGTGTTGTCTGCTACGCATTTTCTGTTGAAACCGCGCCTCCTTCTGTTGTCAACTATGAAACTTCTGACAGTGTAGGCTTCTTAAGAGGATTCTTTAAGAGGCTTCTTCATCGAATACTTTTCCTCAAAAACTGAATTCATCGAGCACTTTCGCTCAAAGACTGAAAAGTAGAAGCTGAACTACAAAAAAAAAATAAAAAAAATACTTTCAGATAGAAATAAGAAAATAACTAGAAAATGTTTTAGAAAATAAAATAAAAATGAAACAAATGTTGAAAAGGACAGAACATCTTACTCTCTTAGACAACCAGCCTATGCCTTAGATCATACCTTGTCACAGTCAGATTTCCACTGAAAATACAGCTTGTAAATTGAAATAACATCCTAATATCCCTTTCTTTCCAAAGCTACTTATTCAGCATTGAAAAAAATATAGAACATCGTAATCTCTTAGACAACCAGTCCATGACCTAGGTCATACTTTGTCACAATCAGATTTGTACTGAAGACAGCTTGTCAACTGAAACAACATCCTACTATTTCTGGCTTTCCAAAAGCTAGTTATTGGGCACTGATCACTATCTTTGATATCGTTTTTTTCTGTTTTTCTCAAGAGCCAACGCGTGGTTTTGTTATTGTGTACTTTTCCCTTCCGGGAACCTTAGAGTAGTAATTTTTGTAGATCTACAGTGGGCTTTCACGACCGAGAGATGGCATCTAAATCAATTTACAGTAGGCTTGGATTTGCTAATTTACTAAAAATAAAATTCTCTACCCCATTAGCAAAGAAGTACAACAAAAGAAGAATAAATCCTACCTATAAAACGTTCTGTTCGAAAAAGGTATAATAGTTAATATACCTCCATGTCGGTTCATAGAACAACAACCGTGATGGCCATTTAAAAACACCAACCTCGCCTTCGGCTTGGATAGGTTATTTTCAATGACCGTCTCGGTGTTATTTTGCGATATCAACCTCGATGTCTGAGTTAATAACTTTGTATCGTAATTTCCAAAGAAAATTTTCGTAGCAGTCGAAGTCACGGCTTGAAGTAGGCCTGAAGGAAAATTAGGTTCTTAAATTCATATTTGGAATCTCAGTGCTAGAATTTCTTGGAAGAAAAAGGAGAATAGAAATAGGATGTTTCGAGGTGAGTGAAGTAATAGTCGAAGATAAGTTTTGTGTTAAAATACTTTTTACTCACTGTAAGAGAGATCCTACAAGGATAGAAGGGGAATAAGAAAAGGGAAGTGTCTTGATTGGTGAAAAATTCCTTATCGAACCTATATAGTTTGACAGCTGATTTTTTAGCAAAGAAGTTTTATAGATTTAAAAAACAAAAAATATGAGTATTATATTGATTTTTCTTGAATTGTAACTGATTTTTAAGAAACTTTCGTCTGTTTATATGCCAATGATAGCGTGTTGTGTCGAACGGTGTTAAAGGTAGAGAATGGCGGGATCAATGAAACAAATTCGTCTGTCCGTCTGTGGGCACTATAACTCTCGAGATTCTTCGGGTCAAGAGTGAGGTCAATTCGTGGATGGGCTTCGTAGCCCTACATTAGGGATGGGGAGAGGGTTTAAATTAAGGGGCCAATGAAATATCTTCTAACAGATAATGTGATAGTCGATGGTAAGGTAAGAAGATATGCTGAACACGAACCATTTTGTTATTGCACAAGTAGTTCGCCCGGAATCCGGTCAAAACCGGGAAGTTTGTTAAAAGTAAAAGTTTTATTTAAAGTTGATTAGATGTTCGATTTAGGGGTAAGAAAACATGCTGAACACTTATCTGAAAAGTAATTTCTACCCAGACAACTTGTTCGCCTGGAATCAGACCGAAACCGGAAAATTTGTTAAAAGCAAACGTTTCATTTGAAGTTTATTAGATGACAGATTTATGGGTAAGAAGAGACACTGAATCTGTAGCTATTTGGACTTCATCTGTTTCTAAATTTTAAAAGTACAAATATTCAAGGAGTCTGGCGAAGACTGGATGTGGCAACGACAAAACCGAATTGTCTTTATCGAATATTCAATTTTTGGGATCCCATCGAAACCTTTGGTCTTGTTAAGAAGGGAGATCCCAAGGTTCATGAGAATTGTCGTTTGATAGAGTTAGTACCTGCTTTAAGTAAGCTCATGGAGAAAATATTAGATATTAGGTTAGCGACATGGTTAAATAACAGTAGCACATGAGCAAGGGGGATTTAGGGCCGGGTACGGAACGTCAGATAGGGTATCTGTTTTAAAGGCGTTATTAGATAAATTGGACCTCCACAAGGCATTTGATAGTTTAGATAGAGAATTGTTGAAAGATGCTCTAGTTAGAATTGGCTTACCTAATACATTTGTAAGTTTAATAATATGTTTGCGTAAAAGGAATAGTTCAAGTTGGTAGTATTGTATCGAGACAGTTTAGAATTAGGCGAGGTTCAAAACAAGGTAGCTCTTTATCCCCAGGACTATTCAATATTTATAATAACGATATTGTGGATTTTCTTGAGAGAGATCGGCTACAACGGTAAGTCTTGGAAGTAGAAAGCTGTCAGTGCTGGAAGACCTTGAAGTGGTTGCGAAAATGCCTGAAGATTTGCAGACGCTTTTGAATTTGATTGGGGAGTATTCGGCGAAGAAGAAATTAAAGTTGAAGGTTAAGAAGAGTCAAGTAATTATTTAAAAATAAAGATACAAATTAACGGTATAGAAAATTGTGAGTAAGAAACTGAAGTTTGATAAGAGAATAAGATACCTCCGATTCTTGTTAACTGAAAACGGAAGTCTTAAATCACATATTGATGAGGTGATTAATAGAGGTAAAGTAGCCATGTCAGCTATTTTTCGCAATCAGACAATTATGGGTATAGAAAACCTTAGAATGCAAAAGAAAGTATTTGATACAAAAGTGTTGGCCAATTTTAGAATATGGAGAAGAGATACTTCAGTATTACAAAAGAGTATTTGGTCTAAATCAGACAACTCATTCTCAAATTTTAAAGGATGATATTGGTTTATTTTATTTAAAATTACGTCGGGCTATCCTGATGCTTAGATTATGATTAAAAATTATAAATATTAGTAAGGATAGACTAGCTAGGTCAGCTTATGATGAGATGCTGAAGAATGGTTTGAAACATTCTTGACCATTCCAGGTAAAGCTATTACTGGAGCGAGTAGGAATGCCATACATATGGAATGAAGGTCTTGGGTGTGTTTATCTGCCAAAGATATAGAACGTCAGATTATAGTGGTTTTAGAAGGACAGGAAATCCAGTGTTGGCAGAGTATTGTTTATGGTTCTAAAACATTAAGTCATTATCAAGTGGTTAAAGTTTTTATGGCACTTGCCCTTCGGCCAAGTGCCACATAGCGATTGTAATTTCTGTCGGTCTGTCGGTCCCGGTTTTGCTAGTTCGGACCCTTCCAGATAAGCTAGGACGATGAAACTTGGCAGGCGTATCAGGGACTGGACCAGATTAAATTAGAAATAGTCGCTTCCCCGATTCGACCATCTGGAGGGGAGTGGAGGGAGGGGGAATCCGGAAAAATTAGGAAAAAATATATATTTTTAGCTTACGAACGGGTTATCGGATCTTAATGAAACTTGATATAGGGAAGGACCTCGTGTCTCAGACGCATTTTAAATCCAGACCGGATCTGGTGACATTGGGGGGAGTTGCAGGGGGAAACCGGAAATCTTAGAAAACACTCAGAGTGGAGAGATCCGGATGACACTTGATGGACAGCACAAGTTCTAGATACGTGACTGATATAACCGGAACGGATCCGCTCACTTTGGGAAGTTGGGGGGGGGGAGTCCGAATTTGTAGTGATTCCGCGACTTCGGTACTTCCTGATGTGCTAGAACGATGAAAATTGGCAGGCATGTCAAGGACCCGACCAGATTAAATAGGAAATACTCACTTTCCCGAGCCGATCTTCTGGGGGGGGGGGTTGGAGGGAGGAATCCGGAAAAATTAGAAAAAATGAGATATTTTTAGCTTACGAACGAGTGATCGGATCTTGATGAAAGCTGATATTTAGGATGACCTCGTGTCTCAGACGTCCCACTTTAAATCCGGACTGGATCCGATGACACTGGGGGGAGTTGGAGTAGGGAACTGGAAATCTTGAGAAACGCTTAGAATGGAGGGATCGAGAATAAACTTGGTGAGAAGAACAAGCACAAGTCGTAGATACGTCATTGACATAACAGGAACGGATCCGGGCACTGTGGGGGAGTTGGGGTGGGGGTCCGGATTTCTGGCGATCCCGCGCGTTCAGCATACGTCCTGATTTGCCAGGGCGAAGAAACTTGTCAGGTATGTCAGGGATCCGAACAGATTGGCTTGAGACTAGCCCTTTCTCCGATCCGACCATCGTGGGGGAGTGGATGGATGGGGAGTCCGGAATCTAGTGGCGTGCATAACTTTTGAACGGGTGATCGGATTTGAATGAAACTTGTCTGGTGGAAAGAACTATCGCCTCGGATATTCAGTGTCAAGTACGGGTCGGGTCCGTGGGGGGATGGGGGGGCCGGAAAGCTCAAGAAACTCTAAAAGCAGAGGGATTGGGACGGAACTTAATGGAGATAACAAGCATTATGCCTAGTGCCGAGTTAATGCAGCCTAGATATGTTATTTGCAGATAGGCTATGCTCCAATTTCAGTGAAACTGATGGACAGGAAGAGGGTTTTGAAAGATACGACGTTTATGTTTTCAAGTCCTGTTCGGCCACAGTAGGGGGGGTTGGATGGAGATTGTCGGAAACTTTGAGGCTCGCATAGGGGTCAAACAAGTGCATCAGTTTAAATGAAACATGGAACGTAGATAGAGCATGTACCCTAGATGACATATTTTGGGCCAGAACCGGATCCGACAGCGATGGTGGGGGGGGGGCGTACCGGAATTTTCTAAAAATGCTCAGATTCGAGCAAAACTTGACAGATGATATAAAAGAAGATGCTTTATATGGTCCATTTTTTAGTCAGAACCAGATTAGGCCACGGTAGGGGGAGAAAGAGGGAGTACCGGAAATTGTGTAGCACGTCTAGGGATCAAGCGAACGGATTTATTGGGCTGAAATTTGGAAGTTTGAACAGTCATTTGCATTTGCTACAAATAATGGAGACGATGCCGGACTGCTCAAAAGTGAGTGAAACTAGATATTCTATTTCTGAACCACATTTTTGGATGGCGGGTGTATTTTGTGACGTTCTCATCTACTTTCTTGTACTGCCTACTCGTAAACAAGTGCCATATGAGCTCGTAGCTCTTGTTTTTTTTTTGGAGGTGAAGTGTATTTTTAGTTTAATCTACCCAGGAACGTTTTAAGGACACAAATAAGAACAGAACCTTCAGCACTTATTAAACGCTGACGTGTCATCACAGCAAAAAAAACAGAGTGAAACCAATAACAAGCTAAAATTAAGACGGCGTGGGGTGGCTACTTCACAGCGCTCGCCGCGCCATCTCCCTAGTAAATACGAAAGGAAAATGAAAATGAGCATCCAGCGTGAAAGCTTCTCTCGCAGGTGTTACCCATGGTTCACACTGCTGCGATTTCGCGCAAAATTCTGCGTCATGCAACATACGACACAAATCGTGCGACAAGCAACGCAGAACTTTTCGTTTTGTCGCAGTATCGGATGCGTTGAAATATTTCAAATGATCCGACTTAACGCAAGCGATTCTTGAGGGAAAGAAAAGAGAAAACAAAGATTAGTAAATTTTCAAGACTAAAAATTGCTCTACCTTGGTATGACTGTAATCCTAGGATGGCTGAATGCAAAATATCTTCTGAAGAAACTTGTATTAACCTGTTTTGAACAAGATGGCATATGTGGTTTGACTGAAGATTTCCTAATGATGGGTGATATTCAGATGGGTAATCTCCCAGCGTCTTCAGACTCTGTTTCCCGAAGGGTTTCTTTGTCCTTTTGCAAAATAATGTCGTCAACAAATTTCTTTTCCATTTGCGTCTGCGTGGTAGTGGGAACGTCCATGCGATATTGTCACACGTCGGAACATCCAAGAAAAAATCGTGTCGCACACGAAGCAGCTGTGTGAACCAAGGGTTAAATATACACAACGCAAGATAAATGCATATGCAACGACGCGTCAATGTAAAGCGGTTTAACGCTGTCAGAGTGTTTTGTGGTGAGGGGAACCGGTAGTCTATGACATCAGTTTACAGAGAAATAAATGAAATGCCTGCAGCTGGATTAGGCGATTTTTATATATGAGTATTAAAACGAGAGCCTTCCGGATTGTTTTGCAGGAATATTTCGTGAGAGGTCAGATGATGACCAACAGAATATTCAGATGCGAGGAAATATTTAGGCTCATCGGCTCGGTTCCTCGAGCCTTCCGGATTGTTTTGCAGACATATTTCGTGAGAGAGGTTAGATGTTGACCAACACAATACTCAGATACGAGGAAATATTGAGGCTCCTCAGGTAGGTTCCTCGAGCCTTCCCGATTGCTTTGCAGGAATATTTTGTGAGAGGTCAGATGATGACCAACACAATACTCAAATGCGAGGAAATATTGAGGTTCCTCGGCTAAATTCAAGTAGGTCTTCTTTTCCCATTATTTACAGAGCCTCCAAGCTTTGGAATAAACCTAAAGGTATTAGGCAATTATTAGGAAATAGGCAATTTTAACCACTTTCAGTCTGATTTACGTATGGAGTTGGAGGTATACTTTCAAATAGATTAAATAAAAAAAAATCTCAGGGTGTTTTTCTGTACTATTTTTGGAAATATCGTTTGCTGTTTTTGTTGTTTGAGGATCACGCAAGGTAGCTAATGTTTTTTTTTTTGATTTTTGTTTGTCTCGGTACATGGTCTCATTCTCCATATTCTCTCTTCTTTTTTTTTCTACATGTTACTACAGCCTCGCAAGCCCCCCTTTTGTTGTGATATTGAAACAAAACTTTATTTTCAATAAAAATGTTCTACTACTACTCTGCGACAACTACTTGTGATGGCATAATGGTGCGAGTGTGCTATGGGTAAAAAATGGTCATACTTGCCAAACCTGTAATGTTCGCCGACGCCTGTACCCTACCCCTTAGTTGATAGCATGATGCTGTGAGTTGTGGCTGTGTTAACTGAAAGAATAGTGAGTCAATAGGAATTCAAATGTCTTGGAAAAAATATTCGTTATTCCTTTTTTACAATTCAGTGTATGTTATTTTCGCGTTTGACACAGGTAAGACGACCGTTTTAATTTTTCTTTGGTACTTCATGTGTCAACGACTTTGTCATTTTGGATTCTGCTCAGGCCAGCTTTAGACTGGTCTTTTTTTGTGTGTTCTGTACACGGTACTTAGAGAGAAAGAAAGATTCAAAAACTGTCTTGGCAGATAGTTAATTTATAATTTCACAACAGTCAATAACAGGCATGTTCATAATCATCGTAAATGAACAAACACCAGCCCTAAGAAAATTCATTGATAATCCTCCAGCTTTAATATCATCTGCTTATTCACCATTAAATTATTTGTAATTTCCGAACCCTGTCTAAATTTCTATTGATGTAGTAATCTTAAAGATGGCATCACAATACGCTGTTGCCTGTTTCTGCTAAAAACCTAACTTTGATCTCAATTTCCTGACATTGAAATGCTGATGCACCTTTAAACTATTCGTAATTTCCGAACTCTGCCAAATTTTTTATTATGTAGTAATCTTGATGGTATCAAAATACTGCTTAAAACCAACTTTGATCTCATTGTCCTGCATCTATTTTGAAATTATTAGTGAGTTTTTCAATCCCGAACCCGTTTAATGTCTTGTCACTGTTTAAAAATCCAAGTCTATTTGGTGTGTTTTTAAGCTATATGAAAAGAATGTAGTCATGTTTATTTACATTGTTTTGTTTATTGTTTTATTATAGGTGTAAGATTTACTTTGTTTATATTACTCATACTCCGCCGTTGTCCAAAAAGCGGGTCACAGATAAATAAACATTAAAAATGAACAAACAGAAACACTTTTTCAATTCAATTCAATTCAATTCGACGGTCAAGTCGAATTGGTGATTCTCGACCATATCAACACTAATTGTATATAAATAAATACAAAAGTCTACTCTAGTTTAGATATATCAGTAATTTGCCAAATATAACATAAAATATTCAAAATATAATTAATGATGCGAGTTAAAAAGGTTCACGAAAGCCGGAACAAAACTCAAGTAAAGAGTCGTTGAGTGTTTAATTGGCTTCAATGTGGGTATTGGCTGGGCTACCACTCTCTCAGGCCTTACTCTCGCCACTGCAAATCTGGGGGAGGATATCACGTAGTGCTGGTGTATTCTGTAACGGAGTTTCTTCTGATGTTATAAGATGTTATAAAGACCATGTGAAGTCAGTTTCTAAAACATTGTCGCGTAACCTAGGTATCATGCGTAAATTAAAACACATTTTCCCCCCTTATGTTCTACGGTTGTTATATTTTTCCCTGATTCACCCTTATATTTTATATTGTTCGTCAATATGGCTTGGCACTTTCCCTTCGGTACTTCGTCCAATCCGTGTGATTCAGAATAACGCTGTTAGAGTTTTTTGTGATGTTGGGAACCGGGAGTCCATGAGGTCAGTTTACAGAGAAATAAATGTAATGCCAGCAGCTGGATTACGTGATTTTTATACGTTGATTTTTATATATAAGTATTACAATGAGAGCCTTCCGGATTGTTTTGCAGGAATATTTTATGAGAGGTCAGATGTTCATCAACACAATACTCGGATTCGAGGAAATATTGAGGTTCCTCGGCTAGTTACAAGTAGGTCTTCCTTCTCCATTATTTACAGAGCTTTCAAGCTGTGGAATAAACTAAGTAAAGGTATTAAGGAAATAGGTAATTTTAACCAGTTTAAGTCGGATCTACGTACGGAGTTGCTCAGCAGGTATACCTTCGAAACTGATTAAATAATTTTTTTCTTTCAGGTTTGTTTTATGTAAGATTTACATCATTTTCGTTTGTTGTGTTTTGTTGTTTGGGGGTCACGTAAGGTAATGTTTTTCGTTAATGTTTTTGTTTTGTTTTGGTTTCGGTACATGGTCTCATTCTCCATACTCTTTCTACTCTTTTTTTTTTTTTTGTATCTCTTACAAGTTAGCACAGCCTCGCAAGCCCCGCTTTTGTTGTGCTATTGAAAACAAAATGTTAATTTTCAATAAAACTGTTCTACTACTACTACTACTACTTATTGTTGATCTAATAGGTAGCGTTCTTGAGGCTTCTGATCGAACACACTGTTCTTTATTCCCAGACAGTTAACGGGACATAGCTCTTTATTGGCAGAAGTATGAGAGAGAGGAGAGAGAGAGAGAGAAACTTTATTTTAAAAACGACTTTCACAGCGCGGGGCGCCAAATTAGCGCTTCACGTCAGGTAATTTATACACTTATCAGATAAAAACCGATCGTCAACGAAAGGCTGAGTCAAAACAACAAAATAATACACAAATCACTGGTTAATAAGGTTTACAAACGCAGGTATGAAACTCTTCCTGTATCTCTCGTGGATTGGTGGGAGAGGTTGAAGGGTGGGGACTTTTTGGGAGTTGGGTCTTTAAGGTCGGGATCTTAAAGATTGAAAAGGCGGGGGGAATAAATCTTGGAAACGCGGATTTGTCATGGCTTTATTGCCAAACTGGGTGCACAGGAGGGTTCTTCTCTCCGATAAAGTTGTGAGCTGAAAGTGCTTCAGAAGGAAGTGATATGGGAGTTTACCTTGACCATGAATAATTCTTAATGCTCGCTTCTGGACTGACTCTACTGAATTAGATTGAGAAACAGTTAGACCAAAATGCCAAACTGGACAACAATATTCAAGAGTAGGGAGGATAAAACTTGTATAAATTCTTAAAAGCTGGATTTTAGGGCAAGAAAATTTGGAGAAAAGTTTAAGCGTAGAAAGCGCCAAATTAGCTTGCTTTGTGATGTTAGCAACGTGGGCCTCCCACTTCAGATCGTTTTAGATAGTGCCACCGAGGAGCTTGCACTGCTGGACAGACATCTCCGGAGGGATTGGTTGCTTGAACGAAGGTGTGCTGTTCAAGAAACTGATAGTCATGATATTTGACTTTTTGGCATTGACAGTCATGTCGGCCTGTGCAGCGTCGCTGGTAATATCCTCCATGATTTCCACGGCTGAGCTCTTCAAATTTTTCCGGCATTTTTCCAGTACAACAAATTTCCAGCGGTCAGGGTGTTCAGTCGCATGTCCATTTATCATAATCAGGAACAGAAGCGGGCCAAGGAGGGTACCTTGGGGTACGCCACAGTAAACTGGAAGGAGATCTGAATAGACATTTTTATACTTTACACATTTAGTTCTACTGGAAATGAAGGAAACTATTATTCCAACAAGGTTAGGGTTAACATGAAATTCTTTTAGGAGCTTTTCAACTAAAACATTGTGGTAACACTGAAACATATCGTAAAACATCTCGTAACACTGAAAACAAAATGTAAAACGACGACCCAAGACCCCCATCCGGAAACCCTGATTTTCCAGCTGTAACTCACAATTGTAAAGGTTCTTAGGAAACATAAATTGCTAGGCTGAAGAAAAATTAATGTGACTGGGCAGTTTGAGTCTGGCGTGAGAACCGTCTGTTTAAACCCTGCTTCTTTTCCTCAGATACTTGTCAGAGAATTCCCACCCCCCAAAATTTGTCCCAAGAAATTCGCAAACAATTAATTACTGATTCTACAAATGGTAAATAATACATACCAATTGCAATGATAAAATACACCAAAGTGAATAATCGGCATAGAATGTGAAACAATTTTGAGGATAGCAAACTGGGTCAAAAGAATGTCGTACTCTTAAGTGTAATTTAAGTTCCGTAATAGATAGGCTTTCTAGGTCGAAGATTTTTGTCACTGTTATTACTAAATGGATTAGTAGCAGACTGTTTATTTCTAGTTTCCTGCTGGTTAGTGCTGTTAACATTTGATTGGGTACAAAGCGAAGACGTAGCATTTGGCGACGCATTGCTAGCTGCTTGTACGGTATGAGCTTCTGAGGTTAGAGAAATGCTGCTGTCTACAGTCAAGTCGTAAGCATTGCGTAGCTCGAAAGTTTGCAGTGGTTGCATTGCAAACGAAAAAGGGTTTGTTGCAACATTAGCACTTTATTGGGTTGAATAGGTGGGATGGCTCGCTACTGAGTAACCGCATATCAAATTCCATATGATCTTTGATTGTGCTCTTATTAAAAGGTTTTAGATGGCTTGTGTGGACAGTCCGAGCTTTTCGATTTGCCATGTCAGATAGTTCGAACCCTTTCAACACATCGTGAACAACGACTGGACCAGTCCAGCGGTTACGAAGCGAGCCTTCCGTTTTCCGAAGTTTGTGGTTTCGCATGAACACAACGTCACCCTCAACAATGTCTCGATCAAACACTTTGCTCTGATTGTACTTTTGACACGTCCTCGATGGTGGATGCGTTAATATTTAAAACTGTTGTCTCAGCCCTTGGCTGGAAGGATTTTTTTGGCTGTTCAAGTTCATGATGGTAAGCTGGAGAGACATTGACCAAAGATCCTGTTTGGCTCGAACTAGGTTAGACACATACGTTTGATATCGCGATGTGCGCGTTATGCACGGTTAGCGCTAGGACGGTAAGCTGGTGTATACCTTGGGTAAATTCCAAGAATCTCGAGCACTGACCGAAAACTTCGCTCCTGTAATAACTGGCGTTGCCGAAGATCAACAACTCGGCAGCTCCATCTTTTGAGTTCAATGAATACGCAAGAGCTTGTGTAATAGTTTGAGACGAAGTTTCGCGAAAAGGAACCGCAACAACGAATCGGATAAACTGGCAAACGCCCACTAAGATGTACTTGTTCCCGTCACTTTGAGTAAGTGGCCCTATGATGTCACACGCTGCAATATTCCAGAGATATTTTGGTGAGTATCCTTCGCCCATCGGTGGGATAATTGTGCGAGACTCGCTACGACGTTGACAGACTAAACAGGAGTAAACAAACGTCATAATTCTCCTTACAAAACCGTCTTGAAAGTGGTAAAGTATTCGTAACCGATCCAGTGTAAAGACAAAAGAGTGATGGCCAGGCTCATGGCCGAGCCTGAACGCTGTCCTTTCAAGACTGAGGGGGGGGGGTGACAAGCTGTGATTCTTCACTGAAATTATCGTCATCCCTGGCGGATTTTGCTGCTCTTGCCTTTGAATACTGAGTGTGATCGAGTACTCAGAGTTTCTATTTCGTTTGCAAAACCGCCGGATTCTTGCTAATCCTGCCGTGACTTGCGGCCGTCGAGACCACAGCTTCCTTGTCGAAAACGGGAAAACCCATCCGTATTACCCGACAGTACCGAGCTGCATACTCCTGGGTCATACCACAAAGGCCCTCCCTGCAGTCGATATTTCTTCAACTTTTTCGTCAATTCCTTCGTGTTAAGAGCCAACACGGTTTTGCTAAATTCTGGGCATTTTCTAACGGCTCTGTTTGCAATGGGAAGGTACGGAATGGGGAAGGTACAATGGTATGTACGGATAATTACTGTCTGCTGTGTCCATGCCCCAATAAACCTGAGAATTGTTTACAGGGGGGTCGTTAATATCACGGCTAGAGACACGTGCGGAGGCTGTCACAGCACTGATGACATTATCCTCTGAATTGCCCTTTTCAGCTGTGGGATTCCAGCTAATTTTGCACAGATTTTTCTGGTACCTGGAGAAATCAAGAATGTGGGTCATGTAGCGAGACAGGGAATCCGAGTAAAAAATTTTCCGATGGGACATGGACGAAATGAAGATGATAAGGCTGAAGTGACAAGGTACACTTTAGAAGCCTCCGACTTCCGTTCATTTTCGCGTTACGTAAATATGCAAGAGAGAAGTTATCTGTCATCCAGATAATATTTCGACAAGACCCATAGAGAAGATTATTCCAGTGTTCTATAGACAATACAAGGCATATATTTCGGGTTTCGAAAATAGAGCACGCTAACTGGCCAGAACCTCGTGCTTTGGAGAAGCAACCCAAGAATTCGAGCTTCCTTCCTGGTTCTCTCGGCTTCATCAGAAGAAGGCCGGAGAAGCAATATAGGCCCGTGTCGGTCTGGAGCATGAAATCAGTATTTCCCGAAAGATCTCGCGTCGGTCTGAAGCACAAAACCAACATTTCCCGTAAGATCTGGATAGGAAAGAAGAGGTGCATTTACGAGTCGATCTTTCAGTGTGGTAAATGCAAACTCATGATCTTTGTTCTAATTGAATTCGACGTCCTTGTGCAAGAGATTGTACAATTTTTTGGAAATAGAGCTGTAATGTGGAACGGATCGTCAGAAGTATCCAAGAGTTTCTAAGATGCTCTTGAGGCCCTTCCGATCAGTGGGAGGAGCCAAGTCTCGAATTTCTTGCAACTTATCGGGATCTGGCACTATACCTTCGGAGCTAAGACTGTGGTCACATAACTTGACTCCGTCCGTACGAAAAAAATTGCATTTCGATCCTCTAAGTCTGTTGTCGTATTACTGACAAGGAGCAAAGTCTTCTTCCAATGTGGAAAGGTGTCCCTTTTAAGGTTGTACACCTGCCATGTGCCCAAAAATCTTGGCGATCGTGATGTGATGTAGACTCGGGGATGCAGTACATCCCATAACCATCGTCTTGAAACAATACTGTTTTCCAAATAGAACGCAACTGAAATAACTCTTTGACTAATTACTGCAGCGGATGTTATAAAATGATCTTGCGATATCAATCGTGATTTTTACTTTCATGTTTAGCGCTTTCTCGAAGATTTTTTTGTAAGCTGTATGATTAGCAGGTGGAACAACAACAACAACAACAATCAAGCACAAGACGAATGTCAGGGGCAGACAGTTCTGACGTTTTTTTATCCAAGCCCTTTTTAACAACGACGATTGGAAAAGAAAAAGGGCTAATGTAGCGTTTACACGGACAAGAAATCCCGTCGAGTAGAAAGGAATTCCGGTCGACTCGAAAGGATTCCGTTCGTGAAGACGAGTAGAAAAAAAGTCTAGCGGGACGGGAATCCTTTCATGATGAAAGGAATTCCCGTCCACTTGAAAGGAATCTTGACGGCGGCGCTGGTAAAAAGTACAAAAAAAGGCTAGCTAGCTTTTGAGAGCAGCAGTCATCAGTACTGATGTCATAAATGCTCTCAAAACTTTTTTTTATTGGATAGTGAATTTATTTATGTCAGATTTTCTGGTTTGACGAATTAATTTTGTTCCCTCTGCGTGTAAACATAATCTTGTCACCAAGATCGGATTCTGTTCAAGTTTTCCTGTACTTGTAAACGCTGCATAATACACTCTTCTATTATGTCTGCCTTTTTCATCTCCTCGAGATGAATCTTAACTAAATTTTCTAGAGGGTTGGGTACCGGCAACTGTTTCCTAGAGATTGTGTGAGATTTGCTTCCATAAAGTCAAACCCTTTACCCGCGTCAAATAGACCCCTTTGCAAAAGTGTCCCTCAAACCTGAGAGTACTGACCGTAATTTCTCCTTCATTGGCTCACGCATTTGTTCAAGCTTAAACTGAGCAAAAATCCGTACGTGAAGTTTATTTATTTTCACTACTGGGTAAGCGAGAGCCCTTTCTCTCGGTACCGTGGCTCGGAAAGGAAGCGTTGCTACCGCTTTCGAAATCCTCACCAACCTTGCTTTTGTCACGTCCTATGCGAGGGCAAGAACCATACTTCTCAGCACCGTGACCTCGAGATCTTGGCTACCGCCTTTCTACCCTCCCGAACTTTGGGAGAACTAGGGGTACCTCCTATTCCCGTTTCTAAACTACCAACAGAAGCAAGACTACCGCTTTCTCCTGTCCTCGCATTACACGGGATAGACATATTCACTTCAGTTTCCATGCAACCAATTTCAGAGTCGCAGATGTCAGTGACTACTGGGTCTTAACTACCAAGCACCTACTTCTAATCTACCGAAAACGCCAAGAATTTGGTCACGCTTAAAAGTAATTGGGCGTGAATTGACATTTTTAAGACGAATGACAACCCTTTTTTTCCGTGACTCTATCAACTGATCAGGGCACATCAGGCGTGCACTGACCCGATTCCCCCCATAGACTCCTACGGTGCCGGTTTCAAACTCAACCCCACCCTCAAAATAAAAAAAGGAATTACTTGCGACTGAAACATTAGACAAACAACGTACATCACACCGTCCGAAATTACTGAACCGTCAGCGTTAAAAGTACAGGTATCAATTCCCGAATCTTTGAAAGTGCTGATTAAATTTCTGTTTTTATGCAGTCCAGCAGAAATTTTTTAGATGATAGGAAGTCAAAACCGAGGACAAACTTGGGTGTTAACAATGGGACAACAATAAAAGTGTACCTGCACCTTTTTCCGTTGATTTGGATGTGAATATCACAGATTCCGGTTGTTCGTAAAGTCTCACCGTTAGCTTTTCGAATGCTAATAGAGTTCTTTGGTCTTCGAATGTTCGGGGACCTAACTCATTCCCTTAACGCAACTTCGGGAATGGCCGATATGCACGCTCCTATGTCTACCAAAATCCTCCGATACTGGTTTTCTAACTGCACAATTGCGTAAAACGCTTCTTTAGCATGATGTAGGCCTAAATCATAATTACGATGTTCTTGCACTGCAGTACTAACACTGATCGACTAAAACCAGGAAGGGAAGGGAACACGAAAAGTAGGAAGGCATACTAAAACCAGGAAGGGCATACTAAAACGACGAAGGCTGTCGCCAAAATTCACCGCACCGTTCCCTTCCTCTGTTTAGTATTCTTCGAGGGGTCGGCAACTTCTCACATTCAAAGTTCACGATCGCTTCCTCGGTTTAGTATCCCGACATGGGTAGGCACTGAGTTCAGTGAGGGGTCAGCAACTATAAAAATTGTAATTCACCTCTTCATTTCTCGTTATGACGGTAGGTCAGGGAGTTTGAAAAGTTGCCGACCCCTCGAGTTTGAAGGAAATTGAAAAGTTGCCGACCCCTAGAAGAATACTAAATAGAGGAAGGGAACGGTACGGCTTTCCAATTCTGAATTCTGGCAACAGCCTTCCTGGTTTTAGTATGCCCTTCCTCGTTTTAGTATGCCCTTCCTGGTTTTAGTATGCCTTCCTGCTTTTCTCGCGTTCCCTTGCCTTCCTGGTTTTAGTCGATCCCGTACTAACACTATCACTTTGCTTGAAACATGCGTCCTTAGGGGCCTTAAATTCAGTGTTCTTAACGGCAGTCGTTTGGCCCTTATTTTCGTCTGCCGTTTGAGCTTTCCAGTTTCGTTTCCTGCTTGAAACGCATAACTACGCTATCAGGCCCTCGACATTCCGCTTTTTGTGATACAGGTGTCCGCAGCTGTAGCACTCAAGTCCTCTTCGATCCAACCTCTCATGATCCTGTCGATGACGTGCGGAGTCAGACGGTCTCCTTTCGAATTTGCAAGGACTAAAATTGCCGTCATCGTAATATGAAGACATGGGGCTTTGATGACGAGGCTTCCTATGCTTCGTGAGTGTACGTTTTTCTCTCTCTGCTCCCGCTAAAGCTGCTATTGCTGTCGTGTCTTCTTCTTCTGCCGTGTGACCTATCTTTAAAGCTTACTCGTCCCATGCTGTCTGTTATGGCACCGACAGTCGGGTAAGAGACGCTTGTGCTGAAGGTTGCCCGTAGAAATCGTTCAGCTTCTTTTGCTTCTCTGACGCAGTCATTAAAGGTCTATGGTTTTGCTTTAAGGAAGGAATGGTACATAGCCTTATTGTCTCTTACGGCACTGCAGAAGGTCTGAATCGCCGCAATTTCTGGACCTGGGAAGTGGATTAGATGTTCGATTTAGGGGTACGAAGAAATGATAACGCCCAGAGCGTGTTCCACCCTACTTACCGTAGTTACTACGCGTGACGTCACGAATTCTGGCTTTTTGCCGTCAAGGCTGGAACGATTTTTCTATTTTACAGCAGGATCTCACGCCAGGGGCGAATCCGACCAATTACGTTACAGAGATGCGTAGTAACTACGCTTACTACGCTCCCGAGCATGTTAAGCAAATAGTAACTATTAGTTACTATTCCGACAAGGTTGGAATGGTCAGCGTAGTAACTTTTCGTGAGGATGGAACGGAAATAGTATCTGATAGTAACTATTGTTAGAAGAGTGGAACACGCTCCCAGTGACGAAGGTACTTGAACGAAAGAATTTTCGAAAACATGCTGCCAAAGAAGAAGCGGAACTAGAAATGAGGAGCATGCTGTTGACCAAACCGGTCAAGTAACCAACCATTTTTCTGTGCTAGTGTTGGGCGATATTTGTATTTATCGATGTTTTCACATTTGATATTCTATGGTCGATATACCAATATCAGGCCCGTATCCAGGAATTTATTTGGGGGGGGGGGTTTGCCTGCTGGTCGGACAAAAATCACAAAAAACACATAGATCAGAGGGAAAAGCCTATAAAAATCGTTATTTTTGTATGTTTCGGGGGGGGGGGGGTCAACCCCCTAACCCCCCCCCCCCCTCTGGATACGGCCTCGATCAATATTGTCACTTACGGTATTCGATGATGGATGTATCGATCTTTTCAAATTCAATATTCGATAATCGATATATCGATATTGATATTTGTTTACCGTGTTTCGATATTGGATACGTCTCGTTTCGCCAAAATCAAAGAACAAAATTTTCGTTAAATAGAATCTGGGATCATCTCAAACTCCGAATAAATAAGAAATGAATTACGGAAAATATTGCTCCAATTTCGGATATATAGTGTAACTTATGTGAAAAGTATTTTCTACCCGGACAACTACTTCGCCCGGAATCCGGCCCAAACCGGAAAATTTGTTAAAATTTTGTAGTTGATTACACGGCAGATTTAGGGTCAAGAAGAGACGCTGAGTCTGTATATGGCCATCACTTTTTACCCAGATTTATCTTTCGTTCACAATACGATTGAAACCGGAAAATATTTTATAAGTTAAAGTTTTATCTGAAGTAGATTAGATGTTCTTTAGACGGATAAGGAGAATACTGTTTAATGAGAAGTACCTATTCAAACTTCTCAATCCCCCTCCGCTTTGCTGGGTAGCCGCCCATCCACAGGCCAGTGGCGTTGTTGCCATCTGACCAAGATACCTGGCTTTAATGCGTATGACCCTCCCTCACCCGACAGCGATTCAATTCGATAAGGCATTCCCTTACCCTCTCTAATTTATCCCTTTCCAGGTGAGCACCTGACTGAAAGTCCCTTCCCGATCAAAGTACTTGGAGCTCGCGATCCGACGAAAATCAAAGTGTACGGATCCGGACTGGAACATGGCGTTTTGGCATCGTTCCAGAGCCGCTTTGTCTGTGATACTAGAGGTGCTGGCGTGGGTCAACTCACTGTCAAAATAAGGGGACAAAAAGGTGAGTAAATAATAATCTATAATGAAAATCTCAGGATCGACTAAACAGAGGCCATGCACGGTACGACATGGTGCAGGAGGAACGAGTACCAAAAGGAGGCATCGGCGTACTAAGGTAAGGTAAGCCTGTAAGACCCAATTTTGAATTGACTTCTGACAAAAAAAACTTAAGTTCCATAAAAGGCATAAACACAAATGACGCTTCTTTAATTCTGATTGATTTGTAAAGAAAAAAAATGATAAGACCCTAGCTTAAGGTCTTACAAATAAAAACAAACAAACAACTAACAACGTCAGCACGAGAAAATAAGAATATGTTTGTACCAGTAGGCACGCACAGTCTACGCCTTCTTTTATTACCTGTATTCTGGCATGACCTTTTGTTAGGCTTCGGAATTTTCGGTCATAAAGAGATTATCGAGGGGCGGGACCTGCATACCTTTTGTTAGGCTCCAGATGCCTTCCTTTAGAGACGTGCTTGAGAACTTAAAGGAGGCACGCCAGACCACAGGTCCACTTTGAGAACTCTGAATCCTGGTGAAGATGGTGCATGCCTCCCGGTGCAAGCATGCCTTCTTTTATTATGCACTGCCTCTTTTCGAAACCATTTATTTATTTCGCTCAAAGCTGAGGAGTAGCATAACATAATATATAAGCACTATATGATATGATGATATGATATTTCTTACCTTAAAAGCCCAAGGGCCATGCCAATACAAACAAAAGGAAACACAATGACGAACTTATTTCTAACAACCACTAAAACTACAAAAAAAACCACTTTCTACCCACTTTCTTTATAGTAGTATAACACTGACTCTTATATATTTGCTCAATCCATCCTGATCACACTCGTTTGATCCAAATATTTCACTTCTCAAATCATTCAATTACCTACAATCACACATAAGATGTAGCACACACTCATTCATATCTCCACACATTGGGCAGAAGTAAGGACCAATTCTCCCAACGGCCTACCCGTGTACCTTCTCCTATCTCCCAGCGGTAAACTATCATCACGAATACTAATTAATAATTTCAATTCCTCCCTACCTAAACCCGCTTTAAAAGAAACAGATTCACCCCATGTCTCTTTCGCCTCTGTATAAAACCTTAGATATTTTGAACTATCTCTGTCGACCTGCCACCTGAATTTCCTGGTCCCTAAGTATACTTTTTACTTCTCTAGCTACTGTCCCTAGCTCAAACTCATGACCAATACCCTCGTTCCACCTATCACCGACCCCGCACTCATCTAAAACTTTCCTTAACCTGATACGCCCATGACTCCTTACTTGTGTCCCTCAGGGACTCCAGATACGCCACTTTCCACATTCTAACACATGGAAGACAAATTATCTTCGTCTTAAACGAATTAAAACTTAGCGTACTCACTACACGCCTACATCTTAAGCTTCCTAAACCTAGGTCCCCACCTAGCTACTAAATTATTAGTTGTACTACTCAGTCCTAACAGTATTTTAAAATAATTCGGCGGTATCTGCTCCAGTTTACCTGCCGTACGGAACCCAAACTTCTGATGCGTAATGCATAACCGGCAAAACCTTCGTGTAGAATACCTCTTTCTGTATCTTGATGTTGTGAATTTCTTTCAAATGGCTTCTTAGAACTAGATTAAAACACCTTTTCCCTTCATCTCCGCCTGTTCCACAGGCTTTCCAAATATTCCTCCTTTTGCTCGTAATTTACCCTCCAAGTACACCCATTCTTCCTTTACTTCTAGGTGCTTCCCCCCGTATTGAAACTTATCACATTCTCTCAATGTAACACCTTTTCTAAACACCACCACAGCTGTTTTGCCAACATTCAATGTTAACTCTTTCTTTTTTAAATAAAGCTCTAGCAAAGTTATAAGTTTCTGAAGGTTACTACTACAATCAGCCACCAGTGTTATAGGTTCGCCAGCAAATAACAAAGTACAAAGAGACATGATATCTACAGCACCTTCTGCGCTCCTTCTATACTATTCCGTTCTGGTGTCGCCTATGTTCTGCGAAAGAAGGAGATAAAAAAGATGAGATCATGTTATTTTAAATACGCAAAGCACCTGCTCAGTTTAAATTATGCCATAACCATACATTAACGGAGAAGTTCAAAATTCAAGATGCAAGTGTTACCCATTTGTATGTTTCTTCGTCCCTATCAAAACTCATTGACAACAGAGCCCAACCAGCGCACGACCTTCTCCACTGCTTCCCGACCGAATATTGAAAATTAGCGTCTGTTTTCTGTGTTTTATGTCTTTTATTTATTTTCTTTTATTTACTCCTCTTTTTCGAAATGGCGGGTTACAAATAAGTTACTTACTTACTTACTACCGTCAGCGTTGGAGCCGAACTATCCGTCATGGACTATCCAACTCCAAATCCCATTTAATGACCCTGTAAATAACGTGAAAAAAACAACTAAATTAAGTATTTTAACTTCTTAGCCTACTAACATTACTCACTTCTGAAGAATGATTGGTAGTGGGTTGGGGGTACTTCCGAAGCTATTTTGTAGGAACTTGTCAACTTTACGAGGGAAAATTCGTGGCAGGCAGAGTAGAGAGTTCTGGGATGTGTGCTGAGAAATATCTGACACCATAGATCAGAGCAAAATTACACTAGGGAGTAGCATGCTTTACAATCGAGCTATACTTGTAGCGCCGCCCACTAGGCTTATGGAATTTGTGGAAAAAACTTGCTGGCTTAAACATTAATAGTAAAGCTAAGATGCTGTCTGCACACAACGAAGACAACAGGGGAGGTTGTATCTTTTTGATACTGTGTTCAGAATTTTAAGTTATCGGAACCAGCGCTGGTACACCACTGATTGATTTTCAGAAGGGACGTTCTCTATCACTAGTGGTGCTAGTGTCGCTGCTATTCGAGTGTGTGTCATTTTTTGCAAGTCTTGGCGCAGTTCAGTCTGTCCACTTTAATTACTCCCTAGTATCATTTTGGCCTGCTATCCTCAAGATCAATTCGTCGACGAGGTACAGTTCTGTTTCCATATCCAGCCAAGCGGCTTTCATGCGGAATACAGGACTATTGTAAGTTCCCTTCCAGAAATCAACTCTACGAAAGACAGACATACACTGCATGAATCGCGTTCATCCTTACATGTAAGCGAGAAATTTGAAAGGGAATATTAAATTCCTAATGTACAGGGCGATCTTGGGATTCTTCACTCTTTCAGCTCTAGCCAGTAATATTCACTTTCACTATGTAGCTACGTAGAGTTAGTTAAGCGTTTTGAAAAGAGGTGGCTCTAGTCCCTTTTCTTTCCAGGTGCATTCCGGATAGGAATGCAGAGAGAATCCCAAACCGACCGGGTTATCGTTTTTAAATACGACCCAACCAAGCCTGGAGACTACAAGATTGAAGTCAAATGGGCCGGACAGCATGTACACGGGTCGCCGTTTTCTGTGAAGATATTCGATACCCAAGAGGAACTGTCAAGATATATTCAGGTAAGGGTCGCAGATATTTTTGATAGCAAATAGTTAGATATGTTTCCAGTCTCGTTAAATCATTAATTCATTAATGATTATCGACCACATCACGATCACATCCATATTTTGCCGAGTGATGGAAAAGTTGATTGTTGCAAGAATCCAGAAATATTTTGATGCTAACAATCTTTGGAACCCTGCTCAACATGGTTTTAGGAAAAGAAGTTCTTGCAACACTCAACTTCTTGAAGTCATTACGGATTTTCAGCGTTTTGCGGATTTGAGTGTACTTTTTTATTGTATTTACATTGATTTTTCAAAAGCATTTGATAAGGTTTCAATACCGCACCTCCTTCAAAAATGTGCCCGTTATACCATAGGCCAGAAGACGCTTGCATTTATTACTGATTATTTGAGTGGGAGAACCCAACAAGTTATGGTCGGTGACGAGGTTTCTTGTCCAGTTGATGTATTAAGTGGTGTACCCCAGGGAAGTTGTCTGGGACCAATTTTATTTTGTTTGTTCATAAATGATCTTCCCTCTTCTATCAAACATTCCTCCATTAAAATGTTCGCTGACGACGTAAAACTGTATTTACCAGTGCAAGATCATACTGATGCGCAGCTTTTGCAAGAAGATCTAGATTCTCTAACCCAGTGGTGCGAATCTAACTCTATGTTCATAAACCCGTCTAAATGTGTTGTACTTCATTACGGTCGGAAATCACACCCTGATTATAGTTATATTTTGTCTGGTTTAAGGGTCCCTTCAGAAGAAACGGTGCGTGACCTCGGTGTTCGTTTTGATACTCAACTAAAGTTTGAAAAGCATGTTTTGGAAATTGTGAAAAATGCAAATTATCGTCTGCTGACTTTAAAAAGAAGTTTTAGTAAGTTCAATCTCCGGAATTTTATGTTGTTATGCAAATCCCTGGTGCGCCCTATCGTTGAATACAACACTTCAGTCTGGTTTCCTTTAAATGTCACTGATGAAAACCGAGTAGAAAAATTTCAGAGAAGGGCGACCAGGTGATCCCATACCTTCAACACCTTTCATATCCATAGCGGCTTACTCGACTTCAGCTCCCATCATTAAAGTTTCGAAGGCGCCGTAGTGACGTAATTAACGCGTTTCGGATAATTAAAGGAGCAGATGATGTTGACCCCAATTCATTTTTCAAATTCAGTCACTACCCCACAACCCGCCAACACCCTTACAAACTGTACCCTCCGAAACCGCATAAGAAAATTGGCCGGTGTTTATTCGTCAATAGGGTAACCGAACCGTGGAACAGTTTGCCAGCGGAAGTTGCTGATTCAGGCAGTATCCAAACGTTTAAGCGTGGTATAGTCGACACCCCATTTTACTCAGTTGCTTTTGTAGTCTGAAAATTTGTTTACTTTTGTAGTGTATCAGTTTATGTGTGTGAAGTATATGTAATCTGTGTGTAAGTAACGGCGACAAGCTAAAAGCTTAACGCTAAATGAAATAATAAATTAATCTCCAAACAGTCTCCTGTGGCTTATCCGTCTCCCTTTCGATAGCAAAGACACTTTCATTTAACCTTTTAATCTTATGGAGTTATTACTTGTACTTTATTGCTGTTATAACCCAAATTGTGTTTTCTCGCCGAAGCAGGAGGAGCGCTAGATCTCGGAAGCGCTAGACTGAAAATGTGGGTTTATTCAGACCCATGTTTGGCACTATACAATGTTTGGCAACAATGAACACATAGACAAGCATCCTTGTGTGAAATGCAGTGACAAAAGTTTTTAACACTTTTGAATGTTGTGACTCGTGAAAACATAAAAGTAAAAGGGACATGAGATATGATCCTTTTGGTGTTTCACGGAAATACCCTTTACAGTAACCTTTCTAAGTACCGTGTTTCGCGAAAAGATAAGAACTAACAGAGTTGTTTTTTATTTTACTTATTTTGCTTATTTTTATGGCACTTGCAGCTTCGCTTAAGTGCCTTATACCGATAACTTTTCGGTCGGTCGGTCAGTCGGTCGGTCGGTCAGTCGGTCGGTCGGTCGGTCGGTCGGTCGGTCGGTTGGTCGGTCAGACCACACTCATCTCGAGTTCGGGTACTTCCAGAAGTGATAGAACGAAGAAACTTGGCAGGCGTGTTAGAGACCCGAGCATACTGACTTGGAAATAGTCACTTCCCCGATCGATCACCGTGGAGGAGTGGAGGGAGGGGGAATCCGGACTGTTGACGTATTTTTGACTTCTAAACGGGGAATCAGTTCTTAATGAAACTTGATATTTGGAAAGACCTCCTGTCTCAGACGTCAAACTTCAAGTCCAGAATGGATCCGGTGACTTTGGGAGGAGTCGGGGGGGGGGGGGGGGAATCGTGTGACATGTGCAGAGTGGATGGATCTGGATGAAACTTGCCCCAGATACATATTTGAATAGACCGGATCGGATCCGAGCACTGTGGGTGGGGGGGGGGGTCCAGGAAGGGTTCCGGAATTCCGATGATCCCGAGTTAGGATGCTGACACATGTGCTAATACGGTGAAACTTGGCAGGCATGTGAAGGACTCAACAATTATGACTTAAGAACATTTTTTTCTCCGAGTTTCTTACCATCGTGGGGGGTGGTGGGGGGTGGAGCGAGGGAGAATCCGGAATCTTGAGAAATGTCCAACTTTTGAACGGGTGATTAGATGTTAATGAAACTTGTTATTCGGAAAGAACTCATTTTTCAGATGCCCGATTTCAACTGCGGACAGGATCCGATCAATTTGGGGAAGTCTGAGGGGGGGGGGGGGGGGCGGGAAATTTTGTGACACGCTTAGAGCGTAGCGATTGGGATGACACTTCGTAGGAAGAACAAACGTAAGCCCTAGACACACCAGTAACGGAGCCTGACCGGATTCGGGCACTCTGGGGGAGTTGGAGGGTTGTACCGAATTCCGCTGATTGCGCTTTAAGGTACTTCCAGATGTGCTAGGACGACGAACTTAGCTTGCACAGTAGAGACTTAACAAGATTGGCTTAGAAAGTGTCACTTTTCAGATCCGATCATGCCTTAAAATACATAAAACTACTTTTAAGCAAAATCTACATTTTCATGATCTCCATGAGCCCATGATCATTTTTGCCTCAAAGGTTTTGCTTAGAAATGACTTTCTAGCATCCTTAAACTGCGCATCTTAACCGAAGAATAAAAAAAAAATACTTTTGAGCAGACCATATATATTCACAGTCCTGAAGGACCCAGGATCATTTTTGCTCCAAGGGTTTTGGTTACAGAATAATTTCTAGCACCCATAGTCCGCATCATCATAGCCAAGTGCACACAAAAATACTCTTTACCAAACAATACATTCTCGGGATTTCCAAGGGTCCATCCTTATTCTTACCTCGGGAGTTTTGCTTACAAATGATCACAACAAACCCACGAATTGGCAATTCCTAATTTCATCCTTTTACCAAGCCTTGAGAGTGCTATATCAGCCTTCAGCTCTTGGGGAAAACAGTCGACAATTTTTCAAAACTGCCGTTTTTTCTTGAAAACAGTCGGTAAAATTACCAGCCAGTCGGTAAAATGCCTTGCCCCCCCCCCCCCCTCCCCCCGAAAACATTTTGGCTAGTAACACTTCTGCCTCGAAGCAATATGAAAGCGTATTTCATTTGATGTGTTATTGTGTGGAATTGAATGAATGGAGAAAGAAGATATCTGGTGAGAGAGTCTATAATGAAGAACGGGTGGGAAGGATGATGAAGGATGAATATTCTGTTACTCTAAAAACTACTTGAGGCTTGCGATGGAGCATAGAACGACATTTTTAGAATAGGAGCAGTGTGTTAGTTCTGTAAGTTACTGAATTTTGTATTCAATTTTTGTTGCCATGGCCCACGGGCTTTTTTCGGTAATTACATTTTGTTCTGTTCTATCGTTCGTCATAACCAAGTCCAGAAACAAAAATGCAAAAGCCAGTCCCGAAATCGAATACCTGGTACGCTAATACCGGAACACTGCAACACTTAAATTACGAGTCTTACTAGAAATTATATTTTCACTATGACAGGGCTCAGAAATATTGTTTCCAAAAATTTGAGTACTTTCCCACCAGAAAGTAGTAATTTTCTTGTTAGCGCTTGTCCACTCTATCCAGACTTCCATCTCTCCAACGTGGCTGCTGGAAACTTTAAAAACTCGGCTAGGCCGGAAAGCACTAGAAAGTCGTAGGTACAAAACGACACAATAGCGCATGGCGGGGATTAAGAATATCATGTTCCCATAAGGGGTCTTTAAGGATAACGTGAAATGCAGAATAAACAGGCGCGGTCTACAAGATATTTCTTATTTTATGTTAATATTGATCTGTTATTTGCGGGGCTCCTTGACGGAGCTCGGTATATTTCAATCCATCAATCAATCAGTATTTTCTGGTTCAAGGCACTATACACAAGTCATTGCAAACTAGACAATGCTTATATACATGCAAATACACTTTCTCCATTGGGCAGTAACACGATTTGGCAGTTTAACTGAAGAGCCAACATATTTTAGTGACATTTAACATAATATACTGCATTATGTTAATTGTGTTAATGGATTTTTTTTTCACTGTTGGCTCTAGTATGATGTTCAGAATATCCAGGCCCATCTTCACAACACAAAATTCTACTATGACGTAGAGATTTTGAATATCAATACAAACGCTGATTTTCAGTTGCCAGTGATCAGCTCGTGGAATTTAGCTCTCTGCGTGAACACTTATTTTTCGTAAATCGTTTCCATTCAGTATACCACAGCGCATAGAGGCACCACAAACACGGCATGGAAATTCCAGTATATGAAAGTCGATTATTTGTGATTAGCGGAGCAACGAACTAACGCTTTTTCATCGGGTCTTTAAGCCTCTCCAAGTGATGGGTAACTAGATTGTCTTATCTCAGCCCTTTTCAGTTAAACTTTAAAGTTTAACTGAACAGGCAACTTATTTTTACATCTTAGATTCAAATACATTGAATTATTACAACACCTATTGGGGATTTTCATTCTGTCCACAGTAGTCTTCAGTAGGGACGTTGGGAATGTGGACGCTTTCCCATGGTGAATCCGTCCACAATTCGCCCGCGAAAGTCACTAAACTATCACTACACAAGACACCTCACTAGCTGCACTAGCACTAGCTGCAGACACTTCTTTGTTTATTTGATACACAATTTATTTACTCGTTTGCTGCTGGTGTTGTTGCCAAATGTTCCAGGCACCATAGAGATATCACAAAAACGGGAAGAGCGGCAAGCACAATGGGATAATCGATTATTTGGAAATATCAGAAAACAAACTAACGCTTTTTCATCGGGTTTTCAAGATTATTTAAGCAAACAAGTGATGGGTAACTAGACTGTCGTATCCTAGCCCTTTTCGGTTAAACTTTAAGAATTTTAGGTCTCATCTATGTAAGATTTACATTAAAGCACTCGAAGGGGGCCGGGAAAAACGCCGTTGCCCTCTCCTTAGGTTTCCGCAAAATGACACGAAGGGTAGAGAAGTCGGCGCTTTTCCCGTCAGCAGTGCGCGCTATAACAATCCCCATTCTGGTGCACAGCCTGCAGGAGTGGGTTTCGCGTCCAATCAATAACAGAGAAGCAAAAGAGTCTCCCGACCTCTGTAATACGATCATGCGGGGTGAAATACAACCCCGATGACCTGAGGTTAGGAACCACATGGAACATTACAATTCAACAACTCATCGCACTAAAGCCCTGGAGAAGAAAAATCGATAGTAAGCGACTATCGGTTGTTCAGCATTGTGGCGTCATATTATGTTCAAAACTGACAGTAGCTACAAACCAAAACCTGGGACAAAAGAAAAATGAGAGTATCGGTCTGACGAGATTGAACAAATTAATTTGTGACCTTAAAATTCAAAACATTTTTCAAATATGTTATCCGGACTTTCACATTCTGTCCACACCAGTATATTTCACACATGTATTCAGCCTTATTTGTTTTTCTTTTTACAGTATGTGAAGGATTAATGGATGATCATACATCAGAATGCGATGCAGACATTGCCAACTTGGATTGCAGCAACTTCGATGAATGTTTCGGTGATTGTTTTTTGGATCAGTGCCAGTCTTCGGTGTTCTAATTGTTTTTAAAATAATCTTTACGCCTTGCCATAGACCTTAGTTTCTCTTGCACCTCAGAGGTCCTTAGGGCACCCAAGAAGAGCCCCCAGTCGTCTCTCATAAGAGCCGCTGCCCATGCATCTTCCCATTGGGGCTGGAGAGGCGCGTTGATATTGCGGAGATCCAGCAGTCGGATACCTATAGGTACGGCAAAGAGCTTTCTTCGGTCGCCCTCTTCGTCTGAATCCACCGGATGCAACTGGAGGATAGCGTTTGTGAGTCTGGTGCTTCCTATCTTAATTGTATGACCCATACCTCAGGCGGTGGATGTTGACTTCAGTAATAAGGGGTTGTCAAGTTCGTGACCCTTTCTGCCAAGTGTGCGAGGAGGGTTGGCTGTGTTTTTGAACCCCATCCCTGGGACCCAGTGGGAAACTCCATGGGGAGAAAAGACAGCAACCGAACATACTTGAAATATTCTTGACTTAAATAATTTTAATAGACCGGTGAAATAATTCCGGTTTAATGCAAGGTTTGTTTGTCATTATGATTTGTATTCGATCGATTCTGGTGTTTATTCTTCCTGTGCTAGTGCAACTAATAAATTCATCTATGGAGAAAGGAGCATTTCCAAAATTATTGAAAACAGCAAAGGTTCTCCCTCTATACAAAGGTGGCACTCAAACAGACGTATCAAATTGGAGGCCTATTTCTATCCTGCCAGTGTTTTCAAAAGTTTATGAAAAAGTTATCCATGGAAGACTATATGATCACCTCACGAGCCTACGCACATTGTAAGGCGGCCAGTTTGGATTCCGAAAGGGCCATTCGACTTCGCATGCTGTACAACATCTTCTAGAAAACGTGAATTTAGCTCTGGAGAAGGGTTAGTATTGTATTAGTATTTTTATTGATTTTAAAAAAGCGTTTGATACCGTTGATTTCAGTATTTTACTGGGTCGATTAAGAGATTTGGGTGTAAGAGGAAAATGTTTGGATTGGCTTAGTTCGTATTTAAATGGTAGATCAATGAGGGTAAATCTAGGAGATAAGTTTTCAAAGTTTTTTCCTGTTTCATGTGGAGTTCCTCAGGGTTCTGTCTTAGGACCACTGTTGTATTTAGTGTATGTTGATAGTATGCGGTTTTACATTCCTGGTGCGTCTATAACATCTTTCGCTGATGATACAGCACTGGTTGTGGCGGCGAAGACTCTTGAAGAACTGGCCCAGAAAGCAAACAGAGCTCTGCAAGGGTTGAGTGAGTTTGTAGGCACTAGCTTACTTAGCATCAACGCGGCGAAGAGTAATTTTGTTCTGTTTAGGCGGACTGGTGTATTGCCAAATCTCCCCAGTGCAATAACAATAAATGGTGTTGTACTCAAGCAGGTTGAAGAAGTGCGGTTCCTAGGGGCTAGGATTCATTCTTGATCAGAACCTGAGCTGGAGAAGACACGGTGATCTGGTTGCATGTAAGGTAGCGCGTGGCCTTGGGATTTTAAGACGTTTTCAACATTTTTTACCCTATCATGTTTTAATTCTTTTATATCATTCTTTGATTGCGCCTTATATAAATTATGGATGCATGATTTGGGCTAGTAATTTTACGTGCAATTTCAAACGAGTGCAGATTTAGCAAAATAAAGCAGTGAGATTAATTGGTAAGTATGATACGGGAGTTGTAAGTACTGAGTCAATTTTTAGGAAACTTGAGATTTTGAAGGTAGGTCAAATTAGAGATTTCCAAATTGGTATTTTTGTGTTTCAGAGTCTGAATGGTTTCGCACCTGATGTTTTTGGAATTTTTTTTCGTTTTAACTCATTTTATCACGGACATGCTACGAGGCATGCTGGAGACCTGGTAAGTGAGCCAAGAAGTACGGTTCGTTCTAGCCATGTGGCAAGGCATTTTATTTATTTATTTATTTATACAGCGGAGTATGAACAAAATACAAAAGTCAAATATACATATTAAAATACTTAAGCAAAACAATGTAAATAAAAACGACAGAAAGAAAAAACACAATTCAGGTACGGTGGTCTGGAATACTTTTCCAGACTCAATTCGAGAAGCGGAAAGTGTACCGCAGTTTAAAAATCGGTTAAAGAAACATCTCCTTCAGGGTAGTTGGTGAATAGAGGGTTATGAAGACGAGAGAGGACAAATTGACAAATTAATTATTAAATTTTTAGTTTATTTTAGTGAAGGTTTGATTAGAATATGATAGTAAATGTGTACTGGTTGCGTTTTTCAAGCGCGTATGTGCTTTGTGTGTAACCGGTCGTCAAGCCAGAATGATTTTTGTTTAGTAAAGTTGTTGAATCCTGAAAAATCCTGAATCCTGATTCTAACTGAACAATTTTTATCTATTTTTTTTATCTATTTGGTTGAAAAGGCTGTCCAGATAGTGACTATTTTAGTTCTTTGGTAAGATTACGAACGGGAGTGTCCCCAAGCTAGTAGTTGCCACAACGTCAGAGTCTAAAATGCTTGTAGTTACCTTTTCAAGTTCCACTATTTTATTAGATTTGAGCTCTCCGCATTCGTATATCAAAAAGATGGGAATGGGAAATGTCCTTTTGAGTGTATGAATGAAGAATATATGCCTGAGGGCATAAGTGCAGTAAAGAAGGACAAAGAAATATAAAATAAACACAAAAAACGCACAAATATTTGTATAAAGGTTATTCACTATTTTCGCATCACACTGATGGAGTCGTGGACACGTGATTTTCCAGTCTCAGAACACTAATTTGAAGAGAGGTTTTTAAGCGCTAATAATGGGTCAGAAATTACCAAACGGCATGCCCTGTGGCAGATGCACCAGAAATGTCAGATATCTGAAGTACGTCGAGCGTGAAGTTCCTTTTTTCTTAGTATAGAATGTAGTTCAGCAATTTTGTCCTCTCTTCCCACACTCCCTTCTGCAACTTAATCTTACACTGTTTGGTTGAAAACAGTGTTCGACCAAAACAGATGCGTCTTTGTCTTTGGTTCCGTGTAGAGAACGAGTCCATGGCCGGGATTCCACGGGGGCAGGGAAAGAAGAAATTCGGTGAAAAGGCGAGTGATGCAGGAGACAATTTTCCAGTATCATCATAAGGAGAATGAAAAGCGAACGGACTTCCTAAATTTTCTTTCCCAAGTGATAGCTGAATTGGAAGGTGGACCGAGAATATAGTTTTTAGTGGAGTGTTCCTTGGAACATTCCACTATTACGAGCGCTGCAGCAGCTTTCGGCTTTCGAATTCCAGTTTTCGGTTTCCGATTTTCACCGTATTTTGTCGAGCTCAGAACTCGTAAACCAGTGCAAGTATCAAGTTCAAACTTCGTACACTAGGGGGTATTGGGGTCTAGTTTTGCCTTTTGGGGGTCTCCATCGCCACCCAACCCGGTTCAGGGGCAAATGGGCCCAGATTGCCCAGTGAATAATGTTCATAACTTAGACAGAACTGGACATATGACGGTGAAATTCCTTTTCGCGTAGATCCTACGGCTGGGATATTGCTTTTGAAGTTGCACCTACCCCACCCACCCCGTTCATGGGGAACTGGGCCCAGATTTCCCAAGAGTAAAGTTCGTTACCCGTGACAGGAAACAACAGGTATCATGTTGAAAGTTGGTAGGTTTTTTAGCATTGGGGTGTCTTTCTACTTTTTGAGGGTCCCAAACCCCACTGCTACTTGGTTGAGGGGCAATTTGGCCCAGATTGCCGATTTTTTAATGTTTTTAACTTGACAATAACTGGAGATAAGGCGATCAAATTCCTTTTGTGCTTTTGGATCATAGGGGTTTGGTATATACATAACTAGTAGGACCACCCCCTCCCTCCCGGTTCATGCGCAAGTGGGCCCAAATTTGCCCTTGAAAAAAGTTGTTGACCCTTGACTGGAATCAAACACTAAGCTGGTATACTTGAGGAAAAAGAGGTGTAAATATGCGTTTTGATGGGTCACGAGCCCCCCCCCCCCCCCCCCACCACTTCCCGTTCATGGGCAGGTGGCCCAGATTTCCCATGAGTTAAGTTCGTCTACAGGTCTCAAGTCCTCGTGTGTATTTGCGGAGGTATATCTATGGATTAGGATTAAATAGCAACAAATAAAACGACGCGACTACTTTAATCCTTAGTGAACAGTTGGCAACTGGACTGTTTTGTCATTTGATCGATGATATGTCAGATGATTCTTAGTTCGTTTCCGAAAGCTCAAAATGCAGCATTAATGCAGAACTAATGTAGCATTTTTCGTAACGCTTTCAGTTTGGACTAGAATTTCTTCTGTCATTAATGCAGCATTAGTGACGTCAAAAATGCTACGAAAAATGCTGCGAAGTTGCAGCAGTATGTGAAATTTTTTAGACGAAGTTATGAAAATACTGGCGATCCGTTTTGGTCAAATGTTTGGGGTTGACGGGAAAATTAAAAAGAAAACCTAATGTTGTATACTTTGTGTGTGTTATAAACTATGCAAAATGAAAAAGGAACATCTCGTGAGTGCATCAGAGTCAAATTTAGTTGTCTTATTGTCTTTAGACAACAAAAGTGGCTCGAATTCCTAAATAAACATTTGGAAATTTTCGGTAACTCGGCATTTGAAGTAAAAACACAGATAATACTCATTTCAAATATTTGCAATGGTATCGAAAAATGAGAAATTAAACTGCAATTATTCCAAAATAATGCAATACGGTGTTCTTTTCAGTGTGGGGGTCTGGAAAAATGACTTAATTCTTATTTTTCCAAGGAAAAAATAAATAAATATCAGACATAGATCTCATTCAGACTACTTTCTAAAATTGTAAACCACAGAGTCGTTTGAAAAGCCTCACTGCAATCCGTCCTTTTGCTATATTTGATTTTCAGTTAAGTTAAAAAAAAATCTGAAACAGTTTGAGGATTTAATATCTCGTCCACAATGCCAAAGCCTCAAATTGCAAATTTTACTGAGTGCTGGCATTTATCGGCATTCTAAAGAAAGAACTTAATTTGAAAGAATTTGAAATATAAAATAACAAGGTAATCTCGGTATTACTTCTTCAGATGAATGAGTTAGTTACAAGTACCTTGATTCTGATTTTTGAGTTATGGAAAGATGGCCAGGAAGATTTATCTCTTCCCCCCCCCCACCCGGCTCCGCTGGAGCTTAGAGGTTTCAGATAAGTTTACGCTCGGGCGCAGAAACTTTCTGTTTATACCGATTTTTCCAAAATTCGGAAGACGGGGAATTTCTGCTTCTGCGGAATATTTCCGTCACTGACTTAAGTTGCTTTAGCTCGCTTTTTCAGAAACTTTCTGTACACGGACGGAAGAATGTAATGCCTGTTGCTGACATTTTTCCGAGTGCGCTATGCAGCTAATTACACCTATGGGAACAATGCTGAAGACGGGTCTTACAAAAAGGCCGACAGCCTAATAGTTTTAAAACAGGTAGAACTATAGATAACATCATATCCCTTCATAGCATACGATACATATAGAGTTTGGTCATACGTTTCAGACAGGGGCGGTTCGAGGGCACGGGGGTTGATGCCCCCCCCCCCCCCTCCATGCTTCAGTCGTATGTTTTAAGCTTGCCTGTGCGACACTCGCACGTCTTGAGTTTGCTGGAATGAAATTAGGCAGTTACCAAACATAAACTTTGCCCGTAAATGACCTGTTTCCATGGCTACAAAGAGATTTTCTACTCGCATGTTTTGAGCTTGTCAGATTTACAGTTGTGTGTTATGAGTTTGCCAAAATGACAGTCGTATGTGCACAAATCTTGTGAGTTTTGCCTGCGAATGACCTTTTTCTTGTCGTATTTTGCCAACAGAGCTTTTAGTGGTATATTAAGAGACAGTCATCAGTTCAGCTTGTCAAAATGACACATAAGAAACTTGTTTCTAGTCATAAGGTTATGTAACTTACGTAGAGACGAGGCAACGCTGCTTGTCAAAGAGCGCAAAATAATTTGAACTAAAGTGACCTATCTAGTCTTCGATAGTCATGATAATGAGGCCTGTGCTAGGCAGACTGTAGCATAACTGCATCTGTGAACATTGTGTTTGCTTCTTATACACAATTTCTGAACATTTCCAAGTTATTTTGAGGCATCATTTGTGTGAAACGTGAGTTCGATGTCGCTTTCTGTTTTTCCGCCACTGCTGGCCGGAGAAATAATCCGGCAGTGTTGTGACCGATAAAGATTTAGCAATAAATCTCAACAAAAAAAATGCGGGCTACGCTAGTGAAATGCGAGTTGTTGTGCTTCACAATAAATCGACTCGACGTTTTACCTAATGAAAAACTCAAAGAATTTCTACTCAGCTGACAAGATTGTTGAGGCGAAAACTATTCTGTTGGGCGACTGCGATTGTGATAATGTGATTCGAGAGTATAAAACTCTGAGGAAAGGGGATGACTGTCATTTGCGATGTCTTAACGATATTATTGGCATCTTGCATGATCTAGCCTGATCTAGCCCGAATCCCTCCCGTCCTTCCAGACCACATTGACGCAGCTGCTCTACCTCTAGACATGCGTAAGTTGAAACTAGACGTAGAGTTGGTCAGGTCGAGTCAAGGGAAGTCTCTAGAGGCGTACTCTCGCCGTTCCCCGCGGACTCCACTTGAGGAGTCCCCGCGTTTTTGTTTGTCCCAGGGACTCGCTCC
This sequence comes from Branchinecta lynchi, assembly GCA_023053575.1. Lineage (NCBI taxonomy): Eukaryota > Metazoa > Arthropoda > Branchiopoda > Anostraca > Branchinectidae > Branchinecta > Branchinecta lynchi. The sequence goes on from JAKZAP010000015.1 coordinate 14,600,666, forward strand.
CCGTATTCTCGCGAGTCCCCACGGACGGGGAATGCTCTGATTATCATCACCATCATCAGAAAGGACTCCCTTTCAGATTCGAAGGGGAATCAATTTTTAAATATTCTTTGAGCCCAAGCTGACTTTGAAACTTTTATTCCAACAATGTTTTCAATGGATGCGTCAGCTACGATTCGTCATCAGCGATATTTCGGCCCTTCTTGGCAAGGGTCCTCGTCAGGATAAGATATTTATAGTCGGTAGAAGCTTCAGTTATTTATTACAGGAGTAGAATGAGTTCCGCCATGGACTCATGGTTTGAGACATCTAGCGACTTTAAGGCTGAACTACACTGTTCTCCTGGGTCATGTGATGACACTAGCGCCACCTAGAAGCTTGCGGGCACCTAGCATCAGTATCAGCGCCATCTAAAATTGCTAGCACGCTGTAGGACTGCGTTCCTGGTCAACTAATAGTGCTAGCAAACGACCTAGCAGCAGGGGATTGTGATTTTCTGATGTCTGGACAGTTCAGGGTTTGGATTTGCCCACTAGCAGCATCTATCGATCATCAACCTTAAACCTCTCCTGTGACAACTGCTTTAAGTCACCAATCAGAGCTGTGATACCTAGTAATCATTGGCAAAACCGCACCAAAGGAGTTCTATCTACTTGACTAGATGGTGACACTGGTTGATAAAAGATAGTGATGGTTTAGATTCGCCTTTGAGATTCATTTACATCCCTCAGGTTTCGAACCCGGGTAGGCTATGTAGGATCACTCCTACATAGTCCACTTAGCCACCACTATCTAACAATTTTGGGGAAAGAATGGTTTTATTCATCTTTCAAATAACATCAGAATTTTCCACTCAGCTCCGCATCTTCTGGAAGACTGGAGAAAACCCTCTCACGTAATTCTTCAATACTCCGAAGAATCTCATCGTCCTCGCGAACTCCCAAAGTGATATTGATGTAGTTACTGACTCCTAGCTTCCCTTTCACATCAACTTTGATTTCAAGTTTGACCCCTCCATTATTATAATCGTAGTCCCTCGCAAACTTCGCCCTCCTCCACTGGGTGCCATCGTGAAGATTCCGAACAAAAATGTTGTTGTAGTAATTGCTGCTGCTAGCACCTTGACCGACGACAGTTCTGGAGAATAGTTGGCTGAATGCTTGTGTTGGTGTTGGATTATTCATCTCTAATCTAGATACAAGAAATTGAACATCGTTACATGTTTCTAGAAAGTTATTCCGCGAAAAGAATGTAAGAAATTCGAGTCGGGGGGGGGGGATACGGACAAGGAAATAGTAATGACGTGTAGGGCTACTTGAGTGGTTGATTGACTCGAATACTGTGAGGATTGCTGCACTAGTATTATATATTCGTACTCTGTTCGACAGGTATTCAAAGAGTAAAGATAGGAAATGGATGTAGAGTAGAAAATAAATAAAAACAAGAAATTCAGCTTGGGTATGAAACACGACTTCAAGGCATATGAATAGACAATAAAACTGCATAGATAAATAAAATATAGCAGGAACTTACTGGTTTGAAAATTTATGAACTGTGAGACTGAATTGTCTTTACTATTCTTTATTTTTTTTTTTTCAGTTGTTTTATATGACTATCGCACATGGTTGACTAGTTACGAAGTTCGATTAAGTCATTATTTCACTCAATAATGCGTAAAGAAAAAGCGGACATTATTAGTTCAAGCATTCGTCTGTAAACCATTCATCTGTAATTAAGGAATAAATGGTAGAGAGTGGGTCGTGGTTGATTGACTCGAATACTGTGAGGGGTGGCTATGATTATAATTTCTAATAATGGGTTGAACTTGAAATCGAAGTTGAGTACACAAGAAAACTGGATAGGTAAATGAGGTAGGTAATAGCAGAGAATTACTGATTCGAAAATCCATGTACTCTCTAGCTGAATTAGCTGTACTATTATCTTCATTTTACTTTTAATACTTTATATGAAAATCATGCAAGGTAGAGAGCAAGTCGTGAACTTCCATGGTTGAATGACTCCAGTACTATGAGGGATGGTATACTAATATTACGCATTTGTACTCTAAAAGCAGAAAATAATTAATATACGGATAAGAAAATAGGTTGGCTATCCATCATCAATTTCAATTAGATCAACACAACACTTAGAAGAAGACATTTTGTTCGGAATCAGCATAACGATAGCCAGTGGAGGAGAGCGAAGTCTGCGAGGGGCTAAGATTTTAATAATGGAGGAGTTAAACTTGAAATCGAAGTTGTATACACAAGAAAATAACGAAATTATGGCTGAATTATCTATACTATTATTTTTTCCCATACTTCTACATGAAATCGACAAGGTTGACTAGCTAGGGATTTTGATCAAGTCATTATTTCGCTCAATAATGTGTAAAAGCCAGTCATTATATGTCATTATTTAATGATAGCTATCATCAACTATTCGTCTTCAGTCAAGTACGACTGGGCTTGGTATAAAGCATAAGCCTAGCTTATAACAAGTCATTGCTAAGTCACATTTTACCCAAGAGTTGCTTTAGCATCAAATACAGTATGAGCTATCCTCAGGTAAGTCACAGAATTTCATAACTCTAGTGCAGTATGTGCTACGTGGAGAAGCCAGCTTTGTTCATTACAATGATCTTTCACCTTTGACAGTGCAAAACGGATAAGTCGACTAAATTGGTTAGACCTATCCGTTTTGTTTTCACAAGTTTCCTTTTCCCAACTTGAGCGGCTCTGAGCCTGAAGAGGACCCTTACGAAGAAGGGGCGAAATATTGCTCTAATAAAATTTAACTGACGTATCCGTTTTGCACTTTCAAATATGATTCGCAGTAAGCTTGGGCTGAAGGAATATTCACCTTCACCTTATGTTGAAATGAGTTCAGTTCAGGTTATTTAAAAAAAAAAAAAAAAAAAAAAAAAAAAAAAAAAAAAAATTAGCTAGCAAAAAAAAAAAAAAAAACTTGATATCATATTACTGATATCTATGCAGTCAAACTTTATTTTAAGAATAGTCTTTGAGCTATTTATCTTCTCACGCGTCATTTATTATGCATCTATTTTATTTACGCTATTTAATTTTTCTATTCTGTAGCTATTACGAGAAATGAAGGTTGAACAATAATTAAAGTATCAATTCGCAAGTATCAAAAGTCTGCATAAATGGATTCTGAATAGTTGGTATGTTTTAAGGAACAGTAATAAAATTTATTCACCTTTCAGAGCCACCTTCAATGTTATGTTTGCGCATACGCAGACATGTGTGAGCTACATGGTTTTAACGGACATAAGGAGCTCTGTCCGATTCATCTGAAGGATGATGCGTGCGCGCAGAAAAAGAGAGGCCTTTACCGAACGACCCTACAAGGAGGGGAGCGAGCTTGTGCGCTGTGCCACCTAAACGGTAAGATGATAATTTCTACACAAATCTTATTTTACAACAGGACCAGTGTTGCCACTCACTACAGAATTCTGCGATTCGTCATTGTTTTCGATTTCTCCCCACATTCACAGCTGTGAAAGTTTGTCATAGAAAATTATACATATATCAAACATTTGCAAATTCTGCGATTTTTTCAGCATTGTGGGTAATTTTAAGACAGCTCTTGTCGGAAAAGGATTTTTTATTTCTTTAATTATTACTGGACCATAGAAACCAAGAGTTTTAACATCGTCACAGGTTGCATCAGGCCAGTTCCCTGGTGCCGGCAGCTACTGCATTGCAGAGAGTTCAGAATCCCAATCCAATCTCATTAACCCGAGTGTCCCAGAGTAGCTGCAGTTATTAAAGGTTCCAATCTAATTTTTATTTCTTCTAGGATTCTGTGGCATCCATAAGTTTTCGGCCCGCCAGAAATACTGCTGGGTACACTTGAGCTACAGTTGCCCAGGGGCAATGGTGGGCACACAGTCAGTCTGCAGCGCGTTCGATAATTATTGCGAGGAGATTGTCGAGGAGTTGGAAGAGGTGGAGCAGTCCAAGGAGGGGCTACTTCCAACTCCAGAGCAAGCTAAATCGACGAAAGCGACGCCTCCGACAGGATCATCGACCACATCCTCCCAAGCATCAACATCAGCTAACCAATCAGGGTCATTGCTTGCGGCACCAACGGCAGGACCGTCTGGCTACCAGCAAACAGGGTCGCTGGTTATGCCACCAACCTCAGGAGCATCAGCGGCAGCTACCAACAATCAGGTAGGGCTGCAAGCAACGCAAGAAAAAATAAGAATCACCATCTCCAAGGATCCGAGGCAGGTGGGAAAAAAGAAGACTTGACGATGACCTGGCACAGTATTTTAGGAAAAAAAAGATAATTTGATCTTGTTTTGAGGAAAGGTGAACAGATATTATAAAGATAATTATGAACTCCAGCCCCATACCCCCTCCCCAAGATATTCATGACAGCTCAAGGAAATCCTGAAACATATCCCCATCCCCCAACACATTCATGACAGCTCAAGGAAATCCTGAAACACAGCAAGGCAAATACACAAATGATATTACTACAATCCACAAGGTTCTTTAAAAAAAAAAAAAAAAAAAAAAAACTTAAGAATAATATTTTTTCAGAGCACTCACCCTCCAATTTCTGCAGAAGAGTGCAATCTGAACCCTTGCGTCAACAGAAGTGAAGATGCAGCTGATGAAGTCTTGAGTTCAGTCAATCCTGATGGTAATGTATATCAGCCTCTGGGGAGAGCAAGTAGACATACACATTCGTACAGGTTTCTGACGTCAACACTTGAAATGGAGGAGTTTCGTTTTGGTGACCTCGTTAGGCTTACTATAGAAAACATTATGCAACGCATAATGCAACATGTATCACAGAATTCTGGTGCCAAACTTCAGCTTTATGCGGAAATTATATACATCAGTGAACGAACTGGTGAAATAATGATGTTTAATCCATCAACACCTATGACCGAGCTTCGACTATTCGACAATCATCGAGATAAACTTGTATCTCTCATCAATAGAATGCTGCAAGAAATTGAAAACTTTGAGAATAATCTCTCCGGCCTCACCTTTGTATGTACAAAATGTGTTGACCTGAAGTTTACCATACTTAATGTCCCACACTTAAGAAAGAGTGGAACTTCTAAGAAATGTTATAATAAGAAATAAAACGAGTATTTTGTTTTTAGGTGTTGCAGGAGGGTACTGGCTACCTATTCCAAAGTACCTAGTCAAAAAACGGTGTATTCTGAATCCTAAAATCTCCTACGCTCCAAATGACTGCTTTCGCATAGCTGTTGAAATAAGTTTCATAAGTGAGTGTCAAGGGAGCATTAAAGGTGGAAGTGTAAGCTGCAAATACTTGCAGAATGAGCTTCAGAAAATAAAGACTAATCTTGGTATGCAACTGCACTGGCGTGCATCATTCCCTTTTCCAACAACTGCAGTGGGAGTTGAGATATTTGAACTGGACAATCCTTTAATTGCAATCAACATTTATCGCCCAAACCCAGACAAAATTGTTGACTGTATCAGACGCTCAGCTAGGTTTGGTGATGAAATTACCATCTTAAATTTACTATTCATAGATGACTTTGAGAACGAAATGATGGATGTTACAGGGCATTATGCAGCAATTACACAATTTGACCAACTATTTGGATCAGATAATTTTCACCGAAGGAGTCACTGTCGAAACTGTGCTCTACCATTTTCTAAAGATGAGGACTGTACAGATCATCAAAGCAAATGCTCACCACAGCCTACATCACCTATTTATGAAATGCCATCTGGAGAGAAAACCACTCTAAAATTTCAAAGTTTTCACAAGCTGCAACGTCTTCCTTACATTATATATTACGACTTTGAGGCTAGTCTTGCATCCTCTGAGCAAACTGTCGGGAATAATAGCCAAATACTACATAACCATGTTGCCAATTCCTGGAGTCTACTTTGCATGAAAAATGGCTCTTCTATATTCCATAAGGAAACCTATGTTGGACTAGAAGCAGGAATCAGATTCTTGGAAGCTGTGTTTGACCTACAAGCGAGAATACTTAAAGAAATGAAGAAACCGCAAATTCCAATTAATCTTTCATCTGTACCAAGCAATTACAATGACATTGCTGAATGCTACATTTGCCAACAACCACTGAAAGGTGATGGAGTTCGAGACCATGACCACTTTACAGGTTAGTAATAGCATTATATTTCAACTTACCCCACTTCCAAGACAATCCTTACAGCCATGTTTTTTTCTTTCTTTTGCTAGTGGAAGTAAATACTAGAGTGGTATGCATGTCTTTGACTTATTGGAGGCTGTAACATTCTACTTCTACTTCTAGTGACTTTAGTAATTGGGAAATTCAACTAGTCTAAACAAACAGAATATTTGCATCTCTACATCTGTACTTCTGTAGGAGAGAGAGAGGAAGACCAGCAGCCAGCAAGGTGCTGACCAAGTTTACATTTATAAGTAGTTCTAGGGAGAACGGAAAATGAACTTCTCATGAAACTTCACCAGCCTGGCTTAATGGGCTGAGGTTTAGTTGATTCAAGCTCAATTGTCTTCTAAGTTATATCGGAATTCCATACAGTAGATAGTGACATCATGAGCGTGTTCCATCCTACTTACCGTAGTTACTACGCATGACGTCACGAATTCTGGCTTTTTGCCGTCAAGGCTGGAACGATTTTTCTATTTTCCAGCAGGATCTCACGCCAGGGGCGAATCCGACCAATCACGTTCCAGAAATGCGTAGTTACTACGCTTACCACGCTCCCGAGCATGGTAAGCAAATAGTAACTATTAGTTACTATTCCGACAAGGTTGGAACGGTCAGCGTAGTAACTTTTCGTGAGGATGGAACGGAAATAGTAACTAATAGTAACTATTGTTACAAGGGTGGAACACGCTCCATGTAACGTCGTATAGAATTTCGCTATAACTTAGATTAGAACCAGTTGTCAAAACAAAAGGTCGAGAGCAAATCTCAGTCAACAAATCGTCTGTTTGACAGAAAAAGAATTATACTAGAGTCTTCCGAGTATGAATACTACTAAATTTCCGAACAGTATAAGAAAGCTTCAAGAGTAAAATCTGATACAGCTTCGAATTGACATTTATCTCTTTCTTTCTTTTTCAGGACGTTACAGAGGGAAGGCTCATTCCAACTGTAACTTACAGCTGAACTTCAGGAAAGGTTTCAAGATCCCGACCGTTGCACACAATGCTAAAAATTATGATTTGACGATTGTCATGGCAAGTTTCGGTGACTTGATTTCCCAAAAGCTTGCTGCTGGAGTTCCGCTATCGCTGCTACCAGGGCTAAAGAAATCTTTTACAACTTTTGAAAAGTATATTGCTGTCCAGCTAGACTATTTGTTCTTTATTGACAGTTACCAGTTCACGTCATCAAGTTTGGATTCTCTGGCAAAGGTTCTTCTAAAGGATAAATCTGATACGTTAAAAACAATAGTCCGTGCATCGCGATCTGAACTGAGTGATGAGCTAGTGGATTTAGTTTTAGTTAAAGCTCCGTATCCGTATGAGTATATAAGAAGTACACAGCAGCTCTTGGAGATCGCCTACCTACCGCCAAAAAGTGCTTTCTATTCCGAGCTAAAAGACGAGTCAATAACAGATGAGGAATACGAGCGGGCACTGTACATATGGGACAGATTCTCTTTTACCTCTTTTAAGGAGTACCACATTCTATACTTGGAAATAGACGTAGCAATTCTTGCAGCAACGTTTGAATCATTTCGCAATGTGTGCATGGCAAGCTACGGTCTGGATTCAGCTTGGTATTACAGCAGTCCACATTACACTTTTGATGCAGCTCTGAGATTTACGAAAGCTAGTATTCAACTCATGACGGATCCGGAACAGCACAAGTTCATCTCTGATAGTATACGCGGAGGTAAGGAAAATATTTTATTTACACCTTAGAGTTAATTGAAATTAAACTAAGTGTATGCAATCTTCAAATAAATAAATGCGTAAGTAATTTATTTTTCACCCGCCATTTTGGAAAACAGAGCATTAAATGTAATCTAGCGAGGCTTCTAATTATCTGGAAGCGTGTCTGTACCACCACTGATCACTTGACCATAATACATAATATATTTTATAGGTATATGTCAAGCAGTCAGAAGATTTGCGAAAGCGAACAACCCATATCTAGCAGAAGAAAACCAGTGGGATGCTAGTCGAGAAGAGTCGTACATCTCCGTCCTTGATTGTAACTCGTTGTACAGCTACAGCATGCTCATAGGTAAGATAATGACACTTAGCAGACAATAAATTATCCGTTACCACTAAAATTAGTATACAATCTATTTTGTCCCCGTATTGTGTCTTTATTACGCTGGTGGACTTGCACGACTTGCTCAATAAAATCAATTAGTCTAATTCTTATTATCTTCTAGGGAAATTTCCGGTCCGCAACTTCAGATGGATGAGTCAAGAAGAAATAGATGGTTTGGTAGCAAGACTCCAGGACACTTCCGATGATTCCACAACTGGTTATACGCTGGAAGTCTCGATCGAATATCCTGCTGAAATTCATGATCTTCACAACGATTTCCCTATTTTACCAGAGCTAAGGAGAGTTAGAAAAGAGGAAATATCCGCATATTCATCTAGCTGCGGACAGCCTTCAAAGACAGCTAAACTGCTTCTGACGTTGGAAGACAAAGAAAACTATGTTATCGACTACCGAAACTTGAAAGTAGCTATCCAACTGGGGCTGAAACTAAAACAAGTCCACCGTGTCCTCACATATCAACAAGAAGCATGGCTTAGCCCGTATGTTGATTACAACATTCAGATGAGACAAAAGGCGACAACATCTTTCGAAAAAGATTTCTACAAGCTGCTAAACAATGCCTGTTTCGGTGAGTCAATCGATTATTCCATTTTACTCGTTTTACCATCCCTCCCTTTTTACTTTTTCTGTACTACTTCTCAGTAATATACAGTTACCACGTTCAGCTTACGAACTCTAGGAATAATAAACATGTCAGCTCCTATGCCTTCGCTTTTAACGATTTCGACTCACCGTCAAAGAACGCTATCTTGGAAGAAATATTAGCAGTGAAATTGTCGGTTATTGGTTTATAATCTAATTATAAACACCAGTGCTCTATCGTACTACTTTTAGGCAAAACTATGGAGCGGAAGGAAAACCAACGTGAGGTCAAGATATTGGTTGGAGACTACTCAATCGAACGTTGGAAGAACAGCCCTCGACTGCTTCGGTATCACGAAATCGGGGACAATGTTGCCGTTGCTCAAGTAACACCAAGAAAAATAGTGTTGGATAAGCCGATTACCACAGGCTTTTGTGTTTTAGAGCTAAGTAAATTAGTGATGATTAAATTCTGGTATGGATTTTTAAAACGGAAGTATGGTGCTAACATAGAGCTTTTATTCACGGATACTGATAGTCTGGCATTCCTTGTAAAAACGAACGACTTCTATGCGGATCTCAGAGCTAACAGAGAATTGTTTGATCTAAGTGACTATCCTCCCGACTCATCTCTTTACGAGAGTATGCTTGATGTTACAAATCACAAAGTAGCTGGCGTATTCAAGGACGATATTTCTTTTCCAGTTTTGCGTTGTTACGCTTTTCGTGCTAAAAATTACCACCTTTCAATTGTTAAAGGGAAAACTAAACAGACTCTAAAAGGCGTTTCACGAAGCTTTGTAAAGAAGAATATCAAAACAAAACACTTTCATAAAGTGCTAAAAACGGGGGTAGCGACTACTGCTCAAAACATAACTATCCAGTCAAAAGACTTTCAACTCAAGACTATGAAAGTGAATAAAGTAGGACTTGTTTGCTATGACGATAAGCGCTATATCTTACCGAGCGGTCTAAAATCATACGCTTTTGGTCACCATCGAATAAAAGATCCTAGCTTATGGCAGGATTTGGACAGATCTGTTTTATCGGATAGTGAGGATTAGGTTAGATAGTGTTGTACCGTATGGATTGTTTTATACGTGATAACTTTACAAAGGTGACAAGGTTTATACTGTTTATTTTCGATAAATAAAATCCAATTTGCTACAATCTTCATTTGCACAATCTAACTTCAATGTCTCCAGTCCAATATCGAAGTAAGATGACAGCAGGCCTTCAATCACGAAGTCATTCAGCTTTGGAAAGACAGAAAGCATGTCTAGGATCTGCTGATAAGAATATCCTCTACATCTCAACAGTAAATAGAACAGGCACTGATACCCGCATGAAACGGTATCAAAAGACTGTAGTTGTGTCACTTGTTGAACTACTGTCTTTCCTCTCCCCTTCACGAAGTCTCTGATGTAAGGACTATAATGGATGAATGAAAGTCCGAATGGTTCATACACCTCCGTCCTTGTTCTACTCAGTTTCAGAGCTATCCAGTGACCATCGTCTTTAATTTTTGAAGGTGAAGTATTAACTACACAAAGACATGGCTCTCGAACTTCACAGAGATAATCTGCAGGCACACAATAGACTCGGTGAGCTCTTGTATATTTATCCGATCTCAAGACGTCTAGTATCTGCTGAGTATTCATTTTAAGGGGCAAGGTCAATTAGCACATTCCCGTTTTTGTCGATTTCCCAGTAGCTCTCATACTGAGCAAGTGCTAGGAGAGTAACACTTTCGGGTAGAGCAGTACCAAATGTCACTTCAAACCTCATGCTACCAGTCTTTATAGGTGTCAGGTCTTGGGTCCCATTTAGATCAAAGACCATCATGCCGAAACCACTTTTGAACATTTCATACGAAATTCCATTTTCAAAGAATGGGTCAGTATCAAGTGCTGATTGTGTGAGGTGGTACAATAATCTATATGACTTATCCGGTACAGCAATACTGTACAAAGGGACTCCATTCACTTTGATTGAGAGATTTGATAGGTCAAATAATTTGAAGTCATATGGACACGAATCAAGATCTCCCAGCACTGCACTACTTTTAGCAAATGCAATACAAAGACGAGAGGGTAATTCACCGTTTATGAAACTCGAGTCAGTATATGTCAACGTCCCCTTCGACAGATGGCGCTGGGTTGCAATTAACTTCGGTACCAACAGCTTAATATTGTTATCCTGAAGTCTTAACTTTTCAATTGCCAGCCCTACACTTGTAATGACTTGCATTTTCCTCAAATGTAAAACTGCTTCTTTTATTTGTACGGTACAGAGAGGTGAAGTGCTAGCCGATCTTCGAAGTAGGAAATTGTTAGGTGACATTGTCAGCCTTATGTCAACTTTCGTGTTTGGAGGTAGCCACTGGTTAACGAAAAACAGCTCATGGTTGATTTTACCAACAAGATGTAATTTTTCGGATGCATTCAAGCTTGCGTTGACGTCGTGATTTGCTTGATAATAATAACCCAAGGCACTAGCTCGACTTTTCTTATAACTCTCCGGTGTCATAAGCATAAACTGTATGTAGCTAGCGTAATTGGATAAATTGTTACCACTACTGACCAAACTACCATTCAAGTATACTTGGATTTGCGAAAATAGATTAAATAAAGTATTGTTTTCATAATAAACCCCTTCTTCAGTCTTGGGATGTTTTGTCTTTTCTCCGATTTTCACAACTTCAAGTTTAAATTCAAAAAATGAATTCGCAAGATCGACAAAAGTATCATCATTAGAAAAGACCCTGAATTCAATTGGAGTATTTTCGGCTAGGGGAGCAACTGGAAAAAATGGTTCATGATAACCATTTTTCACACTCACATTAATATTTTCGGCATTAAACAAGTTCAAATTGGATGGTATTCCAGCTCCAACATCAGGATGGGGTAGATATGACATAATTAGAAGAAGTCAGTCTTCACTCTTCTAGCGGTAGATGGTCTTGCAGATGCTCTTTTTCTTTTTCTTCCTTCTTTCACTTTCCTACTGCTCTTAACTTGACGTGGCCTCCGTTTGATTGCAGCTGTATTCCGTCTCCTCTTCGGAACAAGACTGATAATCTTCGGGGAAGGTTTCCTCCTTTTTAACCCTGATCCATTATGTACCAATCTGTCACTAACTTTGGAAGCTCTTTTACGAAGATTGCTTTTAAGACTTTCTTTAAAAGCTTGGCCATTCCCAAAATCTCTAAGCGTATCCGCAGCGAAAGAGCTGACACTCGGCAAGAGATACTTCTTTGCAAGAGGGACAAGACTGCGAAACATTTGTGAAAAGACAGAACCAAGTCCGTACCCAGATTGTACACTCTTACCACGATAAAATTGCATCCCAGCCCCATACTGGGGACGCAGAGTATTATAGTAACAATCAACATCCGGACAAATGAAAGCATGACGATGACTTTTCATTTTACCGCTCGAAAGTGACAGGTTATTACTGATATTCCTCGACTTATCGGTAAAAGTTTACCCCCTTCTGTTTTCAATGATATCTGACAGAGCTCTAGTTCCCTACTATTCACAGGAACATATATACGTTCGTATATATCCCAAGAATGCACTTCATCTTTAGAACTCTTGCGGTTTAATATTCTCAAAAGAGGGACATTCGAGCTTCCAACCCTCACATTATCAATGAATGAAGCATATATCATTATCGTGTTGTAAGAGGCATGGAACCCAGGTTGAACATCCCCATGTCTACCTTGTGCTTTTTCATACTCATTAGTAATTTTCAAAGTATTGTCCTTAAATCCTAAGATATCCTTCATATCGTCCGACATCCAAAGTTTTTCATTTTCTTTCAGCCCAATAACAATTACTCTTTTAAACTGTGGTGAATAAACGATA